>JASDDO010000014.1:92442750-94842750 GCA_030015575.1 Agapanthus africanus
AATCTCTTCAGAATCGTCGAACGGTCCTGCTTTCTTTGAATGCAGCTTGTGAAACGGCAGGGAATCGTTTAGGACGAATTCTGACATGGACTTGATCTCCCTCCTTGAATTCTACATGTCGCCTGTGTATGTCCGCTTGCTCCTTGTAGTGTTCATTGCTGGCATGAATGAAATTATTTTACGGACTTCCTCGTGTATTTCCTGAATATACTTTGCAAAGTCCTGTCCATTTTGGCTAATTCTCACCTATGATTGAATTAGTAGAAGATCTATCGGCTGACGCGGACTTAGACCTGTTACAACCTCGAAAGGAGATCTTCCTGTAGTTCTGTTTACTGAACAGTTGTACGCGAACTCTGCTTGTGGTAGAATAGAATCCCACGTTCCAATAAAGTCACGTACTAGGCACCTTAACAGATTTCCAAGACTCCTGCTGACAACCTCAGCCAGTTATAAGACTAAGACCATCTGTTTAAGAATGAAAGGCGCTTGAAAAGTTCAGTCGAGTTCCTAACCTTGCCCAAAGTGTCTTGCAGAAAGAACTTATGAATTTGACATCTCTGTCGGACACAATTGTTTTCGGAACTCCATGCAACTTCACCATATGTTTGAAGAAGAGATCAGCAATATGCAAAGCATCAGAGGTTTTCCTACAAGGTAGTTGACTTTCGCAAGAAAACGCTTAAAGAACATGTATTGTGAGCCTTTCAAATCTCATTCCTTAACCTAGGGAAATTGAGAAAATGAGAAATGCCAGCCGATGCCTGCTCCACTGTAAATAGACTATTATCTGGCTACTGAAAGACTCTACTCCCCCTATGCATTTCTAGTCTTTCTCCCTGACCCTGGGGTATAATGCGGGCCTTTCTTTCCATCTTTCATTCCTTGATTGGCTAATGCCATGCTAGGGGAGGGATTGAGAGATTCACGGATAAGCCATCCCATTTCGAATGAGATGTCGGAAGGAGGGGTTGAGGGCCTAATATCTTCCTGCCACCCTTGGGGTTTTAGTTTGAGTTTCAGTTCCTGTGGGAGTAGCTTTGCCCTCTTTTTTGCTAAGCCCTGCAAGTTCTGTTACATCCTGCCCAACTGTGGTTAAGATGTCTAGTGCCAGTGGAAGGCCAGTCTTAATATCTCTTTTTTCTTCTGGCTGTAAGTGAAAAAGGCAGTTAGAGATTTGAAAGATAGTTAGATTAGTAGAGAGAATGTGAAAGCAGAATAGTCAATAACCCATCACATCTCCCTAGCGCCAGTTGGAGAAAGCTTAATGGAGTTGGAGTACCAGATATATAGTTTGAACAGTCCTAATAGTTTCCCTCAACCTTTCGTACGAGTTAGAACATCCCTGAAGTCCTGCCCTTTACTTTTACTCTTTATCTTTATCCTTGCCTGCCTTGAGCTTTGAGTTCTCTCGAGTATCAATGGGAGCAGTTTATGAATTCTCAGTATCAATAGTATCTCTTCTTTCTTTATTCCCAGTGTAAGTGTAAGAGTCTTTACTAGTGGCAGTCCTTCTGTCTTCCCCTTTGTAAGCCAGTCTAAGGTAAGGCCTTTTATCAGCCCTATTGGTTTCTTTTGATTTTGGGAGTTCCAATCTCTTTTATAAGACAGTCAATTGAGAAAATGAGAAATGCCAGCTATATGAGAATGCACTTTCTTGAAAATCTCATTCCTTAACCTAGGGAAATTGATAAAATGAGAAATGTCAGCTATATGAGATAAGATGGAACCGCAAATCGACATGTAGCGTCAAGGGAAATTGAGAAAATGAGAAATGCCAGCTATATGAGATAAGATGTTTCTCATATAGCTGACGACATGAGCACTTCTAGCCCTGACTTGAGTAAATATTCTCTACTCCTCCCTTGAAAGAGTCTGGTAGTCTTGACTTGCTGACTTGAAAGAGTCTGGCGGAATAAATGCTCTAAAAAGTGATCCCTAAAGAAGGGTCCGCGGGACCAGGGACATTGTTCTACTTACTCAATAAGGGCGACAAAAGCTTATGAGACCGTTTTTCGTTAAGAGATGGGGGCTCCCAATGCAAACTTAGATGTTCTTTCAAAGAGTGGTTTGCTCGGGTGTAGCAAGGGTGTTGTTCCTTAAACCGAGTTTGATGTTTTGTTCCGTGTAACGAAATGAATTTCTCGATTGGCTTTGTGTGAAGCGTACCCGAACAGACTAGTCTACATTCAGCGAACATTCCTACCTTGCCTCGAGAGCCGAGGAATGTCTCGCCCTTACTGTGATGGTGTGACACAGGCTATTCAATCTTACTAACCGAATGCAACTGAACCGGTCAGCTGGGGAAAGGAGTTAGCTTGCAGGCTTATTTGCAGGCTGACGTAAGATTACTTGAGTTTTATGGTTTTGATTCAAAAGTCGAGATTGACTTAGTGTTCCGAAAACGACTGGTTTAGGCAGATTGGGGGACGGTAAGCTCGGTCGAAGGGAGAATATGGGTGCCGGTCGAGTGAAAGTACGTGATCGGAGTTCGTCTGGAACGAACTTGACCGAGTGGCAGGGAAGGTTTAACCTAACCGTACGTGTACTGGATCTAAAGGGTTGGGGGCTTAGACCACTGGAACTCTTCTTTTTTAGCTTAAAGATAGGCCTTCTCGAGCCTTTTTAGATGAGGTGCCGGAAGGATCAATAGTAGAAGAATAGGCATCGAATGCCCTGTTGAGGAAGAGAATGTTAGTGTATATGCCCTAGATGCATTACTGTATCATACTAGCTTGTATATTACTTGATGGAAGCTTGGGATATTCACAGTTGTATAGACAATCTTGCTCAAAATGGTAGTATGCTACTTGGTTTGTCTCTACTTCAATATGTGCATGTGTTTCTTTTAGCATATCGCTTATATACATATTAGTAGAGCCCTTAAGATCTTTGCTTGATTACCAGCGTTGTGATGGCGCTCACACTCGTGGGGGCTGGGTAATCCATAAGCACATCCTTATACAGGTCCCTAGTCGTGGGACTATCGAGACAGGGCATCGATACTCCGGAGTAGACTAGCGTATGCGCTTCTCATCCCAGCGGGGGAGACGGTCTGTCCCACAGCCGTCAGTACGTCGTACTTGAGATAGTATGCGGGTGCTCGTTAGGTTACGAGTACATTGGACAGGACTCGTCAGGAACTGTTGGTTGGTATTATACCTATCGTCAGTTATCAGTTCCCAGGTGACATGAGTACAGCTTAGTCCGCCGACTTGACACTGTCACTTCGCCTTGAGTGTGTTCCCACTGTACTTAGATTACTACCCTACCACGGCTCAAAGGAGTCGTACAAACAGGTAGTAGTTGGGTGCAGTCCTGAAGCACTTGGAGGTAGTGACGGTTAGACAGGATTCGTCTCTCCCGGTATTGGGGGTTGACATCGCGCTGTGTTTAGGAGAGCCATTACACGAGTAGTCCTTGGCCAGGGCAAGCGAGATATACTGGTAGGTTTCCAGTGTTATCTCAGGGTGTTCTGGGCTTCACTCCGACATGACTTGTACCTCTATTAGGGGACTGACGTTTACCGCCCCCTAGGCCCGCCATGCGATGTATCAGACGAACAGACCTGACTGTACGGAGATTGTCACATACAGGCTCAGTAGGAGTTCGGATGGGTTTATCTCATCAGCCTTCTTGTCGACATCTACCTGGGGACCGTTACGCACACCTAGTGCCGCTTGCGGTCTGTGGTTAAACCCACTGCCAGCATAGTGTCGAGTCTTTAGAGTCCCACACAGAGAGTTTCCCTGCACTGGGCGAAACGTGTAGAGGCCGTATGGTTTTTATGGCAGGGCTACGATCGCTTACGTGCACTTGTGTGCGTATGCTGTTCGGGCAGGCAATACTAGTGGGCTTTGGTTTAAGCCGGATTCTAGTATTGCACAGATGGATTTGTTTTGTCTTCTGTGCATTCGCATTCTACGGAATGCGGATGCGGGTGTGTATGCACAGATTTGCGGAGTGGAGAAGGAGGAGGTGCCTCATTAGGGTTTTGACAGTTGGTTCGGTCAAAACCATTATGAGCCGGGGACATTATTTACTAATCCTTTTATTGATAATTATGTTATGGCTAATTACATTGACCATTTGACCATCTTGACTTTGTTGACCGTTTGACTAAAGTTGACTAGGATCTTCTTGAAAGGTCTAAAGTATTCTTTGGTTTTCTTTTTCCTTTTTGTTGTGAAAATGGTCATATCATTAGTGCCATCAACTTTATCATGATAAGATTAGTAATGATGAAAATGAGTATTATTGCAACCATGGTTGTGTTTCTCTTCGTTAAGCTTTTCATTTGTTCATTCTCATTCTCTCTCATAGAAAAGAAATGACAAACATTTCCATGGTTGCTCCTCCTTCCTCCTCCTCTTGATTCTTCTTTTGATCTCATGTGTTGAGAGAAAAAGGATTCCACTTGACAAACACATCCATACATCTCCTCTACACATCCTAGGGCTTCTTGATTAGCAATCTTTTTGCCCTAGTTGCCTCGGCTCGAGGTGGAGCTCGGCGTACATCTCTCGGGTGGATCGTCTTCGACTCAAGAAGGCCGCGGAGGTGCCCAAGGTCCGGATCGACACTTGGAGCTTGGATGGACGGGCGGGACAGCGGAATGAACACCCGAAGGACCGGTTTCGTGAGGTATACTTTCTACAGTATAGTAGTTATAGCCTCTAGTAGTTTACTAGTTTCTAGTTTAGCAAAAATCCGTGCTTTAAGTCCATGTTGCCTTGCGCCAAATCATTGTTTTTCGCCGTTTCCGCCTCCCCGTAAGAACTGGGGTGAGCAACGTAGACTTACAGAGAAGTGGACAAATAGTGGAAAGGTAACTTCATGCTTATCCGGCTTAAACTGACACTAGGCACAGAGAAGGAGCTGCACATTCATATGACTGACGAAGGGCTCTTGAGAGCGCCTAGCATCAGCTACAGGAAGAGAAAGATCAAAGCGATAGACCTCTGCTTCTATTTCTATTAGAAAAAGCGCAATCACAACTGTAGAAGCGGCGGAAGAATAGGCGAAGGACAACTATTGAATCAACTGTTAGAAAGGGACGTAGCGGTTCAGAGGCTTGTAGTCCCTGGATGGTGTACGTCCTTCTCTAACTTGAAGAGCAGGAAACAACACACTAACATACGTAAGACGAAAGGTGAACCGGGTTCAGTTCTGAGCCAGAATCAAAATCAAACTCTTTTTTTTAGTATGATTGGTCCCCTATACCTGAGGTATTCACTTCAATTGCTCAGTCCAAGTCTGCTGCAATTGGCAATTTCATTGAATAAGTATTGGTTGTCGTAGACTCCTCCCGCTCACGCTAGCTAGTCTTTTTTCATTGATCTTCTGCCCATCTATCTCTTTCCGGTAAAATGTGCCTATCCAGGGACGTGTAAAGCAGCGGTAAAATGGGTGTGAACAAAGCACCATTCCGTCAATTCGTAAATCTACAATAGCGATAACGTTCTTTTAAAACACTGTAGCTGCAGTCGGCACTCGAGTTCTTAGCACCAGGAGGTGCAATTAGTGCGTCATCTGTTGTCTTGTCCAAGTACTTCTCACTCGCATTCTCTTTATCGAATACTTCGTGAATGGAATCTCCCAACTTGTAAGTAGAAATCTGGGCGGGTCGCTTTCTTGCTAATTGAAGGTCTCTTTTGGTTGCTTAAAGGCAGCCCGCAGAAGAAGCCATGTTTATTTTATTATTAGTCAAAAACTAGACTTTCCTTGGTCCTCTGGGTCTTTATAACTAGTTGCCAGCCTGAAAATGCTTTCAATTTCCCTTTTAGACGTCAACTTCATCTGCTCTTGCCTTGTATTAGCTCAGGCTCTGTTCCTCTTGCAAGTGCAGGAGCGGTGTCTCATTCGCTTCGCTTACTGGTTTTTCTGTTCACTTTGCGGTCCGGATCCACTGTCATAGACCTAACAGGATATTCAAATGCATGTTTTGAGCCATGCTTGGCGTATTCCTATAGAACAAATTCATCATAATAGTGTTTTTTTTCTTTTGAGTTGGTCTACCAAATGTGTTTTCCCTACTTAACAGGCTCAGGAAGCTTTCTCGTTGTCCCTATTTAGCCTGAGGTATCAGGTTACCTATTTCTATATCTCTATGGCGTATTTCAAACTTTAAATATGCATACCTCACGTTGCCCTTACCCTGAATTCAATTCACTCTTTCTATCAAAATTAGATAGGTGTTTAGGCCACATCTTATTGTAGAAAGAGACAGGCTATTACAGATGGATTTGATTTTTACGTGAGCATAGAGATGCTAGATGACCAATCAAAGAACTAGTCTCTGATTGCTACCCTAAACTACGTCCTATTAGGGATTTGTAGTGTGGAGGGAGTACTTGAAGAAGTCTGTATGAGCATCCAGAACATTAAAGAAGTCTGTGCTTTGGTCATATTTGAATTGCCTAGTCATATATTTTGGTCTGTATGAGTTTCAATACGTTTTTTATTTCCCTAAAGAAGGAGACTCAAGTGGGAAGCCTTTGGGAGTACTTGGAATAAGTCTGTACAAGCTGGGCTTTGATCTACCGTTCCAGGTCTTTATAGGTTGATAGAAGTGTTTATTCCCTAAAGAGGGATACTCAAGTGGGGGGCCGACAAGAAGTGTTTATTTACTCTAAAGAGGGAGCCTCAAGTGGGGGGCCTAGTACCAGGCAACATCTACCTTACACAAGCTCGATCAGGAGATAGGGAGCTGAGAAGACCGCGTTGCACGATAAGAAAGCAAAGGCTAGACAGTTGACGCCTTAAGGTGACACCATCGAATGCTTAGAGAGTGAGCGTGAAAGACGCTAAGAGTTGGAGGTCAGCCCTCTCATGGGAGTTATAGCTGGATTGAATCCTTCGCGCAGAAACTCATACTACTGTTAGCTTGCGTTTTTTCGAGAGGAAAAAAACCCGTGCGTTTAAGAAAGTGGGAATCTCACCTCATTAGCCTTTTCAGTTAAAGCTATCTATTCCTTCGCATCTTCCCTCTGCTTCTATGGCTTTCGCTATTTTAGCGAACTCTGATCTCTTGGTTCGAGTGTAGCTTTATCCTCTTTCTCTTTCGGTTTAGGATAAGTCTCTTATCTATCAGAAAAAGTGAAGAAGCTCATGGGAACTCTCGCTTTGGAAGTAGAAAGCTCTCGTCCGTCTCGAGCCTTAGTGAAAGAAAGTGGTTTCCGGCGAGCAAGGTTCTAAGATAAGATCTGGCTACTTTCGGTTTGGCTAAGCCTTCGAAAAGGAAGAGCTCGACAGTGAAAAAAGGATTCCTTTAGTAGGGCAGGATCCGCGTACAAGAGATCGCGAGAGGAGGCGAATAGAGGTCAGACAGGTAGAGTCCGACAGGGCAGTTAGTTTATGCATAAGTGAAAGGAGGGGTTCAATATCGGGAACTAGAGTCCAACTCACAAATGTCATCTTTTTGAATTCCATTATCCTTTCTCTACGCAACCCAGGGCTTTCACCCACCCGAGCGGAGTCGAACCTTCACTGCCTTTCCTCGGCTTACTTCCCTTAGAGTGGGGAATCCAGTTTGAATCTAAATTACGGGGTTTCGTCAAACTTTCTTCATTCTTCTTCGAATTCTCCGGATTACCCAAAAGAGGAGGATCTCTGAAGTTGGTCACATTGATTCGGTGATCAATAGACGCCAAATTTCCTTCGATAGGAACTATTTGCCAAGCCCAAAGAAAAGAGTAGTTAGCGGTCACAATCTGAGCATCCCGACTTTCAAGAGACCTTTAGCAGGGAGCCAAATAACAGAGAGGGAAGGGAAATCCGAGCAAGTCATACATTGTGGTTCAAGGAGGTACTCTGCATTCGGCTCATCCCATGCTAATGATTCTGACCTTGGAAATGAGGAAGCGGTAAAGGCCCCCTATCATCCTGCGTACCAAGATCCATGTCCACTTTGCCAAAGAGAAGGGCAAAGGCCTGTCAGCAAATTCACGTTTAAGATGACCATTCGATCACAGAATGACTGAAAAAAGCCAAAGAACGAAGAGAAGGGAGACCTTAAATCGGGTCAAAGAAAGGGGATATGGGGATCTTGCCCTCAGATGATGGACCACTCGATCATGTCATGTCTGTCCGTGATTGTTCATTTAAGCCTTCTTGCCCACTCATTCTGTCTAGCGTACAGTGGAACTTGCACTGGATCGCCTTCTTGCTCAGATGGGCCCTTCACCTCAGATCATCTTTCAAACGGGAATCAGGATTCGGTGAAAGAGATGCTTTTCTTTCTTCATCACCATGAGGTCTTAGACAGAGGGATAGACCCAGTCAACGGGAGTGATACCATGAGCGCTCCAGAGCCATGTCAAGTGAGTTCCTGCAGATGTATGGCAAAGAGTGGAATCCGTTCTATGCTTTTGAGTAAACATAGGTTTCCATAAGCCAAGTTATCTAAGCGTTGCGTTCAAGCCAAGCTACTTCAACAGGTGGACCATAAAACCAGGATCAAAAAGTGAAAACCAGTATCACGGCGAGGGCTCACTCTGATCCGGGATCCTAATGCTTCTCTCATTCCCTCTCTTCTGTCATTCAATTCTGGACTAAGGTGGCATAAGCCCCCGGCGCTTGAGGGCTCCCCTAAGCTTGTTTTCTTTTTCAACGTGAGAGAGCGAAGGAGCCTTCGCGAGCGGAACTTAAAGCTCTTTTTTACAGGACCGGGTGTTCGATGAAAAGAGTGACTTCTGCAAGCAAGTAAGAAACCTTGTACTATTGAACACAGACTTTCTGAATTGTAAACTTAGTGAAGCTCGGGTCCCCGGCACGAGCGAAACAGTACTTTAAGCTATTTTGACAGGGCCGCAAAGTGAAGTGAGTCTCATGAGTTAAGATGAGTACGACACATTCGAGACGTCCTATCTGTAAGTCAAGAAGACTCATTGAGTATGGTATACTATCAGTGAGCGTAGCTCTATTAAGCATATGAGAGAGAAATTATGCTTGAAAGGCTTTCTTCAAACCTCACCGGTGTTGCCTTTCTGTGAAGAAACCCTTGAGTGAGTGAGAGAGCGGAGGCCCCTTCGCGAAGGAATGTATCCCAAAGGGTCCCTCAGTAGTATGAGCTACCTGACTCTAAAATGACAGGGAATCAAAAGGTGCTAGATCCTTCTTGTACTACTGATCGCATCAGACGTTGAGATTATAGTTCATCAATTTCAGTAGTTGTTTACACTCGAGCGAGGTAGTTGACTTGCTGACTTGTTACCGTAAGTCGATGTACAACACCCCACGACTTGCGGGGAGGCGGAATAATGAAAAACGATCTTGTTCTATGCATAAACATCGACTAACCGAGAATCTTTGCTAAACTATAACTAACAAGAATCATAGAAGTTAACAACTACTATGAAAAGTGATTATACCTAAAGAACCGTGTCCTTCGTCTTTTCGTTCTCCACGTCCTCTCCGGCCTTCTCTATGTAGTAGATGATCCACCCGAGAGCTTTACTTCAAGCTTCACCTCTAACTTGAGGTAACTAGGTTTCTTAAAGTGCTAATCTAAGTAACCTAGGTGATATAGAGAATGGTTATGGATTAAGTAGTCAATTCTAATTCTTGGTCTCAACACATGAGAGGGGAGGATTAGGGTTTGAAGAAAGAGAGCTAGAGGAGAGAGAAGGTGAGCAAGAGAATGGAATGAGATAATGATCTCTCATGATATATATGAAGCATTATCATTATCAAGATAAATGAAATAAATGATTTAACAACCATGCTTCATAAATATAAATGAGTGATTCATCTCCATGAGTCATTAAGCATTTATGATGCATTGATGACAAGGATGAATCACACAAATGAGTTACTAATCCTATTTAATACTTATGCCACCTAAACCCCCAAGTCACCAACCTTCTAGAAGCTTCTCGCGAAATTACGAGAACGCCCCTCCTATCCGTGAAAACACGGAAAAACTTTATACTGTATAAATCCAATAACCGGATACTAGAAACTGGCTTAAACCAAAGCCGGCTAGTAAAAACTGTCCGGATGTCGTACGTGCGTAAACACACGTATGCGTCCGAACCCTTGTCGTAAAACCATACGACCTCTATATCGTTTCGCCTGGAGTAGGGAAACTCTCTGTGTGGGACTCTAGAGACTCGACTACTACGCTGGTAGTGGGTTTAACCACAGACCGCAAGCGGCACTAGCTGTACGTAACGATCCCCAGGTAGATGTCGATAAGAAGGCCGATGAGGAAACCCATCCGAACTCCTACTGAGTCTGATGTGACAATCTCCGTACAGTCCGGTCTGTTCGTCTAAGGCTATCGCATATCGGGCCTAGGGGGCGGCAAGCGTCAGTCCCCTAATAGCGGTATAAGTCGTGTCGGAGCGTAGTCCATTACACCTTGAGAAAACAACTGGAACCTACCAGTAAATCTCGCTTGCCCTGGCTAGGGACTTTGCGTAATGGCTCTCTGACACAACGCGGTATCAACTCCTAATACTGGGAGAGACGAATCCTTTCTAACCGCCAGTGCCTCCAAGTGCTCGGGACTGCACCTAACTGCTACCTGTTTGCACGACTCCTTTAAGCCGTGGTAGGGTAGCAATCTAAGAACAGTGGGACACACTCGAGGCGAAGTAGCAGTGTCAAGTCTGCGGACTATGCTGTACTCATGTCACCTGGGAACTGTTAACTGACGATGGGTATAATACCAACTAACAGTTCCCCGTGTGTCCTGTCCGGTGTAACCGTAACCTAACGAGCACCTGCATACTATCTCCAGTACGACGTACTGACAGCTGTGGGACAGACCATCTCCCCAACTGGGATGAGAAGCGTACACACTAGTCTACTCCGGAGTATCGATTCCCTGTCTCGATAATCCTACGACTAAGGACCTGAATAAGGATGTGCTTGTAGACTACACAGCCCCCACTAGTGTGACTGCCATCACAACGCTGGTAGTCAAGCAAGATCCTAAGAACTCTATCAATACGTATACTCACATATTAAGATAGAAAAACCAAGTAGCATACTACCATGTTTAGCAATACTGTTATATACATGTGAATATCCCAAGCTTCCATTAAGTAATATACAAACTAGTATGATACAATAATGGCCCTTAGGGCATATACACTAACAATCTCCCACTTGCACTAGGGCCATGTACTGGCATATCGAAGACCGATGATCTCGAGTAGCCTCTCGAACTGAATCTGAGGTAGGGCCTTCGTGAATGGATCAACAATGTTCTCTTCAGTAGCAACTCTCCGAACCTCGATCTCCCGACGATCAATGACCTCCCTGATCAGGTGATACCGCCTTAAGATGTGTTTGGACTTCTGATGGGACCTTGGTTCCTTCGCTAAAGCTATAGCTCCATTGTTGTTGCAATACAGAGGTATTGGATCAATAATGGTAGGAACCACCTGAAGTTCTATTAGGAACTTCTTCATCCAGACCGCTTCTTTTGCGGCATCGCAAGCAGCTATATACTCCACTTCCATCGTCGAGTCAGCAACGGTGTCCTGCTTGGAGCTCTTCCAGCACACCGCCTCTCCATTGAGGGTAAAGACATAACCTGACATGGACTTGGAATCGTCCTTATCACTCTGGAAGCCGGAATCAGCAAAGGCCTCCATCTTGAGGTCTTTTCCGCCGTAAACCAAGAACATCTCCTTAGTCCTCCTCAGGTACTTGAGATTGTTCTTTACTGCTATCCAGTGCTTCTCCCCTGGGTCTGACTGATACCGGCTTACCACACTCAGTGCGTAAGCTACATCTGGTCTGGTGCACAACATCACATACATTATAGAGCTTACCGCAGAAGCGTAGGGTATAATAGACATGCGTTCCCTTTCCAAATCAGTCTTGGGAGAAATCTCTTTGGACAGGGTGATTCCGTGACAAGCCGGTAGATTACCGCGCTTAGAATCTTCCATACTGAATCTTTTCAGTACAGTGTCGATATACCTGGACTGCGAAAGTCCCAACATTCTCTTGGATCTATCACGATAGATCCGGATCCCCAGAATGTAAGAGGCATCACCCAGGTTTTTCATGGAGAACCCGTGTGACAAGAATCCTTTGACAGATTGTATCATAGGAATGCCATTTCCTATCAATAGAATGTCATCCACGTACAAGACGAGGAATACGACAGTTCGTGCTACAACTTTACTATATATGCATGGTTCATCTGGATTTTTGATAAAGTCATATTCTTTAACTGTTTCATCAAAACAGATATTCCAACTCCGCGATCCCTGCTTTAGTCCATAAATGGACTTAAGCAACTTGCATACTTTCCCGCTGCTCCCACTCTGATTGAAACCCTCTGGCTGATCCATATAGACGCACTCTTCTAAATTTCCATTCAGAAAAGCCGTCTTTACGTCCATCTGCCAGATTTCATAATCATGGAAGGAAGCAATAGCAAGAAGGACTCTAATGGATTTGAGCATAGCCACTGTAGAAAAAGTTTCTTCATAGTCCAAACCAGGTCTTTGACGAAAACCCTTTGCAACAAGTCTAGCCTTATAGGTTTCCACCTGTCCATCTACACCAATCTTTTTCTTGAAGATCCATTTGCATCCTATGGGTTTTACCCCATCTGGAGCAAAGTACAATGTCCATACTTTGTTGGTGTACATGGACTCCATTTCGGTCCGCATTGCATCTAGGCATCGTACCGAGTCGCCGCTCAGGATGGCCTGTTGGAAGCTAGTAGGTTCATCATCATCTATGATGCAATCCTCTCTATCCCCATCTATGAGAAAACCGTAGTATCTCTCAGGCGGATGAGATGGCCTACTACTCCTGCGGAGGGGTGCGGGAATGTCCTGTTCTTCTTGAACTACTGGTTCTACCAAACATTCAGTATTAGTTTGTGGTTCTGGAATTTCTTCCAGTTCTATATCGCTCCCACTTGTTTCCTTTTCTAAAAACTGATGTTCTAGAAAATGGGCATTACGAGAAACAAATACCTTTTGTTCCTCTGCTTAATAGAATAGATATCCCCTGGAGTTCTTTGGATATCCCACAAACTTACACTTTACTGATCGTGCCTCGAGCTTGTCCACATGCTGCTTTTTAACAAAAGCTGGACATCTCCAAATTTTCAGATACTGAAGATTGGGTTTCTTCCCACTCCACATCTGATATGGTGTGGTAGGCACAGTCTTGGTAGGAACTATGTTCAAAATGAAAGGTTTGTCTAGCACCCTATGAAGAGTTTTGAAGCATCACATGTCCAAAAGTTTAAATTTTTATGGTGCTAAACGAACATGCAAAGGAATCGATCCTAGAAAATTAGGGTTTCGAAATATAAAGCGAACTAATCTAGGGTTTCGAGACTACAACCTTTGTAGCTCCCTTTCGCTGGACTCCTTGGTCTCTAGGGTGTTGAACGGAGGTCCTCTTGAAGTCCTCTTGTGTCCACGACGATCCACCACGGAGATCTCCGTCCAAGCTCGCAACTTCGTAAAACCGAAGAGAACACTCTAAACAAAACGGCTAAGTTTGTGTAGAATGAAGTTATGGTTAAGTTTCTCACTTCAAAAAACTATCTTTAAGTGGTATTTTCTCACTAGAAAAAACTACAGAGCAAAAGAGAAAGAGGAAGAAGATGGTGGCAATTTTTTAACAAGAGGTAAAAAGATAACTCATAAGAAGAAAAAGAAATATATCAATATATATATTTTATTCCTTCTTACTATGAACCATGGTTAAAGTGATGGAGACATTATTTAACTTGAGTTTTGAATGATAAAGAGAAGGATAACCTTAGGTTAGTGGTAGTTGAGCATGGTTAGGTCAAAGGAAGAATGTAGAAGCAAGAATGATTATCCTTTCCTTTTCATTTTCTTTTAAATCCAAAATCAAATAATAATCCATTATATAATCCATGGTGTGAGTCTTATATTGCCACCATTTCCATATGCTAACAACCATGATGGATGAGTGTATGTATGTGTGCATGTATGCACATCCACATGTGCATGAAACTAGCATGAAAGAAAGAAAGAAAAGCACACATGCATGCACACATCCATCATCCAAGAAAAGGTTTTAAGTGAGAAAACTAATGGTTAAATGATAAATCAACACTTGATTTATCAACCCGGTCATATCTCATATGACCCCACCAAAAGCAGTTCACCCGATCAATGTTCGGTATCATATACGCATATTTCAATCGGGTGCGTGCGCATATCGCATACGCGCACCACAACGTTTCGCCTGGACTGGGTAACTCCTTTGTGGGACTCTAAGACTCGTCAATACGCCGGCAGAGGGTGATGATCATATCAAGTACCCTCAAGCCGCAAGCGGTCAGCTAAACGTAACGGCCACCCGGGTATTGAGCGATCAGAAGACAACAAGCGAACCTGCTACAACTCCCGTCGAGCCATCCGGCAACACTACCGTACAGTCCGGTCTCTTCGTCAGATATGCTGCATATCGAGCCTAGGGATGGTCACGTCGACCCCAATAACTCAATAAGTCGTGCCGGTGAATGGTCTATAATAGATCGAGAAACTACTGATAACACTTATCAGCAAATCTCAGCAGCCCTGGCCAGGGACTTGCTGTTATAACCAGTCGGGCACAGCACAGCATCAACTCCCAATACCGGGAGAGACGAAACCCCTCCTATCGCTCATCGTCTTCGTGTGTCTCGGGACTGTACCCAACGGCCACCTGTTTGAACGACTCAGTAGAGCCGTGGTAGGGTGGTAATCAAAGTACAGTGGGAGAACACACAAGGCTCTATGACGATCTCGGGTCTACAGACTAACCTGTACCAGTGTCATCTGAGAACTGCTATCCGACGATAGATATAATTCCATATAGGAGTTCTCGGTGAGTCCGTCCAGTGTACCCAGTCACCACTGAGCACCCGTATATGATCTTGATGTCAAACATCGATGAATGTGGGAACATTCATCGCCCATCGTATGGGTCTAGTATCATATACGCTAGTCTACTCTGGTATATCGATACCCTGTCTCGATACACCTCCGACTAGGGACATTTCAGGATATGCTTATAGACTACAGATGTCCCACTAGTATGATCTCCATCATAATCAGAGTAGTCAAGCCGATATACTTAGGGCTTTATCAGCATGTATGAATGAATAAAAGCATGATCAAATCAACATGTCAGATAAAGAATAACCAGATAGCAAACTATCATGTCGAGCAAGAATGCAAACTGAATATATATACATGTATAGATACATCCACTATCACATAATGACCTCTAGGGCATACATATATCCAACAATCTCCCACTTGCACTAAGGCCAGTTATTGGCGTATCTCATACCCAACATCTCAAAAAGTCGCTCATGCTGTGGCTGAGGGAGGGCCTTGGTGAGTGGATCCGCGGCGTTGTTCTTTGTATCTACTCTCTTAATCTCGATCTCGCGGCGATCTACAATCTCCCGGATCAAATGAAAGCGCCTCAGGATATGTCTGGACCGCTGATGGGATCTGGGCTCCTTGGCTAACGCCATCGCCCCATTATTGTCACAATACAAAGGTATTGGATCAATAATGGTTGGAACTACTCCTAGCTCAGAGACGAACTTCTTCATCCAGACGGCTTCCTTGGCGGCATCATTTGCAGCAATGTACTCAGCTTCCATCGTAGAGTCTGCAACGGTATCTTGTTTGGAACTCTTCCAACTTACCGCCCCTCCATTGAGGGTAAATACAAACCCTGAGATAGATTTGCTGTCATCCTTATCGCTCTGGAAGCTCGAATCGGTAAAGGCCTCCATTTGGAGATCTGTATTACCATACACCAAGAACAATTCTTTAGTCCTTCGTAAGTACTTAAGAATGTTCTTCACAGCTGTCCAGTGGTTCTCCCCTGGGTTGGATTGATACCTGCTTACAACACTAAGTGCATAAGCTACATCTGGGCGTGTACATAACATCGCATACATTATAGATCCTACTGCCGAAGCATAAGGTATAATGCTCATGCGAGCTCTCTCTTCATCGGTCTTTGGACAAGAATCCTTGGAGAGAGTGACTCCATGGCAAGCGGGTAAGGCACCCCGCTTGGAGTCTTCCATACTAAACCACTTTAGGATGGTGTTGATGTACCTGGTTTGGGACAATCCCAATAACTTTTTGGATCTATCCCTATAGATCCTTATGCCCAGGATGTATGTGGCATCACCCAAGTCCTTCATGGAGAACCTTAGTGATAAGAATGATTTGACCGACTGTAGCATAGGAATATCATTTCCTATCAGAAGAATGTCATCCACGTACAATACGAGGAATGTGACAGCTCTTCCTACAGCCTTCTTATAAACACAAGGTTCATCTGTATTTTTGATGAAATCAAACTCTTTGATAACATCATCGAAACAGATGTTCCAACTCCGAGATGCCTGCTTTAACCCATATATGGATTTAAGCAATCTACATGCTTTCTCGCTGCTCCCACTGTCAATGAAGCCCTCTGGCTGATCCATATAAACGCATTCTTCTAAATCTCCATTTAGAAATGCTGTTTTAACGTCCATCTGCCAGATTTCATAGTCGTAGTGAGCAGCAATAGCAAGTAGGATCCGAATGGATTTAAGCATGGCTACGGGCGAAAAAGTTTCGTCATAGTCCAAACCTGGTCTTTGACGAAAACCTTTCGTTACAAGTCTTCCCTTATAGGTCTCTACCTGCCCATCCACACCAATCTTTCTTTTAAAGATCCATTTGCACCCTACAGGTTTTACCCCAGGGGGTACAACGTCCAAAATCCATACTTTGTTGGTGTACATAGACTCCATTTCGGATCTCATGGCATCTAGCACTTCACAGAGTCACCACTCGTGATAGCTTGCTGAAAACTGGTAGGATCATCATCATCCATGATGCAATCTTCTCCGTTACCATCAATGAGGAAACCGTAGTACCTCTCCGGTGGGCGAGAAGTCCTACCAGACCTACGGAGTGGCCGAGGTTCTTCAGTTTCTGTTGCAACAGCCGGTTCAACCAAATCGTCATTTGTAGTTTGTGTTTCCAGAACCTCTTCTAGATCTACTACCTTGCCATCATCTTTATCTGTGAAAAACTCTTTTTCCAAGAATGTGGCATACTGAGAAACAAACACTTTTTGTTCCTCTTTGTGGTAGAACAGATATCCATAAGAATTCTTTGGATATCCCACAAAGTTACACATGACTGACCGTGTCTCGAGTTTGTCCGGATTCTGCTTTTTAACATAGGCCGGGCAACCCCAAATCTTAATTCTCTTAAGAGATGGTCTCTTCCCATTCCATATCTCATATGGCGTGGTAGACACGGCTTTGGTTGGAACCCTGTTTAGCAGAAACGCTGCAGTCTCCAATGCATGCCCCCAAAACGAGACTGGTAACTCAGCGTCACTCATCATGGACCGGACCATATCTAATAGGGTCCTATTCCGTCGTTCCGACACACCGTTGTGCTGTGGTGTGTAAGGAGGAGTGAGCTGAGAGAGAATCCCATTCTCTTTTAGGAAGTTTGCAAATTCTGTACTGAGATACTCTCCACCTCGATCTGATCGAAGCATCTTAATACTCAAGCCGGTTTGTTTTTCTACTTCTTGTTTATATTCAACGAATTTCTCGAAAGCGTCGGACTTGTGCTTTAATAAAAATACATGACCGAATCTTGAGAAATCGTCGGTGAATGTAATGAAGTATGAAAAACCGCCTCTAGCCTGTGTAGACATTGGCCCACATACATCACTATGTATGAGGCCAAGGAGCTGGGTAGCTCTTTCTCCGTGTCCGGTAAACGGAGTTTTGGTCATTTTACCCTTGATACAAGACTGGCAAGTCGCATAAGATTTATATTCAAAAGAGTTTAAATATCCATCTTTGTGTAACCTGTTTAGTCCTGTTTCATTAATATGACCAAGTCTACAATGCCAAAGAAAAGCTTCATTTAATTCTGAAAGTTTTCTTTTATTAGTGTGTTGTATACTGAAAACTGTGTGTTGATTTAGGACATATATTCCGTTATTAAGCGTACCATACCCAACCAACATTTGATTTAGGTGAATGTTCATAACATTGTTCTGCAACACAAAATTATATCCTTCATTGTCCAACAAAGAAACGGATATTATATTACATAGCATACTTGGTACAAAATAACATGGATTCAAAATCAAAATACATCCAGATGGCAACCCCAAGTGATACTCTCCCACTGCGACTGTATGTACATTGGAACCATTTCCAACGCGGAGAGTATGGTCACCTGTCTTCAAAACCTTGCTATTTCTCAGCCCCTGCATAGAATTGCAAATGTGAGAACCTGAACCAGTATCCAATACCCAAGAAGCAGAGTTTATAGAAAAACAGTTTTCAGTCACAAACGCACCTGAAGCAGAAGCATCACCATGCTTCTTCTTGAGACTTAAGTACTCCGTGCAATTGCGCTTCCAGTGTCCTGTCTTGTGGCAATGGAAACATTCGCCCTTCCCTGAGTCTCCAGCCTTGGACTTTCCCTTTCCCTTCACCTTTTTAACTCCTCCCTTAGGATTAGTGGGTTTCTTCTTTTTCTTTCCCTTGGCCTTGGCTTTCGGGCGAGAAGAGGAAGACTGTCCAATAGTCATAACGGGAGTTTTTGCTAACTTCATAGTGCTCTCTGCACTCCTTAACATATTAAGGAGTTCAGGGAGATCCTTCTCCATGCCATGTATGTTGAAGTTCACTATGAACTGAGCAAAGGTGGAGGGGAGGGACTGCAGAATAATATCTATATATTGTTCATTGTCCATCGTCCATCCAAGGTCCTCAAGCTCTTCTATAAGAGCTATCATCTTCAGAACATGGTCTCCTACTGGTGTGCCAGGGGCCATTCGCATCTGAAACAATTTCTTTGATGCTTCGTATCGTAATACGCGGGATTGCTCCCCATACAACTCCTTTGTATGGAGCAATATACCGTGAATGTCCATGTCCTCATGCTGCTTTTGATGTGTGTTATCCATCGATGCAAGCGCGAGGCATGTGGCCGTGGCACAGTCAGCGTCCCATGTCTTGCGGACTTCAATGTTCGCAACTGAGGATTTTGGACCAGGGACGGGCGGGGCTGAAGCCGTGAGGACATATGATACTTTATCATAAGTCAAGGCGATTTTCAGATTCCTCAGCCAGTCTTTATAGTTGGTCCCATTCAGTTTGTTTTTATCTAGTAGAAGCTTAAGTCCAGTCATTGGTATCTGCCATTAAGAGAGAGAAAAGAATACACTCAGCGAAAGCTCTTGCATAGATTAGATTGGTTTATTATCTTGTCTAATCGATATTTCCCACTGCTTTTTATCAAGTTTTTCTTTCAAACCTTAAAAAGAAAAACTAGCCAGGATTAATTACAGTCTACAACTTCGCTAACCGTTCAGCCAGGCCAGTGTCGGTACTTTGAGGGAGGTTCCCCGTGCTTTCGCACGGACCTAATTAGAGTAAACCTCGTTTTCCCAGAGGCGGAGCCCCGTTAACACCTTTCTAGACACCTAATGAGTTAGCTAATTGTAAACTGTAAAACTCTCCTAGTAGCAACTATTGCCCACAGTGGGATCGGGATCCAACCATCACATGGAAGGTATGCAATCTCATTGCAAATTTCAACACTTGAAATTCCCGATGTAATTTTTTACCCCTAGTACTTATGACCTTAACTATAGTCAACAAATCATAAGTACCAGTCAAGTTCTATCCGTCATTTCTTGATCAATTAGACCCACCCATATGACCCTTAACTATGGTCAACAAAGTCGCATGAATGTCCTAATTAATCTGCATCATATGCAGTGTAGGAAGACATCACTTAGCTACCGTACACTACGCCTTAACTAAAGTCAACAAACGTAGCACGAATACTAAGTACTCTACTTCCTAAAATGACGGAGGGTTGCGAATGATTTTTGAGAAAATCTTTAACGCTTTGAACTTGATATCGTTGTAGAATCAAACAGTTTTCAAAATGAGTGGCTTAAGCTCCGCAGTTTTGAAATGTAGCTTTTTCATAAATAGCCGAGTAGTTTTTAAATCCGATTCTACAACATCTTTTTAGGTTTATTTTCTTTACATTAATCACATTAATGTAATCCCATCATTTAAGTCCTTAAGCCAATCACAGAAAAGAAACGAGAATAACACGTACGCTTATGCCATCCGCATTCGCCGCAATGTTCCGTTATGCACCGTTAGGTTACTTAACTAACGTCATACCGGGACGGGACTAGCGCGGGTGTAAAACATAAGCAACGTCTACTATATATCATATATATAATATGTCATTCGTCTCAGATATCACAGAACACAGGCAGCAGAAACATAGATATAACGTGGGATATCCTAAGACGTCCGTATTTAGTATTTAGCCAGAATAGAAAATACGGATTCCACAGTCGCGATGAATAGCCAAGCCCACACCCTGGACCCCTACGAGAGCGGCAAGTGACCCTACCAATCCTGGAGTTTAGGAGACCCGGTCTCGACTCCTCGAGATGGCCTCCCACTGAAACCCCAGAACCCGGTCACCTGTGCTCCCCTCCTTGGGTCCATCCTAATGCGGAAAAGTAAATAATATACAACACTGGTGACATAATCTCAACCTGGAAGTGCCCCAAATAAAAGAATATTACATTACATTTGAATTTACATGAATGAAAATATAAAACTCTCATCTCACAAAAACCCCCCGGCTATTCGATCGCGACAATCCTGCACATCATATCTCAGCAACACATAATATCACATATCATCAACGTAAGTAAGTATGCGTACCCCGATTATCGTTGATGTATAGCAACGAAACCGGCGATATCGTACATACTACACTTACGGTCACAGAAAAGAAAGTGTAAAACTACAATATTTGGAATCCAGATTCTCTTTAGACATCATAAATGCGAAATATCACATATTTCGTATTTCATGCCTAAACTATATGAATTCCACATATTGTATCACATTTCAGACAAACAGACAGTATTAAAGTTTTCGAACGAACGATCAAGCACCCAAGATTCACTAAAGCTCAACACTTGAGCAGGGTTCAAAAATTCGGAGTGTGACACAGTAGTAGCGGTCCAGCCGTAGAAGGGTCAAGCCAACGCCTCACATGTGTCATGCCGTACTGCCCCAAACCCTAGGGTTCAAAGGGCAGTTCGAGACGGTCACATAATCGAGTTAAGGTTTGTTGTCTTCTAGAGGGACCACCGCAAAAAGACTTGCACGTATCTCCAAAGTATTTAAACCCCGTGAATAATGAGTAAATGATACTCGTTCAAACACTTCAATACTTTCTAATTTACCCGGAAAAGCTACGAAATAAAAATCCCGATCGAAATGACGAGTCCAAAACCATCTCCAGAATTTTTCAAAACCAAATACAGATTAAAAATATCCAAAAATTTATACAAGCAGATTCATGAATTACTGTACAAAAAGTATTCATCAATTCATATATACGGCCGCGGAACCGCGGCCTAAGCAAGATTAGGCCGCGTTTCTGCGGCGAGAATCACTGTTCATGGAATAATTTTTGTACCGTAACCCTTATTTTTTTCTGTTGTATTTTTTTCATATTTTTAATTCTGAAAAAAGTCAATTTTTAGAAAATTTCCAGAGAGCACTCTAAAAAGTCGTATTTCGGTTCGATCGGAGTTTTAACTTCGTAAAAAGGTCGCCTAATATTCTAGGTCGGCTCTGATACCAATGAAAGGTTTGTCTAGCACCCTATGAAGAGTTTTGAAGTATCACATGTCCAAAAGTTTAAATTTTTATGGTGCAAAACGAACATGCAAAGGAATCGATCCTAGAAAATTAGGGTTTCGAAATATAAAGCGAACTAATCTAGGGTTTCGAGACTACAACCTTTGTAGCTCCCTTTCGCTGGACTCCTTGGTCTCTAGGGTGTTGAACGGAGGTCCTCTTGAAGTCCTCTTGTGTCCACGACGATCCACCACGGAGATCTCCGTCCAAGCTCGCAACTTCGTAAAACCGAAGAGAACACTCTAAACAAAACGGCTAAGCTTGTGTAGAATGAAGTTGTGGTTAAGTTTCTCACTTCAAAAAACTATCTTTAAGTGGTATTTGCTCACTAGAAAAAACTAGAGAGCAAAAGAGAAAGAGGAAGAAGATGGTGGCAATTTTTTAACAAGAGGTAAAAAGATAACTCATAAGAAAAAAAAGAAATATATCAATATATATATTTTATTCCTTCTTACTATGAACCATGGTTAAAGTGATGGAGACATTATTTAACTTGAGTTTTGAATGATAAAGAGAAGGATAACCTTAGGTTAGTGGTAGTTGAGCATGGTTAGGTCAAAGGAAGAATGTAGAAGCAAGAATGATTATCCTTTCCTTTTCATTTTCTTTTAAATCCAAAATCAAATAATAATCCATTATATAATCCATGGTGTGAGTCTTATATTGCCACCATTTCCATATGCTAACAACCATGATGGATGAGTGTATGTATGTGTGCATGTATGCACATCCACATGTGCATGAAACTAGCATGAAAGAAAGAAAGAAAAGCACACATGCATGCACACATCCATCATCCAAGAAAAGGTTTTAACTGAGAAAACTAATGGTTAAATGATAAATCAACACTTGATTTATCAACCCGGTCATATCTCATATGACCCCACCAAAAGCAGTTCACCCGATCAATGTTCGGTATCATATACGCACATTTCAATCGGGTGCGTGCGCATATCGCATACGCGCACCACAACGTTTCGCCTGGACTGGGTAACTCCTTTGTGGGACTCTAAGACTCGTCAATACGCCGGCAGAGGGTGATGATCATATCAAGTACCCTCAAGCCGCAAGCGGTCAGCTAAACGTAACGGCCACCCGGGTATTGAGCGATCAGAAGACAACAAGCGAACCTGCTACAACTCCCGTCGAGCCATCCGGCAACACTACCGTACAATCCGGTCTCTTCGTCAGATATGCTGCATATCGAGCCTAGGGATGGTCACGTCGACTCCAATAACTCAATAAGTCGTGCCGGTGAATGGTCTATAACAGATCGAGAAACTACTGATAACACTTATCAGCAAATCTCAGCAGCCCTGGCCAGGGACTTGCTGTTATAACCAGTCGGGCACAGCACGGCATCAACTCCCAATACCGGGAGAGTCGAAACCCCTCCTATCGCTCATCGTCTTCGTGTGTCTCGGGACTGTACCCAACGGCCACCTGTTTGCACGACTCAGTAGAGCCGTGGTAGGGTGGTAATCAAAGTACAGTGGGAGAACACACAAGGCTCTATGACGATCTCGGGTCTACAGACTAACCTGTACCAGTGTCACCTGAGAACTGCTATCCGATGATAGATATAATTCCATATAGGAGTTCTCGGTGAGTCCGTCCAGTGTACCCAGTCACCACTGAGCACCCGTATATGATCTTGATGTCAAACATCGATGAATGTGGGAACATTCATCGCCCATCGTATGGGTCTAGTATCATATACGCTAGTCTACTCGGGTATATCGATACCCCGTCTCGATACACCTCCGACTAGGGACATTTCAGGATATGCTTATAGACTACAGATGTCCCACTAGTATGATCTCCATCATAATCAGAGTAGTCAAGCCGATATCCTCAGGGCTTTATCAGCATGTATGAATGAATAAAAGCATGATCAAATCAACATGTCAGATAAAGAATAACCAGATAGCATACTATCATGTCGAGCAAGAATGCAAACTGAATATATATACATGTATAGATACATCCACTATCACATAATGGCCTCCAGGGCATACATATATCCAACACAAAAGATATGCTGCTGATTCTTGCGCATAACCTCAGAAAGATCGCGGTAACTCAGCATTACTCATCATGGAACGTACCATATCTAATAGGGTTTGATTCCATCTCTCCTATACACCGTTATGCTGTGGAGTGTATGGAGGAGTAAGCTGAGAGAGAATTCCTTTCTCTTTTAGGTAACCTAGGAACTCGGCACTTAAGTATTCACCATCTCGATCAGATCTTAGTGTCTTAATACTTTTGCCGGTTTGGTTTTCTACTTCATTCTTATACTCTTGGAATTTCTCAAAAGCCTCGGATTTATGTTTCATCAGATAAATGAATCCGTACCTTGAGTAATCATCTGTAAAAGTAATGAAATAGGAAAAAACCACCTCTTGCATGTGTAGACATTGGACTACATACATACTGTGTATGAGTCCTAAGAGCTCGCTCGCTCTTACTCTATGTCCAGTAAATGGAGTCTTTGTTATCTTTCCTTTGAGACAAGATTGACAAGTGGCATAAGTTTGATATTCGAATGAGTCCAAATATCCTTCTCTATGTAACTTAGTCAACCTTCTCTCATTGATGTGACCCAGTCTACAATTCCATAAGAAAGCTTTATTGAAATCTGGAGACTTTCTTTTTAGTGTGTTCTGGACATTGAAAATTTGGAGTTGGTTTAAGACATATATACCGTTATTCGGTGTACCGGACCCAATCAAACTATGATTAAGGTGGATGTTAACAACATCATTTACAAACGTGAAATCATAACCTTTATTTGATAACAAGGAAATAGATATGATATTACATGTTAAGCTGGGTACACAAAAACAGTTATGTAAAACCAAAATATGTCCACTCGTCAATCCCAGGTGATAATCCCCTACGGACACAGCTCCCACGCTAGCTCTGTTAGCAACCATCAGGGTCATATCACCATCCTTCAGCACTCTACGGTTTCTCAGTGTCTGCAATGAATTGCATATACGAGATCCTGATCCGGTATCCAATACCCAGGAAGTAGAGTTGATTGATAGAAAATTCTCAATTACAAACACACCTGAAGTCGAAGCCACAGCTTGCTTCGGTTCCTGGTTCTTGGCGTTCCACGCCTTGCAATCTTTCTTCTAGTGCCCTTTCCTATGACAATAGAAACACTCATCCTGGGCCACTACTGGTACCGCAAAATTTTTCTTTCCCTTCCCTCCCACCTTACTTACACCTCCTTTAGGTTTGGTGGCGGCCTTCTTTTTCTTTCTTTTGGCCCTAGCCTTGGACCCGGAAGAAGAAGCACCGCTAACAAACATAGCGGGTGTTTCCCTTGCCTTCTGCAAGGTGCCCTCTGCACTCCTCAACATGTTAAGGAGTTCCGGAAGTTCAACTTTTTTTCTTTGAATGTTGAAGTTCAGAATAAACCGGCGTAGGTGGAAGGAAGGGACTGGAGAATAAGGTCTGTATAGAGCTCATTATCCAAAGTCGTCCCAAGGTCTGCGAGCTTTTCTATATAGCCGATCATTTTTAGGACATGTTCTCCTACCGATGATCCGACGGCCAACCTCGCTCGAAACAAGTTCTTAGAGGTCTTGTATCTAGCTATACGAGATTTCTCTCCATAAAGTTCCTTTGTACGGAGAAATATGGCATCAAGATCCATATCCTCGTGCCTCCTCTGATGTTCATTGTTCATCGAGGCAAGCACGATGCACTTGGCCTTCGCGCAATCATACTCCCAGGTTTTGCGGATTTCCTTATCCGCATTACTGGATTTGGGACCCGGGACTGCAGGTGCCTTAGCGGTGAGGACGTACCCCAATTTGTTATAGGTCAAAGCCATTTTGACATTCCGCAGCCAATCTTTATAGTTTGGCCTTGACAGTATATTTTTCTCTAAAAGTAACTTAAGTCCAGTCATTTTCGGGGTCGCTGCAATTAGGAGAGAGAGAAGAAAACTCTTTAGTATGATGCTCTTGCAAGTTTAGAGTGGTTTTTAATTTATCTAAACTGGATGGCTCCCACTGTTTCTCGAATCCTTCCTCAAACCATAAAAGAAGAATTAGCCAGGACTATTCTCACTGTACAATACTTGCTTAACCGTTCAGTCAGGCTGGTGTCGGTACTTCGAGGGAGGTTTTCCAACGCTTTCGCGAAGTTCCTTAATTAAATAACCTTTTTTCTCTGGGGGCGTAACCCCTCTGACACCTTTCTTGACACCTACTTGGTTTATAGCATTGATCGTTAAGTGACGAATCTCCTGATGAGTAGCATATACTCACAGTAGGATTGGGATCCAAATATCATCGTATGATAATATTGAAGGAATCCTACCAACATTCATCAAACTCCAAATGGTATCCATCTCTTTGCAAATTTCAGTTTCTTTAGAAATTCCTGATATATATTTTTGCCCCATGCTCTTATGACCTTGGCGTTAGGTCAAAATGTCATAAGTCACATGTCAAGTTCTACCCATCATTATCTTGTTAATTTGAACCCATCCGTACATATCCTTGACGTTCGGCCAAAATGATAATACGACTGTCCCAAACCAACTCATCTATCTATGCGACAAATGAATACCCAGCAGCTACCAAACACTATGCCTTGGCGTTAGGTCAAAATACATAGCTTGAATACTACTGAATACCCAAATGAAATGACGGAGGACTACGAATGGTTTTGGCGAAACCGTGAACGTAGTGAACTTGATATGACCGAAGGAACCTGATAGCTTTTAAAAGGAGTGGTTAAAGCTCCACAATTTAAAAATATCATCTGTTTTAAAATAACCGAGTGGTTTCTTTTAAATTGTTCCAACGATTCATCTTTTGGTTTATTTTCTTTTGCATTATAAATAATGCGTCCCATCATTAACTTATCATTGCAGAAAACAACGAAAATACAACGTCCTCTTATGCCATCCGCATTCGCCACTGGGTCCCGTCATCACCCGTTAGGTTACTTAACTAACGGCAGAGTAGGGGCTGGGCTAGCACGGGTGTAAAACATAAGGGACGTCTAAATAGCTATCATATATAGATATTGTACATTCGTCAGACGCAATAATAGGCATTCCAGATCTCATATGAACATTATTGGATTTACAAGCAATCCGCGTTTGTTTAGAGCCTGCAACAAAAGACGGATTACACAGTTGTGATGAGTAGCCATTACCCCACCCTAGACCCCTACGGGTACGGCAAACTACCCGCCAAATACCCGAAGTGAAGCCGTCTCCCTCAACAACGTGAGTAGGCCACTAAACACTTCAAAGTACCCGGTAGTTTGTGCACCCCACCTTGGGTCTATCCTAGGAGCAAAAATAGTAAAATGAAATAATACAACGGTGGCTACAACCGCAACCTGGATGTGCCCCGCAAAATAATATTACAACATATTATAATTACATTGAATGAATGAATATAACAACCCATCTCAAACCCCGACTAATCATCACAACAGTCCAATACAGTTCACAACCACAAACAGAAAAAAACCATTACAGAAATGTGCAACCCCCTGCCAACCGACATACTAGCAGTTTACGAACACATTATACAATCACAGATATAATCAAATTAGCAAACATCGTATAATTTCGATCGTGCAAACATATCAGATTCTACTCCTAAAACTTCTCTGTGCACCTGAGACTTGAGCAGAAAATAAACATCCCAGAAAATACAAAAATATCATAGAAGAGTAACTGGAGCAAACTGGGTTGAATCGGCCCCAACTCGGCCGCGGATCCGCGGCGGATCGTTGGGATCGGCCGCGGTTCCGCGGCTGTATGGCCGATTCAGGAACCCATTTTTCTCCAGTGATCTTATATATCTCTGCTTGTTATTCTGAAGCTCCCTGAAAAATTTTTAGAGCCAGTTTTAAATTCGACAGAAACATGGTGATATCGATGTATTTTTCGGTTCGTTTTGCGTTCGAAATTCATACGACTTTGCTAATGAGTTAATTATTGTTTAGTGAGGCTCTGATACCATTGTAAGTCGATGTACAACACCCCACGACTTGCGGGGAGGCGGAATAATGAAAAACGATCTTGTTTTATACATAAACATCGACTAACCGAGAATCTTTGCTAAACTATAACTAACAAGAATCATAGAAGTTAACAAATACTATGAAAAGTGATTATACCTAAAGAACCGTGTCCTTTGTCTTTTCGTTCTCCACGTCCTCTCCGGCCTTCTCTATGTAATATATGATCCACCCGAGAGCTTTACTTCAAGCTTCACCTCTAACTTGAGGTAACTAGGTTTCTTAAAGTGCTAATCTAAGTAACCTAGGTGATATAGAGAATGGTTATAGATTAAGTAGTCAATTCTAATCCTTGGTCTCAACACATGAGAGGGGAGGATTAGGGTTTGAAGAGAGAGAGCTTGAGGAGAGAGAAGGTGAGCAAGAGAATGGAATGAGATAATGATCTCTCATGATATATATGAAGCATTATCATTATCAAGATAAATGAAATAAATGATTTAACAACCATGCTTCATAAATATAAATGAGTGATTCATCTCCATGAGTCATTAAGCATTTATGATGCATTAATGATAAGGATGAATCACACAAATGAGTCACTAATCCCATTTAATACTTATGCCACCTAAACCCCCAAGTCACTAACCTTCTAGAAGCTTCTCGCGAAATTACGAGAACGCCCCTCCTATCCGTGAAAACACAGAAAAACTTTAGACTGTATAAATCCAATAACCGGATACTAGAAACTGGCTTAAACCAAAGCCGGCTAGTAAAAACTGTCCGGATGTCGTACGTGTGTAAACACACGTATGCGTCTGAACCCTTGTCGTAAAACCATACGACCTCTATATCGTTTCGCCTGGAGTAGGGAAACTCTCTGTGTGGGACTCTAGAGACTCGACTACTACGCTGGCAGTGGGTTTAACCACAGACCGCAAGCGGCACTAGCTGTACGTAACGGTCCCCAGGTAGATGTCGATAAGAAGGCCGATGAGGAAACCTATCCGAACTCCTATTGAGTCTGATGTGACAATCTCCGTACAGTCCGGTCTGTTCGTCTAAGACTATCGCATATCGGGCCTAGGGGGCGGCAAGCGTCAGTCCCCTAATAGCGGTATAAGTCGTGTCGGAGCGTAGTCCATTACACCCTGAGAAAACAACTGGAACCTACCAGTAAATCTCGCTTGCCCTGGCCAGGGACTTTGTGTAATGGCTCTCTGACACAGCGCGGTATCAACTCCCAATACCGGGAGAGACGAATCCTGTCTAACCGCCACTGCCTCCAAGTGCTCGGGACTACACCCAACTGCTACCTGTTTGCACGACTCCTTTGAGCCGTGGTAGGGTAGCAATCTAAGAACAGTGGGACACACTCGAGGCGAAGTAGCAGTGTCAAGTCTGCGGACTATGCTGTACTCATGTCACCTGGGAACTGTTAACTGACGATGGGTATAATACCAACTAACAGTTCCCCGTAAGTCCTGTCCGGTGTACCCGTAACCTAACGAGCATTTGCATACTATCTCCAGTACGACTTACTGACGGCTGTGGGACATACCATCTCCCCAACTGGGATGAGAAGCGTACATACTAGTCTACTCCGGAGTATCGATGCCCTGTCTCGATAATCCTACGACTAGGGACCTGAATAAAGATGTGCTTGTAGACTACCCCGCCTCCACTAGTGTGACTGCCATCACAACGCTGGTAGTCAAGCAAGATCCTAAGAGCTCTATCAATACGTATACTCACATATTAAGATAGAAAAACCAAGTAGCATACTACCATGTTTAGCAAGACTATATACATGTGAATATCCCAAGCTTCCATTAAGTAATATACAAACTAGTATGATACAATAATGGCCCCTAGGGCATATACACTAACAGTTACATGGTTTCAAAGAGAAGGACGCGATTACTATAAAGCAAGAATAGCAGAAGTCCTTGACGAGTTCAAAGATGTTATGCCATCTAGGATCATCGCATTGAGCTGGAACCTGAGGCTAAGCCACCGGCAATGGCACCTTACAGGATGGCCCCACCGGAGCAAGAAAAATTGAGGAGTTGCTGGATGCCGAGCCATCAAAGGCCCCATATGTTGCTGTTTTGAAAGAATCACGATGGGAGTCTTCGACTTTGCATCGACGATAGAGCCCTCAACAAGGTAAGGATCAATAACAAGTACCCCATCCCTTTCATTGCGGATCTGTTCGATCAGCTAGGAAGAGCAAGAGAAAGAGGTGCGGTGACTGACCATGGAGATGGGTCTAGTTGCCTCGAATAGGCAGCGGAAAGAGACCTTACAGATTGGGGATATCCAAGAGAAATGGTGGTAGAGAAGGACCTAAATTAAATGACGCTAATATGGCATCCCAGGTGGTTGGAACTAAGAAAGAGCCTTGTTCTATAGGAGCCATCTCTTCTGGGTTGGAGAAGGCAGATCCTGAACTTCATTAAGAAGAACGGTTAGTCCACCACACCGCCGGGCTGGGTCAGTTTACCATCACAAAAGACTCAATCGAATTGGGAAACTTTCACTTCCAGATTAGCGTACTCGGAAAGGAAATGCTCTTTGCCAGAAGCTTATGTGGTTCCAACTCATGCGGCTAGGTCGAGATATGGTACGGCACCTGAATCCACTCCTGCAGTGTTGCAGTTGGTTGATCATGAAGTAGTCAGATGCTCTATTATACAACATTTGTCGGGCGCGAGGCAGATCTGGCAGATTCACCACAGACCTTGGTAGTCTTGTCTGACGAATCTGATTTACTCCTTTCCTCTTTTGCATCCATTTTCTTGCTAGGCTCTGTTCCTCTTGCAAGTGCAGGAGCGGTGTCGGCCCAAGCAGTAAGTAGGTGGAGCTCTTAGTGCTTGGTCCCTTCCTTGGCTTCAGTATGTGCTTCTTTGGCATGAGCTGTAGCGTAGGCACAAGAAGTCGAAGGATCCGGAGGTGTAGGAGCAAGGTACAGGAAAGCCAGGTGCTAGCTAGGTCTGGTCTCCTGCCATTGGCTTAGCCTTAGCTCAGCCCTTGCAATTAGTCAGCTACACACGTCGCTTTCATTTCCTATATTATATGCCACTTCCCGGTCAATGCGAATAGATTCTTTGGTTCTTTACCCCGTCTGTTAGACAGATGTGATCTTCTTGCCCCCGCCCTTGCTTAAGGATTCTCGGCCTTCTTAGCTCTCTTCTTCCATCGGCTCTTCTTTCATCTGGAAGAAATGGTCCTATCCAGTTGGCGAATCCCCTGACTATTGTTCTTTCAAATATTTGAATATAATCATTCTAAATAGAAATATTAGATATCTCCTTCCTGTCCTGCCACACATGTGGTACCAACTCTTGTTCTTGATGTAGCTCTTTCGGAAGTTGCGGAAGATAGTATAGAAGCTCCTCTTCTTTCTGCGGCAGTTGTGGATGCGCTTTACTTCTTTCTGAGTATCCCGGTGCAGCTGTCTTGTTCAAGCTATGGATCTTATATAGAGAAGGAGTGTGAAAGCTAGCTCTTGAAAGCAGTGCGAGTTAGACGCGAATTGAATCCCTGAGATTGGAATGAGATATCGAGAAATTCATTCCACTTAAAATCAATATTTTCTTTGTCTTCAGTACTGGTGGGCACATAGGGTATTGAAGTATGAAAGTCCGGGTCTCCCGCCCATTTTAACTTTAGCTCTTATCTCTCTTCAGCAGTTGCAGTACGATTCTTTAATTCATCTCCTGCCCTTCTTAGTCGTAATCGCTATAACATTGGCAATTGGCATTGGCGTAATCTTCTTTCTCCTGTCGGAAAGGAGGGAGGTCTTGTCGAAAGCAAGAAAAGGAATGTCTTAGCTTACTCTAATTTCAAATAAAGCTTTTTCGCGCTCTTGGTCGGGCCTCTAACAAGTATCTAAAAATAAAATGCTTTCTTTTAGGCCTATGCAGCTAATCCACTGCTTGAGCCTGCTATATTCAGTCGTGCTCATCCCTTACTTGTGGGAAAGAATGAATGAAACTTTACATTACATCATAGAAGACTACGTCGATGACATCCTCGCAGAGTCAGGAACCTAACACATCTAAACATCCATAGACGTGCCATAGGGAATGGTTCTCTTTCTCTCACAGCCTTAAAATCTTTTGGACTTACAAAAGTCCTCCTAGCCTGTAAATAGGAAGGACTATGGGAGCCTTCACTGGCTAAAGTGAACAACTAAGCCATTAACTAATTGAAGACCAATGCAACACAACTATTTGTCATACACATGCGGTCAAGAAGCAAATATAGGACTAAGCAAAGGAGAGTAGAGGCCGAGGAAAGCAGAGCTAGCTACTAAAAGACAAGAGCGTCTATCCCTGCTAGCGAAAAAGAGCCAATATCCATCTCTTCAGAGCGAGTTGTTGGAATTCCCATCCATCCGTGGAACTCCTCCATTATAAATGACTTTTTTCCTTTATCATAGTGGGGGAGGTAAAGAGTCAGAGCAGCTATGCAAGCACACACATGGGCACTGGTCAACGCCCTTGGTTTCGTAAAGTCAGTGCCCTTGCTTTGTTTGGTTCAACAATTGTTGGTCGATCAGTCCACTCGCCCAAAAGGAAGAACATCGATTGCGCGTTTCACAAAGGTAAGCGTATAGTTAGTTATTCGATGGTTCCTTTTGTCCACAAGCTATTACCACACGGAATCGGCGATGAAACCTGTATAGCCAAAGCCCCATCCGCTAATTGTGGCCGTCCTTGTCGGCTGGCTGCAACAAGGTGCCTGCTTTTTTCAAATGAGCTAGTGAAGCACGCAAGTGAGTTCGATAGAGATCGAGAAACCAGTGACGCTTGATAAGTGAGTTCGATCTTGTCACGCCCCGCTTCCCAGTGTACGGCGAAGTGGACGTGACGAGGCCCGCTACGTATGTACTCAAACGTACATACGCTAAGCGTAACTAAGCAATATAAATACACAAGAGACAAGAGTATAAAAGAACAGCAACTTTTATTAATAACATTCTTTGTACAATGCATGAAAAGGAAAATACAACTGAAATGAAAAGCGATGCCTAAACAGTGGCATAACATGAAAATGAAAAATACTGGAAAGAACAAGATACAATATCTAGAGCTCGAGGTCTTCGTGGAACCGCTACAAGTCTTCACTGGTGGGCTCGATCTCAGCTTGGTCCGACGCACCTGACGACATTCAAAGAAGAAGGAAATAGAATGTCGTCAGCGAACAGGTCGCTCGGTAAGTCCCAAAGATAATGGAGAAATAGACAGAGAGTAAAAGAGAGAGAGAGTAGCTTTTAATGTTGTATTGTATTGTCATATTATAGTAGTATGGTGCTAACGCTGTTGTTGTAGCTTGGTACAGAAGGATGCCAGTGTATACGAGGGGAGTCTCTATATGCCAGAGACTAAGGGCACGTATAGTACAAGGAACCGTTTATGCCACGGTACAACAGCAACTGAATATAGGTTAGGTGTCTTAATCTGACCACCTCATTCCACTTTTAACATCTTCCGTACCAATCTACCCCTTTAAACCCCGCGATGTCATATTTGTATTGTTATCTTGTAAACTTGTAATGATTGCTTGATTGACTTGATTGACTGACCGAAACCATGATATCAGGAAACGGTTATAACCGTAGAGTCATGTAAATGGAATACTGGGAATCATGTAAAAGGAATATCCATGGTTCGGTTCGGTCAAGTTATATAGATTGTTAACTGGAATCTGGAATTCATGTATTCATCTTGAGTTGGAATATAAAAGAATATAGATTGACTTGGATCACATTCAAGTCAGAAATAGTCATACTCTAACCCGAGTCAGACTACAAGAAGGTAATTTGATGTTCAATAATTGTTAGGGGCCTTATTGTAATTTATAAAACTTGAGGGGGTTTATTGTAAAAATACTATTGTATATTTTTCAAAATACAACTCAAGTATTTAATTATCGTCTTTATGTATATACAACAATTTAATGATCAAGATAAATATGTATACATGTTCGAATAACATGAAATGAGTCAAGTATATTATTCGAGTAACTACCATAAACAATGCTGTAAAGAAATATTATGTACGACTAATTAATCAAGTTGAACGAATGCGAAATATAAACAGAAATATGGCTCTAAATGTTTTGCATGCGTGAGTTCCAGTTTTACCTAAATATGACTACCGGTTTGAGAGATATATATGTTTTCGTATCGTCGCGCAAAACAGATCAGAATCTATTCGGCACCGTCACATATTTTTAAAACGCAGTTTGAGTTAATTTATATCAGGTTTCAGGTTACGAAAATTATTAGAAAATTGTAGGTATTTCGATGTACTTATCGAAAACACCAATATTCATACGATTTGGATTTATGAAGCTCTAGTTATGATCATTTTAATATCAGCATTTAAAACAGAAATTCAGATTTCTGGACAGCAACTATATATTGTATTGTAAAGCCTATATCAGGTTGTTTCATGCATTCCTAAGTAATATAATATACAGAAAATTATATTTCTATCAATGGTGCATCTACACATCTAAATTTTGTCACAAACGGATATCGGGTGTTCGAGTTATGTCCAATTTAAAAACAGTATGCGAATCAGGACAGATTCTGTCCAGATCCGTCACTTAATATTGTAACGCAGTTTTCTTTATCTTAGGTGGGTTTTTAGTAAAACTATAAAACTAAGAAAATCTAGATCATTCGATATAGATATCAAAAACACCTGAGTTTGCTCAATTTGGATACCGGTATACCAAGTTATATGTCCTAGAAATTGACCGATAACTGCAGTTTTCTGTTTTATGATCAGTGAATAAATACAATGTAATTCCTAAACCGTTATGCGGATCGATCTAAAATTTTTACAGCGTGTACAAAATAATATATTCTATCATATGTAAATTTCCTGAAATTTTCAGAGTTAAAAATTAATTTATAAAAATTATTTTAAAACTAAACGTATTGATATGTCATATGTGAGAAATGAGAAAACCATGGTATTTATTCGTAACTTCATTTTTTTTAATACAAATTTTAAATAAAGTGATTTAAAATAAAACAACAAACATACAATCCTAATTGGTCACTATGAAATCTTAACATGTGAATTGAGAGTAATGAAAAATACTTTACAAACTATATATGTGTGTATATTTATGTGTTCATTATTTATATATATATCCATTTAATTAATTATTTAGGAACTATGATATGTCAATGGAAGTTTTTCATGGCAATATAAAACAAGAGAAATATAAAGAGAAAAAAGAAAGAGATGGAGGGAAGGAAAGAGAGAAGAGACTTACATGCACAAGCCGGTATTGTCACCGGGCTTGTCTATCCGCCGATAGCCTCGCGTTACTAGCGAGACCTTCTTGAAGACTTCTTCATGTTCTTCTTCTTGAACTTTAGGTGAAGAGGGAGAAGTGAGAGATAGAAAAATGTGAGGAATGAAAAGATAGAGGAGGACAATAAAGATGGTGTAATGGTGAATTATAATATATGCATTTAACATGAGAATTAAAAGAGAAATGAAAGGTCACCATTCATTTTGGAAATGAAAGGTCTCATTTGTAGGTTATGAGAAGAATAAAAAAATTGATAAAAATAATTGCAAGAATGAAGATTTGAACATGTGACTTATGGAATAACAATGCAAGGACTTAACCAATGAGCTATAAGGTTGTTCATGCACATATTTAATTAGAATTAAATATATGATGTTGCTTAAAAACAAAATGGGCTTTTTAGATGGGCTGTAGAGAATTAGAATAATGGATTTGGGTTAAATATTTATGAAAGGAAAAATAAGAATGAGAAGTTAAAAACTTAAATATAAGAAAATGAAATTGTACCTAGAAAAAAAATACATAATAGATTGAGGAATAAAATAATAATAAATTTAATAGAAAGAGGAAAATACCAAGTACAAATAAATACGGTATATTTTTTAAGAGGGATAATACAAATGTATAAAGATTTTGGGGTCATTACATTCTACCCTCCTTAAAAAAATTTCGTCCTCGAAATTTGTAAAAGGAAAGTGTAACAGTTTCAAAACAATTTGGTGATTGTGAGTGAAAGAATAGGGTTAGGATAGATTCAACGGATATGAAATGATAAGATTCAAGGAATATGAAATGGTAAGATTCAAGGAACATGATTGTAAAGAATGTTTTTGTTGCTGCGTCTTGTGTTATATTGCTTAGGTTGTTCACGCAGACCAGAACTGCATGACAGGGATTCACACAGCTCTGACCTGCATGGGCCACCAACAAAACCTGTCACGCCCCGCTTCCCAGTGTACGGCGAAGTGGACGTGACGAGGCCCGCTACGTATGTACTCAAACGTACATACGCTAAGCGTAACTAAGCAATATAAATACACAAGAGACAAGAGTATAAAAGAACAGCAACTTTTATTAATAACATTCTTTGTACAATGCATGAAAAGGAAAATACAACTGAAATGAAAAGCGATGCCTAAACAGTGGCATAACATGAAAATGAAAAATACTGGAAAGAACAAGATACAATATCTAGAGCTCGAGGTCTTCGTGGAACCGCTACAAGTCTTCACTGGTGGGCTCGATCTCAGCTTGGTCCGACGCACCTGACGACATTCAAAGAAGAAGGAAATAGAATGTCGTCAGCGAACAGGTCGCTCGGTAAGTCCCAAAGATAATGGAGAAATAGACAGAGAGTAAAAGAGAGAGAGAGTAGTTTTTAATGTTGTATTGTATTGTCATATTATAGTAGTATGGTGCTAACGCTGTTGTTGTAGCTTGGTACAGAAGGATGCCAGTGTATACGAGGGGAGTCTCTATATGCCAGAGACTAAGCGCACGTATAGTACAAGGAACCGTTTATGCCACGGTACAACAGCAACTGAATATAGGTTAGGTGTCTTAATCTGACCACCTCATTCCACTTTTAACATCTTCCGTACCAATCTACCCCTTTAAACCCCGCGATGTCATATTTGTATTGTTATCTTGTAAACTTGTAATGATTGCTTGATTGACTTGATTGACTGACCGAAACCATGATATCAGGAAACGGTTATAACCGTAGAGTCATGTAAATGGAATACTGGGAATCATGTAAAAAGAATATCCATGGTTCGGTTCGGTCAAGTTATATAGATTGTTAACTGGAATCTGGAATTCATGTATTCATCTTGAGTTGGAATATAAAAGAATATAGATTGACTTGGATCACATTCAAGTCAGAAATAGTCATACTCTAACCCGAGTCAGACTACAAGAAGGTAATTTGATGTTCAATAATTGTTAGGGGCCTTATTGTAATTTATAAAACTTGAGGGGGTTTATTATAAAAATACTATTGTATATTTTTCAAAATACAACTCAAGTATTTAATTATCGTCTTTATGTATATACAACAATTTAATGATCAAGATAAATATGTATACATGTTCGAATAACATGAAATGAGTCAAGTATATTATTCGAGTAACTACCATAAACAATGCTGTAAAGAAATATTATGTACGACTAATTAATCAAGTTGAACGAATGCGAAATATAAACAGAAATATGGCTCTAAATGTTTTGCATGCGTGAGTTCCAGTTTTACCTAAATATGACTACCGGTTTGAGAGATATATATGTTTTCGTATCGTCGCGCAAAACAGATCAGAATCTATTCGGCACCGTCACATATTTTTAAAACGCAGTTTGAGTTAATTTGTATCAGGTTTCAGGTTACGAAAATTATTAGAAAATTGTAGGTATTTCGATGTACTTATCGAAAACACCAATATTCATACGATTTGGATTTATGAAGCTCTAGTTATGATCATTTTAATATCAGCATTTAAAACAGAAATTCAGATTTCTGGACAGCAACTATATATTGTATTGTAAAGCCTATATCAGGTTGTTTCATGCATTCCTAAGTAATATAATATACAGAAAATTATATTTCTATCAATGGTGCATCTACACATCTAAATTTTGTCACAAACGGATATCGGATGTTCGAGTTATGTCCAATTTAAAAACAGTATGCGAATCAGGACAGATTCTGTCCAGATCCGTCACTTAATATTGTAACGCAGTTTTCTTTATCTTAGGTGGGTTTTCAGTAAAACTATAAAACTAAGAAAATCTAGATCATTCGATATAGATATCAAAAACACCTGAGTTTGCTCAATTTGGATACCGGTATACCAAGTTATATGTCCTAGAAATTGACCGATAACTGCAGTTTTCTGTTTTACGATCAGTGAATAAATACAATGTAATTCCTAAACCGTTATGCGGATCGATCTAAAATTTTTACAGCGTGTACAAAATAATATATTCTATCATATGTAAATTTCCTGAAATTTTCAGAGTTAAAAATTAATTTATAAAAATTATTTTAAAACTAAACGTATTGATATGTCATATGTGAGAAATGAGAAAACCATGGTATTTATTCGTAACTTCATTTTTTTTTAATACAAATTTTAAATAAAGTGATTTAAAATAAAACAACAAACATACAATCCTAATTGGTCACTATGAAATCTTAACATGTGAATTGAGAGTAATGAAAAATACTTTACAAACTATATATGTGTGTATATTTATGTGTTCATTATTTATATATATATCCATTTAATTAATTATTTAGGAACTATGATATGTCAATGGAAGTTTTTCATGGCAATATAAAACAAGAGAAATATAAAGAGAAAAAAGAAAGAGATGGAGGGAAGGAAAGAGAGAAGAGACTTACATGCACAAGCCGGTATTGTCACCGGGCTTGTCTATCCGCCGATAGCCTCGCGTTACTAGCGAGACCTTCTTAAAGACTTCTTCATGTTCTTCTTCTTGAACTTTAGGTGAAGAGGGAGAAGTGAGAGATAGAAAAATGTGAGGAATGAAAAGATAGAGGAGGACAATAAAGATGGTGTAATGGTGAATTATAATATATGCATTTAACATGAGAATTAAAAGAGAAATGAAAGGTCACCATTCATTTTGGAAATGAAAGGTCTCATTTGTAGGTTATGAGAAGAATAAAAAAATTGATAAAAATAATTGCAAGAATGAAGATTTGAACATGTGACTTATGGAATAACAATGCAAGGACTTAACCAATGAGATATAAGGTTGTTCATGCACATATTTAATTAGAATTAAATATATGATGTTGCTTAAAAACAAAATGGGCTTTTTAGATGGGCTGTAGAGAATTAGAATAATGGATTTGGGTTAAATATTTATGAAAGGAAAAATAAGAATGAGAAGTTAAAAACTTAAATATAAGAAAATGAAATTGTACCTAGAAAAAAAAATACATAATAGATTGAGGAATAAAATAATAATAAATTTAATAGAAAGAGGAAAATACCAAGTACAAATAAATATGGTATATTTTTGAAGAGGGATAATACAAATGTATAAAGATTTTGGGGTCATTACAGATCTAGAGGGCACGGAAGCTGGAGTTTTCCTTCCATTGATTGGTAAGCATCAACGGTTAGTCTAGTTACTGTAAGCCCGCGGGGGCGTCCCGGCCGTCGATCCGACGCCGGAAACGCGGAAACAAAAACTTTGCAAAACTTTCAACCGGCACCACCGCGCACTTTTCACCCGGATCGGGCCATTAACCTAGCAACTAGCAAAGTAAAAGATGGGTAGAGAAGTATACCAAGCGATCCGTGTCCTTCGGTCTTCATCTCCACTCCGATCTCCTGTGGAATGTTCGTCACCTCCTTGTTCGTCGGAAAGGCACCACGTAGCCGGAATCTTTTACGGGCTCCCACCTCTTAACCGAGGCAACTCGGGCGCGAAGTTGGCTAGCCGACGCGTCCAAGACTTTCTATAGAATAGTGTAGTAGCCATATCTCTTTAGGGTTCATGAAGTCTCCTTGATGGAGGGATGTGAGGAGGAGAATGAATGAAGGAGAGAAGCTAGGAATTTTAGCAAGCAAAGAAGCATGAAATGAGATGAATCAATCCCTCACTCAAATGAGCACTCCCATTCTCCCCTCTTCATAGTGGCCGGCCTTCCCAATAATGGTGGTTCCAAAAAATTAAGTGGAGTAAAAGAAAAAGAATAATCTAAAATGATAATGGTCATAACCATTTCATTTCACCCCATCCAAGTCAATCCAATCTCATGAAAAGAAAAAAGGAATGGACAAGAAAAGCATCTCATCATGATGAAGCCTCACAAAAGCAAGAAACCCCTCAAAAAATAAGTTAATTGCAAACTTGCAATTAACCCCCTCCATTAGAAAGTCCGGCCGTGAAGGAATAAAAGAAAACCGGCCGGAACGGAATGCAAACTGGCAACTTCAGAAAACTGATCCCGCAATAAATTACAGGAAAACCCCACTACTGCAAATACATGCCCGCATTTGTATTCCTACTGAACACAAATGCAAAGAGACAATATCTACACTATCTAGTACTAGGATCCGGCTTAAGCCAAAGCCGGCTAGTAAAAACCGTCCGATCACGATCCATGCAATACCGCACGTATCTGATCGAACCCTGCCATATCTCCATACGGCCTCTACAGCGTTTCGCCCGAAACCTGAGTAACTGTATGTGTGGTGGACTCTAAATACTCGTCAATACTTTGGCTGTGGATTTAACCACTAGCTCGTCAGAGGTATAAGCCAATACGTGACGGGCTACCAGGTATTGACCAAAAGGGACGTCGATGAGCGCACTCATCCTGACAGCCTACTGAGCCTGTCAGTGACAATATCCGTACAGTCCGGTCCGTTCGTCTATGAGCATCGCATGGCGGGCCTAGGGGGTTGGTAAAAGTCAAACCCCCAAAAGCGGTACAAGTCGTGTCGGAGTGTAGCCCAGAACACCCTGAGATACTACTGGAATACCTACCAGCAAATCTCCTGCCTTGGCCAAGGACTTTTCATGTTCTGGCTCTCCTAGACACAGCACGACCTCACCCCCAATACCGGGAGAGACGAACCCCTGAAGATCCGCTCACTGCCTCCATGTGGCTCGGGACTGTACCTAACTAAAACCTGTTTGCACGACTCCTTTGAGCCGTGGTAGGGTAGTAATCAAAGCACAGTGGGAACTCACACAAGACAAATGACGATCTCAGGTCGATGAACTAATCTGTACACATGTCACCAGGGAACTGCTATCTGACATGAGGTATAATCCCAACTAGCAGGTTCCTGGTGAGTCCTGTCCGGTGTACTCATAACCCAATGAGCACCTATATACATCTTAGGTGAACCAACTGACACCAGTGGCTTGTGAGACCGGCCACCGCCCCTCGTCGGGGTCTCGACTGTATACACTAGTCTACTCCGGAGTATCGATGCCCTGTCTCGAAACTCCTACGACTAGGGACCATTTAAGGATGTGCTTATAGACTCCAGCTCTCACGTATATGATCGCCCTCATACTGCTGGTAGTCAAGCAAGAATCCTAGGGGCTCTATCAACGTGTAATAGCGACTCGTAAGGTCACCTAAAGCAGTACACGATGATAAAGATAAACCAGATAGCATACTATCATCTTGAGTAAGACTGTCCTACTGGGACAGGTCCTCCCCTCAATCATTGCAATCACGTGCCTGTGATCCAATAATTGACTCTGAGGGCACTATCTCCAACAATCTCCCACTTGCACTCAAGGCTAATTATTGCGATGTCGTATACTCACAGACCGTGTGATACCGAACACCCAACTCCTCTACTAGTCAATCTCACAAAGCTCATTTGCGAAACTATTGCGTTCGAGGAATAGCCTCAGTGAGTGGATCCGCTCTGATGTTTCTTTCTATGTCTCTCTATATCTCAAGTTCGCGGAGAAAGCCATCTCCCGAAATGAGCAATAACTGCCTTAGAATGTCTGGATGTCTGATGGGACATAGCTCATAAATGAACTCCAAATCCAAACTTCTTAGACTGTATCGACAACTGAACTTAATCAGTGTCCTGCGCCATACCTTCCCTCAGTATCCACCTGGACCACCTGTCCAAAATACTGCCCCTCGTCAGAAGGAAAACTATAACTCTGACAGCCACTCTGCCATCCAGGTCACCTTAGAAGCCTAGAATGATAACCGTCTCCTAAAGGAGGCTGCTGTTATCATATCCCTAGAACATCCACTTATGTTCTAAAACTGCTTCCGACCGTTTCTCCAGGATTGGATTAATATCAACTTATTGCACCTACTGCAAGAACAACATCTGGTGTGGTACTTGACATCTCATGATTGACTCAATTGTCTAAGCAAGTGATCTGCCAATCATGCGTATCCCTCTCCCCTTTAGTCTGTAAGACACCTTTAGAGAGGGTGACTCCATTACCTGCATGTATACTACCGTGCCAGGAGTCGTCCATTCTAAATACTCATAGAATGCTGTTTAAGTACCCAGATTGGGAAACCACCCAAATCTAGATCTAAAATCATAGATCTGGAAACCAGAATGTACGATATAAGATCCAATTCCTATGTGGAGAAAATACTGTGTGACGACCAAAGTATAACCGATCGTAGTATAGGAATGTCACTTCCTACTCTGTGTATGTCATCAAATACCAGGACATCACACCCTACTACCTTCTTAACAGATCCATCCCCTATTCTGATGAAGTCAAACCTATGACTGTCATGTCAGAAATAGATGATCTATCTCCGCTATATCTTCTTTAGTCTATAAATAGACATAAGTCTGATGTCCACCAATGCTTCCGCTGCTCCCACTGACTACGACAACCCTCTGACAGAGTCATATAGGCGTACATTTCTAAAGCTAGTTTAGAACGACGTTATACTCATCCTCCTGCCGGGTCTCACAGTCTGGAACAACAGCAATGGCATGTCTGGGTAAACAAGAACCTCCCTGCCATCGTCCTTGAGCATACCGAAGTACCTCTCGAGTGCCTGAGGTTACCCACCTAATCTGCGGAGTGGCCAATCGAATGTCAAACCAGATTGAATCTTTAGGTTTTTATCAAATCTTCAGTAATCGTTGCGGTTCTGGAATCACTTCCAGTTCTACCATACTCCTACTACTGTTTTCTGAAAAAATCCATTTTTATTAAAACTGTGGTGAGTCAAGAACAATATCACTATTGATCTTCCAGATGGTAGAAAGTCAACCCTCGTCATAGCCCGGGTCAACCCACAAACAGCCATTACAGAAACGTGCCTTGAGTTATCCGGAGTCTGGTTTTAAGCATAAGCCGGACAACTCCCCGTATCTTAACAATGTCAAGATATGAACTGTTCTAAATCCAATACAAAAACAGAGGCACTGATTTAATTGAACCAGATTCAAATCATGCAGCTATCTCCAGTGCATGCCAACTAAATGGAAGGAGGCCGATCAGCGTTACTCAACTTAGGAGTACTTCCAATTATGAGTAACCTGAAAAAGAAGCAAGTTCTCTTAAACATTACTATAAACTGAATACCATATACAAGTATCTACATCTTCGTTCACCTTGAAGAATCCCGATACTTGCAATACCTGGTTTTCTACTTTACTCTTATACCTATAACTCCTCAAAACTTAGACCCTGTGTTTCTACGAAACACATATCTAAGAACTAGAGAAGTCATAAGTAAACAGAATACAGTACGAGGACCAACCCCTCTGTCCTAATGGACACTGGATAATATACAATACTCTGTACAAGTCCCTTGAGTCAAATGACTCATTCACTGTGTGTCGTAGGTTGAAAACTGTACTATGGTTATGAAGAATTACACCGCTGTTCAATGCTCCTTACCTAACCATCCACTGATATAGGTAATTGTCATAGACATAATTTCAAAAAGGTATGTCTCACTCTATAAAAATAGACGTATAGATATATCAATTTGAAATTGGTGCATAACAACGGATATTCAAAACCAAATATTTGCCGACCGGCAAACAACCCAGGTGGCTTCCTCAAATATCATCAATTACAACGAATCACGATATAATGAGGATGATCACCTAATTCCCAATAACTTACTCCCACTCATCATCTGTAAAACCATACAGATGTGATAATCATACCTGGTAAATACATACTCTGGAGCAAGTGTCTAATCGGGAAATCAGTTTTCTTTTAACAGTACACAGTGAAACTGAAACATTGAAATGTTTCGATAGGGTATCCTGGTATTCCTAGTAATGCCTCTTCCATTATCCGATTCACAACTATAACCGTATAATTCTTTGCCACCTCTCCAAATCCCTTTATATGTCTTTAGTCATTACCTTCTGCACACCCTTTTAGGCCAAATGGTTTTCTTCCTTCCCTACCGTTCGGCACCAGCCTATGGTTTGGAAGAAGACTATCCAATAAGCATAATGGGTGTACTATCCTAATCCTAGGAGCACTCGCAATGCGAGAGAAGGTGAGGATAAAAGACAACCGAATGAACTTAATTCCTATTTCTCCTGAACCAGGATCCATCCCCGAACTGGAACAAGTTCCTTTCGAGTTCGTATATAACGATACGATGGATTATCCAATAAACTGGGATCTTCGTAGTGATACGGAGTGTCCTGGAGAAATACAAAGGTGATTTAGGATTGGCGAAGAAATACTTGGTTTGGTCGTGAATATCAGTCGTAATTTACTTTGCCCTCTTACTAATCCCTTACTTTGTCTGAACTTAATACCTTCTGTACACCGTTTAGGCTAATTGGTTTTCTTTATTCCCTACCGGTCGGCACCAGCCTTAGGTCTGGAAGAAGACTATCCAATTTGCGTAATAGGTGTACAACTCCTAAACGAAGGAGCTCTCGCAACCTGAGAGAAGGTAAAAGGAAAAGACAACTGAATAGTCCTATTCGTTTTCTCCAGAACCTGAAACCATCCTCGAAGTCCTTCGAGTTCGTATATAACCATACGATGGTTTTGTCCAATGGAAGTGGACGTTCGTAGTAATACGGGGTGTCCTGGAGAAAAGGGTAAAAGTAGGAGTGGAAAAGAGGTTTGCAACTCTGACAATCCAAAAGCCAGTGTTAAGAAGGTTCGGTCAACTTGGTCACTGAGTCATAGTCTAGGGTCGGGTCAATGGTCGCTGCCAAAGAGAGAGAGAAAAGAAACACTCAGCGTGCACTCTAACCTAGATCAGAATGGTTATCACTTTATCTAATCTGGAAACCTCCCACTGTAACGTCAAATTCTTCCCCAAACCTGAAAGAAGAATTAGCCGGGATCACCCGAGGAGTAAACCAACTCATCAGTGGGAATCGGGATCCAACTCTCATCGCATGATAACGTGACGGAATCCGCTCACGCTATCACACTCCAGAAGGTATGCGCATATCTGGTAAGTTTCAGTTCTTTTGAAACTCCCGATGTGGATTTTTGCCCCATGCTCTTATGACCTTGACTTTGGCTAACATATCATAAGTCACATGTCAAGTTCTACCCGTCATTCTCCTGGTTAATTTGAACCCACCCGTACCTACCCTTGACTTTGGCCAAAATGGCAGTACGACTGTCCCAAACCAACGCATCTATCTATGCTGCATATGAATACCCAACAGCTACCAAACACTGTGCCTTGACTTTGGCCAACATACACAGCTTGAATACTATTGACTATCCATATAAAACGACGGAGGGCTACGAATGGTTTCTGGCGAAAACCTTTAACGTAATGAACTTGATATCGTTGAAGGAACCGGATAGCTTTGAAAAATATAGTGACGAAAACCTTTGCTAAAGAGGTCACTCCCGGTGAAGGGATCTCGGCTCTTTCCCCGTAGAATGAGGTGCAGGATATTCCAACTGAATACCACGATGCAAAGCAAAAGTAATCGGCTATAGTGAAGTCATTGCCCTGACGCAAACTTTTTGTCCAAGGGGTCACTCCCGGTGAAGGGATCTCGGCCCTTGCCTCGTCGACTGAGGAGCAGGATATTCCAACTGAATACCACTGTGCAAAACAAAAGTAAACGCCCTTGCAATAACAGCTTTTTGAAAAATGTTCCAACAACATCAGAATAGGTTTGTTTATCTTGCATTGATCCGAATCAACGTGGTCCCATCAATTGATCACACCACAAAAGAACGAAAATATACTGATGTACGTATATGCCATCCGCATTCGCCACTGGGTCCCGTCATCACCCGTTAGGTTAGCTAACTAACGACAGAGCGGGGACTGGACTAGCGCGGATGCAAAACATATACAACATCTACTAGTATATATATAATATATAATTTTCGCTCAAGGCGTGATAAAAATGCAACAGCACAGAAAAGTACAGCAACACAGAACAATACAGATATCTGGGATCCCCGGGTTTCACAAAGCCGCTGAAACCCGACGTTCCCCTGGTCGTGTGGATAGCCTGTGCAATGAAAATCCTAGACCCCTACGGGCGCGGCAAGTTACCCGCCAAAACCTGAAGCGAGGCAGCCCCCTTCAGCAACGTGAATGGACCACCCAGCACTTCACGAAATCCGGTAACTTGGGCACCCCTCCTGGGTCAACCTGTACCCCCTACGAATGCGGCGAATAGCCCGCCAATTCTAGAGTAAAGCCCCCTCCGTCTCAACGCCATGAGATGCGGGCTCGTTGCCCTCTAGAACCCGGCTATCCGTGCACCCCTCCGCGGGGTAAACCTAGTACAGAAAGTAAAAAAAATATACATACAACGGGTACATCGACCGCAACCTGGTCGTGCCCCAAAATAATAATACAAACAGGCAGTGACGGCAGTCCACATGTCAGACGCTCGCCCCGCAATATCAAATGTACATATAAAACAAAACTGTACTAATACTGCAACCAGGCTATCCCCCATGACCGATCCGCAACAACACAGCAAAACACAGAACATCAACGTGAATGTCACGTTCGCAAATCCGTCTAAAAGGGCTATAGCAAATAGACTGGATTTACCGATCGAGTGACATTCACGGTCGCAGATATAATGTAAATACTGTGAACTGGCATGTTTAAAATATCCGATCGAACAAATTTATCAAAGTGGGCCCCCAAGCAATACTGTAGCACTTGCAGAAAATCTGAGCCCAAAAAGAATGTTCCAAAAACCCCATTTCAGCGACTAGGACCCACTGGAAAAAAATGGTGCAACGAAGCTATATTACTGCGGCGGAACCGCGGCTAAAGTGGGGTTATGGCCGCGGTTCCGTGGCCGTATAGTCGAATTGGGTCACCAAATTTTTACAGTGTTCTTAGAATTCTCTACACATGTTTCTGCAACACCCTGAAAAATTTTTGGAGCTTAAAGAAATTTCGACAGAAACTTGTATACTTGAAATCGGGTTTTCGGAAAAATCCGTTCGATCGAGCTTTAAACATACTAGAGCAAGCTAGGCTAGATTAACGGCGTGTCTCTGATACCATTGTAAGCCCGCGGGGGCGCCCCGGCCGTCGATCCGACGCCTGAAACGCGGAAACAAAAACTTTGCAAAACTTGCAACCGGCACCACCGCGCACTTTTCACCCGGATCGGGCCATTAACCTAGCAACTAGCAAAGTAAAAGATGGGTAGAGAAGTATACCAAGCGATCCGTGTCCTTCGGTCTTCATCTCCACTCCGATCTCCTACGGAATGTTCGTCACCTCCTCGCTCGTCGGAAAGGCACCACGTAGCCGGAATCTTTTACGGGCTCCCACCTCTTGACCGAGGCAACTCGGGCGCGAAGTTGGCTAGCCGACACGTCCAAGACTTGCTATAGAATAGTGTAGTAGCCATATCTCTTTAGGGTTCATGAAGTCGCCTTGATGGAGGGATGTGAGGAGGAGAATGAATGAAGGAGAGAAGCTAGGAATTTTAGCAAGCAAAGAAGCATGAAATGAGATGAATCAATCCCTCACTCAAATGAGCACTCCCATTCTCCCCTCTTCATAGTGGCCGGCCTCCCCAATAATGGTGGTTCCAAAAAATTAAGTGGAGTAAAAGAAAAAGAATAATCTAAAATGATAATGGTCACAACCATTTCATTTCACCCCATCCAAGTCAATCCAATCTCATGAAAAGCAAAAAGGAATGGATAAGAAAAGCATCTCATCATGATGAAGCCTCACAAAAGCAAGAAACCCCTCAAAAAATAAGTTAATTGCAAACTTGCAATTAACCCCCTCCATTAGAAAGTCCGGCCGTGAAGGAATAAAAGAAAACCGGCCGGAACGGAATGCAAACTGGCAACTTCAGAAAACTGATCCCGCAATAAATTACAGGAAAACCCCACTACTGCAAATACATGCCCGCATTTGTATTCCCACTGAACACAAATGCAAAGAGACAATATCTACACTATCTAATACTAGGATCCGGCTTAAGCCAAAGCCGGCTAGTAAAAACCGTCCGATCACGATCCGTGCAATACCGCACGTATCTGATCGAACCCTGCCATATCTCCATACGGCCTCTACAGCGTTTCGCCCGAAACCTGAGTAACTGTATGTGTGGTGGACTCTAAAGACTCGTCAATACTTTGGCTGTGGATTTAACCACTAGCTCGTCAGAGGTATAAGCCAATACGTTACGGGCTACCAGGTATTGACCAAAAGGGACGTCGATGAGCGCACTCATCCTGACACCCTACTGAGCCTGTCAGTGACAATATCCGTACAGTCCGGTCCGTTCGTCTATGAGCATCGCATGGCGGGCTTAGGGGGTTAGTAAAAGTCAGACCCCCAAAAGCGGTACAAGTCGTGTCGGAGTGTAGCCCAGAACACCCTGAGATACTACTGGAATACCTACCAGCAAATCTCCTGCCTTGGCCAAGGACTTTTCATGTTCTGGCTCTCCTAGACACAGCACGACCTCACCCCCAATACCGGGAGAGACGAACCCCTGAAGATCCGCTCACTGCCTCCATGTGGCTCGGGACTGTACCCAACTAAAACCTGTTTGCACGACTCCTTTGAGCCGTGGTAGGGTAGTAATCAAAGCACAGTGGGAACTCACACGAGACAAATGACGATCTCAGGTCGATGAATTAACCTGTTCACATGTCACCAGGGAACTGCTATCTGACATGAGGTAGAATCCCAACTAGCAGGTTCCCGGCGAGTCCTGTCCGGTGTACTCATAACCCAATGAGCACCTGTATACATCTTAGGTGAACCAACTGACACCAGTGGATTGTGAGACCGGCCACCGCCTCTCGTCGGGGTCTCGACTGTATACACTAGTTTACTCCGGAGTATCGATGCCCTGTCTCGAAACTCCTACGACTAGGGACCATTTAAGGATGTGCTTATAGACTCTAGCCCTCATGTATATGATCGCCCTCATACTGCTGGTAGTCAAGCAAGAATCCTAGGGGCTCTATCAACGTGTAATAGCGACTCGTAAGGTCACCTAAAGCAGTACACGATGATAAAGATAAACCAGATAGCATACTATCATCTTGAGTAAGACTGTCCTACTGGGACAGGTCCTCCCCTCAATCATTGCAATTACGTGCCTGTGATCTAATAATTGACTCTGAGGGCACTATCTCCAACAGTTACTTCAGACTGAAGTGAAAGCGCGGGCGGCAGAATAGAAGTCTCACTACTAGCTTTTAGTCTTAAGCAGGCAGCGGCGGTAAGGAATGAATGTTCTACTCTACTATCAGCCATTTCATTAGGACATCACTTGCTTAGTCTTTTTCTAGCTTGATTGCGAAGCATGGTTTGGAAAGGTCAGCCGAAAGACGGTATATATCTTAATTTGAGCCTATTCCTTTGTGGCTGGCCCTATGCCCCCATATAAAAAAAAGTAAGCCAGCCGTATTAGCTCATCAACTGGCCTTAACGCACCATCATAGGTCCGGACTTGCGCACGGTATCACTTGCCTAACAGCTGCCAAAAGCGGTCAATGTTGACGGGCTTATTGTCTCCTTTCTAAAGGGAAAAGAAGAGAGGTATCACTCCTCGGGAAGTCGCTAACCGTTGCGCTTCCCTTCCGCTTACACCATTTCTTTTTGAATGCTCGGCTTTGCTCTTTGGCGCGCTACTTCCGCTAGCAACCAGCTTCAGATTCTCCTTAAGGCATTTCCATGAGATTCGTTGAGTAGGGATTTGAATAGAAAACTCTTTTTTGGGGCTCAATCTTGCTGGAATCTACTCCTATCCCAATGCCTGCCCCATAAACCTGCCATTGTCACTGCGGAGAGGAGAACGACCCGATCGTGCGAGTACCGACAGACAAACCCACTGGACAAGCACCTTATACTGGGATCAATTCCTGCTAAAAAGAAAATGCCATCATCGCTTTCGTTCATTTGGCTAAGACCTATAGCACTACTTTGGCGAAAGCTTCTCGGTTAAGGTACGGATTTATACCAACTCAATCAGCTAGTTCATTTCATGCCAAGTAACAAACCTGTTCAGGAATCACACTAATGGCACCTTTCAGTAAATCTCAAACTAAAGGAAGACACGATCCCGTGCGATAGCTGAAGATAGGGCCCGTGCTACATCAAGAACCCAAGCGGGAACCTTCCCCGGCTTGCCGAGGCCGCTTAGCGCAGACGGAACAAAACATGGGTCAATATCCTCCGCAGCCGAATCAATAAGAATCCTCAAACCATTCGCTGCTGTTTAAACAATCACCTAATCCAAAAGCGAGATGAATTGCATCGAGCAGTAGCGCATCAAGAGGCGAAAGGAAGGAAGTAGGCACTCTGCCAGGAAAGCCAAGTAACCCCTTCTACGATGCAAGAAAGCCATTGAGAGCGAATCCTGAACTCAAGGAATGCTAACAGCAAGCAGTACAGTTAGAAAGGGCTGGAGATCTATCGATTAACTGATCGCCTAACTGCTACCGAATGCTTGATCTAACAATTCCTTAGAGGGAAACTTTGCAGACGTCTTTATAATATGCTATAAACTACGTTATGAAATAGCCGAGCGGCACATAACCTATAAGTATGAGAGGTTATACACATCATTTTATCGAACCTCCCATGCGTCCTGGCTGCCGGGTAACAAAGTCTAGGCCTCTTACAGGAGGTGGTCATAGCGAGGAAGCTTATTCATGAATCAGGCGGCGAACGAGAGCTAGGATCCTTGGAGGCTGCTGGACTGATGAAGAACAAATTTCCTGTCAAGAAGGTTACTAGAAAAAGAAATGAAAAGCTTTTCTTTCAAAGAAAATGGGTTTCTCTCGTAGTTGTCGATCAAGAGGGATAGGTGGCATTCTCCTATAAAGGAGAGGGCTAGACGATTACATCGCCTTTCTTTATGATTTCGTGGTTGTGTAGTCAGATTATATCCCTGTATACAGCAAGACGTGGTCCGAACACGTTCAACATCTGCGATCCGTACTGGAGGTCTTTCGAAAGGAGAAGATATGTAAAAGATTTCTAAGTTACAGTTATGCAACACGAGCAAGCCTAGGTGAACGCTTTGGTCTCACTCGCTAAGCGGAAGAAGCTTACTCCATCTACTCCTCCGGAAGAAAATCCGGATGCCAAGATCTCGATTATGGAACTTCTGTTCTGGACCTGATATTGGATCTCATTTTAGACCATTTATAGTATCCCGGAAAGCCTCTCTCTCTGTGGGTCCTGAGGAAGTCAGTCATCTCTCTTTCTCGACCACCTATCTCTTCAGATAAAGAATGACCAAAGCGACTAGGGCCTAGCGAGCGCCTTCCTTCCTTTCTTCTTTCTGAGTTAGAGATTGAGAGTGTGGATAATTAAAGAACCTTTCTAGAATACGCATTAGCAAACCTCGGCTTTCGTTGAAGTATCGAATGGAGATGATACCGTGAAAGTTGCTATTGCCGCTATTGGCCTTAGTCATCCAGGGATGAAGGAAAATCTATCGAAAGATGAACGAGGGACGAGTGGTAGGAGCCAACAAACAAATCGTAGTGCCGGTTCAGTGAAGTAAAGTTCCGTCTCCCATCCCGAACCTTACAAAAGTGAAGGGTATGTGTTGTTTCTTGGCACTTTCTTTCTTTGTTATGCCAACCTAAAAACAGATACATAAATAGGATCCCATCGCCTCCTATTCTATAGGAATAGAATGAATTTGTGATCGAAGGATAAGAAAGAAAAACGATCTGATCAAAGCCGGATCTCCTGCGAGAATGATTTCGAAGATCAGGACAGGTAGTAAGGAACCCTAGATCTACCTATGAAACACCGGAACAAGCTGTAGGGGCCTTCGCCAAATGCCACTCACAATGTGACCGCAGCAGGATATCGCCAGATCCCTCCCTATGACTTAGAAGCACACATTTGTAACGTCCAGATTTCCATCTTAGAACTTCTTCAGACCCCCCAAAAAAACACGCCGTTCTATACCCTTCTTAGATAAGCACGAATCCTGCGGGAGACACCTGCAACTGGATGCAGTCTACATTACCGCCTACGTAGGAGACTGCAGGAGACGAAGAATGGTTGACAATGGGGCAGGAATCCACGTCTGCATCCTAAAGCAGAAGTTCACGGGATATTAGAAGAAGACTTTACTTTTTTTTTTTGCTTATTTTATGAAAAGTATTCAAAATGGTTGGTAAAGGGAGCAGAGCGAGAGGATTCTCGGGTGCCCGAGCGGGAGCAGTTGACGTTGAGTGATTGATTGATCGTTTTTCCCGTTGTGTAGTATATAGAGAAATTTGTAAAGAACTTCACAACCAAAAACTATTTTGACCGCAATCAAACTACGGTGTCGGATGTAGTTTGTAGTGAGTGCGGATCGTCCACAGGGATTGCACGATTCACTTGTATTTTGATACGTTTGAAATGAAAAGTTAAGCAACAATAAAAGAAAACATGATTCAAGAATGATTTGTATTCGAGTGTCACTATTCTATGCAAGAATCAAGAAACTATAAACAATCAAGAATCGGTGTTTCGATAATATTTCCAATCAACAATCAAGAATATAAGAGAGGCTCGTAGGAATCGATCGGATCTTTAGATGTGATGTAATCTAAAAGGTTTCGTGTTCTTGTCCTTCGAAGAATTGATACCAGATCAATGGTGATCGACGAGAGTTAGGGCTTTCTTGATGAAATTGGAGTTTCATCTCTTAACCCTTGTTCTTTCGAAGATACCATTTATATTCTAGCCTCTAGCAATTTCAAGAAACGATCGGAACTCCCCAATCTCGAGCGATGTCGATCAAGAAAGCATCGCAACGAATTGGGTCGTCGATTCTTGAACTTGCTAGGGTTTACAAACTCGTGGGATTCAAGAATCGATTGCAAATTTGTTACATCATCATACTAAAGATCGTTTCGACTCCTTAACGAGCGGAGTTTTATTCACACATCACCACAAAGACAATATTAAAGATTTGTAAAGATAACATGATGCGGAATTTAAAGAAAACAAGATAAAAGAATATCACCTTTTATTTAATCAACAATTTCAATACATTCTTTCAAGATCTACAAGAAGAAGAAATCGATCGTTGACTCGGCTTCGCTCGTCTCCGTGGATCGTGGATCTACTTTGATCTCTTGCCCGATTGAAGATCTGCTCGGCTCATAAAAGGGTTGAAGGCATCTTGCTTGGCTTGCACTCAAGATCTTGAATTGTGGTTGGATTTAGGGTTAGGGTTTCCTACAAGCTCTCTCACTAAACTTGAGGAAGAGGGGATGAAGAAAGAGATTGATTTTTCTAAGCTTTCCCAAGGTTGATTTATTTTTACAATGAGCCTAGGGTCTTATTTATAGAGCTCCCAAACCCTAGGTTTAGGTTTGAATTAGAAGTTTCCCTCCCAAAGTTTGTTGAAGAGTTTCTAGAAGGAGTTTGTTAGGAGCTAGCTTAGGGTTTAAGCTAGGGTTTAGGGAAAGTTCTAGAATAATAGGCTAGTTTAGTGAAGCTCAAAGTGTTTGCTGATCTGGTAGAACTATCTGGAGTCTTCTGGAAGTTTGTGTGCATTTCTGGACTGTAGCCACTGAAACAGGAGTTGTGCACTGAAATTTAGGAGATGATCCCCTTGGTCAACCGCGGATCCGCGGCCTAAGCAAGCCCATGCAGCGGATCCGCGGCCATGTTGAAGGCTTGGCCTTTGGGTCTTCTTCTGTGTACTTGTACTTCTGTTGGGGACCTTGTATGATATATTGATTTGTATTTGCTCCTTCGTATTGATACCAGATTTGAGTTAAGTGAGTTTACGAGCAATTGTAATGGTCGAGCAATGTAATGATCGAGCAAGCTTCTCTTTTCCTGCATAGACTTCGAAACACGGGTTGCAAGATATAGAAAATATGCTATGTAATGCAATGCAGTCAATTTCCCTAGAAATGCCGGTTTTAAGGTCGAATACATGTAATCTAATATTTTGCGACCGATTTGCTAATATGTGAATTATGAATACCGTACACTTCTATATGGATGCAAATGATGAGGAAATTGCCGACTAAAATATGCAATATTTTCGACTGATCAAATACCCCCAAACTTAATTTCGATCGTCTCGAGCGAATGTTTTATTAAAAAGAGAAGGAGAAAATAAAGAAAGAGAAAAACTAACTAGCACACTTTCGTAGGCAACACGATTGCACTGAGCATGTGCAACAAGCCTTTAAACCTCTAGGTGTCCCTAGTAGGAGGAGTGTTGTCTCCTGAGGGTTTTCAGCGGATTGCACCCACAAAATCCAATAATAAAAGCAAGATCATGAATATTACATTTAAAGAAGAGAATCGTAAAAGAAAAGCTTTGAAAATTAGGGTTTCCAACTAAGCTAGCTTTTCGGTTGTCATGAGCCCTATCTTAATGGTCATGAAAAGATGTTAGAAATCACGTCCTCCCTCAATAAAACATCATCTTATTCTTCATTCCTATCTGTATTCCAAACATCGATCATATAACCCTGCGTGTGTGTAAAGACATCCCTACACCCGGAGAATTCAATTCAAGCTATCATACTCTTGCCCATCAACCTCAGTACTCTTTTTTTTTCTTTTTTTTTCGATGAGCTCACACACTTTCATGCGACCGTTAATACTTCTTGAGGTACTAACCGACCGATTACTCATGTGCTTGCTTATTTGGTGTATTTTCCTAATCTTGCACCACCTTAGGTATAGCAGTGACTCCCAGACCAGTTGGCCTTAGGGCACTAGATGAAAAGGCACCCTCGCTATATATTTTTTTATTCCCTTGGTGATAACAAAACCAGTGTCCATTTTTCTCACCATATATATATTTTTTTCATACTTTTGGCTTTAAGACAAGAGCATTTCAAGGTATCCTCTACTATCCCAGGCTTCAAGACGTGTGTAAGTGCGAATAGCAGGGCAGCAACGTTCAAAATGTTTGGCTTCCAGAATAGAAACTATTTTTCAGACTTATTTTTATCCTCAGATTAGTGACGTCCTTCATCTTACTAACCCTTGGGACAACGGCTCATAACTACTTATTACTAGTTCGTATAAGAAAACTTCTAATTTTCTTAGTTTTCTAAAATTTTTCTAATCTCATGGATGTAATTTTTCACTATCTAAACTTTCATTATCTTATTTATGTACAAAAAATGTAAATATTAAAATTATTTTTATATTTGAAAATTTTTAAATTTTTATGGGTTTTGAAATTTTTTTTAATTTTTATAGATTTTGAAAAGAAATGTTTTGTGCTTATGCAGATGATATGCAAATGATGCAAAAATAAGCACAAACCTCCCCCAAACTTGTTTTCAACAGTGTCCTCACTGTTGCCGACAGCTATATCTATGAAACCTGTAAATCTGGGGGGAATTATTAGTGGGGGCAAAATATATAAGTGAAGAACTTCCCCCAAACTTATCTTTCACTCACCTTCATTCAAAAGATGATGCAATGATATACAGGATATGAAGGTGAGACGGAGGAATTTTAATCCAAATAAACTGGCTCTTGTAAGAACAAGAGCTCCTCCGTGGGGTCAGTGGAAAAATACGGCTTTAGTCTATGTCCATTCACTTTAAAAAATGTACCGTTTTTAACATTTTCAACTTCTACTGCCCCGTGCGGGAATACAGACCGCACAACAAAAGGTCCCTTCCATCGAGATCGGAGCTTACCCGCGTGAAGGTGTAATCGTGAATCATAAAGAAGGACTTGTTGACCAGGTAAAAATGTTTTCCTTAAAATGCTTTTATCGTGAAAAACCTTAGTCCTATTCTTTGTGATTACAGCATTATCATAAGCTTCATCGCGGAGTTCGCTTAGCTCGTTAAGTTGCAGCTTCCGAAAGTTGCAAGCAAGGTTTAGATCAAAATTTATTTCCTTTATAGCCCACAATGCTTTATGCTCTATCTCGACAGGTAGATGACATGCTTTTCCAAACACTATCCTATATGGAGACATTCCTAGGTCAGTCTTATATGCAGTCCTGAATGCCCAAAGAGCATCCGTCAATTTGGTCGACCAGTCTTTTCTATTCTTAGCAACAGTTTTCTCCAGGATAAGTTTGATCTGTCTGTTTGAGATCTCAGCCTGCCCGCTTGTTTGGGGATGATAGGGTGTAGAAAGACGGTGGTTGATTGAGTATTTTCGCATCAGAGTCTCGAAAGATCTGTTGCAGAAATGTGTCCCATTATCGCTAATGATAGCGCGTGGGTGTCCAAATCGCGAAAAGATATTCTCTTTTAAGAACTTAATGATAACTTTCCTGTCATTAGTGCGACATGGAATGACTTCTACCCACTTGGAGACATAATCAACCGCCAGCAATATGTACAGATTCCCAAAGGAGTTGGGAAAAGGACCCATAAAATCTATGCCCCAAACATCAAACATTTCAACAACCAAGATGGGTTGCTGAGGCATTTCATTCCTCTGGGATATTCTACCCGTATACTGACATTGTGTACAGGTTTTGCAATACTCAAATGCGTCCTTGAATAAGGTCGGCCAATAAAATCCACATTGCAAAACCTTCTCCGCTGTCTTTCTAGGACCAAAGTGACCCCCACAAGCCTGATCATGACAAAATGAAAGAACACTCTTGAACTCTTCATTTGGGACGTACCGGCGAATGATCTGATCAGGACAATATTTAAACAAATAAGGCTCGTCCCAGTAAAAGTGTTTTACTTGGGAAAGAAAACGATATTTGTCCTGTTTTGACCAATCGCTCGGTATAAGTCCCGTGGCATGATAGTTCACAATATCCCTGAACCATGGTTCAGCGGATATGCTCAAGAGTTGTTCATCAGGGAATGAGTCATTGATCGGCAGGGTCACAGGGGAAGAAACGATGCGTGAAAGGTGGTCAGCTACTACGTTTTCACATCCTTTCTTATCTTTGATAACAAGATCGAATTCTTGTAACAGAAGGATCCAACGTATTAGTCGACCTTTTGCATCTTTCTTCGCCAGAAGATGCTTTAAAGCGGAATGGTCAGTATACACAACTATAGGTGAGCCGATTAAGTAAGGCCTGAATTTTTCTAATGCAAATACAACCGCTAAAAGCTCTTTCTCGGTGGTTGTATAATTGATTTGCGCATCATTCAGGGTCTTACTAGCATAGTAAATCACGTGTGGCATCTTATTAATGTGCTGTCCTAAGACTGCACCTACTGCAAAATCAGATGCGTCACACATCAGCTCAAAGGGGTAGTCCCAATTTGGTGATGATAAAACGGGGGCTGAAGTGAGTGAGTGTTTAAGTGAGTCGAAAGCTGTCTCGCAATCCGAGTCGAAGTGGAAGGTCGTATCCTTGGCCAGGAGTAGTGTTAAAGGTCTAGCAATTTTGCTAAAATCCTTAATGAATCTCCTATAAAAGCCCGCATGGCCAAGGAAAGAGCGAATATCTTTGACGCTTTTGGGATGAGGCAGGTTTTGAATGACATCTACTTTAGCTCTGTCAACCTCAATGCCTTTCTGTGAAATGACATGTCCAAGGACTATTCCTTCTTGGACCATAAAATGGCATTTTTCCCAGTTTAATGTCAAGTTCTTCTCTTTGCAACGAGTAAGAACAGCGTCTAGATTCGCAAGGCAATCAGAAAAAGAGTCTCCAAAAATCGAGAAATCGTCCATAAAGATCTCCAAAAAATTCTCTACCATATCAGAGAATATCCCCATCATACACCGCTGAAAGGTAGCGGGAGCATTGCATAACCCGAAGGGCATGCGACTGTAAGCAAAGGTACCAAAAGGACAAGTAAAAGTGGTTTTATCTTGATCCTTTTTGGCGATGGGGACCTGATTGTAGCCTGAGTATCCGTCCATAAAACAATAAAACTCTCGTCCCGCTAAGCGTTCCAGCATTTGATCAATAAATGGTAGAGGAAAATGATCTTTCCTCGTAGCAGCGTTGAGTTTTCTATAATCGATGCATACACGCCACCCAGTTTGGGCGCGTGTCTGAATCAACTCATTCGCCTCATTTGTGATAACTGTGATGCCGGATTTCTTAGGAACGACATGTATAGGACTCACCCACTGGCTATCGGAGATGGGGTAGATAATACCATTATCTAAGCATTTGACGATCTCTTTCATGACAGCTTCCTTCATGATGGGATTCAACCGTCTCTGTGGTTCTCGGATCGGTCTGGCATCATCCATCACATGTATATGATGTTCAACTATCAAGGGACTAATCCCTTTGATGTCCGCCATACTCCAACCAAACGCCTCTTTGTTAGATCTCAATACCGATAAAAGGGCATTCTCTTGCTCTGATGCAAGAGAAGCGGAAATGATAACCGGTAATGACTCGTTCTCACCAAGATATGCATATTTCAGGTGAGAAGGTAAAACTTTGAGATCTAACTCAGGCGGAGAAATGATAGAAGGAAGGGTCACAGATTGATTTTTGGATCTACAAAGAAGCTCAGAGCCTGTGAAAGATACAGACTCGGGTGGAGAAAAGTCAGAAGTGCAGGACTCATGTGTAGGTAAAGTGTCCTCACTAAGATCTTGTGCAAAGTCAAACAGAGATGTGCTAATGTCATCGAGATCAGTAAAGCAAAGATCCTCAGCTCCACAACTATCGGGAGCGATCTCATGGACAGAGCACACATCTAAAATATGAGCAGAGGGTTCTGACGGCTGACTTCCAACTCTATAGATGTTTAGTTCAATGGTCATATTTCCAAATGATAAATTCATTGAACCATTTCTACAGTTTATAACAGCGTTGGAAGTGGCAAGGAAAGGACGACCTAGAATCACCGGAATTTGGCCCCGGGGGTTTGCTACAGGATGTGTGTCGAGCACAATGAAGTCTACAGGGAAAACAAATTCCCCGACCTTTATCAACACATCCTCTAATTCACCCCTTGGTTTGGTGATAGATCGGTCTGCCATCTGGAGAGTGCAATGAGCAGGTTTCAGCTCTCCAATCCCTAATTGCTCATAGACAGAATAAGGTAACAGGTTAACACTCGCGCCAAGGTCTAAAAGAGCACGATTTATGTTTTTACCCCCAATCGAAATCGATATTGTAGGACAACCTGGGTCCTTTCTTTTCTTTGGAAGCTGGGGTATAAAAGCAGTGCTAATGTTATTAGACATAAAGACCTTCTTCGGCACTTGAGTCTTCCTCTTCCTAGTGCACAAGTCCTTTAGAATTTTCGCATAAGCGGGGACTTGCTGAATCGCATCTAGGAGAGGGATATTGATGTTAACCTGTTTGAACATCTCTAAAATTTTCTCCATATGAGGACTCGTTCTATTTTCCCTTAACCGGTTCGGGTAAGGTGCTTTCGCAATAAGCGCGGGGTCCATCATAGGAGAAGGAAAGGGGGGTAGACGAGGTCCCAAAGGAGGTGTGGGGACCGTCTGTGGAGAACTATAAGGGTTGGGTGAAGGTGTTGAGCCTAAAGGGAAATGGAGAATAGGCTCGTGCGAAGGTGGTTTGGTAGAAGAAGAAGGATCAGAAGGTGAAGTGTGTGTATGTGGAAAAGACTCAGCCGGGGTGTTGATATGATTTTCAGTATTATCAATATCTTCCCCGACATGATTGTTCAGCACTCTTCCCGATCTCAACGTTGTAATGGCATTTACATTGTAATGCCCAGGATTCTGTAGGGGTTGAGAGGGAAGTTTCCCTTTTTCTCTCGCACTCATTTCGGCTTTTAAGCGTGCGATTTCAGCTTCCATCGTGCGAATACTCTCAGCTTGGGACGCTGAGTTTTTCTTTATTTCACTGACGGAAGTTCTAACCTCAGTCGAAACATCCATGAAATTTGATAAAAGTGATTTCATGGTTTGAGTGAATTGAGAGAAATCGTCAGAACAGGGCTGCATAGGATTAGACTGTGCAGGAGTGTTGCCCTGATTTTGGAAATTTTGTGACTGATAGGGGTGCTGAGTGAGTTGTAGGGGTTGCTGTTGTGGTGGAGGAAGAGCCCGTTGAAATTGATTCGTGTTTGGAACCATGTTTTGAGATTGGTTTTGGTTCCAAGCAAAATTCGGGTGGTTCCTCCAACCCTGATTGTACGTGGAAGAATATGGATCGTTTCGAGGTCGTTGAAATGCGGCATTAGAATGCTCGTGACCTTGAAACGCAGAGTTTAATGGACATTCTTCCGTTAAATGTGACGGATCAGAACAGCACCCACAAACAGTTTTGGGGAGCGACATTGGGTTTAGGGAGGCTGCTGCAAATTTGTGTTCCATAGCGTCGAGCTTCTTTTGCATTGCTGCCATTTCAGCTCGAACACCTATGGACACATCTATCTGGTGTACGCCACCCCTATTCAATGGTTGTGTTCCACTCTCCCAAATTAGTGATTTTTCAGCGAACTCTTCTAAGTATCGCCAAGCTTCCCCGTCATCTTTGGTCATAAAAGTACCTTGACACATGTTTTCAAGGCTCTGTTTAGTGCTAGGGTTACTGCCCTCATATATGATTCGGCAAAGCTCCCATCTCGGGATGCCGTGATGAGGACATTGAACCAATAGATCCTTGAAACGTTCAAAGTATTTTGAAAATGGTTCAGCAGGGAGCTGGGCAAATTGGTTCAGTTCGCTACGGATTCGAGCCGTCTTTTGGACTGGGTAAAATTTCTTAAGGAATGCAGCGACGAATTCTTCCCAATTCGTAATAGAGTGTGCGGTGGTGTTATATAGCCACTTCTCGGCTATATCGCACAAAGTAAATGGAAGAAGTCATAGACGCATCGCATCCACTGAAAGTTGTGACGTACCCATCATTGCGCATACGTTTTCAAATTTGGTAATGAAAACGTAAGCGTCCTCGGTCTCGAGTCCGTGGTATTTGGGTAAAAGATTGATATACTGGGGCTTAATCTCAAAATTATCCCCATTGGCTGGTGGTGTGGATAAGAAGGTCGAAAGAGGACCTCTATGTGGATAGCATCTTTCCTGGAGAGAAATGTGGGGTGGAGTAGGATTCTGCGCACCAACGGACGGTGGCAGATTAGGGTTAAAGAAGTTTGATGGATTCGGATCCATCGGTGTGGGTGTGGTAGTGGGTAAAGAAGAGGTAAATGGAGAATTATCGACTTCGGAGTCGATAAAAGGTACGCGGACTAAACGGGCACTAGAATCCCGTGTCCAGCCTATCTTGCACTAAAAAGGGTTAGTACAAGTGGCAGCGTTGACTTATAATTAGGGGTAAAATGAATGCGGTGTTTGCTTTTGAAAAAGGGTCGGATTTTGAAAGAATGATGCGACAAAACAAATGCAGCACACAAACCCTAGAATCTAATGGTCACCTAGGTCCGATCTCTAGACCGCTCCTAACTGCCAAAAGACAAGTCGCAGGATCAATCCTCCACTGCCTCTTTGTCCCCCTGTGGCCGGATAAGTGCCAGGTAAGTGGGAAGGAACCACCACTACAGTGGACCTAATTAATAACCACTAGCCTTAGACACACTCGCCTTAGGCACCACAAGAAAACGCGGATAAGCAATGAATTACCCACGACCTTCTCTTGTCCTATTGAGCGCGACAGTCCTTAGAGTCTTCTCTAGATTTCTTTTAGTTAATGGAGGTAATGCGGATGCAAGTTTGACGATTTTCGGGGCCTAGGAAGGGTAATGAAATCCCCACCTAATTTGGATTTGGCCGTGCCCCTTAAATTTCCGTATTAAAATGCAAACAACCAAGAAATCAAAATCACACACAATTTTTAATTTGCTTTGCGGCGCTGCGATTTATTTGCAAAGAATCCTGCAGCAAAAGGGTTAGTTGGAGCTAGAAAGAGGAGAGGGGAGAGAGCAAGAAGTCACCTGCAGTGAAAATTATGTAGTGAACCCCCAATGAGGCCGCGGATCCGCCGCGTATGGTAGCTTTGTGCCGCCCTTCCGCGCTCCCTTAGTGCGATCACTGTACAGAATTTCAACAGAGAGCTTATCTTGGCTTCCTCAGCTCTCTGGTATATCTCAAATAATTTTTCCACAGCATAGAATGCTCCAGATCACCTTGCAATCAAATCACAACATACGTGTAAGAGTTTGTACGAATTTTGATTTCAAGAAGTAAAACGTAATAATTCTTTCACTTCAAACTAAAAATGTAAATGAATTAGCGCGATTCCCCGGCAACGGCGCCATTTTGATTGATCGTTTTTCCCGTTGTGTAGTATATAGAGAAATTTGTAAAGAACTTCACAACCAAAAACTATTTTGACCGCAATCAAACTACGGTGTCGGATGTAGTTTGTAGTGAGTGCGGATCGTCCACAGGGATTGCACGATTCACTTGTATTTTGATACGTTTGAAATGAAAAGTTAAGCAACAATAAAAGAAAACATGATTCAAGAATGATTTGTATTCGAGTGTCACTATTCTATGCAAGAATCAAGAAACTATAAACAATCAAGAATCGGTGTTTCGATAATATTTCCAATCAACAATCAAGAATATAAGAGAGGCTCGTAGGAATCGATCGGATCTTTAGATGCGATGTAATCTAAAAGGTTTCGTGTTCTTGTCCTTCGAAGAATTGATACCAGATCAATGGTGATCGACGAGAGTTAGGGCTTTCTTGATGAAATTGGAGTTTCATCTCTTAACCCTTGTTCTTTCGAAGATACCATTTATATTCTAGCCTCTAGCAATTTCAAGAAACGATCGGAACTCCCCAATCTCGAGCGATGTCGATCAAGAAAGCATCGCAACGAATTGGGTCGTCGATTCTTGAACTTGCTAGGGTTTACAAACTCGTGGGATTCAAGAATCGATTGCAAATTTGTTACATCATCATACTAAAGATCGTTTCGACTCCTTAACGAGCGGAGTTTTATTCACACATCACCACAAAGACAATATTAAAGATTTGTAAAGATAACATGATGCGGAATTTAAAGAAAACAAGATAAAAGAATATCACCTTTTATTTAATCAACAATTTCAATACATTCTTTCAAGATCTACAAGAAGAAGAAATCGATCGTTGACTCGGCTTCGCTCGTCTCCGTGGATCGTGGATCTACTTTGATCTCTTGCCCGATTGAAGATCGGCTCGGCTCATAAAAGGGTTGAAGGCATCTTGCTTGGCTTGCACTCAAGATCTTGAATTGTGGTTGGATTTAGGGTTAGGGTTTCCTACAAGCTCTCTCACTAAACTTGAGGAAGAGAGGATGAAGAAAGAGATTGATTTTTCTAAGCTTTCCCAAGGTTGAATTATTTTTACAATGAGCCTAGGGTCTTATTTATAGAGCTCCCAAACCCTAGGTTTAGGTTTGAATTAGAAGTTTCCCTCCCAAAGTTTGTTGAAGAGTTTCTAGAAGGAGTTTGTTAAGAGCTAGCTTAGGGTTTAAGCTAGGGTTTAGGGAAAGTTCTAGAATAATAGGCTAGTTTAGTGAAGCTCAAAGTGTTTGCTGATCTGGTAGAACTATCTGGAGTCTTCTGGAAGTTTGTGTGCATTTCTGGACTGTAGCCACTGAAACAGGAGTTGTGCACTGAAATTTAGGAGATGATCCCCTTGGTCAACCGCGGATCCGCGGCCTAAGCAAGCCCATGCCGCGGACCCGCGGCCATGTTGAAGGCTTGGCCTTTGGGTCTTCTTCTGTGTACTTGTACTTCTGTTGGGGACCTTGTATGATATATTGATTTGTATTTGCTCCTTCGTATTGATACCAGATTTGAGTTAAGTGAGTTTACGAGCAATTGTAATGGTCGAGCAATGTAATGATCGAGCAAGCTTCTCTTTTCCTGCATAGACTTCGAAACACGGGTTGCAAGATATAGAAAATATGCTATGTAATGCAATGCAGTCAATTTCCCTAGAAATGCCGGTTTTAAGGTCGAATACATGTAATCTAATATTTTGCGACCGATTTGCTAATATGTGAATTATGAATACCGTACACTTCTATATGGATGCAAATGATGAGGAAATTGCCGACTAAAATATGCAATATTTTCGACTGATCAGTGATCAGTCGAAAATAATGTATTTTTAACACATCAATTTCCCTACCATTTGCACTCATCTAGAGGTGTTCGGTATTAATATAGCACATATTAGCAAAACAGCCGTAAAATACCAAATAACATGTGTTATGTATTATAACCGACATTTCTGAGGGAAATTGAGTGTTTATCATTGCATCACATTATCTTTGTATAGCGCAACACTTGTCTCGAGAATCTGTGCAGGAAATTCCAGGAGAAAAGCCGAAACTGTCAAAAGTGCTGAGAAAAATACGCCAAGTCCAAGACTTGAGATCTGGCAGTGATCAAGGAAGAATTATAAGATTCAACACATCAGAAAAAGGCCAGAATGTCAGCCCAAAACAAGCAAAGAAATTTCAAGTAGCAAGGCCATTATAGTGCCGCGGATCCACGGCCAAAAGCCCATTCCCGCCGCGGATCTGCGACTCTTTAATGACGTCATCGCTGCATATTTTCAAATGTGGCTTCCTGTAACTAACAATGTTCTAGAAGACTCTAGAACACCACGTGGCTTCATCCAGAAGGCTCGGCCTAACAAACTCAACCTAGAATATACCTTATTCTAGAATATTCCCTCCAACTAAGCTCTTCTAGAAGCCTCTCTCTAACAAACTTTTGGAAGGAAATTTGAATTTTGAATTCTAGATCTAGGGTTAAAATGGCTATAAAAAGAAACCTAGATCTAGGGTTTTGGGTTGTTCATTTCTCCAATCCCCAAATTTCCCATAAGTTGAGTGACACAACTTGTAACCCTAATCCAATCAAATCCAAGCCAAAATCAAGAAGACCGAGTACCAAATCAAGCGAGCCTTCAACCATCTTTTTGGAGCGAAGCCGATCTTCATCTGAGCAAGTGATCCAAGACGATCCGCGACTCACGGAGACGAAGCGACGCTAAATTCTCATTCTCTCCTCAATTTCTTGTAGTGTTTGAGCGAAGTGTAACGAATTGTTGAATAATAAAGGTGATGATCTTTAATCTTGCTTTCTTTACATTCTTGCATCATGATTCAATCTCAATTCTTGATTGTGTTTCTTATTATGATGTTTGAGTAAAACTCCGCTCGTGAAGGAATCGAGAGAATCAATAGATGATGATGTTACAAATCTTGAAACGATTCTTAATTCCTATGAGTTTTGTAAACCTTAGTAAATTAAAGAATCGACGACCTAGTTTCGAGCGATGCTTTCTTGATTGTGTTCGCTCTTAATTAGGGATCCATGACCGATTCTTGAATTTACTAGAGGCTAGAATATGAATGAAATCAACGAAAGGACAAGGGATAGATGATGAAACCCTAGTTTCCGCAAGAAATCCCTAATTCTCGTTGATCATCATCGATCTAGTATCAAATCATCGATGGATAAGAAAACGTAATCAATAGTCTTCATCACGTCTATAGATTCGATTGATTCCTACGAGCCTCACTTCGATTCTTGATTATTGGATTCGATATCATCAATTCTTAATTCTTGATTTTAAATGTTTTCTTGATTTTAGATTTAGATCTAGATAATTCTTGAACTTCAATTTTATAAATCTTGAATTGAATTTTCTTTTCTTTCTTTAATCTTCAATTCATCTAATTCAATTACGAACGGATCACACTTTTCCTGTGGACGATCCGCACTCGCTAACGCGCTACAATCGACACCATTATTGATTGCAGTCAAAAAAAAATTTCTTTGGTTGTGATTTCTATACATTTTCTACCTACACGAACCGAGAATTCATTCAATCAAATGGCGCCGTTGCCGGGGATAGTGTGCTAATTTGTTCGTTTTTGAAATTTGAGTTGAAAAATTTATTCCATCAAAATTTTTAGATCTAAATTCGCACAAACACTAAACGATTCGTTGTGATTTGTTGCGAGGAAATCTGGAATCTGTAGAGTACGAGGAAAAATTTTCAGATCATTCCAGAGAGCTAAGGAGGTGAACAGAAACAGTTCCTGAGAATTTTGTGCTGAGATCACACAAGAGGACCGCGGATCCGCCGCGTGTCAGAAGCTACGGTGTACAAAAATTCTCAGGTGAATCCTTTACTTTCTTATCTCCTTCTTTGTCTGCGCCAATAAAAAAATTGCTGCAGGTTTCTTTGCAAAATTCGCAGCTCCGCAAAAAGCTAAAATTGTGCGTGTTTGATCTTGGTTGTTTGCATTTTTAATATGGAAATTAAGGGGAAAAGACCAAATTCAGATTAGGTGGGGAGTTCATTACCCTTCCTAAGCCCCGAAAATCATAAAACTGCATCCGCATTACCCTCATTAATTAAAAAAATCTAGACATGACTCTAAGGACCGTCGCGCTCACTTAGGACAGGAGAAGGTCATGGGTAATCTATTGCTTATCCACGTTTCTTTTGTGGTGTCTAAGGCAAGTGGTTACTTAATTAGGCCCACTACTTACGTAGTGGAGAACCTCCCACTTACCTGGCACTTACCTGGCCACAGGAGGGACAAAGAGGCAGTAAAGGATTGATTCTGTGATTTGTCTTCTGGCAGTTAGTAGCGGTCTAGAGACTTGACCTAGGTGACCATTAGACTTAGGGTTTTGTTTGTGCATTTGTTGTGATTTGCATCATTTTTTTTCTTCAAAAATCCGTATTCTTTTTCAAAACAAACACCGCTTCATTCATTTCCCCTAATTATATTAACGCTGCCACTTGTACTAAACCCTTTAGTGCAAGCTCGGCTGGACACGGGATTCTAGTGCCCGTCTTGTCCGCGTTTTCCCCATCGACCCCAAAGTCGGTATTTCTACATTTTCTTTTTCCCACCACCACCGCGCTGGACGGATTTCCATCAAACTTTTACACCACTCTGCCACCGTCCGCAGGTGCGGAGAATCCTCCACGCATTTCTCTCCAAGAGAGATACTATCCTTCACGTGTTCCCCTTCCCACCCGTCTTTCTATACCACCTGCCAACGGGGAAAATTTTGAAATCAACCCCTAATTCATCGAACTGTTACCCAAATTTCACGGTCTTGATTCTGAAGACGCATACGTTTTTATCTCCAAATTTGAAAACGTATGCGCAATGATTGGAACGTCACAACTGTCTGTGGATGCTCTGCGTTTACGTTTTCTCTCATTCACTTTGTGCAATTTAGCAAAGAAGTGGCTTTACAACACAACCGCACATTCTATTTCAAAATGGGATGAATTTGTAAAAGCATTCTAAAGAAATTTTATCCCAATCACAAGACCAGCCGTGTTCGGAGCGAAATCTTCAAATTTACCCAACTTTCCAATGAACCATTCTGGAAATGCTTTGAACGGTTCAAGGATCTTCTTATCCAATGTCCTCATCACGGAATCTCCAGATAGGATTTGTGTCGAATTATCTATGAGGGTATTTATCTCGCTACTAGACAGATGCTTGAAACCATGTGTCAAGGCACCTTCATGACCAAAGATGATGGTGAAGCTTGGAAATATCTAGAAGATTTAGCTCAAAACACTTTACAATGGGAAAGTGTTATACCACCATCGCCTAGGAAAGAGGTCAATCAGCTCGATGTTTCCGTCATAATGAGAGACGAAATGGCCACAATAAAAAGGAAACTCGAAACTATAGAAAACAAAATCTCTTCAGCCTCCTTAAACCAATACACACTTCCCAAAACCGTGTGTGGTTTCTGTTCAAACCCATCATATTTGACGGAAGAATGTCCTTTGAATGTACCGTTTCAAGGTCACACTAATGCTGCATTTCAGCAAAGACCTGGAAACGATCCTTCTTCTTTCTCATATAATCAAGATTGGAAGAATCACCCTGATTTTTCTTAGATCCAAAACCAACCTCAATACACGGATCTAAACCAGAACACTTTCCGAAGGGTCCCTCCACAGCAACAGCAACCACCACAACCGAGTCAGCACCCCTTCCAACCACAAAATTTTCAAAACCCGGCCAACAACTTTGATCCTTTTTCTGCCAGAACCAATAACACCTCTACACTCGAACAAACCATGAATTTGTTTCTGACAAATTTCATGCAATTTACGGCAAATTTTCAGTCTTCCGTCGATAAAATCCAGAAAAACTCTGACTCCCAAAGTGAGAGTATTAAATCGATGGAAGAACAAATTGCACAATTAAAAGCCAAAATGAGTGCACGAGAAAAAAGGAATCTTCCAGCTCAACCCCTACCTGATCCTGGACCTTCACATTACACAAATGTGGATGCGCTTACCACGTTGAGATCTGGAAGAGTGCTAGACAATCATGTGGGTAAACAGATTGATGTTGAGGAATCAAGTGAACCCCAGGCTTCCACTTTCACTTCCACTTCCACTTCTACTTCTTACCCTATTTCGTCTAATTTACTGTCTTCTTCCGAGCCTATTCTCCATTTTCCCAAAGGCTCGAACTCTCCACCCACTTCATCCTTCCCACCCCCACAACATTCTCCATAAATGTTGGACCTAACACTTATTGATAGAGCTCCATTTCTAAATAGGTTGAGGCCCAACAAACCCAATGTCCAAATGGAGAAGCTTGTGGACATGTTTAAGCAAGTTAACATCAACATCCCTCTCCTAGATGCTATCCAACAAGTTCCGTCCTATGCGAAAACTCTTAAGAACTTGTGCACTAGGAAGAGAAAGACTCAAGTGCCCAAGAAGATATTCATGGCAAAGACTGTAGACACGGCTTTCCCCCAACAATTACCAAGGAAACGTAAGGACCTTGCCTGTTCTACTATTTCTATTTCTACTAGGGAAAAACACATCAACCGTGCTTTACTTGACCTTGGCGCTAGTGTTAACTTGCTTACATACTCGGTTTACGAGCAGCTAGGTATCGGAGTGTTAAAGCCCTTGAGCATAACTCTTCAGATGGCTGACCGATCAATCACCAAACCTAGGGGTGAACTGGAGGATGTGTTAATAAAAATCGGGGAATTTTTATTCCCTGTGGATTTTATTATACTTGATACACAGCCTGTAGCGTACCCACGGAATCAAATTCCGGTGATTTTAGGTCGCCCCTTTTTGTCCAGTTCCAATGCTATCATCAACTGTCGTAATGGCTCTATGACCCTATCCTTCTGGAATAGGTCAATTGAGCTGAACATTTACAAATTAGGAAGTGTACCCTCCGAACCTACTGCTCAGGTCTGTTCTGTCGACTTAATGGATGTCGACAGCAGCGAATTTGACGATCCTCATGATACTGATCTTGACTCTTTTCATACGTTATTGTTTGACCCAACTATGTATCATACACATACGGACTCTTCCACTGAGATGTCCGGGTCAACAACTAACACTGATTATGAACTGCTTTTAGAGTCTGAAGATCACCCCGCACTTTGTGATGACATTATTCTTCGGGGGGTATTGATGGGACTTTTGAGGAGATCTTCGCTGAAGAACTCACATTTTTGAATGATACGGGTGTTGAGATGAATTATCTCCCAATCAATGAAATTGAACATCCACCCCTTCTTCTGGACTGTAAAAAGGATGCGAGTAATCCATCACATTCACTGCATTGTCTCTCCAAAATGCGACGCACACACATTCTATTCCATCACTTACCCTTTCTCCACTTCTTCTTCCACCAACTTGAGCACTACATTGATAAAATTTTCGAATGGTTGGTGTTAACTTTCGGTCTTTGCAAAGCTTGGAATCGACCAATGATTCTTGACCCCATCTTGTGATTTTAAAAGCTTAACATTGTTTAACTCAAGTTTGGGGGGGGGGGTGTAATCTGGCTCCTGAAAAGAAATTTTTTACTCAAAAAGATGAGCCAAAAATAAGTTTGGAGAAGGATTTTCACTTATATATTTTGCTCCTGTTAATAAATTTCCTCCCAAGCTTACAGGTTTTTTGAGATTTAGCGCATGGCAACAGTGATGACACTGTTGAAAACAAGTTTGGGGGAGGTTTGTATTTATTTTCGCATCATTTGCATCATACTTTGCATAAGCACAAAACATTTTCAAACCCTATAAAAATTTAAAAATTTTCAAAAATAAAAAAAAAAATTTGTACATAAATAAGATAATAAAAGATTAGATAGTGAAAAAATACATCCAAAAGATTGGAAAAATTTAAGAAAACCAAGAAATTAGAAGTTTTCTTATACGAACTAGTAATAAGTAGTTATGAGCCGTTGTCCCAAGGGTTAGTAAGATAAGGAAGTCACTAATCTGAGGATAAAAATAAGTCTGAAAAATAGTTCCTATTCTGGAATCTAAACATTTTGAACGTTGATACCCTACTATTTGCACTTACACACGTTTTAAAACTCGGGATAGTAGAGGATACCTTGAAACGCTCTTGTCTAAAAGCTAAAGTATGAAGGAAATAAAAAATATGAATAAAATATAAAATGGTGAGAAAAATGAACACTGGTTTTGTTATCGCCAAGGCAGCAATAAAAAAATATAGCGAGGGTGCCTCTTCACCTAGTGCCTTAGACCAACTGGTCTGGGAGTCACTGTTAAGCTTTAGGTGGTGCAAGACGAGGAAAAACACCGTATAAGCAAGCACATGAGTAATCGGTCGGTTAGTACCTCAAGAAGTATTAACGGTCGCATGAAAGTGTGTGAGCAAATTCATCTAAATATTCATTAATTAAAAAGTACTGAGGTGGATGGACAAGAGTATGATAGCTTGAATTAAATTCTCTGGGTGTAGGGATGTTCTTTACACACACGTAGGGTTATATGATCGATGTTTGGAAGAAAGATAGGAATGAAGAATAAAGACGAAGTTTTATTGAGGGATGATGTGATTTCTAACATTTTTTCATGACTATTAAGATAAGGCTAATGGTAACCGAAAAGCTAGCATAGTTAGAAACTCTAATTTTCAAAGTCTTTCTTTTACAATTATTATCTTTATATATAATATTCACGGTCTTCCTTTTATTATTGGATTTTGTGGGTGCAATCCGCTGAAAACCCTCAGGAGACAACACTCCTCCTACTAGGGACACCTAGAGGTTTAAAGGCTTGTTGCACGTGCTCAGTGCAATCGTGTTGCCTATGAAAGTGTGCTAATTAGTTTTTCTCTTTTTTTATTTTCTCCTTCTCTTTTTAATAAAACAGTTCGCTCGAGACAACCGAAAATAAATTTGGGGGAATTTGATCAGTCGAAAATAATGTATTTTTAACACATCAATTTCCCTACCATTTGCACTCATCTAGAGGTGTTCGGTATTAATATAGCACATATTAGCAAAACAGCCGTAAAATACCAAATAACATGTGTTATGTATTATAACCGACATTTCTGAGAGAAATTGAGTGTTTATCATTGCATCGCATTATATTTGTATAGCGCAACACTTGTCTCGAGAATCTATGCAGGAAATTCCAGGAGAAAAGCCGAAACTGTCAAAAGTGCTGAGAAAAATACGCCAAGTCCAAGACTTGAGATCTGGCAGTGATCAAGGAATAATTATAAGATTCAACACATCAGAAAAAGGCCAGAATGTCAGCCCAAAACAAGCAAAGAAATTTCAAGCAGCAAGGCCACTATAGTGCCGCGGATCCGCGGCCAAAAGGCCATTACCGCCGCGGATCCGCGGCTCTTTAATGACGTCATCACTGTATATTTTCACACGTGGCCTCCTGTAACTAACAATGCTTTCAGAAGACTCCAGAACACCACGTGGCTTCATCCAGAAGGCTCGGCCTAACAAACTCAACCTAGAATATACCTTATTCTAGAATATTCCCTCTAACTAACCTCTTCTAGAAGGCTCTCTCTAACAAACTTTTGGAGGGAAATTTGAATTTTGAATTTTGAATTCTAGATCTAGGGTTAAAATGGCTATAAAAGAAAACCTAGATCTAGGGTTTTGGGTTGTTCATTTCTCCAATCCCCAAATTCCCCACAAGTTGAGTGACACAACTTGTAACCCTAATCCAATCAAATCCAAGCCAAAATCAAGAACACCGAGTACCAAATCAAGCGAGCCTTCAACCATCCTTTTGAAACGAAGCCGATCTTCATCCGAGCAAGTGATCCAAGATGATCCGCGACTCATGGAGACGAAGCGACGCTAAATTCGACGATCTCGTTCTCTCCTCAATTTCTTGTAGTGTTTGAGCGAAGTGTAACGAATTGTTGATTAATAAAGGGGAAGATCTTAATCTTCCTTTCTTTACATTCTTGCATCATGATTCGATCTCAATTCTTGATTGTGTTTCTTGTTATGATGTTTGAGTAAACCTCCGCTCGTGAAGGAGTCGAGAGAATCAATAGATGATGATGTTACAAATCTTGAAATGATTCTTAAGTCCTATGAGTTTTGTAAACCTTAGTAAATTGAAGAATCGACGACCTAGTTTCGAGCGATACTTTCTTGATTGTGTTCGCTCTTAATTAGGGATCCATGATCGATTCTTGAATTTACTAGAGGCTAGAATGTGAATGAAATCAACGAAAGGACAAGGGATAGATGATGAAACCCTAGTTTCCGCAAGAAATCCCTAATTCTCGTTGATCATCATCGATCTAGTATCAAATCATCGATGGATAAGAAAACGTAATCAATAGTCTTCATCACGTCTATAGATTCGATCGATTCCTACGAGCCTCACTTCGATTCTTGATTATTGGATTGGATATCATCAATTATTAATTCTTGATTTTAAATGTTTTCTTGATTTTAGATTTAGATCTAGATAATTCTTGAACTTCAATTTTATAAATCTTGAATTGAATTTTCTTTTCTTTCTTTAATCTTCAATTCATCTAATTCAATTACAAATGGATCACACTTTCCCTGTGGACGATCCGCACTCGCTAACGCAGTACAATCGACACCGTTATTGATTGCGGTCAAAAAATATTTCTTTGGTTGTGATTTCTATACATTTTCTACCTACACGAACTGAGAATTCATTCAATCATTGAGCTTCAAGAGCAAGTGATATCAATCTTCTTTCCAAAATAAAAAAGAAAAGAAAGAAGCAAGAGTAGGCTAAATTAAAAGCCGTATCGCTTGAGGCGCTCACGTTTTTTTGGCTGGTTGCGATCAGATGTAGGAGAGAAGTTCGTTTAGGAGCCACCGCATACGTTGACTCTGGAATTTCTTCGTTAGATTTGCGATGGCTCTCGCTGGTCCTCAAAATCCCCTATTGTATTCAAAGAGAAATGGTTTGATCATTCAATGGATCAAGCAAGGTCTTTCTTTCTCTTTTCAATCAAAGAAAGGTTTTCTTCGAAAGCACTAGAGTTAGCCGAGTAGCTCGAGCAGGAAGCTGAGAAAGGGAAACCAAACGTCGGATGCCGCACGGCGGAAACAAGAAACGGAATACCTAGGTCGCAAGGCAAGGGAGGATGGATCCCCACTTCGACTCACCAAGGATAAGGTAAGTACCGTAGCATCCTTTATTCGAAAGTGATATAGAGAAATGCCTGGACTCGGGGGGGGTGTCGCCCCCCCGGGAAAACGTTTGCAGATGCGACCATGAATCGAACCAGGTCAAAACATTCAGCTGTCGACGGACAAACAACGCTAGAACGTCGACCGGGATGGGATGGCCAGGCCCCGGTTCCGAGGGTTTTGGTATTCCCTATGTTATGTTGAGCCTACTCAGAAGTGACAATTGCGAAACTTGTTGATTCTCTTTCGACTATCGAAATTACATGAATACCGACTTTAATCAACCTTCGCATTTCCTGCTGAGATCCTAGGTCTCCAAGTGGGCCCTCTTGGCCACCCACGACCTTGGCTTTTTAGAGATCCCGCTTCTGTGTCGTAGGACTTATAGCTCGGCAGTCCACCAAGTAGGTTTCTTTATCCTTCCAGTTTCGAGTGTCTTCTTGGATAGTTATAGCGGCCCATAGGCGTGAGATGTACCTTGTGGGGGGCGGCGGTCCCCTGGACATAGTCCTTTCAGGCAGTGGTCGTTTAGTCCATGGTCCGTTGGATGGTCGGTGCAAGGCCAGAAATTGGAACACATTGATTCCGCTCGTTCCTGTCCTTCGCTTCAGGGCCTGTCCCTCGGTGTGGTCAGTACAGTACTCCATACTGTCGGGAAGCGAAGCTTACACTTGTTCACTTATTATTATTATGACGGTTCACCAGGGCCTCTTTCCTCCTCCCTTTTCTGCTCACTCGTAGGGGTCCGGACCCCACTAGGGGGGGTCGACTGAACATCTCAGCCGTTGGCGGGAATTTCGCCCGCATCCGATCCCTAATTCTTGTTCACCCCGGATGATCGTGTTGGGTGAATTGTGACCTCGTATGATTGTGTCGGGTGAGCAACAGCCGCTTCGTCACAGTACTGACTTATGGGCTAACGGGTCACACTTTGGCCAAGTATCGTACAAAGAGACTCCCGAGAGCCAGAAGTATTGAAGGAATGGCCATAGGAATGGGCGCATCATGACATCGTAATCTGTCTCGCCCGAATGAATTTGTTGGTACTAGAAATGTTAGAAATAGTAAACGAAAAGAGTAATAAGAAGTGAAAAGGACAGAGACACTTTTCCAACCAGAAAGCAAAGTTCCCACTGATGGTATACTTAGTGTAAGCGAGCTCTAAGATCACATCTTTGGAATAAAATCCAGTTGGAAAAGGAAATCCAATAAGAGATAAGCTACCCATGAGCATCATGGCATAGGTTAAAGGAAACGAGGAGGCAAGCCCCCCATCTTCCGCATATCTTGCTCATCCGACATGGCATGAATCACCGAACCTGCACTCAGGAAGAGTAATGCTTTGAAAAAAGCATGATTCATTAAGTGAAAGACGCTAACCGAATAGTTAGAAATGCCGCAAGCAAAGATCATATAGCCTAATTGACAGCAAGTTGAATAAGCTATGACCCTCTTTAGATCGTTCTGTAATATTCCAGTGGTTGCCGCAAGGAATGACGTCATAGCTCCTGCAGAAGTAATAACAATCAAAGCCGTAGGTGGGTATTCAAATAAAGGGGAGCACCTTGCTATCATGAAAACGCCAGCTGTGACCATAGTAGCTGCATGAATCGAAGAAGATACTGGAGTGGGACCCTCCATTGCATCGGGTGACCGAGTATGCGATCCTATCTGTGCAGATTTCCCAGCAGCACCAATAAGAAGTAAAATACAAATCAGAGTTATGGCATGAAATCTCATATTGCGAGAAATCCATGAATTTCTGGGGGCAAACGCACGAGCAAAAATGGTTTCAAAGTCTACTGTTTGAAAGAGGGTAAAATGACCTGAAATCCCAGAAGCTAATCCAAAATCACCTACTCGATTGACAGGCATAGCTTTTGTAGCTGCTTTATCTGCCTGAAGTCGTGTGAACCAGAAATGAATTAACAAATATGAAGCAAGACCTACTCCTTCCCATCCCAGGAATAATTGAAGAGAGTTATCTCCAGGCACCAACATTGGCATAAAAAAAGTAGGAATGGATAAAGCGCGATGCGGATCCTCAGACATATATGAAATTGAATAAAGATGGACCAAGCTACTAATGGATGTAACTATAATTAACATCACTATGGTCGGGCTATCGAATACGGAGTCAGAAGTGAATTACGAGTCGGACCAATCCGCGGATCGAGCGAGCTCCCCTTGCAATGATGTGGTGGTGAACCTCTCATTCGTCTTCAGTGCTCTCCAAACTATCCGGGAAGGTTTCCCATCACACGGCTCACCAACTTGATCTTCTGCGGGAACCGTATGTCCGAACAGGCCTGGAAAAACGGGTACGGTCTCACTTTCTTTCCACTCAAGTGTACGACGGATGCCGTGCTTAGGCCCCTTACTTCCCTTCCCTAATGAAACAAAGAGTCCACTGCCTACCTGCCATACATTGTATGGGTATAGGTATAGCGTGCATGCGTTTACACCCTTACCCTAACGACGGAGTGAGCGCTAGCGCGAAAGCCGTTGTGCGGTAGCACATCCGTTTTCTTGCTCAAGTATTCACTACCAGCAAGAAAACTTATTAGGCAATCAACCTTATGAACTTTATGCAAGGCTTTGAATATAGCAGGTAAAACAAACGCAATTTCGACTAATCAAGGGTTCATAAAGGTAAATTAGTTGACTTGCCCTTGCTTGTTCGCAACGGCTTTCTTAGTTTGCGCTCATCCCTTTATTCACACAAGTCAGCAAGTATGAACTACCTTGGATTTTAGGTGATTAACTACCGAAGCGAAGAAAAGGCTGGATCAAGAAAAGAAAAGGGGGGAGGGTACTACGAGCTCTTTACCTCACGCATTTAACTAGCTCGCATGGTTCACCGGTTCCACCGACGTCACCCTTAGATAGAGTGATTCAGTCGATACAGAGGTGCGCTTAAAGTGGGGGGTGTGCTGTCCCTATTAGGCTGGGTCCTTCCTCATAAGGCCCCACCGTCGGGGTATAAGCGCCCTCTTGCTACCCATATGCAAGGGGCCGTCTTAGCCTTCCCTGACCAGGATCGCTCCCACACCTGTAGCATTCATGATCGGCTTCCTCAACTGTGTATCGATCGAAAGGCAGGGCGGCACAGCCCCCAACCGACGGGAGTTGTTACGTCCAGTATGTCCCCCCTCGATTCCTGACATGCTATGATACCCCGGGGGTGGGTAGGAGCGAGTCAAGTCCGTATCGCTGCGGAGCAACTGCAGCGTCCGGATACGATCCTATCTACTCGGAAATTCATCCGGTGAATTCACGGTCGCCAAAGAAGCCCCAAGAAGCATCAAACATTTCTGATGAGATCCATGGAGCTATTCTGAGATAGCAAGCACTAGCTCCCGGCGCGACTTCATAAAAAGCAATCATTAAGAAGATCGAAGAAAATGAAACGCACGTGGTGGTCATTATAGCGGTTCCTTCTAATCCTAGAAAACGTCCGAAAAAACCGGCTACGGAACTACCGAGCAGAGGCAAAAAGACAATAAGTAGATACATAAGATCGAGTGTATTCATCAAAACAAAAAAGCAGACAATGAAGGAGCGTCCTGTCATTGAGAAAGGAGTGGTCTGTCATTGAGAAAGGAGCGACAAGGCTAATGACTCTAAGAGGCGAACGAAGTGAGGACGAAGAATCCATGTGTTAAGCATATAGCGAGCCTTCTTTCTTGAGCCAGGATGGCTCTTTCTCGTGTATAGTCAACTCCACTCTTAGAGAAAACTCAGATTTTTTCTTTCTCTACGAGACGCCGATGAATATGGAGATACGCAATTCTTGTGAATGGAAAGCGCATACATCAAGTGAAGACTAAAGAATAGGAAATGCTAGTGATTGACAAAGCTTCCATTCTCGGCTGACTTACAACTTCTACTTGGTCCCTCAATGGGACTACGACCACTGATTGATCTTCAAAGCCCTTCCTTTTGGTTAAATTAACACTTTTCCTTTCCAGTGTGGAGGATGTCATAATTATTCTGTTTTCTAACAGTGACTCTTTAGTTCTTTCTAACTGGATGATGAGTGATGAGTGCTTTTCAGAGCGCATGCTGACATATTATGAGTCAAGTTATTCGCTGTCTGAAACCTCGATGCTGGCTGGATCGGGGCGCACTTGTCTTGGACTACTTTCACTATAGCCCTTCTTATCGCATGAAATGCTCGAATTACCCTTTCCAGACCTGACCTTTCTGCTTTGCTATTTGGTCTCACTTCACTGCGGAATTCTCCGATCAAGGATTTTAGATCATATCATCATTCTTTCAAGAGGATAGGACTCCAACTGATCGAAGACCCTGTCTTTCCACTTATTGGCAGAGTGCCCCTGGAACCAATCAATGTAGTACGACTGAACGGACTGACTAGACTTTTCGAGACCCGGCAAGAAAACGGATTATATGCAAGGCTTTGAAATATAGCACTCGTTATTCAAACCAATTGAGCGTGCTATATTCAGTCTAGCTCATCCCTTGCTTGTTGACTATAACGAGTAAGCAAGTCAAAACTACTTTCGTTCTCCGATGGTCAGTCATTTCTCAGTAAGCAAGGCAGGAGCCAAGCTTTAAAGACGAAAGGCGTGCCTTTTAGCCTCTTTTCAAAAAACCCGTGTCATTGGAATCATTGCTCAGTTTCATACATGCTTTTCCAAAAAGTCTCGTTTTGGAAAGGTAAATCTGCCGTTAAGCATGAATTTTTTGGCGACGTCTATCGGCACGTAGCATAGAAGAGAAAATAATCTCAGTTCTCAGTCTAAGTAAGCCCGTCCTACCAATAGTGGCTGAAGCTGGTCTTGATCAATAGAGGAGAGCGAGATAGCTGTGTTCGACCAGACCGTCGATCTTCACCCTCGGAAGAGGGAAGCAAGCGCACTGAAGGGTAATAAGTCCATCTTTCAGTGTCTGTTCAACCAGAGCTCTCAGCTAGAATATTCCATCTTGCGGGAAGGCGATCAAAGGCTGTTTGGAGTGCTTTAGCGGTATTATTGAACCAGACGAAACCTCTTTTTTTTTGCATACATCAAACTTTCCTTTGAAGGCCTTTTTCGCTTATAAAAAATGGTCGATCCACTCGTTGTCTTCCCACTTTGTTGAATGAATTCAATTTATCGATCTAACAGAGTGCTTTCTGCCAAAGCAAAGAGAGCCATAGGCGGCCCCTGGCGATAAAGTGAGTCGAAAACTTCTAAAATGAAAAGAGGTAGGAGGAATCCATGGTAATCTTTAGCGGTATTATCTTGATTAGATAGCGAGGTAGTGAGAGATGACTCACTCAACAGAGGTCTCAGTTCCCCCACGGAGCGGTAAGGCTGAATCAAAAGGCTCTTAGCGCAAGGGTTGGTATAAAGGCTGGTGAATGTGCTTCTTTCATCGAATTATTCAACCAACTTTCACCGGTCACGAGATAAAAGACCGTCGAACTACCTCCTTATGAAGTGGTCCTTCATCTCTCTATAACTAGCCGTATAATTCAGTTCAGGTGGACTCAACCTTCCCGCTATAAGAAAGGAGCAAAGAAGACGACTGGTAACCAACACTGCTTAGGCGTATAGAGCGTTAACCACCTAATCATGAAATCACGAAGCGCTCTTTATCCGATTCCGATGCCGCTGATGACAGCATCCCCTGGTGGAAGACGTTGTGAAGAATCTTTTTTCTCTTTTAGCGTCTTGATAAGGATAAAAATCTTAGATTTGACTGAACCAAGTGGACACTTTTAGCTTACAGTCACAGCTTCCCTCTCTATTGCGGGCCCTGACATCGCTTACAGCTCACTGCTTGGGCCTGGCCTGGACTATATTGTTTGCCTGCCTGACTTTGACTTCCCGCTGGTTTCATTATCGCTCCTGCTAAAGCCGATTCAAACCTGTGTTCACCGTAAAGAAAAGATTATTAGTATTTTCTGTTGACTATAAGAGAAGTTTTATATACTTTGGCCAATCTATCTACCTGCACGTCAGTGAACGCTTGAGTCTATAGGCCTATGTGCTTCCCCGTTCAAAAAAAAGGAGTAATGATCTATAAGGGCGATGATTCTAACCGTATGAACTAGTCCTTAAGGACGTATTATGGTGAAACTATAGCTCGTTCAGTCGTTTAGGGAATGAATACAAACTTAATGGCCTTCCTACTACACTCCACGACAATATAGCGCGGGTATAATAGACGATGTTTGAAACTTTTAAGGTTGTATTTTCCTTTTACCGAAAACCCCGTCAACCTAACCCATATTGCTTGGCTTGGCTTACTTATATATAAAGGGCTATACAATATACTATACTCCTGTATCCTTAAGGGCGACCAGCGACGTTCGTATTACTTCCAGGGAATGGATCAACAAAACCTTAAGGATCCGCCCTTAGCTTCATAGGACATAAAGTCAGAAAGTCTATTTTGCTTTCTTAGCTCCACATGCCTTTATGGGTTACCTAAGAAGTCCCACATACTCAAGCTCTTAGAACCAAAAATTTCAGGGTGTACTAGATGATCATGATCAGATAAGTCATCGCGTAAAGATTTTATCCAATCTCTATTCTTCGCTTTTTTATACCCGGAGATCATAAAAGGTGCTACGCATGGACATATAATTGGTAAGGTTTTCTTGCGTGAGAATAGGGTCATCAAAGACGTCAATCCAATCTTTTTTCTCCTCCAAGACATGAGCCACATGCTCCTTAGCTAAAGTAGGATTCGTCCTCTTGCGCTGGCGTCTCGAATCCACTATTTTCAAGATCTTTTCCTTCTGGTCGCCCCATACATAGACATCGGGATCCTTTTTCTTTACATATGTACAAATGGATGACCAGGAACGGTGAAAAGAAACGTCGAGCTCTTTCCCCTCGAACTCCGGGAAAAGAGACCGCAATTGACTAGTGACCGTGTTTTTGCTAGCTGTTGAATTCAAAATACCAAAATTCATGTGAAAGCCACCAGACTCGCCCTTACCCTCCCCAACCAAGATTGTTTGACAAGTGAACTCCTTTCGTAAATGAGAAACTATTTCATCTTTATCCAAAAACGGACTTTCCACATGAAACAAGATCAATAAAACATATCTTCGAAGAGTAGAATTAGATAGAACTGCATTCATTTCTTTTCTTTTTTTTTACTTTAGATAATGGCTTAACGGTGCCTATGTTACCCGTTTGAAAAGAAAGAAGAGAAATTTGGCTATGTTTCCCGAGAGAGACTGCCTTCTCTCAGGTCAGCAGTCGACTAGAAGTAGAAAATTGCTCTATGACGGTCTGACCTCTTTTCCTGGGCTCTGCTCGCTCGTCGACGCTCCGACCAATTAAGTAAAACAAAATGGAAAAACGATGTTTCCTTGCTTTAAGTAAAGTATAAGAAATATTAGTTGTAGTAGTAAAAAAAGGCAATCAATCGGAAAAAATGAATTCAAGTAGTAGTAAAAAAGTGCACTTTTTCCTAGATATATATATATCTATATATATGAATCGATCTAGACTATCCTCTATCCGGATAGAGATGTCCCTATGAGCGACTACGTTGATCTTTTCTTATATGTTTTGGCCATATCCGTTTCCGCTCCGAAGAGGAAGGTTTGGATCTTTCAATCTTATGTCGTGAGGGATGTGACCTATGTTAGGTCCATAAGATACCACAGCTTTTGGTGTTCTATTATTCACCTCTGAATAATGAGTAGGTAGTTCGATCCTTTTGATTCTTATCTTCCTAGTAAACAGGGATCCGGAGCAATAGGTCGAATTACTATATAAAGAAGACTTGTAAACAAAAGGACTTATTGTTCGAGTAGGAAGATTTCGGTTTTGATCTTTTCTTCTCTTCAATAAGAAGAAGTATTTGAAATGAAACAAATTCCTCTTCATTTTGTTGTGTTCAGCGAAGGAACTGCCTAAGCATACTTTTGCGGATCCAAACTTCTTTGTTCTTTCTAAGTCTTCTTCTTGCATAGAAGAATGCAACTCTTGCAAAAACCGGGATTTGAGTAGTAGGCGGCACCCCCTCCGAGTTTTGAGTAGGCGGAACCATTCTGTTTTGGTTCTTCTCCACATTCTGACCAGCAGGAATTTGCCTATGATTTTCCCAACTGATATGTCGATATAGAAAGATCTCCTTATTTCTTCACCGCTGGTTCCCACCTCATTTTCTTGAAAAGATATTAGATCACCGTGGGAAACTTTGAAATGAGTAATGCTTACCAGTCCATTATGCACACAAACCCTTCGATGACTTATCGGCTGCCTTGCTTGAGGAAGAGTGTTACTAAAATGGAGACGAACCGGAATCACGTCCGATCTTGTTTCTTGATTGAGTAGAAAAGGTATATATGAAGTTCGTTCTCTTCCTCTGTGCATATCCCTTATGGGTAAATCCCCATAATAAAAGGGAAATTTTCGTGTAGTTTTTGATTTGATGTTACTGTTTAGATTTTCTCTAAGAGAAAGATTTCTTTTAATGGATCTCCACTTGTTCCTCAATCTTCTGAGAATGCGGCATTGTATTAGAGAAAGTTCTCTATTCCGAACATTTCCTTGAAGTAGACGACACTTTTGAAATCTTAATGCAGGCATGTCAGATCTCGTCGAATCAGTCTTTTTCGCCACATCGCGTATAACGGGAATCGAACCACTGACACAAGGATTTGAAGAAAAGTGCCTCTGCTTACTTAGTAATTGTCTAAGTATGAGAAACTGCTGAATAACCCTACCCCCACTACTTCCCTTTCCTTTGCTTGTTCTCTTAGGCCGTGTCGAAGCAAACTAAACAAAATTCTGAATTCTAATTTGATGTCCACTCGACTGATTTACTGAACTCAGTGCTATACCTAACCCCACTGATCTCCTTTTTAGTGCTTATCAATTGATCCTCTTTCCTTTCTTCCTTTCCGCCTATCCCACTTTCCGACGGTTTCCGATCTTTCTTTCTATACGCAAAAAAAGAAAGACCGATGCGCTTCCCTTCACATAGTAGGTATTCCCATGATTCTTTCTTTTCACCAAACTGGACCGCGCGGGCGATAATCTGTAGGGTTGCTATGCACGCGCACAAGGGTCTACGAGGCATCAACCATGCCCGATTAAAAAATTAGCCGTGCCGAACAACCCGAAGCCGGATCTTTAAACTAGAGATTAGGCGAAAACTAACATGCTAAACACTTTAACACTAAGTGATAGGGATTACAACCTTTGTAGATCCGGTCCTTCACTTCTTAAGCTCCGTGTTGAGGTCCCTTCGCTGCGATCATCGGGTTCCGGACTCTCGAGAGGTTCCACGAAGAGAAAGATGCAGTCTTGCTTCCGATCTTCGATACAAAGATGATCTACCTTGAAGTTTCATTAACACAAGCTAACACTCACTAAAATTGAGTGAACACTCTCATCTAAAGGGCAAGGGAAGATGAGGATGATAAAGTAGGATTTTTGCTCTCTTTATTTATCTTTTTCTCACATATTTTCATCACAAATATCAAAACAAGAAAGCTTTGCATGAAGAACTCAAGGAAGAAGAAGAATAGTGATCCATTTTCTTTTGTGATGAATAATGAAAGGATTAATATGATAAATAATGCAACCATGGTTGACTTAACCATTGTAGAGAATTAACCAAGGGTTAGGGTTTGGGTTGAGTTAAGAACGAGTCACTTGAAAATATCTTTTCCAAAACAAAAAGAAAACCTTCTAGAATCTACTAGAAGTTATTAACCCAAATCAAACCCTAATCTTGATTAATCTTTACTAAACATGTTTCATTAGTTATCATATCATGCTACAATATTATATATCACATATATAATATTTATTGTAACCAAATAAAATAATACAATTAACATATATCGCATATATATCAATGTATTACCCGAGTGAGAAAAAGAATCTTTTAGTGAGCTAATATTAGTTAATGTAATTTAATATATCATATATATTATTATACATTAAATTATCGAATCAACACTTGATCCGACAATCCGGCTATATCGCATATAACCGACTAATATTTATCCGTACCGATTCATCGAATCAACACTTGATCCGATGACTCGGCTGATATCATATATCGCGAGAATAGAATACGGTATCTCATATCGCATTATCCTCGGTCCCGCACATATCACATATGTGCTCCTACTCCGTTTTTCCTGAGCCAAGAAACCTCTGTGTAGGACTCTAAAGAATCGTCAATACGCCGGCAGTAGGTGATGATCATATCAAACACCCACAAGCTGCAAGCGGTCAGTTAAACATAACAGCTACCCAGGTATTGAGCGCTCAGAAGATCAACAAGCAAGCCTGTACATTTTCCTGTGAATCCAAACAGTAACACTCCCGTACAGTCCGGTCTTGTCGTCTGATATATTGCATATCTCGCCTAGGGGTGGTAAACGTCAGACCCCAGTAGCTCGATAAGTCGTATCGATATGAGGTCTATAACAGTTCGAGACTACTGATAACACTTACCAGTAAATCTCAGCAACCCTGGCTAGGGATTTACGGTTATAGCCAATCGAACACAGCACAACATCAACTCCCTATACCGGGAGAGACGAATCCCCTCCTATCGCTCATTGCCTCCATGTGATTCGGGACTGTACCCAAAAGCCACCTTTTGCACGCCCTCTTGGACGTGGTATGATGGAAATCAAAGCACAGTGGGAATCATACAAGACTCTATGACGATCTCGGGTCAACAGACTACTCTGTACCAGTGTCACCGGAGAACTGCCATCTGACGTGAGGTATAATACCATCTGGGAGTTCTCGGCGAGTCCGTCCAGTGTACCCAGTCTCCACTGAGCACCCGTACACCATCCTTGATGTCAAACACCGATGGATATAGGATCATCCATCACCCATCATATGGGTCAAGATGCGTATACGCTAGTCTACTCTGGTGTATCGATGCCCTGTCTCGATACACCCTCGACTAGGAACAGTTATAGGATGTACTCGTCGACTACCGTGGCCCTACTAGTATGATCTCATCATAGTCCCAGTAGTCGAGTACATATCCTAAGGGCTTTATTAACATGTAATATAGAGACAATCAGAGTACATGTTAAGATAAAGTACAACCAGATAGCATACTATCATGTCGAGCAAGAAAGTCCTCCCTATATATGTCCTAGCATTCACTACAATATACATCATATGTACAGTAATGGCCTCTAGGGCATACATATAACTAACAATCTCCCACTTGCACTAGGACCATCTGTTGTGGTATCACATACCCAACAATTACCTGTGGTCGAAGTATCTCATACTCAACCATCCCATAATAGTCTCTACTAGGAAAAAGGCCTTTGTGAGTGGATCCGCGCTGTTGTCCTCTATGCCCACTCTCCTAACCTCGATCTCCCTGGAGATCAACCATCCCCATGATCAGGTGATACAGCCTACGAATTATATCTGGATTTCAGATGGGACGGGGGGTTCCTTGGCAAAAGCCACAACTCCATTGTAACACAATGGTAGGAACGAAGTTCATCTTATGAACTTATATATCCAGACTGCCTCTTTGGTAGCATCTTCGGTAACGATGTATCTTGCCTTTAATCGTCTAGTGTGTCACGGTATCTAGCTTGGAACTCTTCCAACATACCTTCCCTCCACTGAGGGTAAAGACAAAGCCTGCGACTGACATTCAGTCGTCCTTATCACCCAGAAAACTTTCCAGTGATTCTCCCTAGGATTGATTGATACCATCTCACTACAACTAGTGAGTATCCTAACATCCAATTAAATCTATCTCATAGATCCAAAACCCAAGATTTAGGAGGTATCATTTTGATCCTATATGGAGAATCCTTGTGATAAGCGGAGATTGACCGAGCGTAGCACAGGAAACTCCTTCCCTATCAAGAGTATGTTATCCACGTACTCTACGAGGATCACCGCCATACTCCCTACTACCTTTTTGTATATACAAGGTTCATCTACCATTTTGATGAAGTCAAACTTTTTGACTACCACATCAAAACAGATGTTCCAACTCCGCGATGCCTGTTTTATCATATAAAATATCTTTCACACGTTTCCGCTGCACCCACTGTCTATGAAGCCCTCTGGCTGTGTACTTATAGACGCTCTTTTCTAAAACATCATTTAGAAAAGCAGTCATGACACCCAACCACCAGATATCATAGTCATGGTATATAGCCGTGGCAAGTAGGATCTGGATGGACTTAAGCATAGCTTTGAAAGTCTCAACTTTTCCATGTACACCAAGTAATCTTCTCAAGATATACTCGCTCCTGATGGGGATTTAACCCTTCAGATAAAGCAACCAAAGTCCATACTTTGTTGGTGTATAAGGATTCCATCTCAGATCGCTAAGCATCCAGCCATTCTTACAGAGTCCCACTCCTGATGGCCTGCCCGAAACTAGTTGGGTCATCATCTCATGATGCAATTCTCGCTCCCACTGTCATAGAGAAACCGAAGTATCTCTCAGGTGGGTGAGGAACCCTACTAGATCTGCGGAGAGGCTGAGGTTCGTAGGTTACTATTGAATTCTTTGGTTCTACCAAATCATCAGCTGCAGTTTGTATAGCTGGAACATTTCCAGTTCTACATAACAGACCTTGCCTCGAGCTTGTCTGGATTTTGCTTTTAGACATAGGCCGGACAACCCCAAATCTTAACAATCTTAAGATATGGGCTCTTCCCTTTCCATATCACATATGAAGTGGTAAGCAACTGATTTGATTTGAACCCTATTCAGTAGGTATGCATCTTCTCAAGCGCATAACTCCCAAAAGGAAATAGGAAACTCAGTAGTTCTCATCATAGAGCACACCATATCACATAGGGTGCTATTACTCCGCCCCGATACACCATCGTTCTATTTTGTATTCGGAGGAGTAAGGCTGAGAGAGAATCTCATTCTCCTTTAGAATAGTTCAGGAATCTCCGTGCTTAAGTATTCTCCTCCTTGATCACATCAAAGGATATAATACTTATACCCGTATTTTGGTTCTCTACTTCTAACTTATATTCTGTGAATATCTCAAAAGGTTTGGACTTGTGTTTCAACAGGAATATATGTCTGAATCTTGAGAGATCATCAGAGAATGTAATGAAGTACAAAGAACCGGTCTTGGCATGTGTAGACAGGAGACTTTCATACATCAGCATGTATCAATCCCAAGAGTTCACTAACTCTTTCTCTGTTTCCAATAAACAGAGCTATGGTCATCTTATCTTTGTGACATGACCGGCAAGTTTCACAGGATGTAAATTCAAACTAATTTAAATATACATCTAAATGTAACTTCAGCTAGTCTGGTCGCATTGATATGACCTAGTCTACAATACCTCAAGAAGGATTCATTCATTTCTAAACTATTCCTCTTGTGTGTGTTCTGTATACTAAGAACTGTAGTTTGATTTAGAACGTCAATGCTTTTAGATAACGTGCCTGAACCGATCAACTCTTGATATAGGAAATGTTCAAAACATTATCCAACAATATAAAATTATATCCTTTCTTTACTAATAAAGAGAATGATATGATGTTGTATATCAAGTTCGGTATCTAATAACATTTGTTCAGAATCAATGTATTCTTGTAATACAGGGTGATAGTGACCAACAGACTTGGCTGCAACACTTGCACCGTTTTCTGTCTCATGAAACTAATCACCCGTTCTCAGTTCTCTACCTCTCTGTAGCCCATATAACAGATTACATATACGGGATCCTGATCCGGTATCACATACCCAGGACGTAAAGGATACTGAGAAATAGTTCTCTCTAATGAACACACCCGAAGATGATGCATCAATATGCACTTTCTTCGTTTGGGCGGCACGGGAAATCTGGTATTCCCTAATTTCCTGCTCTGTCTTATAAAAATTATAAGTTGGAGCGGGACCAACGTTCCCCAGCTCAGTATAACAAGCGGGTTCGGTCAAATATATCCGTATTATTATCTTGATTAAGGCGTGATATAGTCGCTACCTGGAGAGAGAGAGAGAGAAGAAAACACTCAGCGTATGCTCTTGCAAGATTAGATTGGTTATCAATTTATCTAATCAGGATGTCTCCCACTATTTTAATCAAATCTTCTTTCAAACCCTAAAAGGAAAGACTAGCCGGGATTAATTACACGCTACAAGTTCGCCAATCTTTCAGCCAGGCCAGTGTCGGTACTTTGAGGGAGGTCCTCCGTGCTTTCGCACGAACCTAATTAAAGTAAACCTCGTTTTCCCAGAGGTGTAACCCCGTTGACACCTTTCTAGACACCTACTTGATTGACTAATTGTAATGTATAAAACTCTCCCAGGAGTAACTCTTACTCGCAGCGGGTATCGGGATCCAACTATCTCATAGAAGGTATGCAATCTCATTGCAAATTTCAACACTTGAAATTCCCAATAATATTTTTGCCCCAAGCGTCCCATGACCTTGACGCAGGCCAACAAACCACAGTCCGCTAGTCAAGTTCAACCCGTCATTTCCTGATTGAATTAAACCCACCCGCACTACCCTTGACGCAGGCCAACAAAGTCGCACGACTACCCTAATCCAATCTGCATCATATGCATAAACAGATAAATACTAGTTAGCTACCGCACACTACGCCTTGACGCAGGCCAACAAACGTAGCACGAATACTAAGTAGGACTTATCTGAAATGACGGAGGGCTACGACATGTTTTTATGAAAACCCTTTGCGTAATGAACTTGATATCGTTGTAGAATCGAGTGATTTTAAAATGGAGTGTTTTTTAGGCATTTCTAGTTTTGCTAAAGGGGTCACTCCCGGTGAAGGGATCGTCGGCCCTTTCCTCATCGAATAAGGTGCAGGATATTTCACAAATATCACTATGCAAAGCAAGAACTATAGAAGCAATCAAAAGACAAACCGAGTTTGTAGCATCTGCTAGTTTCACTAAAGAGGTCACTCCCGGTGAAGGGATCTCGGCTCTTTCCTTATCGAATAAGGTGCTGGATGTTCTACAAGGAACACCGCTATGCAAAGCAAGAACTAGAGCTACCAGTTTTTAAACAAGTTTCTACAACATCTTTAGGTTTCTTTTTAGTTTCATTAATCTCATTAATGAAGTCCCATTTTATTATGCTTCACAAGCATCACATTTGAAACGAAATTTGCAATATAACATATATCTCATATATATAATATAAACATTCATCTCAGGCAGTAATATGATCTCATCACAGAACATTGCAGCAGAAGAACATATATGAAATATTGGATATACTAGGATGTCCCTGTTTTCAATACGAGCCTGTATAAAACACGGATTCCACGGTCGCGATGAATAGCCAAACCCACATCCCTAGACCCCTACGGGAGCGGCAAGTAACACTGCCAATTCTAGGGTTAGGAGACCCGGTCTCGACTCCTCGAGATGGTCTCCCACTGGACCCTAGAACCCGGTTACTTGTGCTCCCCGCCTTGGGTCTACCTAATGCGGAAAAGTAAATAATATACAACGGTGACATCTTCTGTAGGGTTCCTAGGCACGCTAATGAGGTCTCACAAGGCATCAACCATGCCAATTTCAAATTTTACAAGTGCTGAGAAACCCTAATACGGATCGTTAACTAGATATATAGACGACAAATGCAACTAGTTAACAATTTAACTAAAAGAACGGAAATACAACCTTTGTAGATCCGGTCCTCCACCTCCATAACTCCGCAATGAAGTCTCCTCGCTGTCCAAATGGAATCCCGGGCTTTAGCATCGGCTTCATCGGAGAAATGGGCGGGCAAGGTCGTCGGCTTCGTGCCGAAGATGATCTACGTCGAGGCAACACAAGATCAAGCTCCCACTTCACCAAGTCATGAAACTTGTGAAGAAAACACCCTTTACTACTTGGCAAGAGGTAGAGGATGAAGAAATAGGAAGTGGGTTCACTTTAGAATTGGATTTCTCACTTGATTTCTTCACTTGCCATTGATGAGGCAAGCTTTCTTCATGTGAAGAAGAAGAAGAAGATGAAGATAATGATATGATAAGAATTATCAAATAGAAAAGAAAAATCAATTCTTATCATCTACAAACCATGGTTTAGTGTAGAGATTTAACTAAGGTTAGATGGAGTGGTTAGGGTTAAGCATGAGACAAAATGGTCACTTAGTCAAAGCTTCATGAAGCTTCAAGATGCAAACAAAGAAAGCCACCATTTTTCTCATTATGCTTTTTATTTTCCAAAAAGAATAAATAAATAAATAAATAAATGAATAAGAAAATAAAACCCTAACCATCCATATAACCATGGTTTAATCTTTACACAAACCCAAGTTATCATGCATCATCAAACATGATACAAACTTGTGCACAAAAATATATCACATATACAATGTGCACAAACAAGTGAGAAAAACATTTAAAGTGAACCAATACTAGTTAATGCAAAGTAATATATCAAATATATAATTATGCATTAAATCATTAAATCAACACTTGATTTAATGATCCGGTCATATCGCATATAACCGACTAATATAAACAGTAACAACTTATCGAATCAACACTTGATCCGATAACCCGGCTATATCGCATATAACCGATCAATGTCACAAATCGCGAGAATCGAATACAGTATCACATACTGGTATCATTCTCGGTCCCGTACATATCTCATATGCGCTCCTATTTCGTTTTGCTTGAGCCAGGAAACCTCTGTGTAGGACTCTAAAGACTCGTCAATACGCCGGCAGTAGGTGATGATCATATCAAACACCCACAAGCCGCAAGCGGTCTGCTAAACGTAACGGCCACCCGGGTATTGAGCGATCAGAAGATCTACGAGCAAGCCCGCTCACACTCCTGTGAATCCAACCAGTAACACTTACCGTACAGTCCGGTCTGATTGTCTGATATGTCGCATATCTCGCCTAGGGGTGGTAAACGTCAGACCCCAATAGCTCGATAAGTCGTGTCGATATGAGGTCTATAACAGTTCGAGAAACTACTGATAACACTTATCAGTAAATCTCAGCAACCCTGGCCAGGGATTTCCGGTTACAGCCAATCGAACACAGCGCAACATCAACTCCCTATACCGGGAGAGACGAATCCCCTCCTATCGCTCATTGCCTCCATGTGACTCGGGACTGTACCCAAAAACCACCGTTTTGCACGCCCTCTTGGACGTGGTAAGATGGAAATCAAAGCACAGTGGGAACCACACAAGACTCTATGACGATCTCGGGTCAACAGACTACTCTGTACCAGTGTCACCAGAGAACTGCCATCTGACGTAAGGTATAATACCATCTGGGAGTTCTCGGCGAGTCCGTCCAGTGTACCCAGTCAACACTGAGCACCCGTATATCATCTCTGATGTCAAACACCAATGGATATGGGATCATCCATCGCCCATCTGTATGGGTCGAGAAGGTATACGCTAGTCTACACTGGTATATCGATGCCCCGTCTCGATACACCCACGACTAGGGACTTTGAAGGATGTACTTATTGACTACCATGTCCCCACTAGTATGATCCGCATCATAGTCCAGGTAGTCAAGTACACATCCTAAGGGCTTTACCAACATGTAACAGAGAGACAATCAGTGTACACGTTAAGGTAAAGATCAACCAGATAGCATACTATCATGTCGAGCAAGAAAGTCCTCCCTATATATGTCCAAGCATCCACTACAATATACATCCTATGTATAGTAATGGCCTCTAGGGCATACATATAACTAACAATCTCCCACTTGCACTAGGGCCATCTGATAGCAGTGGTTGTAGTATCTCATACTCAACCATCCCATAAAAGTTTCTCTCTGGGAAAAGGCCTTTGTGAGTGGATCCGCCGTGTTGTCCTCTGAGTCTACTCTCCTAACCTCGATCACCCTGGAGATCAACCATCTCCATGATCAGGTGATACTGCCTTAGAATTTGTCTGGATCACTTATGGGACGGACGTTCCTTGGCATAAGCCACAACTCCATTGTCATACAATGGGAGGAACTAAGTTCATCTCATGAACAAATATACATCCAGACTGCCTCTTTGGTAGCATTTTAAGTAGCGATGTATCCTGCCTTTATCGTCTAGTTAGCCACGGTATCTTGCTTGGAACTCTTCCAACATACCGTCCCTCCACTGAGGGTAAAGACAATGCCTGTGACTGACATTCAGTCGTCTTTATCACCGTGGAACACTTCCAGTGATTCTCCCCAGGATCAACTGATACCTTCTCACTACAACTAGTGGGTATCCTAATATCCAATTAGATATATCTCATAGATCCAAAACCCAGGATTTAGGAGGTATCAATTTGATCCTATATGGAGAATCATTGTGATAAGCGGAGATTGACCGAGCGTAGCATAGGAAACTCCTTCCCTATCAAGAGTATGTCATCCACGTACTCTACGAGGATCGCCACCATACTCCCTACTACCCTTTTTGTTTATACAAGGTTCATCTACCATTTTGATGATGTCAAACTCTTTGACTAAATCATCAAAACAGATGGTCCAACTCCGTGATGCCTGCTTTATCCTATAAAGCATTTTGTACACGTTTCCGCTGCTTCCACTGTTTACGAAGCCCTCTGGCTGTGTACTTATAGACGCCCTTTTCTAAAACATCATTTAGAAAAGCAGTCATGACACCCAACTGCCAGATATCATAGTCATGGTATGTAGCCGTGGCAAGTAGGATCTGGATGGACATAAGCATAGCCACTGAAAAAGGATTCATCATTATCCACGCCTGGTCGATGATGAAAACCTTTAACATGTCTAGCTTTGAAAGTCTCAACTTTTCCAACTACACCATGTAATCTTCTCAAGATATACTTGCTCCTGATTGGGGATTTAACCCTTCAGATATAGCAGCCAAAGTCCATACTTTGCTGGTGTATAAGGATTCCATCTCAAATCGCTAAGCATCCAGCCATTCTTACAGAGTCCCACTCCTGATGGCCAGCTCGAAACTAGTTGGGTCATCATCTCATGACGCAATCCTCGCTCCCACTGTCATAGAGAAACCGAAATAACTCTCAGGTGGGTGAGGAACCCTACTAGATCGGCGGAGAGGCTGAGGTTCGTTGGAATCTACTGAGTCCTGTGGTTCTGTCAAATCATCAGCTGCAGTTTGTATTGATGGAACATTTCCAGTTCTACATAACAGACTTTGCCTCGAGCTTGTCCGGATTTTGCTTTTAGACATAGGCCGGACAACCCCAAATCTTAACTAACTTATGATATGGGCTCTGACCTTTCCATATCACATATGAAGCGGTAGGCATAGATTTGATTCGAATCCAATTAAATAGGTATGCTGCTTCTCAAGTGCATAACTCCCAAAAAGGAAATAGGAAACTCAGTAGTACTCATCATAGAGCACACCATATCATATAAGGTGCATCTGCTCCGCCCCGATATACCATCGTGCAATGGTGTATTCGGAGGAGTAATGCTGAGAGAGAATCTCATTCTCTTTTAGAAAAGTCCAGGAATTCTATGCACAAGTATTCTCCTCCTTGATCTCATCAAAGGACATAATACTTATACCAGTATTGGTTCTCTACTTCTAACTTATATTCTGTGAATATCTCAAAAGGTTCGGACTTGTGTTTCAACAGGAACATATGTCTGAATCATGAGAGATCATCAGAGAATGTAATGAAGTATAAAGAACCAGTCCTGGCATGTGTAGACAGGGGACCTCACATACATCATCATGTATCAATCTCAAGAGTCGACTAACTCTTTCTCTGTTTCCAATAAGCAGAGCTATGGTCATCTAATCTTTGTGACATGACTGGAAAGTTTCATAAGATGTAAATTCAAACTGATTTAAATATGCATCTACATGTAACTTCAGCTAGTCGGGTCGCATTGATATGACCTAGTCTACAATGCCTCAAGAAGGATCCGTTCATTTCTGAACTCTTCCTCTTGTGTGTGTTCCGTATACTAAGAACTGTAGTTTGATTTAGAACGTCAAAGCTTTTAGATAACGTGCCTGAACCGATCAACTTTTGATATAGGAAATGTTCAAAACATTATCCATCAATACAGAATTTTATCATTTCTTTACTAATAAAGAGACTGATATGATTTTGTATATCAGGTTCGGTATCTAATAGCATTTGTTCAAAATCAATGTATTGGTAATACAGGGTGACAGTGACCAACAGACTTGGCTGCAACACTTGCCCCGTTTTCTGTCTCATGAAACTTATCACCCGTTCTCAGTTTTTCTACCTTTTTGTAGCCCTATGTAATAGATTGCATATCTGGGATCCTGATCCGGTATCATATACCAAGGATGCGGAGGATACTGAGAAACAGTTCTGTATAATGAACACACCCGAAAATGATGCATCGGCATGCACTCTCTTCGTTTGGGCGGCACGGGAATTCTGGTATTCCCCAATTTCCTGCTCTGTCTTATAACAATTATAAGTTGGAGCGGGACCAGCGTTCCCCAGCACAGTATAACAAGCGGGTTCGGTCAATACATCCGTATTATTATCTTGATTAAGGCGTGATATGGTCGCTACCTGGAGAGAGAGAGAAGAAAACACTCAGCGTGCGCTCTTGCAAGATCAGATTGGTGTTATTTTATCTAATCAGGATGGCTCCCACTGCTTTTTATCAAATCTTCCTTCAAACCCTAAAACGAAAGACTAGCTGGGATTAATTACACACTACAAGTTCGCCAATCTTTCAGCCAGGCCAGTGTCGGTACTTTGAGGGAGGTCCCCCATGCTTTCGCACGAACCTAATTACAGTAAACCTCGTTTTCCCAGAGGCGTAACCCCGTTGACACCTTTCTAGACACCTACTTGATCGACTAATTGTAACGTGTAAAACTCTCTCAGGAGTAACAATTACTCGCAGCGGGTATCGGGATCCAACTATCTCATAGAAGGTATGCAATCTCATTGCAAATTTCAACACTTGAAATTCCCGATAATTTTGCCCCTAGCGTCCTATGACCTTGACGCAGGCCAACAAACCATAGTGCGCTAGTCAAGTTCAACCCGTCATTTCCTGATTGAATTAAACCCACCCGCACGACCCTTGACGCAGGCCAACAAAGTCGCACGACTACCCTAATCCAATTTGCATCATATGCATAAGCAGATAAATAATAGTTAGCTACCGCACACTACGCCTTGACGCAGGCCAACAAACGTAGCACGAATACTAACTACTACTTATCTGAAATGACGGAGGGCTACGACGGTTTTTCTGAAAACCTATTGCGTAATGAACTTGATATCGTTGTAGAATCAAATGATTTTAAAATGGAGTTTTTTTTAGGCTTTTCTAGTTTTGCTAAAGGGGTCACTCCCGGTGAAGGGATCGTCGGCCCTTTCCTCATCGAATGAGGTGCGGGATATATCATATATATCACTGTGCAAAGCAGAAACTATAGAAGCTATCAAAAGATAAACCGAGTGTGTAGCATCTGCCAGTTATTGCTAAAGGAGTCACTCCCTGTGAAGGGATCTCGGTCCTTTCCTCATCGAATAAGGTGCAGGATATATCATATATACCGCTGTGCAAAGCAAGAACTGTAGCTATCTGTTTTATTTTTGAAATTCGATTCTACAACATCTTTAGGTTTCTTTTATTTTCATTAATCACATTAATGAAATCCCATCATTTAAGTACCTAAACTTCACAGATAAATACGACGTACACTTATGCCATCCGCATTCGCCTCGATGTCCCATCGTGCACCGTTAGGTTAGGTAACTAACGGCAGAGCAGGGCAGGGCTAGCGCGGGTGTAAAACATAAGTAACATCTATATAATATATCATATATACTATATACAGTATCCATCACAGAACATCACATGATCACATCACAGATATAGCAGCAGAAGAAACATATGAAATATTGGATATACTAGGACGTCCGTGTTTTCAATACGAGCCAGTATAAAACACGGATTCCACGGTCGCGATGAATAGCCAAACCCACACCCCTAGACCCCTACGAGAGCGGCAAGAAACCCTACCAATTCTAGAGTTAGGAGACCCGGACTCGACTCCTCGAGTTGGTCTCCCACTGGACTCCAGAACCCGGTTACTTGTGCTCCCCTCCTTGGGTCTATCCTAGTGCGGAAAAGTAAATAATATACAAAAGGTGACATCTTCCGCAACCTGGAAGTGTCCCAATAAAAGAATATTACATACAAGTTTTTACATGAATGAAAATGAAAAACACTCATCTCACATAAAAACCCCCGGCTATTCAAACACGACGATCCAATATAACATATCCAGCAACACATAACATCACATGTCATCAACGTAAGTAAATATGCGCATCCCAATTGTCGTTGACATATAGCAACGAAACCGGCGATATCACATATTACACTTACGGTCACAGAAAAGAAAGTGTAAAACTACAACAGTTGGAATCCGCAATATCTACATAGACATCGCATGCCTAATCAAATGAATACCTTAGACATCACATGCCTAACAATTATAAACCCCGTATTTTAGTCTCAAAATCGAAAACACTTTTCAATATTAAGTCGGGCAATTCAACAAGATTTCCGACATCCTGATCGAATGCTCGTCACAAACTTCAGTAGACGGCCGCACCCCCGATACCGTCGACGAAGTGCACCAAGGAGGAACACCGCTACCTCGAGCACCCGGACGGATGCTTTCGGCGACGGGGTTCTCCTACAGTCACTTGGTCGGGGCTATGGAGCGAGGCTGTCTATTAAGTTTACCCGGCGAGTATCCGCGTACGCTACGTGATTGCGACGGACTTTTGATCGCATCAAAATTCCGTAGCAACCGATCAAGTGAGACTAAATTGCTAGATTTATAACATTCATTCAGTTATCTCATAACTACTTGTGAATTCCAAATATTGTATCACATTCCGAATAAGATAGAAAATGTTAAACTTTCCGATCGAACAATCGAACACCCAAGTTTTCCCGAAACAAGCTCAACACATGAAATAAGTTCAAAGACATTCACTTCATGCCTCAGTACCAACGGTCCAGCCATAGAAGGGTCAAGCCAACGCCTCACATGTGGCATGCCGTACCGCCCCAAACCCTAAGGTTCAAAGGGCAGTTCAAGATGGTCACATAATCGAGTTAAGCTTTGTTGTCTTCTAGAGGGACCATCGCGTTACTTGCACTACTTAGAACGTTATTAAACTACGGAAAAGTCCAACACTTAGAAATTTTCCGGCAGGTGAAAAGTTGGGTATTTATATCCGGTCGAACTTTTTAACATATTCAAAAATTATCCGGAATCCACATAGACAAAATCTGATAATCCGATCGAATCCCAAAACAACCCCAGAAAATTCAACTCTTGAATAAATATTAAAAATTCCCATAAAACTCAGCATTTAAATAAAGAAGTTACTGTGCAAAAATGGTTGACTGAAGAGACTAAATGAGCGCGGAACCGCCGCAATAGGCGGCTAATGCCGCGGTTCCGGCGCGCTTTAGAGAGATCATTAGGTAATTTTTGCACCGTAATTCTTAGAATTTCCTGCTGAATTTTTTAAGCATTTTTAATTTAGAAAAAACCACTTTTTCAGAAAAAGTCCAGAGAGGGTTAAAAGTTAGGGTTTCGGGGTTCGATCGGGTTTCTAACATCGTCTACGCATTGCCTAAGGCTCTAGCTAGGCTCTGATACCACTGTAGGGTTCCTAGACACGCTAATGAGGTCTCACAAGGCATCAACCATGCCAATTTCAAATTTTACAAGTGCCGAGAAACCCTAATACGGATCGTTAACTAGATATATAGGTGACAAATGCAACTAGTTAACAATTTAACTAAAAGAACGGAAATACAACCTTTGTAGATCCGGTCCTCCACCTCCATAGCTCCGCAATGAAGTCTCCTCGCTGTCCAAATGGAATCCCGGGCTCAAGCGTCGGCTTCATCGGAGAAATGGGCGGGCAAGGTCGTCGGCTTCGTGCCGAAGATGATCTACGTCGAGGCAACATAAGATCAAGCTCCCACTTCACCAAGTCATGAAACTTGTGAAGAAAACACCCTTTACTACTTGGCAAGAGGTAGAGGATGAAGAAATAGGAAGTGGGTTCACTTTAGAATTGGATTTCTCACTTGATTTCTTCACTTGCCATTGATGAGGCAAGCTTTCTTCATGTGAAGAAGAAGAAGAAGATGAAGATAATGATATGATAAGAATTATCAAATAGAAAAGAAAAATCAATTCTTATCATCTACAAACCATGGTTTAGTGTAGAGATTTAACTAAGGTTAGATGGAGTGGTTAGGGTTAAGCATGAGACAAAATGGTCACTTAGTCAAAGCTTCAAGATGCAAACAAAGAAAGCCACCATTTTTCTCATTATGCTTTTTATTTTCCAAAAAGAATAAATAAATAAATAAATAAATGAATAAGAAAATAAAACCCTAACCATCCATATAACCATGGTTTAATCTTTACACAAACCCAAGTTATCATGCATCATCAAACATGATACAAACTTGTGCACAAAAATATATCACATATACAATGTGCACAAACAAGTGAGAAAAACCATTTAAAGTGAACCAATACTAGTTAATGCAAAGTAATATATCAAATATATAATTATGCATTAAATCATTAAATCAACACTTGATTTAATGATCCGGTCATATCGCATATAACCGACTAATATCAACAGTAACAACTTATCGAATCAACACTTGATCCGATAACCCGGCTATATCGCATATAACCGATCAATGTCACAAATCGCGAGAATCGAATACAGTATCACATACTGGTATCATTCTCGGTCCCGCACATATCTCATATGCGCTCCTATTTCGTTTTGCTTGAGCCAGGAAACCTCTGTGTAGGACTCTAAAGACTCGTCAATACGCCGGCAGCAGGTGATGATCATATCAAACACCCACAAGCCGCAAGCGGTCTGCTAAACGTAACGGCCACCCGGGTATTGAGCGATCAGAAGATCGACGAGCAAGCCCGCTCACACTGCTGTGAATCCAACCAGTAACACTTACCGTACAGTCCGGTCTGATCGTCTGATATGTCGCATATCTCGCCTAGGGGTGGTAAACGTCAGACCCCAATAGCTCGATAAGTCGTGTCGATATGAGGTCTATAACAGTTCGAGAAACTACTGATAACACTTATCAGTAAATCTCAGCAACCCTGGCCAGGGATTTCCGGTTACAGCCAATCGAACACAGCGCAACATCAACTCCCTATACCGGGAGAGACGAATCCCCTCCTATCGCTCATTGCCTCTATGTGACTCGGGACTGTACCCAAAAACCACCGTTTTGCACGCCCTCTTGGACGTGGTAAAATGGAAATCAAAGCACAGTGGGAACCACACAAGACTCTATGACGATCTCGGGTCAACAGACTACACTATACCAGTGTCACCAGAGAACTGCCATCTGACGTAAGGTATAATACCATCTGGGAGTTCTCGGCGAGTCCGTCCAGTGTACCCAGTCAACACTGAGCACCCGTATATCATCTCTGATGTCAAACACCAATGGATATGGGATCATCCATCGCCCATCTGTATGGGTCGAGAAGGTATACGCTAGTCTACACTGGTATATCGATGCCCCGTCTCGATACACCCACGACTAGGGACTTTGAAGGATTTACTTATGGACAACCATGTCCCCGCTAGTATGATCCGCATCATAGTCCAGGTAGTCAAGTACACATCCTAAGGGCTTTACCAACATATAACAGAGAGACAATCAGTGTACACGTTAAGGTAAAGATCAACCAGATAGCATACTATCATGTCGAGCAAGAAAGTCCTCCCTATATATGTCCAAGCATCCACTACAATATACATCCTATGTATAGTAATGGCCTCTAGGGCATACATATAACTAACATCTTCCGCAACCTGGAAGTGCCCCAATAAAAGAATATTACATACAAATGAATTTTACATGAATGAAAAAGAAAAACTCTCATCTCACATAAAACCCCCGGCTATTCAAAACGCGACGATCCAATATAACATATCACAGCAACACATAATATCACATATCATCAACGTAAGCAAGTATGCGTATCCCGATTGTTGTTGATGTATAGCAACGAAGCCGGCGATACACCACATACTACGCTTACGGTCACAGAAAAGAAAGTGTAAAACTACAACAGTTGGAATCCGCAACCTCTTTAGACATCGCATGCCTAACCAAATGAATTCTTTAGACATCGCATGCCTAACAATTATAAATTCCGCATTTTAGTCTCATTTATCGAAAACTCTTTTCAATGTCAAGCCGGGAATTCAACAAGATTCCCGATATTCTGATCGAATGCTCGTTGCAAACTTTAGTAGACGGCCGCACCCCCAGATGCCGTCGACGAAGTGCACTAAGGCGGAACACCGCTGCCGCAAGCACCCGAACGGATGCTTTTGGCGACGGGGTTCTCCTACAGTCACTTGGTTGGGGCTATGGGGTGTAGCTGTCTATTAAGTTTACCCGGCGAGTATCCGCGTACGCTACGTGATTGCGACGGACTTTTGATCACATCAAAATTCCGTGGCAACCGATCATCTGAGACTAAACTGCTATGTTTATAATATTCAAATTAGTTATCTCATAACTACCTGTGGATTCCAAATATTGTATCACATTCCAGATAAATAGACAATGTTAAACTTTCCGATCGAATAATCAAACACCCAAGATTTCCCCAATATATCTCAACACTTGAAATCAGTTTAAAAACATCCATCACATGCCACAGTACCAATGGTCCAGCCGTAGAAGGGTCAAGCCAACGCCTCACATGTGGCACGCCGTACTGCCACAAACCCTAAGGTTCAGAAGCAGTTCAAGACGGTCACATAATCGAGTTAAGGTTTGTTGTCTTCTAGAGGGTCCACCGCGTTACTTGCACGACTTAGAACGTTCTTAAACACGAGGAAAAATCCAACTTTTGAAAAAATTTCCGACAGGGGAAAAAGTGAGTTATTGATATCCGCCCGAACTTTTTAACAGTTTCTAAAATTATCTGGACAAACTAAACAAAGTTAAATTATCCGATCGAATCAAAGATTCCCCAATACAACCCTTGAAAACTCAACACTTGAGTGGAATTAAAATATTTCCAGAAAAAAATAACAAGAAAGGGCCTAATAATAATTACATGAAATTTCAGGGACTAAGTCCAAATTTTGGCCACGGAACAGCCGCAAAACCCATGGTTTCGCCGTGGTTCCGCGGTCAAATTTTCGAGTTAGAGGTCCGTACTTCACAGTAATTCTTAGTTTTTTCTGCTTAATTTTCTGAGAGTTTTTAATTCAGAAAAAACCACATTTTTGAAAAATGTACAGAGAGGGTTCCGTGTCGGGGTTTCGGCGTTCGATCGAGCTTTAAACTTCGTCTAGACTTCGCCTAAAGCTCTAGCTTGGCTCTGATACCACTGTAGGGTTGCTATGCACGCGCACAAGGGTCTACGAGGCATCAACCATACCCGATTAAAAAATTAGCCGTGCCGAACAACCCGAAGCCAGATCTTTAAACTAGAGATTAGGCGAAAACTAACATGCTAAACACTTTAACACTAAGTGAGAGGGATTACAACCTTTGTAGATCCGGTCCTTCACTTCTTAAGCTCCGTGTTGTGGTCCCTTCGCTGCGATCATCGGGTTCCGGACTCTCGAGAGGTTCCACGAAGAGAAAGATGCAGTCTTGCTTCCGATCTTCGATACAAAGATGATCTACCTTGAAGTTTCATTAACACAAGCTAACACTCACTAAAATTGAGTGAACACTCTCATCTAAAGGGCAAGGGAAGATGAGGATGATGAAGTAGGATTTTTGCTCTCTTTATTTATCTTTTTCTCACATATTTTCATCACAAATATCAAAATAAGAAAGCTTTGCATGAAGAACTCAAGGAAGAAGAAGAATAGTGATCCATTTTCTTTTGTGATGAATAATGAAAGGATTAATATGATAAATAATGCAACCATGGTTGACTTAACCATTGTAGAGAATTAACCAAGGGTTAGGGTTTGGGTTGAGTTAAGAACGAGTCACTTGAAAATATCTTTTCCAAAACAAAAAGAAAACATTCTAGAATCTACTAGAAGTCATTAACCCAAATCAAACCCTAATCTTGATTAATCTTTACTAAACATGTTGCATTAGTTATCATATCATGCTACAATATTATATATCACATATATAATATTTATTGTAACCAAATAAAATAATACAATTAACATATATCGCATATATATCAATGTATTACCCGAGTGAGAAAAAGAATCTTTTAGTGAGCTAATATTAGTTAATGTAATTTAATATATAATATATATTATTATACATTAAATTATCGAATCAACACTTGATCCGACAATCCGGCTATATCGCATATAACCGACTAATATTTATCCGTACCGATTCATCGAATCAACACTTGATCCGATGACCCGGCTGATATCATATATCGCGAGAATAGAATACGGTATCTCATATCGCATTATCCTCGGTCCCGCACATATCACATATGTGCTCCTACTCCGTTTTTCCTGAGCCAAGAAACCTCTGTGTAGGACTCTAAAGAATCGTCAATACGCCGGCAGTAGATGATGATCATATCAAACACCCACAAGCTGCAAGCGGTCAGCTAAACGTAACAGCTACCCAGGTATTGAGCGCTCAGAAGATCAACAAGCAAGCCTGTACATTCTCCTGTGAATCCAAACAGTAACACTCCCGTACAGTCCGGTCTCGTCGTCTGATATGTTGCATATCTCGCCTAGGGGTGGTAAACGTCAGACCCCAGTAGCTCGATAAGTCGTATCGATATGAGGTCTATAACAGTTCGAGAAACTACTGATAACACTTACCAGTAAATCTCAGCAACCCTGGCCAGGGATTTTCGGTTATAACCAATCGAACAAAGCACAACATCAACTCCCTATACCGGGAGAGACGAATCCCCTCCTATCGCTCATTGCCTCCATGTGATTCGGGACTGTACCCAAAAGCCACCTTTTGCACGCCTTCTTGGACGTGGTATGATGGAAATCAAAGCACAGTGGGAATCATACAAGACTCTATGACGATCTCGGGTCAACAGACTACTCTGTACCAGTGTCACCGGAGAACTGCCATCTGACGTGAGGTATAATACCATCTGGGAGTTCTCGGCGAGTCCGTCCAGTGTACCCAGTCTCCACTGAGCACCCGTACACCATCCTTGATGTCAAACACCGATGGATATAGGATCATCCATCACCCATCATATGGGTCAAGATGCGTATACGCTAGTCTACTCTGGTGTATCGATGCCCTGTCTCGATACACCCTCGACTAGGAACAGTTATAGGATGTACTCGTCGACTACCGTGGCCCTACTAGTATGATCTCATCATAGTCCCAGTAGTCGAGTACATATCCTAAGGGCTTTATCAACATGTAATATAGAGACAATCAGAGTACATGTTAAGATAAAGTACAACCAGATAGCATACTATCATGTCGAGCAAGAAAGTCCTCCCTATATATGTCCTAGCATTCACTACAATATACATCGTATGTATAGTAATGGCCTCTAGGGCATACATATAACTAACATAATCAAGCCACCTTCGCCTCCAAACACGGAGGACATTAGGAGCCTTAGGGCTTGGGTCACATTGGCCGGTCCAAAGAGACCTTTCGTGAGGAGATGATCTACACACTTAAATTCTTCACTGTCCGAACTGCCCTACCTCTCTTAAGCCAAAGGACATCCATCACTTTCGGGGACATCCTTAGCCCCAAGAACAGGAATAACCGAAGGGGAGTCTTTCCACCGCAGTGGAACCCTCAAGCTTTAAAGTCATTCAAGAAAACTTGGAACGAAATGCACTCTTTTCTTTCTGAACCCAACAAGGCGGAATGGATCTCACTCCAAAGCTAGAGGAATCGATACCGGGATAGCTTCATTGCTTTAGCGCTTAACTAATTATGAGATTCAACCCGTCAAAGGAGGATAAAGATCCATCCACGAGTGATCCCCATCGTGGAAGAACGAATCTAGAAATATAAACAAAATTGGAGAACTCAACTCATTCTTTGAACCGAAACGAACACGTGGAATAGCGCCATCAGTAAAGGCATTTCAGGAAAACGGGCAGGGAAGTAAATTATCATATTGTTAGTCATGAGCGATGAGAAATTAGGAAGTCACTCCACTGCATTTAGGCACTTGAATCACTTCAACCTTCGGTACCATCCTTACTCGAAAGAGCTTTAAAGTAATTGAAACCAAAGAGGGAGATTGATTCTTCACCGAAGCAACCCGGCAGGAGTCACTCATCAACTAGAGCTCGAACTCCTAACTCTCACTCAGTAAAAAGAGGACTACCTCGCCCTTCCTTCCCATTCTGGAAAGAGTGAGCGAATCAACTTGACGGCGGTGTGCCTGCTTGCGCCCTTGTTTTTGATGCCTATGTGAAGGTGTTCGCCGCCTTCTTTGTGTGACTCCTTGGCTATGACCATTGTCTCATAGGTAAATGCCTATTGTAGCTGTTGGACAATCACTGTATATTGTAAAGAACATTTTCCGAGTGGGACAAGGTGAGAAGAATAAAGGTCCGTAGAGTAAGGGCAGGTAGACTAGACTAACCAAAAGAGAAAAGAAAAGACAACATCCACTATTTTCAGTAAAAGGATCAAATCCCTTTCCTAAGCCTAAGTTTACCCGGCCTAAGCAACTACTGCAACAACAGTTCCCTACCCGGCTACGGGTCAAGCTCACTCATTTACCCGTCCGTTCACTGCTATGTTCCTAGCTCCAGTTTGACTTTAGCTACGAACTCATAACTACTAGCTCTCTTAAGACATAAACTCATTCATAACAATGTCAGTGCATCGGTATTATGGTTTTTTATTGGTCTAGAATAGGCCCTCCATCCACCTATTATCTGACTACCATTTTTTTCACTCAACAACAGCAACTGCGGTGACTTACTTGGCTGGAAGTACAAGAAGGTGCGTGACTTGTTAGGAATTAGCTGGCTTAGAGATGAGAAGACTGATTAGTAGTTCTATTGCATAACTCGGCCTGCTTGCTTACCCGCTTACTCGAACTGTAGTTATCGTTCACTTCTCCTCGCTTGTTAAAACAACCTGATAGGGACCTCTCCGAGTTCCCTCTTTCTTCCGTAGATCACTGAACTATGCGCCTATCTTCGCTTTTCGATCAGCCGTAGTTTCCCGTTCACTTAGCCTACGAACTACTTACTACCCGGCTCACTCGAACATGAACTCCAACTTGGCTCACTTATGGCTCGCTTAGCCCTAGCTCGAAACAGCCAACTCACTTCGCCTACGCAACGAAGAGAAGTAGTTTACTTGCTTGCTTACCTCGAACATGCCAACAGCATTCCGTTCACTTATGCAACATTCACTCGTTTACTTGTTAGCTATCGCTATTCCATAATTTTCTTTCAGGGAATCGGCTGTTCTGAAAGAACGTAGTAAGTGGTGAACGAAGTTGACTCGCTCGTTAGAGGAAGTGAACGGTTGGCTCGAATCCATGTACCTTCGTTCGGGGATTTTACCCTCACTCGTCTGCTCTCCTTGCTTACTTACTCTTTTGCTTCCAACTCGAACTACTGACTTTCTTTATCCTTAACCTCACCCGACCTGAGCTCTCAAGCGGATAAGCCCTTCCTCCTTTGCTTTGGCGTGATCACCTGCCTCGCTGAACTGCTTTTCTCTATAGTCACTGCCCTTGCTGCCTTAGCTGTCAAGCTAGCAAGAAGACTATAGGGATCTTTTCATCTTAACATTCTCACGGAATGGCAGGGTACAGATCAAATCAAGCGAGACTGCCCCAGGAAAGAGTGGAGTCAGTGTGAAGCACCTAATACCGACTCACTCACAGCTCGCCTTCGGTACCATACTTAGACGAAAGAACAGGAATAAAAGCAACCCATGACAGGTGGAGGGGAGGCAACCATGCACCTTTTCTAGGTGATATGCGTCCGAACTACCACTCCATGGGCAAAAACATGGGTTTTTCCATTTTTGAGTTGATCGACGATGTCCCTCGAGTCTTCAACATCTAGTGTTTTATAAAATAAAGACGTTATTTTCTCTTAGTTTAGTTCTTAACGCTTATCTTATCACATTAGTTTCCTTTCCAAAGCAAACATACGATTCAGGAATACCGGCTACAGCCCTGGGAAGTGATACGAGAAGTGGAAATGAACGACCGACTATCCAGTTAGGAACAAATATGATGACCACAGGACGACGGACGACGCGAACGACCAGAGAAGATCTAGTTTTTTCCTACCTTTCCTTTGTGGGGTGGGCAGTTGTGGAAACATGCCAGTCCAGGGATCAGCCTGGGTCTCATTCAAAGGACCTGACATTGAAGCCAACGTTATGGTGGAAGCCGTGTCACCTTCCATCACCGGAATCATCTTATTATAAAGCAAAACTATGTGTCTCACAGGACCAATTAACGGGCTTAGTGGACGGAACAAGGCGAGCTGGACGTATCCTAACATTGGACCTTAGCGACGCGTGAAAACTGTTATCTAAGAAAGCGAGGGATTTGCTGATTATTCTGTCACTCTGTCTGAGTTGCTGCCTGTCGTCCCTATCTGAATGAATCTCTTCCAGACACCATGGAGTAGCCGCCCCCCTAGTCTTCGCTATCAATCTGGGATTTCTCTAGCTTCCAAGCCTGAACACTGGGATTTTCCTTAGCTCTTGCTTAGCTTCCACTTCTGCATCAAGCCCTACACAATTGGCATAAAGTCATAAGAGGCGCTTTAGAGGGCTCGACCTAAACGAAGGACCTACGTAGCGGTAAGGAGAGGATGTGACTTACCTATACTTTTATTTATTATTATTATTACGGGAGGCTGTTGGCGAGTGGAATATAATATCTTGGAAGGAGATCCCGCTGTTAATGAGGAAAGTCGACAAAACTAGCTTTAAGCTAGATGAAAAGTCCCATGAGTGGGAGAAAGGCAGACGAAGCCGGCCAAAGGAAAGAGACGTAGCGAGACCAAAACTAGGAAGTGAGCTCACCCGGCTGGCTATAAAGCAAGAGGAAGCGACCTCGGTAAGGCCTTTTGTTGTAAGCCAACCCTTTCCTCAGCTGATGCCGACATGCCTATTTTGGGCTATTCTCTAGTCACATCTGGAAAGACTTTTCCCACTCAGATCAAGAAGCGGATCGCTGTGAAGGCGGCCATAGATGAGCAGTTTTTGGCCCGGGGCTCGAAGCCAACTTGAGAGTCCGAATGAACACGGCCTTCCGGCTCAATGGGACCTGACTTTGTCTCCGAACCAACTGACCCTCTGAATTGAACCTTTAGCAATGGAATTAGAAAGAAGAGACCTCTATGACGAGAAGGAGCGGCGCGTAATGAAGTATAGTTCCATCACACAAGCTAGCTTCCCCAGCTAACGAACTCTGGGGGTTAAATAGTAAAGGTCATTCTTTCTTTGTTTGGATGGGGGGACTATCAACTCATCGACCACACCCAGTCTCTTTCCCTCAGTTCACTCTTTCGGTCACAAAAAACGAGATTGTAGGGCTCTTTCTTGAATGGTGAACACCACCTTACCCGGCACGACAAAACAACGGAGTGAGCGCTAGCGCGAAAGCCGTTGTGCGGTAGTACATCCGTTTTATTGCGAAAATATTCACTACCAGCAAGAAAACGGATGCAGCAAGAAAACTACCTTTTTTTCGTCTTAAAATAGCTTTTTCAGATCCTTAGTCGGAAGGGAAGTAGCAACTTCCTCAAAAGAATTTCTTCATCTTCCTGACAAATCGGATTATTAACTAATTCGGCCCCTAATAGAGTTCTCCCCATCTCTAGCCATCCTAGAATCGGATTCTACCATACACTATGGGCCTCTATGTGAAAGAAGAAAACCAGACTAAACTAATAAGATGCAAACTGAAATCAACAAAGAAGCAGCACACACTGATGCACGATAGGGGTGCCGCGATACACTCGCCTTCGATATACTTAGGATCAGAGATCCGTCAACGGTACTTGCGAGGTTAACAAACTCTCTATCCAAAGGATCAGAGCTTGGAAGAAGTAGGACTATGCATGCAATGGCACTTCCTCAATGACTGGCCTAGAAACTAAAAGCAAAATCACACAAATCGATGCACGTGCACTTTCAAAGCCCTCATCGACCTCAAAATCACGAGTTTTTCGAATGTTTATTCTTTACGGGAACTGGAGAAAACGAATTACTTTAGAAAAGTGGTTCGAAATACACATGACTCCCCATCATGTGCGAAATGAAAATGGGAAAGTTATCTTCATCACTTGACGCCTGCGGAACTGGGCTTGATAGCCTAAGGAACGACGTTTCATTCTGCAAGTGCTTTCTCCCTCGATTCTTTCATGAGCTGGTCCTCGCCTTTCAAAGCCCGGATAAGGGCCTTTGGGAGCTCGACTGGAAGGACATGAAACAAGGATTGGTTTCAAACCGGAGGAAAGAATGAAGTTCAGTGGCTCTCCGCAGTCGACCCGGCCATAGCTAGCACCCCTGTTCGACCTCGTAGGGCTTAAGGAAAAAGAGTCTGGAGGTTCATTCCCCCTTCCAAGAATCAGTCAGCTGCATCGTATCAATAATGGTTAGGGTGAGGCGGGAAAGAAATAGAAGGTAATAACTATTTGGAACTCAAGGATAGCCCTCCACTTAGTAGGGCTTATACCTTCTTCATCAGGAAGGCTACGGTAAGGCATTCACAAAGCCCGCCTACCTACCTTTTAGGGCGAGCTACTGAACCCGATCAACTCCTTCCTTTATGGCAGGAGGTTGGATTCCGCAGTCGAGGGATTCATGTTTCAGGGGGTAGCGAACAGAGTGATAGGGATAGGCAATCAACCTTATGAACTTTATGCAAGGCGCCTATTTATAGCAAGCAACGGCTTTCGCGCTAGCGCTGCCTGAATTGTACTTGCCTGCATTGTACTTGCCGTTGTTCTCCACGACGATATCCTCTGGGCGAAAGGGGCCACCATTCTCTTTCTTTCTTCAATCGTTCCGATCATTTCTACATTTCATTCCCCTTTTTTGGCCTCGGGTTGGTTCGTTTCCTCCTCCTATCTACGCAATTCTCTGTCTTCGTTCGTGATCATGTTAGACGAAGAGATAGATATCAATTTTGTAGAGGGGCGGCTGTGAAACGGCGATTCCCCCTTTTCCATTGAAGTAGGGAGGGCCCCCTTCCCCACCATTCCGACCTATTAAGGGATTTGACCGATGCTGAAGGTAGCTTGCTTACCAAGAAGCCACCCATTGGAGAAGCTAGTCGCCAGAAAGAAAAAGCGACGAGGAAGCGGGTTTTTCTTTTTTTGTTTACGAAATGAGTCTGTCTTATCTACCTACCTCGCAAGACACTGATTTGTTTACGAAAGGAGTCACTAAGGGGCGAGCAATAGGTTTAGTAATATAGTCAAATCCAATCCTATTTGTATAGGCTCCTTCCTTTAATAACTCTTCGACGCTTCAACAAGTCTCTTTCCCTTATCTTTTTCGGGTTCCTGGGAAGACTCATACTTCTTTCCTTTCTCTGTGGAGGGTTCAGGTATCCGGTCTCGAGGACACAATTGCATATTCAACACCTCAACTGGTTTTTCTATCTCCCTTTAGGGGTTAAGCTCCATCTGTCCTCTATTCCGCGAGAAAAGCATCCTTGTTTCCCCAATCAGAGCAAGGATCTGTTCAAATTCCAAGATTTGAAATGAAGCGACGCTTCCTTTCCCCCAATCAGAGCAAGGCTCTGTATGGAAATTCTAAAAGGGCAATAATTGAAGCAACGCTTCAGGTTCTGCGCCAGGCGCACGGCGCCACGTGTCAAGCACGGGTGCGCTAGCGCTAGGCGCGCTGCGCGCCACGTGTCAAAAAACGAGTGCGCTAGCGCAATTGCGCTGCGCTCTGCGCTACTCAAATTAGAGCAAAGCTCTGTTTCCAAGATTGGAAAGCGAAGCAACGCTTCATGAAAGGTACTAACATCAAATGCGCTTACAATAAGAGTCAAAGACTCTGAAACGGCGCCCACGTGCAAAGCATGAGAGCGCTAGGCGCCAGAAGCGCTAAGCGCCAAAAGCGCTTTATCCTTACAAGAATTACTTGCACATGATTATAGCAAATTAAATTATGCAGCGCATGAACATCTTACAGAGGAATAACAAAGAATTAAAAACAAGGGCACACTTAACAGATAATAAAATACTTAATTAAAACATCTTATTATTATTATTACATTTAGAAAAGATCACCAAACATGGGATCAAAAGGACAGGGGTTCGCAAAGCTAAGGAGGAGATTATCCAATTCCCACTCCGTCTTCTCCACCATGTCGAAACGGCGATCCTCCCGAGGGGTAGACATCCAACGATCAACGCCGCACACCTTAGAGAAAGTGGTGATGACAACCTGACGAGCCCGTATCTGGCTCAACAAGTGGATAGAGCAATCCCTCAGGGCTTGAGTGATTAAGTGCGCCTCGAAGAAGCACTCGATCTTGTCTTCGGCAGTATCGAGCATTGCCGAAGACATCTCTGCTGGAGGAGGGGGAAGATCGGCGAGCACAGACGCAAGGATCATCCGAACCAAATAGAGTGTGGGGGCAGAGGAGACCCCACACGAGTCAAAAGATCGTACAGTGCAGCGTCGCACTGCTCGTCCGTGAGAGAAGGATCCACCAAGCGTGTAGCAAAACAAGGAACAAGGTCCTGAATGGGCACTTCGCACGGCTGTCTACGAGCATGGGGGCGGTTACAAGCCATAGTTGAGAGGGTTCTTTGGAGATGAGAAAAGAAAGAAGCCTTGCTTCGAGTTATAAAGACTAGGCACAGAAAATTTTGTGCACAATGGAACTATTTCCAAGATTCGGGAAATGAAAGATTCTAGGGAATACAAGTTTGACTTAAAAAGGAAGGTGAAAAGACACCTCTGTTGAAGAAACGCTTCAGATCCAGCGCTTTGTTGAAGCAACGCTTCAGATCCAGCGCTCTGTGCTGGGCGCCACGTGTCAAACACGGGTGCGCTAGCGCAGTTACGCTGCACTCTGCGCAGCGCGCCACGTATCGAACGTAGATGCGCCAGCGCTGTAATTAAAAATTCCCACCGTTAGATCAAAAGATCTAATAATAATGATAAATCATTAATTAACCAGAATTAAATTCTGTTAAGGAAAGATTCCTTAAAATCTTTCGAAACAACAAGATTGTGCTCTAAGCACCGCTGGATCAACAATCCAATTGTAAATAATGAATTACCAAAGACAGAAAAAATTCTGCATGGAAAAATTTCTCAATCTTATTAAAAACAAGAAGGTTATCTTCTGTAAAACAGAAGCCTTAGGATCAAAGATCCAACGGTGGGAAATATTCCCCGATCAATTAGAGAAAGATCTCTCAAAACCGATTTAACAAATCATTTGGTCCTATATAAAGGACCCTAGACTTCAAGTCAAAAATAGAGAGAGAATACAGAAGAAGAGAGAGAAAAACCCTCTGCATAAAAAAGAGCGAGCTCTTAAGAAAAGAAGAGTTTTCTTCATACTCAAGGTAAAAAAAGAACTATGTTCTTGAAAAACAAAGATGAAAATATCTCATAAATAAAAGAATCCTCTTCTAAAAAGATCATAGATCTAAAAAAAAAAAGACCGAGGTCTTTGATAATAAGAAAAAAGATCAAAAGATCTAATTATAAAAAATAAAAGAAGTATTTTTACTTCATCCACAGATCTTTGATCTATAAAGGCAGAGCCTTTTATCAAAACAAGAACTTTTGTTCTTGGATCTTGAGGCAAAGCCTCCTTAGAAGAACATAAAAGTTGTTCTGTGATCTTAAAATCGATCAAATGCACTTTGCGCTATTGAAAAGTGCCTTGCACTCATGAACTGCGCCCTTGCGCTCATTGGACCGGCGCACAGCGCCAGAACTTGCCACGTGTCAACCAGAGACACAATCTGCGCTTTGCGCTCCTGAAACAGAGCGCTGCGCTCATAAACTGGCGCTCAACACCAAGCACGCCACGTGTCGCTCGCTGGCACGCCAATAGACTAGCGCAAAGCGCTCATAGATGGAAAGCGCAAGTGCGCTAATGAACCGGCGCTTAGCACTGAGCGCGACATCTGTCACCTTCGCGTGCGCTAGCGCAATGCGCTCTTTAATTGGCATAAAGCGCCTGACGCACCACGTGGCGCACTATCAGAACATCACTTTGTTCCTAATAAATGCTATGCATTTAATACCAGACAAAATGACAGAGCTCAATGCTTAGTATTATTTAGAAGGGCCGAGCCCAAATAAAGGCTTAATAGCCAGAACAAAAAATAAAATATTAAAACATTTTAATTGGACTTAGCCCACTTCTGGCCATAAGTCCTCAACTTATTTTGAACTGAGCACATCTGCTCTTTCAACCAAATCACCCCGGTTCAAGGGTACATCTCTTCACTCCTTTAATATTTGTCGTTGTAATTTCTCAACGTCTTCAAAGAGGTGACGGGTCCCAACGACCACACATTTTACGGACTGTGGAGTCCTTAAATCCACGGACTATGATGTCCTTAACCTTGACCGTGATGTCTTAAAACTAACGTCGGACTGTGGAGTCCTTAAATCCACGGACTATGATGTCCTTAACCTTGACCGTGATGTATTAAAACTAACGTCGGACTGTGGAGTCCTTAAATCTACGGACTATGATGTCCTTAACCTTAACCGTGATGTCTTAAAACTAATATCGGACTGTGGGGTCCTTAAACTTACGGATTATGATGTCCTTAACCTCGACCGTGATGTCTTAAAACTGACATCGGACTGTGGGGTCCTTAAACTCACGGACTATGATATCCTTAACATCGACCGTGATGTCTTAAAACTAACATCGGACTGTGAGGTCCTTAAACTCACGGACTATGATGTCCTTAACCTTGACCGTGATGTCTTAAAACTAACAATGGACCGTAATGTCCTTAAACTAATTATCGACCACAATGTCATTAAACTAAACAATAGAGCCCAATTGCTCTCTTGTCGGATCTAAATGATCCCGTTAAGTTTATCTTAGTCTAGAATTAGACTAACGTGTCTTTAACAAACGTTTAAGTTGATCTTAGCCTCAAATAAGGCTAACGTATCCTTAAACATAACCCCCCAAACCCAAATCTAAGAAAGATACGGATTTGGACCAGTCCACGCCCTACGGGCGACAACATAACTTAGTCTCCGTATACAATCCATGAGCAACCAAACACAAAACAAACACCCACGACACGAAGTGACCATGTGGAGAAGGACAAAGTTGTTAACGCGATACGGTAGTGTAATTAACTGCAGGGGCTTGCGCCTACAGGGAAGAGCATCCCCACAATCAAAAATCCCTTAAGCGAGGGGGAATCTGACGAAGTCTGCTATATCGGCCGCATCCGTTTAAACCTTCGATACATGGTGCCATAAATTAACTTGGCATCTTCGGAGAGGTGGACGGATAGCACCAATTAGCATCTGTCCCGAATTTCAGGCAAGACGGACCTGCGCGGTCGCGTCTCTGTGTTCAGTGGGGAACAGATTCTGGCACGCCCGATGGGACCTTTTCCTCTTTCCATTCCATACTTCATGTGTCGTGTTCGCGAACCAATCGCGGTTTGCTAATGGTTGCCTTTGGGTTTCGAGGTACTAAGATTTGGCGTTTTGCTTGGTGCAGAAAGCAAAGGATCAATGGTGTTCACCTGCTCAAAGTGTTCCACATGAAACTGCAACCCACGTCCTGCTTCAACAAGGGGCATAGCCTACGGGCCCCAAGCGGCTTCCCTGTTCACGATGCCCGTGGAACAGGTCACTCAAGCCACCACAGGGTTGTTTTTCGGGACCATGCTCCCACCAGCGAGCTTCACCGCTCCTGTGCCAACACCAGAAGCTCCCAAGAAGTCGGTCTTCGATTGGCTAACAGCTAATGCGGCCCCTCTCAGCGGGTCATCCAGCTCCAGCACTTCAGTCTTCGCCAGATAGGGCCAGAGTTCCTATGAGCCTATGATGAAGATTACAACTCATGAAAAGGTTATTCCGAAAAGAGTAACCAACCCTGCTCCTGAAATCATCAAGGCGGCTTCTCCTGCCAAGGGGTCGGTCTTTACAAGACTGACTGCCCCAACTTTCACTCCTGCTCCTGCTACTCAAAGGACATCATTCTTCAACAGGCTGACACCAGCAACAGTCCCTCACCTGAACAGGGGCAAGATAAAGCCATCCCCATCACCGAACCAAATCCATCAGCTCGACGCGCTTGACGTCGCCACTGGCACCGGGTAAGGAAGGCCGGAGGAAACTCCCCCTCTGGGCTAACTCCACCAGCCCCAACGGCGGAAATTAATGCTGCAGTTCCAACCGGGAACAACTTTGAGCTGCTGAATAAGGTGCGCAGGAATTCTCCTACCGCTGTACCGAAAAGAGCTCCTCCTCCGGTGGAGAATGTTGCGGATGCAAAGCCAGAACAGTCTCCTCAGCGACTGTCCTCCAAAATCTACAAAGTCTGGCGGCAGGTTCGGAGCTCAGTAGTTGATCAAGATTACCCTCGCCGACAAAAAAGGGCGAAGGATCAACAAGAAGAAAGCCATCTTGCCAAGCCACGAAAAGCTATCTGGGTGCCCACTGCGACGGCCCCCTCAACTTCGACCGCTCATAAGAGGAGAAGGCCGGAGAAGATCCCCATGCTTGTGACAAGTGTCAAAGGAACTGAGCCCAAATGCCCTAAGTCTGGGGGCATGGTGGTGCATACCATTTACATAGAATCCGGGAAGGAGGATAGCCACGCTTCTACGGGCCACTGACCACTCACCCGATCTATCACAAGAGCCCAATAACAACAGCAGCAGAAGCTTCAGGAGATGCTGACTGCAATGGCCGCACTCACCGGACCAAAAGAAAGCCCGGAGGCGTCATCGGAGCAGCGTTATGAACAAGAAACCGATGCTGACTTCCTTCGCAGAGTCCTAGAAAAGAAAGACAAAGAAGCCGCAGAGCAAGCTGCTAACATAAAACAAATGACGCTTCTCTTCCAAGACATGGTGGGGATGATGTTACAGCCGGATCCTCCAGCTAAAGATCCTCCGGTCATTGTTGAAGACGATAGAGGGGAGAGATCCAATCCTCCTCCGGTTCTTTCAGCAGCCAAAGAGGAAACTATCTCCAAGGCCACCCTGGATGATTATATTGCTCAATAAATACAAGCTCACCAGGCAAATGAAGCGGCTGGCCAGGTCGTGAAGACTGGGCGACCGTATCCAGGCTGGTATGATCAGATAAAGTACCCGCCGGGCTACACGATCCTTAAATTCCACGTATACAAAGGGACAGGCAATCCCTATCAACACGTCGCTCAATTCAGGGCTCTCTGTGGCAATACTGGTGGCGATGATAAGCTCTTGCTCTTCCAATTCGTCGGCAGCTTATCGAAGACAGCGTTTGAATGGTACTCCGAACTTCCAAACGACTCCGTCAAAACTTTCATGGAAATGGAGTTGTTATTCACCCAGCGATTCGCGAGTGCTAGTGAACGCACTCCAATAACGACATTGATCAATGCAAGGGTGAAGCTGGGTGAGACGTGGGTTCAGTACGCAATCCGATGGCGGAATCTGTGGTCGAAGTGCGAACAATGCATCGAAGAAGCACCGGCGGTGGGCATGTTCGTGGGCACCCTAGACCCTCATACAACTATTTCACAGTTCATGATGTTCTTCAAACCGACCACATTCCAGGCTTTAATCGACAAGCTAGCCCAGATGGATCAGATGGGTCACAGACCGTCTCCTCCGAAGCCGGAGCAGCGGAACGATAAGGGTAAGGGGAAAGCGAGCTTCGTTGCGAATACTCAACAACATCCCAGTGCTCCAAGACTAACGGATCAATTGGAAGAGAGACGACGCTATTACAATGTGAAAATGTAGCGCCCTTACTCATTCCCGCAGGATAAAACGAAGAGGCTGTTCGAGCTGGCGGTGCACAACAGGCTTATTAATTTGTCGAATCCAAGGCGACCACCGCAACCCAGTGAAGTGAGTAATCCCAATTATTGCCCTTACCACCAAACGTAAGCCATCCGATCGAAGATTGCTTCGTCTTTAAGGGATGGATTGAGGATCAGTATCAACAGGGAAAGTTCGCGCTGTCCGAAAAGTGGAAAGTGAGCCCACCACAACCGCACACTCCTAAGAAGATGGACACACCAGGGGCAACGTGCTCTTTTGTTTAAGAAGCTCTATGGGAGGTCGTGTTTTCAGCCAAAACCAAAAGGACGCTGAATGATCTCCAGACATGCCCAGCGATCAGGTGGAAGAACCCGCTGGAACCCCAGATCATCGAAGGGATGCTGAAGCCGCGCCCAGCTCTAAAAATTGGTGGTGATAGCCAAAGCGCCCACACCCAGCTGTCAAAATCTTCAAAGAAGAAGAAGAGATCCAAGAAGCCCGTGAAGCCTGGCGACAAGTGCACAGACCTACAGAAACAGATTAACGCGCTAGAAGAATACAACCAGAAGGCGCGAATCCCAATCATGCTTTAAGAATTCCTCGGCCATGTCATTTAGGACGAAGATGATGGAGAAGACTCGTCGGACGAATCTGAGGATTACGTAGCAAGTTGCTATGTGATCTCTCATTCGTCGCTAGACAATGAAGAGGCTCCTTGCACAAAGAAACTGGGGGCAGGTCCTGAGTCGGGACTTCTATGGTCGTCAGACGAAATCGACGCTTTCCTGAATGAGATTAATCTGAAAAGCAAAGCCAATCGGGAGCGTGAGATGGCCATGTTTGAAAGAGCCAAACGCCGGCGATTGGACGAAAGAGTCGAGACATTCCCGCCGAATCAAAGGACATCCGTCGCGGATAAAAACCAGTTCAAGACGAGGAAAATGTTTGCTAAAGCCATATCAATAGGAATGAAGCTACCACCCTATAAAGGAAACACTCCTGATGAAGCAGAAACACATCTTAGCTACTGCTTATATCATCGAAAGATTTCGCACTCTACCATGCGACGCTTTTAAAAGATGGTGGCAGGGATATGTTGCTCACCGGCAACATTTTAAGCAGATGAAACGCAAAACTCGTCAGGAGCAAAGAAGTGTGACCGAGGAGCATGAAAGAATTACCGGCAACTGTCGCACGGTCAACGCCGGGGGATCATAGGTTCTCACCTTTGGGAGAGACTCTGAGGAGGAAATGGCTCTTGGCCCTCTCTTTAAAGAACCCACCTTAGGGAAGGAGGAAGAACCGAAGGCCTATGAAAACATTCAGCTGCGCAACCGCACGCTGCCCGAAAAGAATCTTGGGCCCTTGAACAGTGGGTCAAATAGAAAAGATAAGGGAAAAGAAAAGGTCTCTGAGGATATCGCCCTAGATGGACAAGTCATGAAAGAGCTGACCGCCAAGGACCCGCCAAAGAAAAGTAAGGTGGACTACAACGTTCTGGCGCACTTGAGGAAGTTACCCTCCCGGCTCAGCATTCTCGATGCCCTTTTACTATCCAAAGAAGTGAGAGATTCATTGATCAAGGCGCTAGAAGAACCAGAGCAATTCTAAGCTTTTCTTGCCGAAGAAAAGATGAAGGACGAGCTGGAGGAAGTACACACAGCCGATATCACCTTCGGCGACGAACACCTCCTCCTTGGGACGTGCGAGCACAACCGTCCCCTCTATGTCTCAGGGTACTGCCACGATATAAAGATAGGCAAAATCCTGGTCGACAATGGGTCTTCCGTCAATCTCCTCAACGTGAGAGTATTGAAGGAAATCTGTATGAGCGTTCAGCACCTCGCTCGTGATAAGATCACCATCTCCGGCGACTCCCAGTCATCACGGACTCTCGGATCTGTAATACTGACACTTCGCTTCGGGTTACTCGTCATGGACATTAAGTTCCACGTCATATACGCCAAGACATGCTATAACGCTTTGCTCGGCCGACCCTGGTTGCACGAGTACAATATCATCCCTTCTATACAACACCAGTGTATGAAGTACTTCAAGGATGGTCTCGAGTATACTGTGACAGGGGAGTTGAACCCTTTCTCCGTGAACGAAGTCCGAAAATATGAAGATGCAAAATACTTCTTTCCAGATTTCGAGGACACGGAGAGATGTCACAAACCGGAGAACAAAGCTATCACCACCATTCCTGTCTTCGGGAGTGATACTGAGGAAGAGGAAGAGATAGTTTATTCAGGTCCACCCCAGTATAACAAGCCGGGACCGTCCGCTCCTATGTTGATCTTTGGCAGCGACTCGGAAGATGAGGTCCATGCAATATTCTCCACTCGGCCACCAATACAAGCATTCGCTGGTGACAATCAGAGTTTGCAAATTACCATGATTCCGTGGGAGCACTACAAAGATCTCGCCGCACTTGAAGCTTATAGCGTGCAAGAGCTACAAACATTTTACGTCCCTCCCAGGCAAAAAGGTGATCAGGCAATCCTATTCTACCGATCCACGGAAACTAGAGTGGAGAAAGAAGTTTGGCATGGCACGGATTCTATACTTGACAGGCTACAACCCATCTGTATGCCTAGATATTACATAGAAGGCTTGAAAAGGCTTTTGAAGCGCCAAGAGATACCCTTCAAACAGACCGCTCGAAAATCTAAGTTCTATGACAGGATCTGGAACGTTCCCGGAACTCAGCGCAAGTTGCCTACGGGAGAATGGAAGTGATCGGACTTGAATATGTTCAGTCCAAGAAACGGGAGCTACTCCGCGACTGCTATGTCGTACATGACTTTGATGAAGAAGGAGATGCTCAATGGGAGAATGCTAACCCTGAACCAGAGAGAACCCCCGAAGTGAAAATGCCCAGTCTGTCGTTCGAAGAACAAATAGACAAGCTTATAAGGGAACCTGGTCAAAATGTTCGAGACGACCATAATCGTGAAATGACCATCTACGAGAAAACCAGGACGCAACGCCTTCTTCAACAGGCTGCAAAAGATGAAAATGCCCCTCCCTGTCAACCTGTTGTACAAAAGGCCCGACGCAGAGGTAGAAACAAGTCAAAGAGCGAAAATGCGTTCGACAGCGACAAAGCGGGACCAAGAAGTCACGCGATCGGGAATCCAGCGGTCCGAATTTGTCCCTTATGAAGAAGATGAGTCAAGCATACTCTTTTCCTCAAGACAAGATAAAGAAGATACTTGATCTTGCAATAAGACATCAAATGCTTACGCTCCCGAAGTCCAAGCACCCCGAGCAAGCTAACGAAATCTCTCATCCAGACTATTGCTCTTATCACCGAGCAATAGGACACCCTCTCGAAGACTGCTTCACTTTCAAGAACTGGGTCGAAGATCAGTATTACCAAGGCAGGTTCGCTCTATCCAGCAGCTGGAGGGTAACCCCGCCGCAGAAGTATGAACCCAAATCTGTGAGAGTGGAACCAGATCAACATCGGTCTTGGAAGAGGGCTCGTACCTGTCATATGATAACGATATCAAAAGAAGAGCCCGGGAATATGGATGACCTCCCCTGGTGCTTCGAAAACAATGATGAAGAGGTGATCTCAGAGTTTCCACCGGCGCCAAAAGAGCTGGAAGATGGAATACATACTACTGCAGATAACCTCAATAAGATTGATTTGGGGACGGCAAGTGACCCGCGACCGACATTCGTCAGTGAGCTGCTATCTGAAGAAAGGGTGGCTGCACTAAAAGACGTGCTTATGCAGCATAGAGATTTCTTTGCATGGAACTATTCCGAGATGTCAGGACTAGATCCAGAGATTGTTGTCCACAAACTGGCAATATCCCCGGATGTCAAGCCAATCAAACAAGCACCGAGAAGAATGCGTCTCGAGCTTGAAATGAGCATCAATGCCGAGGTCAAGAAGCTAATCGACTCTGGCTTCATCCAAGAGGTCCAGTATCCTGACTGGATCGCCAACATCATCCCGATGATGAAGAAAAATGGGACAGTGGGCATATGTGTGGACTTTCGGGATCTCAATAAAGCCTGCCCGAAGGATGACTTCACAGTACCGGTCACCGAGCTAATGATAGACAATACATCCACCCATGAAGTTTTCTCCTTCATGGACGGCTCGTCAGGATACAATCAGATAAAGATGCACCCCGAGGACCAGAAGCACACCGCTTTCCAGACCCCTTTGGGTATATTCTGCTATAAGGTGATGCCCTTCGGTCTAAAGAATGCCGGTGCCACCTATCAGAGGGCCATGACGAGGATCTTCGATGACCTCATACATGAAATCTTCGAATGTTATATCGACGACCTCGTGGTTAAAAGTAAATCATACGAGGAACATCTCGAACATCTGAAGATCGTATTTCAACGCCTTCGGCAATACAACTTGAAGATGAACCCTCTCAAATGCGCGTTCAGGGTGTCCTCAGGTAAATTCCTAGGATTCATCATCCGACACCGAGGTATTGAGATAGATCCGTCAAAGATCAAGGCGATCATGGAAATGCCTCCGCCAAGGACTCTCAAACAATTGCGGTCTCTCCAAGGGAAGCTCGCGTATATCCGGCGATTTATAGTCAATCTCTCTGGCAAGTGTCGTCCCTATAGTCACCTGATGAAGAAAGGAACCCCGTTCATCTGGGATCACAAATGCCAAGGCGCGCTGGAAGAAATCAAGCAGTATCTGCAGAACCCACTTCTGCTGGCCGCTCCGGTCAAGGGAAAGCCCCTTATTCATTATACAACAGCCCTCGAAGGTTCCTTAGGCGCATTATGGGCACAAGAGAACGACCAAGGGAAAGAAAGAGCTCTCTATTACTTGATTCGATTTCTACCGGGGGCAGAAAGCAATTACTTTCCCATCGAAAAACACTGCCTGACATTGATCTTTGCGATAACGTAGCTCAGGCACTATGCGTTGGCGCATGAAGTCCGTCTCCTATCGAAAGTGGATCGCCTCAAATATTTGATGTCAAAGGCCATACTGACGGGGCGACTCGCTAAATGGGCCGTGCTCTTGATAGAGTTCTCAATAACCTATCGGCCTCTTAAGGCAGTGAAAGGCCAGGCCATCGCCAACTTTCTTGCTGAACATCCGATACCTGCCGATTCTCCTTTGAATTGCGAACTGCCAGACGAACATGCGTTTGATGCGATCGACGGTGGTGATACCCGATGGGAACTTTATTTTGATGGAGCGTCTTCCATGAAGAAGCGCAAACAGAATACGCCCATAATCAAATCAGGGGTAGGCATTATCTTCGTGACCCCACAAGGAGGGATAATGCGCTTTGCTATCTCCTTAACAGAGCCGAGGACAAACAACGAAGCCGAGTATGAAGCCTTGATAGCAGGTCTCGAAATCGCCATCGACATGGGAATTGAAAACCTCCTCATATATGGAGACTCCCAATTGGTCGTTAGTCAAGTAAACGACGACTATCAAACGTGCAAGTGTGTCGTGTTTCGCGAGCAAGTCGCGGTTTGACATGGTTGCCCTAGATTCGAGGTACTAAGATTTGGTGTTTTACTCAGTGCAGAAAATGAAAGATCAATGGCGTCTACCTGCACAAAATGTTCCAGCTGCAACTGCAACGCTTGTTCCGCCCCATCTAGGGGTGTAATCTACGGCCCCCAAGCGGCCTCCCTTTTCACGATGCCGGTAGAGAAGGTAACGCAGGCTACCACCGGGTTGTTCTTCGGGACCATGCTCCCACCAGTGAGCATTAACATCCCACTGCCGCAAGAAGCGCAGAAGAAGCCGGTCTTTGATCGGCTCACTACCACCACGGCCCATCTCAACGGGTCATCCAATGACAAGCCGACATCGTCAGTCTTCGATAGGCTGAGCCTGGGCTCCAATGGGCCCGTCAAGAAGCCCAAGATACTTGAAGCGGCCATCCCAAAACGGATAGCCATTCCTCCTCTCGAGGTCACTAAAGAAGCTTCTCCCATCAACGGATCAACCTTTACAAGGCTGGCCACTCCTGCTCCCGTTCCTGCCCAAAGGTTTGTCTTGGAAAAATTGGATACTGCTACTCAACGGATGTCGGTCTTCAAGAGGCTGGTACCAGCAGCGCCTGCCCAGAACAGAGGGCATGACAAATTCATCCCCATAGCTGAACCAATACCATCCGCGCGACATGCTCACCGTCGTCACTGGCGCCGAGTAAGGAAGTCTGGGGGCAGCTCTCCGTCTGGATTTACTCCACCAGCCCCAACAGTGGAAGTCAATGTTGCTGTTCCAACTGGGAACAGCTTCGAGCTGCTTAACAGGGTGCGCAGGAATTCACCCACCGCTGTACTGAAAAGATCTCCTCCACCTATGGAGATTACTACAGAAAAGAAGACGGAGCAGCCCCTCAGCGGCTGTCCTCCAAAATTTATAAAGTCTGGCGATAGGTCCAGGAATCAGTGATTAACCAGGACTACTCTTGCCAGCCAAATAAGTTCAAAACTCAGCAAGAAAAGAGCCATCTCGTGGTACCACAGAAGACGTCATCAGTCTGGGTGCCCGCTGCAACGGTCCCCTAGACTTCAACCGCTCACAAGAGAAGGAGGCCGAAGAAAGCCCCCGTGACCACGGCGAACCGCAAAGACGCTAAGCCTAAACGCCCCAAGTCTGGGGGCATGATGGTGCATACTGTTTATATGGCTTCCGGAAAAGAGGAAAGCTGTGCTTCCATGGGTCATCGACTGCTTACCCGATCGATAACGAAGGCTCAGGAACAACAGCAGCAGAAACTTCAGGAGATGCTGACTGCAATGGCCGCACTTACTGGGCCAAAAGAAAACCCAGAGGCCTCGAAGCAGCGTCGGGAGTAAGAAACTGATACCGAGTTCCTACGAAGAATGCTTGAGAGGAAAGAAAAAGAGGCTGCAGAGCAGACAACCAATATAAAACGAATGGCTCTTTTGTTCCAAGACATGGCTGGGATGATGTTACAGCCGGAACCTCCAGCTGAAGACCCCCCGATCATCATTGAAGACGACAGAGGGGAGACATCAAACCCTCCCCAGGCTCTTTCAGCAGCCAAACAGGAGTCCATCTCCAAGGCCGTTATAGATGACTACATCGCTCAACAAATACGATCTCACCAGGAAAATGAAGCGGCTGGGCAGATCGTTAAGACTGGACGACCTTATCCAGGCTGGTATGACCAAATAAAGTACCCACCGGGATATACGATCCCTAAATTTCATGTATATAAAGGGACGAGGAATCCACATCAGCATGTCGTTCAATTCAAAGCCTTGTGCGGCAACACTGGGGGTGACGATAAACTTCTGCTCCGCCAGTTTGTTGGTAGCTTGTCGGAGACGGCATTCGAGTGGTATTCTGCATTTCCAAACGACTCCGTCAAGACTTTTGCAGAGATGGAGCTATTATTCACCCAGCGTTTGGCAAGTGCTACTTAACGCACCCCAATAACAACATTGATCAATGCCAGGGTAAAGCCAGGCAAAACTTGAGTCCAATACGCAATACGGTGGCGAAATTTATGGTCGAAATGTGAGCGGCGCATCGAGGAAGCGCCGACAGTGGGCATGTTCGTGGGCACTCTTGACCCTCAAGTAACTATTTCCCAATTCATTATGTTCTTTAAGCCGACCACGTTCCAGGCCTTGATCGACAAACTGGCCCAAATGCACTAGATGGGTCATAGACCGTCTCCTCCAAAGCCGGAGCCGTGAAACGAAAAGGGTAAAGGGAAGGCGACATTCATTGCGAATACTCAATAGCAGCCCAGTGGTCCAAAATTAACGGATCGCCTAGAGGAAAGACGGCGATACTATAATGAGAAGATGAAGCGCCCTTATTCGTTCCCCCGGGACAAAACGAAGAGATTGTTTGAGCTAGCGGTGCGCAACAGGCTCATCAATCTGCCGAATCCAAAACGACCGTTGCAACCCGGCGAGCCTAATATTCCCAATTATTGCCCCTACCATCAAACAGTAAGCCATCCAATTGAAGATTGCTTCGTCTTTAAAGGCCGGATTGAAAATCAATACCAACAGGGAAAATTTGCCCTGTTCGAGAATTGGAAGGTGAACCCACCACAGCCACACGCTCCCAAGAAGACAGACACACCGGGGACATCATGCTCCTTCATAGAAGAAGCTCCATGGGAGGTCGCTCATTCAGTCAAAACTAAAAGAATGTTGAAGGAACTCCAAACGTGCCCGGCAATCAAGTGGAAGAATCCAATGGAACCCGAGATCATCGAGGGAATGCTAAAGCCGCGCCCAACTCCAAAATTTGGTGGTGTAGTTGTTTCCCCCAATCAGAGCAAAACTCTGTTTGAAATTTGAATTTCAAAATTTAAGCAACGCTTCAGATGCAGCGCCAAGTGCGCTGCGCCATAAGCAGCGCACCATATGTGCACTAGCGCTAGGTGCACTGCGCTCCGAGCAGCGCACTACGTGTCAAACATGGGTGCGCTGCGCTCTAAACAGCGCACCACATGCAAAGCACGGGTGCGCTAGCGCTGGAATTAAAAAACTACCCACCGTTAGATCAAAATATCTAATAATAATGATAAATCATTAATTAATCAGAATTAAATTCTGTTAGGGAAAGATTTTCCAATCTTGTTAAAAACAAGAAGATAGCCTTCTGTAAAACAGAAGCCCTAGGATCAAAGATCCAATAGTGCGGAAACATCCCCAAATCAATCAGAGAAAGATCTCTCCAACTGATTTAACAAATCAGCCTCCCCTATATAAAGGACCCAAGACTTCAAGTCTTGCAGAGAAGAAACCCCCCATAAGCTTTGAGATTTCAAGAAGATAAGCATAGCTCTCAGCAAAAGAAGATTTTTTCTTCAAGGTAAAAAAAAGAATGGTGATGAACAAAGAGATGAAATCATCTCATAGTTAAAAAGAAGAATTCTCTTCTTAAAAGATCATAGATCTATAAAGACTAAGGTCTTTATAAGAAGATCAAAGCATCTCATCATAAAAATAAAGAAGTACTTACTTCTTTCACAGATCATAGATCTATAAGACAAATTGTCTTTCTGGGATCATGAACGTCTCAACATAAAGGAAGGGGAGAATAATTCAATTCTCTTAAGGATCATAGATCCATAAAGGCAAAGCCTTTCATCAATATAAAAGATTGAAACAAAATAAGAACGGTTGTTCTTGGATCCTGAGACAAAGTCTCTTTTAAGGAACATAAATTTGTTTCCCAGATCATAAAATTGATCAGATGCGATTTGCGATCTTGAACTGCGCTTTGTGCTCATGAACTGCGCTTCTGCGCTCTCTGGACCGGTGCTCAACGCCAAATGCGCCACGTGTCAACCACGTATGCGCCTATTGACAACTAGAGCTTTGCGCTCTTGAACTAGCGCACTGCGCTCATGGGCTGGCGCTTAGCGCCAGGCGCACCACATGTCACTCACGTGTCCGCCACTAAACTGAAAGCGCAATGCTCTCATGGACTAGCTCTCAGCTCTCATAAACTGGCGCAATGCGCTCATCATCTGGCACTCAGCGCCAAGTGTGCCAAGTATCACTCACGTGTGTGCTACTCAGCAGAAGAGCATTGCGCTCTTTAATCGGCGCAAAGCGCCGAGCGCACCATGTGTCCTTCACGTGGGCGCTGACAGAACATAAATTGTTCTTTAATAAGCCTCAGAGCTATTATGAGTGCTCAGCACTAAAAGACAGAAATACTGTCAAAATGCAACTCAATGCCCAATATCGTAAAAAAGGGCCAAGCTCAAATAAAGGCTCAACAACCCAGAATAAAAATGTTAAACATTTTAACCTGATTGGACTTATCCCAAGATTGGCCATAAGTCCTCAACTCATATGAATTGATCCCATCTGCTCATGAATATGTTAATAGATCTTAGTCCTAAATTGGACTACAGATCTTTCAACAAACTCACATTGATTCGAGGGTACATCTCTTTACTCCTCTGATATTTATCGTTGTAATCCTTCAATGTCTTCAGAGAGGTGACGGGTCCCGACAACCAAACATTCGACGGACTGTGGGGTCCTTAAACCCACGGACTATGATGTCCTTAACCTCGGACTGTGGGGTCCCTTTAAACCCACGGACTATGATGTACTTAACCTTGGATCGAGATGTCCTTAAACTAACATTGAACCACCATATCCTTAAACTGGTAATCGACCACAATGTCCCTAAACTAAACAATAGAGCCCAATTTCTCTCTTGTTGGATCTAAACGATCCTGTTAAGTTGATCTTAGTCTAAAAATTAGACTAACGTATCCCTAACATACGTTTAAGTTGATCTTAGTACCAAATGAGAATAACGTATCCTTAAACCCAACCCCCAAACCCAAATCTAAGAAGATACGGATTTGGACTAATCCACGCCCTACGGGCGATGTTCATATCATAATATTGCATTATTATATTTCCCATTCTTATGCATTTTACAAATAAACAGGTGCTTTTGACCCATGTCTGCTACATAGTACAGGTTACAGGTTCTTGAAGCAAAAACAGTGAAAAAGATAAAAGACGATGCAAAAGTGGAACTACGACCAACAAATAGAAGGAACTTGATCAAGCCTACACAAAAGATCAGTTCACAAAGTACAAGGCAGCGCAAGGTTCAAGACTTCGTCTCGAAGCAACGGTAAAAGTCCACTACAATTATTCACTGGGAGATCTGGAAGAAACCTAGAAGCCAATTTGAGTAAAGAACTAAAGAAGTAGGAAGACCAACATGACCAGAGCCAGCAGTAGAAAGTTGAAAACCCAAGCTTCCCTTTTGGCCGCGGAACCGCGGCTAAATCATGGCTACGACCGCGGACTCGTAAGAGCGATTTGGAAATTCACAAAATCCGGGTTGGAGGAAATTCACAAAATCCGTACTCACCGGCTAGCTACCAAGCGACGCCGTTCTTGATTGTGGTTTATAAATTCTTTGATTCATCTTCTAAAAGCGCAAAGGCTTAATTAAAATCTCATTCCAACCAAATGGCGTCGTTGCCGGGGATGGCGTAAAAATTTCCTTTTTGTAATTTCTGGTTAATATAAAATATAAAAATCATAAAAATATGAAAAAATAAAAAATAAAAAAATTCTATCATCTTTTATTGTTTGAAGGGTTTCTTGTGTGAATCTTTGCAGGATCGACGGATCTGGAAAAATCCAGAGTGCGAAACATGAAACGGGAGATCATAACAGAGGGTGATTTCAACAACAGAACAACAGCAAAAATTTCGGGAACTGAACCCACCACCGCGTCGCTAAACCACCGCCGTAACCCCATTAGAATCACGGTTCCGCGGCCATCCTGTCCAGTCAGCCCGTGAAATTTGCACTGTTTGTTTTCTCTTTCCCTCCTCTGCAAATCCCCATATATCTTTTGCCAAATCTTCTGCAGGATTCTTTGCGCTTAAAAATCTTCCCCCTTCCAATAATTGATTCTCTGCAGGATTCTTTGCGCCGTGCTAAAAAATTGATTGCAAGTGATTTACTGCTTTGCATATTTTAATCGGACTTTAAGGGGCTTGAGACCAATTCAGATTGGGTGGGGATTTCATCACCTTTCCCAGGACCCCAGAAATCATATAAGGCATTTGCATTGACCATTCTTAATTAAAAAAATACTAGACTCAGCCCTAAGGACGTCGCGCTCAATAGGACAGAGGACTAGTTATAGGCATCGGCCGTTAATCCTAACCTGACTTTGCGGTGTCTAGGAAAGTGTGTCTAAGGTGAGTGGTTACTTAATTAGGGCCACTACTTGTAGTGGAGAGCCTCCCACTCACCTGGCACTTACCTGGCCGCAATTGGCGGTGAAGAGGCAGTTTAGGATCCTATTTCTAGCCCTTTGGAACAGTTAGGAGCTGTCTAGGTGACCCTAGATCTAGGCCTGATTATGCATTTGTGGTTGATTGCATTTGTGTCAAAGTCTCTTCTAAAAATCTTATTTTGCAAAAAGATCCACATAAAAAAGACAAAATCTTTTCAAAAACTTGCAACTTGTCGCTAAAGAAATCTTTGCACTCCACTTACACCACTTTATTCTCATTGACGTTTTCTTACCTCCACATTCTGTCTTTCACCTTTTTGACTACACTACCTCTTTAGTGTATGTCCGGTTGGACTAGGGACACTAGCGCTCGATTAGTCCGTGTTTCGTTGGTACCGACCGACGAATCTTTCGACTTCGAAGTCGAAATCCTTTCCACTTCTTGACTTTCACCTTCAAATTCTTCTTCCGAAGGTATGTCGGGATACAATCCTAACAACACCTTACCGACGGGAATGATTCTACCTCCGTTAGGTGCGAATAACCCGAATCACCGGCCCGTTGAAGCGCCCCAACGAATTGCGCTCCAGGATCTTTTCTACCCAATCCGCACCGCCCTACCTACTTGTCTTTCACTCCCACCGGCAAATGGGGACAATTTTGAGATCAAACCCCACTTCATCAATATGCTGCCAAAGTTTCACGGATTGGAATCCGAAGATGCTTATATCTTTATCAATAAATTCCAAAACGTTTGCGCTATGATGAAAACAACCCAATTATCTGACGATGCTGTAAGGCTAAGGGTCATTCCTTTCACCTTATGTGACTTAGCCGAAAAGTGGCTATACAGCATAGCGTCGCATTCAATTAAGAATTGGGAAGAGTTTGTGAAAGCTTTTCTTAAAAAGTTCTATCCTCACCACAAGACTGCTAGAATCCGTAATGAGATTATACAATTTTCCCATCTTCCTTCCGAACCATTTTGGAAGTGTTTTGAAAGATTCAAAGACCTACTCGTTCAATGCCCTCACCATGGGATCGAAAATTGGCAACTTTGCCAAACATTATACGAGGGATTGAACCCGGCAACGAAGCAGTTGCTAGAAACCATTTGTCAAGGTCACTTTCTAACCAAATCTAGTGAGGAAGCGTGGTAGTTTCTCGAGGATCTTAGTGAACAAACAATTCAGTGGGAGAGCACCAAGACCACATCATCTTCTTCTATTGGTCAATCTAGGGCAGACATACATCACTTAGATATGTCGATTGCTATGAAGGCCGAGATGGCCGCACTTACAAAAAAGCTAGAAGCGATTGAGACCAAATCTCATCGCCTTATCCTGCCCCTGTTGTGCCCCCACGAACTGTTTGTGCTTGTTGTTCGGACCCATCATATCTCACCGAAGAGTGTCCTTACAATCTATCTACTCAAGGACATGATCAAGTCAATGCTGCCTTTCAGCAACGACAGAGAAATGATCCATACTCTTCGACATACAATCCGGGTTGGAGGAGTCACCCAAATTTCTCTTGGAACCAAAATCAACAATTCCAAGGAAACAACAATTTTCAAAGGCCTCCTCCTCCACAACAACAAGCACCTCCACAAGCTCAATTTCAGCAACATTTCCAACAGCAACCTTACCCTAATCAAGTGAACAATTTTGTGCCCAACAATTCTTACCCGCCAAACAATTTTGTTCCACCTCATAATGACAAGGTTAACTAGCTCGAAAGAAGTCTAGATGCGTTCCTAAAGCAATCTACACAATCCGCAGCAAGGTTAGAAACTTCTATTCAATCTTTGGTGCAAAACAGTGCCTCACACGATCAAAGCATCAAATCTATTGAGGCACAAATTGCACAACTCAATGCTGCGTTGAGCGAGTGAGAAAAAGGAAAGCTTCCATCTCAACCACTGCCAAATCCCGGTCACGCACATGTTGCATATGAACAACAGAATCATAACGTAAATGCCGTGACCACGTTGAGATTCGGAAAAGTGTTGCAAAATAATGTGGGTATTAACAATGACACCCCTGTCGGTGGTCCACCTTCATCTTCTTCACCTTCTTCTTCTTCTTCTTCTTCTTCTTCTTCGTTAGGGCCTATTCTTTATCCTTCACAAGGCTCTACGTCTTCTAGCTTGGACGGACCCACTTCTCACAACACGAACACATCTACACGGGGATCCATTCCAACTCCACAATCCGATCCACAAAAATTGGACTCAACAAATTTTTAAAATGTTCCTTTTCCAAACCGGTTGAGATCCAATAAACCAACTCCACAAATGGAGAAGATTGTAGAGTTGTTCAAGCAGGTTAGCATAAATATCCCTCTCTTGGATGCAATCCAACAAGTTCCTTCATATGCAAAAATCTTAAAGGACTTATGCACCAAAAAGAGGAAGTCACAAGTACCAAAGAAAGTTTTCGTGGCTAGTGCTGTTAGCGATACTCTTGTCCAATCTTTACCCCAAAAGCACAAGGACCCCAGTTGCCCTACTATTTCGATAACAATTGGGGACAAGAACATCAATAGAGCACTATTATATCTTGGTGCTAGTGTCAATTTGCTACCTTATTCTGTGTACGGGCAATTAGGCGTTGGAGAGCTTAAGCCCACTCACTGTTCTCTCCAAATGGCCGACCGATCCATCACCCATCTTAGGGGAGAGTTGGAGGATGTGTTAATTAGAGTAGGGGATTTCATTTTCCCCATTGATTTTATTGTTATGGACACACAACCTGTAGCTAACCCTCGGAGTCAAATTCCAGTGATACTAGGTCGACCATTCCTTGCGACTTCTAATGCGGTGATCAATTGTCGTAACGGTTCAATGAATCTATCTTTTGGCAATATGACAATTGAACTCAACATTTTTAAGTTGGGAAATCAGCCTTCCGAGCCTAATTCTAGCGTACTTGATATTAGCTCGATCAATGAGATCGCGGAGGAGGACTGTGAGTTCGAAAATATTATATTTGATCACAGCAGTGTTGACGCCTCTAGTGCGTTCCTCCTAGAATCTGACACAGCTTTCACGGCGGACAACGATTATGAGTGTTTCATCTTTGTAGATGATTTTGAAAACTCACCATCCGAGTTTGAGTATTTTGCTTTTTCGGATGAGTTAGTTGAACCATCCGACTCGGTTGCGTACACTCGATTTGAACCATTGATGGAATCCTTCGAGTTTGAAACAGTTACACCATTGTTACCATCAATTGTTTCACCTCCTAAACTCGAACTAAAGCTTTTGCCGTCGCACCTTAAATATGCTTATCTAGGTGAGAATGATACCCTTCCAGTTATTATATCGGCCTCTCTAGCTCTCGAGCAAGAGAATGCCCTTTTAATGGTCTTACAAAATAATCGGCAAGCTTTTGGCTGGTCTATGGCAGACATCAAGGGGATTAGTCCCCTCATAGTTGAACATCATATACAATTGATGGATGATGCTAAGCCGGTAAGGGATCCACAAAGACGCCTCAACCCTATAATGAAATAAGCTGTCAAGAAGGAGACTGTTAAATGTCTTGATAGTGGTATCATTTACCCTATCTCGGATAGCCAATGGGTTAGCCCCATTCATGTTGTGCCAAAGAAATCGGGCATCACGGTCATTACCAATGAGGCAAATGAGTTAATACCTACTCGCACCCAAACTGGGTGGGGAGTTTGCATCGACTATAGAAAACTCAATGCCGCGACAAGAAAAGATCACTTTCCTTTACCTTCCATTGACCAAATGCTAGAACGATTAGCTAGGCACGAGTTCTATTGCTTTTTGGATGGCTATTCTGGCTATAACCAAGTCCCCATCGCCAAAGAGGATCAAGACAAGACCACATTTACTTGTCCTTTTGGCACTTTTGCTTATCGTCGCATGCCCTTTGGGTTATGCAATGCACCCGCTGCATTTCAGCGGTGTATGATGGGGATCTTTTCAGACATGGTTGAAAAGTTTTTGGAGATATTTATGGATGATTTCTCCATTTTTGGTGACTCCTTCGACGAGTGTTTGCAACACCTTGACGCTGTTCTTACCCGCTATAGGGATAAGAACCTAACTTTAAATTGGGAGAAGTGCCATTTTATGGTACGAGAAGGCATTGTCTTAGGACATATCGTCTCGCAAAATGGAATAGAGGTTGATAAAGCCAAAATTGAGGTCATTTCTAATCCTCCTCCTCCTAAATGCGTCAAAGACATCCGAGCGTTCGTTGGCCACGCCGATTTTTATAGACGGTTCATCAAGGATTTTAGCAAGATTGCTAGACCCTTGACTCTCTTATTGGCTAAGGACACACCATTTGATTTTGACTCAACTTGCATGGAAGCGTTCGAGTCATTGAAACACTCTCTCATTTCTGCGCCCATTCTTTCATCTCCAGACTGGACGCATCCCTTCGAAATTATGTGCGACGCATCAGATTTTTCCATTGGTGCTGTTCTTGGACAGCGCATTAATAAGATACTGCACGTGATTTATTACGCTAGCCGTACATTAAATGAGGCCCAACTAAACTACACAACAACAGAAAAAGAGTTTTCAGTAGTTGTGTTTGCACTTGAAAAATTTCGGCCTTATTTAATCGGCTCTCCAGTTATTGTGTATACAGACTATTCCGCTCTTCGCCACCTTTTTGCGAAGAAGGATTCTAAATCGAGGCTAATACGTTGGATCCTCTTGCTACAAGAGTTTGACCTTGTCATAAGAGACAAAAAAGGATGTGAAAACGTAGTGGCCGATCAGCTTTCACGACTTCCTTCTTCGCCTACACTTGAAATTCCAATCAAAGATGTTTTTCCCGATGAGCAACTCTTAACCGTGTCTTGCGAACAATGGTTCGCTGATATAGTAAACTACTTAACCACCGGCTTGATACCTAAAGATTGGTCGAAACAGGATAAACTACGATTCTTGTCCCAAGTAAAGCATTTTTACTGGGATGAACCTTATCTTTTTAAATACTATTCCGACCAAATCATTCGTCGGCGTATACCGGAAAACGTGTTTAAGAGTGTGCTGTCTTTTTGCCACGATCAAGCATGTAGCGGGCACTTTGGCCCAAAGAAGACAGCCGAGAAAATCTTGCAGTGTGGTTTCTATTGGCCACGACTCTTTAAGAATGCATATGAACACTGCAAGACATGCTCCCGGTGCCAACACTTGGGCCGGATACCACGGAGAAACGAAATACCGCTCCAACCAATTTTGGTTGTGGACGTTTTTTATGTTTGGGGAATTGACTTCATGGGACCATTTCCCAATTCCTTTGGGAATGTGTATATTCTTTTGGCTGTTGACTATGTGTCAAAGTGGGTCGAGGCAGTGCCTAGCCGAACGAATGACAACAAGGTTGTCATTCGATTTCTTAAAGAACATATCTTTTCTCGGTTTGGGCACCCTCGAGCGATTATAAGTGATAATGGTTTTCACTTTTGCAATAGGACTTTTGAGTCCTTAATGCGCAAATATTCTATTACCCACAAGCTGTCAACGCCATACCATCCCCAAACATGTGGGCAAGCCGAGGTTTCGAATCGGCAAATTAAGCAAATCTTGGAGAAAACGGTTTCTAAAAACCGTAAAGATTGGTCACTCAGACTGATCGATGCACTATGGGCTTTCCGTACTGCATACAAGACCGATCTTGATATGTCTCCATACCGGCTTGTTTATGGGAAGGCTTGCCACCTCCCAGTAGAGATTGAGCATAAGTCATTTTGGGCAATCAAAGAGTTGAATTTATCATTAGGAGATACGGGCAACAATCGAAAGCTGCAATTAAATGAACTAGAAGAGCTGCGGGATGAGGCTTATGATAATGCCGTAATTGTTAAAAACTGAACTAAGGTGTTCCATGATAAACACCTTCTGAGAAAAACGTTTAAACCTGGTCAACAGGTTTTACTCTATGAAACTCGGTTACATTATCACCCCGGCAAGCTCCGTTCTAGGTGGAAAGGGCCATTTGTAGTTCGCACCGTTTATCCGCACGGTGCGGTCGATCTTGAAAATCCGGAGGACGGTACTTTATTCAAAGTAAATGGACATCGATTGAAACCGTTCCTCACGGCGGACCCATCGGAGGAGCTCCTGTTTTTGCAGGAGACACTTTACACCGATTAATTCTCCTCCACTTTCACCCCCGAATTTCCAATCTTCTTGCCAAAACTTTGTTTCCAATAAGTTTGGTGGTGTGTATCATTTGTAAATACCTAAATACAAAATACCATAAAAAATAAAATTTTTTGAAAAACAAAAAAAAAAAAATTTTGGACCTTTCTTGTAAAATTTTAGAATGAATAAATAAATAAAAAATTTATTTACAGATAAATTCCTCCTTTTGGAGAGTTTTTTCTGCAACTTTCCATCTTTCCCCCATATACAAAGAACCGAGCCCTCTATCTTTCTAACCCTAATTTCTACATCCTCTTAACACCCTAGCCACCGCCACATCCCTTCTGCAGAAAGAAACCGGAGCGCCGCCACCTTGCCGTCGCGGTTCTTCCGCAATAGCCCACTCCGGCCGCGCATCCGCCGCCACCTGTCCTCTTCGCCCTCTGAACTTTTCAGAGGAGGTACGATATTACAACTCTTCTCTATTTCTTGCAATTTTTAGATCTGAAACTCATCATGGCACATCGCATGTAATTAGAGAGAGATTTTTCTCAAGTTTTCTCACACGAAGTTTATGGTAGCTACTTCGCGAACGAAATTGAGCGGAGGGGTTGGAATTTTCTGATCTATAACCACCCTTCTGCATTTGCACTACCGGATTTAGTTCACCACTTTTACGAATTTATGGAGGATGGGTGCCTGGCTGTATTAGGTTATATAAAATTGAACTGGGGAGATCACGAAATAAAAATTGATAGGGATTTAATTCACGAGGTCACACTTATACCTCGCATACCTGCACACGAACACCCCCTACAATTCGAGGACTACATGCCCCTGATGAGCACCGATTGCTCGAGGGCGCCGCGACCGGGTATTCAAGCTCGATCTCTTTTCGCCAATGTTTTGACCGTGTGCCGATGGGCACAAAATAACATTTTTGGCAGCTCTCACAATACAACTTTTTTCACCCCCTCCTTATATGTTGTTTACATGTTGTGCACACACTTATGACGAAGAACCCACGTTTCGATATGTGCACAGTATTGCTAAATTCTATAGGTGCGGGAAAACGGGCCACAAACTACCCCTGTCCTATGCTGGTCACACAGCTTTGCCGATATTTCCTCCCCGTTGAGGAATTTGAGTTCTACATGATGGGAGGGATACCGGTTCGACCACTTATTGAGGGCGTTTCTACGTCCTACTCTAGATTGACTGATATATGGTCACGAACCGAACCGGCGGAAAATGTCCCCGCTCGCACCCCTAGCTCTAGCTCGACATCGAGGGATGGCGAAATGACACCTCAAGAGCATGCACGGTTAATGAGGAGAGCTGTGAGGGGAATTGATGCTTTAAGGGAGGAGTTTAGGGCGACGGCGAGGGAACACGACCATCGACTGATGGAGGTTGAGAGGGGTATTCAAACCTTGTTGGCTAGGGAAGAGCGATCACGTTCACGCTCGAGAGCGCGACGTGGGGCCGGGCAGTGAGGGCACTGCTTTGCTTAAGTTTGGGGGAGATAGTGGTGTATATAGTTATCTTTTGCATTGCATATTTTAATTTTTTGTATATTTTTTTTCTTTTGCATATTTAAATTCTGCATTGCATCCTTATATAAAAATCATAAAAATTGAAAATTTGAAAAATAAAAAAAAATAGAAAAAGAAAAACCCATAAAAATTGAAAATTTCAAAAAAAAAATTATAAAAATTAATGTATTCAATTTTGGCCTTATTTGAATTAAGTTTGACAAATAGGTTAACTAGCCAGAAACAACTAGATCTTAGACTTAGTAAATTAAAAACCCTAAAAATAAGCTTTCTTAAAAGTTTAACGGTAGAAGGTATATGTCTTTATAGTTTATTTAGAAATAGGCAAATTTTGAGTTCACTTCTTGGGCTAAGTCAAAACAAAGGAAAAGTATTGATATTTTTATTAGAGTATGAGTTTGAAAAATAATTCCTAACTTAAGTCTAAATTCTGAAAATGTATACCCTACAATTTGCACAATCACGCACCTTGAAACTTGGAATAGTAGAAGATACCTTGAAATGCTCTTGTCTAAAGTCCTTAGTACGATGAAAAAAATAAAAAAAATACAAGTGTGAATAAAGAAAAAAAATGAACACTGGTTTTTGTAATTACTTAAGGCTGCAAAAATAGAAAAAATATTTAGCGAGAGTGGTTCATCACCTAGTGCCTTAGACCAACTGGTTTAGGAGTCACTGCTAAAGCCTTAAGTGTTGCAAGACTAGGAATTACGCTTTAAAGTGCAAACGCATTTTGTAATCGGTCGTTGGTACCTCAAGAAGTATTAACGGCCGCATGAAGGATGTGTAAGCAAAATTCATTTAAAAATTCACTAATTAAGAATTGCTTTGGACAACGGACAAGAATATGATTGCTTGATTTGAATTTTCAAGTGTAGGGGTGATTTATACACACGCGTAGGGGTATGTGATTGAGGTTTAGATAAGAGATAGGAATGAAGAATAAGACTTGTATCTTTAATAGAGATGATAAAAATTCTTAAGTGGAGATGGAACCCTAGAAGGAAAACTTAAGAGATGCCAAAAGCTAAGTAGGTCTACAGAACATATATAATCTTAAGTTAAATGGTCAGGAAGTGTGAAGAATATGGGTGGATAATTTACGAGTCGACGATAATAGAATTCCTTGTTAGAAAACCTAATTGGAGAATAAAAGTTGAAAAGCCGAATTGATAGGATTTTGTGGGTAGTATCCGCTGAAAACCCTCAGGAGACAACACTCCTCCTACTAGGGACACCTAGAGGTTTAACGGCTTGTTGCACGAGCTCAGTGCAATCGCGTGTCCCTGCGAAAGTGAGGTTAGGTTTTTGTCGAGAATAAAACTAAGTTTGCTCGAGGACGAGCAAAAGATAAGTTTGGGGGTATTTGTTTATATCATAATATTGCATTATTATATTCCCCATTCTTATGCATTTTACAAATAAACAGGTGCTTTTGACCCATGTCTGCTACATAGTACAGATTACAGGTTCTTGGAGCAAAAACAGTGAAAAAGATAAAAACGACGCAAAAGTGGAACTACGACCAACAAATAGAAGGATCTTAATCAGGCCTACACAAAAGATCAGTTCACAAAGTACAAGGCAGCGCAAGGTTCAATACTTCGTCTCGAAGCAACGGTAAAAGTCCACTACAATTATTCACTGGGAGATCTGGAAGAAACCCAGAAGCCAATTTGAGAAAAGAACTAAAGAAGTAGGAAGACCAACATGACCAGAGCCAGCAGCAGAAAGTTGAAGACCCAAGCTTCCCTTTTGGCCGCGGAACCGTGGCCAAACCATGGCTGCGGCCGCGGTTCTGCGGCCGTGTGATGCCCGTAGAGGCTAAAATTTTTACCATATTCTGAGGCGGCGCTGACTAATCTTCCTAGGGGTATTTTTGTAAAAGCACACATGCAGCAATTGTAAACCTAGGGTTTTCTATGTCCTATAAATAGAGACCCAAATTCTTGTATTAGTTCATGCATCCTTTCATTAATAAAATTCAGAATTCTTTTGGAGAGCATCGATGCCTCTTTTCAATTCATCTATTCAGATCTGACAAGTCTTGTGTAAATGTTTGGAGAGAGCCATCTATAAAGTAAGTAGTTTTAATTAATTGCCCTAGTATAGATTTTAATTCCTTGCCTTAATTAGATAGATAGAATGTTCTTCAATTCCTTAATGAGCAAGTAGTCTCCTCGCTTGTTAGGGTTAGCTTTGGGGAAGGCTTTTGAGAGATGAGATCTCTCATCCCTTTCTTGCCCATCACACTTTTTTAATAGGACTCCATGCATACATGCACACACCGTTCCTTACGGCACCCTATCCCATGAGGTAGCGGTGATACCGTAGTATAAAGGCCCGGTTGAGCGTGTTTTCCATGGAGGCTAGGGTAAGGATTGATAAAGGAAGGACAAGAACCTAGAGGAAGGAACACCTTCCCGAATGGTTCTAAGCCCCTTTATTAATAATTACCATAACACCTCATAGAGCTTAATTTGGGTATAGAAAGCGGTGAGATTTATTTACATTTCCAAACCTATCTTAAACCTAACCCTAGCAAGATTTAGATCTAGATAGATTTAGTTTTTAGATTTAATCAATAAGATCCGACACCCATCGGAATTAACTCGTAAGAGCGATTAGAAAATTCACAAAATCCCTATGGATCGACCCGTACTCACCGGCTAGCTACCAAGCGACGCCGTTCTTGATTGCGGTTTATAAATTCTTTGATTCATCTTCTAAAAGCGCAAAAGCTTAATTAAAATCTCATTCCAATCAGGCGACAACATAAATTAGTCTCCGTATACAATCCACGGGCAACCAAAAACAAAACAAACACCCACGACACGAAGTAACCATCTGGAGAAGGAGAAAGTGGTTACCACGATGCGGTAGCGTAATTAACTGCAGGGGCTTGCGCCTGCAGGGAAGAGCGTCCCCACAATCAAAAACCTCTCAAATGAGGGGGAATCTGACGAAGTCTGCTACATCGGCCGCATCCGTTTAAACCTTCGATACATGGTGTCATAAATCAACTTGGCATCTTCGGAGAGGTGGACGGATAGCACCAATTAGAATCTGCCCCGAAATTCAGGCAAGACGGACCTACGCTGTCGCGTCTCCCGTGTTTTCAGGGGGGAACAGATTCTGGCATGCCCGGTGGGACCTCTTCCTCTTTCCACTCCACACTTTGTGTGTCGTGTTTCGCGAACAAAATCGCGGTTCGTTATGGTTGCCCTTGGGTTCGAGTTACTAAGATTTAGTGTCTTACTCCTTGCATAAAAGAGAAGATCAATGGCTTCAACCTGCACCAGCTGCAGCTGCAACTCTCGCTCCGTACCATCCGGAGGAGTGACATACGGCCTCCAAGCGGCCTCCCTTTTCACAATGCCGGTAGAGCAGGTAACGCAGGCTACCACCGGGTTGTTCTTCGGGACTATGCTCCCACCAGTGAGCGTTAACATCCCGTTGCCACAAGAAGCGCAGAAGAAGTCGGTCTTTGATCGGCTCACTACCACCGCGGCCCCTCTTAACGGGTCATCCAATGCCAAACCAATAACATCAGTCTTCGATAGGCTGAGCCTGAGCTCCAATGGGCCCGTCAAGAAGCCCAAGATACCTGAAGCGGCCATCCTAAAACGGATAGCCATTCCTCCTCTCGAGGTCACTAAAGAAGCTTCTCCTATCAAAGGATTAGTCTTTATAAGGCTGGCCACTCCTGCTCCCGTTCCTGTCCAAAGGTCTGTCTTTTGACAGATTGGATATTACTACTCAACGGACGTCAGTCTTCAAGAGGCTGGTACCAGCAACGCCTGACCAGAATAGGGGGCATGAGGAAGTCACCCCCATAGCTGAACTAACACCATCTACACGACATGCTCGCCGTCGTCACTGGCACCGAGTAAGGAAGGCTGGGGGCAACTCTCCGTCTGGACTCACTCCACCAGCTCCAACGGTGGAAGTCAATACTGCTGTTCCAACTGGGAATAGCTTCAAACTGCTTAGGAGGGTCCACAAGAACTCTCCAACTGCCACGCTGAAGAGATCTCCTCCACCTATAGAGATTACTACAGAAAAGAAGACGGAGCAGCCCCCTCAGCGGCTGTCCTCCAAAATTTATAAAATCTAGCGACAGGTCCAGGAATCGGTGATTGACCGGGACTACTCTCGCCAATCAAAGAAGCTTAAAGCTCGACAAGGAGATAACCATCCTGTCAAGCCACAAAAGGCGATAGCCATCTGGGTGCCCGCTGCAACAGCTCCCTCAACTTCAACTGCTCACAAGAGAAGAAGGCCAGATAAAGCTCCTGTGACCGCAGCGAACCGGAAAGACGCTGAATCTAAAAGCCCCAAGTCTGGGGGCATGATGGTGCATACCGTTTATATGGCTTCCGGAAAAGAGGAAAGCCGTGCTTCTACAGGTCATCGACCGCTTACCCGGTCGATAACGAAGGCTCAGGAACAACAGCAGCAGAAGCTTCAGGAGATACTGACTGCAATGGCCGCACTCACTGGGCCAAAAGAAAATCCAGAGACTTCGGAGCAGCGTCAGGAACAAGAAACTGACACCGAGTTCCTCCGAAGAATGATCGAGAGGAAAGAAAAAGAGGCCGCGGAACAGGAAGCCAATATAAAACGAATGACTCTTTTATTTCAAGACATGGCTGGGATGATGTTAGAGCCAGAACCTCCAGCTGAAGACCCCCCGATCATCATTGGAGACGACAGAGGGGAGACATCGAACCCTCCTCAGGCTCTTTCAACAGCCAAAGAGGAGACCATCTCCAAGGCCGCTTTGGATGATTACATTGCTCAGCAAATACGAGCTCACCAGGCAAACGAAGCGGTTGGACAGATCGTTAAGACTGGACGACCTTATCCAGGCTGGTATGACCAAATAAAGTACCCGCCGGGATATACGATCCCTAAATTTCATGTATATAAAGGGACGGGGAATCCACATCAGCATGTCGCTCAATTCAGAGCCTTATGCGGCAACACCGGGGGTGACGATAAACTTCTACTCCGACAGTTTATTGGTAGCTTATCGGAGACGGCATTCGAATGGTACTCTGAACTCCCGAACAACTCTGTCAAGACATTTGCGGAGATGGAGCTTTTATTTACGCAAAGATTCGCAAGGGCTAGCGAGCGCACCCCAATCACAGCATTGATTAACGCCAGGGTAAGGCCAGGCGAGACATAGGTTCAATACGCAATACGATGGCGGAATCTGTGGTCGAAATGCGAATAGCGCATCGAAGAAGCGCCGGTGGTGGGCATGTTCGTGGTCCATCTTGATCCGCAGGCGACCATCTCCCAGTTCATGATGTTTTTCAAGTCGACTACTTTCCAGGCCTTGATTGACAAGCTGGCCCAAATGGACCAGATGGGTCATAGACCATCTTCCTCGAAAGCAGAGCCTCGGAACGAGAAGGGAAAGGGGAAAGCGACCTTCATCGCCAATGCTCAACAGCAGCCCAGTGGTCCGAGACCAGTTGATCGCCAAAATGATAGAACACAATCTCTTGGAGATAAAATGAGACGCCCTTACTCGTTCCCTCGGGACAAGACGAAGAGGTTATTCGAGCTAGCACTGCGCAACAGGCTCATCACTCTGCCGGAGCCAAGACGCCCAGCGCAACCATGCGACATTAACAATCCTAACTACTACCCTTATCACCGAATGTTGGGCCATCCGATCGAAAATTGTTACATCTTCAAAAGCTGGATAGAAGATCAGTACCAACAGGGCAAGTTCGTATTATCCGAGAACTAGAAGGTGAACCCTCCCCAGCCGCATGCTCCCAAAAAGGCGGACACACCGGGGGCATCAAGCTCTTTTGTAGAGGAAGCTCCATGGGTGATCGTTCTTTCAGCCACGGCAAAAAGAATGCTGAAGGTTCTCCAAACATGCCCGGCAGTCAGGTGGAAAAATCCACTAGAACCCAAGGTCACAGAAGGAATGCTGAAACCACGCCCAATTCCAAAGATTGGCGGTGATAGTCAAAGCGCTTGAACCCAGCCATCAAAGTCTTCGAAGAAGAAGAAGAAGACCAAAAAGCCCATGAAGCCTGGTGATAAGCGCATGGACTTGCAGAAGCAGATTAACGCACTGGAATAATATAATCAAAAAGCATGGACCCCAGTCACACTCCAAGAATTTCTTAGTCACGTCCTTGAGGACAGAGATGATTACAGTGGAGAAGACTCATCGGATGAGCCCGAGGATTATGTAGCAAGCTGCCATGTGATCTCTCATTCGTCAATAGGTGATGAAGAAGCTCCTTACACAGAGAAACTGGGAGCAGATCCAGAGCCGAAACTTCTAGGACCATCAGACGAAATGATTGATGCATTCCTGAACGAAGCCCGTCTTAAAAGTAAAGCAGATCGAGAGCGTGAGATGGTCATATTTGAAAAGGCCAAATGTCGGCGGCTGAATGAAAGGATTAAAGCACTCCGACCAGATCAAGACATGCCCATGGCCAGCAAAAGCAGGTTCAAGATGAAGAAAAGGTTCGCCAAAGCCATATCAATGGGAATGAAGCTGCCTTTCTTCGAAGGAAACTCCCCTGATGACGCGGATATACATCCTAGCTACTGCTTCTATCATCAAAGGATTGTGCACCCGACTGAAGAGTGCAACGCCTTTAAAAACTGGTGGCAGGGATATGTTGCTCACCGATAACATTTCAAGAGGATGAAACGCAAAACTCGTCGGGAGCAAAGAAATGCGACCGAGGAGCATATGAAAACTACAGGCAACTGTCACATGATCGACGCCGGCAGATCACAAGTTCTCACCTTCGGGAGTGATTCTGATGAAGAAATAGCCCTTGGCCCTCTCTTCAAAGAACCTACCTCCAAGGCGAAAGAAGTGAAGACTTGTGAGAACATTCAGCTGCGCAATCGTACGCTGCCTGAAAAGAATCTTGGGCCCACGAACGGTGCGTCAAATAGAAAAGATAAGGGGAAAGAAAAAATCCCTGAAGACATCGCCTTAGATGATCAAGTCATCAAAGATCTTACAGCCAAGGACCCGCCTAAGATAAGTAAGATGGATTACAACGTTCTTTCACACCTGAGGAAGATACCCTCGCAACTCAGCATTCTCGACGCCCTCCTGCTATCAAAAGAAGCGAAAGATTTTCTGATCAAGGCGTTACAAGAGCCCGAACAGTTCCAAGCTTTCCTCGCCGAAAAAAAGATGAAGGACGAGTTGAAAGAAGTGCGCACAGCCGATATCCCCTTCGGCGATGAAGACCTCTTCCTCGGGACATGCGAGCATAACCGTCCCCTGTATGTCTCCGGATACTGTCATGATATCAAGATAGGCAAAATCTTGGTCGACAATGGGTCCTCCGTTAACCTCCTCAATGTAAGAGTGTTGAAGGAAATCTGTATGAGCGTTTAACACCTCGCTCGGGATAAGATCACTATCTCCGGGTTTGACTCCTAGTCATCAAGGACGCTCGGGTCTGTGATACTGACGCTGCGCTTTGGGCTACTAGTCATGGACATCAAGTTTCATGTCATTGACGCTAAGATATGCTATAACACTTTGCTCGGCCGGCCTTGGTTACACGAGTACAACATTATTCCTTCTACACAATATCAGTGTATGAAGTACTTCAAAGATGGTCTCGAGTACACTGTGACAGGGGAACTAAACCCATTCTCCATGAACGAAGTCCGCAAATATGAGAATGCCAAATACTTCCTGCCAGATTTCAAAGACACAGAAAGATGCCGCAAACCGGAGGACAAGAACAAAGCTATCACCACTATTCCGGTCTTCGGGAGTGACACGGAGGAGGAAGAGGAGATAATTTATTCCAGGTTACCCCAATGCAACAAGCCGGGACCGTCCTGTAGGGTTACTAGGCACTCTCACAAGGGTCTATAAGGCATCAATCATGCCCGATTTAAAATTTAGACGTGCCGAACAACCCTAACTAAGATCTTTAAACTAGAGATTAGGCGAAACAAAGCATGTTAAACACTTTAACAATAAGAGTTGGGATTACAACCTTTGTATTGCGGTCCAAGCTCCGTGTTGAGGTCCCTTCACTGCGATCATCGAGTTTCCGGACTCTAGAGAGGCTCCACGAAGAGAAAGATGCAAGCTTGCTTCCGATCTTCGATAACAAAGATGATCTATCTTGAAGTTTCTTTTACACAATCTCTCACTCACAAATGAAGTGAACACCCTAATCTAAATGGTTAGGATAGATTAGGATGATGAAGTAGGATTTTAGCTCTCAATTTTTTTCTATTTCTCACTCAAAATCATCACTAATGAAAAAACTAGTAAGCTTTTCCATTGAAAAAGAGAAGGAAGAAGAAGAACCATTTCTTTTGTGATGAATAATGAATTGTAGTGTGGTTAGAAATGCAACCATGGGTTAAGTATGATAACTTAACCCATGTAGAGAATGAACCATGGTCAAGGGTTGAGTTGGGTTAACAAATATCATACAAAAATATCTTTACAAAATATCTTTGCAAAAACAAAATAAAAAGCTTCTAGAAGTTTCTAGAAAAATTAACCTAAATCAAACCTTAATCATGTTTAATCTCCACTAATCATGTTGCATTAATAACCCTAACATGTTACAATATTATATATCACATATACAATATTTATTGTAACAAAATAAAATAATACAATTAACATACATCGCATATATATCAATGTATTACCCGAGTGAGAAAAAGAATCTTTTAGTGAGCTTATATCAGTTAATGTAATTTAATATATCAAATATATAATTATACATTAAATTATCGAATCAACACTTGATCCAATAATCCGACTATTTCTAAAATAACCGACTAATATAATCTGTATCAGTTCATCGAATCAACACTTGATCCGATGACCCGGCTATATCACATATACCCGGCCGATATCTCATATCGCGAGAATCTAATACGGTATCACATATACGTATTGTTCTCGGTCCCGCACATATCATATATGTGCTCCTACTCCGTTTTGCCTGAGTCAAGAAACCTCTGTATAGAACTCTAAAGAATCGTCAATACGCCGGCAGTAGGTGATGATCATATCAAACACCTACAAGCTGCAAGCGGTCAGCTAAACGTAACAGCCACCCAGGTATTAAGTGATTAGAAGATCAACAAGCAAGCCTGTACATTCTCCCGTGAATCCAACCAGTAACACTCCCGTACAGTTCGGTCTCTTCGTCTGATATGTCGCATATCTCGTCTAGGGGTGGAAAACGTTAGACCCCAGTAGCTTGATAAGTCATGTTGATATGAGGTCTATAACGGTTCGAGAAACTACTGATAACACTTACCAGTAAATCTCAGCAACCCTGGCCAGGGATTTCCAGTTATAACAAATTGTATACAGCGTAACATCAACTCCCTATACTGAGAGAGACGAATCCCCTCCTATCGCTCATTGCCTCCATGTGATTCGGGACTGTACCCAAAAGCCACCTTTTTGCATGCCCTCTTGGACGTGGTATGATGGAAATCAAAGCACAGTGGGAATCACACAAGACTCTATGATGATCTCGGGTCTACAGACTAACCTGTACCAGTGTCACCAGAGAACTGCCATCTGACGTGAGGTATAATACCATCTGGGAGTTCTCGGCAAGTCCGTCCAGTGTACCCAGTCTCCACTGAGCACCCATATACCTTCTCTGATGTCAAACACCAATGGATATGGGATCATACATCGCCCATCATATGGGTCAAGAAGCGCATACGCTAGTCTACTCTGGTATATCGATGCCCTGTCTCGATACACCTACGACTAGGAACATTTGAAGGATGTACTTAACGACTACACTGTCCCCAATAGTATGATCCGCATCATAGTCCTAGTAGTCAAGTACTCATCCTAAGGGCTTTATCAACATGTGACATAGAGACAATCAGAATACATGTTAAGATAAAGAGTAACCAGATAGCATACTATCATGTCGAGCAAGAAAGTCCTCCCTATATATGTCCAAGCATCCACTACAATATACAACGTATGTACAGTAATGGCCTCTAGGTCATACATATAACTAACATGTCCACCCCTATTCTGGTCTTCGGCAGTGACTCGGAAGATGAGGTCAATGCCGTATTCTCTGCTCGGCCATTAATACAAGCCTTCGCTGATGAAGATCAAAGTTTGCAAGTTGCCATGGTTTCGCCAAAGCATCATAAAGAGCTAGACGCGCTTGATACCTACAGTGTGGAAGAACTGCAGACATTCTACGTCCCTCCCAGGCGAAAAGGTGAAAAGGCGATCCTATTCTACCGATCTGGGGAAACCAAAGTGGAGAAAGAAATCTGGCATGGCGCGGATTCTACATTTGACAGGCTCCAGCCCATCCATTTGCCCAGATATTACACAGACGGAATAAAGAGATTCTTGAGACGCTAAGGTGTACCCCTTAAGCAAACTACTTGACAAGCACGGTTCTATAACAGGATCTGGAACGTTCCCGGAACTCAACGAAAGTTGCCTAACGGGAGAATAGAAACGAGCGGGCTTGGATTTGTTCGATCCAAGAAACGGGAACTATTCCGCGACTGCTACGTCATACATGACTTTGATGAAGAAGGAGATACTCTGTGGGAAGATGCTAACCCTGAACCAGAACGAGCTCCCGCCTTGAAAATGCCAAGTCTGTCGTTTGAAGAACAGATGGACAAGCTTACAAGGGAAGCGGGTCAAAAGGTTCGAGACGATCATAATCGCGAAATGGCCATTTATGAGAAAGCCAGAAAGCAGCACCTCCTTCAGCAGGTTGCAAAAAATGAAAACGCTCTTCCTTGTCAACCCGTCATACAAAAGGCCCGACGTAGAGGCAAAAATAAATCGAAGAGCGGGAAAAGCGTTCGACAGCGACATAGCGGGACCAAGAAGCCACGCGATCGGGAATCGAGAAATCCGGATTCGTCTCTTATAAAGAAGATGGGTCGAGCATACTCTTTTCCCCAGGACAAGACACAGAAGATACTTGATCTTGCCATAAAACATCAAATGATTACCCTCCCGGAGTCCAAGCACCCCGAGAAAGCAGGTGAAGTTAATCACCCAAATTATTGCTCCTATCACCGAGCAATAGGACATCCTCTTGAAGACTGCTTCACATTCAAAGACCGGGTAGAAGACCAGTATCAGCAAGGCAGGTTCGCTCTATCCAGCAGCTGGAGAATAACCCTGCCGTAGAGACATGAACCAAAAAACACGAGAGTAGAACCAGATCAACATCGTTCTTGGAAACGATCTCGTACTTGTCACATGGTAACGCTGTCAGAAGAAGAACCCGAGAATATGGATGACCTCCCTTGGTGCTTCGAAAACGATGATGGCGAGGGGATCTCAGAGTTTCCACCGGCGCCAAAAGAGCTGGAAGATGGAATACATACAACTGCAGATAATCTCAAGAAAATTGATTTAGGAACTGCAAGTGACCCACGGCCGACATTCGTCAGTGAGCTGTTGTCTAAACAAAGGGTGGCTACGCTAAAGGACATGCTCATGCAGCATAAAGATTGCTTCGCATGGAACTATTCCGAGATGCCAGGATTAGATCCAAAGATTGTTGTATACAAATTGTTAATATCCCCGAACGTCAAGCCGATCAAACAAGCACCGAGAAGAATGCAGCTCGAGCTTGAGATGAGCATCAACGCCGAGATCAAGAAGCTAATCGACTCTGGCTTCATCCAAGAAGTTCAGTATCCTGACTGGATCGCCAACATCGTCCCAGTGATGAAGAAAAATGGGACGGTGCGCATATGTGTGGACTTTCGGGATCTCAACAAAACCTGCCCAAAAGACGACTTCCCAGTGCCAGTTACCGAGCTGATGATAGAAAATACGTCCACTCATGAAGTTTTCTCCTTCATGGACGGCTCATCATGTTACAATCAGATAAAGATGCATCCCGAGGACCAAAAGCATACCGCTTTCCGGACCCCTTTGGGCATATTCTGCTACAAAGTGATGCCCTTCGGACTAAAGAACGCCGGTGCCACCTATCAGAGGGCTATGACTAAGATCTTCGATGACCTCATACATGAAATCGTTGAATGTTATATCGACGACCTCGTAGTTAGAAGAAAATCATACGAGGAACATCTAGAGCATCTGAAGATCGTATTTCAACGCCTTCGAAAATATAACTTGAAGATGAACCCTCTCAAATGCGCATTCGGAGTTTCCTCGGGCAAATTCCTAGGATTCGTCGTACGACATCGAGGCATCGAGATAGACCCGTCGAAGATCAAGGCGATCATGGAAATGCCTCCGCCAAAGACTCTCAAGTAGCCGCGATCTCTCTAAGGAAAGCTCGCATATATCCGACGATTCATAGCCAATCTTTCCGGCAAGTGCTGCCTTTACAGTCACCTAATGAAGAAACGGACTCCTTTCGTCTGGGATCATAAATGCCAAAGCGCACTGGACAAAATCAACCAATATCTACAGAATCCTCCGGTTCTAACTGCTCCAATTAAAGGAAAACCTCTCGTCCTGTACACAACAGCCCTCGAAGGTTCTTTAGGCGCGCTGTGCGCACAAGAAAACGACCAAGGGAAAGAGAGAGCCCTTTATTATCTGAGTTGAGTGCTCCTGGGGGCAGAAAGAAATTACTCTCCCATTGAAAAACACTGCCTGGCGTTGATCTTCGCGATAACGAAGCTCAGACACTATGCATTGGCACATGAGGTCCATCTCGTATCAAAGGTAGATCCTCTCAAGTATTTAATGTCTAAGGCCATATTGACAGGACGTCTCGCTAAATGGGCCCTGCTCTTAATGGAGTTCTCAACAACTTATCGACCCCTCAAGGCGGTGAAGGCCAGGCCATTGCCGACTTCCTCGCTGAGCACCCGATACCCGCCGATTCTCCTTTGAACTGCGAATTGCCAGATGAACACGCGTTTGACACGATCGCCGAGGAGAGAAGAAATGATGATACCCAGTGGGAACTCTATTTTGATGGGGCATTTTCCATGAAGAAGCGCAAACAAATCTCCCCTATAATCAAATCAGGGGTATGCCTCATCTTCGTGACTCCACAAGGGGGATAATGCGCTTTGCTTTCTCCTTAACACAGCCGAGGACAAACAATGAAGCTGAATACGAAGCTTTGATAACAGGTCTTGAGATCGCTGACGACATGGGAATTGAAAACCTTCTAATATACGGAGATTCCCAACTGATCGTTAGTCTAGTAAATGGTGACTATCAAACGTACAAGCCAGAGTTGGTGAAGTACGGTGAGAGAGTGCAGCAACTGCTGACTCAAATTCCTTCCTACACCCAGGAAAGCATACCGCATGCGGAAAATAGCAAAGCGGATGCATTGGCCGAGATCGCTAAAGAATTGGCTGACGAGAACTTCGATGACGTGAGGATTGTTGTGCAAAGCCGTCGGGTTCTTGCACCGGCAGAAATATCTCCGGAGTTGTCCGAAGAAAAGGGAGCGGCCGAGCAAATGGCCCTGCAAATAAAAGACCAGGAAAAGGTTGAGGATTGGAGAGAAGTCTTTATAGACTACTTCAAATCCCATCGAACACCTGAAGACACGTCCACAAGACATCAGCTCATGAAACGGGCTCTATCCTTCGCCTTCGTCAATGATACTCTGTATAAGAGATCATTTGATTCTATGTGGTTAAGATACCTGAGACCTGAAGAGGCAAGGAGAGTCGTCTAAGAAATTCATGACGGACTCTGCAGATCTCATCAAGACGGGCCAAAGATGAAGCTGAAGATTAAAAGGATGGGCTACTATTGGCCCACGATGATCCAGGATGCCTCAAATATGCGAAGCAGTGCCACACGTGCCAAATTCACGGAGACTTTATCCATCAGCATCCAAATCCACTGCATCCAACGGTGGCTAGCTGTCCATTCGAAATGTGGGGAACTGACATAATCGGCCCTATCGAACCAGCATCGTCCATAGGACATCGATTCATTTTGGCGAAAAATGATTACTTCTCCAAATAGGCAGAAGCAGTACCGCTAAGGGAAGTGAAGATGGAGAATATTCTCCATTTCTTCAAGACGCACGTCATTTACTGGTTCGGCACTCCGCGACAGATTATCTCTGATAACGGGCCAGCCTACAGAAGCCACAAGATCAGCCGCTTCGCACAACAGCATAATATAGACTGGAGAAACTCTTCAGTCTATAATCCTCGAGCTAATGGTCTAGCCGAAGCTTTTAACAAGACCTTGACGAAGATCGTAAAAAAGACGGTGTCGCGAAATAAGAAGGAGTGGAACGAGAGACTGCATAAAGCTCTCTGGGCGTATCGAACTATGTTCAAAACAGCCACTAACACAACGTCGTATGCATTGGTATTCGGTACGGAGGCGGTACTCCCCCTCGACCTAGAGCTACCCTCTCTACGAGTGGCAGTTCACTACGAGCTAACAGACGAAGAAAATGCTCACCTTCGGCTTGAGGAGTTCGATGCCCTTGATGAAACCCGGCTCATAGCGCAACAAAATCTGGAGGCTTATAAAGCAAAGATGACGCGCTCATATGAAAGACTGACTAGGCCGAAAACATTCCGCCAAGGCGAACTCATGCTAGTGGTCAAAAGACCTATGATCCATAATCGTGCCAAACGGAGGAAGTTCGAGCCGAACTATGAAGGCCCGTATATCATAGACAAAGTTTACCAGGATGGAGCCTATCTACTCATGGACATGCATGGCGAAAGGCCCTTCAGGCCAATAAATGGTCGCTTCCTGAAAAAGTACTACGCCTGACGAGTCACGGCCTAGGTCAATGATAGATGACGACGACTATGTCCGCTCGCTATCTTCCTAAGCCCAAACTCTATAAGTAGTAGCCAGCAACGGACCAAGATGTCCCTAAACTAACAGCGGACCGAAATGTCCTTAAACTAGCAACAGACCGAAATGTCTATAAACTAACAGCGGACCGAAACGTCCTTAAACTAATAATGGACCCATATGTCCTAGAACTGGCTGTTGACCGAGACGTCGATAAACTACTACGAACCGCAGAATCCCAAGGCTGACATAAAAAAATATATATAAAAAAATATTTAAAAAAAAGAGAAAACGGTATGTCCATAAGCAAAATGGGCACGGATGAAAACCCGAAAGGGTTCCGTGAGTAAAAACAGCAGGGCTACCGGCGAGTTTTGTGAAAACCCGAAAGGGCGCAACCTCGTTAAAAGACACTTGCAAAGTCCTCTCGACCTTGTGAGGAGAAACCACTTGCGTGAGATCCTTACGACTCACAAGGGAACAACACACTTAGGGATCCCCACAATTCCTAAGGAGAAAATACACTTGCGAAATCCTCACGACTCGTAAGGAGAACCCTCCTATGAGACCCTCACGGCTCACAGGATTCAAAAGCCTTAAGCTATAGGGATCTAAACGTGTTCTTAAACAGCCATCACAACCTCCAATGCTGCCCTACAAGCGGTTCAATGCTGCCCCTTGTATACAATCAACGGGCGCGAATAAATATTCCCCTAACAAAGTCCCATCCGTGACTAGGGATATGTTTGCACAGTGAACAGCCCTTGTAAGTCCTCTCGACTTATAAGGAGAAAGCTCTCTTGTAAGATCCTTACGACTTACGAGAAGCCATACACTTAGGAATCCTCACGATCCCTAAGGAGAAAACGCACCTACAAGATCCTCATGACTCGTAGGAAGAAATACCTTTATGAGACCCTTACGGCTCATGAAGTTAAAAGCCTTAGTCGACAGGATCCTAACCCTGTCTACTAAGCCACCTTTGTTCGACATCGATGAAGGAAAATGATGATTCACTCCTGGCAATATCCCAGTTGAAGCGGTGCTGATGCCGAAATCGGTGTCTAATTCCAAGCTTGCAGCGAAAAACCATCGAGCCACACATGCATACGAAATAGTCGAAATGATAGGACAACTTGCAACAAAATCAGCAAGTAAAAATGTATGCATGCAAAATAGCCGAAACGATTGGGCAACTCGCAATAAAAAGCAGCGAGTAAAAATAAATCAAATAGCCGAAATGATTGGGCACCGCGAAAAATAGCCGAAATGATTGGGCAATCGCGACCATCGCGATATAAAAGCTGAAATGATAGAGCATCGCAGAAAGAAAAATATAAAATGAAACTTTTTTCCCTACAGGTGAAATCACGTCGATCCCTGTATACAATCCAGGGGCACATACAAAGAGGGAATCATACCTTACCACTAGGCTTCATCGAAACGAAGCCAAATCTCAACTGTTCAAGGATAGCCTAGAAATCATCAACATCGTTCCTCCCCATTCCAGCAGGATTCAGACGCTGCAATCAACCCTGGAGCCACGGCAAAGCCCCTACTCCAAATCTAGATGGTTCACAGACAACCTGGAGATCACTTCGATATTCGTCTCATTACAATAGACGCAACGTCATCCAAATGACCCCGTGGGGGAAATACATCATCTACATGACCCCGTCTCGGAAATACATCATCCACACGACCCCGCCGCGGAAACACATCATCCAGTGACCCCGTCGCGGAAATACGTCATCCAAATGACCTCGTCACGGAAACACGTCATCTACATGACCCCGTCTCGGAAATACGTCATATACATGACCCCGTCTCGGAAATACGTCATCCACATGACCCCGTCACGGAAATACGTCATCTACATGTCCCCGTCTCGGAAATACGTCATCCAAATGACCACCGTCGCGGAAATACGTCATCTACATAACCCCGTCTCGGAAATACGTCATCCACATAACCCCGTCGTGGAAACACGTCATCCAATGGCCCCGTCACGGAAATACGTCATCCAAATGACCCCGTCGTGGAAACACGTCATCTACATGACCCCGTCTCGGAAATACGTCATCTACATGACCCCGTCGTGGAAACACGTCATCTACATGACCCTGTCTCGGAAATACGTCATCTACATGACCCCGTCTTGGAAATACGTCATCCACATGACCCCGTCGCGGAAATACGTCATCCACATGACCCCATCGCGGAAACACGTCATCCAAATGACCCCGTCTCGGAAATACGTCATCTACATGACCCCATCTCGGAAATACGTCATCCAAATGACCCTGTCGCGGAAACACGTCATCCAATGACCCCGTCATGGAAATACGTCATCCAAATGACCCCGTCGCGGAAATACGTCATCCACATGACCCCGTCTTGGAAATACGTCATCCAAATGGCCCCGTCGCGGAAATACGCCATCTACAATATGTCATCCAAATGACCCCGTCGCTGAAATACGCCGTCCACATGACCCCGTCATGGAAATATGTCATCTAAATGACCCCATCATGGAAACGCATCATCCACATGACCCCGTCGCGGAAACACATCATCTACATGACCCTGCCTCGGAAATACGTCATCCAACGACTCCGTGGAACACGGCCAAAGTTAACCTTGACCCCATGGGAAACGCCCGGAGCAACTTCTGACGACGTGAAATGCAGATAATGTCAATCTCATTAAACACTTACGGGTCCTCTCGACCCGTAAGTAAGAAAACTCTCTTGTAAGATCCTTACGACTTATAAGGGAAAACGCACTTAGGAATCCTCATGATTCCTAAGGAGAAAATACACCTACGAGATCCTCTCGACTCGTAGGGAGAAAAGTCTTTATGAGACCCTCACGGCTCATGAAGTTGAAAAGTCTTAGGTAGTAGATCTGAACCTGCTTCCTAAGCCATCACTACCTCTCAAAGAATTCAAAATAGAATGCTCTCTATCTTCTACAGGCTACGCTTACTAAGGTAATATGCCGGCAACACAGAAAGGACAAGAAAGCAAGAAATAACACAAGATGGTATGAAAGAAATGTATCTTTTATTTATGAGTTCAATTGAGTACAAGCTACATCATCTGAAAAGATAAAGAAAAATCGATACATTTTATTCAAAATTTACAAATGGCGCAAAAGCAACTATTGGGATGTAAGCGTATTCAGTAGGCCAATCAATTGCTCACGCACTCCCCTCAGCCTCTCGTCACGGTCAGCTGCCACGACCAACTCCGTTTCAACCTGAGCCCGTTGCTGCAAATAAGACGAAAGTTACTCATCAATGACCCGCCGAGTTGCCTCACGACTCTGCGCATCCTGCTTGATGAGGTCGAGCTTCTGCCTCAGCGTTAACCCATCGGAAATATATCGTAGAAGGCCCTCAAAGATGGTTTTCCACTACACAGCATTGGCGTCAATCTGAGCATGCGATAGAGCAGATTCACTTGAAGTCTCTTCACATTCCTTATGCTTTAAGGCCGCTTCTTGTTCAAGATGGTGGAAGTAAGGAGTGCTCTGCTCGACCCACGCAGGCCGTTGAGAGTTCACAGCCAGAACCTCGGGATCAGGACGTCCGACCTCGAGCTCATACAGACAAGCCTCAATTTTCCTTCAGTGATTAACCCAAGCCTCAACGACGCCCTCACTATGAAAGTTCACGAGCGTCGCCAGCATAGGATTAACCTCGGTAGCAAAATCTGCAGCGAATGTAGGAGCCCCCGCGTCAAGCTCCTCGATGTAATCACTCAACATACGCAGACTATTCGCGGCGCCTTTCGAGTATGCACGTCGAGAAAAGGGGCCTGCTGGCATTATGAGTCGAGATTCGAACGGAGTTGAAGTCGGTATCGCCGCTGCAAAACAAATCACAGTCAAATGACGTTTCAAAAAATAGAGAATGTTTATAAACAATGAAGTTTACTATACCGGCTGAGGTAGATGGCAAGGCCGAGAGTACTGGCGGCACAACTATTCTTTCATCTCCTCCTTCAATCTGTAGTGCTGCAGTCAAAACAAAGAAGGGTTAGCAACGACTTGGCTACCCGTAAAAAAGAAAAGAAAAGACATTAGCTAAAGGCTGTACTCACCAGCGCCACTAGATGAGGCAATTTCTGACTGAAAGGAGAAGTGTGGGTGTAGCACCTGATACAGCATTTGAGATAGTACGAGAGAAGGTAGAGGAGCGGTCACCGTCAAAGCAGTAACTGGAGACACTTCCTCGGATGGCATAACCCCAATGCTCATCACACCTGCATTAGAAATAAGAGAAACACCGTCAAAAGAAATTGAAAGGGATTGCAAAATAAAGGGGAGAGTAATGATCCAAAATCTACCTGGTGAGTTACCGGTCGAGACCGCGACAAGGGCGTCACTGGATGCAGCGAGTGCCTCACCTTCCTCCAACAAAATGGTCTCGCCTTCCGTCGCCTCATCCCCTGACTCTACGAGAGCCTTCGTAACGATCGTGATGCCAGGCGATGGCAGAGAACCACAGGCGGAAAGAATGGAAATTGGAGCAGTGCCCGACTCTTGAGAAAGAGTGGCTACCTCGGGCTCAGCGATCGTAGTCATCTCACCTACCGCTACCTCGGGCTCAGTGATTATTGCTGTCTCACCTGCCGCTACCTCGGGTTCGATGGTTGCCGCCATGCCACCCGCCACTTCCTCGGCAAAACTAAGCCCTGCAAGATAGGATATATGAGAACCTGAGAATTAAAACTTTGACAAAAGAACCCAATGTTACGTTACCTTGGATCGGTTTTTCGATTGCCTCCCGAGCCGCACGGGCTTCCTGTCTGTGGGCGGTAGACAAGGCAACCGAAGTATCCTCTGAAAGGGTGAGGGCAGGAGTAGCAGCGCTCGGACTTGCACCCGCAGCCAAGGCAGCGTTACGCTCCCTTGCTGTGCGCATTCTACGCTTCCTTTCCGCTCGGGCCGTGAGAGCGGATCTTTTAGAAGCCTACATCAATAAGACGTCATCGTCCACGCCAAGGGTTACCTATGGAGCCATTATGGCATCCGTCATCGGTTGTTTAAGTGAGGCTTCTTTCGGCAATACTGGCGGAACTGAAACTTCGATAGCCGACCTTAGGGGCATCTCCGCACCGTCCTGCGAAGTCAGTGCCACACCTGGAATAACTTGAGTAGAGGTAGTTCCTGTAATAAGATGAAAAAGAGTGGTCAGATTACCCATAAGAAACGGGAGCGGAGACATGGTGAACCGAAATGTACCGATGCCTGAGGATGCTTGAAGTCTTTCCTCTTCCTCAAAAGTATTAAGAGAAGCTGCGAGAACTTCTTCGGTGGAAATGCTTGTTAAAGAAGGAAAGGTGTCAGTCAAAACATGATGATAAAGATATGATACAATGACAAAAGATACAGCTGATGGTTACCTGATCGCGCAAGGATAGCCAGTCCCGCTTCGTGGCTTGCCAATTGCTCAGATTCTGCAATGGCAGCCGCCAGATCAGTGTCATCTGGCGGCATGAATAGACCCTCGTTTGTCCCGTACTCGCTCAGGACCTCGCCATAAGGAGCGTGAGGCTCCTGGCCGAGTACAACGTCAACATAAAGGATCGACTTTTTCTTCCTCTTCTGTGAGCGAGCTCCGGTCGCAGCCAGCACTAGCTTACGCTTGGTGGGCACTTTGGGATGACGAGTCCCGATATCTGAACCCACGCCGGACTCGGGGGAAGCTACATTCACCGACTCCACGGGAGAACGGGGTATCGGTAGCTCGGGCCTGTCGTGCGGGACTTCGATCACGGCAACTTCTCTTAGCGGAGGTGGGACAATAGTCTGTCGCTTCAGAGGGACATTTCGATCACCAGCAGGGGCGCACCTTTTCGATCAAGCAGCAGTCGCTTCTCCTCCCTGATAACGGCGCCCATTGAATGCTGGTACCACGCCACGTACGCATTAAGGGCCTTCAGGATACAGCTCGGTTCGCTGATAAAAAAGTTGGACCCTGTGTTCAAGCGCAGGAAATGATGCAGCGCGCTCTGCATTCCCTCTTCGGTAGCAGCAGGTTCTGCCAAGAAAGCTTCAAGTGGGACGCCCTGATTGTAACTCAGCTGCTAGGTAAAACGATGCGGGTTGTATCTCATGAATAATGCCGCATCATTTTTCCTAAATACGAGAAAGCCCGGCCTAATGGAGTACAAATGAAGAATCTTCCGGGCTTTCAACATAAAGGCCCCGTCTTTAAAGATGTCTTCCAATGGCAGCACCGCTTTTGAAGTTTCCTGGCCGATGGTCAAGACTTTGTCTGTGAAAGACATATCATCTCCAACCGTGCAAGGACGAAGGAGCAAGCCCCTAGCTTCCCGCGGTGACGGACTCACGATAGAGGCGTCAACCAACCGCATTATCCGAGGGAACCTAGATCTGTCGTAAAAAGAAGGTCTTTTGTGGATACCAAAGACCCCAAGCACGTACAGCTCCATCCATGAAGTGAAGTAATGCATTAGGAAGTTGGCAGGATGAACCCCTGGTTCAGTGGTATCCGCTGCTAAGCTGAGGCCATGATATAGGTGGGCTAACCCTGCGATCACGATGGCCACTTGTATTCCGGCAACCATGCGATGCGCGGGGTAGAGGACAGAAGGCCTCATGTAATGAGGGTGCAGAGGAAGAGCGAACCAGCTTAACCATAAACTGAGAAACCCGAGAAAGAACGCTTGCTCATCAATGCCTGGAGCGGCGATTTCTGACAGGGGGAAGATCGCGACGTCGGGAAGGAAGAAACCCTTTTGATCGGCTTCCAGTGTTGGCCGATGATCCAAACCAAAGCCGAAAGGATCATCAAGTTTAGCAAACTTTTCGCCTTGTCGCGAAAAAATTTTTGGGCGCAGAAAACGGGCAATGAAGTCCGTAAAGCGGACCCCCCGGCCTCCGGATTCAAGAAAGAGGCTCTCATACATGTAAGTCCACGTTACCTCTCCCGGTACTTACGGGCTTGCGGAAATGATGAAAAACGATTTTTCAAGAGGTGGTAACATGGACTCAAAATACAGATCTTTGTTAAACAACTACCTAACAACCTAACTAGAGTTTTACCTACTCGGTTAGAGGGCTATACCTTTCTTGAACTCCTTCGTCTTCAACTCTTTCCGGAGTACGGATCGGCCTCACCTCGTCGTCTCCTTGCGCCGAAGATGGATCCACCTGAAAGCTTCTACCTTTGGCTTCTTCTTCGAACTTGAAGAAACTAGAACACTTGGTTTGCTAAACCTTGTGAACTAGGATGAGTAGAGAAGTGATATGGGTTTTCTTTTATCTCTAAGGCAATGTTTCTCAACTCATGAGAGGGTGTTGCCTTGAGCTAGAGAGAGAGCAGGACGAAGAGCAAGAGGGAGAGCTCAAGCAAGAGAGAGAAATGAAATGAGAGAATGAGTAACTCTTTTGCCATCCAAGCTCTCATAATCCAAAACCATCATAACAAAAATAGTAATCAAGTATTGTGTGATGGTTCAAGTCAAAATGGCTATATCATTTCATGCACTCATTTTGCAAAAACAAGCAAGCAAGCAAAAGTCTTTGCCATGAAATGATAGCCATTGTCATGATGATGGTCAACTAGTCCAACCTAGTCAACCGGTCAACAAAGTCAACAAGTCAACAAAGTCAACCCCTCAACAACCATGTCACTATAATACTTAATTAATATTATTGTTAATTATATTTCTTATTCTCATTAGGGTTTAGCAAAAAGTCAATCGTCAACAGTCAACAACCCCAATGAGAATCCTCTGCCTCTGTCACTCTGTCAACTGTGCATACACACCCGCATCCGTGTTCCAAGAAACACGAATACAAACGAGATAAAACCAATCCCAAAATGTACACTAGGATCTGGCTTAAACCAAAGCCCGCTAGTGTTAACTGTCCGGACACTAAACGTGCACTAGTGCACGGATGTGACCGAACCCTGTCGCAAAACCATGCGACCTCTACTCTTTTGCCTAAAGGCGAATAGCTTTCTGTGTGGGACTCTAAAGACTCGAAACTACGCTGGCAGTGGGTTTAACCACAGACCGCAAGCGGCACTAGCTGTGCGTAACGGTCCCCAGGTAGATGCCGACAAGAAGACTGACGAGGTGAAATCCATCTGAACTCCTACTGAGTCTGAATGTGACAATCTCTGTACAGTCCGGTCTGTTCGTCTGATACATCGCATGGTGGGCCTAGGAGGGCGGTAAATGTCAGTCCCCTACTAGCGGTACAAGTCGTGTCGGAGTGTAGCCCAGAACACCCTGAGATAACACTGGAAACTTACCAGTATATCTCGCTTACCCTGGCCAGGGACTACTCGTGTAATGGCTCTCCTAGACACAGCGCGATGTCAACCCCCAATACCGGGAGAGACGAATCCTGTTTAACCGTCACTGCCTCCAAGTGCTTCGGGACTGCACCCAACTACTACCTGTTTGCATGACTCCTTTGAGCCGTGGTAGGGTAGTAATCTAAGTACAGTGGGAACATACTCGAGGCGAAGTGACAGTGTCAAGTCAGCGGACTAAGCTGTACTCATGTCACCTGGGAACTGATAACTGACGATAGATATAGTACTAACCAACAGTTCCCGACGAGTCCTGTCCAGTGTACTCGTAACCTAACGAGCACCCGCATACTATCTCAAGTACGATGTACTGACGGCTGTGGGACAGACCGTCTCCCACACTGGGATGAGAAGCGCATACGCTAGTCTACTCCGGAGTATCGATGCCCTGTCTCGATAGTCCTGCGACTAGAGACCTGCATAAGGATGTGCTTATAGATTACTCAGCCCCCACGAGTGTGACTGCCATCACAACGCTGGTAATCAAGCAAAGATCCTAAGGGTTCCAGTAATGTGTATAGGTGATTTACTAAAATAAACACATGTATACATTAAAGTAGAAACAAACCAAGTAGCATACTACTATATTGAGCAAGATTGTCTATACAAGGTGAATATCCCAAGCTTCCATTAAGTAATATACAAACTAGTATGATACAGTAATGGCCTCTAGGGCATATACACTAATAATCTCCCACTAGCACTAAGGCCATGCACTGGCGTATCGAAGACCTATCATCTCGATCAGCCGCTCGAACTGAGTCTGGGGTAAGGCCTTTGTGAGTGTATCAGCAGTGCTTTTTTCCGTAGAAACTCTCCGAACCTCGATCTCCTGGCGACCCACGATCTCCCTGATCAGGTGATTGTAGGGTTACTAGGCACACTAACGAGGCTCTACAAGGCATCGACCATGCCAAAATTAAATTTTTATGTGCCGAATAACACTAAGCAAGATCGTTAACTAGAGTTTAGGCGAAACTAAAGGCAATTAAACAACTTTACTCTAAAGGGAAAACGAAATACAACCTTTGTAGATCGGTCCTTCACTTCTAAATCTCCTTGATGAAGTCCCTTCGCTGCGATCAAGCTTCTCCCGGACTCTTGCATGGCTCCACAACGCGAAGGAAGCGACCTTGCTTGAAATCTCCGAGGCTGAAGATGATTTACGTCGAAGGAATTCCGACTCAAGCTCCTACTTCACTAACTAGAGAAATAGTGAAGTAAACACCCTATACTAAAGTGCTAATCTAGTAGAGGATGGAGAAATAGAAAGTGGGTTCTCTTTGGATTTTTGTTTCTCACAACCTTTCTCACTTTGGATCAAACCCTAGTTTATCTTTTCTCTTTGCTCTAATGAAGAAGAAGATGATGAACCAAAAGAAAAGATATGAGGATAATGATTAAGTGAGTTGTGTAACCATGGTGAGTGAGTATCATATACTAACCCTTGTAGAGCCATAACCATAGCTAGTTGATTATGGTTGGGTTAAAAGGAATCTAAGGTAAAGACAAACTTAGTAGACTTTGTCAAAGCAAGTTAAGCTTCTACAAGCTTCATGCTCATTCCAAAACTCCACTAATTTTATAATTATCTTAAATAATCTTAACCCATCATAATACATAGAATGGTGTATGTCTCATACACACAAGTCATGTGTATCATCAACCATGATACAATATGATAACATATTTTAACATATATCATATACGTGTTAAAATAGTGTGCATGTGAGAAAAACCCTAAAGTGAACAAGTGTTAGCAAATGTAAATTAGTATATCTAATATACAATTATACACTTAATTATTAAATTAACACTTGACTTAATAATCCGGTCATATCTCATATAACCGGCTAACATCCATCGTATCGACTTATCGAATCAACACTTGATTCGATAACCCGGTCATATCATATATATAACCTGACCGATACAATAAGTCGCGAGAATAGAATACGGTATCACATACACACATTTATTCTTGGTCTCGCACATATCACATACGTGCTCCTATTTCGTTTCGCCTGAGCCAGTAAAATCTCTGTGTAGGACTCTAAAGACTCGTCAATACGCCGACAGTAGGTGATGATCACATCACGCACCCACAAGCCGTCAGCGGTACTAGCTGGACATAACGGCTACCCGGGTATTGAGCGATCAGAAGATCAGCAAGCAAGCCCGCTCCAACTCCTGTGAAAGCCTGCCGGTAACACTTCCCGTACAGTCCAGTCTCATCGTCTGATATGTCGCATATCAAGTCTAGGGGTGGTAAACGTCAGACCCCAATAACCGATAAGTCATGCCGATCTGAGGCTCATAACGGGTCGAGAAACTACTGGTAACACTTACCAGTAAATCTCTAATCAGCCCTGGCCAGGGACTTCCCTGTTACGGCCAATCGAGCACAGCGCAACATCAACCCCCAATACCGGGAGAGACGAAACCCTTCCTATCGCTCATTGCCTCCATATGACTCGGGACTGTACCCAAAAACCACCGTTTTGCATGCCCTCATGGACGTGGTAAGGTGGAAATCAAAGCACAGTGGGAATCACACAAGACTCTATGACGATCTCGGGTCTACAGACTAACCTGCACAAGTGTCACCAGAGAACTGCCATCTGACGTGAAGTATAATACCATCTGGGTGTTCTCGGCGAGTCCGTCCAGTGTACCCAGTCTCTACTGAGCACCCATATACCATCTCTGATGTCAAACACCAATGGATACGGGATCATCCATTGCCCATCTCATGGGTCGAGAAGCATATACGCTAGTCTATACTGGTATATCGATGCCCCGTCTCGATACACCTACGACTAGGGACCTTGAAGGATGTACTTATAGACTACCATGTCCCCACTAGTATGATCCGCATCATAGTCCAGGTAGTCAAGTACACATCCTAAGGGCTTTATCAACACGTAACTATAAGACAGTATGAAGAGACAAGTATACATGTTACAGTAAAGAGCAACCAGATAGCATACTATCATGACGAGCAAGAAAGTCCTCTCTATATATGTCCAAGCATCCAATATAATATACATCATCTGTACAATACTGGCCTCTAGGGTATACATACAACTAACAATCTCCCACTTGCACTAGGGCCAGCTGCTGTAGTATCGCATACCGAGCATCCCGAAGAGTCTCTCAAACTGTATCTGGGGAATGGCCTTCGTGGGTGGATCCGCTGTATTATTCTTCGTGTCAACCCTCCTGACCTATCTCCCGGATCAGGTGATACCGCCTCAGAATATGCCTGGATCGCTGATGGGACCTGGGTTCCTTGGCTAAAGCCACCGCTCCATTGTTATCGCAATACAAAGGTATTGGATGCTCAATGGATGGAACCACTCCAAGTTCAGTAATGAACTTCTTGATCCAGACAGCCTCTTTGGCAGCATCGTTGGCAGCGATGTATTCAGCCTCCATCGTCGAGTCTGCCACGGTTTCCTGCTTGGAACTCTTCCAGCTAACCGCCCCTCCGTAAAGGGTAAAGACAAATCCCGACTGCGACTTAGAGTCGTCCTTATCACTCTGGAAGCTCGAATCGGTAAAGGACTCCACTTGGAGTTCTCCGTTACCATACACCAAGAGCATCTTTTTAGTCCTTCGCAAGTACTTGAGAATGCTCTTCACAGCTTTCCAGTGACTCTCTCCAGGATCAGCTTGATACCTGCTCACTATACTTAGTGAGTATGCTACATCGGGTCTGGTACATAGCATCGCGTACATGATAGAGCCTACTGCCGAAGCATAGGGTATCCCTTGCATGCGAGCTCCCTCTAAATCAGTCTTGGGAGACATCTCTTTGGAGAGAGTGAGCCCTGAGATCGTGGGTAAAAACCCACAATTGGACTCTTCCATACTAAACCTCTTTAGTATTGTGTCAATGTACCTGGATTGGGACAATCCCAATATCCGTTTAGATCTATCTCTATAGATCATAATTCCCAATATGCAGGAGGCATCACCAAGATCTTTCATTGAGAATCTTTGTGATAAGAAGAGCTTCACCGATTGTAGCATATGAATGTCATTTCCTATCAAGAGTATGTCGCCCACGTACAATACGAGGAAGACAACCTTACTCTCTGCCACCTTCTTGTAGATACACGGTTCATCTACGTTTTTGACGAAATCAAACTCTTTGATAATGAAGTCAAAGCAGATGTTCCAACTCCGTGATACTTGCTTCAATCCATAAATGGATTTAAACAGCTTGCACACCTTTCCGCTGCTCCCACTATCTACGAAGCCCTCTGGCTGAGTCATGTACACGCACTCTTCTAAATCACCATTCAGAAAGGCGGTCTTAACATCCATTTGCCAGATTTCGTAGTCATGATATGCAGCGATGGCAAGCATGATCCGGATGGATTTAAGCATAGCCACTGGAGAAAAGGTTTCATCATAGTCCACACCTGGTCTTTGACGAAAACCCTTTGCAACAAGTCTAGCTTTGAAAGTCTCTACTTTCCCATCTACACCAAGTTTTTTCTTGAAGATCCACTTGCTCCCAATGGGTTTTACCCATTCAGGAGCAACTTCCAAAGTCCATACTTTGTTGGTGTACATGGATTCTATCTCAGACCGTATTGCATCCAGCCATTTCACTGAGTCCCCACTCGTGATGGCCTGCTCGAAGCTAGTTGGGTCATCATCAACCATGATGCAATCCTCGCTCCTACCATCAATGAGAAAACCGTAGTATCTCTCAGGTGGGTGAGGAAACCTACTAGATCGGCGGAGTGGCTGGGGTTCGTTGGGAACTACCGAATCCTCTGGTTTCACTAAATCTTCAGTTGCAGTTTGTGTATCTGGAACCTCTTCCAGCTCTACCACTTTGCCACTAATTTCTTTTGCAAGAAATTCCTTTTCCAAAAAGGTGGCATATTGAGAAACAAACACTTTTTGTTCTTCAACGTGGTAGAAAAAATATCCTTGGGAATTCTTAGGATATCCCACAAACTTGCAAAGAACTGACCGTGCCTCGAGTTTGTCTGGATTTTGCCTTTTGACATAGGCCGGACAACCCCATATCTTAACTCGTTTAAAATATGGTCTCTTCCCACTCCATATCTCATATGGTGTGGTAGGTACAGATTTAGACAGAACTTGATTCAATAGGTATGCTGTTGTCCCAAGCGCATAGCCCCAGAAAGAAATAGGTAACTCAGCTGTACTCATCATCGAGCGCACCATATCTAATAGGGTGCGATTCCTCCGTTCAGATACACCGTTGTGCTGTGGTGTATATGGAGGAGTTAGCTGAGAGAGAATCCCATTCTGTTTTAAGAAGTCCAGGAATTCATTGCTTAAGTATTCACCTCCTCGATCAGATCGAAGGATTTTAATACTTTTGCCGGTTTGGTTCTCGACTTCTTGTTTATATTCTCTAAATTTCTCAAAAGCTTCTGATTTGTGTTTCATCAGGAACACATATCCGAATCTAGAGAGATCGTCAGTGAATGTAATGAAGTACGAAGAACCATCCCTGGCATGTGTAGACATAGGACCGCATACATCACTATGTATCAGTCCCAAGAGTTCGGTAACTCTTTCTCCGTGTCCCGTAAACGAAGTTTTGGTCATCTTGCCTTTGAGACATGACTGGCAAGTGTCATAAGATGAAAATTCGAACGGTTTCAAGTATCCATCCTTATGCAACTTAGCTAGCCGTGTCGCATTTATATGACCGAGTCTACAATGCCACAAGAAGGATTCGTTCGGTTCTGAACTCTTCCTCTTGTGTGTGTTTGTTATGCTCAGAACTGTTGATTGATTTAGAACATAAATGCCATTGCACATCGTACCTGATCCGACCAACTTTTGGTTTAGGAAAATGTTCATAACATTATCCTGTAATACAAAATTATATCCCTCTTTACTCAACAAAGAAACCGATATAATGTTGCATATCAGGTTCGGCATGTAATAGCATTCGTTCAGAATCATTGTATTACCAGTTGGCAATACAAGGTGATATTCCCCGACGGTTTTAGCTGCAACAATTGCACCATTTCCAACCCTTATGTCTTTATCACCTTCTCTAAGTTCTCTACCTTTCCTAAGCCCATGTAACTGATTACATCTATGGGATCCTGACCCGGTATCTAATACCCAGGACGTAGAGGAAATGGAGAAACAGTTCTCAGTAACGAACACACCCGAAGAAAATGCATCAACATGTACTTTCTTCATTCGGGTGGCATGAGAATCCTGGTATTCCCCTATATCCTGTTCAGTCTTATAACTCTTATAAGAAAGAACGGAACCAACGTTCCCCAGCACAGTATAACATACGGGTTCGGTCAATACATCCATATTATTATCTTTATTAAGGCATGATATGGTCGCTACCTGGAGAGAGAGAGAGAGAAGAAAACACTTTAGCGTATGCTCTTGCAAGATCAGATTGGTTATTATCTTATCTAATCAGGATGGCTCCCACTATTTTTATCAAATCTTCCTTCAAACCCTAAAAGGAAAGACTAGCCGGGATTAATTACACCCTACAACTTCGCCAATCTTTCAACCAGGCCAGTGTCGGTACTTTGAGGGAGGTTCCCCATGCTTTCGCACGGACCTAATTAAAGTAAACCTCATTTTCCCAGAGGCGTAACCCCGTTGACACCTTTCTAGACACCTACTTGATCGGCTAATTGTCCTGTGTAAAACTCTCCCAGGAGTAACAATTACTCGCAGTGGGTATTGGGATCCAACTATCTCATAGAAGGTATGCAATCTCATTGCAAATCTCAACACTTGAAATTCCCGATAACATTTTGCCCCTAGCAATTTATGACCTTAACATAGTCAACAAATCATAATTGCTAGTCAATTTCAACCCATCATTTCCCGATTGAATTAAACCCACCTGCACGACCCTTAACATAGTCAACAAAGTCGTACAACTACCCTAATCCAATCACATCTCATGTTTTAACAGATAAGTACTAATTAGCTACCGCACACTACGCCTTAACATAGTCAACAAACGTAGCACAAATACTAACTAGTCTTTATCTGAAATGACGGAGGGCCACGCAGGTTTTTCATAAAACCATGAGCGTAATGAACTTGATATCGTCGTAGAATCATGTGAAATTTTGAAATGGAGTGTTTTTGAGACTTTCATTAGTTTTGCTAAAGAGGTCACTCCCGGTGAAGGGATCTCGGCTCTTTCCTCATCGAATAAGGTGCAGGACATATCATATATATCACTGTGCAAAGCAAAACTCTAAAAGCAATCAAAAGACAAACCGAGTTTTGTAGCATCTGCCAGTTTCGCTAAAGAGGTCACTCCCGGTGAAGGGATCTCGGCTCTTTCCCCATCGAATAAGGTGCAGGGTATATCATATATACCGCTATGCAAAGAAAAACTGTAGCTACCCTTTTTATTTGAAAATTTGATTCTACAACATCTTTTAGGTTTCTTTTCTTTCATTAATCACATTAATAAAGTCCCATCATTTAAGTCACCTAAACATCACAGATAAATACGACGTACACTTATGCCATCCGCATTCGCCTCGATGTCCCCTCGTGCACCGTTAGGTTAGGTAACTAACGGCAGAGCAAGGCAGGGCTAGCGCGGGTGTAAAACATAAGTAACGCCTATTTAATATTGTTAGTTATATGTATGCCCTAGAGGCCATTACTGTACATAGGATGTATATTGTAGTGGATGCTGGGACATATATAGGGAGGACTTTCTTGCTCGACATGATAGTATGCTATCTGGTTACCCTTTACCTTAACGTGTATGCTGATTGTCTCTCTGTTACATGTTGGTAAAGCCCTTAGGATATGTACTTGACTACCTGGACTATGATGTGGATCATACTAGTGGGGACATGGTAGTCTATAAGTACATCCTTCAAAGTCCCTAGTCGTGGGTGTATCGAGACGGGGCATCGATATACCAGAGTAGACTAGCGTATACCTTCTCGACCCATATAGATGGGCGATGGATGATCCCATATCCATTGGTGTTTGACATCGGAGATGATATACGGGTGCTCAGTAGAGACTGGGTACACTGGACGGACTCGCCGAGAACTCCCAGATGGTATTATACCTCACGTCAGATGGCAGTTCTCTGGTGACACTGGTACAGAGTAGTCTGTTGACCCGAGATCGTCATAGAGTCTTGTGTGGTTCCCACTGTGCTTTGATTTCCATCTTACCACGTCCAAGAGGGCGTGCAAAACGGTGGTTTTTGGGTACAGTCCCGAGTCACATGGAGGCAATGAGCGATAGGAGGGGATTCGTCTCTCCCGGTATAGGGGGTTGATGTTGCGCTGTGTTCGATTGGCTATAACAGGAAATCCCTGGCCAGGGTTGCTGAGATTTACTGGTAAGTGTTACCGGTAGTTTCTCGAATTGTTATAGACCTCATATCGACACGACTTATCGAGCTATTGGGGTCTGACGTTTACCACCCCTAGGCGAGATATGCGACATATCAGACGATCAGACCGGACTGTACGGTAGTGTTACTGGTTGGATTCACTGGAGTGTGAGCGGGCTTGCTCGTCGATCTTCAGATCGCTCAATACCCGGGTGGCCGTTACGTTTAGCAGACCGCTTGCGGCTTGTGGATGCTTGATATGATCATCATCTGCTGCCGGCGTATTGACGAGTCTTTAGAGTCCTACACAGAGGTTTCCTGGGTCAAGCGAAACGAAATAGGAGTGCATATGAGATATGTGCGGGACCGAGAATGATACCGGTATGTGATACTGTATTCGATTCTCGCGATATGTGACATTGATCGGTTATATGCGATATAGCCGGGTTATCGGATCAAGTGTTGATTCGATAAGTTGTTACTGTTGATATTAGTCGGTTATATGCGATATGACCGGATCATTAAATCAAGTGTTGATTTAATGATTTAATGCATAATTATATATTTGATATATTACTTTGCGTTAACTAGTATTGGTTCACTTTAAATGGATTTTCTCACTCGGCTTGTACACATTGTATATGTGATATACTTTTGTGCACATGCTTGTATCATATATGATGATATATGATAGCTAGGGTTTGTGTAAAGAGTTAATACCTTGGTTAAATAAATGGTTAAGGTTTTTATTCATTTTATTCATTTATTCTTTTATTCTTTTAGAAAAAGAAAAAGAAATGAGATAAATGGTGGCATTCTTTTCATTCATGAAGCTTCATGAATGCTTTGACCATGTCACCATTTTTGTCTTCTTTTTAAACCTAACAATTCTCATTAACTCAAGTTAGCTCTCTACACTTTACCATAGTCATTATTATGATAAGAATTATTATTCTAATATTTTCATATGATTCTTATCATAACTTTCTTCTTCTTCTTCTTCTTCTTCATCTTCTTCTTTGAAGAAGCTTGAGGTCATCAATGGTGGATTGATGATTTGAGTGAGAAATCCAATTCTAAAGTCTACCCACTTCCTATTTCTTCATCCTCTACCTCTTGCCAAGTAGTAGAGTGTGTTTACTTCACAAGTTTCATGACTTGGTGAAGTTGTGAGCTTGATCTAGTGATGCTTCGACGTAGATCATCTTCGGCATGGACATCGACGACCTAGCTTGCCCATTCTCCGACGAAGCCGACGCTTGAGCCCGGATTTGATTTGGACAGCGGAGAGGACCTCGTTGCGGAGCTATGGAGGTGGAGCACCGGATCTACAAAGGTTGTATTTCCGTATCTTGTAGTTAAGTGTTAACTAGTTAGCTTTTTCGCCTAGTTTTCTAGCAAACGATCCGTAGTCGGGTCTCTCGGCACCTAGAATATTTGAAAATGGCATGTTCGATACCTTGTGAGACCTCACTAGAGTGCCTAGGAACCCTACAGTGGTATCAGAGCCTAGCTAGAGCCTTAGGTGAAGCGTAGACGGAATTTGAAGTCCGATCGAATCAAAACCCGAACCCAAAATAGCTCTCTGGACTTTTTCCAAATTCTGGGTTTTTTCCAAATTAAAAGTGCTTAAAAAATTCAGCAGGGTATTGTATGAATTACCATGAAAAACGAGCCACTAATTCCCCAGGTTGACCGCGGAACCGCGGCGTTGACCCCCATTAAGCGGCGGTTCCGCGGCGCATTGAAGGCATTAGCGACGGTTCTTTGCACAGTAATTCATACCTCTGTTGTTTGTATTTTCTGGGCATTTTTAATACTGTTTCAAGAGTTGAATTTTCTGGAGTTGTTTTGGGGATTCGGTGTTTCGATCGGGGTATCAAATTTTGTCTATTTGGCTTTCCAGATAAATTTTAGAATATGTTAAAAAGTTCGACCGGATATAAATACCCAATTTTTCCCCTGTCGGGAAATTTCCAAGTGTTGGATTTTTCCGTAGTTTAACGACGTTCTAAGTAGTGCAAGTAACTCAATGGACCCTCTAGAAGACAACAAACCTTAACTCGATTATGTGACCGTCTTGAACTGCCCTTTGAACCTTCGGGTTTGGGGCAGTACGGCGTGCCACATGTGAGGCGTTGGCTTGACCCTTCTACGGCTGGACCGTTGGTACTGAGGCACGAACTGAATGTTGTTAGACTTATTTCATGTGTTGAGCTGTATCGGGAAAACTTGGGTGTTTGAATGTTCGATCGGAAAGTTTAACATTTTCTATTTTATCTGGAATGGGATACAATAATTGGAATTCACAAAAGTTATGAGATAACTAAATGAATGTTATAAACATAGCAGTTTAGTCTCACTTGATCGGTTGCCACGGAATTTTGATGTGATCAGAAGTCCGTCGCAATCACGTAGCGTACGCGGATACTCGCCGGGTAAACTTAATAGACAGCCTCACTCCATAGCCCCGACCAAGTGACTGTAGGAGAACCCCGTCGCCGAAAGCATCCGTTCGGGTGCTCGCGGCAGCGGTGTTCCGCCTTGGTGCACTTCGTCGACGGTATTGGGGGTGCGGCCGCCTACTAAAGTTTGCGACGAGTATTCGATCAGACTTTCGGGAATCTTGTTGAATTTCCCGACTCGATATTGAAAAGTGTTTTCGATAATGAGACTAAGATGCGGGGTTTATAATTGTTAGGCATGCGATGTCTAAGTAATTCATTTGGTCAGGCATGCGATGTCTGAGGTGGTTGCGGATTCCAACTGTTGTAGTTTTACACTTTCTTTTCTGTGACCGTAAGTGTAATATGTGATATCGCCGGTTTCGTTGCTATATGTCAACGACAATTGGGATGCGCATATTTACTTACGTTGATGACATGTGATGTTATGTGTTGCTGGATATGTTATATTGGATCGTCGTGTTTGAATAGCCGGGGGTTTTTATGTGAGATGAGTGTTTTTCATTTTCATTCATGTAAAAACTTGTATGTAATATTCTTTTATTTGGGGCACTTCCAGGTAGCGGAAGTTGTCACCCTTTGTATATTATTTACTTTTCCGCATTAGGATAGACCCAAGGAGGGGAGCACAAGTAACCGGGTTCTGGGGTCCAGTGGGAGACCAACTCGAGGAGTCGAGTCCGGGTCTCCTAACCCTAGAATTGGCAGGGTTGCTTGCCGCTCTCGTAGGGGTCTAGGGGTGTGGGATTGGCTATTCATCACGACCGTGGAATCCGTGTTTTATACTGGCTCGTATTGAAAACACGGACGTCCTAGTATATCCAATATTTCATATGATTATTCTGCTGCGATATCTGTGATGTGACTCTGTGATGGATATAGTATATAGTATATATGATATATTATATAGACGTTACTTATGTTTTGCACCCGCACTAGCCCTGCCCTGCTCTGTCGTTAGTTACCTAACCTAACGGTGCACGAGGGGACATCGAGGCGAATGCGGATGGCATAAGTGTACGTCATATCTATCTGTGATGTTTAGGTATTTAAATGATGGGACTTCATTAATGTGATTAATGAAAGATAAGAAACCTATGATGTTGTGGAATCGAATTTTAAAATAAAACAGGTAGCTACAGTTCTTGCTTTGCATAGCGGTATATATGATATACCCCGCACCTTATTCGATGAGGAAAGGACCGAGATCCCTTCACCGGGAGTGACTCCTTTAGCAATAACTGGCAGATGCTACACACTCGGTTTGCTTTTGACTGCTTTTGGGTTTTTGCTTTGTACAGCGATATATATGATATATCCCGCACCTCATTCGACGAGGAAAGGGCCGACGATCCCTTCACCGGGAGTGACTCCTTTAGCAAAACTAGAAAAGCCTCAAAAGCACTCCATTTTAAAATCATTTGATTCTACAACGATATCAAGTTCATTACGCAATAGGTTTTAAGAAAAACCTGTCGTAGCCCTCCGTCATTTCAGATATGTACTAGTTAGTATTCGTGCTGCGGTAGTTTGGCATTCGTCAAGGCGTAGTGTGCGGTAGCTAACTAGTATTTATCTGTTTATGCATATGATGCAAATTGGATTAGGGTAATCGTACGGCGTTGTTTGGCATTCGTCAAGGGTCGTGCGGGTGGGTTTAATTCGATCAAGAAATGTACGGGTTGAACTTGACTAGTGGACTATGGGTTGTTTGGCATTCGTCAAGGTCATAGCGAGCTAGGGGCAAAATATTATCGGGAATTTCAAGTGTTGAAATTTGCAATGAGATTGCATACCTTCTATGAGATAGTTGGATCCCGATACCCGCTGCGAGTAAGAGTTACTCCTGGGAGAGTTTTATACATTACAATTAGCCGATCAAGTAGGTGTCTAGAAAGGTGTCAACGGGGTTACGCCTCTGGAAAAAAGAGGTTTACATTAATTAGGTTCGTGCGAAAGCACGGGGGACCTCCCTCAAAGTACCGACACTGGCCTGGCTGAAAGATTGGCGAACTTGTAGTGTGTAATTAATCCCGGCTAGTCTTTCCTTTTAAGGTTTGAAGGAAGATTTGATAAAAAGCAGTGGGAGCCATCCTGATTAGATAAGATAATAACCAATCTGATCTTTCAAGAGCTTACGCTAAAGTGTTTTCTTCTCTCTCTCTCCAGGTAGCGACCATTTCATGCCTTAATAAAGATAATAATATGGATGTATTGACCGAACCCGCATGTTACACTGAGCTGGGGAACGTTGGTCCTGCTTAAACTTATAATTGTTATAAGACAGAGCAGGAAATTGGGGAATACCAGATTTTCCGTGCCGCCCAAACGAAGAGAGTGCATGCTGATGCATCATCTTCGGGTGTGTTCATTACAAAGAACTGTTTCTCTGTATCCTCTACGTCCTGGGTATGTGATACCAGATCAGGATCCCAGATATGTAGTCTGTTACATAGGGCTACAGAAAGGTAGAGAACTGAGAACGGGTGATAAGTTTCATGAGGCAGAAAACGGGGCAAGAGTTGCAGCCAAGTCTGTCGGTCACTGTCACCCTGTATTACCAATACATTGATTCTGAACGAATGTTATTAGATACCGAACCTGATATACCAAATCATATCACTCTCTTTATTAGTAAAGAAAGGATATAATTTTGTATTGTTGGATAATGTTTTGAACATTTCCTATATCAAAAGTTGATCGGTTCAGGCACGTTATCTAAAAGTGTTGATGTTCTAAATCAAACTACAGTTCTTAGTATATGGAACACACACAAGAGGAAGAGTTCAGAAATGAACGGATTCTTCTTGAGGTATTGTAGACTAGGTCAGATCTATGCGACCCGACTCGCAGTAGTTACATGTAGATGCATATTTAAATCAGTTTGAATTTACATCTTGTGAAACTCGCTAGTCATGTCACAAAGATATAATGACACCAGCTCTGTTTATTGGAAACAGAGAAAGAGTTAATAAACTCTTGGGATGATACATGTTGATGTATGTAGGTCCCCTGTCTACACATGCCAAGACTGGTTCTTTATACTTCATTACGTTCTCTGATGATCTTTCGAGTTTCAGACCTATGTTCCTATTGAAACACAAGTCCGAACCTTTTGAGATATTCACAGAATATAAGTTAGAAGTAGAGAACCAATACGGGTATAAGTATTATGTCCTATGATGAGATCAAGGAGGAGAATACTTGAGCACAGAAATCCTGGACCATTCTAAAGGAGAATGAGATTCTCTCTCAGCATTACTCCTCCGTATACACCATGGCACGATGGTATATCGGGGCGGAGCAATCACACCCTATATGATATGGTGTGCTCTATGATGAGTATTACTGAGTCACCTATTTCCTTTAGGGAGTTATGCACTTGAGAAGCTGCATACCTATTGAATAGGGTTCGAATCAAATCAGTTGCCTACCACTTCATATATGATATGGAAAGGGAAGAGCCCATATCTTAGGTTAGTTAAGATTTGGGGTTGACCGGCCTATGTCTAAAAACAAAATCCGGACAAGCTCGAGGCAAGGTCTGTAATGTAGAACTGGAAATGTTCCAGCTATACAAACTACAGCACATGATTTGATAGAACCAAAGGATTCAGTAGATTCCAACGAACCTCAGCCTCTTCGCCGATCTAGTAGGGTTCCTCACCCACCTGAGAGATACTTCGGTTTCTCTATGACAGTGGGAGCGAGGATTACATCATGAGATGATGACCCAACTAGTTTCGAGCTGGCCATCAGGAGTGAGACTCTGTGAGAATGGCTGGATGTTTATCGATCTGAGATGGAATCCTTATACACCGACAAAGTATGGACTTTAGTTGCTATATCTGAAGGGTTAAATCCCCATCAGGAGCAAGTATATCTTGAGAAGATTGCTTGGTGTACATGGAAAAGTTGAGACTTTCAAAGCTAGACTTGTTAAAGGTTTTCGTCATTGACCAGGCGTGGATAATGATGAAACCTTTTCCCATACCTATGCTTAAGTCCATCCAGATCCTACTTGTCACGGCTACATACCATGACTACGATATCTGGTGGTTGGGTGTCATGACTGCTTTTCTAAATGATGTTTTAGAAGAGTGCGTCTATAAGTACACAGCCAGAGGGCTTCGTAGACAGTGGGAGCAGCGGAAACGTGTGCAAGATGTTTTATATGATAAAGCAGGCATCGCGGAGTTGGAACATCTGTTTTGATGAAGCGGTCAAAGAAGTTGACATCATCAAAATGGTAGATGAACCTTGTATAAACAAAAAGGTAGTAGGGAGTATGGTGGTGATCCTCGTAGAGTACGTGGATGACATACTCTTGATAGGGAAGGAGTTTCCTATGCTACGCTCGGTCAATCTCCGTTTATCACAATGATTCTCCATATAGGATCATAATGATACCTACTAACTCCTGGATTTTGGATCTATGAGATAGATCTAAATGGATGTTAGGATTCTCACTAGTTGTAGTGAGATGGTATCAATCGATCCTGGGGAGAATCACTGGAAGGGTTCCAGGGTGATAAAGACGACTGAATGTCAGTCGCAGGCATTGTCTTTACCCTCAGTAAAGGGACGGTATGTTGGAAGAGTTCCAAGCTAGATACCGTGGCATACTAGACGATAAAGGCAGGATACATCGCTACTCAAGATGCTACCAAAGAGGCTGTTTGGATATATATTGGTTCATGAGATGAACTATGTTCCTCCCATTGTGTGACAATGGAGTTGTGGCTTATGCCAAGGAACGCAGGTCCCATCAGTGATCCAGACATATTCTAAGGCAGTATCGCCTGATCATGGAGATAGTTGATCTCCAAGGAGATCAAGGTTAGGAGAGTAGACTCAGAGGACAACACAGCGGATCCACTCACAAAGGCCTGTTCCCAGAGAGAGACTTTCATGGGATGGTTGAGTATGAGATACTGCAACCACTGCTACAGATGGCCCTAGTGCAAGTGGGAGATTGTTAGTTATATGTATGCCCTAGAGGCCATTACTGTACATAGGATGTATATTGTAGTGGATGCTGGGACATATATAGGGAGGACTTTCTTGCTCGACATGATAGTATGCTATCTGGTTACCCTTTACCTTAACGTGTATGTTGATTGTCTCTCTGTTGCATGTTGGTAAAGCCCTTAGGATCTGTACTTAACTACCTGGACTATGATGCGGATCATACTAGTGGGGACATGGTAGTCTATAAGTACATCCTTCAAAGTCCCTAGTCATGGGTGTATCGAGATGGGGCATCGATATACCAGAGTAGACTAGCGTATACCTTCTCGACCCATACAGATGGGCGATGGATGATCCCATATCCATTGGTGTTTGACATCGGAGATGATATACGGGTGCTCAGTAGAGACTGGGTACACTGGACGGACTCGCCGAGAACTCCCAGATGGTATTATACCTCACGTCAGATGGCAGTTCTCTGGTGACACTGGTACAGAGTAGTCTGTTGACCCGAGATCGTCATAGAGTCTTGTGTGGTTCCCACTGTGCTTTGATTTCCATCTCACCACGTCTAAGAGGGCGTGCAAAACGGTGGTTTTTGGGTACAGTCCCGAGTCACATGGAGGCAATGAGCGATAGGAGGGGATTCGTCTCTCCCGGTATAGGGGGTTGATGTTGCGCTGTGTTCGATTGGCTATAACAGGAAATCCCTGGCCAGGGTTGCTGAGATTTACTGGTAAGTGTTACCGGTAGTTTCTCGAATTGTTATAGACCTCATATCGACACGACTTATCGAGCTATTGGTGTCTGACGTTTACCACCCCTAGGCGAGATATGCGACATATCAGACGATCAGACCGGACTGTACGGTAATGTTACTGGTTGGATTCACTGGAGTGTGAGCGGGCTTGCTCGTCGATCTTCAGATCGCTCAATACCCGGGTGGCCGTTACGTTTAGCAGACCGCTTGCGGCTTGTGGATGCTTGATATGATCATCATCTGCTGCCGGCGTATTGACGAGTCTTTAGAGTCCTACACAGAGGTTTCCTGGCTCAAGCGAAACGAAATAGGAGTGCATATGAGATATGTGCGGGACCGAGAATGATACCGGTATGTGATACTGTATTCGATTCTCGCGATATGTGACATTGATCGGTTATATGCGATATAGCCGGGTTATCGGATCAAGTGTTGATTCGATAAGTTGTTACTGTTGATATTAGTCGGTTATATGCGATATGACCGGATCATTAAATCAAGTGTTGATTTAATGATTTAATGCATAATTATATATTTGATATATTACTTTGCGTTAACTAGTATTGGTTCACTTTAAATGGATTTTCTCACTCGGCTTGTACACATTGTATATGTGATATACTTTTGTGCACATGCTTGTATCATATATGATGATATATGATAGCTAGGGTTTGTGTAAAGAGTTAATACCTTGGTTAAATAAATGGTTAAGGTTTTTATTCATTTTATTCATTTATTCTTTTATTCTTTTAGAAAAAGAAAAAGAAATGAGATAAATGGTGGCATTCTTTTCATTCATGAAGCTTCATGAATGCTTTGACCATGTCACCATTTTTGTCTTCTTTTTAAACCTAACCATTCTCATTAACTCAAGTTAGCTCTCTACACTTTACCATAGTCATTATTATGATAAGAATTATTATTCTAATATTTTCATATGATTCTTATCATAACTTTCTTCTTCTTCTTCATCTTCTTCTTTGAAGAAGCTTGAGGTCATCAATGGTGGATTGATGATTTGAGTGAGAAATCCAATTCTAAAGTCTACCCACTTCCTATTTCTTCATCCTCTACCTCTTGCCAAGTAGTAGAGTGTGTTTACTTCACAAGTTTCATGACTTGGTGAAGTTGTGAGCTTGATCTAGTGATGCTTCGACGTAGATCATCTTCGGCATGGACATCGACGACCTAGCTTGCCCATTCTCCGACGAAGCCGATGCTTGAGCCCGGATTTGATTTGGACAGCGGAGAGGACCTCGTTGCGGAGCTATGGAGGTGGAGCACCGGATCTACAAAGGTTGTATTTCCGTATCTTGTAGTTAAGTGTTAACTAGTTAGCTTTTTCGCCTAGTTTTCTAGCAAACGATCCGTAGTCGGGTCTCTCGGCACCTAGAATATTTGAAAATGGCATGTTCGATACCTTGTGAGACCTCACTAGAGTGCCTAGGAACCCTACAAATATATCATATATACTATATACAGTATTTATCACAGAATATCAAATGATCACATCACAGATATCGCAGCAGAAGAAACATATGAAACATTGGATATACTAGGACGTCCGTGTTTTATTTTGAGCCTCTATAAAACACGAATTCCACGGTCGCGATGAATAGCCAAACCCACACCCCTAGACCCCTACAAGAGCGGCAAGCAACCTTACCAATTCTAGAGTTAGGAGACCCGGACTCGACTCCTCGAGTTGGTCTCCCACTGGACCCTAGAACCCGGTTACTTGTGCTCCCCTCCTTGGGTCTATCCTAGTGCGGAAAAGTAAATAATATACAAAAGGTGACAACAAGCTCGACCCGGAAGTGCCCCAATAAAAGAATATTACATACATTTTAAATTTACATGAATGAAAATAAAAGCTCTCATCTCACATAAAACCCCCGGCTATTCAGAACGCAACGATCCAATATAACATATCCAGCAACACATAACATCACATGTCATCAACGTAAGTAAATATGCGCATCTCAATTGTCGTTGATATATAGCAACGAAACCGGCGATATCACATATTACACTTACGGTCACAGAAAAGAAAGTGTAAAACTACAACATTTGGAATCCACAATCTCTTTAGACATCGTAAATCCGAAATATCACATATTCCGCATTTCATGCCTAACTATATGAATTCCACATATTGTATCACATTCCAGATAAATAGACAGTATTAAACTTTCCGATCGAATAATCAAATACCCGAGATTTCCTAAATAGCTCGACACTTGAGCGGAGTTCAAAAATTCCAGAATACGTCACAGTAGCAACGGTCCAGCCGTAGAAGGTTCAAGCCAACGCCTCACATATGGCACGCCGTACTGCCCCAAACCCTAAGGTTCAAAAGGCCAGTTCAAGACGGTCGCATAATCGAGTTAAGGTTTGTTGTATTCAAGAGGGTCCGTCACATCACATGCACGTTTATCCGAAATATTTAAACCCGAGAAAAATTCAACACTTGAATGTTTTTCATGCCTGGAAAAATTGAGTTAATGATATCCGTTCGAACATTTTAATACTTTCTAAATTATCCGGAATAACAGAACAAAATTAAATTCTCCGATCGAATCGACGATTTCAAAATAAACCCCAAAATTACTCAACACTTGAGTCAGATTAAAAATACCCATAAAATAGTAACAACAGAATAAAGAATTACTGTGCAAAAACCAGTCCCTAATACCATTACTATGCCGCGGAACCGCCGCCAAAGGTGGGTTACTGCCGCGGTTCCGCGGCCACGTGGAGGGCTTAGGGGCTCGTTTTTCATGGTTATTCTTATAAAACCCTACTGAATTTTTTAGGCATTTTTAATTCGGAAAAATATCAGATTTCAAAAATTGTCCGGAGAGGGGGTAAATTTGGACGTATCGGGTTCGTTCGGAGTTTTAACTTCGTTAATAGATCGTCTAATGCTCTAGCTAGGCTCTGATACCACTGTAGGGTTACTAGACACACTAACGAGGCTCTGCAAGGCATCGACCATGCCAAAATTAAATTTTTATGTGCCGAATAACACTAAGCAAGATCGTTAACTAGAGTTTAGGCGAAACTAAAGGCAAGTAAACAACTTTACTCTAAAGGGAATACGAAATACAACCTTTGTAGATCGGTCCTTCACTTCTAAAGCTCCTTGATGAAGTCCCTTCGCTGCGATCAAGCTTCTCCCGGACTCTTGCATGGCTCCACGACGCGAAGGAAGCGACCTTGCTTGAAATCTCCGAGGCCGAAGATGATCTACGTCGAGGGAATTCCGACTCAAGCTCCTACTTCACTAACTAGAGAAATAGTGAAGTAAACACCCTATACTAAAGTGCTAATCTAGTAGAGGATGGAGAAATAGGAAGTGGGTTCTCTTTGGATTTTTGTTTCTCACAACCTTTCTCACTTTGGATAAAACCCTAGTTTATCTTTTCTCTTGCTCTAATGAAGAAGAAGATGACGAACCAAAAGAAAAGATATGAGGATAATGATTAAGTGAGTTGTGTAACCATGGTGAGTGAGTATCATATACTAACCCTTGTAGAGACATAACCATAGCTAGTTGATTATGGTTGGGTTAAAAGGAATCTAAGGTAAAGACAAACTTAGTAGACTTTGTCAAAGCAAGTTAAGCTTCTACAAGCTTCATGCTCATTCCAAAACTCCACTAATTTTGTAATTATCTTAAATAATCTTAACCCATCATAATACATAGAATGGTGTATGTCTCATACACACAAGTCATGTGTATCATTAACCATGATACAATATGATAACACATTTTAACATATATCATATACATGTTAAAATAGTGTGCATGTGAGAAAAACCCTAAAGTGAACAAGTGTTAGCAAATTTAAATTAGTATATCTAATATACAATTATACACTTAATTATTAAATCAACACTTGACTTAATAATCCGGTCATATCTCATATAACCGACTAACATTCATCGTATCGACTTATCGAATCAACACTTGATTCGATAACCCAGTCATATCATATATATAACCTGACCGATACAATAAGTCGTGAGAATAGAATACGGTATCACATACACGCATTTATTCTCGGTCTCGCACATATCACATACGTGCTCCTATTTCGTTTCGCCTGAGCCAGTAAAACCTCTGTGTAGGACTCTAAAGACTCGGCAATACGCCGACAGTAGGTGATGATCACATCACGCACCCACAAGCCGTCAGCGGTACTAGCTGGACGTAACGGCTACCCGGGTATTGAGCGATCAGAAGATCAGCAAGCAAGCCCGCTCCAACTCCTGTGAAAGCCTGCCGGTAACACATCCCGTACAGTCCGGTCTCATCGTCTGATATGTCGCATATCAAGTCTAGGGGTTGTAAACGTCAGACCCCAATAACCGATAAGTCATGCCGATCTGAGGCTCATAACGGGTCGAGAAACTACTGGTAACACTTACCAGTAAATCTCTAATCAGCCCTGGCCAGGGACTTCCCTGTTACGGCCAATCGAGCACAGCGCAACATCAACCCCCAATACCGGGAGAGACAAAACCCCTCCTATCGCTCATTGCCTCCATGTGACTCGGGACTGTACCCAAAAACCACCGTTTTGCACGCCCTCATGGATGTGGTAAGGTGGAAATCAAAGCACAGTGGGAATCACACAAGACTCTAAGACGATCTCGGGTCTACAGACTAACCTGCACAAGTGTCACCAGAGAACTGCCATCTGACGTGAGGTATAATACCATCTGGGAGTTCTCGGCGAGTCCGTCCAGTGTACCCATTCTCTACTGAGCACCCATATACCATCTCTGATGTCAGCACCAATGGATATGGGATCATCCATTGCCCATCTCATGGGTCGAGAAGCATATACGCTAGTCTACACTGGTATATCGATGCCCCGTCTCGATACACCTACGACTAGGGACCTTGAAGGATGTACTTATGGACTATCATGTCCCCACTAGTATGATCCGCATCATAGTCCAGGTAGTCAAGTACACATCCTAAGGGCTTTACCAACACGTAACTATAAGACAGTATAAAGAGACAAGTATACTTGTTACAGTAAAGAGCAACCAGATAGCATACTATCATGACGAGCAAGAAAGTCCTCTCTGTATATATCCAAGCATCTAATATAATATACATCATCTGTACAATACTGGCCTCTAGGGCATACATACAACTAACAGTGATATCGCCTCAAGATGTGTCTGGACTTCTGATGGGACCTGGGTTCCTTTGCTAAAGCTATAGCCCTATTGTTGTCGCCAATGGACGGAACCACCTGAAGTTCAGTTAAGAACTTCCTTATCCAGACGGCTTCTTTTGCGGCATCTGCAGCAGCGATATATTCCGCTTCCATCGTCGAGTCAGCAACGGTTTTCTGTTTGGAACTCTTCCAACACACCGCCCCTCCATTGAGGGTAAAGACATAACCCAACATGGACTTGGAATCATCCTTGTCACTCTGGAAGCTGGAGTCAGCAAAGGCCTCGATCTGGAGGTCTTTTCCACCATACACCAAGAACATCTCCTTAGTCCTTCTCAGGTACTTGAGAATGTTCTTTACTGCTATCCAGTGTTTCTCCTCAGGGTTTGACTGATACCGGCTTACCACACTCAGTGCATAAGCTACATCTGGTCTGATACACAACATCGCATACATTATAGAGCCTACCACAGAAGCGTAGGGTATAATAGACATGCGATCCCTTTCCAAATCAGTCTTGGGAGACATCTCTTTGGAGAGGGTGATCCCGTGACAAGCCGGTAGATTACCGCGCTTGGAATCTTCCATACTGAATCTTTCAGTATGGTGTCGATGTACCTGGACTGTGAAAGTCCTAATATCCTCTTGGATCTGTCACGATAGATCCGGATCCCCAGAATGTATGAGGCATCACCCAGGTCTTTCATGGAGAACATGTGTGATAAGAACCCCTTGACAGATTGTAGCATAGGAATGTCATTTCCTATTAAGAGAATGTCATCCACGTATAAAACGAGGAATACTACAGTTCTCGCTACAAATCTACTATAGATGCATGGTTCATCTGGATTTTTGATAAAGCCAAATTCTTTGACCGTCTCATCAAAACAGATGTTCCAACTCCGCGATGCCTGCTTTAGTCCGTAGATGGACTTAAGCAACTTGCACACCTTTCCGCTGCTCCTACTCTGAATGAAACCCTCTGGCTGGTCCATATAAACACACTCCTCTAAATTTTCATTTAGAAAAGCGGTCTTTACGTCCATCTGCCAAATCTTATAATCGTGGAAGGCAGCAATGGCAAGAAGGATCCGAATGGATTTCAGCATAGCTACTGGAGAAAAGGTCTCGTCATAGTCTAAACCAGGTCTTTGACGAAAACCCTTTGCAACCAGTCTAGCTTTATAGATCTCAACCTGTCCATCTACACCAATCTTCCTTTTGAAGATCCACTTGCATCTTACGGGTTTTACCCCATCTGGAGCAACGTCCAACGTCCATACTTTGTTGGTGTATATGGACTCCATTTCAGTCCGCATTGCATCCAGCCATTTTACCGAGTCAACGCTCTGAATGGCCTGCTGGAAGCTAGTCGGCTCATCACTATCAATGATGCAATCTTCTCTATCCCCGTCTATGAGAAAACCATAGTATCTCTCGGGCGGATGAGACTGCCTACTACTCCTGTGGAGCGGCATAGGAATGTCATGTTCTTTTGAACCCTCTGGTTCTACTAAGCTTTCAGTAATAGCTCGTGGTTCTGGAATTTCTTCCAGTTCTATTGCGTTCCCACTTATCTGATTCTCCAAAAACTGAGTTTCCAAGAAGTGGGCATGCCGAGAAACAAAAACCTTTTGTTCCTCTTCGCAATAGAAGAAATATCCCTTGGAGTTCTTTGGATATCCCATAAACTTGCACTGTACTGAGCGTGCCTCGAGCTTGTCCGCATGCTGCTTTTTGACAAAAGCTGGACTTCCCCATGTCTTAATGTGATTAAGATAGGGTCTCTTCCTACACCACATCTGATATGGTGTAGTAGGCACAGTCTTAGTTGGAACTCGGTTCAAAAGGTATGCAGCTGATTCTAGTGCATATCCCCAGAATGATCGCGGTAACTCAGCGTTACTCATGATGGACCGTACCATATCCAATAGGGTTCGGTTCCGTCTCTCCGATACACCGTTATGTTGCGGAGTGTGTGGAGGAGTAAGCTGAGAGAGAATTCCATTCTCTTTTAAGTAATACAGGAACTCGGCACTCAAGTATTCACCACCTCAATCCGATCTCGGTGACTTGATACTTTTGCCGGTTTGTTTTTCTACTTCATTCTTATATTCCTGGAATTTTTCAAAGGCTTCGGATTTATGTTTCATTAAGAAGACATAACCGTACCTTGAAAAGTCATCCGTAAAAGTAATGAAGTAAGAATAACCGCTTCGCGCATGTGTAGACATTGGACCGCACACGTCGCTGTGTACGAGTCCCAAGAGCTCGCTCGCTCTTACTCCGTGTCCAGTGAACGGAGTTTTTGTCATCTTTCCTTTGAGACAGGATTGACAAGTGGCATACGATTGATATTCGAATGGATCCAAATATCCTTCTGTATGTAACTTCGTCAACCTTCTCTCATTGATATGACCCAGTCTACAATGCCATAAGAAAGTCTGATTTATTTCCGGAGACTTTCTTTTGTGTGTATTCTGGACATTGAAAATCTGTGGTTGGTTTAGTACGTATATACCATTGCTTAATGTACCTGACCCAATCAGAACTTGATTAAGGTGAATGTTTACAACATTACTTACAAACGCAAATTCATAACCTTCTTTAGAAATCAAAGATACAGAAATGATATTACAAGTTGCGTTGGGTACAAAAAAGCAATTACGTAAAACCAAAACATGTCCATCTGACATTCCCAGGTGATAGTCCTACACGGCCTTAGCATCCATGCTAGCTCCGTTTGCAACTTTGAGGGTCATGTCACCTGCCTTCAAAAACCTACGGTTTCTCAACTCCCGCAAAGAATTACAGATATGAGATCCTGATCCGGTATCCAATACCCAGGAAGTAGAGTTTATTGATAGACAGTTTTCAATAACATACACACCTGAAGCTGAAGCCGCAACTTTCTTTAGATCCTGTGTTCTGGCTTTCCAAGCCCTGCAATCTTTCTTCCAGTGCCCACTCTTATGACAGTAAAAGCACTCTTCCTTCCCCACAAGTTTCCCCGCTATCTTTGTTGCTTTTGCCTTTCCCTTCGTAGCCACTTTACTAATACCGCCCCTTAGTTTGGCAGGGGCTTTATTCTTCTTTCCCTTGGCTTTCTCCTTGGACCTAGAAGAGAAAGATCCTCCTACAAACAAAGTGGATGTTTCCCTACCTTTCTGTAGGGTGCCCTCTGCACTCCTCAGCATGTTGAGGAGTTCTGAAAGTTCAACTTCTTTTTCTTGCAAGTTGAAGTTCAAGATAAACTGGGCGTAAGTGGAAGGAAGGGACTGAAGAATCAAGTCCGTATAGAGCTCATTCTCCAACGTGGTCCCAAGGTCCGCAAGCTCCTCAATGAAGCCAATCATCTTAAGCACGTGTTCCGCTACCGATGATCCGACGGCCAATCTTGCCGAAAACAACTTCTTCGACACTTCGTATCTGGCGATACGAGATTGCTCTCCATACAGTTCTTTTGTATGGAGAAATATGGATTCGAGGTCCATATTCTCATGCCTCCTCTGATGTTCGTTGTCCATAGAGGTAAGCACGAGGCACTTGGCCTTCGCGCAATCGATTTCCCAGGTCTTATGGATTTCCTTATCCGCGACGCTGGTTTTGGTACCTGGGGCAGGGAGAGCTTTGGTGGTAAGGAGATACCCCAACTTGTCATAAGTGATTGCCATTTTGACATTTCTGAGCCAATCTTTGTAGTTTGGCCCTGTCAGTATGTTTTTATCTAGTAATAACTTAAGTCCGGTCATGATGTTTGGTCGCTGCAATTAGGAGAGAGAGAAGAAACACTTTAGCATGATGCTCTTGCAAGTTTAGAGTGGTTTTTAATTTGTCTAAACAGGATGGCTCCCACTGTCTCTCGAATCCCTCCTCAAACCAAAAAGGAAGAATTAGTCAGGATCAATCTCACTGTACAATTCTTTCTTAACCGTTCGGCCAGGCTGGTGTCGGTACTTCGAAGAAGGTTTTCCAACGCTTTCGCGAAATTCCTTAATTAAATAACCTCTTTTCCCTGGGGGCGTAGCCCGGTTAACACCTTTCTAGACACCTACTTGGTTTATAGCATTGATCGTTAAGTGAGAAATTTCCCGAGGAGTAGCATATACTCACAGTAGGATCGGGATCCAAATATCATCGCGTGACAAAACTGAAGGAATCCTACCAGAATCATCACACTCCAAATGGTATGCAGCGCTAGCAAGTTTCAGTTCTTTTGAAACTCCCGATGTGGATTTTTGCTCCATGCTCTTATCACCTTGACTTTGGCCAAAATATCATAAGTCACATGTCAAGTTCTACCCGTCATTCTCCAGGTTAATTTGAGTCCACCCGCACATACCCTTGACTTTGGCTAAAATGGTAGAACGACTGCCCCAAACCAACACATCTATCTATGCTGCACATGAATACCCAATAGCTACCAATCACTATGCCTTGACTTTGGCCAACATACATAACTTGAATACTTATTGACCATTCATGTGAACCGACGGAGGGCTACGAATGGTTTTGGCGAAACCGTGAACGTAGTGAACTTGATATAATCGAAGGAACGAGATAGCTTTTAAAAGGAGTGGCTTAAGCTCCGCGTTTAAAAGTTATTTTTGAAAAGAAACCGAGTGGTTTTGAAAGTGTTCCAATGACTTTTACTTGGTTTATTTTTCTTGCATTAATTCCAATGTGTCCCATCATTTAATCCTACCATTGCAGAAAACAACCAAAATATGACGTACGCTTATGCCATCCGCATTCTCCATGGGGCCCCGTCATTACCCGTTAGGTTACTTAACTAACGACAGAGCGGGGGCTGGACTAGCGCGGATGCAAAACATAAGCAACGCCTAAATAATATCATATATAGATATGTTGCAATGATAGCCATTTTAGATCACAGATGAATACATTGGATATACTAGGAATCCGCAATTCGTACGAGCCTGTAACGAAAAGCGGATTACACGGTCGCGATGAATAGCCAATACCCCACCCTAGACCCCTACGGGTGCGGCAAACTACCCGCCAAATATCCGAAGCGGAGCAACCTCCCTCAACGACGTGAGTAGGCCACTCGGCACTTCGAGATACCCGGTAGTTTGTGCACCCCACCTTGGGTCTATCCTAGGAGCAAAAACAGTAAAAAGAAATTATACAATGACGGCTACAACCCCGACCCGGTTGTGCGGCCAAAAATAATATTACATCAATTTACATATTACATGAATTGAAATATAAAAGGAAAAACTCTCATCTCACAACCCCCGGCTATTCATCCGCGACAATCCAATGAATTCATATACACATACTATCAACATTACAGATCACAGATATGTATAACCCCCACTAATCGACGTATAGCGATTAGCGGACGTTCAATACATATATCACATCACAGATATAATCCGTTAGCTTAAGTCTTTTAGAAGTTCGATCAAAATACGGATTTTCAAGCCCCAAAAACTAATTTTACTTTCTGGAAAATCTGGGCAGAAAAATCATATTGTAAAAATCCCAAAATACCCTACTGAACAAACTGTGAGAAAAATCGCCCACGGCCGAGTCAACTCGGCTGCGGTTCCGCAGCACGTTGATCGGTTCAGTGGACCATTTTTCTACATCTTCTTCTAAAAACCCTGAGCCAAATTTTAAGGTAAGATTTATCATTTTTTGGAACAGAAAAAAATTCGGCAGAAAGTAAACATTTCGGGCGTATTTCACGACTTTTTCTCCGATCGAATTTCTAGTTACTTTGCTAACATGTTAGATAGTGTTTAACTAGGCTCTTATACCACTGTAAGTCCACATTACCTCTCCCGGTACTTACGGGCTTGCGGAAATGATGAAAAACGATTTTTCAAGAGGTGGTAACATGGACTCAAAATACGGATCTTTGTTAAACAACTACCTAACAACCTAACTAGAGTTTTACCTACTCGGTTAGGGGGCTATACCTTTCTTGAACTCCTTCGTCTTCAACTCTTTCCGGTGTATGGATCGGCCTCACCTCGTCGTCTCCTTGCGCCGAAGATGGATCCACATGAAAGCTTCTACCTTTGGCTTCTTCTTCGAACTTGAAGAAACTAGAACACTTGGTTTGCTAAACCTTGTGAACTAAGATGAGTAGAGAAGTGATATGGGTTTTCTTTTATCTCTATGGCAATGTTTCTCAACTCATGAGAGGGTATTTCCTTGAGCTAGAGAGAGAGCAAGAGGGAGAGCTCAAGTAAGAGAGAGAAATGAAATGAGAGAATGAGTAACTCTTTTGCCATCCAAGCTCTCATAATCCAAAACCATCATAACAAAAATAGTAATCAAGTATTGTGTGATGGTTCAAGTCAAAATGGCTATATCATTTCATACACTCATTTTGCAAAAACAAGCAAGCAAGCAAAAGTCTTTGCCATGAAATGATAGCCATTGTCATGATGATGGTCAACTAGTCCAACCTAGTCAACCGGTCAACAAAGTCAACAAGTCAACAAAGTCAACCCCTCAACAACCATGTCACTATAATACTTAATTAATATTATTGTTAATTAAATTTCTTATTCTCATTAGGTTTTAGCAACAATTCAATAGTCAACAGTCAACAACCCCAATGAGAATCCTCTGCTTCTGTCTCTCTGTCAACTGTGCATACACACCCGCATCCGTGTTTCGAGGAACACGAATACAAACGAGATAAAACCAATCCCAAAATGTACACTAGGATCTGGCTTAAACCAAAGCCCGCTAGTGTTAACTGTCCGGACACTAAACGTGCACTAGTGCACGGATGTGACCGAACCCTGTCGCAAAACCATGCGACCTCTACTCTTTTGCCTAAAGGAGAATAGATTTCTGTGTGGGACTCTAAAGACTCGACACTACGCTGGCAGTGGGTTTAACCACAGACCGCAAGCAGCACTAGCTGTGCGTAACGGTCCCCAGGTAGATGCCGGTAAGAAGACTGACGAGGTGAAACCCATCTGAACTCCTACTGAGTCTGAATGTGACAATCTCTGTACAGTCCGGTCTGTTCGTCTGATACATCGCATGGCGGGCCTAGGGGGGCGGTAAACGTCATTCCTCTACTAGCGGTACAAGTCGTGTCGGAGTGTAGCCCAGAACACCCTGAGATAACACTGGAAACTTACCAGTATATCTCGCTTGCCCTGGCCAGGGACTACTCGTGTAATGGCTCTCCTAGACACAGCGCGATGTCAACCCCCAATACCGGGAGAGACGAATCCTGTCTAACCGTCACTGCCTCCAAGTGCTTCGGGACTGCACCCAGCTACTACCTGTTTGTACGACTCCTTTGAGCCGTGGTAGGGTAGTAATCTAAGTACAGTGGGAACACACACGAGGCGAAGTGACAGTGTCAAGTCAGCGGACTAAGCTGTACTCATGTCACCTGGGAACTGATAACTGAAGATAGGTATAGTACCAACCAACAGTTCCCGACGAGTCATGTCCAGTGTACTCGTAACCTAACGAGCACCCGCATACTATCTCAAGTACGATGTACTGACGGCTGTGGGACAGACCGTCTCCCACACTGGGATGAGAAGCGCATACGCTAGTCTACTCCGGAGTATCGATGCCCTGTCTCGATAGTCCTACGACTAGGGACCTGCATAAGGATGTGCTTATAGATTACCCTGCCCCTACGAGTGTGACTGCCATCACAACGCTGGAAATCAAGCAAAGATCCTAAGGGCTCCACTAACGTGTATAGGTGATATACTAAAATAAACACATGTACACATTAAAGTAGAAACAAACCAAGTAGCATACTACTATATTGAGCAAGATTGTCTATACAAGGTGAATATCCCAAGCTTCCATTAAGTAATATACAAACTAGTATGATACAGTAATGGCCTCTAGGGCATATACACTAACAACACATGTTCAACACCTTTATCAGACTTGGGAACTGGTGTTGAATGGCGTTCTCTGGGGTAAGACCCATCACCTCTGATTTGGTGGCAAAAACATATTCATCCGGAAGAAGCAGCTCCTCCTAGTGCTCCCCCCTAACTGGTAAACCAGAAACCTCGGCAAATTCTTCCAAGGAAATGGAGACCTCTCTATCCAGTAGGAGGAAGGTATGGGTCGGAATGTTCCACTGCTCTAAAAACGCCTTGATCCACCATATGGGAGGTGGAGAATACTGGAACAAGGAAGCGTAGACCGCAGGGTATAAGCCAAGCTTCAACAGCTGCGATTTTATTGCCGATAAGATATATCGGGCCCACTGCAAGTATCCGGCCGGATGACGGGGAGTTAGTCCGATGTTGTAGGGCTGTCCCCAAGGGCGTGACTCGTCCTGACATATGCGCCGCCCTAAGGTGTCCAAAGCCACCGGCAGTTGCACGGGAATTGCGGCAATAGAAGGCCGAAGGAGACCTTCTGAAGTTCAATTTACCTCCTTTACAGTATAATTGATCGAGGGTGCATTGGTATAAATGATCGCAGAGATAGGCTCCGAAGGCGTCCCATAAGAAAAGCTCTGGCGGCCTCTGATAATTTGATCATACCATCTACCCCATAGGTGAAGATTCTTGTATTCCGGGTCGAGGTTTCTGATCAGCGCAAGAACCTCTCGTTCTACCGGTGCCTTAGGAAATCCGCCTTCTGAGCGGATGAACGGAAAAGAAGTGTCGAAAGACATGTCGCCTGCGTAAAAAGGGACAAAAGTCAACCGTCGGTGCTATAATTTAATTTAAATTCTGACACTTGGTACTTTAGAATTTGTACCACACTGCAATGCCGTAGAGAGAGCCCAAAGGGGCCCCACCAAATCTTAATGACAATTCATCATTAATAAAACAGCCTCATCATTTGATGAGGCTGTCATTAAATGAGGAAATACTCAAGAAAATTCTCATTAAATGAGAGTTCTCTCGGGCAGAGGAGTAAATCTCCCTTTGAGAGCAATGCTCTATGACAGAATGACACTTGTCAAACTCTGATCATGAAGGAATAAAAATTCTCCAAGATCCTTGCTCTGGAAAAAAAATGATGATGAAAGAATCCATCAGAAAAATTAAAATCAAATTTTTCTGAATTAAAAGTTCTGAGATCTTCAAAATCTATGAACAAACTCTAAGGGTTCTTTATGAGCAAAGCTCTGTTCATAGGTTAAGAAACCCTGAAAGAAGATCTCCTTAGATCTATAGGTCCAAGAGAGCAAAGCTCTGTTAATGAAACCCTAAAAAGGGTTTTCTTTAGATCAAAGATCTATGGAGAGCAAGGCTCTATTAATGGGTGAAACCCTAGATTCTTAAAATAATCTTTTAAAAGATTTAATCTTTACCAAGATTTTAACAGAGTTTTGACTCTTGAAAAGTTCTTAAGCAGAAGAGCTATGCTCTGAATAAAAATTCTCAAAGGAAGAAGATGAACAGAATCATCTAAAGGACCAAAGGTCCTATTTATAGGCATTGAAATGCCTTTTCAACTTCTGAGTTGATCCAAGGACACAGATGCTGCCACCGCTGCACTCACATGCGGGCCACGTGAGCGCAAAGGTTGGGGGACATTTCTTTCCCCCAATCAGATAAAGCTCTGTTTGAAATTTGAATTTCAAAATTGAAGCAACGCTTCAGATAAAACGCCAAGTGCGCTACGCCCTAAGCAGCGCACCATATGTGCGCTAGCGCTAGGTGCGCTGCGCTCTGAGCAGCGCACCACGTGTCAAATACGGGTGCGCTAGCGCAAGACGCGCTGCGCTCTGAGCAGCGCACCACGTGTCAAACACGGATGCGCTAGCGCAAGGTGCACCACGTGTCAAACACGGGTGCGCTAGCGCAAGGTGCGCTGCACTCCGAGCAGCGCACCATGTGCAAAGAACGGGTGCGCTAGCGCTGAAATTAAAAAACTCCCCACCGTTAGATCAAAATATCTAATAATAATAATAAATCATTAATTAATCAGAATTAAATTCTGTTATGGAAAGATTTTCCAATCTTGTTAAAAATAAGAAGATTGCCTTCTGTAAAACAGAAGCCCTAAGATCAAATAATCAATGGTAGGGAAACATCCCCAAATCAATCAGAGAAAGATCTCTCCATCTGATTCAACAAATCAGCCTCCCCTATATAAAGGACCCAAGACTTCAAGTCTTGCAGAGAAGAAACCCCCCATAAGCTTTGAGATTTCAAGAGAAGCATAACTCTCAGCAAAAGAAGATTTTTTTTCTTCAAGGTAAAAAATAGAATGGTGATGAACAAGGAGATGAAATCATCTCATACTTAAAAAGAAGAATTCTTTTCTTAAAAGATCATAGATCTATAATGATCAAGGTCTTTTATAAGAAGATCAAATGATCTCATCATAAAAATAAAGAAGTACTTACTTCTTTCACAGATCATAGATCTATAAGACAAATTGTCTTTCTGGGATCATGAACGTCTCAACATAAAAGAAGGGGAGAATAATTCAATTCTCTTAAGGATCATAGATCCATAAACGCAAAGCATTTCATCAATATAAGAGATTGAAACAAAATAAGAACGATTGTTCTTGGATCCTGAGACAAAGTCTCTTTTAAGGAACATAAATTTGTTTCCCAGATCATAAAATTGATCAGATGCGCTTTGCGCTCTTGAACTGCGCTTTGCGCTCATGAACTGCGCTTCTGCGCTCTCTGGACCGGCGCTCAGCGCCAAATGCGCCACGTGTCAACTACGTATGCGCCTATTGACAACTAGCGCTTTGCGCTCTTGAACTAGCGCACTGTGCTCATGGGCTGGCGCTTAGCGCCAGGCGCAGCACGTGTCACTCACGTGTGCGCCACTAAACTGAAAGCGCAATGCTCTCATAGACTAGCGCTCGGCACTTATAAACTGGCGCAATGCGCTCATCATCTGGCACTCTGCGCCAAGTGTGCCACGTGTCACTCACGTGTGTGCTACTCAGCAGAAGAGCACTGAGCTCTTTAATCGGCGCAAAGCGCCGAGCGCACCATGTGTCCTTCACGTGGGCACTGACAGTAACATAAATTGTTCTTTAATAAGCCTCAGAGCTATTATGAGTGCTCAGCACTAAAAGACAGAAATACTGTCAAAATGCAACTTAATGCCCAATATCGTTAAAAAAAGCCAAGCTCAAATAAATGCTCAACAGCCCAGAATAAAAATATTAAACATTTTAACCTGATTGGACTTAGCCCAAGATTGGCCATAAATCCTCAATCTATATTAATTGAGCTCATCTGCTCATGAATATGTTAACAGATCTTAATCCCAAATTGGACTACAGATCTTTCAACCAACTCATATCGGTTCGAGGGTACATATCTTTACTCCTCTGATATTTGTCGTTGTAATCCTTCAACGGCTTCAGAGAGGCGACGGGTCCTGACAACCAAACATTCGACGAACTGTAGGGTCTTTAAGCCCACGGACTATGATATCTTTAACCTCGGACTGTGGGGTCCCTTTAAACCCACGGACTATGATGTCCTTAAACTAACATTGGACCACCATGTCCTTAAACTGGTAATCGACCGCAATATCCCTAAACTAAACAATAGAGCCCAATTGCTCTCTTGTTGGATCTAAACGATCCTGTTAAGTTGATCTTCGTCTAAAAATTAGACCAACGTATCCTTAACATATGTTTAAGTTGATCTTAGTCCCAAATGAGATTAACGTATCCTTAAATCCAACCCAAACCCAAATTTAAGAGAATACGGATTTGGACTAATCCACGCCCTACGGGAGACAACATAAATTAGTCTCCGTATACAATCTACGGGAAACCAAAAACAAAACAAACACCCACGACACGAAGTGACCGTCTGGAGAAGGAGAAAGTGGTTACCGCGATGCGGTAGCGTAATTAACTGCAGGGGCTTGCGCCTGCAGGGAAGAGCGTCCCCACAATCAAAAAACCCTCAAATGAGGGGGAATTTGACGAAGTCTGCTACGTCGGCCGCATCCGTTTAAACCTTCGATACATGGTGTCATAAATCAACTTGGCATCTTCGGAGAGCTGGATGGATAGCACCAATTAGCATCTGCCCCAAAATTCAGGCAAGACGGACCTACGCGGTCGCATCTCGTTTGTTTTCAGAGGGGAACAATAGTTAAAGCGCTCGCATCCAGCCGTCAAAGTCTTCGAAAAAGAAGAAGAAGACCAAAAAGCCCGTGAAGCCTGGTGACAAGCGCACGGACCTGCAGAAATAAATTGACGCATTGGAAGAATATAATCAAAAAGCACGGACTCCAGTCACACTCCAAGAATTTCTCAGCCACGTCCTTGAGGACGGAGATGATGACAATGGAGAAAACTCGTCGGATGAATCTGAAGATTACGTAGCAAGTTGCTATGTGGTCTCTCACTCGTCAATAAAAGATGAAGAAGCTCCTCACACAGAGAAACTGGGGGCAGGTCCTAAGACGAAACTCCTAAGGCCATCAGACGAAATGATTGATGCATTCCTGGATGAGGCTCTTCTTAAAAGCAAAGCTGCTCGAGAGCGTGAGATGGCCATATTTGAAAAAGCCAAATGCCTGCGACTGGACGAAAGGGTTGAAACACTCCCGCCAGATTAAAGTACATCCGCCGCAAATAAAAGCAGGTTCAAGACGAGGAAAAGGTTCGCCAAAACCATATCGATGGGAATGAAGCTGCCACCCTCCGAAGGAAACACTATTGGTGAAGCGGAAACACATCCTAGCTACTGCTTATATCATCGAAAAATTGCGCACCCCACCGAAGAGTGCAACGTTTTTAAAAGATGGTGGCAGGGATATGTTGCTCACCGAAAACATTTCAAGTGGATGAAATGCAAAACTCGTCGGGAGCAAAGAAATACGACCGTGGAGCACAAAAGAACCGCCGGCAACTGTCATATGGTTGACTATGGGGGATCACAAGTTATCACATTCGGGAGCGACTCTGACGAAGAAATGACTCTTGGCCCTCTATTTAAAGAATCCACCTCGGGAAAAGAAAAGAACCGAAGAGCTGTGAGAACATTCAGCTGCGCAATCGCATATTACCTGAAAAGAATATCGGACCTGCAAATAAGGGCTCGAACAAAAAGGACAAGGGGAAAGAAAAATTCCCTGAGGATATCGCCCTCGATGATCGAGTCGTCGAAGAGCTGGCAGCCAAGGACCCGCCTAAGAAAAGTAAAGTGGACTGCAACGTTCTGGCACACTTGAGGAAGATACCCTCGCAGCTCAGCATTCTCGACGCCCTTCTGCTATCAAAAGAAGCCAGAGATTCTTTGATCAAGGCGTTACAAAAGCCTGAACAATTCTAAGCTTTCCTCGCCGAAGAAAAGATGAAAGACGAGCTGGAAGAAGTACACGCGGCCGACATCACCTTCGGCGATGAAGACCTCCTCCTCAGGATGTGTGAGCATAACCGTCCCCTATATGTCTCCGGATAATGTCATGAAATCAAGATAGGCAAGATCCTAGTCGACAATGGGTCCTCCGTCAACCCTCTTCAATGTAAGAGTGTTGAAGGAAATCTGCATGAACGTTCAGTATCTCGCTCGTGGTAAAATCGCCATTTCCGAGTTTGACTCCCAATCATCAAGGATACTCGGGTCTGTGATACTGACGTTATTCTTTGGTCTGCTCGTCATGGACATTAAATTTCACGTCATTGACGCTAAGACCTGCTATAACGCTTTGCTCGGCCGGCTTTGGTTACATGAGTACAACATTATCCCTTCTACACAACATCAGTGTATGAAGTATTTCAAGGATGGTCTCGAGTATACAGTGACAGGGGAACTAAACCTATTCTCCGTGAACGAAGTGCGCAAATATGAGGATGCGAAATACTTCCTGCCAGATTTCGAAGACACAGAAAGATGTCGCAAATCAGAGGACAAGAACAAAGCTATCACCACTATTCCAGTCTTCGAGAGTGATACTGAGGAGGAAGAAGAAATAGTTTATTCAGGTCCGCCCCAGTGCAGCAAGCCGGGACCGTCCACTCCTATGTTAATCTTCGGCAGCGAATCGAAAGATGAGGTCAATGTCGTATTCTCTGCTCAGCCATCAATACAAGCCTTCGCTGATGAAGATCAAAGTTTGCAAGTTGCCATGATTTCGCCAAAGCATCATAAAGAGCTAGACGTGCTTGATACCTATAGTGTAGAAGAACTGCAGACCTTCTATGTCCCTCCCAGGCTAAAAGGTGAAAAGGAGATCCTATTCTACAGATCCGGGGAAACCAAAGTGGAGAAAGAAATTTGGCATGGTGCGAATTCTACACTTGACAGGCTCCAGCCCATCCGTTTGCCTAGATATTACACAGATGGACTAAAGGGACTCTTGAGACGCCAAGGTGTACCCTTTAAACAAACTGCGCGACAAGCATGGTTCTATAACAAGATCTGGAACATTCCCGGAACTCAACGAAGTTGCCCAACGGGAGAATGGAAACGATCGGTCTCAGATATGTTCGATCCAAGAAACTGGAGCTATTCCGCGACTGCTACGTCATACATGACTTTGATAAAGAAAGAGATGCTCTGTAGGAAGATGCTAACCCTGATCCAAAACGAGCTCCCGTCGTGAAAATGCCAAGTCCTTCGTTTGAAGAACAGATGGAAAAGCTTATAAGGGAAGTGGGTCAAAAGGTTCGAGACGATCATAATCGCGAAATGGCTGTTGGGGTCAAAATTTGCACCCCCGGTTGACCGAGTCAAAGTCAAGGTCAACCCCAAGCCAGGTGGGCCCAAGTCCAGGTCAAGCGGGCCCATGCCCAAGTCAAGCCCGCGGCTAGCCTCCTCCATGCCAAAATATAGATCATGTAATAAATAATTTTTATGTAATTTTTTATGCATGAATGTATGCAAAATGGGCATAAAGCCAAATTTTTGTAAAGCCCATGGCTTATGTGCAAAAAGAAATGGCACATGGGCCATGGGATAGGCAAAATGCCATTTTGAAAAGCCCAAGGGGCTATATGTAAATATGTAAGCCTATAAAAGGTAACATGATGATGAATAAAGTATCAACTTTTCATTCCCCCAAAAACTAGGGTTCTTTGTGCCTCCTTCTCCTTCTCCAAGGTTCTAAACCTTCTCATTTCATTTGAATTAAATCAAGAGTTTTACTCTTTCTTTTCCAAAACTAAGTAGTTTTCCACAACAAAACCCACAAAGGGGAACTCAGATCTCCCATCAGATCTCAAAAAGGAGAGATTCTTAAAATCTCCTACTTCTTGATCTTCAAGATCCGGCCAACAAAGGAAGAAGGAGACCCATCTCTAGAAACCCCACTTTGGGGAAGAACTAGGGCTCAAGGGGAGAAGCCCTTCATCAGCTCCAAAACATCCTAAGAGTTTAATAAGTGCTCTTTTCTGGGAGTACAACTCCCATTGCAGGAACCAAGTCCCTTTTGCTGCTCGAGCGCCCACGTGCTGACACGTGGTGCGCTAGCGCCCGAGCGCCCACGTGCTGACACGTGGCGCTTGCGCTAGCGCGCTTGCGCTCAGAGAGCTAGCACCCGAGCGTCACGTGCTGACACGTGGCGCGCTAGCGCTCAAAGCGCTAGCGCTCTTGCGCTCAAAGCGCTAGCGCCCGAGCGCCCACGTGCTGACACGTGGTGCGCTAGCGCTCTTGCGCTTAGAGCGCTAGCACCCAAAGTGCTAGCGCCTGAGCGCCCACGTGCTGACACGTGGCACGCTAGCGCTCAGTGCGCTAGCGCTCTTGCGCTTAGAGCACTTGCGCCTAAAGCATCAGCGCCCGAGCTCCCACGTGCTGACACGTGGAGCGTTAGCGCTCAGTGCGCTAGCGCTTTTGCGCTCAGAGCGCTAGCGCACAAAGCGCTAGCGCTCGAGCGCCCACGTGCTGACACGTGGCGCGCTAGCGCTAGCGCCCGAGCGCCCACGTGCTGACATGTGGTGCGCTAGCACTCAAAGTACTGGCGCTGGCCCCACGCATCCTTTGGATGCCCTTTCCCCATTTTTATATACATATATATATATGCATATGTATACATATGTACACACGCACATACTCCACGACACTGTCTCTGTTAGAAAAAAAATTTAACGGGGCGCTGCCCCGCACCCCGCAAGGGGGCTGCTAGCCCCCTTGATCCCCAGCCCGCTATCCGGGTAGCGGGACCCCCGTAAAGACTCCGCAGGGCCCCCGATATATCCCAACCCCTTCAAAACACAACACTGCACATTAAGTTCGCATGACCAGTTTAACTCGTCAATCGGAGGTTCTATCGCTCCAAAGGCGAGGGGTAATTAACGGCAGCTTATTCCGCGGCTACCGGAGATTCGGATCCCCACAATCATTAAAACTCGCCTTACCCTAGGCAGGGGGAATTGTAATGCGCCTGACAAGCGCGAACGTATTCCCATCTCAATGGGGTGACGAAAAACACCCTACAGATTCTGGCACGCACGGTGGGACAAATCTCTCCTCCCATATTTCGGGTTAACCGTTCATGCGAACTCAATCAATATACATATCTATATTTATACTGAAATAATGCTTTTTCATGTAGGTTTTCAAGTAATCACTTCTCAACAATGTCTCCAAAGATGAACTCAGCTCCCGTCTCCTACACGATGAAGATGGACTCCAGGACGGTCCTTCCGGCCAGTCTCGGGCGACAATGGGAGGAGACGCTGCTACAGTTCGGCTCTATTTTGTTCGTGCCAGCTAACGCCATTCCAGCTCCTCAAGCTCCTTCAACAAACAGACCGGTCTCGAAAGGCAGGAGATCAAATGTGGTGATCTCGAGGGCGCCCCAACCCAAACGCAAGTCGGTGTCTGAACGACTTTCCTTGGCCCCAGCTGGGGGCAAGGCCATCAACACCAACGAAGCAACAAGGCATCTCGAGCAAGCTCCGGCGGTACCCCTGACAACTGCTCGATCGGGTGACTTCTCTAAGCTTCCCGCTACTCGACTCACGGTGGCTTCCCATGAAGCAGACGCCCGCCAAGCCCTTAAAATTGATAAGCTAAGGCGGAAAAGGCTCAGATATAGAGCCAACAAAAGGGCTAGGGCTCCTGCCAGGCTGAACCTCATAAGGTTCGAGGAACGGGGTTACCCCGCCAAAGATGAGGAAATGGCTGGATATGTGGTCCACACTGTTTATGTGGTGGGCACGCGCAGCAAGAGCAAGGACGGGGCCACCACATCTCAAATCCAATCTGGTGTGAATATGGCTGCCACATTCCAAGGCCAGCCTCCTCTGGAAGGTAATGAAGAACCTCCCAGTGAGGCTGATAAGCAGAGAGAGCTCTCAGTTCATGAAGAGTCGGCCTCGGAAAGCGAAGATGAGCCAACTTTCCGTCCTAAGACCGCAGAGCAGCAACTTCTCCAAGAGCTCCGAAAGCAGCTCAGAAGCAAAGACAAGGAAATGGCCAAGCTCTACTCAAAGATCGATGACTTGACAAACGTCGTCTTACTGCTCACGGCCCAACTTGCCTCTCAGCCGCCCAATCAGTTGCAGGGCTATCATGAACCGGGAAACGGTGTCCCGAAACAGCCGACGCCCGTTCCCTCAAATCCAAAAGTGGGTGGACCGCATGAAAATCAGTCGCATCCTATCTCGGCAAATGTATTGGCTAGCCCGCTAACTCAAGATTAAATCATGGATTTGGTTGCTAACAAAGTCAAAACTTTGGTAGCCGAAGCCGAAGCGTAAAAAGATATCAGCAGTAGTGGGAGACCATATCCTGCTCAGTATGATCTGGTAGAATTTCCTAGCGGCTATGCCATCCCTAAATTCGGAAGATTTGATGGGACGGGAAATACAAATCAGCACATCGCCCACTTCAAAGCCTCATGCGGGAATACTGGTGGCAACGATGCACTTCTCCTTCGCCAGTTCGTTAATAGCTTGACCGATGTTGTTTTCGACTGGTACGCGAGCATACCGGATGGCTCCGTTATTACTTTCGTCCAAATAGAATCTTTGTTTCGACAAAGGTTCATGGACGTCAGTGATAAGATTACCATTGCCGAGCTCGTAAGGACCAAGCCCAAGAACAACGAAAGCAGCACGGATTTTATAACCCGATGGCACAATCTCTCCGTCAAATGCGAACCGCCGATAGAGCAGGACCAATCTGTCAGTCTCCTCGTTGGAAATCTCAACAACTGGATGGCCCCGTTTCTATGCACCGCGAGTCTCAAAACATTCCAAGAGCTGACAAGGAAAGTTCAGATGCTGGAGCGCTCAAAGCAGGTGTCCTCCTCGGACTCCCAAAATAACAATAGGTCCTGGAGAAACCGAAAGGACGATAATCGCAAAGGCGGAAACTCCGATGATTCTAAATCTTTCAACACTTCGGCTAACCGAAATAAACAAGGGTTGAGCGGGCCTAATGCCAACCAGCCTCGGAAGCCAGTGTTCGGAGAGGGAGGAGAATCTCTACTAAAAGAGAACCTGGATAAGGTCTATTCCTTCAGGAGGGACAAAATCCGCAAAATATTCAAAGACGCCTTGAGGAATGGTCTACAACTGCCAGAGTTAAAAAGACCGCAATAAGCAAATATGACCGATGACCCAAAATACTGCCCCTATCACAGAGTGATAGGTCATGCCATTGCGGACTGTTTCGTCTTCAAAGATTGGGTCGAAAAGCAATACAAGGAAGGAGCGATAGAACTGTCTAAAGGCGTGTTAATAAACGGTCCAGCTGCGACCGCCAATTTCATACAAACGGAGATCGAAGTTCTTCGTCAAACTGATTCTCTCAAATGTCTGCCTTTCTCTGAGAACAATCGACCACCACATCATTAAACTGGGAACAATAGACTGCTAAGTCTTTAAACTGTGAACAGTCGACCTCTAAGTCGTTAAACTGGGAATGTAAAAAAAAATGTAAATAAACAAAAAAATGTGTAAATAAAAGAAAAATAAAGAAAAGCCGAAATGATGGGGCAACTCGCAATAAAAATCAGCGAGTAAAATAAAGATGAAAAATAAAGCCGAAATGATGGGGTAACCGCGAATAAAAGCCGAAATAATAGGGCAATCGCGATCTTCGAGGTAAGAAAAGCTGAAATGATAGAGCAATCGCGGTAAAACAAAAAAATGCAAAAAAAAAAAACAAAAAAAACAAAAAAATACGGCAAATGATGAGTTGCTCCTGGTACCATATTTCTGTGCAGCGATGCAGACGCCAACCAAAATCCAATTTCCTAAAATTCTTCCGGCCCTACGGTTAGTCCCCAAATTGACTACCGTATACAATCCACGGGCTCAAATAATTCTCTTCATACCCATGCCCTACCGCAATCACTAGTTACGCGGCTGATCTCCGCCTTTGGAATTATGCTCCATTGAGAAGACCCACTCATGTGTCCTCACGATACATGAGGAGAACAAACCTTTGTGGGATCTTTACGACTCATAAAGGAAAAAAACACTTAAGAGTCCTCACGACTCCTAAGGAGAAAATACACCTGCGGGATCCTTGCGACTCGTAGGGAGAAAATGCTTTTATGGGACCCTCACGGCCCATAAAATTGAAAAGCCTTAGGTGATAGGGACCTAAAACCTGTCTCCTAAGCTATCGCTCCTCAATCCCCAAATGGCGAATGATGAGTCACTCCTGGTACCATATTCCAGTGCAGCGATACAGACGCCAACCAAATTCCAAATCCCATACCGCAACGGCGAATGATGAGTCGCTCCTGGTACCATATTCCAGTGCAGCGATGCAGACGCCAACAAAGTCCTGAAATATTTCCGGCCCTACGGTCTGGATCATACATCCTGCAAAACCGTATACAATCCATGGGCATAAAACAATCCCAATCTCTCTCAAGTCCTACTGGTGAGACCACATTCAAGGTCCCACCAAAAATTAAAAAATAAAAAAATAAAAAGAATGGTATGTCCACAAGCAAAATGGGCACGGTGAAAACCCGAAAGGGCTCCGTGAGTAAAAACAGTAGGACTGCCGGCGAGTTTATGAAAACCCGAGAGGGCGCAAACTCGTAAAAAAAAAAGAAAATGAAATGCACTCGCAAAGTCCTCTCGACTTTGTGAGGAGAAAATTCCCGCGTGAGATCCTTACGACTCACAAAGGAGCAACACACTTAGGAGTCCCCATGACTCCTAAGGAGAAAATACACCTACGAGATCCTTTCGACTTGTAGGGAGAAAATGCTTTTATGGGACCCTTACGGCCCATAAAATTGAAAAGTCTTAGGTGATAGGGACCTAAAACCTGTCTCCTAAGCCATCGTTCCTAATAAGAAAATGCAAATGATGATTCGCTCCTGGTACCATATTCCAGTGTAGCGATGCTGATGCCACACAAAAACCAATTCCTAAATCCTCTCGGGGCAAATGATGAGTTGCTCCTGGCATTATTCTAGTGCAGCAATGCAGATGCCAAACCAAATCCTCTCGGAATCATGTTTCGTCTCAGAATGTGCACCCCGTGACGAAATCAAGCTTCACCTTGGATTATCTGCTTTCCCCATCGGAATTATGCTTCGCCTGGGAATCAACCTCTGCATCGAAATTATGCTTCGGTCAAAATGTCTGCCGCTCTTCGGAATGATGCTCTGAACTCTGGAATCATGCTCCGATCCTTGGAATCATGCTCCGCCCTTCGGAATGATGCTCCGATCCCTGGAATTATGTTCCGGCTCTTCGGAATGATGCTCTGATCCCTGGAATTATGCTCTACCCTTCGGAATGATGTTCCGATCCTTGGAATTATGCTCCGCGCTTCGAAATGATGCTCCGATACCTGGAATGATGATCCACCCTTCGGAATGATGCTCCGATCCCTGGAATCATGCTCCGCCCTTCGGAATGATGCTCCGATCCTTGGAATCATGCTCCGCTCTTCGGAATGATGCTCCGATCCCCTGGAATCATGCTCCGCTCTTCGGAATGATGCTCCGATCCCTGGAATCATGCTCCGCCCTTCGGAATGATGCTCCGATCCCTGGAATCATTCTCCGCCCTTCGGAATGATGCTCCGATCCTTGGAATCATGCTCCGCTCTTCGGAATGATGCTCTGATCCCTTAGAATCATGCTCCACCCTTCAGAATGATGCTACGACCCCTGGAATCATGCTTCGCCCTTCGGAATGATGCTCCGATCCCTGGAATCATGCTCCGCCCTTCGGAATGATGCTCCGATCCTTGGAATCATGTTCCGCTCTTCGGAATGACACTCTGATCCCATGGAATCATGATCCGCCCTTCGGAATGATGCTCCGATCTTTGGAATCATGCCTCTACTCTTCGGAATGATGCTCCGACCTCGGAATTATGCTCCGCAAATCAGAATGATGCTCAGATCCCCAGGAATCATGCTCCCCGGGATGATGCTCCTCCCCTGGAATGATGTTGCACCTCGAAGTCCAACTTCAAGCTCCATCAATTTCATGCATACGACTCACATATGTGGTGTGCATTTATTGATGGGGGGCACTTTGTTGGGGTCAAAATTTGCACCCCCGGTTGACTGAGTCACAGTTAAGATCAACCCCAAGCCAGGTGGGCCCAAGCCCAGGTCAAGCGGACCCATGCCCAAGTCAAGCCCGCGGCCAGCCTCCTCCATGCTAAAATATAGATCATGTAATAAATAATTTTTATGTAATTTTTTATGCATGAATGTATGCAAAATAGGCATAAAGCCAAATTTTTGTAAAGCCCATGGCTTATGTGCAAAAAGAAATGACACATGAGCCATAGGATAGGCAAAATGCCATTTTGAAAAGCCCAAGGGGTTATATGTAAATATGTAAGCCTATAAAAGGCAACATGATGATGAATAAAGTAACAACTTTTCATTCCCCAAAAAACTAGGGTTCTTTGTACCTCCTGCTACTTCTCCACGGTTCTAAACCTTCTCATTTCTTTTGAATTAAATCAAGAGTTTTACTCTTTCTTTTCCAAAACTAAGTAGTTTTCCACCACAAAACCCATAAAGGGGAACTCGGATCTCCCATCAGATCTCAAAAAGGAGAAATTCTTAAAATCTCCTACTTCTTGATCTTCAAGAGCCGGCCAACAAAGGAAGAAGAAGAACTATCTCCAGAAACCCCACTTTGGGGAAGAACTAGGGCTCAAGGGGAGAAGGCCTTCATCAGCTCCAAAACATCCTAGAAGTTTAATAAGTGCTCTTTTCTGGGAGTACAACTCCCATTGCAGGGACCAAGTCCCTTTTGCTGCTCGAGCGCCCACGTGCTGACACGTGGTGCGCTAGCGCCCGAGCGCCCACGTGCTGACACGTGGCACTTGCGCTAGCGCGCTAGCGCCCAAAGTGCTAGCGCTCGAGCGTCCACGTGTTGACACGTGGCGTGCTAGCGCTCTTGCGCTCAGAGCGCTAGCGCCCGAGCGCCCACGTGCTGACACGTGGCGCGTTAGCGCTCAGTGCGTTAGCGCTGTTGCTCTTAGAGCGCTAGCGCTCAAAGCACTAGCGCCCGAGCGCCCATGTGCTGACACGTGGCGTGCTAGCGCTCAGTGCGCTAGCGCTCTTGCGCTTAGAGCGCTAGCGCCCGAGCGCCCACGTGCTGACACGCGGCGTGCTAGCGCTCTTGCGCTCAGAGCGCTAGCGCCCGAGCGCCCACGTGCTGACACGTGGCGCGCTAGCGCTAGTGTCCGAGCGTCCACGTGCTGACACGTGGTGCGCTAGCGCTCAAAGCAATGGCGCTGGCCCCACGCATCCTTTGGATGCCCTTTCCCCTTATATATATATATATATATATATATATATATATATGCATATGTATACATATATACACATGCACATACTCCACGAAACTGTCCCTGTTAGAAAAAAAATTTTAACGGGGCGCTGCCCCGCACCCCGCAAGGGGGCTGCTAGCCCCCTTGATCCTCAGCCCGCCATCCAGGTAGCTGGATCCCCGTAAAGACTCCGCGGGGCCCTCGATATATCCAAAACCCCTTTAAAACACAACATTGCACATTGAGTTTGCATGACCAGTTTAACCCGTCAATCGGAGGTTCCCTCGCTCTAAAGGCGAGGGGTAATTAACGGCAGCTTAGTCCGCGGCTGCCGGAGATTCGGATCCCCACAATCATTAAACCCTGCCCTACCCTAGGCAGGGGGAATCTGTAATGCGCCTGACAAGCGTGCGCATATTCCCATCTCAATGGGGTGACGAAAAACACCCTACAATGGCCATCTACGAGAAAGCCAGAACGCAGCGCCTCCTTCAACAGGTTGCGAAAAATGAAAATGCTTTCCTTGTCAACCCATCATACAAAAGGCCCGACGAAGAGGCAAAAATAAACCAAAGAACGGGAAAAGCGTTCGACAGCGACAAAACGAGACAAAGAAGCCACGCGATCGGGAATCGAGCAATCTGGATTCGTTTCTTATAAGGAAGATGGGTCGAGCATACTCTTTTCCTCAGGACAAGACATAGAAGATACTTGATCTTGCCATAAAACATCAAATGATTACCCTCCTGGAGTCCAAGCACCCCGAGCAAGCAGGTGAAGTTAATCAACTAAATTATTGCTCCTATCACCGAGCAATAGGACATCCTCTCGAAGACTGCTTCACATTCAAAGACTGGGTAGAAGACCAGTATCAGCAAGGCAGGTTCGCTATATCCAGTAGCTGGAGAATAACCCCGCCCCAGAGACATGAACCAAAAACCATGAGAGCAGAACCAGATCAACATCGGTCTTGGAAGCGATCTCGCACTTGTCATATGATAACGCTATCAGAAGAAGAGCCCGAGAGTATGGATGAACTCCTTTGGTGCTTCGAAAACAATGATGACGAGGTGATCTCAGAATTTCCACCGGCCCCAAAAGAGCTGGAAGATGTGATACATACTACTCCAGATAACCTCAAGAAAATTGATTTGGGGACGGCAAGTGACCCGCGGCCGACGTTCGTCAGTGAGCTATTGTCTGAAGAATGGGTGGCTACGCTAAAAGACGTGCTCATGCAGCATAAAGATTGCTTCGCATGGAACTATTCCGAGATGCCAGGACTAGATCCAGAGATTGCTGTCCATAAATTGGCAATATCCCCGGACGTCAAGCTGATTAAACAAGCACCGAGAAGAATGCAGCTCGTGCTTGTGATGAGCATCAACGCTGAGGTCAAGAAGCTAATCGACTCCGGCTTCATCCAAGAGGTTCAGTACCCTGACTGGATCACCAATATCATCCCAGTGATGAAGAAAAATGAGACGGTGCGCATATATGTGGACTTTCGGGATCTTAACAAAGCTTTCCCAAAAGACGACTTCCCAGTGCCAGTTACCGAGCTGATGATAGATAATACGTCCACTCATGAAGTTTTATCCTTCAAGGATGGCTCGTCAGGTTACAATCAGATAAAGATGCATCCCGAGGACCAGAAGCATACCGCTTTCCGGACCCCTTTGGGTATATTTTGCTATAAGGTGATGCCTTTCGGTCTAAAGAACACCGGTGCCACCTATCAGAGGGCCATGACGAAGATCTTCGATGACCTCATCCATGAAATCGTCGAATGTTATATCGATGACCTCATAGTTAAATGCAAATCATACGAGGAACATCTAGAGCATCTGAAGATCGTATTTCAACGCCTTCGGCAATATAACTTGAAGATAAATCCTCTCAAATGCGCGTTCGGAGTTTCCTCGAGCAAGTTCCTAGGATTCGTCATCCGACACTGATTGTTTTGAAAGATTGTGTTTGTAGAATAACCGCAATCAGAACGGTGTGTCGTTTAGCTAGACCGAGGTGAGTACGGGTCGTCCTCAGGGAAACGTTGAATCTTTTACTCTTACTTTAGATGTGTTGAAAAAGAGAGGAGGAATAAAGAATTTTGTGGAAAGGTTTCTAGATCTACGTTAAGCAAGAATGCAAAATATATAGATCTAGATTATTTTAGGGATGTAGTTAATATAATAAGGGGGCTTGTAGGGTTCGTTAGGATTTAGTAGTCATGGACGATTAATTAAAAGTTACCATTTTTATCCTTAAATAGATTTAAAACTAGAACGACGATGATGAATGTAGATTAGGGTTTCTGGAAGGAAAAAGAATCCCACTCTTAACCCTTATCTCGACACGGAACTCCGTTCATATCTAGCCTTTACCAAAACAATCATTAATCTAATATCTAATCGCGGTCGGAACTAACAAAGAATTGTTAGCGCGCCCTATTAGGATGTTAATGATTCTTTTGATAAAGTTCATAAACTTTATAGGACTTAAAAAGGGTTTAGGATGTTCATCATCCATTAGCCTACCCTAATCCTACGAACCCTAACAAGTGGAGAATTACTCGCGCATGTTGGGAGAAAAAGAGATAGAGAGAAAATGCATAATTAAACTACGAAGAAATAGAATAAGAAAGCTACCTTTATTAATCAACAATATTCATTACACTTTGATTCCTTTGAAAATGATTACAAAGACTAGTTTGCTTCTCGATCTCTTTCAAGGAGGTAGACGAACAGTTGATGATCAGTCTAGATGCGTGAGCCGTCTTGGACTTCGTGATCTCGTCGACTTGATGATTTTTCCAAGAGGCTCTCGGTCTTTATTTATAGTCCCAAAGCCAGAAATTTAGCTTCTAAATTTGGAAGCAAGTATTGAAGATTCACCCTGAAAATCCTCAGCTTCTAACTCCCCATACCTGCGATGGATTCGCGGCCAACATGGGGGTTTGGCCGCGGATCCGCGGCCAAGGGTCTTGATCTTTTGATCAATTTCCTGAGGCTTGCTCCTTGTGACATGTGGCAATACCTAGGACCTTTAGATCTTTGAAATCTTCTCGTAGTTGCTGCCAGACTTGGTCTCCAAGTTTTGCTTTCTTAATTAGGCAAGTTTTCTTTAACAACTTGATTTCCTTGATTTTAGTCTTGGAAAAATTTTGCACAACAACTTGGAAAAATTCTGCACAACAACTTAAATAATATTTAGTAGACTTTGTTCTACTAGGATTTGGTCAATGATATTATTTGTATACATTTTCCTACCAAATGCTAATTATAATATATCAACACATGGAAAATGTTATTTTTACAGATAAGCCCTCATATGTATGATATATTATAATAAAGACCTTTTTTAATATGGAAATAGTAGGAAAATGTAATAACAAATGTGCAGTTTTATCAACTGAACAAATACCCCAAAACTTATCTTTGATCGTCCCGAGCAAACTAGTTTATTCAAGAGAAAGAGAAAAAAGAAAGAAGAAAACTAAGTACACTTTCGTAGGCAAACACGATTGCACTGAGCACGTGCAACAAGCCGTTAAACCTCTAGGTGTCCCTAGTAGGAGGAGTGTTGTCTCCTGAGGGTTTTCAGCGGATTACACCAACAAAATCCTATAACAAAAGAGAGATGGTGAAATTTACATATAAAGATAAGAACCATAAAAGAAAGACTTTGAAAATAAGAGTTTCCAACTACACTAGCTTTTCAGTTGTCATGGGCCCTATCTTAATAGTTATGAAAAAATATTAGAAATCATATTATCCCTCAATAAAATATCGTCTTTATTCTTCATTCCTACCTTTCATCCATACATCGATCATATATTCCTACATGTGTGTAATGGACATCCATACACTCGGAGAATTCAATTCAAGCTATCATACTCTTGTCCATCTACCTCGGTACTTTTTAACTTGATGAATATTTAGATTTGCTCACACATTTTCATGCGATTGTTAATACTTCTTGAGGTACTAACCGACCGATTACTCATGTGCTTGCTGATTAGGTGATAATACTTTCCTCGTCTTGCACCACCTAAGGCTTAGCAGTGACTCCCAGACCAGTTGTCCTTAGGGCACTAGGTGAAGAGGCGCCCTTGCTATATTTTTTTATTGCTGCCTTGACGATAACAAAACCAGTGTTCATTTTTCTTTTCACCATTTTTATATTTTCCTCATTTTTTTCATTTCCTTCGTATTTTGGCTTTTAGACAAGAGCATTTCAAGGTATCCTCTACTATCCCGAATTTCAAGACGTGTGTAAGTGCGTATAGTAGGGTATCAACATTCAAATGTTTGGCTTCCAGAATAAGGACTATTTTTCAGACTTATTTTTATCCTCAGATTAGTGACTTCCTTCATCTTACTAACCCTTGGGACAACAGCTCATAACTACTTATTACTAGTTCGTTTAAGAAAACTTCTAATTTTCTTGGTTTTCTTAAACTATTCCCATCTTTCATATATAATTTTTCACTTTCTATTCTTTTGTTATAAAAGAATTTTTTTTAAAATTTTTGAAAACGTTGTGCTTATGCGAAGTATAATACAAATTGATGCATAAATAAGCACAAACCTCCTCCAAACCTGTTTACAACAGTGTCTTCACTGATGTCATCCGTTAAGCTCAAAAACCTGTAGACTTAGGAGGAAAAAGGGGACAAGAAATAATGCAAGTGAAATCCTCCCCCAAACTTATTTCTTGGCTCACAATCTTATAAAAATTCTTTTCAAGAGCCAAAATATCCCCCCCCCCAAACTTGAGTAAAATAGTATTAGGCAACTAAAATCATTGGGGGGGGTAAAGCTAGTGGTCAAAGTAAAGCCTTACAAAGACCAAAAGTCAACACCAAACATTCAAAAATTTTATCGATGAAGTACCAAGGTTGGTGGAATAACATGTCACCTTTTGACGTGAAGAAGTGGGGAGGGGATAAGAGGTGTGATGGAAAAGGATTGCGTCTCAATTTGGAGAGACGACACAGTGATAGTGATGATGGATTACTCGCATTATCCAGAAGAAGGGGTGGAAGTTCAATTTCTTTATCTTGGAGTGGATTCATCTCAACCCCCGGATCTTTTAAAAATGCGAGTTCATCAGCGAAAATTTCCTCAAAGCTTTCATCGATTCCCCGAAGAATAATGTCATCAGAAAAAATGGGGTGATCGTCAGACTCTATAAAAAGTTCCTCATCGGCGTTAGATGTTGACCCAGACAACTCGGTGGAAGAGCCCGTATCAAGCAACAACATATGAAAAGAGTCAGTATCATGAGGTTGATCAAATTCGCCGCTGTCGACATCCATTAATTCGACAGAACACACATGAGCATAGGGTTCGGAGGATTCACTTCCCAACTTGTAAATGTTAAGCTCAATTAACTTCTTTCCAAAGGATAGGGTCATGGAGCCGTTTCTACAATTGATTACTGCGTTGGAAGTGGCCAAAAAGGGTCGACCGAGTATCACCGGGATTTGATTGCATAGGTTTGCCACAGGTTGTGTATCAATAACGATAAAGTCCACAGGAAATATAAATTTCCCGACTTTGATTAACAGATCCTCTAGCTCACCCCTAGGTTGGGTGATAGATCAATCGGCCATCTGAAGAGTGCAATGCGCAGGTTTTAACTCTCCGATCCCTAATTGCTCATAAACAGAATATGGAAGCAAGTTAACACTAGCACCAAAATCGAGTAGAGCACGATTAATATTTTTACCCCCAATAGAAATAGAAATTGTAGGACTTCCAGGGTCCTTTCGTTTCTTGGGTAGTTGTTGTGTAAAAGCAGTGCTCACATTACTCGCAAGGAAAACTTTTTTAGGTACTTGAACTTTTTTCTTCCTAGTGCACAAGTCCTTTAGGATTTTTGCATATGACGGAACTTGTTGAATAACATCTAGGAGAGGAATGTTTATGTTAACTTGCTTAAAAATTTCCACAATCTTCTCCATTTGTGGACTTGGTCTGTTACCCCTTAACCTGTTTGGATAAGGTGCTTTATCAATAAGGGTTTGGTCCAACATTGGAGATGATTGTGGGGATGGAGCGGATCCCAGAATTGGAGTGGGGATCGTTTTAGGTAGATTCGAGGAAATGGGCGAAGGGTTCGAGCCTTGGGGAAAACGGAGAATAGGCTCGGATGAAGGTGGGAGACTAGATGAATTAGGGGAAGAAGAAGAAACTGGGGTATCATTGGTGTCACTAACATCATCACATTGCTCACCCACTCGGTTATTCAGCACTTTTCCGGATCTAAACGTAGTAACGACACTCACATTATAACTTTGTGAGTAGCCAGGATTAGGTATGGGTTGAGATGGGAGTTTCCCTTTCTCTCTCGCACTCATTGCGGCGTTCAACTGTGCAAGTTGGTTTTCTATTGATTTAATACTCTCGCCATAGGAGGTGGAGTCTTTCTGTATGGTATCAATAGAAGACTTCATCTCATCCGACAATTGCATGGAATGTTTCATGAACAAATCCAAAGTTTGTGCAAGTGAAGAGTTGTCAGTACCGGCCACTTGTGGTATAGAAATGTTGGCCGGATTTTGGAAATTTTGTGACTGAAAGGGGGGCTGATTCTGTGGTTGTGGTTGCTGTGGAGGAGGTCTTTGATAATTGCTTTGTTGGTTTTGATTCCAAGCAAAGTTAGGATGATTCCTCCATCCTTGATTGTATGTGGAAGAATAAGGATCGTTTCTAGGTCGCCGCTGAAAAGCAGCATTAGCTTGAAACGATGCATTCATAGGACATTCTTCCGTTAAGTGTGAAGGATCTGAACAGCAACCACAGACGGTCTTGGGAAGCGTGACCTGATTTAGGGAGAAAGATGAGAACTTGTTTTCAATAGCGTCGAGTTTCTTCTGCATCGCTGCCATTTTGGATTTCACTGCGATGGAAATATCGAGCTGGTGAATACCTCCCCTAGATGAAGGTGGTCTTACGCTTTCCCACTGCAAAGTGTTTTCAGCGAGATCTTCCAGATATTTCCATGCTTCACCGTCATCTTTAGACATGAAATTGCATTGACACATTGTTTCAAGCATCTGCTTTGTCGCTGGATTAATGCCCTCATATATAATTCGGCATAAATCCCATATATTGATTCCATGATGAGGATATTGGACAAGCAGATCTTTGAAACGTTCAAAGCACTTCCAAAATGGTTCATTGGGAAGCTGGGTGAATTGGTTGATCTCGCTCCTAACACGGGCAGTCTTATGGTTTGGGTAAAACTTCTTAAGAAATGCTATTACGAATTCATCCCAATTATTGATAGAGTGTGCGGCAGTATTATAAAGCCATTTTTCTGCCAAGTCGCACAGTGTGAACGGGAGAAGACGTAAGCGCATAGCATCGACAGTCAACTGTGAAGTACCCATCATTACGCATACGTTTTCGAATTTGGTGATGAAAACGTACGCGTCTTTTGACTCAAGCCCGTGAAATTTGGGCAGCAGATTGATGTGGTGGGGTTTAATTTCGAAATTATCCCCGTTAGCTGGTGGAAGAGATAGACAAGTGGGAAGAGGACCACGGATAGGATAGCATCTCTCTTGGAGAGAGATGCGCGGTGGATTCTGCGCACCTATGGGCGGTGGCAGCGTAAAGTTATAATCTGATGGAGTACCGTCCATCTCGGTCGTGGTGTGTGGTGGGGAAAAAGAAGATGAAGAAGTACCGACTTCGGCGTCGATAGCAGGAACGCGGACAAGACGGGTACTAGGATCCCGTGTCCAGCCGAGCATGCACTAAGCAGGTTTAGCGCAAGTGGCAGCGTGTGTGTGATTTAAAATTGGCTTGTTTTGAAAAAAGTGGGACTCAAGACAAATCACTCTAAAATGCACAAGCAACCCTAGAACTAAGGTTACCTAGGTCCAGTCTCTAGACCGCTCCTAGACTTCCAAAGGACAAGCCGTAGGATCAATCCTCTACCACCTCTTTACTACTCTTGTGGCCAGGTAAGTGCCAGGTAAGTGGGAGGTATCCGCTATACGAATCACCGAAAATAGCGGGCCTAATTAAGTAAACCACTTGCCTTAGTCACACTTGCCTAGGTACCATAAAAGTAATGCGGATAAGCGATAGATTACCCATGACCTTCCTCTGTCCTTAATGAACGCGACAGTCCTTAGAGTCCGGTCTAGATATTTTTTAAATTATTGTAGGGTTGATGCAGATGCTCGGTTTGTGATTTGTGGGGCTTAGGAAGGGTGACGAAATCCCACCTAATCTTGATTTAGTCTTTGCCCCTTAAAGTCCGTATTTTAAATATGCAAAACAAAACCAATCACAAAACTTTTGCAAAAAGATTTTTGAGCGGCGCTATTTTGCAAAGAATCCTGCAGAAAATAGATTTTATTAGATTTGAGAGGAGAGAGAAGGAGTTAAGAAAGATACCAGAGAAGTTTAAACCCTAGACCGCTTAGTTAAGCCGCGTTTCCGCCGCCTAAAGTCCCTTCTTGCCACGGTTCCGCCGCGGGGTGGAGGGATCAGGTGATGAAATTTTTTCTTTGTTCCGTTCTGTGCTCCTCTGGATCTCTAAGAATGTCTCTGTTTCCTGTTTTCTCAAGTCTGTGACTCCAGATCTCCTTGCAAAAATTCACGCACAAATCGTTAAATATGCAATTCGCAGTTTTGTTTTAATTATGATATGGATCGTATAAGAATTCAACACAAATAATAAGAATAAAAAATTACGCACGTATCCTCGGCAACGGCGCCATTTGATTGTTTCGAAAGATTGTGTTTGTAGAATAACCGCAATCATAACGGTGTCGCGTGTAGCTAGACCGAGGTGGGTACGGGTCGTCCTCAGGGAAACATTGAATCTTTTACTCTTACTTTAGATGTGTTGAAAAAGAGAGGAGGAATAAAGAATTTTGTGGAAAGGTTTCTAGATCTACGTTAAGCAAGAATGCAAAATATATAGATCTAGATTATTTTAGGGATATAGTTAATATAATAAGGGGGCTTGTAGGGTTCGTTAGGATTTAGTAGTCATGGACGATTAATTAAAAGTTACCATTTTTATCCTTTAATAGATTTAAAACTAGAACGACGATGATGCATATAGATTAGGGTTTCTGGAGGGAAAAAGAATCCCACTCTTAACCCTTATCTCGACACGGAACTCCGTTCATATCTAGCCTTTACCAAAACAATCATTAATCTAATCTCTAATCGCGGTCGGAACTAACAAAGAATTGTTAGCGCCCCCTATTAGGATGTTAATGATACTTTTGATAAATTTCATAAACTTTATAGGACTTAAAAAGGGTTTAGCGATGTTCATCGTCCATTAGCCTACCCTAATCCTACGAACCCTAACAAGCGGAGAATTACTCGAGCATGTTGGGAGAAAAAGAGATAGAGTGAAAATGTATAATTAAACTACGAAGAAATAGAACAAGAAAAAGAAAGCTACCTTTATCAATCAACAATATTCATTACACTTTGATTCCTTAGAAAATGATTACAAAGACTAGTTTGCTTCTCGATCTCTTTCAAGGAGGTAGACGAACAGTTGATGATCAGTCTGGATGCGTGAGTCATCTTGGACTTCATGATCTTGTCGACTTGATGATTTTTCCAATAGGCTCTTGGTCTTTATTTATAGTCCCAAAGATAGAAATTTAGCTTCTAAATTTGGAAGCAAGTATTGAAGATTCACCCTGAAAATCCTCAGCTTCTAACTCCCTATACCTGCGGCGGATTCGCGACCAACATGGGGGTTTGGCCGTGGATCCGCGGCCAAGGGTCTTGATCTTTTTATCAATTTCCTGAGGCTTGCTCCTTGTGACATGTGGCAATATCTGGGACCTTTAGATCTTTGAAATCTTCTCGTAGTTGCTGCTAGACTTGGTCTCCAAGTTTTTCTTTCTTAATTAGGCAAGTTTTCTTTAACAACTTGATTTCCTTGATTTTAGTCTTGGAAAAATTCTGCACAGCAACTTGGAAAAATTTTGCACAACAACTCAAATAATATTTAGTAGACTTTGTTCTACTAGGATTTGGTCAATGATATTATTTGCATATATTTTCCTACCAAATGCTAATTATAATATATCAACACATGGAAAATGTTATTTTTACAGATAAGCCCTCATATGTATGATATATTATAATAAAGACCTTTTTTAATATGGAAATAGTAGGAAAAATGTAATAACAAATGTGCAGTTTTATCAACTGAACAGACACCGAGGCATCGAGATAGACCCGTCGAAGATCAAGGCGATCATGGAAATTCCTCCGCCAAAGACTCTCAAGCAACTGCGGTATCTCCAAGGGAAGCTCGCGTATATCCGGCGATTTATAGCCAATCTCTCCGGCAAGTGCCGCCCCTACAGTCACTTAATGAAGAAGGGAACTCCGTTCATCTGGGATCACAAATGCCAAAGCGCACTGGACGAAATCAAGCAATACTTGCAGAATCCTCCGGTGTTGACCGCTCCAGTCAAGGGAAAGCCCCTCATTCTGTATACAACAGCCCTCGAAGGTTCTCTAGGCGCATTATGGGCACAAGAGAATGACCAAGGAAAGGAAAGAGCCCTCTACTATTTGAGTCGAGTTCTCTTGGGGGAAGAAAATAATTACTCTCCCATCGAAAAACACTGCCTGGCGTTGATCTTCACGATAACAAAGCTCAGACACTACGCGTTGGCGCATGAAGTCCATCTCATATCAAAAGTGGATCCTCTCAAATATTTAATGTCAAAGGCAATATTAACGGACGACTCGCTAAATGGGCCCCTCTCTTGATGGAGTTCTCAATAACTTATCGACCCCTCAAGGTAGTGAAAGGCCAGGCCATCGCCGACTTTCTCGCTGAGCATCTGATACCTGCCGAATCTCCCTTGAACTGCGAACTGCCAGACGAACATGCGTTTTACACGATCGATGGGGATGATACCCCGTGGGAACTCTGTTTTGATGGAGTGTCTTCCATGAAGAAGCGAAAGCAAAGCACCCTCATAATCAAATCTGGGGTATGCCTCATTTTCGTGACTCCACAAGGAGGGATAATGCGCTCTGCCTTCTCCTTGACAGATCCAAGGACGAACAACAAAGCCGAATATGAAGCTTTGATAGCAGGCCTTGAAATCGCAGTCGACATGGGAATTGAAAACCTCCTCATATACGGAAACTCCCAGCTGGTCGTTAGTCAAGTAAATGGAGACTATCAAACGTGCAAGGCAGAGTTGGTGAAGTACAGCAACTGCTGACTCAAATTCCTTCCTACACCTTGGAAAGCATACCGCGTGCGGAAAATGGCAAGGAGGATGCATTAGCCAAGCTTGCTAAAGAATTGGCCGACGAGAACCTCGATAACGTGAGGATCATTGTGCAGAGCCGTCGGGTTCTTGCACCGGTAGAAATATCTCCGAAGTCGTCCGAAGAAAAGGGAGCGACCGAACAAACGTCCCTACAAATAAAAGACCAGGAAAAGGCTAAGAATTGGAGAGAAGTCTTTATAGATTACTTCAAATCCCGTCGAACACCTGAAAATGCATCCTTAAGGCATCAGCTCATGAAACGAGCTCTTTCATTTGCCTTTGTCAATGATACTTTGTATAAAAGGTCATTTGATTCTCTGTAGCTAAGATGCCTAGGACCTGAAGAGGCAAGGAGAGTCGTCCAAGAAACTCACGACGGATTTTGCGGTTCTCACCACGCGGGGCCGAAGATGAAGCTAAAGATCAAAAGGGTGGGCTACTATTGGCCCACGATGTTCCAAGACTGCCTCGAATATGCAAAGCAGTGTCACTCGTGCCAGATTCATGGGACTTCATCCATCAGCATCCAAATCCACTACATCCAACGGTTGCTAGCTGGCCGTTCAAAATGTGGGGAACTGACATAATTGGCCCCATCGGGCCAGCATCGTCCAGAGGACATCGGTTTATTTTGGCGACAACTGATTACTTCTCCAAGTGGGCAGAAGCAGTACCGCTGAGAGAAGTGAAGACGGAAAATATCCTTCATTTCTTCAAGACGCACATCATTTATCGGTTTGGAACTCCGCGACGGATCATCTCCGATAACGGGGGAGCCTACAGGAGCCACAAGATCAGCCGCTTTACACAACAGCATAACATAGACTGGAGATACTCTTCAGTCTATAATCCTCGAGCTAACGGTCTAGCAGAGGCTTTCAACAAGACCTTGACAAAGATCGTGAAAAAGACGGTGTCTCGAAATAAGAAGGACTAGCACGAGAGACTGCATGAAGCTCTCTGGGCGTATCGAACTACGTTCAAAACGGCCATGAACACAACGCCGTACGCATTGGTATTCGGCACAGAAGCTGTACTCCCCCTCGAGATAGAGTTACCCTCTCTAAGAGTTGCCGTTCACTACGAGCTAACAGACGAAGAAAATGCTCACCTTCGTCTTGAGGAGCTTGATGCCCTCGACGAAACCCGGCTCATGGCGCAACAGAATTTGGAGGCTTATATAGCAAAGATGATGCGCTCATATGAGAAACTGACTAGGCCGAGAACATTCCGCCAAGGCGAGCTCGTGCTAGTGGCCAAAAGACCTATGATCCCTAATCGTGCCAAACGGGGAAAATTCGAGCCGAACTACGAAGGCCCGTATATCATAGACAAAGTTTACCAGGGTGGAGCATACCTACTCATGGACATGGATGGTGAAAGACCTTTCAGGCCAATAAATGATCACTTCTTAAAGAACTACTATGCCTGACAAGTCACGGCCTAGGTCAACGATAGATAACGATGCCTATGTCCGCTCGCTATCTTCCTAAGCCCAAACTCTATAAGCAGCAGCCGGTTTTCGGACCGAAACGTCCTTAAACTAACAACGGACCGAAATGTCTTAAAACTAACAACGGACCGAAATGTCCTAAAACTAACGATGGACCACTATGTCCTAAAACTGGTGTCGGACCGAAACGTCCTTAAAATAACAATGGACCACTATGTCCTAAAACTAGCTGTTGACCGAGACGTCGATAAACTACTATAGACTGTAGCATCCCAAGGCTGATACAAAAAAAAGAAAGAATAAGAAAAAGAAAGAAAAAGAAAACGGTATGTCCATAAGCAAAATGGGCACGGATGAAAACCCGAAAGGGCTCTGTGAGTAAAAACAACAGGGCTACCGGCGAGTTTTTGTGAAAACCCGAAAGGGCGCAATCTCGTTAAAAAACACTTGCAAGGTCATCTCGACCTTGTGAGGAGAAACCACCTACGTGAGATCCTTACGACTCACAAGGGAGCAACACACTTAGGGATCCCCACGATTCCTAAGGAGAAATTACACTTACGAGATCCTCACGACTCGTAAGGAGAAACCTCTTATGAGACCCTCACGGCTCATAAAATTCAAAAGTCTTAAGCTATAGGGATCTGCACCTGTTCTTAAGCGGCCACGACAACCTTCAATGCTTCCCTACAAGCGGATCAATGCTGACCCTTGTATACAATCCACGGGTGCAAATAAACATTTTCCTAACAAAGCCTCATCCGTGACGAGGGATATGTCTATACGGTGAACAACCCTTGTAAGTCCTCTCGACTTATAACGAGAAAGTACTCTTGTAAGATCCTTACGACTTATAAGTGACCATATACTTAGGGATCCCTACGATTCTCAAGGAGAAAACGCACCTACGAGATCCTCACGACTCGCAGGGAGAAATACCTTTATGAGACCCTTACGGCTCATGAAGTCAAAAAGCCTTAGTCGACAGGATCCTAACCCTGTCTACTAAGCCACCTTTGTTCGACATCGACGAAGGCAAATGATGATTCACTCCTGACAATATCCCAGTTGTAGCGGTGCTGATGCCGAAATCGGTGTCTAATTCCAAGCTAGCAGCAAAAAGCCAGCGAGCCACACATGCATACGAAATAGCCGAATGATGGGGCAACTTGCAACAAAATCAGCAAGTAAAAATATATGCATGCAAAATAGACAAAATGATTGGGCAACTTGCAATAAAAAGCAGCGAGTAAAAATAAAACAAATAGCCGAAATGATTGGGCACCTAAAAAATAGCCGAAATGATTGGGCAATCGCGACTTTTGCTATATAAAAGCTGAAATGATAGAGCATCGCGGAAAGAAATTAAAAAAATGAAATTTATGCCCCACAGGTGATATTACATCAATCCCTGTATACAATCCAAAGGCGCAAACAAAGAAGGAATCACACCTTCCCTCCCCAGGCTCCATCAGAAGAATAAGCCAAACCTCAACGGTTCATAGATAGCCTGCAGATCATCTCAACATTCGTCTCATTACAACAGACACGACATCAAGCAAAGCGGAACCGCGGGAATTCCAAGTTCCATGACTCGGCGGAGCACAGATGACCGAGAGTCAAACCCCGACTCCGTGAAATGCGGATAAAGTCAACCATTCCTAGTCACGTGGAACACGGCTTATGTCAATCCTGACCCCGTGGGAAACGTCCAGAGCAGAGCCTGGTCCCCGCAGAACATGGCTATGACCCCGTGGGATACATCTAGAGCAAACTCCTGGTCACGTGGAACGCGGCTTATGTCAATTCTGACCCCGTGAGAAACATCCAGAGCGGAGCCTGGTCCTCACAGAACACGGTTATGACCCCGTGGAAAGCATCCAGAGCAAATTCCTGGTCACGTGGAACGCGGCTTATGTCAATCCTGACCCGTGGGAAACATCCAGAGCGGATCCTTGTCCTCGCAGAACACGGCTATGACCCCGTGGGAAGCATCCAGAGAAAATTCCTGGTCACGTGGAACGCGGCTTATGTCAATCCTGACCCCGTGGGAAACGTCCAGAGTGGAGCTTGATCCTCGCAGAACACGGCTATGACCCCGTAGGAAGCATCCAGAGCAAAATTCCTGGTCACGTGGAACACGGCTTATGTCAATCCTGACCCTATGGGAAATGTCCAGAATGGATCCTGGTCCTCGCAGAACACGGCTATGACCCCGTGGGAAGCATCCAGAGCGGAGCCTGGTCCTTACAGAATACAGCTATGACCCCGTGGGAAGCATCCAGAGCAAAATTTCTGGTCACATGGAACGCGGCTTATGTCAATCCTGACCCCGTGGGAATCGTCCAGAGCGGAGCCTGGTCCATGCAGAACACGACTATGACCCCGTGGGAAGCATCCAGAGCAAATTCCTGGCCACATGGAACGCGGCTTATGTCAATCATGACCCCGTGGGAAACGTCCAGAGCGGATCATGGTCCTCGCAGAACACGGCTAGACCCCGTAGGAAGCATCCGGAGTGGAGCCTGGTCCTCGCAGAACATGGCTATGACCCAGTGGGAAGCATCCAGAGCAAATTCCTGGTCACGTGGAATGCGGCTTATGTCAATCCTGACCCCGTGAGAAACGTCCAGAACAGAGCCTGGTCCTCGCAAAACACGGCTATGACCCTGTGGGAAGCATCCAGAGCAAAATTCCTGGTCACGTGGAACGCGACTTATGTCAATCCTGACCCCGTGGGAAACGTTCAGAGCGGATCCTGGTCCTCGCAGAACATGGCTATGACCCCATGGGAAGCATCCAGAGCGGAGCCTGGTCCTCGCAGAACACGGCTATGACCCCGTGGGAAGCATCCAGAGCAAAATTCCTGGTCACGTGGAATGCGGCTTATGTCAATCCTGACCCCGTGGGAAACGTCCAGAGCGGAGCCTGGTCCTCACAGAATACGGCTATGACCCCGTGGGAAGCATCTAGAGCAAATTCCTGGTCACGTGGAACGCGGCTTATATCAATCCTGACCCCATGGAAAACGTCCTGAGTGGATCCTGGTCCTCGCAGAACACGGTTATGACCCCGTAGGAAGCATCCAGAGCGGAGCTTGGTCCCCGCAGAATATGGCTATGACCCCGTGAGAAGCATCTAGAGCAAAATTCCTGGTCACGTGGAACGCGGCTTATGTCAATCCTGACCCCGTGGGAAACGTTCAGAGCGGATCCTGGTCCTTGCAGAACACGGCTATGACCCCATGGGAACCATCCAGAGCGGAGCTTGGTCCTCGCAGAATACTGCTATGACCCCGTAGGAAGCATCCAAAGCAAAATTCCTGGTCACGTGGAACACGGCTTATGTCAATCCTGACCCCGTGGGAAACGTCCAGAGCGGAGCTTGGTCCTCGCAGAATACAGCTATGACCCCGTGGGAAGCATCCAGAGCAAAATTCCTGGTCACGTGGAACGCGACTTATGTAAATCCTGACCCCGTGGGAAACGTCCAGAGCGTATCCTCGTCCTCGCAGAACACGGCTATGACCCCGTGGGAAGCATCCAGAGCGGAGCCTGGTCCTCGCAGAACACGGCTATAACCCCGTGGGAAGAATCCAGAGCAAATTCCTGGTCACGTGGAACGCGGCTTATTTCAATCCTGACCCCTTGGGAAACGTCCAGAGCGGATCCTGGTCCTCACAGAACACGGCTATGACCCCATGGGAAGCATCCAGAGCGGAGCCTGGTCCTCTTAAAACACGGCTGTGACCCTATGGAAAGCATCCAGAGCAAAATTTCTGGTCACGTGGAACGCGGCTTATATCATTCCTGACCCCGTGGGAAACGTCTAGAGCGGATCCTGGTCCTCGCAGAACAGGGCTATGACCCCATGGAAAGCATCCAGAGCGGAGCCTGGTCCTCACAGAACACGGCTATGACCCCGTGGAAAGCATCCAGAGCAAACTCCTGGTCATGTGGAATGCGGCTTATGTCAATCCTGACCCCGTAGGAAACGTCCAGAGCGGAGCCTGGTCCTCGCAGAACACGGCTATGACCCCGTGAGAACCATCCAGAGCAAAATTCCTGGTCATGTAAAACGCGGCTTATGTCAATACTGACCCCATAGGAAACATCCAGAGCGGAGCCTGGTCCTCGCAGAACACGGCTATGACCCCGTGGGGAGCATCCAGAGCAAATTCCTGGTCCCGTGGAACACGGTTAAAGTCAATCCTCACCCCGTGGGAAACGCCCAGAGAAACTCCTGACTCCGCAAAGTGCGGATAATGGCAACACCATCAATCACTTATAGGTCCTCTCGACCCGTAAGGAAGAAAACTCTCTTGTAACATCCTTACGACTTACAAGAGAAAACGCGCTTAGGAATCCTCATGATTTTTAAGGAGAAAATACACCTACGAGATCCTCTCGACTCGTAGGGAGAAAAGTCTTCATGAGACCCTCACGGCTTATGAAATTGAAAAGTTATAGGCAGCAGATCTGAACTTGCTTTCTAAGCCATTACTACCTCTCGAAGAATTCAAAACGGGATACTCTCTCTATCATCTGCAGGCTATGCTTACTAAAGTGACATGCTGGTAACGAAGAAAAGAAGAAAGCAAAGAGATGATACAAGACATTACGAAAGAAATGTATCTTTTATTCATAAATTCAATTGGGTACAGAATGCATCTTATGAAAGAAAAAGAAAAAATGGATACATTTTATTCAAAATTACAAATGATACAAAAACAGTTATTGAGAGGGAAGCGCTTTCAATAAACCAATCAGCCGCTCGCGCACTTCCCTCAGCCCCTTATCTTGGTCAGCTGTCGCGGCCAACTCTGCTTCAACCTGAGCTCGTTGCTGCAAATAAGATGAAAGTTGCTCATCTATGACCCGCTGAGCTGCCCCGCGACTTTGTGCATCCCGCTCGATGAGGTCGAGCTTCTGCCTCAGCGTTAGCCCATTGGAAATACATCGTAGAAGGCTTTCGAAGATAGCTTTCAACTGTGCAGCGTTTGCATCAACTTGAGCATGCAATCGAGCAGATTCGCTTGAAGCCTCTTCACGCTCCTTACGCTTCAGGGCCGCTTCCTGTTCAAGATGGCGGAAGTAAGGAGTGCTCTCCTCCACCCATGCAGCCCGCTGGGAGTTCACAGCCAAGACCTCGGGGGCAGGACGTCTAAACTCAAGCTCATGCAGACAGGCCTCGATTTTCCTGCAATGATTAACCCAGGACTCCACGATGCCTTCATTATGAAAGTGTACGAGTGTCGCCAGCATGGGATTAACCTCAGCAGCGAAATCTGCAGCAAGGGCAGGAGTCTCCGCATCAAGCTCCTCGAGATGATCGATCGACGTGCGCAGGCTATTCACAGCACCTTTGGAGGAGGGGCGTCGAGAGAAGGGGACTGCGGGCATTATGACTTGAGACTCAAATGGAGCTAAACGATGTCACAGCTACAAAGCAAACCACAGTCAGATAATGGTTCAAGAAATAAAGGAAGTTCATGAACAACGGAGTTTACTATACCGGCTGCAGCAAGTGGCAAGACCGGGGGTACCGGTGGTACAGCTACTCTTTCGTCTCCCCCCTCGATCTGTAGGGCTGCAATTAAAACAAATAAGAATTAGAAACGATTTGACTACCCGTCAAAGAAAAGAAGAGACGTTAGCTAAAGGCTGCACTCACCAGCTCCGCTAGAAGAGGCAATCTCTTACTGAAAGGAGAAGTGTGGGTGTAACACCTGATACAGGTGATCAAAAAGGACTCCTGCAAGGATGTAGTAGTACAATGTCAGTACATTAAATATACTGCCTGCAATGAAACTGATGAGTCACAAATCCACACCTTCCAGCATTTGAGAGGGTACGAGAGAAGGCAAAGGGGCAGTCACCATCAAAGCGGCAACTGGTGGCGCTTCCTCGGGTGTCACAACCTCAACGCCCACCGCAGCCGCATTCGAAACAAAAGTACTGTCAGAAAAGGTCGAAAAGGGATTGCAGAATAAAATAGAAAGCAATAATATGAAATTTACCTGGTAAGTCGCTGGTCGAGACCACAACAAGAGCATCACTGGATGCAGCGACTGCCTCACCCTCCTCCAACAAAATGGTCTTGCCTCCCGTCGCCTCATCCCCTGACTCTACGAGAGCCGTCGTAACGCTTGCGACGCCAGGATATGGCAGAGAACCGCAGGCAGAAAGAATGACGATTGGAGAAGTGCCCGACTCTTAAGAAGGAGCGGCCACCCCGGGCTCAGCGGTTGTGACTGTCTCACCTGCCGCTACCTCGGGCTCGGCGATCATGACTATCTCACCTAACGCTACCCCAGGCTTGGTGGTTGCCGCCACGACACCCACCACCTCCTCGGCAAGACTCGGCCCTTCAGGATAGGATATATGAGAACCTGAAAATTAAAACTTTGACAAAAGAACCCAATGCCACGTTACCTTGAGTCGGTTTTTCGATTGCTTCATGAGCAGCACGTGCTGCCTGTCTGTGTGCGGTGGACAAAGCAGCCGAAATATCCTCTGAAGGAGTAGGAGCAGGGGTAGCGGCGCTCGAATCTGCACCCGCGGCTAAGGCGACACTACGCTCCCTTGCCGCGCGCATTCTACGCTTCCTTTCCGCTCGGGCCATGAGAGCGGATCTTCTAGAAGCCTCCATCAATAGGACGTCATCATCCGCGCCAAGGGTTACCTCTGGAGCTGTTATGGCATCCGTCATCGGTCGTTTGAGTAAGGCCTATTTCGGCAGTGCTGAGGAGGCTGATTCATCGATGGCTGACCCTAGAAGCATCTCCGCATCACCTTGCGGGATTGAAATTATAGTCCCTGTGATAAAATAAGGAGGGGGTCAGATTGTCCATAAGAAAGGAGAATGAAGACGCAATGAGCCGAGATATACCAACTCCCAGCGAAGCGCGAATCCTCTCCTCTTCCTCGAAAGTCTTGAGGGAAGCCGCTAGAGACTCTTCAGTGGAAATGCCTGGTGGAGAACGAGTGTCAGTCAAAACATCATAACAAAAACGTAGCAGCAAAAAAAAGGGGTATGATTGAAGCTTACTTAATTGTGCGGAGGTGGCCAGTCCCGCTTTATGGCTCCCTGATCGCTCAGAAGCGGCAATGGCATTCGCCAAATCAGTATCATCCGGTGCTATGAACAGACCCTCATTGGTCCCATATTCAATCAGGCCCTCGCTATAAGGAGCATGAGGCTCCTGGACGAGTACAATGTCTACAGAAAGGATCGACTTCTTCTTCCTCTTCTGCGAGCGAGCTCCAGTCGCAGCTAGTATAAGCTTACGCTTGGTGGGCACTTTGGGACGACAGGTCCCGATATCTGAACCCACACCAGACTCGGGGGAAGCTACATTCACCGTCTCCACGGGAGCACGGGGTATCGGTAGCTTGGGCCTATCACGCGGGACTTCGATCACGGCAGCTTCCATTAAGGGAGGACGGACAATGGTCTGTCGCTTCAGAGGGACGTTTCGATCACCAACAGGGGGTGCACCTTTGCGATCGAGTAACAGTCGCTTCTCTTCCCTGATGACGGTGCCCATTGAATGCTGATACCACGCCACGTACACATTAAGGGCCTTCGGGATACAGCTCGGTTCACTGATAAAGAAGCTTGACCCCGTGTTCACATACATAAAATGATGCAGCGCGTTTTGCATTCCCTCTTCGGTGGCAGCAGGTTCTAGCAAGAAAGCCTCCGGCGGAACTCCCTGATTATAGCTCAATTGTTGGGCAAAATGATGTGGATTGTATCTCATGAATAACGCCGCATCATTTTGCCTAAATACTAGAAAGCCTGGTCTGATAGAATATAAATGGAGGATTTCCCGAGCTTTCAAAACAGAGGCTCCATCTTTAAAAATGTCCCGCAATGGTTGCACCGTGGTTGCGGACTCTTTGCCGATGGTCAAAATCTTGTCGATGAAGTTCATGCCATCTCTAACCATTCGAGGACAAAGGAGCAAATCTCTAGCTTCCCATGGTGACGGATTTACAATAAATGTGCCGACTAATCGCATAATCCGAGGGAAACCGCACCTGTCATAGAATGAAGGCCTTTTATGGATACCAAAAATGCCAAGTGCATGTGGCTCGATCCATGACATGAAGTAATGCATCGAGAAGTTCACATGCTGCACTCCAGGTTCAGTTGTATCCGTCGTTTGACTAAGGCCGTAATACAAATGAGCTAAACCGGCGACCCCGACAGCTACTTTCACTCCAATATTCATTCGGTGAGCCGGATAGAAGACAGACGGCCTCATACGGCGAAAGTACATCGGGAGCGCAAACCAGCTCAGCCATAGCCCAAGAAACCCCAGAAAAAATGTTTCCTCATCAATCCCAGGGACTGCGACCTCCACGAAAGAAACAACTGGAGTGTTGGGAAGGAAGAAACTCTTCTGAGCTGCCTCCGCCGTTGGCAGGTTGTTTAAACCTAAGCCGAAAGGGTCGTCAAGCGTAGCGAATTTAGCAGCCTCCTTCGAGAGTACTTCCGGATGAAGAAAACGAGCGATGAAGTCCTCGAAAGTAACCCCGCGGCTCCCAGATTCGAGGAAAAGGCCCTCATAAATATTCATCACTTTGATCAGACTAGGAAATTGGTGTTGAACGGCGTTCTCCGGGGTAAGACCTGTCATCATTGGCTTGGCACCAAAAACGTATTCATCCGTAGGAAGCAGTTCCTCATAATGCTCCCCCATGACCGGTAAGCCAGAAACTTCTGCAAATTCCTCTAAGGAGATTGATACTTCTCGGTCCAGCGAAAAGAAGGTGTGGGTAGGAATATTCCACTGCTCCAGAAAGGCCTTAACCCACCAGGCGGGAAGCGTAGGATACTGGAAGAGAGAAGCATAAATGGCGGGACACAACCCAAGCCTCAACAACTGCGACTTCTTCGCTGACAGAATGTAGCGGGCCCATTGCAGATAACCAACTGGATGACGAGGAATTAGACCGATCATATATGGTTGTCCCCACGGTCGCGCTTCGCCTTGACAAATACGTCGTCCCAGGGTATCCAAAGCCATTGGAGGCTGAACGGGTATCGAATCCATAGCAAGCTGAAGAAGACCTCCCGAAGTCCAGTTGACTTCTTCCACGGTATAGTTCACCGGGGGTGGGTCGGCGTAATGGATCTCCATGATGGGCTCTGAGGGTACTGCGCACGAAAAGCTCTGCCGACCCTTAATAATCTGATTATACCATGTCCCTCAGAGGTGAAGATTCTTATGTTTCGGGTCATGATCTTTGATCAATGCTAGGACTTCCCGGTCTACAGGCGCTCCAGGGAATCCTCCTTCTAAACGAACAAACGGGAAAAAGGGATCGAAAGACTTGTCGCCTGCGCAAAAATGGACAAAAGTCAACCGTCAGTGCTATAATTTAATTAAAATTCTGACACTTGGTACTTTAGAATTTGTACCACACTGCAATGCAGTAGAGAGGGACCAAAGGGGGGCCCACAAAATCCAGATGACAATTCATCATTAATAAAACAGCCTCATCATTTGATGAGGCTGTCATTAAGTGAGGAAATCCTCAAAAGAAATTCTCATTAAATGAGAGATCTCTCGGTCAGAGGAGTAAATCTCCCTTTGAGAGCAGTGCTCTGTGACAGAGTGATACTTGTCAAACTCTGATCATGAAGGAATAAAAATTCCTCAAGAGCCTGGCTCTGTAAAGATGATGGAAAAAACCCATCAGAAAAATTGAAATCAATTTTTTTATAAATATGAATTAAAATTCTAAGATCTTCAAGATCCATGAACAAACTCTTAAGAGTTCTTCATGATTTGAAGAGGGCAAAAGCTCTGTTAATGAAACCCTAAAAGGGTTTTCTTTAGATCAAAAATCTATGAAGTGCAAGGCTCTGTTGATGGGTAAAACCCTAGATTATTAAAAGATTTGCTCTTTACCTAAGTTTTGGCAGAGTTTTGACTCTTGAAATTCTTAAGATGGAGAGCTATACTCTGTGAGAGAATAAAAATTCTCAAAAAACAAGAAGAAGATGAACAGAATCATCTAAAGGACCAAAGGTCCCATTTATAGGCATTGAAATGCCTTTTCAACTTTTGAGCTGATCCAAGGGCGTAGATACTGCCACCGCTGCACTTACATGTGGGCCATGTGAGCCCAATGGTGGGGGGGCATTAGTTTCCCCCAATCAGAGCAAAACTCTGTTTGAAATTTAAATTTCAAAATTGAAGCAACGCTTCAGATGCAGCGCACCATGTGTGCTCTAGCGCTAGGTGCGCTGCACTCTAAGCAGCACACCACGTGTCAAACACGGGTGCGCTAGCGCAGAGTGCACCGCGCTCCGAGCAGCGCACCACGTGTCAAACACGGGTGCGGTAGCGCAATACGCGCTGCCTTTTAAGCAGCGCACCACGTGCAAAGCACGGGTGCGCTAGCGCTGGAATTAAAAAACTCCACCGTTAGATCAAAGATCTAATAATAATGATGGAAAGATATTCCAATCTTGTTAAAAATAAGAATATTGCCTTTTGTAAAACAGAAGCCCTAGGATCAAAGATCAAATGGTGGGGAAACATCCCCAAATCAATCAGAGAAAGATCTCATTAACTGATTCAACAAATCAACTTGCCCTATATAAAGGCCCCAAGACTTCAAGTCTTAGACATAGAACCCCCCCCCCCCAAACTTTGAGAAACTCAAAGATCAAGAGCAAGTTCTTCCAAGAAGATCTTTCTTCAAGGTAAAAAAATGATGATGATGAACATAGAGATGAAATTATCTCAAAAAGAAGAATTTAGTTCTTTAAAAGATCATAGATCTACAAGACAAAAAGTCTTTCACAAAAGAGATCAAAAGATCTCATCATAAAATAAAAGAAGAACATAATTCTTCTTACAGATCATGGATCTATAAAGGCAAAGCCTTTCATCAATATGAGAGATTGGAAATATCTCCTGCAAAAATAAGAACTGTTGTTCTTAGATCTTGAGACAAAGTCTCTTTTAAAAGAACATAAATTTGTTTTTTTGGATCATAAAATTGATCAGATGCGCTTTGCGCTCTTGAACTGCACTTTGCGCTCTTGAACTGCGCTTCTGCGCCCTCTGAACTGGCGCTCAGCGCCAAATGCGCCACGTGTCAATCACATATGCGCCAATTAACAACTTGCACTTTGCGCTTCTGAAATAGCGCACTGTGCTCATGGGCTAGCGCTCAGCGCCAAGCGCACTATGTGTCACTCACGTGTGCGCCATTAAACTGAAAGCGCAATGTGCTCAGGGATTAGCGCTCAACGCTCATAAACTGGCATCATGCGCTCATCATCTGGCGCCTAGCGCTGAGTGCGACACGTGTCCTTTACATGTGCGCTACTTGGCAGAAGCGCACTACGCTCTTTGACTGGTGCAAAGCGCCAAGCGCGCCACGTGTCGCGCTGACAGAACATAAATTGTTCTTTAATAAGCCCAGAGCTATAATGAGCGCTCAGCATTCAATAAATGACAAAGACATCGTCAAGATATAAATCAATGCTCAGCATTGTTAAAAGGGCCAAGCCTAAATAAAGGCTCAACAGCCCAAAATAAAATGTTAAACATTTATTGGACTTAGCACAATATTGGTCATAAGTCCTCAACTTATATTAATTGAGTTCATCTGCTCATAAGTATGTTAACAGATCTTAGCCCCAAATTGGACTACGGATCTTTCAACCAACTCATATCGGTTCGAGGGCACATCTCTTTACTCCTCTGATATTTGTCGTTGTAATCCTTCAACATCTTTAGAGAGGTGACGGGTCCCGACAACCAAACATTTTACGGACTATGGGGTCCTTTAAAACCCACGGACTATGATGTCCTTAACCTTAACTGTGAGGTCTTTAAACCCACGGACTATGATGTCCTTAACCTTGACTGTGAGGTCTTTAAACCCACGGACTATGATGTCCTTAACCTTGACTGTGAGGTCTTTAAACCCACGGACTATGATGTCCTTAACCTTGACTGTGAGGTCTTTAAACCCACGGACTATGATGTCCTTAACCTTGACTGTGAGGTCTTTAAACTCACGGACTATGATTTCCTTAATCTTGACTGTGAGGTCTTTAATGTCCTTAATCTTGACCGTGAGGTCTTTAAACTCACGGACTATGATGTCCTTAACCTTCACCGTGAGGTCTTTAAACTCACGGACTATGATGTTCTTAACCTTGACGGTGAGGTCTTTAAACTCACGGACTATGATGTTCTTAACCTTGACTGTGAGGTCTTTAAACTCACGGACTATGATGTCCTTAACCTTGACTGTAAGGTCTTTAAACTCATGGACTATGATGTCCTTAACCTGGACCGAGATATCCTTAAACTAACATTGGACCATAATGTCCTTAAACTAATCGACCGCAATGTCCCTAAACTAAACAATAGAGCCTAATTGCTCTCTTGTTGGATCTAAACGATCCCGTTAAGTTGATCTTAGTCTAAAATTAGACTAACGTATCCTTAAAAAACGTTTAAGTTGATCTTAGTCTTAAATGAGACTAACGTATCCTTAAAACCAACCCCCAAACCCAAATCTAAGAGAATACGGATTTAGACTAATCCACGCCCTACGGGCGACAACATAAATTAGTCTCCGTATACAATCCACGGGCAACCAAAAACATAACAAACACCCACGACACGAAGTGACCATCCGGAGAAGGAGAAAGTGGTTACCGCGATGCGGTAGCGTAATTAACTGCAAGGGCTTGCACCTGCAGGGAAGAGCTTCCCCACAATCAAAAACCCCTCAAATGAGGGGGAATCTGATGAAGTCTTCTACATCGGCCGCATCTGTTTGAACCTTCGATATATGGTGCCATAAATCAATTTGGTATCTTCGGAGAGGTGGACGGATAGCACCAATTAGCATCTGCCCCGAAATTCAGACGAGACGGACCCGCGCGGTCGCGTCCCCGTGTTTCGGCGGGGAACAACTAGATACTGTTGAAGGGGTAAAACCCGAAAGGTACTAACCTAATAAGGCTAGACTTATTATAAAGAGTTTTCATAAAATACCCATTGTGGATTGTGATGAGATTTTTACCTCAGTGTCTATGCCGAAGCCCATACGGATATGACTTGACACTGCTGTTCCCTCTGCTGGTTATCAGCAGGTCATAAACAGTGGTAACTTCTAGGTGACCGGATACTTCATAGCTAAGATGGACTCCACGCACTTCAGCAAATAATGGATTTTGAAGTTTGTTGGGTGCTCCTGATGGGGTAAAACCCATTAGGAGCAAATAGATCTTTCAAGATCTGTGCAGGTGGAAAGGTACTAACCTAATAAGGCTAGTCTTGTTGTAAAGAGTTTTCATCAAATACCCGTTATGGATTGTGATGTGACTTTTATTTCAGTGTCTATGCGGAAGTCCATATCGATATGACTTGGTGCTGATGCAGTTCTTTGCTATGATATCTGGAAGGTGGATGACTATGACGTCTTTCCAAATGGGAATTTGGAAGTGCACGTGTATACGACTCTGCCAGAAGGTTATTGTAGTCGGTGAGAGCAGCGGAAAATATGCAACTTGCTTATGTCTATTCATAGACTAAAACATGGATAGCAGAGACGGATCACCTGTTTTGATGTGACAGCCAAGGTGATTGACTTCATCAAAATAATAGATGAACCTAGTAAGAAGGATATAGGGAGTACTGTCCTGGATTTGGATGACATACTCCAAATAGAAAGTGATGTTCTTATACTACAATCGGTCAAACTTTAGTTGTCACATAATGTGTTCTCCACATTGAATATGGATAATATATCAGGAATTCTGGTGACTAGATCTATGGTTCTAGATCAAGATTTGGAAAGTTCCCCAATCAGGTTCTTAGACAGCCTTCTAAAAGTATTTTAAAATGGACGACTCTTGGCGTACTGGTGTACCCGCAGGTAATGGAGTCACTCTCTCTAAAGTGATGTCTTATAGACTAATGAGAAGAGAGACTGGCATGAATGACATATCATTTGCTTAGGCAATTGAGTCAATCATGCAAGGTCTTGTACAAAACCAAATAGATAATGCATCAGGGATTCTGGTTTTAGATCTTTATTTGGGAAGTTTCCCAATCGGGTACTTAGACATCATTCTAAAAGTATTTTAGAATGGACGACTCCTGGCATGGTGGTGTACACGTAGGTGATGGAGTCACCCTATCTAAAAAAGATGTCTTCTAGACTGATGAGAAGGGGGACCGGTATGAATGATATGTCATTTGCTTAAACAATTGAGTCAATCATACAATGTCTTGTACAACACCAGATATTGCTTTTGCATTAGTTTCAATATACATATATTAATTAAATCCTAGAGAAACAAAGGAAGCTATTATGAACATAAGAGTATGTTCTTGGTATAGGGTAATAGCAAGCTCCTTTGGAAGGCGGTTATTGGTTTAGGCTTCCAAGATGACCTAGTTGACAGAAATGCTGTCAGAGTTTTGAGTTTAGCCTCTTCAGAGGATTAGTATATTAGATAGTGTTCCAATAGGAATACTGAGATAATCATGGTGCATGATATTGGTTATGACTCGACCGAGGATACAACCCAGGAAGTTTGTAGGATGGAGTTGTTCATTGATGAACTTGATCCTATCAAATATCCAGACAAATTCTTAAGGCGGGGTATAGCTCTGTTTGGGAGACTGTTGATCTTCGCAAGGTTGAAAAATAGAGAGATGAAGTTGGAACATTGTAGCGGATCCACTCACTGAGCCTATTTCTCAAATATCTTAAGTTTCATAAACATTTGCGAAACTGATTAGTAGAGAAGCTGGGTATTTAGCACACGAGCTGTGAGTACACGGTACCGCAATAATTGACCTTAAATGCAAGTGGAAGATTGTTGGATATAGTGTCCTTAACGCAATTATTATGATTAAAAGTAGGCAATTATGATAATTGAACGAGCACCTATACGGGTATAACAGTCTTACTCAAGATGATAGTATGCTATCTAGTTTGTCTTCATCATTGCTGAAGCCCATAGGATTGTTACTTGACAACCAGTATTATGAAGGCGATCATATATGTGGGAGCTGGGTTGTCCATAAGCACATCCTTAAATGTGCTTAGTCGTGGGAGTATCGAGACCGAGATCAATATTCCGGAGTAGACTAGTGTATACGTTTTTAGACCACCATGAGGGGTGGTGGCCGGTCTCACAAGCCATTGGTGTTGTGTCATCTAAGATAGTATACAGGTGCTCGCTGGAGATGAGTACACCGAACAAACTCACGGAGAACTTATAGATGGTATTATATCTATCGTCAGATGGAAGTTCTCAGGTGGCATGAGTACAGGTTAGTCCTTTGACCCGAGATCGTCATTTTTCTCGGGTAAGTTCCTACTGTACTTTGATTACTACCCCACCACGGCTCAAAGGAGTCGTGCAAACAGGTTTTAGTTGGGTACAGTCCCAAGCCATATGAAGGCAGTGGTTAATTGTCAGGGGCTCGTCTCTCCTGGTATTAGGAGTCGATGTCGCGCTGTGTTCAGTTGTCTATCACTAGAAATCCATGACCACGGTGGATGAGGTTTACTGATAGCTAATCAGTAATATCTCTGTTGGTGATGAGCTTGACCTAGACACGACTTATCGGGTTAGTAGGGGTCTGACGTTATCTACCTCCTAGATCCGATATGCGATATTCTTTGACAAAAAGACTGGACTGTGCGTAGATTGTCACATTCAGGCTCAGTAGGATAGGATGCAATTGATTGTCGACCCCCCTTTCGGCAAGTACCTGGGTAGCTGTTACGTACAGCTAGTGCCGCTAACGTGCTTGTGGTTAAACTCACTGCCAACGTATTGTCGAGTCTTTAGAGTCCCATGCAGAGGGTTTTACCATTTCAGGCAATAGATGTAGGAGCCGTACGTCAATACGTGTAAGGGTCCGATTAAATACGTGTACTGGATATACAGACTTTAATCGGATGGATGATAATACTAGCCAGCTTAGGATTAAGCCGGATTATTAAATCAGGTTTTGATTTAATAATTTATATATATATATATATATTAGTATTATTGTTCACTATTCGTTTTCTCTCATTGGTGATATCCATATTTTTATACGGATATGAGTATATGTAGCGATACGTATACCGGGTTAAGTATTCCGTATTTAAACGGAAATGCTTCTAGAAGAAGGATACCTCATTTTTTTTTCTATTTAGAAAAATAAATGGGAAATGAGGTGGCATGAAGCATGCTTGTGCTTGCAGAGAGGAAATGCTTAGATTATGATCATTTATTGGTTCACTATTTGAACCATGGTTGTATTTATGGTAGCTATCATTCTATCTACAAGATTGAGATTCTTTTTTTCTTCACTCAAGGATGCTTCATGGCTATGAGAGACTTAGCCATTCTTTTTCTCACCCTTCTCTCCTTCTTCTTCTTTATCTCTCTTGAGAATGGTTATTGAGAGAAAAGATTAGTGGATAAATTCTTACATCACTCATAATCTATCCTTATAAAGTTTGGATCATCGGTCGGAACCTCTTCCAGTTTTCCTTGGGTGAATCTTCTTCGATGAGAGTGGTCGACTTTCAAGCATGATCTCGGCATCTACGAGCTTGGAGGGGTCTTCTACAATTGGGTGGACACGCGTTGAAAGTTGTAATTTCATACCCTTTGCATGTTTTAGTTTGCTAGTTTAGGTGTGTGGATTGTATCCTGAGTTATATGTATTTGGTGCTCGCGTAAAATTTTTGTTATCGTTTTCGCCTCAGTCGCGGCTTCCGCGGCGCGAGCACCAAATCCCAACACACCGTTGCACTCACGTGCAAGCCACGTGAGAGAAACGGTGTGGGGCATTTGTTCTCTTCTTAAAAAAATAATAAATAAAAATAATAATGAACTTCTTTAATTAAAAAAAATCATGTAGCGCCTCATGTGAGCGTCAGCGCCGGCCTCTTGTAGGATTAAATTCTATAGCGGCGTCTCATGTGAAGTTCACGTGCGCGCCGATATGTAAAGCGCGTGGTGTCTATTATATAAGAATTAAATTTTTAGGCGGCGCCCACATGCTTAGCACGTAAGCGTCAGCGCCCAAAATTAAATAGAATAAAATTAAATTCTATTAGGGGAAAATATCTTCCTGATCTTTTTAAATAAAAAAGATCTTCTCTGTTAAACAGAGCTGTTGGATCAAACATCCAATGGTGATTAAAATCATCAAATAATAGAATTAAATTCTGTTAGGGAGAAAGTATCTCCCTGATCTTTTTAAATAAAAAAGATATTCTTTAGTAAACTAAGAGTTGTTGGATCAAAAATCCAATGGAAAAATATTTCCCTAAATTTTTCAAATGAGAAAGATATACTCGAGACTCTTAGATTAAAAATCCAATGCGAATTAAAAATCAGCGTTTGATAGAATTAAATTCTTTCTATGGGAAAATATATCCCTAATCTTCTTAAAAATAAGAAAATATATTCTGTAAAACAAAAATCACTGGATCAAAGATCCAACGGTGGTTAAAATTCCCCAAATAATTTTTGAGACTAATTAAAGCAATTGGAATCTCTCAATGAGAGATTTTCTCAAAACTAATCAATAATTTGCCTTGCCTATATAAAAGACTCGAGACTTCAAATCTCAGATACATACATACGGAGACATATAGGGAGAACCCTCCATAAGCTTCTGCAAACAAAAAAATAAAAGGTGCAACTGAGAATTTAATTCTTTTTTAAGAAGAAGATTTTCCTCCTTTCAAAGTCTAAGTAAAAAAAAGTAGAGATAAAAATATATCTCATTTGCCTAGTAAAAGTAAAAAACAGGGGTTTAACCCTTCATAAAAGAAGTTAGTTATTTCTCTGGATCTGAGATCCATAAGATAAATCTCCTTACAAGTTTAGAATTGAATTCTTATCGGGGAGATTTTGTTCTTCAAACTCAAAATCTAAGGGAAAAAATTAGATTAAAAGAAAAGGAGAGGAAAACTTATGGTTCTAGAAATTTAATTACACTGCAAACAGGGTTTAACCCTACATAAAAGAACTTAATTCTTATAAAAATATATATATAAAAAGAAACTTAGTTTTCCAATAAAAAAAGATCCCAGATCTTCAAAAATATAGATCTTGGTGATCATTAATGGCCAAAATATCATTAAAAGAGATTCAATCTCTAAAAAGAAAAGGGCTTGGTGCTTCACGTGAAACACACGTGAGCGTCCAAAAGATTCCCCAAAATAGAACACAGTGCCTCACGTTCTCTCCACGTAAGCATCCAAAACAAAAGACCTAGCGCCTTACGTGTTTCCCATGTGAGCGCCTAAAACAAAAGAACGTTCAGTGCCTCACGTGCTCCCCATGTGAGCGCCATACCAAGTGCTTAGCACTCTATATTCAGTCAAAATGACTAAGTGTTTAGAACTGATTGGGCAACACCATGTCCCAGCGCCTTACGTATTTCCCGCATGAACGCCCAAAATAAATGCTCAGTGCCTCACGTGCTTTCCACATGAGTACCATACAAAGTGCTTAGCACTCTATATTCAGTCAAAATGACTAAGTGCTTAGCCTGATCGGGCATCACCTATATCTAAGCGCCTCACGTGGTACACACGTGAGCGCCGGAGCAGAAAATAAGTGCTTAGCACTTTTGAATAAAAGGGAAAAGCCCAAGACCAAGTAGACCAAATCCAAATGCGCTAAGCCTTTGAAATTTCTTGCAACTGAGCCCAAGTACTCTATGGTTGGATCTCAACAAAAACATGATGATCCCTAAAGTGTTGTTAAGTTGAACTTAGTCTCAAATAAAACTAACGTATCCTGAGCCAAAATGCTCATATGTTTAAGTCGATCTTAATCTCAAACTAGATTAACGGTTTTTAAATGAACAAAAATATTTTTGAACTAAACGAACATACAAGCTAAGTTCAAACCCAAATCTAAAATATATAGATTTGGACTAATATGCGTCCTACGGGTGACAACATAAACTAGTTTCCGTATACAATCCACGGGCAACGAAAAAAAATAACACACAACACGAAATGAACTACTTGAGAAGGAGAAAGTGGTTATCGCAACGCGATACGTAATTAACTGCAGGAGCTTGTGCCTTCAGGGAAAAGCGTCCTCACAATCAAACACCCATCATAAATTAGGGGGAATCTGATAAAATCTACTACAGCGGTCGCATCTATCCAAATCTCCGATATACTGTGCCATAAATCAACTTGGTATCTTCAGAGAGGTAGATGTATATATCCAAATAGTATCTACCTCCAAATTCAGGCAAGACAATCCATCCCAGTCCGTCTCTGTTTTCGGCGGTAAACATCAACTTTATATTGTTGTTGATTATGTTTCACTTTCTTTTCTTCACCGTGGGCGTCGTTTATTATCTGTGTGGTTGCTCCACCGTTTAGGCATGAAAGCTAACTCCTGTTGGGGATACTTTTATATTTATTATGTTTTGTACTTGGTTTTATTCAAAATTTCCGAAGGAGGTGCTGCCCGACTTTTCAAACGTCATAAATGTTATTCAAACAAACTTATTTAAACTTTAAAGGAAATTTTATTCCATCTAATGAATCTTTTTAAATTTCACTTCCAATATTTTCATAAAAATGTTTAAATTCCGGGGTTTTGATGTACCTGGATTGCGTTGATATCTTTAAACGTCACGTGATCTAAGTGTCGGTCACGTGTCGCTTTCGGGTCGTAACAAATTATATTGTGGATCTCCGATTCAGAGAAAGAACTAAGTTTTTTTTAGAGGGTTAAACCCTTATATCATATATGAAATAGGCAAGAATAAGATATTTTTATTTCTGTTTTTACTTAAGGATTGAGGAAGGAGATGATCTTTTTCAAAAGAGAATTAAATTGTCGGTTGTTTTTGTAGAAGCTTGGGGATTCTGTATCGCAGAAGTTTATAAAGAGTTTTTTGTATACAAGACTTGAGGTCTCAGGTCTTTTATATAGAAAAGGGAAAACTATCAATTAATTTAAGAAAATCTCTCATTGAGAGAAATCAATTGATTTAATTGATCTTAAAGATCACTTGGGAAATTTTATTTACCGTTGGATTTTTGATCCAGTGACTTTCTGTTTAACAGAAGATATTTCTTATTAGTTTTAACAAGATTAGGAAAATATTTTCTTAACATAGAATTTTATTCTATATTCTGATTTGATCGGTGATATTATAATCACCGTTGGATTTTAAATCCAAAACTTCTCTGTTTAACAGAGAAAATCTTTCTATATTAGAAAGATCAGAAGCAATATTTTCCATATAGAATTTAATTCTATCATATAGAATTTAATTCTACTAGAAACCAGTGTTTCAAGCTGAGGCGCTCACGTACTTTTCACGTGAGTGCTGCCAAATACATATATGGCCAAGATACTCACGAGTCTTGCACATGAGCGCTCACGTGTTTAACACATGGGGGCTTCTATAGGATTTAACCCTATATGAAGCTAATACTCACGTGTTTTGCATGTGAATGCTCACATGTTTATACGTGGAGACTGTCATAGGATTTAATGCTATCTAAAGTCAATACTCACATGCTTTGCATGTGAGTGCTCATATGTTTAACATGTGGGGGCTACTCTTAAATTTTTTTATAAGGGAACAAATGACCCCCACCATTGCTCTCACTTGCCTTTCATGTAAGTGCAACGGTACCAGTATTACAGTTGTCAAATCACCTAGGGAAATGGAAGAGTCGAATCGATCCTTCATCCCTTATAAATAGAGCCTTTAGGTATGAAGTGACCACTGCTTCCTTCATCTTCTTCGTCGATTTTTCCTTCTCTTTTGAGAATTTAATTCTCCTTCAGAGTTTAGTTCACCGCCTTCAAAATCTTTTCGAACAAGGTCGATTTTGCCAAATTTTTGGTAAGGATCAATGACAAATCTTAGCTCTAAACATATTTTAGACATTATCCCTTTTTTGGGATTTTGGATTTTAAGTCCATCAACATATTCATTAGAGTTTAGCTCTTGATTTTGGACCGATCATTTCCCTTTTGGAAATCTTTTTTAAAAATTTATGTAGATCACAGCTCTTGATGTTTTGATCCAAGATCCAATGGACATTTTTGGAGTCTAACTCCGATTTTCTTTTTAGGGATTTTTATCCTGGTGTCAATTTTGACACTACTTGTTCTTGGGGATTTTTGGAATTTAATTTCATTACTTGATGCTCAACCCATAAGCTTCCCAAATGGGAATTCAGAGATTTAATTCCATTATCAATTTTTGTTACATAGCTTAGCTCAGGTTTGATTTTTTTAACAAGTTTCCTCTTTTAGGAATTTTAGGAATTTAATTCTATTTTAATTTTCTTTTTAAAGTTGTTCTTGAATATTTTTCTCTTTGGGATTTTTAGTGTTTTAATCCCTATTTCATAGATTTGAACTTTTTATTATTAAAGGACCCGCTTTTAGGGACCTTGGGAGTTTAACTCCAGTTGCTCAATTAATGAGCATCCTTTTTTATTCTCTCAATGAGCGCATACTCCATTATTAGCGAACCGCTATTTTGATTTTGTGGGGTCCACTAACTTAGGAGTTGGTGATTTCAGCACATTTTGCTAACTTTTCATCTAGTTTCTTTTTAGGTATCATACCTGGTCGTTTGTATAATATCGAGGAAATTGTCTCCTATTAATAGATTCGCATTCAGGGTCGTCTTCAAGGCCAAAAGTATACTGCTGCTCAATGCGCTGATGTGATACGTCGCTTCGATGATCACAATGGTGGATTACTCCTTCACCGCTCTTCCCTTTTGAAGATTGTCGTTGGATCGATCTGGGAAACTTTATTTAGGCTTTTTGAGGGTATGCCGCTCCACGCACTCGATGACGTTGAAGACAAGATGTATTCGGTATATCTAATGGGCCTGATCTCGAAGAAACGAAGAGCCGATATCGTCACTATCCTGCATCAAGTCTTCCCATAAAAAGCAATAATATCCTCATACGCGAAGGTGGAGGATATCAGTAGCAATTCAGAAGCTTGTATTCGAGAGAAAATGCATAAAAAGATGGTTGTTAAAGCTGAAGACGCTTTTCTTAAACTTGCTTTTAAATTCGAGAACCATGTCCTGATTTTAGCGTTTTTCCACGGTAGATCTTGAATAATGTAATAGTGCTTGTTTTAATTTTTGTCTTTTGTTTTCTTCATAGTTGTCTTCAATTAACAGTATGTAGTTCCCGTTTTGACATATGAATGAAAATCATCTTCTCTTTTTATATCCACACTTCCTTTTTCTCTTATGCTGAAATGGCTTAACTTAGTTTATTTACTCATTCCGGAGCATTCAATTCATCTCACTCTTAGCTAAAGACAAACTCCGCCTAACGTCAAACATGCATAACCTCTATTAATATAGACGTCCGTTAGATTTGTGATGCTGGAATTAGTCCATCGCACCGTTATGTCGGCAGATTTCTTCTCGACCACGTCCACTCGGGTCGTTGCCTTAAGTAGCCGCATACTTACTGTACCACCTAACCCTACCGCTGCAGGATATAACATCTCAAGTTACCCTTCTAGGCTGGTATATCCGTATTGCCGTCAGATGGTTCAACGTTAAGAGATACAGTGGCGTTTTTCCTTAACGTCAAACTTTTTTCTTTGCAGAGTCTCAAGAAATTCAGAGCCGCATCCGTTCGAAGTGGGTTAACATACAATGGTTTTTAGGCTTTACATGTATTGCCATCAAAACCCGAAGTTAGGAATATGTCATCACTTCGCTTTATTTTGACCCTTGGGTCCTTGACGACGACGCAATTGTATTTCACCGGAGTGAGTCGGACATCCATGGATTACCTACAGAAGTCGAGATTTGAATCATCTGCGGCTAGAAAAAAATTTATTTTATCATTTATCAATTTTTTTATTCTCCGCGATACTCTATTATTTCTGCTTTTCATATCGTGAAAGTCATGAATGCCCAATTATTTAAGGTATTTATTCACGGTGCCCAATCATTTCGGCTATTTCTTTTATCACTAGCTGATTTTTATCACTATATTACATGATATATCCTATTATACAGAATATACGGTTTAAAGTATACCTGCATAACTTTGTTCAGTCAACATTTGACGTCCTTTCTCAAGGCAAGGTGAAAGTTAAACTTTACATCCTTCTATTTCCATATCTGGCATAACAATGATGTATATAATATCTAACTTGTCTTACCGCCTGCCAATTTTTTTCTTGATTATAATATCTGGAGGCTGGAGATTTTACGCCATCCTTTCTGTTGGGAAAAATGTGGGGTTCATTTTATGGTCTAGCTCTATTTTTAGCTTTGCTAACATTATGTATCAAGTGAAAGTATAGTTGCTTTTAACCCTGATTTATTGGTTTCTTGGAAACTTTATCTTTGTCAACCTCAAAGTTGCTTAAAACATATAACTGCTTACTGAGGTGGTATTATAATTTTTCTCTTCTAGAAACTGGAAGCAAAAGATGGATGGACATTGAAAAATGTTTTTCTTATATAGGGCGCTCTGTTTATCGTGTCTGAATTCTCCTTCATTTGTACATCGGGATGTGGAATATGATGCTTTTCTTATATAGAAGAAATTTATTATAAAGAATAGATAGAAAATCATCTTGGACCTTTATAAATTAGATGAATAAATCTTGCAACATGTACTATCGAAGTGTGCTATCTTAAACAAATTTCATCATTGTCGTTTCCCTCTTATACACGTTCTTATTTCTATCTACTGTTGAATATGTTTTCAATGCCATATATACTATTAACTCTAAAGTACATATTATATGATATATATGATTCCGTGGTTCTTCTTATTAGTTCAATGGCTTTGTGCATCTTATATCAACATGTTGTTTTGTAGTCATCATAAAGTTGGTCCCATGCAGTACCCACCCCTCTCACCAAAAAAAAGGGTTGATCTCCTCTTTCTTTTGTGTTGGTTGCATTCCTTGAAGTTGTGACCCTTTTTCCCTCGTCGAGCCTTATCAACTGTGCTATACTGTGTGATATCGATGGAAAGAAGAAATTCTCAATCACTTTCATGGAATTTGTGGATTTTATGGAACCTACGACTTAGCTCTTCAAGTCCGTCTTGCATTTCTCCGAGTTATCCAACTTCTAGTGATTGGCTGAAGGCTTTATGTTTTGCAAGATTTGACTTTGTGAAACTTGTCGTCCTTTGATTAATAGGTGCAACTCTTTTACATAACTTATTGCATTTACTTTCATCATTATACTAAAGTATTTCTGTTTTTTTGCAGGATTTTGGGATCAAATACAATATATTGAAAATGGTGGACCTGCTCCTGAGGCTATTACTGATAAAATTTATGCCAATACAAAGACAACAAAGAAATACCTAATTGCAGAAGATCTACCAGATGTAAAGATTTATGCCAAGCTTATTATTATTTTTTTTAGTAGATATTAGTGTTTCCAATTCGAATATCACACAGTATTTATATATTTAATTATTTGCAGGTAGATATCTCTACATTAGGACAGATAGATGCTGTGCATTTTTTTATCCTCATGAGCCGCATGATTCATTCTCTGTTGTTGAAGCAGTTTATGGAACATAACATGCTTGGTTATCTACTTAATGTCTTATCAATCTACCGTTTAAGATTGCTAAGTAGCAAATACAAGTCTGTTATTTACAGCGTTAAAATAACTAAAAAACAATTTTATAAACTTTTGCTTCTGTAACTGTTTCTGCTTTTAAGTCAGACTAGTTAGTCGGCATCAGAATCCAGGTTCTAACCATGGTTATAGATCTCGGAGATCCCGATCTGAACTTGTTGATTCCGATCACAAAACCAACCGTCTGAGTTCCTATTCCGAAATCAATACCAAAATTTAAAACCTTGGAATTGGGTTCACCTACTGATTTTTGCGATTTTGCTATTAAGTTTTGTTTTTTTTTGTGAGGGGGCGGTGGTTAATGAAGTTATGGGTTATTGGTTTATTTGGGCTCATTAATCATTGGAAAATGTCAATAGTTACGGTTGTCTTATAACATATTTACAAAACCACTTGACATCATTAATTACCAGAAACATGTCATATATTGTTACTTATTTTTACTGTATTTATATGTTTTTGCTGAACTTTAGAAATTCATTTAATCAAACGAAAAGATATCCGATATTTTGATAAGTGATTGCCGATTTTGATCTCTACATGACCGTCTACAAGTTTTAAACCACGGACTTTTAGCGTCATTGTTAGATTTACATATATGGCGTTTCCTTCAGGTTCATGGGTCAAAACAAATAGCATCGGTCTGTTGCCGAAATAAGAGTAGAAGACAATTGCGGTGGTAGGAACATTTAGTTGTCAGGTTTCTCTTTGAGGGTATTTAGTGATTTAAAAAAGGTTGAGGGCTGTGTGCACGAAGAAGTGAAGCTCATTATATTGAATTGCAATAACTCATTGATTAGTCGATTAGAGGTCCATATGTTTTTCTACATGACAAATCCAAATTTTTTCTTCTTCACATAGGATCGTCCATGGGATACGATCCGATGTTGCAGATGTTGAACCAGATGAGTTTGAATACAAAGATCCTGTTGCTGGCTCCATCTCTAAGCATCAGGGTGTTCGCTCTCTCTTCCAAGACGGCTCTCGCCTCATAAGCTCCTTTGACCTGTAAACAGAAATTACTGTGATTAAAATAATTAATATGGTTTCAGAGATTAATGTAGAACTAATCACTGGTGTATCTCTATATCTATAGCGATCTAGGTATTCCGTCTGTCTGGAACTGGTTCTGAAGGAGCAACCATCAGGCTCTACATCGAGAAATATGAGAAGGATTCTTCGAAAACCGGAAGAGATTCACAAGATGCACTTGCCCCTCTTGTGAAAAATCCTTAACCTTTTCTCTTATGCTTTTTGAAGTTATTATATTGCGGTTTGGTTAATGAAAATTATCCTCTTCTTCTTCTTGTAGGTCGATGTGGCTCTTTAGCTTTCAAAGATGCGAGAGTTCACTGGTCGTTCCGCACCGACCGTTATCACCTAAGCAACTAATTTCGGTGGCAACAACGGTGACATAGATTCGCAATATTACAATTGAGTATTATAATTGAGTGATAATGTAAACATTCTATGCTCTTCTTCTGTTCTGTTATGTACCAAGGCAAAGGTGTTCTAAGTTATACGATGTGATCCAATGTGATTTAATAATTTTTGTTTAGCTTCTAATGGTTAATGAAATTTCCATGTATATTCATTAATGCCACCAATGAAATATGTTTGATTTATCTTTATGAAATGCCAACCAACATGGATCTAAAACACAAGAAAGTTTCAAATTCCCAATGTGTAGGGAACCCCAGAAGAAGAAATCCAAGATGCCCCAGATAAAAAATTCCCAACACTGAATTTTTCAGCATCATCTTGTCTCATGACATGGTACCCAGTCCAATTCACTCGGTTGCTTGTATCAGCTCCACCACCAGCGTTCATATATTCTCCATAGTACAACGGGCTCAATGCAAAGCTCCCATTCCATGGTAGCCACCCTGCTTTATCAATGAGGCCCCCTAGTGATGTTTTCATGAACACGGTTCTCGAGTACTTCTTCCATGGCCGGCCTAGATACGTCTGAAACGATCCCTGCACCGGTCTTAGGTCTGGCGCTGCGGTGATCATGCAGTTATGGATGGAGATACCTGTGTTTACGTTTGGGTCTGACCGACCTGTAGGTAGAGTTAAGTTAGCTTGACCAAAAGCTTAAGATATCGGCTCTTGACTTGATCTATTCATTTAGATGGACAGATCTTCCGTGGGCCTGATCTAATAACTTATAAAATAACTTAATTTTTTTGGTAAAGTGATTCTGAGCACGACCTTGTGCTGTAATGACATTTTGCTGGCCTGTCAATGGTTTTCTGACATATATATTGCAAGATTGGAACACAGCGGCGGCGTTACCGAATATAAAGTCGACTGTGCCATAAATATCGCAATTACGATAGAATTGGTGTTGGGAGTGCACGAAAAGGGTGTCTTGGTACCCCTTGAAGCTGCATGTATAGAAAACCGAGAGGTCTGATGATGATACGAGCGCAACTGCTTGTTGCTTCTGTGGTCCGGCTGAGTTCTCGAAGGTCATGTCTTTTGCTATAAACCCATCACCTTGTACATCTGCAAGCATAAAAAAAGAATTATCTTATAAATTTTGATTGCTTGTTGATGTGATTATCATTCTCTGGAAATGATGAAGATAAGTAGTGCAAACCAATGAGAAAGAGCTAGAGATCAGAAGTTTCTATGAACAATCTACTTCTACCTTAAGTTTATATATATTATACATAAAAATAATTGGTGAGGTCGGTAAAAAGAAAAAGGAAAAAAGAAGGCTTACTGAAAGTTGCAGAAGTTGAGGTCTTCCAACCATCGACAACATTCTTGCTCCCTGTAACAACAGTAGCATCAATCCCATCTCCAACCATCATCACATTCTTCATCGACTGCGAAATGTGAACATTCTTATTATAAACCCCAGCCTTCACATATATCACGAATCTCGAAGCTGTATCATTCCTCAATTCCCCTATAGCCGCAACCGCCTCCCATATCGTCTTATAGTTCCCATAACCATCTTGAGCCACCACAATATTCGCCTCTATAGAAGAAGACTGAAGCAGCCTCCAGTAAATTCCTGAGAAACCCCGTTTCGGGTAATTATTCTTATTTTGCACCCTCTTGTTAATGGCTAACAAGTTGCTAATGTGTTTCGATACGCTATGAATCTCAAAATATTCATTGTGGCAGGTTCGTAAATTGGCCATGGCGGCGCTTAGCCAAGTTTGAGAATCTTCGTGAGACAAAGAAGTGTGCGATGCTCGATCGATTTTTCGAAACACGTCTTTGTAGAGATCTAAGCAAAGAGAGTGAGGTGCCATGGCTTGGTCATTGAAGGAGCTAAGGTTTGTGGAAGATGATAAGTGATGAGCAATTTTGAGTATTTTTCTCGTTGTGGCTTCAAGGATGAGGTTTTTTATGTTGGATTTTTTGGGAGTTGAGTTGGTGGTAGTTATTAGAGAGGAGCATAGTTGAGGGTAAGGTGTTTGTTTGCACATTGTGGAGAGCTCACTAATGCTACTATTCCTATAAGCTGGTAGATTAATTAGAAGAATCATAATGAGACTGAGAAGAGAGAGGGAATGAAATGGATAATGATTTATTTGCTTAGTTGCCATTTAGCTCTAGGTAAAGCTTAAACTCTTTTTCTTTGCATGTGTATATGTTAGAGATGAGAAGTGGGGGTTTATATAACAAGCACATGCATGAAAAAAACTAGGTTAGCTAGGGATCTAAAGAAACTAGCAAATGGAACATTAATTTAAAAATCACACACAAGGGAATTAAAGAAAACACTTTTATTTTTAAGCAAAACAACAAACTAGCTTCTCGCTAGCTAGCTATGATAGTTTCCAAAGGTCTTATATATAATCTTCATTTATATATGAACCCAAAATCAAGTTTGCCCTATATGCTTAACAAATAAACTTTTAAATAAGTAAAATCGTAACTTTAGTCATTAAATGCAATTAGAAAATAAAACATAATAAATAAGTAAATATTGTTAGAATAATTTGTATTCCCTCAACCTTTGTTACTATTTTTGGAGTTTTTGTGCGGTGGAATGGACGTTTAATATGTTATCTAAACAATTAGAATTAATTTTCTTCATATCCATTATACCGCTCCACATATAAAGTTCAGATCTTGGCCAAAAGGATCACAACCTACAGGGATTGTGTTAGAATATAAATAATATCAATTCCACCATCATCACAGCTGTGGAGTTATAATATAATGACAGAGACATTCAAAGAATATGATTCTATTTAATTCCGAAAGGGGAAAAAAAGATTCTAAGCATGCTTTATATTGGATAACAATGATATTTCATTCAATAAATATAATCAAGCAGTCCAATGTTTCTATGAATCGCAAACGTGCTCATCTTACTTAATTATAGCTAGAGATTTGAATTTCTATGTACTAATATTTGATTTCTTGTAATATGGTATAGTTTGAAACAATTAATTCCATTAGTTTTTTGAGAAAGATAGCTTGAAGTCTAGTGAAATTATAAGAGATAGGATCCAGATTAATGCAATGGCTCAAGCGTCAACAACTTCTCTTAGTAACTCATCATCAAGCCCGCAGGTTGTCATGTTCATAATAAATTTATATCTCGAACTTGCAAATATTAAGTTATAACTAGCTTGGTGCGCGCGCTTTATTAATTTTTCTTTTATCTTTTAATTTCTTCCCATTTATAAGTTATATAAGTGACATACATTTAATGTGATGTTACAAGAGACGGTTGTTTTGAGAGAAAACATGTGTACTGCACGAAATGAAATGTAGCTCAAAATAGACCAAGTTTTTTTACAATGATGGTTAACTACTCCTCCATTTGATAATAGAAGTGGATTTTAATCAATATGCTACCATTTTGATTCATTGCATGTTGCAAAAATTGGGTTGTTAAAAGTTCTTTCATTTACTCGAAAATGGTAAAAGAAACTTAATAAGCTAGGCTCGGTGGTAGTTAGACATGTTTGGACTCGATCGACGACAAAGAAAATTACTTTTGTCATGGCAATTGGTCTCCGATCATGGTTTAGTTTCAAAATTGCGTTCTTTCGAGAATTCGGTTTATCTAGACTTTTGGCACACTACTACAATGAGAGGTTGCCCCTACAGATAAAGGAATTCGTAGGGGCAATTTTTTATTTCCCTTACGGTTTACTCCATAGAGACATAAATAAATTAAAAATATTAAAATGCAATGTTTTTATTTGGCCCTACGGTGCCAAAAAAAAGAGCCCTACGGATTAATCCTTAGGAGCAAAAAATGGTTATTTAAAAAAAATAAAGCTAAGAATTTTCCCTCCATCCCCCAAAATTTCCCACCAACCCGCACCAGGTCAAGATTCCTCGCCCATCATCGCCGCCCCACTCTCATCACCGCTTTCCTCGTCGTCGAGTTCCTCCTCCATCGCCGTCGATCGAGCTCGTCGTGGAGTTCCTCATCGCCGCCAATCGTCCTCGTCGCCGCCTCCACCACTTTGAGCTCTATCTTTCCGGCCTCCTCCACCTCGTCGAAACCTTGCTCTCCGCCTCTTTGAGGAACTTTACTCGTCGGCTGGTCTTTGGCAGAGATGAGCTAATTTTGATTTTAATTTATAATTTTGTTGTTTTTAATTGGTATTATTGTTGTTGATTTTAGGGTTAGGGTTACCAGGTCGGGACAATTGGGGGTTAATTTGGGTTAGGGTTAGGCTTTGGGTGATAATTAAGGTTAGGGTTAGGCTTAATTAAGTAAAATAGGGTTAGGGTTAAGGTTATAGGGCCGGGTTAATTAGGAGTTAATTTGGGTTAGGGTTAGGATTTGGGTGATGATTAGGATTAGGGTTAGGGTTAATTGGGTAAAATAGGATTAGGGTTTGGGTGATGATTAGGGTTAGGATTTGGGTGATGATTAAGGTTAGGGTTAGGGTTAATTTGGGTTAATTAGATAAAATAGGGTTGGTGATGATTAGGGTTAGGGTTAATTAGATTAATTAGGGTTAATTTTGGTTTGGGTTAGGGTTAATTTGGGTTAGGGTTAATTTGGGTTAGGGTTTGGATGATGATTAGGGTAAGGATTAGTGTTAATTTGGGTTAATTAGGTAAAATATGGTTAATTTGGGTTTGGACGATGATTACGGTTAGGGTTAGGGTTAATTGGGTAAAATATGGTTAATTTGGGTTAGGGTGTTGATTAAGGTTAATTTGGTTTAATTAGGGATAATTTGGGGTTAGGGTGATGATTAGGGTTAATTTGGGTTAATTGGGGTTAATTAAGGTAAGGGTTTAGGGTACACTGGTTCCTTCAGTAGGATACTCGACGATAACGTAAACGTAAAATTTTACCGTAAACGTAAGAAAACCTTATGCTAAACTAAAAACTTCAAACCCTTAAAAACGAAACGTAAATGTAAAACATATTCAAGTTAAATATTCAAGTTAAACCAATATATGATACTCGATGATAATATGAAATTTTCATATTCTCATCGATATTCATATGTGAAAATCAAAGCGCGACTTAGTCCCCGTCTATTGGTTAACATATGTTCGATATTCGTTGTGATATATAACTATATGAAAGTTGTTAAATATCGGACGATATAGTTCGGTACTAACAACCGTTGTGTAGTCTATGTGATGAGAAGATTCAATCGTATGATAACCGATAGATTTGTCCAGTATGGACAAGTTAGGAATGTATAAAGCAAACACCTGCATTCACTTGTGTTTTCATTAGTTTCGAGTTATTTCGTCGGTACTTTTCCGCTGGTTCTCCGTGTACAAAGATAGATTAGATGTTCATTTCAACGGTGTTTAACAGCATTGAAATGATTATCTATTCTATTACAGTATACTCGGAGAACAGCGGGGAGGTGCTACCGAAATTTACTCGAAATGGATGAAAGCACAAGCGAATGGGTGTCTGCTCTATACATTCTTAATGGGATAGAAACCTTACCCCTGACAGCCGAAACACACACATACAACACGAATACACAACAAATCCACACACAAAGCACATACACACTAACAACTCTACACTTAAGAGAAATCATAAATTGAAACACACATACACAGAATACAACTCATACTTGAGTATCTTCAAATCTAACTTTGTTAATCGATAATTTATTCTTTTCAATGACAAACTTGCCTCTACAGATTTTCTTCTTTGTCAGTAACCATCTCATTCTAGATTTTTTTAATATAGTCAGCATAACCTACAATTTATATGTTATACAGTCTAACATGGCCCATGAGTACATCAGAGTTAAGGACTGGATGCACGTAGATTGGCAACAATACATGCAATCTAAGTTTATCGCAGGAGTTGCTGCTTTCATTGAATTTGCACGCGCACATAATAAGATCGTGTTAGAAAAGATTCTCTGTCCGTGCGATAGATGTGGGAATAAGTTCTGGCAGAAGGTAGAAATCGTAGAACTTCACATCGTTAAATATGGTTTTACTAGACTTTATACAATATAGCTATATCACGGGGAAGGACAAGAAGAAGACGGTAATGCGGAAGAAGAAGAAGGAGAAGACGGTAATGCGGCAGAAGAAGAAGAAGACGATAACTTCTTTTCAGGAGATGAAATGGAGGATATGGTAGAGACTGCCCTAAGTGATAGTATTCGTACCGAAGATGATATTCCTTCCGGTCAAGGACCGCGTACGGATAAGTATGAAAAGTTCATGAATGATGCCAGAAGACCAATTTATGAGAATGCAAAGTATTCCGCCCTATCATGGTTCGTCCAACTTTTCCAGATTAAGTGCCTAAATGGATAGAGCAATAATTCATTTACAATACTTCTGAAGTTCCTGAAAGATTCTATACCCTCGCAAAATAATGTGCCCGACAGCTGGTATGAAACCTAGAAGATGATGTCTGGTTTGGGTCTGAACTGTGAGAAAATTCATGCATGTTCCAAAGATTGCGTATTGTACCGGAAAGAGAATTCAGATTTGAAAGAGTGTCCAACATGCGGAGATACCAGGTATAAGACGAAAGAATCTGATAAGAAACCCGATATATCTGTCAAGATAGAACGATACTTTCCCATAACACAGAGCCTGCAGAGGTTATTCAGGTACAAGAAAACAGCTGAGACAATGATTTGGCAACACCGTGCTGCTCTAAGCGAAGATTAAAAAATGAGTCATCCAAGAGGTTCACCGGCATAGAAGGATTTCGATAGGAGGCACGAAATATTCAGTAGTGAACCTCGCAATGTCAAGCTCAGACTCGCTAGTGATGGCTTCTGCCCATTCATTTATATGGCTGGAAGCCACAGCACATGGCCCGTTGTATTGATAGTTTATAATCTGTCGCTTTGGTTGGCTATGTATCAATCCTACTTTATGATGTCTCTTCTTATTGATGGACCAAACTCACCGAGAAACAATATCGACGTCTATCTCCGACCTCTGATCGATGAGTTAAAATCTTTATTCATTGATGGTGTAGAGACTTACGATGCAAACACAGATACAACCTTCACAATGCGTGCGGTTTTTATGTGGACAATTAATGACTTTCTTGTGTATGGAATGCTATCAGGTTGGTTCGTACATGGTCACAAAGCATGCCCTTATTACCATCAATATACAATATCGAAATGGTTGAAGTTTAGCAGGAAGGTTTGTTGTTACGGTCATTGGCATTTCCTACTACTAGACAATCCCTACAGGTCAGACGCTGCTCACTTTAATGGTCATCAGGAGCTTCTTGGGCCTCCAGCCTTATTGTCCGGAGAGGACGTGATTGCTCAGTGGGATGGCTACAATAATATGACATTCGGGATAGATCCGGCAAAATAGGTCAAATCACGCTACTGGAACAAGTTAAGCATTTTCTACGAGCTTCCGTACTGGTCAACAAATTTAGTGCGTCATTGTCTGGACGTCATGCAAATAGAGAAGGGAGTATCTGAGCACGTACTCAACTTGCTTCTTTGTAAAGAAGGAAAATCGAAAGACAAGCTCAGTACTCGGATGGATCTTCAAGACTGGAAAATTAGAAGTGAAATGCATTCTAAACCGATAGCGAATAAACCAGGCAAGTTTGTACTTCCCAATGCCGCGTATCATATGTCACAACCGGAGAAAAAAAGGTTTCTACAGGTGTTGCATGATTTGAAAGTTCCTACAGGTTTCTCGGGATCATTTAGCAAGAAAATAAAAATTGTGAAAGGCGAGATCGATGGGCTGAAAAGTCATGATCACCATGCTATTATGGAGCACCTTCTCTCATTAGCCCTCAGGACTTCCCTTCCCGAATCGGTTGGTTCAGTAATCAATGACCTTTGTTGGTTTTTTAGGGAATTGTGCGCTAAAACCTTGGATGTTGTGACACTGGAGAATCTAGAAAGTTCTATTTCATTGATACTTTTCAAACTTGAGTGTATTTTTCCACCGTCATTTTTCGATATCATAATACACCTGACGGTTCATCTTGCAACCGAGACTAAGTTTGCCGGACCGGTACAATATCGATGGATGTATCCCGTCGAAAGGTACGTGGAAATTTTTGTTTCACGCAATTTGTAAAATTATTGTTTTCCTATATGCCCGTATTTATTTATTTAACATATTTTTTTTAGGTACCTTTACACTCTAAAAAAGTATATACGCAATAGAAATCGACCAGAGGGTTCTATCATGCAAGGTTATCTTCTAAATAAAATAACCATATTTTATTCCCGCTATCTGGACAAGAACATTGAGACGATGCTTAACCGGCCTCGGAGAATTCAGGATGGGACATATGGTAAAGCGGATTATAAGAGAGTAGACACTATGTTTATCAATAAGATATATCGGTTTATCCTCCTCAATAGCGTATACCTTGAAGAAATTAGAGAGCAAGTTTTATTTGGATTAATTGTTATATTTGTGTTTGTGTGTGTATAAAATGATATAATATTAATGTCATAATTTATTGTTAATAACAGAATTCATATTAATGATGTACGTGAAAAGCATTCTGATTGGAATGATGAACGATTGGAAAAATATCATCAGGATAATTTTGGCGATTGGATTGCAGATCATGTAAGGTGTTCGAATAACATGTTATTGCTACCAGTCCTAATCTAAACATATATCGTTATATATTTTCCGTAAAATTTGTTTTGTCAGATCCACGATCCGAACTTATTTGCATCATTAGAGAAAGATTCAAGATATTTAGCTCAGTTTCCTAGTATGGAGGTTGCATATTATAAAAGATTCGGTGTCCTTGGATACAAATTTGAAGTTAAGAATATAGAAACATCTCGAACCACTCAGAATAGTGGGATTACGACGGTAGGATCGGATGATGTGATTTATTATGGATACTTAAATTGTATACTTGGCATCCAATATCCTGGACGATCAGAACCGTTTTATATATTTCAGTGTATTTGGTACAATACACGAACCGATATGGATAAGTGGAGAAACAATCTCGGGACATGGAAAGATGAATATGGATTGACTAGTGTGAACACACTTCGATTTTGCGGTCAGAACGATCCATTTATCTTTCTGAATCAAGCATTCCAAGTATACTATTCACAGTGCATGAAGCATCCGGGATGGATTGTCGGATGCCGTTGGAAATCCAGGGATGTTTACGATGTCCCAGAATTCGAGGATCGTATGGAGAACAACGATGAGGATGAAGAAGAGAGAAGACTTAGAGTGCTCTGACCGTCTGTTTCAAAAGACGGGTTGTTTTCGGCTGATCATGAAGTTACGTGGCTTATAAATGATATCGATAATGAAATCCAAGTAGATATGTCTAATGCGTCTACGAAACGAAAAAGGTTATCAGCAATGTTATATTATTACTTCATATTTATACAATCTATACATATATTGCTTACATATGTAATGATTGTATTCTTATCTAGGTCTGATAACGATGCCCGGAGCAGCGAGGGGCAGCAGGAGCACCAGTCGTGACAGAGGCAGAGGCAAAGAGGTTATGCCACCCGGGGAGCTCCAGAGGGCTGGTCTTGCACCCCGATCGGTATCCCCTTCGGATGACTCCTTCAGTGTGGACTTTGCCACACCTCCAGGTATATTGCACGAATATTCATTTTGAATGTAATATTATAGATATACATGCATATTTATTTCAAAATTACTTATATAGTCAATGTTTAATTGTCTAGCTGTTGGTGGTACATTCACATCAGAGGCAGAGGCCACTACCGCACCTGCAGGTATGTTTATATATCTTATAGTGCATACATATTGATTTAGAATGTTAAATTATAAATATACACACATTCTTTTTGCTCTAATTTAGATAATCATTTTTGATTGTCTAGCTGTAGGTGGTGCCTCCACATCTCGGACAGAGACCACCACCGCACCTACGGGTATATTTATATATCCTATATTGCATGCATATTAATTTAGAATGTTATATTATAGATATACACTTTCTTTTTGCAATTATTTATATAATCTATTTTTAATTGTCTAATTATAGGTGTGCATCCACATCTGGCGTAGACGCCACCCCCGCCACTTCCGTACCCTCCGCTCAGTCTGCAGGTTAGTATGAATAAATATAAAATATTTAGTCATTTTACATATTCTCTAAGAATAAACATGAACTTCATGTAATTTTATCGTCAATGTTTATTTTCTAGTTGGAGAGGATGCGTCCACGTTCGGGTCACCGGCTGTTCTTCACCGGAGGAACTATCGTCCCGCTCGTGCTGTTGCCCGGGCCCGGGCTGCTGTCGCCGGAGGTATATATCGCGGCTCAATTTTTGTTAATCCTTGATTTCTTAATACGATTTTTCTTAATATTGCTTGTATTGATATTTCTTGTAGATGCAGGGCAGCCCCATCCCGAGAGGGGGACTCGAGGGCCGAATCAGTCTCACAGGCTGAGGCCCGATAGAGCTAGGGGGAGGCACCATTCCCCTTCTTCTTTACCCCCGATTATCGCTATACTGGCGATTATGCCGAGCGGTTCGGCTGGTATATGGGGGATGAGAGCCGCATCCAAAAGAAGTATCCACTTCACGTTGAGTGGGGCGATCAGCACCGGCGCTCATTTGCCCTCTTCTGGGATCAGGCTCGGGTATTAATATATATTTTCATTTGATTTATCCAATAAATTTATTATTATTTAACACTTGCAATTTAAATACATTATTTTTTGTATTTGCAGTTGGATTACGACTTTCAGCCTGTATCCGACCCTGATCACCCTGAGAGAGTGCTCGATCTTCACGCTCTGTACCTATAACTGATGAAGAACATGCAATCTAAGGTCCAATACAATAGGAACGAGCTGAAGATCGACTACTATTTGGTATGGCTGGCGACCCCCGAGGCAGAGAGAGCAGGCTCTCCTACATACTCTGGCTTTTGCAAGAGTCGACGTAGATACATGGCCTCTCTTGTGCCAATATTACGACTCTCAGCTGTAATTTAAATGTAATTCATTATTTAGTATATAATTTATTTTTTTGTGTTACTTAATTAGAAAACTAAATCTGAATGTGTTGTGCAGAAACAGGCCTATCAAAATAAGAAGAATAGGAAGTCGGCAAAGAGGGGTCGCCCTACTTATACAGGTGGCTCAAGGAACATTACTCGTGCTATGGAGACATCGGTAAATTACAATAGATCTATTTTGATATAATGTAATATTAAGAGCTATTTTATAATATATGTAAATTTTTGGCGAATTGCACAGAGCTCAGACCCTGGCGCAGGGTGGTACACCGAGCGTGCTAACCGCGTATATTGCCGTCCACGGCACCTCGGCAGATTCCGCCACAGGCGAGCTTCGATTCCCCGATACCGCTACCTAAGAGTATTGTGTAAGTATTAATATTTATTCTAATTCGAATGAAATTTTTGTTTTGATAAGTTCAAATTTAAATGATATACTTATATTTTAATGGTTAAGTTAATGTGGGTGTAGGAGCGGGTGGTAGAGCAGGCGGAGGTTTCAGGGATTGATTTTAGTGGACAGACCGATCTGATGCTACTGATCCCAGTCCTAGACGCCGCACAGGGAGGGCACCACGGAGATTGGGAGAGAGGCCGGGAACTGGGTCCTAGCAGGGCCCATATGAGGTTGGTCTCCACTCTGGCGGTTACTTCCCTTACCTCCCGTGTGCGACGTCTGGAGCATGATGTTGCCACCTTGAAGACCACTGTAGAGAAGTTGAAGGTGATGTTGGTATGTATATTACTTAATAGTAAAATATTATATCACATTATAGATAGTAACATATGCAATATTACTAGCCTGCGCTTATTTGGTTGTAGACTTAGCTTTGATTAATCATATTTATATAAAACTATCTAATTAAAATAAACTACGGTTTTCCACACTAGATACCCAAACTAACCCTAAGTCCCTAAGTATTCTTAGATTGCGATTTCGCAATAACCTGATAATGATACGAATTCGATTAAAATCTAATACACCGTTCTTACTCGTTTATTATATACAAAATTTAACAGATTCGGCAGGCTACTTCAGATGGGGCTCCATATGCATCTCCTTCGGCTGCGGCTCCGTAAGCCACTATCTTGGTTGCGGTTGCGCAGACCACTCCTACAGCTCCATAGCCCTCTCAGACTACCGTACAGTCCACTCCTTCATTAGTCGAGTTTTTGACGACTCAGGGTTGCACCGAGGAGCAGATGCGCCAGATTACGGCGATTATCAAAGGTGGAGGAGCTGGACCGAGCTAGGGTAGATTTTTTTTATATTTTTGAGGATGTATGTACTTATCTGATACATATTGTATATATTTTGGATGATATTTGTGGTTGTTTGCTTGTTCACAATGATTTAGATTGATATCGTATTCTGTTTGTTTATTTCTTTTATGTATTATGCGTGAGACGTTGATTATGAATATTTCTGTATTTGGTTATATGATGTATATATTATTATGCACAGGACAGGAAAAAAACAGAAAGCCCATTTTTAAAAAAAACCCTGATATTTTGTCCCTACGGATTAATCCGTAGGGACAACAGTTGCACCTACGGATTAATCCGTAGGTGCAAGGTTTACCCCTACACATTTCGCCGTAGGGACAAAATATCAGGATATCTGATATTTTGTCCCTATGGACTCAGTAACAGGGATAAAACTTGTCCCTATGGTTTAATCCGTATGGGCATTTATCAGGCCCTACGGATAAATCCGTAGGGGAAAGTATTTTATCTTATAAACCAATAAATTAAATAAAGATTATGTCCCTACGAAATAATCCATAAGGATAAATGTCCAAATGGAGTAAGGCGTAGGGGCAATTATTACTCCGTAGGGGCATGTTCAGGACGAAGACTTGCACCTGCGGCCTTTGGATCTACGGTGGAATTTTATGTCCCTACGGATATATCCTAGGGGCAGTGGTTTGCCTCTACGGCTAAATCCGTAGGGGCAACCCATTATTGTAGTAGTGGCCATAATCCTAAATGAACTCATTAAAGGCTAACCTTCCTAATACATATCCCTTTTGTATGTTATGGTTACACAAACTCACACTTCTTGAAGTTTTTTTTGATAGTTAACTCAAATTAAAACATTTTCCGGAATGCATGAGAGATATCGGACATTGATCAAGTTATACGTGGTATATACGGCAGGATGGAGCCTATTAATGGTATGTTTGGCAATAGGAAAGTGGTGGAAAGTAAGGATGGTAAGCAAGTCAAAAGAAAGTTCTTTCTAGATCAACTACTTTCTTTTCACTTTCCACATGAAAAAACATGTTTGGATTGAAATAATCCGGGCCGGGAGGGGTTCTGAGTACGTAATAAAAAGAGAGAGAGAGCAAGAAGCAATCACAAACATAAGTGTTTAGAGAGGTTCGGGAGATCCATTAATCCTCTTTCTTTAGGAGTACGAGCCCGTTCAACCAAATCACGTCTCTGATGAGACAACCACGTTGCACACTCGCAACTTCTTACACCACATCACTCGACACATGAGTGGCTCTCTTCTTAACAAGTTCTCCTTCTTTACAAAGGCTCTCTCACACTAAAGAGATCCCACACAAAAAAGAAGAGAAAATTATAAGTCAATTACTCTCTTAAGCGTTTTACAATCAATGCTCTAAATATAGTTTAATAGAGTATAAGATTTGCAATTAAGAGCTCAATAATTTATGTATTTTGGTTAGTGAGAAAGAATATAAAACTTCAATGCAAATCTCAGTTAATTCTTAACAATAAATTCCCACCAAAAACTCTTATAAAGCCACACAAAAAAATAGTTGTTTTAGCATTTAAAGCTGTTCTGGCATAGGAGGTAAACATCTGAAGGACATTGAGCCAGACAGCTACAGTTTTGCAAAAAATATATTTTATGGTATTTAATGCAGTGCAGCAGTCAAAATTTTGAAACATTTTTAATTGCAGACATCTAAAGCTCAGTATGGGCAAACGTCTGAACAAGAATGTTTTGGCTCAAAAATAACATCAGACGTCTGTCCCGATGAGCAGCAGATGTCTGAGGTCCAAACCCAAAAAACACAAAGCGAAAACCAAACGTCTAAAATTCAATTGGCAGACATCTGCAGTAGAATTCGGCAGACGTCTGGTTCAGAAAAAATCAGGAAACTAGGCTTTTTGAAATAAAAATCGTTTTGGACTAAAATTCCAAGGTAAAAAACAAATGTTTCATGCAAACTATTGTGTGTGTGCTTGAGCTCTTATACGTTAATATCATAAACCGTGAAGTTTTCCTAGAGATTCACAATTGTAGCTCGAACTCTTAAATTCTTGATCTCTTGATCTTTGATTTCTTGGACTCCGACTGCTTAGCTTCTTGAAACTTGAATGATCTTTGAGGAGCACTAGTCCATTATCCTTCAGCCTCCAATAGATTTGCCGTTTAAGCTCAATAACCTCCATCATCTATCAAACGCTTGTGTCGTGACGTACTTATTCTCAAACACGAGCAAACTTATATATAATGTTATAAGATATGCAATAATAAACACTTGCATCTATCCATTAATATTGTACAATATCATCAAAACTAAATAATTGAATTACGAAAATCCATAAGCCATCAATCTCCCTTTTTTTAATGATGTCAAAATATCAATGGAAGAAAGTATATCAATATAATCAAGAGACAAATAAATGGCACAAAGTAGCACAAAACTTAATATATTGATATAACACTCCTATTATTCTCCTCTTTTTTGACATAATCAAAAAAGGCGTTTAAGGAGTTTAAAATTTTTGAATTACTCCTCCTAAATATATGCGTACATCAAAAGCAAGCTAAACGTTTGAATAACTCCTCCTAAATGTAAACATAGAAGATTAATATGAGTTGATATGAGCAAAATAAAAGCAAGTGAGGCATTGACTCATATCAACAAGCATGTATATACGATATAGGCAAAAACAAGTGATACATGCAAGAAAACCATATGCAAAATATTGTCAAGTTCTAATATCATATGGATGCAACCATGAGATAAACAAGATAAGCAAATTTTCATCTAATGGATCGACTATCCGGTGAAAAGTCTATAATCCACTCCGCTAGACCCTTGAATAGGATTCGTTATAATGAGCGAAATCCACAACTGGGTTCCCCTAAAAGGGTTGCGGAAGCCAATTTGGCAAGATGAAAAGAAAGATAATATTAAAGGAAAAGTATGACTCATGCAATTATATAAATCCATAGAGCACATATTCAACTTTCCCATAATAAAAGCAAAATGTGTATCATTAAGGGGTTTAATGAAGATATCCGCTAATTGGTGGTGTGTAGGTATGTGCTCAATAATGCCATCCCCTTTTTCATGTGATCACGAAGGAAATGGTAGTGGATATCAATGTGTCTGGTGTGACTATGTTGATTTGCATTCTTTGTCATGTGCACCGTGCTCATGTTATCACAAAGAATAGGAATATGATCAACAAGCACATCAAAGTCTTCTAGTGTATACTTCATCCATAGTATTTGAGCACAACAAGCACCCATGGCAATGTATTCCACTTCGGCCGTGGAAAGAGAAATCAAGTTTTGTTTCTTAGATGACCGGGAAACTAGACAATTTCTAAGAAATTGACACGTTCCACTCATGCTCTTACAGTCTATTTAGTTAGCCGCATAGTCCTCATCCGAATAAGACTAAAAATCAAAAAAATTATTCTTCGGTTACCGCAAACCAAAACCAATAGTCCCTTTAAGATATCTAAGTATTCTTTTCACCGCATTTAGATGCGATTATTTAGGACAAGATCGGAAACTAGCACACAAGAAAACACTAAACATTATATTGGGTCTACTAGGAGTTGAATAAAGTAAACTAACGATTATACCACGATATTTAGTGATGTCACGTCCTTACCGGATTCATCTTTTGAAAGCTTTATAGTTGTGGCCATTGGAGTGTTGTTTGGCTTCGCATCTTCAAACTCATACTTCTTAATTAGCTCCTTCGTGTACTTAGCTTGATTGATGAAAATCCCTTCTTTGAGTTGTTCGATTTGTAGGCAAAGAAAGTAGTTGAATTCGCCCATCATTCTCATTTCGAATTCCTTTTGCATAGTAGAGGCAAACTTCTTGCACAAAGACTCATTAGCGGAACCAAAGATAATGTCATCAATGTATATTTGCACAATCAAAATCTCATCGTTTTTCTTTTTGATAAAAAGTGGTGTCAATCTTGGCATTTGAAAAACCATTTTCAAGAAGAAATGTGCACAATCTAGCATACCAAGCTCTAAGGGCTTGTTTCAAACTATATAAAGCCTTTTCCAATTTGAAAACATGATTTGGAAACTTGAAATCCGGGCGGTTGTTCCACAAAAACTTCTTCTTTATGAAAACCATTCAAAAATGCACTTTTTCATCCGTTTGAAATACTTTGAAATTCTTAAAATATGTATATGAAAGAAGAATACGAATGGCTTCTAATCTTTCAACCGGAGAAAAAGTCTCATCAAAATCTATACCCTCCTCTTGATTGTAACCTTGTGGTACAAGTCTAGCTTTGTTTCTAGTGATCACACCAAACTCATCAAGTTTGTTTTTGAAAACCCATTTGGTACCAATAAAGTGTCTATCACTACGTTTAGGAACTAGTTTCCAAACATTATTTCTCTCAAATTAGACTAGCTCATCTTGCAACGCACAAACCCAATTCTCATATTAAAATAGCCTCTTTAACATTCTTAGGCTCAACTTGAGATAAAGACGTTATATTAGCAAAGAAATTAGAATTATGAGAACGAGTGGTTATCCCCTTTGATACATCACCGATGATTTGTGTTGGTACATTATTTTTGTTGTATCTCCAATCTCTAGGAAGGGTTGGTACGGAATTATCATCCACTTCTACTACTTCACTTAAAGGAGACTCTTGCCGAGTTTCTTCCTTTGAAATATCAAATTCCTCCAAGCGAGCACGAACTATCGCATCATCTTCTTCCTCTTTCACTACAACATTTTTGGAAAATGAATTAGTTTCATCAAATTTGACATGCATACTTTCTTCCATAGTATTATAAGTTTTTTTGAAAATCGGATAAGTTTTCTTAGAAGAAGAATAACCAAGAAAAATACCCAAATCACTTTTAGCATCAAATTTTCCATGAAGATCTTCAGTATTTAAAACATAGCACTTGCTCCCGAAAACTTTAAAATATCCAATATTGGGTTTTCTACCAAATTATATTCGTAAGAAGTTTTCTTAAGTCTTTTACGAATAACAACCCGATTTATAATATATGATGCGATATCAACCACTTCGGCCCAAAATAGTGAGGTAAACTATGTTCATTTAACGTCGTCCTAACCATTTCTTGAAGAGATCGATTCTTCTGTTCAACGAAACTATTTTGTTGTGGAGTTTTAGAATAAGAAAATTCATTTTTAACCCCGTGATCATTATAAAAATCTTCGAAAAATGCATTTTGAAATTCACCTCCGTGATCACTACTGATTTTCATAATAGAAAGTTGTTTTTCGTTTTGTACTTTGTTAAAGAAGGTTTTTGTTGACCTATGAGTCTCATTCTCTTTAATTTTGATTATTTTACAAAAACCATATTTCAAAAGTACAGTATGTTACTAACCATGCCAGATATGTTAATGAGCTAAAACAATGGATTTAGTTAAGCAAGTGAACTATTGACACTTCAACTGGCAACACAATATTAACATCAATCGATGAACGACTCTAAAGATCAAAATTCAATTTCAAAGGAAATATCGAAAAAGTCAAGCAACGGACGTATTCAAGACTTTTTATTTTCTTTGAGTCTAAAGTCGATCTCAATGGTTAGAATCTTTTTTTTGATCCTAATCTTCTATATTAGATAACTTTTTACCTAAAGAGATATCTACACTTTTGACTAGAGTTCTAAAATGTTGGTCTCTAAGAGATCTTTCCAACAAACCTAAGAACATCGAAATTGGATAACCGAGCAAAAAGTTATGATGGTTATTTGTTTGATAAATCAGACATAGGACGTCTCATAGGACGTCTCTATAGGACGTCCATTGAGATGTCCATAGAAGTTATGGCTTTTTCAAATTTTATTTTTCGATTTTAATTTCAAAACCTAACTGCCAATAACGGTCTTAAACTTTAGGAACGGTTATTCTAACTGTTCTAACCGCCCTTCACTCAAAATCTATAAATAGGAGCCTATTTAAAAGAGTTTTCACAACTCATAATTTTATCGTTTTTCATGTTTTCAAATTCTATCATTCCTTAATGTTTGTGTGAAAACTTTGCCTCTCTCGATTCTTAAGTTTTTACTACTCTTTTTAGAGAACGTATCTTTCAGGGTTTTAGAATTTTCCAGTCATTAGAAACGAAAGATCTCTAGTCTTCGAAGAAGTTTTCTTTTTATATAAATCTTTCTTAATCTTTTTTGTAAATTTCTTCAAATCATTCTTAAACTTTTAGTACTTTTTTGAGAGAAAAGATCTTTCAGGGTCTTAGATTTTTCTATTCATTAGAAACGAAAGATCTCTTAATTGTCGAAGAAGTTTTTGTTTTAAACTTTTCTTAATATTTGAAAAACTTCTTCAAATCATTTTAAAAATTTTCTATTCTCCAAAACACAATTCATTATCTCTTTTGATTTGAAATTAGATTTATCTATTGAGATCATTAAGATTGTATAGTTGGTTCTATAAAGATTTGTTGAAATCTTACTTGTATGACCTAGTAAAGAAAGGTCTGAGATCTTCACATTGTAAAAGATTTCGGACTTTAGCCTTTGGTAAAAAGTCTAGGTGTTCACCATCTGCAAGTGTAAAATGTTTCAAACTTGAGCTTTTGGGAAAAAGTCTAGGTGTTCACCATCTGCAAGTGTAAAGGTTTTAAGATCTGAGCCTGGTAAAACATCTGGGTTTCTCCACTCACAAGGAGTCACTAGATAGTGAAGTTGAATCCTGAGCAGGAGTTCCCAGGCGGAGATTAGCCACAGAGTTGGTGAACCTTGTTAATAATCCTCTGTATCAATTTGTGTTCTTTTACTTTTCTGTTCTTTTGTGTTGTGATAGTTTTTAGTATCTAAACTCTGATTTTATATTCCTCAGCAAAATATATCAATCGCAAAATTATTCTATGTTTATCATAAAACCTTATTCACCCCGTCTAAGGATGTTTGTTTTCAATTGGTATCAGAGCAGGTTACTCTGTTTGTAAGAATAACCACTTGAGTTTCTGATTCTATGGAAAACCATATGGAAGGATAAGATATTAACTGTTATCCTCTGTTCAATGGTACAAACTATCAATTCTGAAAAATTAAGATCAAACTTTTCCTACAATGTATAAATCTAGAAGTCCTAAAGATCATTGAAAACCCCTTCTTCGTCCCTACCACAAATCCATTATCTGATACCGACAAGAGATTATTCACATTAAATGTCAAGGTAATGAATGCACTTCATTGTTCATTGAATTCAGAAGAATTCAACAGAATCTCTATGTGTCAAACTGTTGGAGATAGTGCCCTCAGAGTCAATTATTGGATCACAGGCACGTGATTGCAATGATTGAGGAAGGACCTATCCCGGTAGGACAGTCTTACTCAAGATAATAGTATGCTATCTGGTTTATTTTTATCATCGTGTACTGCTTTAGATGACCGGACAGGTCGCTATTACACGTTGATAGAGCCCCTAGGATTCATGCTTGACTGCCAGCAGTATGAGGGCGATCATATACGTGGGAGCTGGTAGTCTATAAGCACATCCTTAAAAGGTCCCTAGTCGTGGGAGTTTTGAGACAGGGCATCGATACTCCAGAGTAGACTAGTGTATACAGTCGAGACACCGACGAGGGGCGGTGGCCGGTCTCATAAGCCACTGGTGTCAGTTGGTTCACCTAAGATGTATACAGGTGCTCATTGGGTTATGAGTACACCGGACAGGACTCACCGGGAATATGCTAGTTGGTCTTATACCTGACGTCAGATAGCAGTTCCCTGGTGACATGTGTACAGGTTAGTTCATCGACCTGAGGATCGTCATTTGTCTCGTGTGAGTTCCCAATGTACTTTGATTACTACCCTACCACGCTTAAAGGAGACGTGCAAACATGTTTTAGTTGGGTACAGTCCCGAGCCACATGGAGGCAGTGAGCGGATCTGCAGGGGTTCGTCTCTCCCAGTATTGGTGGTGAGGTCGCGCTGTGTCTAGGAGAGCCATTACACAAAGCCCTCGGCCGAGGCAGGAGATTTACTGGTAGGTATTCCAGTAGTATCTCAGGGTGTTCTGGGCTACACTCCGGCACGACTTGTACCGCTTTTGGGGGTCTGACTTTTACCAACCCCCTAGGCCCGTCATGCGATGCTCATAGACGAACGGACCGGACTGTACGGATATTGTCACTGACAGGCTCAGTAGGGTGTCAGGATGAGTTCGCTCATTGACGTCCCTTTTTGTCAATACCTGGTAGCCCGTTACGTATAGACTAATACCTCTGACGTATTAGTGGTTAAATCCACAACCAAAGTATTGACGAGTCCTTAGAGTCCCCCACAGAACAGTTTCTTAAGTTTCGGGCGAAACGCTGTAGAGGCCGTATGGAGATATAGCAGGGTTCGATCAGATACGTGCGGTATTGCACGGATCAGGATCGGACGGTTAATACTAGCGGGCTTTGGTTTAAGCCGGATCCTAGTATTGGACAGTGTAGATTTGTCTCATTGCATTTGTATTCGGTCGGAATACAAATGCGGGTATGTATATGCAGCAGCGGGGTTTTCCTGTAATTTATTACGGGATCAGTTTTTGGAGTTGCCAGTTTGTTTTCCGTTTCAGCCATATTTCTTTATATCTTTCATTGGCTGAAGATTGGTGGAGGAGTTGCATTTGTGCAAATAAGCATTTTGGAGGGTTGTCTTTGCATATTCTTGTATCATGATGGTTGTACCATCTTCTGACTTCTTCACTTGATCATTTGCTTGACTTTCTTATTCATCATGGTTTACTTTTGGAGTCATGATGATTGTAGATGATGGAGAGTTATGATGATGGATGTGAGACTTGCCTTTTTCTTTTTCACTCAACCTTGCATGATATTGGCTCATTCATTCATTCTCTTGCTTGGGAACTCTCTCCTATCATTTTTTTGCATGAGTCTTGGCCGGCCAAGCCAAGGGGGGAGGGCTGCCCATAATTTTGTGGTGGGATTTTTGGTCTTTTGGCTTCACAAAAATCCCAAAGTTTCATCTCCAAAAAGGTTTAGTTCATTTCCTCCACCAAAGGCAACTTCCTCAAACCCCAAATGAGACATAGAGCACTACACGTATTCTACAGTAAATCTTGGGCACGTCGACTCGCCAGCTTCTTGCCCGAGTTGCCTCGGTCCAGAGGTAGGAGCCCGTAAAAGAAGCCGGCGACGTGGTGCCCTTCCGGCGACTTGGTGGAGACCGGAGATTCCGCGGGGAGATCGGGACGACGACGAGAAGACCGAAGGATACGGATCGCTCAGTATATCTCTCTAACCCTTCTCTTGTTAGCTAGGACTAGATTAATGGCCCGATCTGGGTTTATAGTGCGCGGTGGTGCCGGTTTACTAGTTTGTAATAAAGAAAAGCATCGCTTCCGCATTCCGGCGTCGGATTGACGGCCGGGGCGCCTCCGTGCACTTACAGCGGTATCAGAGCCTCGCCATTAACCCAGTCTAGCTTGGTCTAATGTGTTTACATCTTCGATCGAACAAAATTCCAAAACCCGCGTTTTCTAAAGTATCAGTTTCTGTCGAAATATTTTTGGCTCCAAAATTTTTTCAGTACATTGCAGAATTATATGCAGGGAATTTTAAGCATTCTGGGAAAATTTGGTCATGTGATGTCACCTTATCACCACGGAACTGTGGCCAAACCCACGCATTGGCCGCGGTTCCGCCGCAGTCTAGACTGTTCACTGCACCAAAATTTTCCAGAGAGCTTCTGAGTTCAAAATGGGGTTTTTGGAATGTTATTTTTTGGGCCTAGATTTCTTTGAGTGCTACGGTAATGCTTGGGGCCCACTTGGTAATTTTTGATCGATCGGATATTTTAAACACATTAGTTCACAGTATTTACATTATATCTGCGACCGTGAATGTCATTTGATCGGTAAATCCTGTCTAACTGCTATAGCCCGGTTAGCCGGATTTGCGAACGTGACATTCACGTTGATGTTCTGTGATTGTGCTGTGTTGTTGCGGATTGGTGGTGGGGGATAGCCTGGATGCAATGCCAGTACAGTTTTTGTTGTATTATGTACATTTGATATTGCGGGGCGAGCGTCCGACATGTGGACTGCCGTCACTGCCTGTTTGTATATTATTCTTTTGGGGCACGACCAGGTTGCGGTCGATGTACCCGTTGTATGTATATTTTACTTTCTGTACTAGGATTGCCCCGTGGAGGGGTGCACGGATAACCGGGTTCTAGAGGGCAACGAGCCCGCATCTCATGGCATTGAGACGGAGGGGGCTTCACTCTAGAATTGGCGGGCTATTCGCCGCACTCGTAGGGGGTATAGGTTGACCCAGGAGGGGTGCCCAAGTTACCGGATTCCGTGAAGTGCTGGGTGGTCTATTCACGTTGCTGAAGGGGGCTGCCTCGTTTCAGGTTTTGGTGGGTAACTTGCCGCGCCCGTAGGGGTTTAGGATTTCATTGCACAGGCTATCCACACGACCAGGGGAGCGTCGGGTTTCAGTAGCGGCTCTGTGAAACCCAGGGATCCCAGATATCTGTATTGTTCTGTGATGCTTATTACATTTCTGTGATGTTGCATTTTATCACGCCTTAAGCGAAATATTATATATTGATATATATATACTAGTAGATGTTGTATATGTTTTGCATCCGCGCTAGTCCAGTCCCCGCTCTGTTGTTAGTTAACTAACCTAACGGGTAATGACGGGACCCAGTGGCGAATGCGGATGGCATATACGTACGTCATTATTTTCGTTCTTTGTGGTGTGATCAATTGATGGGACTGCGTTGATTCAGATCAATGCAAGTTAAAAACAAACCTAATCTGATGTTGTTGGAACATTTTTCAAAAAGCTGTTATTGCAAGGACGTTCACTTTTGTTTTGCACAGTGGTATTCAGTTGGAATATCCTGCTCCTCAGTCGACGAGGCAAGGGCCGAGATCCCTTCACCGGGAGTGACCCCTTGGACAAAAGTTTGCGTCAGGGCAATAACTTCACTATAGCCGATTACTTTTGCTTTGCATCGTGGTATTCAGTTGGAATATCCTGCACCTCATTCTACGGGGAAAGAGCCGAGATCCCTTCACCGGGAGTGACCTCTTTAGCAAAGGTTTTCGCCACTATATTTTTAAAAGCTATCCGGTTCCTTCAACGATATCAAGTTCATTACGTTAAACGTTTTCGCCAGAAACCATTCGTAGCCCTCCGTCATTTCATATGGATAGTCAATAGTATTCAAGCTGTGTTTGTTGGCCATAGTCAAGGCACAGTGTTTGGTAGCTATTGGATGTTCATATGTAGCATAGATAGATGCGTTGGTTTGGGACAGTCGTATAGCCTTGTTGGCCCTAGTCAAGGATTTGTACGGGTGGGTTCAAATTAACCTGGACAATGACGGGTAGAACTTGACATGTGACTTATGATTTGTTGGCCTTAGTCAAGATTATAAGAGCATGGGGCAAAAATCACATCGGGAGTTTCAAAAGAAACTGAAACTTACCAGATATGCACATACCTTCTGGAGTGTGATAACGTGAGCGGATTCCGTCACGTTATCATGCGATGATAGTTGGATCCCGATTCCCACTGATGAGCTGGTTTACTCCTCGGGTGACCCGACTAATTCTTCTTTCAGGTTTGAAGGAGAATTTGACGGTACAGTGAGAGGTTTCCTGATTAGATAAATTGGTAACCATTCTGATCTAGGTTAGAGTGCACGCTGAGTGTTTCTTTTCTCTCTTTCTTTGGCAGCGACCATTGACCTGACCCGAGATTATGACTCAGTGACCAAGTTGACCGAACCTTCTTAATACTGGCTTTTGGATTGTCAGAGTTGCATACCTCATTGCCACTCCTACTTTTACCCTTTTCTCCAGGACACCCCGTATTACTACGAACGTCTACTTCCATTGGACAAAACCATCGTATGGTTAGATACGAACTCGAAGGAATTTATTCGAGGATAGTTTCTGGTTCTGAAGAAAACGAATAGGACTATTCAGTTGTCTTTTCTTTTTTACCTTCTCTCAAGTTGCGAGTACTCCTTGGTTTAGGAGATAGTACACCTATTACGCAAATTGGATAGTCTTCTTCCAAACCATAGGCAGGTGCCGAACGGTAGGGAATGAAGAAAACCAATTAGCCTAAACGGTGTACAGAAGGTATTATGTAAAGACAAAGAAAGGGATTAGAAGGAGGGCAAAGTAAATTGCGACTGTTATTCACGACCAAACCAAATATTTCATTACCACTCCCACTTCACCTTTGTATTTCTCCAGGACACTCCGTATCACTACGAAGATCCACAGTTTATTGGATATTCCATCGTATGGTTATATACGAACTCGAAAGGAACTTGTTCCAGTTCGGGGATGGATTCTGGTTCAGGAGAAATAGGAATAAGGTTTATTCAGGTGTCTTTTATCTTCACCTTCTCTCGCGTTGCGAGTGCTCCTAGGATTAGGGTAGTACACCCATTATGCTTATTGGATAGTCTTCTTCCAAACCATAGGCTGGTGCCGAACGGTAGGGAAGGAAGAAAACCATTTGGCCTAAAGGGGTGTGCAGAAGGTAATGACTAAAGACATATAAAGGGATTTGGAGAGGTGGCAAAGAAATATACGGTTATAGTTGTGAATCTGGATAATGGAAGAGGCATTACTAGGAATATCAGGATACCCCATCGAAACATTTCAATGTTTCAGTTTCACTGTATACTGTTAAAGGAAAACTGATTTCCCGATTAGATACTTACTCCAGGGTATGTATTTACCAGGTATGATTCTTACATCTGTATGGTTTTACAGATGATGAGTGGGAGTAAGTTATTGGAAATTAGGTGATCATCCTCATTATATCGGAATTCGTTGTAATTGGTGATATTTGAGGAAGTCACCTGGGTTGTTTGCCGGATGACGAATATTTGGTTTTGAATATCCATTATAATGCACCAATTTCAAATTGATATATCTGTACGTCTATTTTTATAGAGTGAGATGTACCTTTTTGAAATTATGTCTATGACATTTACCTATATCAGTGGATGGTTAGGTAAGGAGCATTAAACAGCGGTGTAATTCTTCATAACCATAAGTATAGTTTTCAATCTACGACACACATGGATTGAGTTATTAGACTCAGGGGACATATACAAAGTATTGTATGCTGTCCAGTGTCCATTAGGACAGAGGGGTTGGTCCTCATACTGTATTCGGTTTACTTATGACTTCTCTAGTTTTTAGACAGGTGTTTCATAGAAACACAAGGTCTGAGTTTTGAGAAGTTATAGGTATATGAATAAAGTAGAGAACCAGGTGTTGCAAGTATCGGGATTCTTCAAGGTGATCGAAGATGTAGATACTTGTGTAGGGTATTCAGTTGATAGTAATGATTAAGAGAACTTGCTTCTCTTTCAGGTTACTCATAATTAGAAGCATTCCTAAGTTGAGTAACGCTGATCGGCCTCCTTCCATTTAGTTGACATGCACTGGAGACAGCTGGATGATTTGAATCCGGTTCAATTAAATTAGTGCCTCTGTTTCTATATTGGATATAGAACAGTTCATATCTTAACGATGTTAAGGTACGGGGAGTTGTCCGGCTTATGCTTAAAACCAGACTCTGGATAACTCAAGGCACGTTTCTGTAATGGCTGTTTGTGGGTTGACCCAGGCTATGACGAGGGTTGACTTTCTACCATCTGGAAGATCAATAGTAATATTATTCTAGACTCGCCACGGTTTTAAATAAAAATGGATTTTTTCAGAAAACAGTAGTGGGAGTATGGTATAACTGGAAGTGTTTCCAGAATCGCAAACGATTACGGAAAATTTGATAAGAACCTAAAGATTCAATCTGATTTGACATTCCATTGGCCACTCCACAGATATGGTGGGTAACCTCAGACACCCGAGAGGTACTCCGGTAGCTTCAAGGACGGTGACAGGGAGGTTCTTGTTTATCCAGACTTGCCATTGCTGTTGTTCCAGACTGTGAGACCCGGCAGGAGGATGAGTATAGCGTCGTTCTAAACTGGCTTTAGAAGTGAATGTCTATATGACTCTGCCAGAGGGTTGTCATGGTCAGTGGGAGTAGCGGAAGCATGGTGGACAAGTGGCTTATGTCTATTTATAGACTAAAGCAGACATAACGGAGATAGATCATCTAATTCTGACATGACAAAATCATAGGTTTGACTTCATCAGAATAGGGAATGAATTTGTTAAGAAGGTAGTAGGGTGTGATTTCCTGGTATTTGGATGACATACACAGAGAAGGAAGTGATATTCCTATACTACGATCGGTTATACTTTGGTTGTCACACAGTGGTTTCTCCACATGGGACTTGGATATAATATCAAGACATTTTGGTTACTGGATCTATGGTTTTAGATATGGATTTGGGTAGTTTCCAAATCAGGATACTTAGACAGCATTCTAAGAGTATTTAGAATGGATGACTCCTAGCACGGTAGTGTACCTGCAGGTGATGGAGTCACCCTCTCTAAAGGTGTCTTACAGACTAAAGTGGAGAGGGATGTGCATGATTGGCAGATCACTTGCTTAGGCAATTGAGTCAATCATGAGATGTCAAGTACCACACCAGATGTTGTTCTTGCAGTAGATGCAATAAGTTGATATTGATCCAATCCTGGAGAAACATTCGGAAACAGTTTTAGAACATAAGTGGATGTTCTAGGGATATGATAACGACAGCCTCATTCGGGAGACAGTTATCATTCCAGGCTTCCAAGATGACATGGGCGACAGGGAGGTTGTCAGAGTTATAGTTTTCCTTCTGACGAGGGGCGGTATTTTGGACAGGTGGTCCAAGGAAATACTGAGGGAGGCATGGCGCAGGATACTGATTAAGTTCAGTTGACGATACAGTCTAAGAAGTTTGGATTTAGAGTTCATTTATGAACTAGGTCCCATCAGACATCCAGACACATTCTAAGACAGGTATTGCTCATTCGGGAGATGGTTTTCTCCGCGAACTTGAGATATAGAGAGATATAGAAAGAAACATCAAAGTGGATCCACTCACTGAGGCTATTCCTCGAACGCAATAGTTTCGCAAACGAGCTTTGTGAGACTGACAAGTAGAGGAGTTGGGTGTTCGGTATCACACGGGCTGTGAGTATGCGACATCGAAATAATTAGCCTTGAGTGCAAGTGGGAGATTGTTGGAGATAGTGCCCTCAGAGTCAATTATTGGATCACAGACACGTAATTGTAATGATTGAGGGAGGACTTATCCCGGTAGGACAGTCTACTCAAGATGATAGTATGCTATCTGGTTTATCTTTATCATCGTGTACTGCTTTAGGTGACCAGACAGGTCGCTATTACACGTTGATAGAGCCCCTAGGATTCATGCTTGACTGCCAGCAGTATGAGGGCGATCATATACGTGGGAGCTGGTAGTCTATAAGCACATCCTTAAAAGGTCCCTAGTCGTGGGAGTTTCGAGACAGGGCATCGATACTCCAGAGTAGACTAGTGTATACAGTCGAGACCCCGACGAGGGGCGGTGGCCGGTCTCACAAGCCGCTGGTGTCAGTTGGTTCACCTAAGATGTATACAGGTGCTCATTGGGTTATGAGTACACCAGACAGGACTCGCCGGGAACATGCTAGTTGGTCTTATACTTGACGTCAGATAGCAGTTCCCTGGTGACATGTGTACAAGTTAGTTCATCGACCTGAGGATCGTCATTTGTCTCGTGTGAGTTCCCACTGTACTTTGATTACTACCCTACCACGCTCAAAGGAGACGTGCAAACAGGTTTTAGTTGGGTACAGTCCCGAGCCACATGGAGGCAGTGAGCGGATCTGTAGGGGTTCGTCTCTCCCGGTATTGGGGGTGAGGTCGCGCTGTGTCTAGGAGAGCCATTACACAAAGCCCTCGGCCGAGGCAGGAGATTTACTGGTAGGTATTCCAGTAGTATCTCAGGGTGTTCTGGGCTACACTCCGATACGACTTGTACCGCTTTTGGGGGTCTGACTTTTACCAACCCCCTAGACCCGCCATGCGATGCTCATAGACGAACGGACCGGACTGTACGGATATTGTCACTGACAGGCTCAGTAGGGTGTCAGGATGAGTTCGCTCATCGACGTCCCTTTTTGTCAATACCTGGTAGCCCGTTACGTATAGGCTAATACCTCTGACGTGCTAGTGGTTAAATCCACAACCAAACTATTGACGAGTCTTTAGAGTCCCCCATAGACCAGTTTCTCAAGTTTCGGGCGAAACGCTGTAGAGGCCATATGGAGATATGGCAGGGTTTGATCAGATACGTGCGGTATTGCACGGATCAGGATCGGACGGTTAATACTAGCGGGCTTTGGTTTAAGCCGGATCCTAGTATTGGACAGTGTAGATTTGTCTCATTGCATTTGTATTCGGTCGGAATACAAATGCGGGTATGTATATACAGTAGCGGGGTTTTCCTGTAATTTATTACGGGATCAGTTTTTGGAGTTGCCAGTTTGTTTTCCGTTTCAGCCATATTTCTTTGTATCTTTCATTGGCTGAAGATTGGTGGAGGAGGGCTTATTTGCATTTGTGCAAATAAGCATTTTGGAGGGTTGTCTTTGCATATTCTTGTATCATGATGGTTGTACCATCTTTTGACTTCTTCGCTTGATCATTTGCTTGACTTTCTTATTCATCATGGTTTACTTTTGGAGTTATGATGATTGTAGATGATGGAGGGTTATGATGATGGATGTGAGACTTGCCTTTTTCTTTTTCACTCAACCTTGCATGATATTGGCTCATTCATTCATTCTCTTGCTTGGGAACTCTCTCCTCTCATTTTTTTGCATGAGTCATGGCCGGCCAAGCCAAGGGAGGGCTGCCCATAATTTTGTGGTGGGATTTTTGGTCTTTTGGCTTCACAAAAATCCCAAAGTTTCATCTCCAAAAAGGTTTAGTTCATTTCCTCCACCAAAGGCAACTTCCTCAAACCCCAAATGAGACATAGAGCACTACACGTATTCTACAGCAAATCTTGGGCACGTCGACTCGCCAGCTTCGTGCCCGGGTTGCCTCGGTCCAGAGGTGGGAGCCCGTAAAAGAAGCCGGCGACGTGGTGTCCTTACGGCGACTTGGTGGAGACCGGAGATTCCGCGGGGAGATCGGGACGACGATGAGAAGACCGAAGGACATGGATTGCTCGGTATATCTCTCTAACCCTTCTCTTGTTAGCTAGGACTAGATTAATGGCCCGATCCGGGTTTATAGTGCGCGGTAGTGCCGGTTTACTAGTTTGTAATAAAGAAAAGCACCGCTTCCGCATTCCGGCGTCGGATTGACGGCCGGGGCGCCGCCGTGCACTTACACAAACTGCCAATGGGATTTGAACTACTCGCCAGACTGCCCATGAAGGAACTGGTTAAGTTAAAAAGAGTAAGATCAACTATCTCATGCATGAGTATAAGATATTCCAAATGAGAGACGATGAAACCATCGATTCTATATATTCCAGGTTCAACAATGTCATTACCAAACTTTTCAATTTAGGAAAACAATTCGATGAGAAAGAAAAGTGTTACAAGTTGCTGAGATCTCTTACGATCTCATGGCTATCTAAGATCACTGCCATCGAAGAGGCTAATGACATGGCATAGTTGAAAGTTGATACCCTTATAGGAAAACTAATGACCTACGAAATGCAACTAGGTGATCTTAAGCAAAAACAGGAGAATGACACTTAAAGGAAAAATATCGCGCTAAAGGCAACTATTAGTAAGTCGAAACCTAAGGAAATATCAAGTGACGATGAAAGCGACGATGAAGAAATGGCTAATATTATTAGACACTTCAAGAAGTATCTGAAGTCCAGGAAATTTTCCTAGAAGAAAGGTATGTATAAATTTAATAAATTTTTTAATACTAATAAAACTTTGCGTTGTTTTGAATGCAATAAGGACACTTGAAGTCAGAGTGTCCTACTCTAAATAAAGATAAGTGGAGGTTAAAGAAGGAATCAGAAAAGCGTTCATTTCAAGCTATTTAGGACGATACGGATTCCAGCGACTCAGAATTCGAAGAAGTCGCTAACGTGTGCTTCATAGCACAAGTCGATGAAGTAATTAACGATGACTTTGATGTAGAATCCCATAATAAAGTAGATTTGACAAGTCTTCGTCATTATCTTAAGGACAATTATGATAAAGTAAACTCTAAATATAAAATTCTAAAGTCAAAATTTTCTACTAGAAATGATTTAGAAATATCAACTCAAGAAGAACTAAATGAGATTAAATTAGAAGAAGAAAATTTAAACGATAAAATAAAATATATAACATCAACTAAAGAAAAGTTAGTTGAAACTAACAATGCATTAAATTTTGAAATCTTTGATTTAAAAACAAAAGTAAATTTAAAGGATAAAATGCTTTTAAAATTTACTGAAACTAAAGATAACTTAGATGTTATGTTAGGTCAATCTATAAAATATTGTAAGAAACAAGGTATATGTTACGATAAATATTCTGAGTCAGTTCCTAAAACTTAACCGTTTAGATGTAAATACTATTATAGTTATGGAAACAAATATGATAATTCTACGTGTAACTATTGTTGCACTATATGACATATATCTCAATATTGTATAATTAAAAACAGCACAACTTAAAAATATCATTTTACTCCTAAGACTAACCCAAGTGTACTAAGAATGGTATGGATTCCTAAGGTCAATAATAATCAACTCAAAAGAGCTTTAATAACTCAAGAAATCATGCCTGTTCAATTTAATGAAACCAACTCCATTAATCCTAATAATCTAATTGATGATGATTCTAACTTATTAACAGGTTTAGATAATTCATTAATAAACAAAGATATTGAAACAATCAATTGGAACAACAAGGGGAAGTAGTTAATATTTCTTTTTCAAAGGATTGATAATTCAACAAAAATCACCCTAAACATTTAATAATAGGAGAAGTTGACAAAGAAGTAATAACTAGATCAAAGAAGTTAAAACTAATCAATTGGAAGAACAATCAAAAGTAATTCAATAAAAATCATCCTAAAACTTGATAATAGAAGAAATAAATAAAAGAGTAGTTACTAGGTTATAAACTAGGCTTTTATCTCGATTATAGATTAAAAAAATTTATTAGGGCTAGAAATTAGTTATAGTTTATACTTAATGTCTAAATATGTGCTTAAATATAATGTGTTTAAACTAGAAAAAGATTTGTATGGTCTCAAAACAAGCCCCTAGAGATTGGTATGAGAGACTAAGTACATTCATAATAAAAATAGGATATAGAAAATGCATTGTTGACAAAACCTTATTTACAAAAACTCATGGGAATGATATTACAGTGGTTCATATTTATGTAGATGATATCATATTTGGTTCTACTAATGAGCAGCACTGCCAAGAGTTCTTAAAATTTATGCAGAATGAGTTTGAAATGAGTATGATGGGAGAATAATTTTTTTTTCATAGACTTCAAATCAAACAAAGTTAAAAAGAACTATTCATCACCCAAGTCAAAAACACTAGGGAATTTACCAAAAAGTTTGGCTTAGAAGATACAAAGACATGTCAGACTCTAATGGCAATGACAATTAAACTTAACAAGAACGAAACTGGAAAGGCGGTAGATATACAACTCTACCAAGATATGATTGGTAGTTTATTGTATTTAATTACAAGTAGACCTTATATTATATATAGCGTATGTGTATGTGCTATATTCCAAGCAGATCCTAGAGAATCTCATTTAATGGTCGTTAAGAGAATCTGTAGATATTTTAAAGGCACTATCAATCTAGAATTATAGTATCCTAACAATAATGTGTTCCACTTAACAAATTATTCGGATGCTGATTATGCTGGAAGTCAAACTAACAAAAAAAGCACTAGCGATACATGTTATTTCTTAGGAAACCGCATTGTCTTTTCGAATTCCAAGAAACAAGCATCAGTAACATTGTTTAGCATGTTGTGCACAAAGTATTTGAATCAAATATATCTTAGAAAAATATAAGGATATAGTCTCTAAGATACTAATATTTTGTGACAACACTAGCACAATACAAATGACCAAACGCTGACCAAGATTCTCGAACCAAACATATAGATGTTTGATTAGTCGAAAATATTGCATCTTTTAACCGGCAATTTCCCTATCATTCGCATTCATATAGAAGTGTTCGGCATTCATATTTCACATATTAGCAAAACAGTCGCAAAATATCAGATTACATGTGATAGACTTTAAAACCGGCATTTCTAGGGAAATTGACTGCATTTCATAGCATGGTATCATTTCTATATATCACAACTTGTGTTTCGAAGTCCGTGCAGGAAAATCAGAAGTTTGCTCAAATCTACACCGCTAAAACATTACGCCAACTCAATGATTTCAGTTCTGGTATCAATCCAAAGGGACAAACACAAATCAACATATCAGATACATACCCCAAAAGAGGTCCAGAGCAACACAGCAAAGATGAAGCCATGAAGCCACAACTTGGCCGCGGAACCGCGGCGCAAGCCGGCTTAGGCCGCGGTTCCGCGGTCGCCTTGCCACTTCACCTCTTCAATTTTAGTGCACAATGTTTCACTCAGGGCCCACACTTCAGAAAGACATTGCAATTTCCAGAAAGCCCCAGAAGTTTCTGCCAGATCAGCAAACCCTTGTTCCTACACTAAACTAGCCTATCATTCTAGAAACTTCTCCCTAAACCCTAGCTTAAACCCTAAGCTAAGCCTAACTAACTACTTCCAGAAGTCTTTAAACAAACTTTTGGAGGGAACTTCTATTTCAAACTCAAGGCTTAGGGTTTGGGGAAATCTATAAATAGGACCCTAGGCTCACTTGTAAAAAGGAGAATATTCATTGAAGGAAATTATTCATTCTATTGATCCATTCATTGATTCATTGTTGTTGAGTAGAAACCCTAGTTCTTCTTCTACCCAACAACAACCACCTCCAAACCCTAACCTTAATCCAATCCACAAATACCCACTTCAAGATTCATGGAGTTCAAGCCAAGCAAGTCTTCCACAACCCTTTAGAAGCAAACCCGGAGTTCATCGGAGCACGAGGTCGAAGCGATCCAAGACTCAAGAAGCCGAGCGATGCAAGATTCAACGAGCGATGTTCCTTCCTCTTGTAATTCTTGAGAGTTGTAACTTCTTGTTGATATAATAAAGGTGAAGATTCTTTAAACTTGTTTACATTTCAATTCTAGCATCATGATTTCATTTCGATTCTTGAATATATTCTTTGTGATGATGTGTGAATAAACTCCGCTCGTGGAGGAATCGAGATGATTGTAGAATGATGGTGTTGACGAATCTTTAAACATTTTCTTAAGTCTTATAGCAATTGTAAATTCTTGAAAATAGAATGATCGATGATCTAGATTGATGTGAAATGGGTTCTTGATTCTTTTCGTATGATTTAGAAATTCAAGAATCGATCATTGTATCTTCAAGAAGCTATCTAGCGAATGTGATTCATCGAAAGGACAAAGGATAGGACGAAGAACCCTAATTCTTCGCAAGATCCTTAAACCTCGATCAATCAACATCGAGTTAGTATCAATTCGTTAATGGATAAGAAATCGTATTCTTGAATTTTCATCACATCTACAATCTAATCGATTCCAACGAGCATTTTACTTCAAATCTTGAAACCCTTAAGTGATTGGAATTCAAAGAAACTCGATTCTTGATGTTTATCATTTTCTTGACTTCTTGAATAGAATAGTGACACTTGAAACAATTGATAAATCTTGAATCATTGCTTTCTTTTCTTCGCAATTAACTTTTCAATTCAAACAAATCGAACATCGAAATGAATCGCACAATCCCTGTGGACGATCCGCACTCGCTTACGATCTACAACTGACACCGTAATTGATTGCGGTCAAATATAATTCTTTGATTGTGAGTTCTTTATGCAATTTTCTAAACACCAATACAAGATACTATTATCGATCAAATGAAACCGTTATCAGGAAACAATTGATTCGATACTTGCTTTTTACAAACACGACCGAGAATTACACTAAATCAAATGGCGCCGTTGCCGGGGATTACGCGCTAATTCGTTTCATTTTATAGTTTGAATTGAAAGATTTATTCTATTGTTATTTTTGAGATCAAAATTCGTGCAAACCCTAAACGATTTGTTGTGATTCATTGCAAGAAAATCTGGAGCTGTTTGGAAATTGAAGAAAATTTTTGGAAAATACCAGAGAACAGAGGGAGTCTACAGAAGCTCCCTGGTGAAATTTGGTGCAGTGTTCCCATTGTCAGACCGCGGAAGCGCGGCAATAAGGCCCATATGCGGCGGAACCGCGGCTTGGTGGAGGGTTCTCTGTGAAAATTTTGCTTCAGGTGATTTCTTACCTTCTCCTCTCTCCTCTTTTTAGCTCCAACTAATAATTTTCTGCAGGATTCTTTGCAAATAAATCGCAGCGCCGCAAAAGCAAAATTAAATTTGTGCGTGATTTTGTTTCTTGATTGTTTGCATTCTAAATACGGATATTAAGGGGCACGGCCAAATCCAAATTAGGTGGGGATTTCATTACCCTTCCTAGGCCCCAAAAATCGCAAAAACTTGCATCCGCATTGACCCACATTAACTAAAAAATATCTAGAGATGACTCTAAGGACCGTCGCGCTCAATTAGGACAGAAGAAGGCCGTGGGTAATTCATTGCTTATCCGCGTTTTCTTGTGGTGTCTAAGGCGAGTGTGTCTAAGGCTAGTGGTTTTTAATTAGGCCCACTACTTACGTAGTGGAGTACCTTCCCACTTACCTGACACTTATCCGGCCATAGGGGGACAAAGAGGCAGTGGAGGATTCTATCCTGCGACTTGTCTTTTGGCAGTTAGGAGCGGTCTAGAGCCGGACCTAGGTGACCAATAGATTCTAGGGTTTGTGTGCTGCATTTGTTGTGTCGCATCATTTTTTTCAAAATCCGTCCCTTTTTCAAAGCAAACACCGCATTCATTTACCCCTAATTATAAGTCAACGCTGCCACTTGTACTAACCCTTTTTAGTACAAGATAGGCTGGACACGGGATTCTAGTGCCCGTTTAGTCCGCGTGCCCTTTATCGACTCCGAAGTCGATATTTCTCCATTTACCTTTCCTTTACCCACTACCACACTCACACCGATGGATCCGAATCCATCAAACTTCTTTAACCCTAATTTGCCGCCGTCCGTTGGTGCGCAGAATCCACCCCACATCTCTCTCCAGGAGAGGTGCTACCCTATTCGAGGTCCTCTTTCGACCTGCTTATCCACACCACCAGCCAATGGGGATAACTTTGAGATCAAGCCCCAGTATATCAACCTTTTACCCAAATTCCACGGACTCGAGACTGATGACGCTTATGTTTTCATTACCAAATTTGAAAACGTATGCGCAATGATGGGTACGTCACAACTTTCAGTGGATGCTATGCGTCTACGACTTCTTCCATTTACTTTGTGCGATATAGCCGAGAAGTGGCTATATAACACTACCGCACACTCGATTACGAATTGGGAAGAATTCGTCGCTGCATTTCTAAAGAAATTTTACCCAATACAAAAGACAGCTCGAATCCGTAGCGAACTGAATCAATTTGCCCAGCTCCCTACCGAACCATTTTCAAAATGCTTTGAACGTTTCAAGGATCTATTGGTTCAGTGTCCTCATCACGGCATCCCGAGATGGGAGCTTTGCCGAATCATTTATGAGGGCATTAACCCAAACACTAAACAGAGCCTTGAAAACATGTGTCAAGGTACTTTTATGACCAAAGATGATGGGGAAGCTTGGAAGTATTTAGAAGAGTTCGCTGAAAAATCACTACAGTGGGAGAGCGGAACCCAACCATTGAATAGGGATGGCGTACACAAAATAGATATGTCCATAGGTGTTCGAGCTGAGATGGCAGCAATGCAAAAGAAGCTCGACGCTATGGAACACAAATTTGCAGCAGCCTCCCTAAACCCAATGTCGCTCCCTAAAACTGTTTGTGGGTGCTGTTCTGATCCGTCTCATTTAACGGAAGAATGTCCATTAAACTCTGCGTTTCAAGGTCACGAGCATTCAAATGCCGCATTTCAAAGACCTAGAAACGATCCATATTCTTCTACGTACAATCACGGTTGGAGGAATCACCCGAATTTTGCTTGGAACCAAAACCAATCTGAAAACACGGTTCCAAACACGAATCAATTTCAAAGGGCTCTTCCTCCACCACAACAGCAACCCCTTCAACTCACTCAGCACCCCTACCAGTCACAAAACTTCCAAAATCAGGTCAACACTCCTGCACAGTCTAATCCTTTGACCTGTTCTGACGAGTTCTCTCAATTCACTCAAACCATGAAATCACTTTTGTCAAATTTCATAGAGGTTTCGGCTGAGGTTAGATCTTCCGTCGGTGAGATAAAGAAAAACTCAGCATCCCAAGCTGAGAGTATCAGAACGATGGAAGCTGAAATCGCACGACTTAAAGACGAAATGAGTGCGAGAGAAAAAGGGAAACTTCCCTCTCAACCTCTACAGAATCCTGGGCATTACAATGTAAATGCCATCACAACGTTGAGATCGGGAAGAGTGCTGAACAACCATGTCGGGGAAGAAGTTGATGATACTGAAAATCAAATCAACACCCCGGCTGAGACCTTTCCACACACACACACTTCTCCTTCTGATCCTTCTTCTTCTACCACACCATCTTCTCGCGAGCCTATTCTCCATTTCCCATTAGGCTCGACACCCTCTCCCAACCCTTATAGTTCTCCACAGACGGTCCCCACACCTCTTTTGGGACCTCGTCTACCCTCTCTTCCTTCTCCTGTGATGGACCCTGCGCTTATTACGAAAGCTCCTTACCCGAATCGGTTAAGGGGTAATAGAACGAGTCCTCATATGGAGAAAATTATAGAAATGTTCAAACAGGTTAACATTAATATCCCTCTCCTAGATGCGATTCAGCAAGTCCCCGCTTATGCAAAGATTCTTAAGGACTTGTGCACTAGGAAGAGGAAGACTCAAGTGCCAAAGAAGGTCTTTATGGCTAATAATATCAGCACTGCTTTTATTCCCCAGCTACCAAAGAAACGTAAGGACCCAGGATGTCCTACAATATCGATTTCTATTGGGGGTAAAAACATAAATCGTGCTCTTTTAGACCTTGGCGCAAGTGTTAACCTGCTTCCATATTCTGTCTATGAGCAACTAGGGATTGGAGAGCTGAAACCTGCTCATTGCACTCTCCAGTTGGCAGACCGATCTATCACCAAACCAAGGGGTGAATTAGAGGATGTGTTGATAAAGGTCGGGGAATTTGTTTTCCCTGTAGACTTCATTGTACTCGACACACAGCCTGTAGCAAACCCCCGGGGCCAAATTCCGGTGATTCTAGGTCGTCCTTTCCTTGCCACTTCCAACGCTGTTATAAACTGTAGAAATGGTTCAATGAACTTATCATTTGGAAATATGACCATTGAACTAAATATCTACAAAGTTGGAAGTCAGCCATCAGAACCCTCTGCTCATATTTTAGATGTGTGCTCTGTCCACGAGATCGCTCCCGATAGTTGTGGAGCTGAGGATCTTTTCTTTCTAGATCTCGACGACATTACCACATCTCTGCTTGATCTTACACATGATCTTAGTGAGGACACTTTTCCTACACTTGAGTCCTGCACTCCTGACTTTACTCCACCCGAGTCTGTATCTTTCACAGGCTCTGAGCTTCTTTGTAATTCCAAAAATCATTCGATGATCCCACCTTCTATTATTTCTCCGCCCACATTAGATCTCGAAATTTTACCTTCTCACCTTAAATATGCATATCTAGGTGAGAATGAGTCTTTACCGAATATCATTTCCACTTCTCTTGCATCAGAGCAAGAGAATGCACTTTTATCGGTATTGAGATCTAACAAAGAGGCGTTTGGTTGGACCATGGCGAACATCAAAGGGATTAGTCCCTTGATAGTTGAACATCATATACACTTGATGGATGATGCCAGACCAACCCGAGAACCACAGAGACGGTTGAATCCCGTCATGAAGGAAGCAGTGATGAAAGAGATCGTCAAATGCCTAGATAATGGTATTATATACCCCATCTCCGATAGCCAATGGGTGAGTCCTATACATGTCGTTCCTAAGAAATCCGGCATCACTGTTATAACCAATGAGGCAAATGAGTTGATTCAGACATGCACCCAAACTGGGTGGCGTGTATGTATTGATTATAGAAAACTCAATGCTGCCACGAGGAAAGACCACTTTCCTCTACCATTCATTGATCAAATGCTGGAACGCTTAGCGGGAAGAGAGTATTATTGCTTTATGGACGGATACTCAGGCTATAATTAGGTCCCCATCGCTAAAAAGGATCAAGATAAAATCACTTTTACTTGTCCTTTTGGTACCTTTGCTTACAGTCGCATGCCCTTTGGGTTATGCAATGCTCCCACTACCTTTCAGCGGTGTATGATGGGGGATATTCTCTGATATGGTAGAGAATTTTCTGGAGATCTTTATGGACGGTTTCTCGATTTTTGGAGACTCTTTTTCTGATTGCTTAGCGAATCTTGACGCTGTTCTTACTCGTTGCAAAGAGAAGAACTTGACATTGAACTGGGAAAAATGCCATTTCATGGTCCAAGAAGGAATTGTACTTGGACATGTCATTTCACAGAAAGGCATTGAGGTTGACAGAGCTAAAATAGATGTCATTCAAAACCTCCCTCATCCCAAAAGCGTCAAAGATATTCGATCTTTCCTTGGCCATGCGGGCTTTTATAGGAGATTCATTAAGGACTTTAGTAAAATTGCTAGACCTTTAACTCTTCTCTTAGCCAAGGATACGACCTTCCACTTTGACTCGGACTGCGAGACAGCTTTCGACTCACTTAAACACTCACTCACTTCAGCCCCCGTTTTATCATCACCAAACTGGGACTACCCCTTTGAGCTGATGTGTGACGCATCTGATTTTGCAGTAGGTGCAGTCTTAGGACAGCACATCGAAAAGATGCCACACGTGATATACTATGCTAGTAAGACCCTGAACGATGCACAAATTAACTATACAACCACTGAGAAAGAACTTTTAGCGGTTGTATTTGCATTAGAAAAATTCAGGCCTTACTTAATTGGCTCTCCTATAGTTGTGTATACTGACCATTCCGCTTTAAAACATCTTCTGGCGAAGAAAGATGCAAAAGGTCGACTAATACGTTGGATCCTTCTGTTACAAGAATTCGATCTTGTTATCAAAGATAAGAAAGGATGTGAAAACGTCGTAGCCGACCATCTATCACGCATCATTTCTTCCCCTGTGACCCTGCCGATCAATGATTCGTTCCCTGACGAAAAACTCTTGAACGTATCCAATGAACCATGGTTCAGGGATATTGTGAACTATCTTGTCACGGGACTTATACCGAGCGATTGGTCAAAACAGGACAAATACCGTTTTCTTTCCCAAGTAAAACACTTTTACTGGGACGATCCATACTTGTTTAAATATTGTCCTGATCAGATCATTCGCCGATGTGTCCCGAAAGAAGAGTTCAAGAGTGTTCTTTCTTTTTGTCATGATCAGGTCTGTGGGGGTCACTTTGGTCCTAAAAAGACAGCGGAAAAGGTTTTGCAATGTGGATTTTATTGGCCGACCTTATTTAAGGACGCATTTGACCATTGCAAAACCTGTACACAATGTCAGTATACGGGTAGAATATCCCGGAGAAATGAAATGCCTCAGCAACCCATCTTGGTTGTTGAAATATTCGATATTTGGGGCATTGATTTTATGGGTCTTTTTCCCAACTCGTTTGGGAATTTGTACATACTGCTAGCGGTTGATTATGTCTCCAAGTGGGTAGAAGCCATTCCATGTCGCACTAATGACAAGAAAGTTGTCATTAAGTTCTTAAAAGAGAATATCTTTTCGTGATTTGGACACCCACGCGCTATTATTAGCGATAATGGGACACATTTCTGCAACAGATCTTTCGAGACTCTGATGCGGAAATACGCAATCAACCACCGACTTTCTATACCCTATCATCCCCAAACAAGCGGGCAGGCTGAAATCTCAAACAGACAAATCAAACTTATCCTGGAGAAAACTGTTGCTAAAAATAGAAAAGACTGGTCGACCAAATTGACGGATGCTCTTTGGGCATTCGGGACTGCATATAAGACCGACCTAGGAATGTCTCCATATAGGATAGTGTTTGGAAAAGCATGTCATTTACCCGTCGAGATAGAGCATAAAGTATTATGGGCTATTAAAGAAATAAATTTTGATCTAAACCAGGCCTGCAACTTTCGGAAGCTGCAACTTAATGAGCTAAGCGAACTCCGCGATGAAGCTTATGATAACGCTGTAATTGTAAAGAATAGGACCAAGGTTTTTCACGATAAAAACATTTTGAGGAAAACATTTTCACCTGGACAACAAGTCCTTCTTTATGATTCACGATTACACCTTCACGCGGGTAAGCTTCGATCTCGATGGAAGGGACCTTTTATTGTGCGGTCTGTATACCCGCATGGGGCAGTAGAGGTAGAAAATGTTAAAAACGGCACATTTTTCAAAGTAAATGGACATAGACTAAAGCCGTATTTTTCCACTGACCCAACGGAGGAGCTCTTGTTCTTACAAGAGCCAGTTTACTTGGATTAAAATTCCTCCGTCTCACCTTCATATCCAGTATATCATTGCATCATTTTTTTTTGAATGAAGGTGAGTGAAAAGAGTAAGTTTGGGGGAAGTTCTTCACTTATATATTTTGCCCCCACTAATAATTCCCCCAGGCTTACAGTTGTTGTAGGTATAGCGATTGGCAACAGTGAGGACACTGTTGAATTCAAGTTTGGGGGAGGTTTGTGCTTATTTTCGCATCATTTGCATATCATCTGCATAAGCACAAAACATTTCTTTTAAAATCTATAAAAATTGAAAAAATTTTCAAAACCCATAAAAAATTTTCAAGTATAAAAATATTTTAATATTTACACCTTTTTGTATATAAATAAGATAATGAAAGTTTAGATAGTGAACATTTACATCCATGAGATTAGAAAAATTTAAGAAAACTAAGAAAATTAGAAGTTTTCTTATACGAACTAGTAATAAGTAGTTATGAGCCGTTGTCCCAAGGGTTAGTAAGATGAAGGACGTCACTAATCTGAGGATAAAAATAAGTCTGAAAAATAGTTTCTATTCTGGGAAGCCAAACATTTTGAACGTTGATACCCTGCTATTCGCACTTACACATGTCTTGAAGCCTGGGATAGTAGAGGATACCTTGAAATGCTCTTGTCTTAAAACCGATGTATGAAGGAAATAAAAAGAAAAAAAAAGTGAATAAAAAATATAAAGTGGTGAGAAAAATGGACACTGGTTTTGTTATCTCCAAGGGCAATAAAAAATTGTATAGCGAGGGTGCCTTTTCACCTAGTGCCCTAAGGCCAACTGGTCTGGGAGTCACTGCTATGCCTAAGGTGGTGCAAGACAAGGAAAATACACCAAGTAAGCAAGCACAGGAGTAATCGATCGGTTAGTACCTCAAGAAGTATTAACGGTCGCATGAAAGTGTGTGAGCAATCTCATCTAAATATTCATTAATTAAAAAGTACTGAGGCTGATGGGCAAGAGTATGATAGCTTGAATTGAATTCTCCGGGTGTAGGGATGTCCTTTACACACACGCAGGGTTATATGATCGATGTTTTGGAAGAAAGATAGGAATGAAGAATAAAACGATGTTTTATTGAGGGAGGACGTGATTTCTAACATCTTTTCATGACCATTAAGATAGGGCTCATGACAACTGAAAAACTAGCTTAGTTGGAAACCCTAATTTTCAAGGCTTTTCTTTTACAATTCTTTTCTTTAAATGTAATATTCATGATCTTCCTTTTATTATTGGATTTTCTGGGTGCAATCCGCTGAAAACCCTCAGGAGACAACACTCCTCCTATTAGGGACACCTAGAGGTTTAAAGGCTTGTTGCACGTGCTCAGTGCAATCGTGTTGCCTACGAAAGTGTGCTAGTTAGTTTTTCTCTTTCTTTATTTTCTCCTTCTCTTTTTAATAAAACAGTTCGCTCGAGACGATCGAAATTAAGTTTGGGGGAATTTGATTAGTCGAAAATATTGTATCTTTTAACCGGCAATTTCCCTATCATTCGCATTCATATAGAAGTGTTCGGCATTCATATTTCACATATTAGCAAAACAGTCGCAAAATATCAGATTACATGTGATAGACTTTAAAACCGGCATTTCTAGGGAAATTGACTGCATTTCATAGCATGGCATCATTTCTATATATCACAACTTGTGTTTCGAAGTCCGTGCAGGAAAATCAGAAGCTTGCTCAAATCTACACCGCTAAAACATTACGCCAACTCAATGATTTCAGTTCTGGTATCAATCTAAAGGGACAAACACAAATCAACATATCAGATACATACCCCAAAAGAGGTCCAGAGCAACACAGCAAAGATGAAGCCATGAAGCCACAACTTGGCCGCGGAACCGCGGCGCAAGCCGGCTTAGGCCGCGGTTCCGCGGCCGTCTTGCCACTTCACCTCTTCAATTTTAGTGCACAATGTTTCACTCAAGGCCCACACTTCAGAAAGACATTGCAATTTCCAGAAAGCCCCAGAAGTTTCTGCCAGATCAGTAAACCCTTGTTCCTACACTAAACTAGCCTATCATTCTAGAAACTTCTCCCTAAACCCTAGCTTAAACCCTATGCTAAGCCTAACTAACTACTTCTAGAAGTCTTTCAACAAACTTTTGGAGGGAACTTCTATTTCAAACTCAAGGCTTAGGGTTTGGGGAAATCTATAAATAGGACCCTAGGCTCACTTGTAAAAAGGAGAATATTCATTGAAGGAAATTATTCATTCTATTGATCCATTCATTGATTCATTGTTGTTGAGTAGAAACCCTAGTTCTTCTTCTAGCCAACAACAACCACCTCCAAACCTTAACCCTAATCCAATCCACAAATACCCACTTCAAGATTCATGGAGTTCAAGCCAAGCAAGTCTTCTACAACCCTTTAGAAGTAAAGCCGGAGTTCATCGGAGCACGAGGTCGAAGCGATCCAAGACTCAAGAAGCCGAGCGATGCAAGATTCAACGAGCGATGTTCCTTCCTCTTGTAATTCTTGAGAGTTGTAACTTCTTGTTGATATAATAAAGGTGAAGATTCTTTAAACTTGTTTACATTTCAATTCTAGCATCATGATTTCATTTCGATTCTTGAATATATTCTTTGTGATGATGTGTGAATAAACTCCGCTCGTGGAGGAATTGAGATGATTGTAGAATGATGGTGTTGACGAATCTTTAAACATTTTCTTAAGTCTTATAGCAATTGTAAATTCTTGAAAATAGAATGATCGATGATCTAGATTGATGTGAAATGGGTTCTTGATTCTTTTCGCATGATCTAGAAATTCAAGAATCGATCATTGTATCTTCAAGAAGCTATCTAGCGAATGTGATTCATCGAAAGGACAAAGGATAGGACGAAGAACCCTAATTCTTCGCAAGATCATTAAACCTCGATCAATCAACATCGAGTTAGTATCAGTTCGTTAATGGATAAGAAATCGTATTCTTGAATCTTCATCACATCTACAATCTAATCGATTCCTACGAGCATTTTACTTCAAATCTTGAAACCCTTAAGTGATTGGAATTCAAAGAAACTCGATTCTTGATGTTTATCATTTTCTTGACTTCTTGAATAGATAGTGACATTTGAAACAATTGATAAATCTTGAATCTTTGCTTTCTTTTCTTCGCAATTAACTTTTCAATTCAAACAAATCGAACATTGAAATGAATCGCACAATCCCTATGGACGATCCGCACTCGCTTACGATCTACAACTGACACCGTAATTGATTGCGGTCAAATATAATTCTTTGATTGTGAGTTCTTTATACAATTTTCTAAACACCAATACAAGATACTATTATCGATCAAATGAAACTGTTATCAAGAAACAATTGATTTGATACTTGCTTTTTACAAACACGACCGAGAATTACACTAAATCAATGTTCGATATCATTTTTATGAGATCACTATCACAATGGTGATATAGTTCTTGAATATATACCGACTAAATCACAGTTGGATAATATATTCACAAAACCTTTAGATAAAACTCGTTTTGTACAAATAAGGGGTGAACTCAACATGTCTGAGCTAGAAACCTAAAAACTAAAAATTTCTATTAACCAATTCTTAGAAAAATATAATTCAAGTGAATTTTATCTTTTCTAATTCACTTATTCATTCTCGTCTTTCCAAACTCTACAAAAAAACCTACACAATGTCGAAGAGAACCATTTCGACTAGGAGCACTCCTATTGTCGAGAAAAGGATCATCCTCTTCAAAGAAACTTGATGTCAAAATCAAAGAAGAACCCCTTTCTCATATATGACTAACTCCTAATCCATCGCGAATTCTTCCATTCACTCTGCCCCATCCTCTTTCAAGTCCGTCCATTGAGGACCCTTCGGAGGATCCGTCAGAAGAACCATTCGAAAAGTATACCTTTCATGCACCTTTGGCAAAACAAATCCCTACTGAAAACCCCACCTGCTACCGATCCTATCGATCAAGGAACATCACCAAACTGTCCTCATGACACTCGGTATCACTTTGACCCCTCCGGACATGAAATCGGGGTAGATGATTCTTTCCATGTTCATCCGCCTCCTGACCAACGTTTCATGTTCATCACTCGGTATGAAGTTAATAACATTCATACACAAACATTCGACCAGGGTCAAAGGAGTTTTCGTCAAGGAATGGGAAACCAAGACGATGGAATACTAGAAGCATCTCCCAAGCCTCTAGGAATCCGTTATGTCTAAGTAGTCGGTCATAGGGTGTGTTTAGTTTCTTTGTTTATTGTTTATTTAATTAGTATGCTTGTATTTTTATTATAAGTATATTTGTGTATTATTTGATTGTAGTATTAGTTTCGTATGATTTTTTATATATATATATTCACACACACACACACACAATTCATTTGCTACCTCACTTTACTATATTCCTCCTTCATGCTTTTAACCTTTTGATATTTCCAAAAAGGGGAGAAATGATGTTCATATATCTAGGGGGTATTTGAATATATATCTTTTTAAAATATTATATAAATTATTAATTATATTTTAAAATTATATATATTATTATTATTTAATGTTTTATAAAATATCAAAAAGAAGGAGATTGTTGACCTATGAGTCTCATTCTCTTTAATTTTGATTATTTTACAAAAACCCTATTTCAAAGATACAGTATGATACTAACCATGCCAGATATGTTGAAGTGCTAAAAGCAATGGATTTAGTCAAGCAAGAGAACTATCGACACTTCAACTGGCAACACAATAGTAACATCAATCGATGAACGGCTCTGAAGATCAAAATTCAAGTTCAAAGAAAATATTGAAGAAGTCAAGCAACAGTCGTATTCAAGAGTTTTTATTTTCTTTGAGTCTACAGTTGATCTCAATGGTTAGAATCTCTTTTATGGTCCTAATCTTCTATACTAGATATATCTTTATCTAAAGAGATATCTACACTTTTGATTAGAGTTCTAAAATATAGGTCTCGAAGAAATCTTTCCAATGAGCCTAAGAATATCGAAATCCGATAACCGAGCAAAAAGTTATGATGGTTTTATGTCTGATAAATCAGACATAAGAGGTCTCATAGGACGTCCATTGAGATGTCCATAGCAGTTATGACTTTTTCAAATTTTAGTTTTCGGTTTCAATTTCAAAACCTAACGTCCATAAACTGTCAATAATTGTCCTAAATTTTAAGAACAGTTATTCTAACTGTCCTAACCGCCCTTCACTCAAAATCTATAAATAGGATCTTATTTTAAAGAGTTTTCACAACTCTTAATCTTATCGTTTTTCACGTTTTCAAATTTCTATCATTATTTAATGTTTGTGTGAAAACTCTGCCTCTCTTGGTTTTTAAGTTTTTACTATTCTTTTGAGAGAAGAGATCTTTCAAGGTCTTGAATTTTCTAGTCATTAGAAACGAAAGATCTCTAGTTATCAAAGAAGTTTTGTTTGATCTAAATCTTTCTTAATCTTTTTTGAAAACTTCTTCAAATCGTTCTTAAACTTTTAGCACTCTTTTGAGAGAAAAGATCTTTTAGGGCCTTAGATTATCTATTCATTAGAAATGAAAGATCTCTTAATTGTTGAGGAAGTTTTTGTTTTAAACTTTTCTTAATGTTTGAAAAACTTCTTCAAATAATTTTTAAAAGTTTCTATTCTCCAAAATATAATCCATTATCTCCTTTGATTTGAAACTTTAATTATCTATTGAGATCACTAAAGTTGTATGGTTGGTTCTGTAAAGATTTGTTGAAATATTACTTGTACGACCTAGTAAAAAGGTCTAAAATCTTCACATTGTAAAAGGTTTTGGACTCGAGCCTTTGGTAAAAAAAATCTAGGTGTTCACCAACTGCAGGTGTAAAGGGTTTTAGATTTGAGCTTTTGGGAAAAAGTCTAGGTGTTCACTACCTATAAATGTAAAGGTTTTAAGATTTGAGCCTAATAAAAGATCTGGGTTTCTCCACCTGCTAGGAGTCACTGGATAGTGAAGTTGAATCTTGAGCAGGAGTTCTCAAGCAAGAATTAGCCACAGAGTTGGTGAACCTCGTTAACAATCCACTGTGTTTATTTGTGTTCTTTTACCTTTCTGTTCTTCCATGTTGTGATAGTTTTTAGTATCTTGACTCTGATTTTATATTCCGCAGCAAAATCTATCAATTCCGTAAAATTATTCTGTGTTTATCATAAATCCTTATCACCCCTCTAAGGCTGTTTGTTTTCAGTTTTGAAAGCAATAAAGGTATCACTTTTCTTAGCAAGAAAAAAAACCCAAGTAAATCTAGAGAAATCATTAACAATCACAAAGGCATAATATTTTCCTCCAAAACTCAAAGTCCAAGAGGGACTAAACAAACTTATATGAATTAATTCGAGAGGATTAGGAGTCGATACCACAACCTTCGGTTTGAATGAGCATTTTACTTGCTTGCCTATTTGACATGCATCACACAACTTGTCTCTTACAAATTTAAGCCTTGGAATGCCAGAGACCAAATCCTTATTGGTGATGTTTAAAAGTAGGTCCATGGAAGCATGTCCAAGTCTTCTATGCCCAAACCAACTTACATCCTCTATAACACTTAAACACTCAAAAATTCCATTAAAAATATCATATGCTTGAATAGAATAGACATTTCCATTTCTTTTCCTACAAAGAATAACTTCATTGTTTAAATCAAGAACTTTTTCAAACTTTTTTCAAAAACCACTTTAAAATCTTTGTCACAAAATTGACTGATACCGAGAAAATTATGCTTTAAACCATCAACAATAAGTACATCTTCTAATAGTAGAATTGAATTTTATATTACCTCAACCGATTATTTCACCTTTTCCATCATCCTCAAAGATGACCATGTCACCTTCTTCTCTTGATAGGGTTGCAAAGCTTTTGATTTTACCGGTCAAGTACCTTGAACAACTGCTATCAAGGAACCGGCGATCTTCACGTTGCGACATGCGGTGAACCTATAGAAGATGTAAGAAATGTAATTTTTGGTACTCAAGTCTTTGTGTGTCCATGAGGTTAGTTTTTAGAACCCAGACTAAATCCTTTGAAAATCTATTTTTGCAATAGTATGAAATATACCCAATACGACCACAATAGTTGCACACAACATAAATAGAGCAAGAATGTATATATGTATGTGTAGCATGATAATGTCATGAAGTGGAAGTAACTCAAGTATTGGGTTTTCTAAAAATTAGTGCATGAGCATGATGATATGAGGTGGTGGCATATGGGTGATGAGCATGATGATCATAAGACATAGAGGCATGCGAAGATTTAGCCTTAACAAAGATAGTCTTGAAAGAAATCTTATCATACTTTTGTTTAGAACTACTAGCATGAGAAGTAGATGCATATTGGAAACCAAGACCATTATTTTTATTCAAAAAACTTAAGTTGCCTATTATAGTATCAAGAGAAACTTTGATATTGGCAAACTTATGGAGTGTGGTATCAAGATCACTAATCTTAATCTTCATCTTATCAACATCAAGCAACATAACATTATAAATGTTAGTCAAAGAGTCGTACTAGTTTTTGAGAGGAGTATAAGTGAAAGTGGGTCTCTCATTTTTAAAATTAGCATTTTCAAGAGAACCTGTTAAAAAAGCAATTTTATTTAAAAAATTTCGTTCTCAAGTTTTAAACTCTCACACCTACAAGTTTCAATAGAAGATCTTCCATTTTCAAGATAAGAAATTTTCTTTTTAGCATTGGAATATTTAGATTGAAGTCTAGAGTATGCATCATGTAATGATCCAAACGTGTCAAGCAGTTCTTCAAAAAAATGAGTTTAGATCATCCATTTCCTCATCTTTATGTGCTATGAAGCACATATTCGCGATTTCTTGGTTGAACGGTCTCTTTTCGTTATCGCACCCTTCCGAGTCATCCCATGTTCTATCTTTGAAAGCTTTCCGATAGGGTCGTTGTGGAGCTTCCTTTTCGTTGTTGAGGGGACAATCGGTAACAAGATGGCCAGTCTTCCTACATTTGAAGCAAGGGACGATTTCTTTGTTGTAGTTGTAGGGATGATCTTTTGGAAAGTTTCCTCTCTTGAAATTTTTTCGAAGCTTGAGAATTTGTTAAATTGCTTCGTCAAGAGAGCGATATTCTCCTCATCTCTACTCATCTCATCATCGTCGCTAGGTTTGGATGGAGCTTTTGATTTTGAGGAAGCTTTGGATGTAGCCTTGAGTGCAATACTTTTTAGCCTGTCATTCTTCTCCATCTTTTCATCTTCCATGTCGTATGCCTTAAGCTCGATCTCATAGGTCTTAAGGTTAACTTGGAGCTCTTCGAATGACATGACTAAGATATTGGCTGTCTCTTTAAAAGTAGTCATTTTTATTTGCCATTTCTTAGTGAGAGATTGAAGTATCTTTCTTACTTTTTCCTCATTCTTCATGGGATCATCTAACAAAGAATCAAGGAGATTAGTAATGCGAATAAAGAGTTTAAACATGTCATCAATGTTTTCATCGGGAAACATTCAAAAAATTTCGTATTCCGTTTTTAAAAGATCAATCTTTGCCTTCTTAACATTGAAACTCTCTTCATGAGCAATCAATAAGGCTTTCCACATAGCATAAGTATTTTTACATTTTATAACTCTAGCCAAATCATTTTCATTGAGACAGAAAAAAGCAAACTTGGCATTATGATTAGATTCATAAGCCTTTTATCTGCCACGCTCCAACTATCCTCATCAAGGTCGCGTAACACATATTCTTTCAAGACGGTGTAACTCCACACATCTCGACCTTGTGATTCTAGAAAGGACTTCATCTTAATTTTCCAAACCGTAAAGTTAATGCCATCAAAGTATGGTAGTTTGGTGATGGATTAAAAATGTCCTTCACTATATGATGAAGAAGTAGCCATACGATCTCTTTAGGGTTTTAATCCTAACAAATAAGAGCACTTGCTCTGGTACCAATTGAAATAATCCTAGAGGGGGTGAATAGGATTAAATTAACAAAGCACACAAATTAAAAATCTACTTGCAAACAATTAAACAAAAAATTTATGAGTAAGTAATAAAGAGATAGAGAGAGAGAGAGAGTGAGTGAGAAGAAATCGCAAACACAAGTGTTTTAAAGAAGTTCGGGAGATCCCCTTGTCTTATTTCTTTAGACGTACGAGCCCATTCCACTATATTACGTCTCTGATGAGACAATCATGTAGCGCACTGCAACTTCTTATACCACGCCACTCGACACACGAGTGACTCTCTTCTCAATAAGTTCTCCTTCCTTACAAAGTCTCTCTCACACTAAGAGACCTCACACAAAAGAAGAAGAGGAAATTACATGTCGGTTACTCTCTCAAGATTTTTAAAATCAATGCTCTAAGTATACTTCAATAGAGTATAATATTTGTAATTAAGAGCTCACGAATTTGTGTATTTTGGTTGGTGCGGAAGATGATAAAACTTCAATGCAAATCTCAGTTAATTCTTAACAATAAATGCCCACAAAAAACCTTTATAAAGCCACACACAAAAAAAACTAGCCGTTTTAGCATTTATATTTGTTTTGGCATAGAAGGAAGATGTCTGAAGGACATCACGTCTACAGCTTTGCCAAAAAGATCCGTTATGGTATTTAATGTAGTGTAATGGTCAAAACCTTTAAATATTTTTAACTCCAGACGTCTGAAGCTCAATATGTGCAGACGTCTGAATAAGAAAAGTTTTGGCCCAAAAATAACTTCAGACCTCTGCCCCGATAAGCTGCAGACGTCTGGGGTCCAAACCCAAAAATACAGAGCGAAAACCAGACGTCTGAAGTTCAATCGGTAGAGGTCTGAAGCATAAAAATCGTTTTGAAAACCCTTCATCATACGTCTGCCAAAATGAACAATAGATGTCTGTTAATAGTCTAAAAACTGATACTGAACCTGATATCAGATACGCTATAGGTGCCAGAAGTCTGCAGTAGAATTTAGCAGACGTCTGGTTCAGTAAAAATCAGGAAACTTGGCCTTTTGAAATAAAAAACATTTTGGATTAAAATTCTTTGCAAGGTAACAAACAAATGTTTTATGCAAACTATTGTGTGTGTGCTTGAGCTCTTATATGTTAATATCATAAACCATGAAGTTTCCCTAGAGATTCATAATTGTAGCTCGAACTCTTGAATTCTTGATCTCTTGATCTTCGATTTCTTGGACTTTGACTCCTTAGCTTCTCGAAGCTTGAATTTGATCTTTGGAGAGCTCTAGTCCATTATCCTGCAGCCTCCAATAGATATGCTATTTATGCTCAATAACTTCCATCCTCCATCAAACGCTTGTGTCGTGAGATATCCGATATCCTGAAACTTATTCTCAAACACGACCAAGCTAATATATAGTATTATAAGATATGCAGTAATAAACACTTATATCAATCCAGTAATATTGCACAATATTATCAAAATTAAATAATCGGATTATGAAAATCAATAAGCCATCAATCTCTTCCTTTTCGATGACGTCAAAATATTAATGGATGAAAGTATATCAATATAATCAAGAGACATATAAATGGCACAAAATAGCACAAAACTCAATATATTGATATAACAAGCCTATTATTCTTCTCCTTTTTGACATAATCAAAAATGGTGTTTAAGGAGTTAAAACGTTTGAATTACTTTCCCTAAACATATGCGTACATTAAAAGAAAGTTAAACGTTTGAATAACTCCCCCTAAATGTATGCATAGAAAATTAATAGGATTTGATATAAGCAAAATAAAAGTAAGTGAGGAATTGACTCATATCAATAAGCATGAATTTACGATATAGGCAAAAACAAGCGATACATGCAAGAAAACCATATGCAAAATATAGCCAAGTTCTAATATCATATGGAGGCAAACATGAGATAAATAAGATAAGCACATATTTCATCTAATGGATCGACTACCCGGTGAAAAGAATCTGTTCCCCTCCGAATGGCGGCGGAGACGTGAGGACGTCTTGCCTGAGATTCGGGGCAGATACTATATGGTTTTATTCGTCTACCTCTCTGAAGATGCCAAGTTGATTTATGGCACCGTGTATCGGAGGTTTAGACGGATGCGGCCGATGTAGCAGACTTCGTCAGATTCCCCCTCGCTAGAGGGGTTTTTGATTGTGGGGACGCTCTTCCCTGCAGGCGCAAGCCCCTGCAGTTAATTACGCTACCGCATCGCGGTAGCCACTTTCTCCTTCTCCAGAATTTCACTTTGTGTCGTGTGTGTTTTTTTTGTTTGTGGTTGCCCGTGGATTGTATACGGAGACTGAGTAATGCCGTCGCCCGTAGGACGTGGATTAGTCCAAATCCGTATTTACTTAGATTTGGGTTTGGTGTTTTTAGTTTAAGGATACGTTAGCCGTGTTGAAGCTAAGATCAACTTAAATGTTCGTTAAGGATACGTTAGTCCTGTTTGAGACTAAGATCAACTTAACGTGGTGATCCATTTAATATATGGCCGTTGGGACTCGTCACCTCTCTGACGTCGTTGAAGGATTATAACGATAGGTGTCTAAGGAGTTCGGAGATGTACCGTTGAACCGAAGTTGATTAGGGAATATGTAGTCTGTTTGAATGTTTAAGGATACGTTAGCCGTGTTTGGGGCTAAGATCAACTTAAACGGGATCGTTTAGATCCGACAAAAGAGCATTTGGAGGCTCTATTGTTCCAGTTTAAGGACGTAATGGTCCGTGTTCCAGTTTAGGGACGTGGTGGTCCATTGCCAGTTTAGGGACGTGGTGGTCTGTATTCCAGTTTAGGGACGTGGTGGTCCGTCATTAGTTTAAAGACATTTCGGTCCATCATTAGTTTAAGGACATTTCGGTCCAACGTTCCCATTTTGGGATGAATATTAGTTTAAGGACGTTTCGGTCCGATATTAGTTTAAGGACGTTTCGGTTCACGAGTTTAAAGATCCCGCAGTCCATATTCATATGTAGTTGTCGGGACCCGTCGCCTCTCTGACGTCGTTGAAGGATTACAACGAGAGGTGTCAGAGGAGTTCGGAGATGTACCCTCGAACCGGTCGTAAATTGATTTAGGGAGCAGCCGTGCTCAGTCAATTTAATTTAAGGACTTACGGCCGAAATTGGGCCAAGTCCAATTAAAAATGTCCACATTTTGTTTGCGTTTGGGCTTACATTTCTTTTTTTATTTTTATTTGGGCTCTGCCCAGAAAGGATGCAGAGTATCAATTTGTTTTGGGCTCTGCCCATTTGTAAATGATGCAAAGCATCTATTTTACTTGGGCTCTGCCCTTTATTGCTTTGCAATTTAATTTGGCCTGTTAGGTCTTTTTGACTTGGGCTTGGCCTATTTTTTTAAAAATAATGCATTGCATTTCAGGCGCTTTGCTCCAATCAAAGAGCGCAAGAACTTGTGGTTACGACACGTGTCATGCAAGCGCAGTGCGCTGCGCTTGCGCTGCTGACACGTGGCGTGCTCTGGTGAGTTGCGCTGCTGACACATAGCGCAAATGGTTTAGACGCTGACACGTGGCGTTCTCCCAAGAGCGTAACAGCGCAGTTTGCAAGTGCAAAGCACTCTAAATTTGAGAATCCTTTATATTCAAGAACCAAAGGTTCATAAAAGAAGTGCAAAGCACTGTTTGCTTTCTTGATCTAATTTAGATCAAAGAAAATAAGTTTCTTTTGTTTTTCTTATCTCAGAGAACCAAAGGTTCATAAAAAGTGCAAAGCACTGTTTTTATTTGTTTTTTCTATTGAAGATCATTGATCTTATTTTTAGATCCATGATCTGTTCATAAGAGAATTTTCTCTTTTTTCTAAAGGCTTTTTACCTTTTTTGTTCTTGAAGAGTTCTTCAGAGTTCTCTCTGTTTAATTTCTCTCAAGAAAAAAATGTTGATCCCCTTGAATTGAAGTCTAGGGTCCTTTTTATAGTGCTCATAAATTAGTTAAATTTGTTAAAGAGATCTTTCTCCGAGTGATTCGGGGAATTTTCCCCACCGTTGGATCTTTGATCCGAGGGCTTCTGTTTTACAGAAGAAAATCTTCTTGTTTTAACAAGAACAGAAAGATTTCTTTAAAATCTTAATTCTGTTTGGCCCAAACGCCCCAGCGTGTGACACGTGTCAAGCAGCGCACAGCGCAGCGTAACTGCTCTAGCACATCTGCGCTGACACGTGTCGCGCAGCGCAACTGCGCTAGCGCATCAGCGCTGACACGTGTCGCACAGCGCAGTGTTTGCGCAACTGAAGCGTTGCTTTCTTTAATTTTGTTTAAAATAGAGCTTTGCTCTGATTGGGCGCGCCTTCTTGGACGCTGCGCTGATGCATCTGCGCCTGACACGTGGCGCGTTGCGCGCAGCGCAAAGGATCTGAAGCGTCGCTTCATTTATTAAAGTTTAAATTTTCAAAGCAAAGTTTTGCTCTGATTGGGGGAAGATGAAGCGTTGCTTCATCTCCCGCCTCGGAATTTGAACAGAGCTTTGCTCTGATTGGGGTAAACAAATGCCCCCCCACCGTCGCGCTTACGTGGCCCCAAACGTGAGCGCAACGGTGGTGGAATTCCAACCGTTGCGGCAACTTAGGAAGTTGAAAGGGCACTTGATGCCTATAAATAGGACCTTTGGTCCTGCATAGATGATTATCATCTTTAAAATTCTCATTTTCAGAAACTTCAGAGCTTTGCTCTTGCCTTCAAGAACTCTCAGAGTTAGATTTTCTTTAAGAGAAACTATTTAAGTAAGAATTAGCCTTAAATTAAATCAATTTTAATTAATAGAGCTTTGCTCTCATAGATTTTTGATCTAAAGAAAATCCTTTTAGGGTTTCACCAAATAGAGCCTTGCTCTCAGGGATCTGTTTCAGGGTTTCTTAACTCATGAGCAGAATCTTGCGTCTTTAGCAAAACATAGATCTCTTTGATCTAAAAAAATGAACTCCTAAGAGTTCGAATATGGATAATGAGAATTAAAAATGGAGTTTTGTATTTAACGGATTATATCATCTTTTAATAGTAACAATCTTAGAGTTCTCGGGGGATTTATTTAAATTCCCCCTATTAGGATTCTGGTAATCAGTCCTGTTTGCAGAGCACTGCTCTCGGGGAGTTTAACACTCTGTGTATATTATTTTTCTTTCTATCGCTAATCTTCCTGTGGTATTTCCTCCAGGTATAATGGCGGTGCGTCTATACAGTTTGCATGAGTTTATCATCTATGACGATATCCGCGCACAGGGCCGTCATCAAAACCAGGAGTTTACGGACGCCCAGTGTGCGGAGGTCATAGGTCGCCTCAACGCAAGCGGTGGTTGGCTGCTTCCTCGTCGTTCAGCTCTCTTGAAGGTCGTGCTGGGAGCAATATGGAGAGCACTTCCGGGGTTTCACGAGGCCCTACCGCTCAATGCGCTGGATGATACCGAAGACAAGGTGTATTCAGTGTACCTGACGGGGCTGATCTCGAAGAAACGGCGGGACAGCCTCATCGACATCCTACATCAAATTTTCCAGCAGACGACGATAGTCGCTGCTTATCGAAGGCTGGGAGGGCTTGCCGAGGATCTTGACACACAGGAGCGCGAGAGGTTGCGCACCAGAATAATCAGAAAGGCCAGAAGAACTCTGTATGGCCTTACTTTTGAATTCCTCAATCTGTGCCCTGGATCTGAGGTTATTCTATTGTAAAAATATTTTTCGTATTGCTTTCATGATTGTAAGAACTTTTGGCAATATTAATGGAAAATTTTTATCTCAGCTTGTCTCTATTTTTTCGTTCTGAATCTTTTGCTTATGCATGAATGAGTGTCTCGAACGCTTGATCAAATGTAAATTGGATGCTCTTTCTGTTGCTTTCTTCTTTCTCTTATTATCAGCATGTTGTCACAATTAGCAGATAATAGAGTAAGCACCTTGATTTCTTCACGAGATAGCGATGGCTTAGGCCGCAGGTTCAGATCTGCCGCCCAAGACTTTTCAACTCTATGAGCCGTGAGGGTCTTATAGAGACTTTTCTCCCTACGGATCGAGAGGATCTTGTAGGTGGGTTTTTTCTCCTTAGAAATCATGAGGATTCCTAAGTGTGGTTTTCTCTTATAAGTCGTAAGGATCCTATAAGAGAATTTTTCCCTCTTACGAGTCGAGGGGACCCGTAAGCGGTTGTTTCCTTCCTTGTCGAAACTCGACTTTGGAGAGTGAAACCCGTGAATAGTATGCAAGAGACCGTTTTAGATCGACTTGCAGGGTCCCATTGTTCAGAAAGCAAGTTTTTTAATCCCTGCTGCCTGAGGCTTCATCTTGCAATTTGAGACGAGTCGGGAGTTTTCCCGCGGAGACGCTGGTTTCTCTGCGAGCCGACGCGAATCAGGAGGCTCTCGTCATGGAGTGTTTGTATCCGTGAGTTGAGGAATTTGCTAAGGATTATTTGTTTCCCTAGCGCTAAGGATTATTTGTTTCCTTGGGGTTTGAAACGAGTCGAGAATTTCCCACGGAGGCACTGGTTGCTCTGCGAGTCGACGCGGATCAGGAGGCTCTCGTCAAGGAGTGTTTGTATCCGTGAGTCGAGGAATTTGCTAAGGATTATTTGTTTCCCTAGCGCCAAGGATTATTTGTTTCCTTGGGGTTTGAAACGAGTCGAGAATTTCCCACGGAGGCACTGGTTGCTCTGCGAGTCGACGCGGATCAGGAGGCTATCGTCAAGGAGTGTTTGTATCCGTGAGTCGAGGAATTTGCTAAGGATTATTTGTTTCCCTAGCGCCAAGGATTATTTGTTTCCTTGGGGTTTGAAACGAGTCGAGAATTTCCCACGGAGACACTGGTTGCTCTGCGAGTCAACGCGGATCAGGAGGCTCTCGTCAAGGAGTGTTTGTATCCGTGAGTCGAGGAATTTGTTAAGGATTATTTGTTTCCCTAGCGCCAAGGATTATTTGTTTCCTTGGGGTTTGAAACGAGTCGAGAATTTCCTACGGAAGCACTGGTTGCTCTGCGAGTCGACGCGGATCAGGAGGCTCTCGTCAAGGAGTGTTTGTATCCGTGAGTCGTGGAATTTGCTAAGGATTATTTGTTTCCCTAGCGCCAAGGATTATTTGTTTTCTTGGGGTTTGAAACGAGTTGAGAATTTCCAACGGAGGCACTGGTTGCTCTGCGAGTCGACGCGGATCAGGAGGCTCTCGTCAAGGAGTGTTTGTATCCGTGAGTCGAGGAATTTGCTAAGGATTATTTGTTTCCCTAGTGCCAAGGATTATTTGTTTCCTTGGTGTTTGAAACGAGTCGAGAATTTCCCACGGAGGCACTGGTTGCTCTACGAGTCGACGCGGATCAGGAGGCTCTCGTCAAGGAGTGTTTGTATCCGTGAGTCGAGGAATTTGCTAAGGATTATTTGTTTCCCTAGCGCTAAGAATTATTTGTTTCCATAGGGTTTGAAACGAGTCGAGAATTTCCCATGGAGGCACTGGTTGCTCTGTGAGTCGACGCGGATCAGGAGGCTCTCGTCAAGGAGTGTTTGTATCCGTGAGTCGAGGAATTTGCTAAGGATTATTTGTTTCCCTAGCGCCAAGAATTATTTGTTTCCTTGGGGTTTGAAATGAGTCGAGAATTTCCCACGGATGCACTGGTTGCTCTGCGAGTCGACGCGGATCAGGAGGCTCTCGTCAAGGAGTGTTTGTTTCCCTGAGTTGAGGTATCTTCTGAAGACACTGGTTTCTTCGGAGTTGGACTGAACCGTCGAGATTTGGCTTTGTCTTCTGGCGGAGCTTTTTGGGAAAGTATGGTTCCCTTTTGTTTGTTTACGCCCTTGGATTGTATACAGGGATCGATGTGATCTTAACTGTAGGGCCAAAGTTTTATCATCATTTTTCTTTTGTTTTATTTCCGCGATACTCTATCATTTCAGCTTTTATATCGCGAAGGTCGCGATTGTCCAATCATTTTGGCTATTTTTCGCGGTGCCCAATCATTTCGGCTGTTTATTTTATTTTTACTCGCTGCTTTTTATTGCGAGTTGCCCAATCATTTTGGCTATTTTTTTATTTTTACTCGCTGCTTTTTATTGCAAGTTGCCCAATCATTTCGGCTATTTTTCATGCATACATTTTCACTTGCTGCTTTTTATTGCAAGTTGCCCCATCATTTCGGCTATTTCATATGCATGTGCGGCCTACTGGCTTTTCGCCGTAAACCTGAAATTAGACGCCGATTTCGGCATCAGCACCGCTAAAACTGGGATATTGCCAGGAGCGAATCATCATCTGCCTCTGTCGATGTCAAACAAGGGTGGCTTAGCGAACAGGGTTAAGGTTCTGTCGACTAAGGCTTTTGACTTCATGAGCCGTAAGGGTCTCACAAAGGTATTTCTCCCTACAAGTCGTGAGGATCTTTTAGGTGCATTTTCTCCTTAGGAATCGTGAGGATTCCTGAGTGTTTGTTCCTCTGTAAGTCGTAAGGATCCTACAAGAGGATTTTCTCCTTGTAAGTCGAGAGGACTTATAAGGGTTGTTCGTCATGCGAACATATCCCCTGTCTCTGATGGGACTTGATTAGGGAAATGTTTATTCGCGCCCGTGGATTGTATACAAGGGTCAGTATTGAGCCACTTGTAGGGCATTAGTGGAAGGTTGTGGGAGTTGCTTAAGAACAGATTCAGGTCTCTGTAACTTAAGACTTTCAAATCTTATGAGCCGTGAGGGTCCCATAAGAGAGTTCTCCTTACGAGTCGTGAGGATCTCGCAAGTGTATTTTCTCCTTAGGAATCGTGGGGGTCCCTAAGTGTGTTGTTCTCTTGTGAGTCGTAAGGATCTCACGCGGGTGGTTTCTCCTTACAAGGTCGAAAGGACCTTATAAGTGTCTTTCAATGAGGTTGCGCCTTTTCGGGTTTTCACAAACACTCGCCGGTAGTCCTGCTGTTTTTACTCACGGAGCCCTTTTGGGTTTTCATCCGTGCCCATTTTGCTTATGGACATACCTTTTTTTATTCTTTTTATTTTCTCTTCTCTTTTTTTTTACGAGTTCGCGCCCTTTCGGGTTTTCACGAACACTCGCCGGTAGCCCTGCTGTTTTTACTCACGGAGCCCTCTCGGGTTTTCATCCGTGCCCGTTTTGCTTATGGGCATACCGTTTTCTTTTTATTATATATATATATATATTTATTTATTTTTTTTGTCAGCCTAAGAATGCTGCGGTAGTAGTTTAAGGACGTTTCGGTCCGCTATTAGTTTAAGGACGTTTCGGTCTACCTCTCCAAAGATGCCAAGTTGATTTATGGCACCGTGTATCGGAGGTTTAGATGGATGCGGCCGATGTAGCAGACTTCGTCAGATTCCCCCTCGCTAGAGGGGTTTTTGATTGTGGGGACGCTCTTCCCTGCAGGCGCAAGCCCCTGCAGTTAATTACGCTACCGCATCGCGGTAGCCATTTTCTCCTTCTCCAGAATTTCACTTTGTGTCGTGTGTGTTTGTTTTGTTTGTGGTTGCCCGTGGATTGTATACGGAGACTGAGTAATGCCGTCGCCCGTAGGACGTGGATTAGTCCAAATCTGTATTTACTTAGATTTGGGTTTGGTGTTTTTAGTTTAAGGATACGTTAGCCGTGTTGAAGCTAAGATCAACTTAAACGTTCGTTAAGGATACGTTAGTCCTGTTTGAGACTAAGATCAACTTAACGTGGTGATCCATTTAATATATGGTCGTTGGGACTCGTCACCTCTCTGACGTCGTTGAAGGATTACAACGATAGGTGTCAAAGGAGTTCGGAGATGTACCCTTGAACCGAAGTTGATTAGGGAATATGTAGTCTGTTTGAATGTTTAAGGATACGTTAGCTGTGTTTGGGGCCAAGATCAACTTAAACGGTATCGTTTAGATCCGACAAAAGAGAATTTGGAGGCTCTATTGTTCCAGTTTAAGGACGTAGTGGTCCGTGTTCCAGTTTAGGGACGTGGTGGTCCATTGCCAGTTTAGGGACGTGGTGGTCTGTATTCCAGTTTAGGGACGTGGTGGTCCGTCATTAGTTTAAGGACATTTCGGTCCATCATTAGTTTAAGGACATTTCGGTCCAATCTTCCCATTTTGGGATGAATATTAGTTTAAGGACGTTTCGGTCCGATATTAGTTTAAGGACGTTTCGGTCCACGAGTTTAAGGACCTCGCAGTCCATATTCATATGTGGTCGTCGGGACCCATCGCCTCTCTGATGTCGTTGAAGGATTACAACGAGAGGTGTCAGAGGAGTTCGGAGATGTACCCTCGAACCGGTCGTAAATTTATTTAGGGAGCAGCCGTGCTCAGTCAATTTAATTTAAGGACTTACGGCAGAAATTGGGCTAAGTCCAATTAAAAATGTCCACATTTTGTTTGCGTTTGGGCTTGCATTTCTTTTTTTATTTTTATTTGGGCTCTGCCCAGAAAGGATGCAGAGCATCAATTTGTTTTGGGCTCTGCCCATTTGTAAATGATGCAAAGCATCTACTTTACTTGGGCTCTGCCCTTTATTGCTTTGCAATTTAATTTGGCCTGTTAGGTCTTTTTGACTTGGGCTTGGCCCATTTTTTTTATATAATGCATTGCATTTCAGGCGATTTGCGCCAATCAAAGAGCGCAAGCGCTTGTGGTGACGACACGTGTCATGTAAGCGCAGTATGCTGCGCTAGTACGCTGCGCTTGCGCTGCTGACACGTGGCGTGCTCTGGTGAGTTGCGCCAATTTCAGAGAGCAAAGCTCTATTTCAAAAGCGCATAGCGCAAACGGTTCAGACGCTGACACGTGGCGCTCTCCCAAGAGCGCAACGGCGCAGTTTGCAAGTGCAAAGCACTCTAAATTTGAGAATCCTTTAGATTCAAGAACCAAAGGTTCATAAAAGAAGTGCAAAGCACTGTTTGCTTTCTTGATCTAATTTAGATCAAAGAAAACAAGTTTCTTTTATGTGCTATGAAGTGCAAAGCAGTTCTTCAAAAAAATGAGTTTAGATCATCCATTTCCTCATCTTTATGTGCTATGAAGCACATATTCGTGATTTCTTGGTTGAACGGTCTCTTTTCGTTATCGCACCCCTCCGAGTCATCCCACGTTCTATCTTTGAAAGCTCTCCGATAGGGTTGTTGTGGAGCTTCCTTTTCGTTGTTGAGGGGACAATCGGTAACAAGATGGCCAGTCTTCCTACATTTGAAGCAAGGGCCGATTTCTTTGTTGTAGTTGTAGGGATGATCTTTTGGAAAGTTGCCTCTCTTGAAATTTTTTCGAAGCTTGAGAATTTGTTAAAATGCTTCGTCAAGAGAGCGATATTCTCCTCATCTATACTCATCTCATCATCGTCGCTAGGTTTGGATGGAGCTTTTGATTTTGAGGAAGCTTTGGATGTAGCCTTGAGTGCAATACTTTTTAGCCTGTCATTCTTCTCCATCTTTTCATCTTCCATGTCGTATGCCTTAAGCTCAATTTCATAGGTCTTAAGGTTAACTTGGAGCTCTTCGAATGACATGACCAAGATATTGGCTATCTCTTTAAAAGTAGTCGTTTTTATTTGCCATTTCTTAGTGAGAGATTGAAGTATCTTTCTCACTTTTTCCTCATTCTTCATGGGATCATCTAATAAAGAATCAAGGAGATTAGTAATGCGAATAAAGAGACTAAACATGTCATCAATGTTTTCATCGGAAAACATTCAAAAAATTTCGTATTCTGTTTTTAAAAGATCAATCTTTTCCTTCTTAACATTGAAACTCTCTTAATGAGCAATCAATAAGGCTTTCCACATAGCATAAGTATTTTTACATTTTATAACTCTAGCCAAATCATTTTCATCGAGACAGAAAAAAGCAAACTTGGCTTTATGATTAGATTCATAAGCCTTTTATCTGCCATGCTCCCACTATCCTCATCAAGGTCGGGTAACACATATTCTTTCAAGACGGTGTAACTCCACACATCTCGACCTTGTGATTCTAGAAAGGACTTCATCTTAACTTTCCAAACCGTAAAGTTAATGCCATCAAAGTATGGTAGTTTGGTGATGGATTAAAAATGTCCTTCACTATATGATGAAGAAGTAGCCATACGATCTCTTTAGGGTTTTAATCCTAACAAATAAGAGCACTTGCTCTGGTACCAATTGAAATAATCCTAGAGGGGGTGAATAGGATTAAATTAACAAAACACACAAATTAAAAATCTACTTGCAAATAATTAAACAAAAAATTTATGAGTAAGTAATAAAGAGAGAGAGAGAGAGAGTGAGTGAGAAGAAATCGCAAACGCAAGTGTTTTAAAGAAGTTCGGGAGATCCCCTTGTCTTATTTCTTTAGACGTACGAGCCCATTCCGCTATATTACGTCTCTGATGAGACGATCATGTAGCGCACTGCAACTTCTTATACCACGCCACTCGACACACGAGTGACTCTCTTCTCAATAAGTTCTCTTTCCTTACAAAGTCTCTCTCACACTAAGAGACCTCACACAAAAGAAGAAGAGGAAATTACATGTCGGTTACTCTCTCAAGATTTTTAAAATCAATGCTCTAAGTATACTTCAATAGAGTATAATATTTGCAATTAAGAGCTCATGAATTTGTGTATTTTGGTTGGTGAGGAAGATGATAAAACTTCAATGCAAATCTCAGTTAATTCTTAACAATAAATGCCCACCAAAAACCTTTATAAAGCCACACACAAAAAAAACTAGCCGTTTTAGCATTTATATTTGTTTTGGCACAGAAGGAAGATGTCTGAAGGACATCACGTCTACAGCTTTGCCAAAAAGATCCGTTATGGTATTTAATGTAGTGTAATGGTCAAAACTTTTAAATATTTTTAACTGCAGACGTCTGAAGCTCAATATGGGCAGACGTCTGAACAAGAAAAGTTTTGGCCTAAAAATAACTTCAGACCTCTGCCCCGATAAGCTGCAGACGTCTGGGGTCCAAACCCAAAAATACAGAGCGAAAACCAGACGTCTGAAGTTCAATCGGTAGAGGTCTGAAGCTTAAAAATCATTTTGAAAACCCTTCATCATACGTCTGCCAAAATGAACAATAGATGTCTGTTAATAGTCTAAAAACTGATACTGAACCTGATATCAGATACGCTATAGGTGCCAGAAGTCTGCAGTAGAATTTAGCAGACGTCTGGTTCAGTAAAAATCAGGAAACTTGGCTTTTCGAAATAAAAAACATTTTGGATTAAAATTCTTTGCAAGGTAACAAACAAATGTTTTATGCAAACTATTGTGTGTGTGCTTGAGCTCTTATATGTTAATATCATAAACCATGAAGTTTCCCTAGAGATTCATAATTGTAGCTCGAACTCTTGAATTCTTGATCTCTTGATCTTCGATTTCTTGGACTTTGACTCCTTAGCTTCTAGAAGCTTGAATTTGATCTTTAGAGAGCTCTAGTCCATTATCCTGCAGCCTCTAATAGATATGCTATTTAAGCTCAATAACTTCCATCCTCCATCAAACGCTTGTGTCGTGAGATATCCGATATCCTGAAACTTATTCTCAAACACGACCAAGCTAATATATAGTATTATAAGATATGCAGTAATAAACACTTATATCAATCCAGTAATATTGCACAATATTATCAAAATTAAATAATCGGATTATGAAAATCCATAAGCCATCAATCTCTTCCTTTTCGATGACGTCAAAATATTAATGGATGAAAGTATATCAATATAATCAAGAGACATATAAATGGCACAAAATAGCACAAAGCTCAATATATTGATATAACAATCCTATTATTCTTCTCCTTTTTGACATAATCAAAAATGGTGTTTAAGGAGTTAAAACGTTTGAATTACTTTCCCTAAACATATGCGTACATTAAAAGAAAGTTAAACGTTTGAATAACTCCCCCTAAATGTATGCATAGAAAATTAATAGGATTTGATATAAGCAAAATAAAAGTAAGTGAGGCATTGACTCATATCAACAAGCATGCATTTACGATATAGGCAAAAACAAGCGATACATGCAAGAAAACCATATGCAAAATATAGCCAAGTTCTAATATCATATGGAGGCAAACATGAGATAAATAAGATAAGCACATATTTCATCTAATGGATCGACTACTCGGTGAAAAGAATCTGTTCCCCTCCGAATGGCGGCGGAGACGTGAGGACGTCTTGCCTGAGATTCGGGGCAGATGCTATATGGTTTTATCCGTCTACCTCTCCGAAGATGCCAAGTTGATTTATGGCACCGTGTATCGGAGGTTTAGACGGATGCGGCCGATGTAGCAGACTTCGTCAGATTCCCCCTCGCTAGAGGGGTTTTTGATTGTGGGGACGCTCTTCCCTGCAGGCGCAAGCCCCTGCAGTTAATTACGCTACCGCATCGCGGTAGCCACTTTCTCCTTCTCCAGAGTTTCACTTTGTGTCGTGTGTGTTTGTTAGTTATATGTATGCCCTAGAGGCCATTACTGTACATAGGATGTATATAGTAGTGGATGCTTGGACATATATAGGGAGGACTTTCTTGCTCGACATGATAGTATGCTATCTGGTTACTCTTTACCTTAATGTGTATACTGATTGTCTCTCTGTTACATGTTGGTAAAGCCCTTAGGATGTGTACTTGACTACCTGGACTATGATGCGGATCATACTAGTGGGGACATGGTAGTCCATAAGTACATCATTCAAAGTCCCTAGTCGAGGGTGTATCGAGACGGGGCATCGATATACCAGAGTAGACTAGCGTGTACCTTCTCGACCCATACAGATGGGCGATGGATGATCCCATATCCATCGGTGTTTGACATCAGAGATGGTATATGGTTTCTCAGTAGAGACTGGGTACACTGGACGGACTCGCCGAGAACTCCCAGATGGTATTATACCTCACGTCAGATGGCAGTTCTCTGGTGACACTGGTACAGAGTAGTTTGTTGACCCGAGATCGTCATAGAGTCTTGTGTGGTTCCCACTGTGCTTTGATTTCCATCTTACCACGTCCAAGAGGGCGTGCAAAACGGTGGTTTTTGGGTACAGTCCCGAGTCACATGGAGACAATGAGCGATAGGAGGGGATTCGTCTCTCCCGGTATAGGGGGTTGATGTTGCGCTGTGTTCGATTGGCTATAACAGGAAATCCCTGGCCAGGGTTGCTGAGATTTACTGGTAAGTGTTACCAGTAGTTTCTCGAATTGTTATAGACCTCATATCAACACGACTTATCGAGCTATTGGGGTCTGACGTTTACCACCCCTAGGCGAGATATGCGACATATCAGACGATCAGACCGGACTGTACGGTAGTGTTACTGGTTGGATTCACTGGAGTGTGAGCGGGCTTGCTCGTCGATCTTCAGATCGCTCAATACCCGGGTGGCCGTTACGTTTAGCAGACCGCTTGCGGCTTGTGGGTGTTTGATATGATCATCATCTGCTGCCGGCGTATTGACGAGTCTTTAGAGTCCTACACAGAGGTTTCCTGGCTCAAGCAAAACAAAATAGGAGCGCATATGAGATATGTGCGGGACCGAGAATAATGCGTGTATGTGATACCGTATTTCATTCTCGCGATGAATGTGTCGAATGGTTGTATGCGATATAACCTAGTTATCGAATCAAGGATTGATTCGATAAGCCGATACATTGCATACTAGCCGGTTATATGCGATATGACCGGATCGTTAAATCAAGTGTTGATTTAATGATTTAATGTATAATTATATATTTGATATATTACTTTGCATTAACTAGTATCGGTTCACTGTAAGATGGATTTTCTCACTCGGATGTGCGCATTACATATGCGATATGATTTTGTGCACTTGTTTGTATCATGTTTGATGATGCATGTCTTTTTGGTTAAGTGTAAAGATTTAAACCATGGTTAAGTGGATAATTAGGGTTTTACATATTCATTTATTAATCTTTTTCTTTTTGGAAAAAGGAAAAGAAATGAGAAGAAATGGTGGCTTTTATTTGTTTGCACTTGAAGCTTCTTGAAGCTTTCATAAAGTAACCATTTTTGTCTCATGCTTAAACCTAACCATTCCACTAAACCATGATTCACTCTCTACACCTAACCATGGTTCTATTATGATAAGAATTGATTATTCTTTTCATTTTAAAATCAACTCATCATAACTTTCTTCTTCTTCTTCCTTGAACTCAAGAAGAAAAGCTTGACTACATCAATGGTGGATTGATGAAATGAGTGAGAAATCCAATTCTAAAGTCTACCCACTTCCTATTTCTTCATCCTCTACCTCTTTCCAAGTAGTAGAGTTTGTTTTCTTCACAATTTTCTTGACTTGGTGAAGTTGGAGCTTGATCTTGCGATGCCTCGACGTAGATCATCTTCGGCACGGACATCGACGACCTAGCTCGCCATTTCTCCGATGAAGCCGACGCTAGAGCCCGGGATTTGATATGGACAGCGGAGAGGACTTCATCACGGAGCCGTGGAGGTGGAGGACCGGATCTACAAAGGTTGTATTTCCGTATTCTCTTAGTAAAGTAGTTTACTAGTTGCTTTTTCGCCTAGAAATCTAGCCAACGATCCGTTCTAGGGTTTCTCGGCACCGTTTAAATTTGAAAATGGCATGGTTGATGCCTTGTGAGACCTCATTAGGGTGCCTAGGAACCCTACAGTGTTTGTTTTGTTTGTGGTTGCCCGTGGATTGTATACGGAGACTGAGTAATGTCGTCGCCCGTAGGACGTGGATTAGTCGAAATCCGTATTTACTTAGATTTGGGTTTGGTGTTTTTAGTTTAAGGATACGTTAGCCGTGTTGAAGCTAAGATCAACTTAAACGTTCGTTAAGGATACGTTAGTCCTGTTTGAGACTAAGATCAACTTAACGTGGTGATCCATTTAATATATGGCCGTTGGGACTCGTCACCTCTCTGACGTCGTTGAAGGATTACAACGATAGGTGTCAAAGGAGTTCGGAGATGTAACCTTGAACCGAAGTTGATTAGGGAATATGTAGTCTGTTTGAATGTTTAAGGATACGTTAGCCGTGTTTGGGGCCAAGATCAACTTAAACGGGATCGTTTAGATCCGACAAAAGAGCATTTGGAGGCTCTATTGTTCCAGTTTAAGGACGTAGTGGTCCGTGTTCCAGTTTAGGGACGTGGTGGTCCATTGCCAGTTTAGGGACATGGTGGTCTGTATTCCAGTTTAGGGACGTGGTGGTCTGTCATTAGTTTAAGGACATTTCGGTCCATCATTAGTTTAAGGACATTTCGGTCCATCATTAGTTTAAGGACATTTCGGTCCAACGTTCCCATTTTGGGATGAATATTAGTTTAAGGACGTTTCGGTCCGATATTAGTTTAAGGACGTTTCGGTCCACGAGTTTAAGGACCCTGCAGTCCATATTCATATGTGGTCGTCGGGACCCGTCACCTCTCTGACGTCGTTGAAGGATTACAACGAGAGGTGTCAGAGGAGTTCGGAGATGTACCCTCGAACCGGTCGTAAATTGATTTAGGGAGCAGCCGTGCTCAGTCAATTTAATTTAAGGACTTATGGCCGAAATTGGGCTAAGTCTAATTAAAAATGTCCATATTTTGTTTGCGTTTGGGCTTACATTTCTTTTTTTATTTTTATTTGGGCTCTGCCCAGAAAGGATGCAGAGCATCAATTTGTTTTGGGCTCTGCCCATTTGTAAATGATGCAAAGCATCTACTTTACTTGGGCTCTGCCCTTTATTGCTTTGCAATTTAATTTGGCCTGTTAGGTCTTTTTGACTTGGGCTTGGCCCATTTTTTTTAAAATAATGCATTGCATTTCAGGCGCTTTGCGCCAATCTAAGAGCGCAGGCGCTTGTGATGACGACACGTGTCATGCAAGCGCAGTACGCTGCGCTAGTGCGCTGCTGACACGTGGCGTGCTCTGGTGAGTTGCGCCAATTTCAGAGAGCAAAGCTCTGTTTCAAAAGCGCATAGCGCAAATGGTTCAGACGTTGACACGTGGCGTTCTCCCAAGAGCGCAACAGCGCAGTTTGCAAGTGCAAAGCACTCTAAATTTGAGAATCCTTTAGATTCAAGAACCAAAGGTTCATAAAAGAAGTGCAAAGCACTGTTTGCTTTCTTGATCTAATTTAGATCAAAGAAAACAAGTTTCTTTTATTTTTCTTATCTCAGAGAACCAAAGGTTCATAAAAAGTGCAAAGCACTGTTTTTATTTGTTTTTTTATTGAAGATCATTGATCTTGTTTTTAGATCCATGATCTGTTCATAAGAGAATTTTCTCTTTTTTCTAAAGGCTTTTTACCTATTTTGTTCTTGAGTAGTTCTTCAGAGTTCTCTCTGTTTAATTTCTCTCAAGAAAAAAATGTTGATCCCCTTGAATTGAGCTCTAGGGTCCTTTTTATAGTGCTCATAAATTAGTTAAATTTGTTAAAGAGATCTTTCTCTGAGTGATTCGGGGAATTTTCCCCACCATTAGATCTTTGATCCGTGGGCTTCTGTTTTACAGAAGAAAATCTTCTTGTTTTAACAAGAACAGAAAGATTTCTTTAAAATCTTAATTCTGTTTGGCGTAAACGCCCCAGCGTGTGACACGTGTCAAGCAGCGCAACTGCGCTAGCGCATCTGCGCTGACACGTGTCGCGCAGCGCTAGCGCACAGCGCAACTGCGCGAGCGCATCTGCGCTGACACGTGTCGCGCAGCGCAAAGCGCAGCGCAACTGCGCTAGCGCATCTGCGCTGACACGTGTCGCGCAGCGCAGTGCTTGCGCAACTGAAGCGTTGCTTTCTTTAATTTTGTTTAAAATAGAGTTTTGCTCTGATTGGGCGCGCCATCTTGGGCGCTGCGCTGATGCATCTTCGCCTGACACGTGGCGCGTTGCGCGCAGCGTAATGGATCTGAAGCGTCTCTTCATTTATTAAAGTTTAAATTTTCAATGCAAAACTTTGCTCTGATTGGGGGAAGATGAAGCGTTGCTTCATCTCCCGCCTCGGAATTTGAACAGAGCTTTGCTCTGATTGGGGTAAACAAATGCCCTCCCACCGTCGCGCTTACGTGGCCCCAAACGTGAGCGCAATGGTGGCGGAATTCCAACCGTTGCGGCAACTTTGGAAGTTGAAAGGGCACTTGATGCCTATAAATAGGAACTTTGGTCCTGCATAGATGATTATCATCTTTAAAATTCTCATTTTCAGAAACTTCAGAGCTTTGCTATTGCTTTCAAGAACTCTCAGAGTTAGATTTTCTTAAAGAGAAACTATTTAAGTAAGAATTAGTCTTAAATTAAATCAATTTTAATTAATAGAGCTTTGCTCTCATAGATCTTTGATCTAAAGAAAATCCTTTTAGGGTTTCACCAAATAGAGCCTTGCTCTCAGGAATCTGTTTCAGGGTTTCTTAACTCATGAGCAGAATCTTGCGTCTTTGGCAAAACATAGATCTCTTTGATCTAAAAAAATGAACTCCTAAGAGTTCGAATATGGATAATGAGAATTAAAAATGGAGTTTTGTATTTAACGGATTATATCATCTTTTAATAGTAACAATCTTAGAGTTTTCGGGGGATTTATTTAAATTCCCCCTATTAGGATTCTGGTAATCAGTCCTGTTTGCAGAGCACTGCTCTCGGGGAGTTTAACTCTCTGTGTATATTATTTTTATTTTTATCGCTAATCTTCCTGTGGTATTTCCTCCAGGTATAATGGCGGTGCGTCTATACAGTTTGCACGAGTTTATCACCTACGACGATATCCGCGCACAGGGCCGTCATCAAAACCAGGAGTTTACGGATGCCCAGTGTGCGGAGGTCATGGGTCGCCTTAACGCAAGCGGTGGTTGGCTGCTTCCTCGTCGTTCAGCTCTCTTGAAGGTCGTGCTGGGAGCAATATGGAGAGCACTTCCGGGGTTTCACGAGGCCCTACCGCTCAATGCGCTAGATGATACCGAAGACAAGGTGCATTCAGTGTACCTGATGGGGCTGATCTCGAAGAAACGGCGGGACAGCCTCATCGACATCCTACATCAAATTTTCCAGCAGACGACGATAGTCGCTGCTTATCGAAGGCTGGGAGGGCTTGCCAAGGATCTTGACACACAGGAGCGCGAGAGGTTGCGCACCAGAATAATCAGAAAGGCCAGAGGATCTCTGGATGGCCTTAGTTTTGAATTCCTCAATCCGTGCCCCGGATCTGAGGTTATTCCATTGTAATAATATTTTTCGTTTATTGCTTTCATGATTGTAAGAACTTTTGGCAATATTAATGGAAAATTTTTATCTCAGCTTGTCTCTATTTTTTCGTTCTGAATCTTTTGCTTATGCATGAATGAGTGTCTCGAACGCTTGATCAAATGTAAATTGGATGCTCTTTCTGTCGCTTTCTTCTTTCTCTTATTATCAGCATGTTGTCACAATTAGCAGATAATAGAGTAAGCACCTTGATTTCTTCACGAGATAGCGATGGCTTAGGCCGCAGGTTCAGATCTGCCGCCCAAGACTTTTCAACTCTATGAGCCGTGAGGGTCTTATAGAGACTTTTCTCCCTACGGATCGAGAGGATCTCGTAGGTGGGTTTTTCTCCTTAGGAATCATGAGGATTCCTAAGTGTGGTTTTCTCTTATAAGTCGTAAGGATCCTATAAGAGAATTTTTCCCTCTTACGAGTCGAGGGGACCCGTAAGCGGTTGTTTCCTTCCTTGTCGAAACTCGACTTTGGAGAGTGAAACCCGTGAATAGTATGCAAGAGACCGTTTTAGATCGACTTGCAGGGTCCCATTGTTCAGAAAGCAGGTTTTTAAATCCCTGCTGCCTGAGGCTTCATCTTGCAAGTTGAGACGAGTCGGGAGTTTTCCCGCGGAGACGCTGGTTTCTCTGTGAGCCGACGCGAATCAGGAGGCTCTCGTCATTGAGTGTTTGTATCCGTGAGTTGAGGAATTTGCTAAGGATTATTTGTTTCCCTAGCGCCAAGGATTATTTGTTTCTTTGGGGTTTGAAACGAGTCGAGAATTTCCCACGGAGGCACTGGTTGCTCTGCGAGGCGACGCGGATCAGGAGGCTCTCGTTAAGGAGTGTTTGTATCCGTGAGTCGAGATGTTTGCTAAGGATTATTTGTTTCCCTAGCGCCAAGGATTATTTGTTTCCTTAGGGTTTGAAACGAGTCGAGAATTTCCCACGGAGGCACTGTTGCTCTGCGAGTCGACACGGATCAGGAGGCTCTCGTCAAGGAGTGTTTGTATCCGTGAGTCGAGGAATTTGCTAAGGATTATTTGTTTCCCTAGCGCTAAGGATTATTTGTTTCCTTGGGGTTTGAAACGAGTCGAGAATTTCCCATGGAGGCACTGGTTGCTCTGCGAGTCGACGCGGATCAGGAGGCTATCGTCAAGGAGTGTTTGTATCCGTGAGTCGAGGAATTTGCTAAGGATTATTTGTTTCCCTTGCGCCAAGGATTATTTGTTTCCTTGAGGTTTGAAACGAGTCGAGAATTTCCCACGGAGGCACTGGTTGCTCTGCGAGTCGACGCGGATCAGGAGGCTCTCGTCAAGGAGTATTTGTATCCGTGAGTCGAGGAATTTGCTAAGGATTATTTGTTTCCCTAGCGCCAAGGATTATTTGTTTCCTTAGGGTTTGAAACGAGTCGAGAATTTCCCACGGAGGCACTGGTTGCTCTGCGAGTCGATGCAGATCAGGAGGCTCTCGTCAAGGAGTGTTTGTATCCGTGAGTCGAGGAATTTGCTAAGGATTATTTTTTTCCCAGCGCCAAGGATTATTTGTTCCTTGGGGTTTGAAACGAGTCGAGAATTTCCCACGGAGGCACTGGTTGCACTGCGAGTCGACGCGGATCAGGAGGCTCTTGTCAAGGAGTGTTTGTATCCGTGAGTCGAGGAATTTGCTAAGGATTATTTGTTTCCCTAGCGCCAAGGATTATTTGTTTCCTTGGGGTTTGAAACGAGTCGAGAATATCCCACGGAGGCACTGGTTGCTCTGCGAGTCGATGCGGATTAGGAGGCTCTCGTCAAGAAGTGTTTGTATCCGTGAGTCGAGGAATTTGCTAAGGATTATTTGTTTCCCTAGCGCCAAGGATTATTTGTTTCCTTGGGGTTTGAAACGAGTCAAGAATTTCCCACGGAGGCACTGGTTGCTCGGCGAGTCGACGCGGATCAGAAGGCTCTCGTCAAGGAGTGTTTGTATCCGTGAGTCGAGGAATTTGCTAAGGATTATTTGTTTCCCTAGCGCCAAGGATTATTTGTTTCCTTGGGGTTTGAAACGAGTCGAGAATTTCCCACGGAGGCACTGGTTGCTCTGCGAGTCGACGCGGATCAGGAGGCTCTCGTCAAGGAGTTTTTGTTTCCCTGAGTTGAGGTATCTGCTGAAGACACTGGTTTCTTCGGAGTTGGACTGAACCGTTGAGATTTGGATTTGTCTTCTGGCGGAGCCTGTTGGGAAAGTATGGTTCCCTTTTGTTTGTTTACGTCCTTGGATTGTATACAGGGATCGATGTGATCTTAACTGTAGGGCCAAAGTTTTATCATCATTTTTCTTTTGTTTTATTTCCGCGATGCTCTATCATTTCAGCTTTTATATCGCAAAGGTCGCGATTGTCCAATCATTTCGGCTGTTTATTTTATTTTTACTCGCTGCTTTTTATTGCGAGTTGCCCAATCATTTCGGCTATTTTTTTATTTTTACTCGCTGCTTTTTATTGCAAGTTGCCCAATCATTTCGGCTATTTTTCATGCATACATTTTCACTTGCTGCTTTTTATTGCAAGTTGCTCCATAATTTCGGCTATTTCATATGCATGTGCGGCCTACTGGCTTTTCGCCGTAAACCTGAAATTAGACGCCGATTTCGGCATCAGCACCGCTACAACTGGGATATTGCCAGGAGCGAATCATCATCTGCCTCTGTCGATGTCGAACAAGGGTGGCTTAGCGAACAGGGTTAAGGTTCTGTCGACTAAGGCTTTTGACTTCATGAGCCGTAAGGGTCTCACAAAGGTATTTCTCCTTACAAATCGTGAGGATCTTGTACGTGCATTTTCTCCTTAGGAATCGTGAGGATTCCTAAGTGTTTGTTCCTCTGTAAGTCGTAAGGATCCTACAGGAGGATTTTCTCCTTGTAAGTTGAGAGGACTTATAAGGGTTGTTCGTCATGCGAACATATCCCCAGTCTCGGATGGGACTTGATTAGGGAAATGTTTATTCGCGCCCGTGGATTGTATACAAGGGTCAGTATTGAGCCACTTGTAGGGCATTAGTGGAAGGTTGTGGGAGTTGCTTAAGAACAGGTTCAGGTCTCTGTAACTTAAGACTTTCAAATCTTATGAGCCGTGAGGGTCCCATAAGAGAGTTCTCCTTACGAGTCGTGAGGATCTCGCAAGTGTATTTTCTCCTTAGGAATCATGGGGGTCCCTAAGTGTGTTGTTCTCTTGTGAGTCGTAAGGATCTCACGCGGGTGGTTTCTCCTTACAAGATCGAAAAGATCTTATAAGTGTCTTTCAACGAGGTTGCGCCCTTTCGGGTTTTCACAAACACTCGCCGGTAGTCCTGCTGTTTTTACTCACGGAGCCCTTTCGGGTTTTCATCCGTGCCCATTTTTCTTATGGACATACCGTTTTTTTTATTCTTTTTATTTTCGTTTCTCTTTTTTTTTTACGAGGTCGCGATTGTCCAATCATTTCGGCTGTTTATTTTATTTTTACTCGCTGCTTTTTATTGCGAGTTGCCCAATCATTTTGGCTATTTTTTTATTTTTACTCGCTGCTTTTTATTGCAAGTTGCCCAATCATTTCGGCTATTTTTCATGCATACATTTTCACTTGCTGCTTTTTATTGCAAGTTGCCCCATCATTTCGGCTATTTCATATGCATGTGCGGCCTACTGGCTTTTCGCCGTAAACCTGAAATTAGACGCCGATTTCGGCATCAGCACCGCTAAAACTGGGATATTGCCAGGAGCGAATCATCATCTGCCTCTGTCGATGTCAAACAAGGGTGGCTTAGCGAACAGGGTTAAGGTTCTGTCGACTAAGGCTTTTGACTTCATGAGCCGTAAGGGTCTCACAAAGGTATTTCTCCCTACAAGTCGTGAGGATCTTTTAGGTGCATTTTCTCCTTAGGAATCGTGAGGATTCCTGAGTGTTTGTTCCTCTGTAAGTCGTAAGGATCCTACAAGAGGATTTTCTCCTTGTAAGTCGAGAGGACTTATAAGGGTTGTTCGTCATGCGAACATATCCCCAGTCTCTGATGGGACTTGATTAGGGAAATGTTTATTCGCGCCCGTGGATTGTATACAAGGGTCAGTATTGAGCCACTTGTAGGGCATTAGTGGAAGGTTGTGGGAGTTGCTTAAGAACAGATTCAGGTCTCTGTAACTTAAGACTTTCAAATCTTATGAGCCGTGAGGGTCCCATAAGAGAGTTCTCCTTACGAGTCGTGAGGATCTCGCAAGTGTATTTTCTCCTTAGGAATCGTGGGGGTCCCTAAGTGTGTTGTTCTCTTGTGAGTCGTAAGGATCTCACGCGGGTGGTTTCTCCTTACAAGGTCGAAAGGACCTTATAAGTGTCTTTCAATGAGGTTGCGCCTTTTCGGGTTTTCACAAACACTCGCCGGTAGTCCTGCTGTTTTTACTCACGGAGCCCTTTTGGGTTTTCATCCGTGCCCATTTTGCTTATGGACATACCTTTTTTTATTCTTTTTATTTTCTCTTCTCTTTTTTTTTACGAGTTCGCGCCCTTTCGGGTTTTCACGAACACTCGCCGGTAGCCCTGCTGTTTTTACTCACGGAGCCCTCTCGGGTTTTCATCCGTGCCCGTTTTGCTTATGGGCATACCGTTTTCTTTTTATTATATATATATTTTATTTATTTATTTATTTATTTTTTGTCAGCCTAAGGATGCTGCGGTAGTAGTTTAAGGACGTTTCGGTCCGCTATTAGTTTAAGGACGTTTCGGTCCGTCATTAGTTTAAGGACGTTTCGGTCCGTTCAGGAAAAGGCCAGTCACTGCTTATAGAGTTCGAGCTTAGGACGATAGCGAGCGGACATAGTCGTCGTCATCTATCATTGACCTAGGCTACGGCTCACTAAGCATAGTATTTCTTCAGGAAGCGACCATTTATTGGCCGGAAAGGTCTTTCACCGTGCATATCTATGAGTAGATAGGCCCCACCCTGGTAGACCTTATCTATGATGAACGGGCCTTGATAGTTTGGCTCGAATTTTCCCCGTTTGGTGCGATTGGGGATCATAAGCCTTTTGACCACTAGCACAAGTTCGCCTTGGCGGAACGTCCATGGTCGGGTCAATCTTTCATATGAGCGCGTCATCTTCGCTTTGTAAGCTTCCAGATTTTGTTGCGCTATGAGCCGGGTTTCATCAAGGGCGTCAAGCTCCTCAAGCCGAAGGTGAGCATTTTCTTCGTCCGTCAGCTCGTAGTGGACTGCCACTCGCAGAGAGGGTAACTCTATTTCGAGGGGGAGTACTGCTTCGGTACCGAATACCAACGCATATGGTGTCGTGTTTGTGGCCGTCTTGAACGTGGTTCGATACGCCCAAAGAGCTTCTTGCAGCCTTTCGTGCCTGTCCTTCTTATTTCGGGACACCGTCTTCTTTATGATCTTTGTCAAGGTCTTGTTGAAGGCTTCGGCTAGACCATTAGCTCGCAGATTATAAACTGAGGAGTATCTCCAGTCTATATTATGCTGCTGCGCGAAGCGACTGATCTTGTGGCTTCTGTAGGCTGGCCCGTTATCGGAGATGATCCGTCTTGGAGTTCCAAACCGATAGGTGACGTGCGTCTTGAAGAAATGGAGGATATTCTCCGTCTTCACTTCTCTCAGCGGCACTGCCTCTTCCCATTTGGAGAAGTAGTCGGTCGTCGCCAGGATGAAACGATGTCCCCTGGACGATGTTGGTTCGATGGGGCCGACTATGTCAGTTCCCCACATTTTGAATGGCCAGCTAGCCACTGTTGGATGGAGTGGATTTGGATGTTGGTGGATGAAGTCCCCATGGATTTGGCATGAGTGGCATTGCTTCGCATATTCGAGGCAATCCTGAATCACCGTGGGCCAGTAGTAACCCATCCGCTTGATCTTCAACTTCATCATTGGGCCCGCATGATGAGAACCACAGATTCCGTCATGAACTTCCTGAACGACTCTTTTCGCTTAGTCAGGTCCCAAGCATCTCAGCCATAGAGAATCGAATGACCTCTTGTATAGAGTATCATCAACGAAGGCGAAAGACAGAGCTCGTTTCATGAGCTGATGTCTTGTGGACGCTTCTTCAGGCGTTCGGTGGGACTTAAAGTAGTCTATGAATATTTCCCTCCAATCCTCAACCTTTTCCCGGTCTTTTATTTGTAGAGTCGTCTGCTCAGTTACTCCCTTCTCTTCGGATGATTCCGGAGATATTTCTGCTGGGGCAAGCACCCGACGGCTTTGTACCACGATTCTAACGTCATCGAGGTTCTCGTCAGCCAGTTCTTTAGCAAGTTTGGCCAACGCGTCTGCTTTGCTGTTTTCCGCGCATGGTATGCTTTCCATAGTATAGGAGGGAATTTGTGTCAACAGTTGTTGTACCTTTTCACCGTACTTCACCAGCTCCGGTTTGCACGTTTGGTAGTCGCCGTTTACTTGACTAACGACCAGTTGAGAATCTACGTATATGAGGAGATTTTTAATTCCCATGTTGATGGCGATCTCGAGACCTGCTATCAAAGCTTCGTATTCGGCTTCATTATTCGTCCTCGGCTTTGTTAAGGACAAGGAGAAGCACATAATCCCTCCTTGTGGAGTTACGAAGATGAGGCCTACTCCCGATTTGATTATAAGGGTACTTTGTTTGCGCTTTTTCATGGAAGATGCTCTGTCAAAATAAAGCTCCCATCGGGTGTCGTTCCCATCGATAGCGTCAAACGCATGTTCGTCTGGAAGATCGCAATTTAAAGGAGAATCGGCGGGTATCGGATGCTCAGCAAGGAAGTTGGCGATAGCCTGGCCTTTGACTGCCTTGAGGGGTTGATACGTTATCGAGAACTCCATCAAGAGCAGAGCCTATTTAGCGAGTCGACCTGTCAATGTAGCCTTCGACATCAAATATTTAAGAGGGTCGACCTTCGAAATGAGACGGACCTCATGCGCCAATGCATAGTGCCTGAGCTTTGTTATCGCGAAGATCAATGCCAGGCAGTGTTTTTCAATGGGAGAGTAGTTGCTTTCTGCCCTCAGAAGAACTCGACTCAAGTAATAGAGAGCTCTTTCTTTTCCTTGGTCATTCTCTTGCGCCCATAATGTGCCTAAGGAACCTTCGAGGGCGGTTGTATAAAGAATGAGAGGTTTTCCTTTAACCGGAGCAGTCAACACTGGCGGGTTCTGCAGGTACTGTTTAATTTCGTCCAGCGCGCCCTGGCATTTTTGATCCCAGACGAATGGAGTTCCCTTCTTCATCAGGTGACTGTAAGGGCGGCACTTGCCAGAGAGGTTGGCTATAAATCGCCGAATATATGCGAGCTTTCCTTGGAGAGACCGCAACTGTTTGAGAGTCCTTGGCGGAGGCATTTCCATGATCGCTTTGATCTTGGACGGATCTATTTCGATACTCCGGTGTCGGACGATGAATCCCTGGAATTTGCCTGAGGAAACTCCGAATGCACACTTGAGAGGGTTCATCTTCAAGTTGTATTATCGAAGGCGTTGAAATACAGTCTTTAGATGCTCGAGATGTTCCTCGTATGATTTGCTCTTAACCACGAGGTCGTCGATATAGCATTCGACGATTTCATGTATAAGGTCATCGAAGATCTTCGTCATGGCCCTTTGGTAAGTGGCACCGACGTTCTTTAACCCGAAGGGCATCACTTTGTAACAGAATATTTCCAAAGGGGTCCGGAAAGCGGTATGCTTCTGGTCTTCAGGATGCATCTTTATCTGATTATACCCTGATGAGCCGTCCATGAAGGAGAAAACCTCATGAGTGGACATATTGTCTATCATCAATTCGGTGACTGGCACCGGGAAATCATCCTTCGGGCAGGCTTTGTTGAGATCCCGAAAGTCCACGCATATGCGCACCGTCCCATTTTTCTTCATCACCGGGACGATGTTGGCGATCCATTCAGGGTATTGAACTTCCTGGATAAAGCCAGAGTCGATTAGCTTCTTGACCTCGGCGTTGATGCTCATCTCAAGCTCGAGCCGCATTCTTCTTGGCGCCTGTTTGACCGGCTTGACGTCTGGGGATATCGCCAATTTGTGCACAGCAACTTCTGGATCTAGTCCCGGCATTTCGGAATAGTTCCATGCGAAGCAATCTTTATGCTGTACAAGGACGTCTTTTAACGCACCCACATTTTCTTCGGATAACAGCTCGCTGACAAATGTCGGTCGCGGGTCGTTTAGCGTCCCCAACTCGATTTTCTTGAGGTTATCCGCGGTAGTATGTATTCCATCTTCCATTTCTTTCGGAGCTGGCGGAAATTCTGAAATCACCCTATCGTTGCTGTTTTCGAAGCACCTGGGAAGGCTGTTCATGTTCTCCGGCTCTTCTTTTACTATTGTTATCATGCGACAAGTGCGAATCCGCTTCCAATCCCAATGTGGAGTTGGTTCTGTTCTTGCGGCTTTGGGTTCATGCTTCTGTGGGAGCGCTACCATCCAGTTGTCAGACAGAGCGAACTTGCCAAGCTGATACTGATCTTCGACCCAATTCTTGAAGGTGAAGCAGTCTTCGAGAGGATGCCCTATTACTCGATGGTAAGAGCAATAATTTGGGTCAGAGGCTTCGCCTGCTTGTTCGGGGTGCTTGGACTCCGGCAGTGTAAGCATCTGATGTTTTAGAGCAAGCTCAAGTATCTTCTTCGTCTTGTCCTGAGGAAATGAGTACGCTCGACTCATTTTCTTCATGAGGGATGGATCAATAATGCTCGACTCCCGCTCGCGTGGCTTCTTAGCCCCGCTTTGTTGCTGTTGAGCGCCTTTTTGGCCTTTCGACTTGTTTCTGCTTCTGCGTCGAGCCTTCTTCATAACAGGTTGACACGGAGTGACACTTTCATTTTTGACGGCCTGTTGAAGGAGGCGTTTTGTTCTGGCTCTTTCGTAGATAGCCATTTCGTGATTATGATCATCTCGGACCTTTTGACCAGCTTCCCTTATAAGCCTATCCATTTGTTCTTCAAACGACGGACCGGGAACTTTTGCATCAGGAACTTTTACTGGTTCAGGATTAGTATCTTCCCGTTGCGCATCTGCTTCTTCATTGAAGTCGTGCACGACGTAACAGTCGCGGAGCAGCTCTCGTTTCTTGGGGCGAATGTATCCGAGCCCGATCGTTTCCATCCTCCCATTAGGCAGCTTGCGTTGAGTCCCAGGAACGTTCCAGACCCTGTCATAGAATTTAGCCTTTCTAACGGTCTGTTTGAAGGGTATCCCTTGGCGCTTCAACAGCTTCTTCAAGCCTTCTGTATAATATCTGGGTAGACGGATGGGTTGAAGTCTGTCCAGCGTAGGATCTGCCCCGTGCCAGATTTCTTTCTCCACTTTGTTTTCTTCAGAGCGGTAGAATAGAATTGCCTTCTCGCCTTCTCGTCTGGGAGGGATATAGAACGTTTGTAGCTCTTCTACATTGTAAATATCGAGTGCATCCAGTTCTTTATGGTGTTTAAGCGGTACCATAGCGACTTGTAGACTTTGCTCTCCGTCAGCGGGAGCCCGTATTGAAGGTCGGGCAGAGAATACAGCATGGACCTCATCCTCCGAATCACTACCAAAAATCAACGCAGGAGCGGATGATACCGGCTTGGTGTATTGGGGAGGACCCGAATAAACTATCTCCTCTTCCTCCTCGGTATCACTGCCGAAGAAAGGGATGGCAGCTTTAGTTTTATTCTCCGGCTTGCGACACCTTTCCGTGTCTTCAAAATCCGGCAAGAAATATTTGGCATCTTCATATTTGCGAACTTTGTTCACGGAAAACGGATTCAATTCTCCCGTCACGGTATACTCGAGACCATCCCTAAAATATTTCATACACTGATGCTGTGTAGAAGGGATGATATTGTACTTGTGTAACCATGGTCGGCCGAGCAGAGCGTTGTAGCATGTCTTGGCATCTATGACGTGGAATTTAATGTCCGTGATGAGCAGTCCGAAGCGTAGCGTCAGTATCACATATCCAAGAGTCTTTGATGATTGGGAGTCGAACCCGGAGATGATGATCTTGTCTCGAGCAAGGTGTTGAACGCTCATGCAAATTTCTTTTAAAACCCGCACATTGAGTAGGTTGACAGACGACCCGTTATCGATCAAGATTTTTCCTATCTTTATATCATGGCAGTATCCTGAGACATAGAGGGGGCGATTATGTTCGCACGTCCCAAGGAGAAGGTCTTCATCGCCAAAAGTGACATCGGCCGTGTGCACTTCTTCCAGTTCATCCTTCATCTTTTCTTCGGCCAGGAAAGCCTGGAACTGCTCTGGGTCCTGTAGTGCCTTAATTAATGAATCTCTCGCCTCCTTTGATAGCAAAAGGGCGTCAAGAATGCTGAGCTATGAGGGTAGCTTCCTCAGATGCGCTAAGACGTTGTAATCCACCTTATTTCTTTTCGGAGGGTCCTTGGCGCTTAGCTCCTCCACAACTTGGTCATCTAAGACGATATCTTCAGGGACCTTCTCTTTTCCCTTATCTTTTTTATTTGAGGGTCCGAGATTCTTTTCGGGCAGCGTGCGGTTACGTAGCCGGATATTTTCGCAGACCTTCGGCTCTTTTTCTTTTCCCGAAGTGTATTCTTTAAAGAGGGGGCCAAGCTCCAGCTCCTCATCAGAATCTCTCCTGAACGTGAGCACTTGTGATCTCCCGGTGTTGACCATGCGACAATTGCCGGTGGTTCTGTTAAGCCCTTCGTTCGTATCGTTCCATTCTCGGCGAGTCTTACGCTTTTCCCGCTTAAAATGCTGCCGGTGAGCAACATATCCTTGCCACCATTTATCGAAAGCTTTGCACTCTTCAGTGGGGTCCGAAATCTTCCGATGATACAAGCAATAGGAGGGGTGCATTTCCGCTTCACCAGTAATTTTTCCTTCGGAGGATGGTAGCTTCATGCCCATTGATATGGCCTTAGCAAACCTTTTCCTCATCTTGAATTTGCTTTTGTCCGCAGTGGGTGTACTTTGCTCCAGCGGGAGTATCTTAATTCTTTCGTCAAGGCGTTGGCATTTGGCCCTTTTGAATATAACCTCCTCGCGCTCCCGATCAGCTTTGCTTTTTAAGAGAGCTTCATTAAGGAATGCATCGATTACTTCATCCGATGGCTCTAGAATTTCTGGTTCGGGATCTGCCCCCAGCGTTTCAGTACAAGAAGTCTCCTCATCGTCTATGAACAAGTGGGAAATCACATGACAGCTCGCCACGCATTCCTCAGAATCATCAGATGAACTTTCTCCCTCATCTTCCTTTTGAAAGACGTGATTGAGGAATTCTTAGAATGTAATGAGAGTCCGTGCCTTCTGGTTGTATTCCTCCAGCGCGTCAATTTGTTTTTGCAAGTCCGTACGCTTGTCGCTAGGATTCACGGGCTTCTTTGACTTCTTTTTCTTCTTCTTTGAGGATTTCGACGGCTGGCTATGAATGCTTGGGCCACCTCCATCAATCTTTTTAGTTGGACGAGGCTTCAACATCTCTTTAATGATCTGCGGCTCCAACGGGTTCTTCCACTTGATCGTTGGGCATGTCTGAAGATTGTTTAGCATCCTCTTTGTCTTGGTTGATAATACAACTTCCCAAGGAGCTTCTTCAACGACGGAGCATGTTTCCCCCGGCATATTCGTCCCCTTAGCTGTGTGAGGCTGCGGGGGATTCACCTTCCATTTGTCAGACAATGCGAACTTGCCCTGTCGGTACTGGTTTTCAAGCCAATTTTTGAAAACGTAGCAATCTTCGATCGGATGGCCCAGTACTCGATGAAAAGGACAATAGTTGGGCTTGCTGACATCACTTGGTTGCAACGGACGTTTTGGATCCGGCAGATTTATGAGTCGGTTGCGCATTGCCAGCTCGAATAACCTTCTCGTCTTATCTCGGGGAAAGGAGTAAGAACGTCCTAGCCTCTCCTCAAGGGACACGTATGGACGCGTATTATTTTGACGAACAACCGTCTTCGAGTCGCTCGGTTGTTGTTGAGCATTAGCGACAATGATCGCTTTTCCCTTCCCTTTGTCATTTCGGGAGTCCGGTTTTGGAAGAGGGGGTTTATGGCCCATCTGATCCATTTGCGCTAGCTTGTCAATCAAGGCCTGGAAGGTAGTCGGCTTGAAAAACATCATAAATTGCGAGATGGTTTCTTGCGGATCAAGGGTTCCCACAAACATACCCACCGCGGGAGCTTCTTCAATGCGCTGCTCGCACTTTGACCATAAGTTACGCCACCGTATAGCATATTGGACCCATGTCTTACCTGGCTTTACCCTGGCGTTAATCAGTGCCGTCATCGGGGTACGTTCACTGGCGCTCGCAAATCGTTGAGTAAACAACAGCTCCATCTCCGCGAAGGTCTTGATCGAGTCGTTCGGGAGCTCCGAGTACCACTCGAACGCCGTATCTGATAAACTTCCAACAAACTGGTGAAGCAACAGCCTGTCGTCACCGCCGGTGTTGCCGCAGAGTGCCCTGAACTGGGCAACATGCTGGTGGGGATCGCCAGTCCCCTTGTAGACATGGAACTTAGGAATTGTGTAACCGGGCGGGTACTTGATTTGATCGTACCAACTTGGATATGGACGCCCTGTTCTCACGACCTGGCCAGCTGGTTCAGTCGCATGATGAACCCGTATTTGCTGGGCTATGTACTCGTCCAAATCAGCCTTAGAGATTGTCTCTTCTTTAGCTGCTGACAGAGATGGCGGAGGATTCGACGTCTCTCGCTTATCGTCTTCAAGGATGATCGGGGGAACTTCGGCCGGAGGATCTTGTTGTATCATCATCCCTATCATGTCTTGGAAGAGGAGGCCCATACGCTGTATGTTGGCTGCTTGTTCAGCAGCCTCTTTATCCTTCTTCTCCAGTACGCGACGAAGGAATTCAGCGTCAGTTTCTTGTTCTTGACGCTCGTCCGAGAACGTTTCAGGGGTTTCTTTTGGCCCTGTAAGTGCGGCCATAGCGTTCATCATCTCTTGGATCTTCTGCTGCTGCTCCTGAGCCTTGGCCATTGACCTCATGTGCGGTCTATGACCTGTTGATGTGCGGCTGTCCTCTTTACCAGACGCCATACAGACGGTATGAACTACAATGCCTCCAGACCTAGGGCGTTTGGGTTCACCTCCTTTGGTATTTACTGCAGGTGTAGGGACTTTCTCTGGCCTCCTTCTCTTATGGGCCATAGAAGTTGAAGGGGCCGTTGCTTTAGGCACCCAAGCGGTTATCACCTTTCGTTGCTTGACCGGGGGATTTTCTTCTTGCCGACCTTTCGACTTCTTCTGTTGGCGGGAGAAGTTAGGATCAATGACAGATTCTCGGACTCGTCGCCATGTCTTATAGATCCTGGAGGACAGCGATTGAGGAGGCTGCTCCGGCTTTTCTGCTTCCACGGCGGTTTCTACCGGTGGAGGAGATCTTTTAAGGACCGCAGTTGGTGAGTTCCTGCGTACCCTATTCAGCAGCTCAAAGCTGTTCCCGGTTGGAACAGCAGCATTGACTTCCGCCGTTGGAGCCGGTGGAGTTATCCTAGAAGGGGAGTTGCCCCCAGTCTTCCTTACCCGGCACCAGTGGCGTCGTCGGGCGCGATGAGTCGTTGGTATTGGCTCAGAGACAGAAACAACTTCTTCTTGCCCCCTGTTCGGGTGTGGGGCGGTTGCCGGTGTCAGCCTATTGAAGACTGATGTCTTTTGAGCAGCAAGAGTAGGAGTGGGAGTTGGGACGGTCAATCTTGTAAAGACCGATCTCTTAGCAGGAGAAGCCGCCTTGACGACTTCAAGAGCAGGTTTGGGTACTCCTTTTGGAATAACCCTTTCCGGGACTGCAAGCTTCATCGTGGGCTTACAGGAGTTTTGGCCCAGTTTGGAGAAGACCGAGGCACCGGTGTTGGACGACCCGTTGAGAGGGGCCGCAGTAACTAAAAGTCGATCGAAGACCGACTTCTTAGGAGCTTCCTGTACGGGTACGGGGGTGCTGAAGATTGTTGGCGGAAGCATAGTTCCGAAAAACAGCCCCGTTGTGGCTTGAGTAATCTGCTCCACGGGCATGGTGAACAAAGAGGCCGCTTGGGGCCCGTAGGTTATGCCCCCAGTTGAGACCGGATGCGAGCTGCAGTTGCAGTTGGAGCACTTCAAAAAAGTTGAGGCCATCGATGCTTGATTCCTCTTCTGCACCAAGCGAGAGACCAAATCTTAGTAAACTTGAAATCTAGAGGCAACCGTTAACAAACCGCGATTGGATCGCGAAGACGACACACGAAGTGTGGAGCGGAAAGAGGAAAAGGTCCCATCGGGCGTGCCAGAATCCGTTCCCCTCCGAATGGCGGCGGAGACGTGAGGACGTCTTGCCTGAGATTCGGGGCAGATGCTATATGGTTTTATCCGTCTACCTCTCCGATGATGCCAAGTTGATTTATGGCACCGTGTATCGGAGGTTTAGACGGATGTGGCCGATGTAGCAGACTTCGTCAGATTCCCCCTCGCTAGAGGGTTTTTTGATTATGGGGACGCTCTTCCCTGCAGGCGCAAGCCCCTGCAGTTAATTACGCTACCGCATCGCGGTAGCCACTTTCTCCTTCTCCAGAATTTCACTTTGTGTCGTGTGTGTTGTTTTGTTTGTGGTAGCCCGTGGATTGTATACGGAGACTGAGTAATGCCGTCGCCCGTAGGACGTGGATTAGTCCAAATCCGTATTTACTTATATTTGGGTTTGGTGTTTTTAGTTTAAGGATACGTTAGCCGTGTTGAAGCTAAGATCAACTTAAACGTTCGTTAAGGATATGTTAGTCTTGTTTGAGACTAAGATCAACTTAACGTGGTAATCCATTTAATATATGGCCGTTGGGACTCGTCACCTCTCTGACGTCGTTGAAGGATTACAATGATAGGTGTCAAAGGAGTTCGGAGATGTATCCTTGAACCGAAGTTGATTAGGGAATATGTAGTCTGTTTGAATGTTTAAGGATACGTTAGCCGTGTTTGGGGCCAAGATCAACTTAAACGGGATCGTTTAGATCCGACAAAAGAGCATTTGGAGGCTCTATTGTTCCAGTTTAAGGACGTAGTGGTCCGTGTTCCAGTTTAGGGATGTGGTGGTCCATTGCCAGTTTAGGGACGTGGTGGTCTGTATTCCAGTATAGGGACGTGGTGGTCCGTCATTAGTTTAAGGACATTTCGGTCCATCATTAGTTTAAGGACATTTCGGTCCAACGTTCCCATTTTGGGATGAATATTAGTTTAAGGACGTTTCGGTCCGATATTAGTTTAAGGACGTTTCGGTCTACGAGTTTAAGGACCCCGCAGTGCATATTCATATGTGGTCCTCGGGACCCGTCGCCTCTCTGACGTCGTTGAAGGATTACAACGAGAGGTGTCAGAGGGGTTCGGAGATGTACCCTCGAACCGGTCGTAAATTGATCTAGGGAGCAGCCGTGCTCAGTCAATTTAATTTAAGGACTTATGGCCGAAATTGGGCTAAGTCCAATTAAAAATGTCCACATTTTGTTTGCGTTTGGGCTTGCATTTCTTTTTTTATTTTTATTTGGGCTCTGCCCAGAAAGGATGCAGAGCATCAATTTGTTTTGGGCTCTGCCCATTTGTAAATGATGCAAAGCATCTACTTTACTTGGGCTCTGCCCTTTATTGCTTTGCAATTTAATTTGGCCTGTTAGGTCTTTTTGACTTGGGCTTGGCCCATTTTTTTTAAAATAATGCATTGCATTTCAGGCGCTTTGCGCCAATCAAAGAGCGCAAGCGCTTGTGGTGACGACACGTGTCATGCAAGCGCAGTGCTCTGCGCTAGTGCGCTGCGCTTGCGCTGCTGACACGTGGCGTGCTCTGGTGTGTTGCGCCAATTTCAGAGAGCAAAGCTCTATTTCAAAAACGCATAGCGCAAATGGTTCAGACGCTGACACGTGGCGCTCTCCCAAGAGCGCAACAGCGCAGTTTGCAAGTGCAAAGCACTCTAAATTTGAGAATCCTTTAGATTCAAGAACCAAAGGTTCATAAAAGAAGTGTAAAGCACTGTTTGCTTTCTTGATCTAATTTAGATCAAAGAAAACAAGTTTCTTTTGTTTTTCTTATCTCAGAGAACCAAAGGTTCATAAAAAGTGCAAAGCACTGTTTTTATTTATTTATTTTTATTGAAGATCATTGATCTTGTTTTTAGATCCATGATCTGTTCATAAGAGAATTTTCTCTTTTTTCTAAAGGCTTTTTACCTTTTTTGTTCTTGAGGAGTTCTTCTGAGTTCTCTCTGTTTAATTTCTCTCAAGAAAAAAATGTTGATCCCTTTGAATTGAGCTCTAGGGTCCTTTTTATAGTGCTCATAAATTAGTTAAATTTATTAAAGAAATCTTTCTCTGAGTGATTCGGGGAATTTTCTCCACCGTTGGATCTTTGATCCGAGGGCTTCTGTTTTACAGAAGAAAATTTTCTTGTTTTATCAAGAACAGAAAGATTTCTTTAAAATCTTAATTCTGTTTGGCGCAAACGCCCCAGCGTGTGACACGTGTCAAGCAGCGTACAGTGCAGCGCAACTGCGCTAGCGCATCTGCCCTAGCGCATCTGCGCTGACACGTGTCGCGCAGCGCAAAGCGCAGCGCAACTGCGCTAGCGCATCTGCGCTGACACGTGTCGCGCAGCGCAAAGCGCAGACACGGGTCGCGCAGCGCAGTGCTTACGCAACTGAAGTGTTGCTTCCTTTAATTTTGTTTAAAATAGAGCTTTGCTCTGATTGGGCGCGCCTTCTTGGGCGCTGCGCTGATGCATCTGCGCCTGACATGTGGCGCGTTGCACGCAGCGCAAAAGATCTGAAGCGTCGCTTCATTTATTAAAGTTTAAATTTTCAAAGAAAAGCTTTGCTCTGATTGGGGGGAGATGAAGGTTGCTTCATCTCCCGCCTCGGAATTTGAACAGAGCTTTGCTCTGATTGGGGTAAACAGTCTTTAATCCACTCTGGTAGACCCGTGAATAGAATTCGTTATAATGAATGAAATCCACAACTGGATTCCCCAAAAAGGGTTGTGGAAGCCAATTTAGCAAGACGAAAAGAAAGATAATATAAAAGGAAAAATATGACTCATGCAATCATATCAATCCATAGAGCACATATTCAACTCTCCCCTAATAAAAACAAAACATATAGCATCTAAGGGTTTAATAAAGATATCTGCTAATTGGTGTTGTGTAGGTATGTGCTCAATAATAATGTCCCCCTTTTCATGTGATCACGAAGGAAATGATAGCGGACATCATTGTGCTTGGTGAGGCTATGTTGATATGCATTCTTTGTCATGTCCATCGTGCACATGTTATCACAAAGGATAAGAATATAATTAACAAATACATCAAAGTCTTCTAGTGTATGCTTCATCCATAGGATCTGAGCACAATAAACACCCGTGACAATATATTCTTCTTCGGTCATGGAAAAAGAAGTCGAGTTTTGCTTCTTGGATGACCAAGAAACTAGAGAATTTTCAAGAAATTGACATGTTCCACTTGTGCTTTTATGGTCTATTTGGCTACCCGTATAGTCCGCATCCGAATAAGACTTAAAATCAAAAATTTTATTTTTCGGATACCATAAACCCAAACCAATAGTCCTTTTAAGATGTCTAAATATTCTTTTCACCGTAATTAGATGCGATTCTTTAGGACAAGATTGGAAACGAGCACACAAACAAACACTAAATATTATATCGGGTCTACTATCAGTTAAATAAAGCAAATTACCAATCATACCACGATATTTAGTGATGTCAACGTTGTTGCTAGATTCATCTTTTGAAAACTTTATAGTTGTGGCCATTGGAGTGTTGTTTGGCTTCACATCTTAAAGCTCAAACTTCTTGTTTAGCTCCTTCATGTATTTGGCTTGATTGATGAAAATCCCTTGAGTTGTTTGATTTGTAGGCCAAGAAATTAGTTGAGTTCGTCTATCATACTCATTTTGAATTCCTTTTGCATAGTAGAGGTAAACTTCTTACACAAAAACTCATTAGTAGAACTAAAGAAATGTCATCAACGTATATTTGCATGATAAAAATCTCATCGTTTTTCTTTTTGAAGTGGTGTCAATCTTGCCATTTAAAAAACCATTTTCTAAAAGAAATGTGCACAATCTAGTATATCAAGCACTAGGGGCTTGTTTCAAACCATATAAAGCCTTTTCCAATTTGAAAACATGATTTGGAAACTTGAAATCTTGAAATCCGGGCGGTAATTCCACAAAAAATTCTTCAAAAAAACCATTCAAAAATGTACTTTTCATATCCATTTGAAAAACTTTGAAATTCTTAAAATATGCATATGAAAGAAGAATCCGAATGGCTTCTAATCTTGCAACCGGAGCAATAGTCTTATCAAAATCTAAACTTCCTCTTAATTATAACCTTGTACTACAAATCTAGATTTGTTCCTAGTGATCACACCAAACTCATCAAGTGTGTTTTTGAAAACCTATTTCATACCAATAATGTGTCTATCACTAGGTCTAAGAACTAGTTTCCAAACATTATTTCTCTCAAATTGAACTAGCTCATGTTGCATAGCACAAACCCAATTCTCATAAAAAAAATAGCCTCTTTAACATTCTTAGGCACAACTTGTGATAAAATTCTATATTAGAAAAGAAATTAGGATTATGAGAACGATGGGTACTCTTTTGATACATCATCGATGATTTGTGTTGGTGGATGATTTTTGTTTTATCTCCAATCTCTAGAAAGGGTTAGTACAAAATCATCAACCACTTCTACTACTTCATTTGAAGGAGGCTCTTGCTGAGTTTCTTCCTTTGAGATATCAAGTTCCTATAAGCGAGCACGAACTAGCTCACCATCTTCTTCCTCATTCACTACAACATTCTTGGCAAATGAATTAGTTTCATCAAACTTAACATGCATACTCTCTTCCATAATATTAGAAGTTTTATTGAAAATCCTATAAGCTTTAATAGTGGAAGAATAGCCAAGAAAAATAACCAAATCACTTTTAGCATCAAAATTTCCAAGAGGATCTTTAGTATTTAAAACATAGCACTTGCTCCCAAAAACTTTAAAATAGCCAATGTAAGGTTTTCTACCAAATTATATTCGTAAGAAGTTTTCTCAAATCCTTTACGAATAACAACCCAATTTATAACATACGATGCGGTATTAATCTCTTCGTTTCAAAAATAGTTTGGTAAACTATGTTCATTTAACATTGTCCTAACCATTTCCTGAAAAGATCGATTTTTCATCCGTTCAACGACTCCAATTTGTTGTGGAGTTCTAAGACAAGAAAATTCATAACCCCGTGATCATTACAAAAATCTTTGAAAAACACATTTTGAAATTCACCTCCGTGATCACTACGGATTTTCACAATAGAAATTTGTTTTTCATTTTATTCTTTATTAAAGAAGGTTTTGAAAGCAAGAAAGGCATCACTTTTGTTAGTAAGCAAAAGAACCCAAGTAAATCTAGAGAAATTATCAACAATTATAAAGGCGTAAGATTTTCCTCCAAAACTAAAAGTCCTGGAAGAACCAAATAAATCTATATGAATTAACTCGAAAGGGTTAAAAATCAATACCACATCCTTTGGATTGAATGCACCTTTTGCTTACTTGCCCATTTGACATGCATCACACAACTTATCTCTTACAAATTTGAGCCTTGGGATGCCGGAAATCAAATCCATGTTGGTGATGTTTAAAAGTAGGTCCATGAAAGCATATCCAAGTCTTCTATGCCAAAACCAACTCTCATCCTCTATAACGTTTAAGCACTCAAAATTTTCATTAGAAATATCACATGCTTGAATAGAATTGACATTTTCATTTCTTTTCCCACAAAGAATAACTTTATTGTTTAAATCAAGAACTTTTCCAAACTTTTTATCAAAAACACTTTAAAATCTTTATCAAAAATTGACTAATAATAAGAAAATTATTGTTTACCGCCGGAAACAGAGACGAACTGGGATGGATCGTCTTGCCTGAGTTCTGGGGGCAGATGCTATTTTGATTTATCCGTCCACCTCTCCGAAGATACCAAGTTGATTTATGGCACCGTATATCGGAGGTTTGGACGCATGCGGCCGTTGTAGAAGATTTCGTCAGATTCTCCCTCGTTTATGAGGGGTTTTTGATTGTGGCGACGCTCATCCCTGCAGACGCAAGCCCCTGCGGTTAATTACGTTACCGCATCGCGATAACCATTTTCTCTTGCTCTGGAAGTTCACTTTGTGTCATGTGTGTGTTTTTGTTTTTATTTTGGTTGCCCATGGATTGTACACGGAGACTAATTTATGTCGTCGTTCGTAGGGCGTAGATTAGTCTAAATCCTTATATTCTTAGATTTGGGTTTGGTTTGATTTAAGGATCGTTAATCTATTTTGAGATTAAGATCAACTTAAATGTATGAGCATTTGAGCTCGATTATTTTAGTTTAAGGACATCGCGGTCCATTATCGTCGTGTTTGAGGCGAAATGTTAGTTTCAAGGACATTTTAGTCCTTTATAGCCATTTTAGAGGCGAATATTAGTTTAGGGATATTTTGGTCTATCATTCAGCCTATGCACACCTGTATTTGTTACGTGGCAAAGTGAACAATGGAGATATGGAATGTGCCTAATTTGGGGCACAATCCAATTTGAGGCATGCACGTCAATGCATGAAGAAGTTATTGGTCGTCGGGACCCACCACCTCTCTGAAGACATAGGAGAATTACAACGACATGTATCAGAGGTGTGAAGAGATGTACCCTTGAACTAAATTCCATATTTGAAGGAAAAGGGTTTGTTGTGGGCTTAAGAATTTTTTGTCATATTTGAGACCTTGGAGATTGAGAGCATATGGGATCAATTGATTTTTTTGTTAAGGATACGTTAGTCCAATTTGAGAGTAAGATCCACTTAACAACATTTTAGGATCTTCTTTTTTTTAAGACCCAGCAACAGGGCATTTGAACTCAGTTGCAAGACTTTAGCAACTTTAGCCAATTTAGGCTTTAATCTGCTTAGTCTCCCCCCCTTTTTTTTTTGAAAAAGTGCTAAGCACTTGTTTAGGCTCTGTTTAATCAGTCCCCTTTTTTATGCAAAAATTGCTAAGCACTTATATGAGTTCTGACACCCACATATAATCATATGGAGCTTTCAGTCATGGGGATTGCTCAATAAGTGTTGAACACTTTACTCCTTTTATTTTTATATGGAATGCTAGGCACTCTTTATGGCGTCCATGTGGAGAGCGTGTGAGGCGCTGGGCGTTGCCCAATGAGTGTTGAACACCTAGCCGTTTTGGGCTGCTTGGGGAGTGCTAAGCACTCTTTTCTTCTCTTTTGCGGTGCGCACGTGGGGAGCATATGAGGCGCTGCCCAATGAGTGCTAAGCACTCTTCCCTTCTGTTGCGCCTACGTGAGGAACACGTGCGGCGCTGGGCGCTGCCTAGTGAGTGCTAAGCACTCTTTTGTGGCACCCACGTGAGTAATACATGCAGCGCTGGGCGCTGCCTATCGAGTGCTAAGCACTCTTCTGCGGCGCCCACGTGAGGAACACGTGCGACGCTGGGCGCTTTTCTTCTCTGCTGATAGCATTTTTGCCCATCAATAGGATCTTTGTTTCGAAGATCTAGGATCAAGCTTCATTTTTAAGAACTAAGTTCTTTTGTAAGAACTAGGTTTCTCTTGTATGCCTTTGTTTTTTAGGAACTCAATTTCTGGTTCTTTTCTGAATCTTTGACTCCCAAGAACAAGTTCTTCCCGATGAGAATTAAATTCTCAACTTGTGGGAGACTTGCCTCGCGGATCTCAGATCCAGAGAAAGAACTAAGTTCTTTTAAAAAGGTTAAACCCTTCAATAGGTAAATGAGATATTTTGATCTCTATTTTTTATTTACCTAGAGTTTTTAAGGAGGGAGATCTTCTTCCTTGAGAATTTAATTCTCTGTTCCTCATAAAGCTTTCCGTCTCTTTTTTTTAGAAGCTTATGTGGGGTTCCTCTCTATCAGACTTGAAGACTTCGGTCCTTTATATAGTGGAAGCAAGTTTGTTAATTAGATTTGAAAAAATCTCTCATTAAGAGATCCCAATTGATTTGGGGAATTTTACCCACCATTGAATCTTTGATCCAAGGGTTTCTGTTTTACAGAACATATTTTCTTGTTTTTAACAAGATTAGGGAAATATTTTCCATATGCAGGGTTTTATTTTGTGAAATGGTGATTTTTAATCACCATTGGATTTTTAATCCAAGCGTTCTTTGTTTTACAGAGGGTAATCTTTCTTGTTTAGAAAGATTGAAGGAATATGTCCCAAAATAGAAATTTATTCTATGATCCAATTTGGGGAATATTTTCTCCCAACAGAATTTAATTCTGTATTTTGATGATTTATCATCTCCGTTGGATCAAAGATCCAACGGCTCTATTTAACAGAGAGTAGAATTTAATTCTACTTAGGCACCATCGCTCACGTGTTGTGCACATAGGCGCCATCTGAAAGTTTTAACTCTTGTTTAATTTAATAGATTCTTTTGTGCTTTGCAAACTGGCGCCCACGTGAGGAGCACGTGTGGCGCTATATAAGAGTTTTAACTCTTACTTAATTTAATATATTCTTTTTTTGTGCTTTGTACACTAGCGTCCGCATGAGGAGCACGAGAGGCATCACCATAGGATTTAATCCTATAAGATTGGCTCTGGTGCTGGCGTCCTTGTGGAGGGTATATGAGGCGCCGCCTCATTAATTTTGAACAGAGCTTTGCTATTTTATTGGGGAAAACAAATGCTCCCCACCGTTGCACTCACGTGGCTCACACGTGAGTGCGGTGGTGGCACTTTTTCTACCGTTTAATTTTCTGGGGAGTTGAACCGTCTTCTTATGTTTTATAAATAGGGCCTTTGGCCTTTGAGATGACTATTGTTTCCCTCATCTTCTTGAGTCTTCTTCCTTCCTTGAGAATTTAATTCTCTTTTCAAAGCTCAGATCTCTGTCCAAAGAAACTCCCCTTAGAGTTAAAACTCTGTCAAAATTTGTAAGAATCATGACCAAGATTTAACCTTTGAAAGAATCTGTTCATGTTCTAGGGTTTTCTAACCCATTAACAGAACTTTACTCTTCTTTTGTAATGATTTCTTAGAAATCTAAAACTTTTACTTGAGTTGACCATAGGTTTTAAAGTTCTTTTAGGGTTTTACCCTGTTACTAACTTTGATTTTTAAAGGCTATTTGGAATTTAATTCCATGTCCCGAGCGGATTTCTGGGATTTTATCCCATTGTTCTACAGAGCTTGGCTCTGAGAAAGATTTCTTTTAAAAAAATTCTTTTGGGAATTTTATTCCCTTTCTTATTTTCCTTGAAGATTTGAAATCTATTTACAGAACACATTTCTCGAGGGATTTTAACGCCGTAGTTCAATGAGATTTTCTTATTAAATGAGAATCCTTTTGGATTCTTTCAATGAGTCACTGCCTCATCATTGATGGGTGTTACCTTGATTTTGTGGGGGCCCCTATCCCTTTCTCTTTGAACTGTGGTGCGGTACAATTTTAGGTGTAAAAGAATCTTAAAGTCTTGAACATTGTGTCGAAATTAATCACTTTTTTTAGGTACTATGGCTTCCGATTCCTCTTTCCCCTTCGTTCGCTCGGAGAGTCTTTCGCCGACGCACCCACAGATTGGGAAGTCTTCGCACTTATTCTGGACTATGACCTAGAGCAAAAGTCTATTCATCTGTGGGGGTCATGGTATAGTCAAATTATCCAGGGTCGGCGTAGTTTTACTTGCGCAGCACCTTCGGAACCGATCCCGGAGATCCATTATGCTGACCCGCCGCTGGTAACTCACGCAGTAGAAGAGATCAACTGGACCTCGGAGGGTCGTCTTTAGCCTTCTATGGCATCAATACTAGTGCAACCGCCGATGGCCCTCGACATTTTAGAGCGATGCATATGCCAATGAGAGTCGCGTCCTTGGGGGCAAGTTTACATGATAGGAATGACTCCCTGTCATTCGGCTGGTTATCTGCAGTGGGTTTGATATTTCTTGTCGGCCAAGAAATAGCTGCTCCTGAAGACCGGGCTGTAGCCCGCGATCTATGTGTCCCTCTTTCACTACCACACTCCTCATGTGTGGTGGGTCAAATCTTTTCTGGAACAATGAAACATTCCGACCCACACGTTTCTCTTATCGGATCGGGAGGTTTCAATCTCATTGGAAGAGTTTGCAAAGATATCTTGATTATCCGCCAGAGGGGCATTATGAGGACATACTTGCCCCTGATGAGTATATCTTTACCACCAAATCAGTGGTAATGGGTCTTACTCTGGAGAATGCCATTCAATACCAGTTTCCGAGCTTAATCAAGGTGTTGAACATGGACGAGAGCTTATTCCTTAAGTCTGGTGGACACGGAGTTAGCTTCACAGATTTCATCGCCCGCTTTCTTCATCCGGAGGCTCTGTCAAAACAAGCTGGGAAGTTCGCCAAACTCGACGACCCGTTCGGATTTGGTTCGGACAACTTACCGACCGCGGAGGCAGATCTGAAGAACTTCTTTATTCCAGATACTCCAGTCGTCCCCTTCGCAGAGATTGCCGCTCCGGACATTGACGAGGAGACAATCTTCATTGGGTTTATCGGCTTGTGTCTGAGTTGGTTTGCGCTTCCGATGCACTCCCGCTATATGAGACCCTCTGTCTTTTATCTAGCTCATCGCATCGCCGCAGGGACGCGCATGGCCATTGGGGTCGCGGGACTGGCTCATTTATATCATGGCCTGAGCTTAGCAACCGACACTACTCATCCGGGAGTAAAGCCCGTAAATCTCCCATTGCACTGTTCACCTCATGGATCAAGATGCACGTGCTGGGTGCTTTCAGTGTTCATAAATGACCCCGATTTTATGAAGGATACAATTTTCCCTGGGTCATGCACCTAGTCGACGCTTCTGCTCTAGACTCAACACAGCAGGAGGCTCAGTGATTGCTCCTTCGCCCATATATGGTTGGAGACAGCATGACCTTTGTTGATAAAGTCATGACCATCGGCAAAGAATCTTCCAAAGTGATCCAACCCTTGCATGATGTTTTCAAGGACGGGGCTTCTGTGTTGATGTAAGTCGATATCGCGCACCCAGCGTGTCCGCGGGGAGGCCGAATATGCAAAAATCGATTTTTCAAATCTCGCAACACCGACTTGAACTCCAGGATCGATACTAAACCCTAACTAGCAAACTTGCAATGAGGTAACTACTTAGAAAGAAGTGTTATACCTTACGATACCAAGTCCTTCGGGTCTTCTTCACTGTCCTCCACCTCGTCATCATCTCGAAGAATCGAAAACAGATCGGGCAACCTCGACGGCCTCCTCGAGTCAAAGACGATCCACCCGAGAGTCTCTAATCCGAGCTCCTACCTCGAATCTGAGATAAATACGGCTTCTAGTTCGCTAAACTAGAAGTCCCAGAGGGTGTAGAGTGAGAAGATGAATTGATTCGTCTCTTGGAACCCTAGGATTCTCAACTCATGAGAGAAAAACATCGACTTTGACTTTGACTTTTCAAAGGAAAATTGACTTTCGATCCCTCTTCGGATGGAGCTTTTCTAGGATCAGACCTCTAGGTTTTTATGAAAAAGAAGAAGAACACTTGAAGAAAATGAGAGAGGAGAAGAGAGTTGGATGAAGCTTGACATGTCATTTATGATGAATAATAAACCAAGTGAATTATTGATGAGATAAATATCTCACAACAATCACCCTGGTTCATAAATATCTAATTTGTCAAGTGATGAGTCATGCCTTTTCCAAAAATATCTCCACTCATTTTCTACACCTCATTATTCTTTCATCCAAATGGAAAAAGAAACCCTGATGAGGTGTCTCTTCTAGAAGCTTTCTCGCAAAATTACGAGAACATCCCTCATCCGTATATACATACCCACATCCACATTCCGAAGAATACGAATACAAAGAGACGAAAATAATCTATCAATATAATACTAGGATCCGGCTTAAACCAAAGCCCGCTAGTATTATCCGTCCGATCATCATACGTGTACATGTACACGTAAGTGATCGAAGCCCTGCCGTAAAAGCATACGGCCTCTACACCTTTTGCTCGGTGTAGGGAAACCCTCTGTGTAGGACTTTAAAGACTCGACACTACGCTGGAAGTGGGTTTAACCACAAGCCGCAAGTGGTACTAGCTGCACGTAACGGCTACCTAGGTATGTGTCGATAAGAAGGCCGATGAGCTTGTTAGTGTATATGCCCTAGAGGCCATTATTGTATCATACTGGTTTGTATATTACTTAATGGAAGCTTGGGATATTCACAGTTGTATATACAATCTTGCTCGAAATGGTAGTATGCTACTTGGTTTGTCTCTGCTTTAATATGTGCATGTGTTTCTTTTAGCATATTGCTGATATACATATTAGTGGAGCCCTTAGGATCTTTGCTTGATTACCAGCGTTGTGATGGCGCTCGCACTCGTGGGAGCTGGGTAATCTATAAGCATATCCTTATACAGGTCCCTGGTTGTTGGACTATCGAGACAGGGCATCGATACTCCGGAGTAGACTAGCGTATGCGCTTCTCATCCCAGTGTGGGAGACGGTCTGTCCCACAGCCGTTAGTACGTCGTACTTGGGATAGTATGCGGGTGCTCGTTAGGTTACGAGTATACTGGACATGACTCGTCGGGAACTGTTGGTTGGTAATATACCTATCGTCAGTTATCAGTTCCCAGGTGACATGAGTACAGCTTAGTCCGCTGACTTGATACTGTCACTTCGCCTCGAGTGTGTTCCCACTGCACTTTGATTACTACCCTACCACGGCTCAAAGGAGTCATGCAAACAGGTAGTTTTTGGGTGCTGTCCCGAAGCACTTGGAGGCAGTGACGGTTAGACAGGATTCGTCTCTCCCGGTATTGGGGGTTGACATCGCGCTGTGTCCAGGAGAGCCATTACACGAGTAGTCCCTGGCCAGGGCAAGCGAGATATACTGGTAGGTTTCCAGTGTTATCTCAGGGTGTTCTGGGCTACACTCCGACACGACTTGTACCGCTATTAGGGGACTGACGTTCACCGCCCCCATAGGCCCGCCATGCGATGTATCAGACGAACAGACCGGACTGTACGGAGACTGTCACATACAGGCTCAGTAGGAGTGCAGATGGGGTTCACCTCGTCAGTCTTCTTATCGACATCTACCTGGGGACCGTTACGTACAGCTAGTGCCGCTTGCGGTCTGTGGTTAAACCTACTGCCAGTGTATTGTCGAGTCTTTAGAGTCCCAAACAGAGAGCTATTCGCCTTTAGGCAAAATGAGTAGAGGTCGCATGGTTTTGCGACAGGGTTCGTTCGCATCCGCGCACTTGTGCACGTTTGCTGTCCGGACAGTTTATACTAGCGGGCTTTGGTTTAAGCCGGATCCTAGTATATGATTTGAGATTGGTTTTTCTCAGAGTATTCGTGTTCCTCGGATCACGAATGCGGGTGCGTATGCACAGTTGCTTGAGATTGAGGGAGAGGACCTTGTTTAGGGTTAATGGCTATTGTCATTTTATTAACCCTATTGCTTTTGTGTGTATTATAGTTAATTGATAATTAGCTTAATAATTGTGCATGGTTGTTGTTGTTGACCATTTGACTTCATTGACTTGTTGACCTTGTTGACTACTTGACCATAATCATTTCATTTGGAAGATGCTCTTTGATCCTTGCAATTTGCATTAATATTGAAATGATAATGGTCATGTCTTGATTAAACCATGACAATTTTCTAGCTAATTATTGAATTAAAATAATGCACACATATTAGTGAGAATGGCTCACTAATAATTCATTCTCTCATATCATTTCTCTCTCTTGCTCATCCTCTCCCTCAAGCTCTCTCCCTCTCATGTGTTGAGAAACAAAAAGCTTGAGAAAAACCCTCACTTGATCTTCTCTACTCTCTTCTAGGGTTCAAGTCTTAGCATTTTTTGCACTCTAGTTACTCCTAGCTTGGAGTTGAAGCTAAAGGTCGAGGCTTTCGGGTGGATCCTTCTTTGACGGGAGAAGACAAGCAAGGTGACCTCTTTCTACCATTCCAAGGAGCAAGGAGAGAAGGACTTTGAGCTCAAGGTATAACCTTTCCATCACTTAGCTAGTTACTAGTTAGGGTTAGCTTGTTTTTGTTTAGCAAAGATCCTTAAAGCTTGGTCCATGTTGCCTATAGTTGATAAAAATCCAATTTTTATTATGTTTTCCTCCTCCCCGTAAGCACCGGGGTGGGCAACGTGGACTTACAGTGGTATCAGAGCCTAACTAAACATAAACTAGCTAAGTAGTTAAGTGTAACGAAGTTTCGAAACCGGAAAATCGAAAAACCAAACTCGCAAAACCCTAAGTTTCTGTTAATTTTTTTTCTGGTCAAAATAAAATTTGTTATACACCAAAAATTATCTCAGGGTTTTGTTAAGAACACCACCAAAAACGAGACAGAGAGTCGACCAAATGGTCGCGGATCCGCGGCAATAGGAAGCTATTGCCGCGCATCCGCGGCCGTCTTGTCTCCTCTCTGCCTCGATTTTGGTGCAGTGTGTTTCTGTGTTGGTTTTGTGATTTTTAGGATATGTTATATATGCCCAGATTTTTCAGAACTAAAATTTACTTTTGGGGGCCTATAAATCCGTATTTTTCCGGAACTTCACTACACTTTAACTATATCGGTTGTATCTGTGATGCTTATATGTATTGAACGTCGGCTAATCGCTATAAGTCGATTAGTCGGGGTTATACATCTCTGTGATCTGTGATTGTTATTGGTTTGTGGATATGAATGGGTTGGATTGTCGCGGGTGAATAGCCGGGGTGGATGTGAGATGAGCGTTATTTTTCTTTCATTCATTTGTAATATGTAAATTGATGTAATAATATTATTTGTATGGCCGCACAACCGGGTCGGGGTTGTAGCCGTCATTGTATAATTCTTTTTACTGTTTTTGCTCCTAGGATAGACCCATGGAGGGGGTGCACAAACTACCGGGTATCTCGAAGTGCAGAGTGGCCTACTCACGGTGGTGAGGGAGGTTGCTTCGCTTCGGGTGCTTGGCGGGTAGTTTGCCGCGCCCGTAGGGGTCTTGGGTGGGGTATTGGCTATTCACCGCGACCGTGTAATCCGCTTTACGTTGCAGGCTCGAACGCATTGCGGATTCCTAGTATATCCAATGTATTCATCTGTGATCTGTAATGTCTATCATTGCTATATATTTATATATAATAACTATTTAGGCGTTGCTTATGTTTTACAGCCGCGCTAGCCCAGCCCCCGCTCTGTCGTTAGTTAAGTAACCTAACGGGTGATGACGGGGCCCCGTGGCGAATGCGAATGGCATAAGCGTACGTCATATTTTGGTTGTTTTCTGCAATGGTAGGATTAAATGATGGGACGTATTAAAAGAACTAATGCAAGAAATAAACCAAGTAAAAGTCGATTGGAACACTTTGAAAACCACTCGGTTCTTTTCAAAACGAAACTTTTAAACGCGGAGATTGAACCACTCCTTTTAAAAGCTATCTCGTTCCGTCGATTATATCAAGTTCACTACGTTCACGGTTTCGCCAAAACCATTCGTAGCCCTCCGTCGTTTCGTATGAATATTCAATAGTATTCAAGCTATGTTTGTTGACCTTCGTCAAGGCATAGTGATTGGTAGCTGTTGGGTGTTCATATGTAGCATAGATAGATGCGTTGGTTTGGGACAGTCGTACTACCTTGTTGACCTTCGTCAAGGGTACGTGCGGGTGGGTTCAAATTAACCAGGATAATGACGGGTAGAACTTGACATGTGACTTATGATTTGTTGACCTTCGTCAAGGTCATAAGAGCATGGGGCAAAAATCCACATCGGGAGTTTCATAAGTACTGAAACTTGCTAGCGTTGCATACCATTTGGAGTGTGATGATTCTGGTAGGATTCCTTCGGTTTTATCACGCGATGACATTTGGATCCCGATCCTACTGTGAGTATATGCTACTTCTCGGGAAAACTCTCACTTAACGATCAATGCTATAAACCTAGTAGGTGCCTAGAAAGGTGTTAGCGGGGCTACGCCCACAGGGAAAAGAGGTTACTTAATTAAGGAACTTCGCGAAAGCGTTGGAAAACCTCCCTCGAAGTACCGACACTGGCCTGGCTGAACGGTTAAGCAAGTATTGTACGGTGAGAATGATCCCGACTAATCCTTTTCTTTATGGTTTGAGAAGGGATTCGAGAAACAGTGGGAGCCATCCAGTTTAGACAAACTAAAAATCACTCTAAACTTGCAAGAGCATCATGCTAAAGTGTTTCTTTTCTCTCTCCTAATTGCAGCGACCATTCAAGATGACCGGACTTAAGTTACTATTAGATAAAAATATATTGACAGGGCCAAACTACAAAGATTGGCTCAGGAATGTCAAGATGGCTATCACTTATGACAAGCTGGGGTATATACTTACCACCAAAGCTCCCCATGTCCCAGGTCCCACCTCCAGCGTCACGGATGTAGAAATCCGTAAGACATGGGAGATAGATTGCGCGAGGGCTAGATGCCTCGTACTAGCCTCGATGGACAATGAACATCAGAGGAGGCACGAGAATATGGACCTAGAGTCCATATTTCTCCATACAAAAGAACTGTATGGAGAGCAGTCTCGTATCGCTAGATACGAAGTGTCGAAGAAGCTTTTTTCGGCAAGGTTGGCCGTAGGATCATCGGTAGCGGACCACGTGCTTAAGATGATCGGCTACATAGAGGAGCTCGCGGACCTTGGGACCACGTTGGAGAATGAACTCTATACTGATTTGATTCTCCAGTCCCTTCCTTCCACTTACGCCCAGTTCATTCTTAACGTCAACATGCAAGGAAAGGAGGTTGAACTTTCCGAACTTCTGAACATGTTGAGGACTGCTGAGGGCACCCTACAGAAGGGTAGGGAGACATCCACTTTGTTTGTAGGAGGATCTTCCTCTTCTAGGTCCAGGGCGAAAGCCAAGGGCAAGAAGAAGAAAGCCCCCGCCAAACCAAGAGGCGGTGTCGGTAAAGTGGATACGAAGGGAAAGGGTAAAGCAACAAAGGTAGCGGGGAAGCTGGTGGGGAAGGAAGAATGCTTCTATTGTCACAAAAGTGGTCACTGGAAACAAGATTGCAAGGCTTGGAAAGCCAGAACACAGGATTTGAAGCGAGTTGCAGCTTCAGCTTCAGGTGTGTATGTTATTGAAAACTGTCTATCAATAAACTTTACATCCTGGGTATTGGATACCGGATCAGGATCTCATATCTGTAATTCTTTGCAGGCGTTGAGAAAGCGTAGAGTTTTGAAGGCAGGTGACATGACCCTCAGAGTTGCGAACGGTGCTAGCATGGATGCTGAGGCCGTGGGGGACTATCACCTGGGATTATCAGATGGACACTTTTTGGTTTTGCGTAGTTGTTTTTATGTACCAAATGCAACCTGTAATATCATTTCTGTATCTTTATTATCTAAAGAAGGTTATGAATTTGCATTTGTAAGTAATGTAGTGAACATTCACCTTAATCAAGTTTTGATTGGGTCAGGTACATTGAACAACGGTATATACGTTTTAAACCAACCACAGATTTTCAATATCCAGAATACACACAAAAGAAAGTCTCCAGAAATTAATAAAACTTTCTTATGGCATTGTAGACTGGGTCACATCAATGAGAGAAGATTGACTAAGTTACATACTGAAGGATATTTGGATCCGTTCGAATATCAATCATATGCCACTTGTCAATCCTGTCTCAAAGGAAAGATGACAAAGACTCCGTTTTCTGGACACGGAGAAAGAGCGAGCGAGCTCTTGGGACTCGTACACAGTGACGTGTGCGGTCCAATGTCTACACATGCGCGAAGCGGTTATTCTTACTTCATTACTTTTACGGATGATTTTTCAAGGTATGGTTATGTCTTCTTAATGAAACATAAATCCGAGGCTTTTGAAAAATTCCAGGAATATAAGAATAAAGAAGAAAAACAAACAGGCAAAAGTATCAAGATCCTAAGATCGGATCGATGAGGAGAATACTTAAGTGCCGAATTCCTGAATTACTTAAAAGAGAATGGAATTCTCTCTCAGCTTACTCCTCCATACACTCCGCAACATAACGGTGTATCGGAGAGACGGAACCGAACCCTATTGGATATGGTACGGTCCATGATGAGTAATGCTGAGTTACCGCGATCTTTCTGGGGTTATGCACTGGAAGCAGCTGCATATCTTTTGAACAAGGCTCCCACTAAGACTGTGCCTACCACCCCATATCAGATGTGGAATGGGAAGAAACCCTGTCTTAAGTATCTTAAGGTATGGGGATGTCCAGCTTTTGTAAAAAAGCAGCATGCGGACAAGCTCGAGGCACGTTCAGTACAGTGTAAGTTTGTAGGATACCCAAAGAACTCTAGGGGGTATCTTTTCTATTCCGCTGAGGAACAAAAGGTTTTTGTTTCTCAACATGCCCGCTTCTTGGAAACTGAGTTTTTAGAAACCCAGATAAGTGGGAACGCAATAGAACTGGAAGAAATTCCAGAACCACAAACTATTACTGAAAGCTTAGTGGAACCAGAAGGTTCAAAAGAACAGGACATTCCTACGCCACTCCGCAGAAGTAGTAGGCAGTCTCATCCGCCCGAGAGGTACTACGGTTTTCTCATTGACGGGGATAGAGAGGACTGCATCATAGATTGTGATGAACCTACTAGCTTCCAGCAAGCCATTCAGAGCGTCGACTCGGTAAAATGGCTGGATGCAATGCGGACCGAGATGGAGTCCATGTACACCAGCAAAGTATGGACGTTGGACATTGCTCCAGACGGGGTAAAACCCGTAGGATGCAAGTGGATCTTCAAAAGGAAGATTGGTGTAGATGGACAGGTTGAGACCTATAAAGCTAGACTGGTAGCAAAGGGTTTTCGTCAGTGACCTGGTTTGGACTATGACGAAACCTTTTCTCCAGTAGCTATGCTGAAATCCATTCGGATCCTTCTTGCCATCGCTGCTTTCCACGATTATGAGATTTGGCAGATGGACGTAAAGACAGCTTTTCTAAATGGTCATTTAGAGGAGTGTGTCTATATGGACCAGCCAGAGGGTTTCATTCAGGGTGGGAGCAGCGGAAAGGTGTGCAAGTTGCTCAAGTCCATTTATGGACTCAAGCAGGCATCGCGGAGTTGGAACATCTGTTTTGATAAGACGGTCAAAGAATTTGGCTTTATCAAAAATCCAGATGAACCATGCATCTATTGTAGATTTGTAGCGAGAACTGTAGTATTCCTCGTTTTATACGTGGATGACATTCTCTTAATAGGAAATGACATTCCTATGCTACAATCTGTCAAGGGGTTCTTGTCACACAGGTTCTCCATGAAAGACCTGGGTGATGTCTCATACATTCTGGGTATCCGGATCTATCGTGACAGATCCAAGAGGATATTAGGACTCTCGCAGTCCAGGTACATCGACACCATACTGAAGAGATTCAGTATGGAAGATTCCAAGCGCGGTAATCTACCGGCTTGTCACGGGATCACCCTCTCCAAAGAGATGTCTCCCAAGACTGATTTGGAGAGGGATCGCATGTCTATTATACCCTATGCTTCTGCGGTAGGCTCTATAATGTATGCGATGTTGTGTACCAGACCGGATGTGGCTTATGCACTGAGTGTGGTAAGCAGGTATCAGTCAAACCCTGGGGAGAAACATTGGATAGCAGTAAAGAACATTCTCAAGTACCTGAGAAGGACTAATGAGATGTTCTTGGTGTATGGCGGAAAAGACCTGCAGATTGAGGCCTTTGCTGACTCCAGCTTCCAGAGTGACAAGGATGATTCCAAGTCCATGTCGGGTTTTGTCTTTACCCTCAATGGAGGGGCGGTGTGTTGGAAGAGCTCCAAACAGGAAACCGTTGCTGACTCGACTATGGAAGCGGAATACATCGCTGCATCTGATGCCACAAAAGAAGCTGTCTGGATAAGGAAGTTCTTGAAAGAACTTCAGGTGGTTCCGTCCATTGTTGACCCAATACCTTTGTATTGCGACAACAACGGGGCTATAGCTTTAGCGAAGGAACCCAGGTCCCATCAGAAATCCAGACACATCTTAAGGCGGTATCACCTGATCAGGGAGATCGTGGATCGCCAAGAGATCGAGGTCCGGAGGGTTGCATCAGAGGATAACACAGCAGATCCATTCACCAAGGCCTTGCCCCAGACTCAGTTCGAGCGGCTGATCGAGATGATAGGTCTTCAATACGCCAGTACATGGCCTTAGTGCAAGTGGGAGATTGTTAGTGTATATGCCCTAGAGGCTATTATTGTATCATACTGGTTTGTATATTACTTAATGGAAGCTTGGGATATTCACAGTTGTATATACAATCTTGCTCGAAATGGTAGTATGCTACTTGGTTTGTCTCTGCTTTAATATGTGCATGTGTTTCTTTTAGCATATTGCTGATATACATATTAGTGGAGCCCTTAGGATCTTTGCTTGATTACCAGCGTTGTGATGGCGCTCGCACTCGTGGGAGCTGGGTAATCTATAAGCACATCCTTATACAGGTCCCTGGTCGTTGGACTATCGAGACAGGGCATCGATACTCCGGAGTAGACTAGCGTATGCGCTTCTCATCCCAGTGTGGGAGACGGTCTGTCCCACAGCCGTTAGTACGTCGTACTTGGGATAGTATGCGGGTGCTCGTTTGGTTACGAGTACACTGGACAGGACTCGTCGGGAACTGTTGGTTGGTAATATACCTATCGTCAGTTATCAGTTCCCAGGTGACATGAGTACAGCTTAGTCCGCTGACTTGACACTGTCACTTCGCCTCGAGTGTGTTCCCACTGCACTTTGATTACTACCCTACCACGGCTCAAAGGAGTCGTGCAAACAGGTAGTTTTTGGGTGCAGTCCCGAAGCACTTGGAGGCAGTGACGGTTAGACAGGATTCGTCTCTCCCGGTATTGGGGGTTGACATCGCGCTGTGTCCAGGAGAGCCATTACACGAGTAGTCCCTGGCCAGGGCAAGCGAGATATACTGGTAGGTTTCCAGTGTTATCTCAGGGTGTTCTGGGCTACACTCCGACACGACTTGTACCGCTATTAGGGGACTGACGTTCACCGCCCCCTAGGCCCACCATGCGATGTATCAGACGAACAGACCGGACTGTACAGAGACTGTCACATACAGGCTCAGTAGGAGTGCAGATGGGGTTCACCTCGTCAGTCTTCTTATCGACATCTACCTGGGGACCGTTACGTACAGCTAGTGCCGCTTGCGGTCTGTGGTTAAACCCACTGCCAGCGTAGTGTCGAGTCTTTAGAGTCCCACAAAGAGAGCTATTCGCCTTTAGGCAAAATGAGTAGAGGTCGCATGGTTTTGCGACAGGGTTCGTTCGCATCCGCGCACTTGTGCACGTTTGCTGTCCGGACAGTTTATACTAGCGGGCTTTGGTTTAAGCCGGATCCTAGTATATGATTTGAGATTGGTTTTTCTTAGAGTATTCGTGTTCCTCGGATCACGAATGCGGGTGCGTTTGCACAGTTGCTTGAGATTGAGGGAGAGGACCTTGTTTAGGGTTAATGGCTATTGTCATTTTGTTAACCCTATTGCTTTTGTGTGTATTATAGTTAATTGATAATTAGCTTAATAATTGTGCATGGTTGTTGTTGTTGACCATTTGACTTCATTGACTTGTTGACCTTGTTGACTACTTGACCATAATCATTTCATTTGGAAGATGCTCTTTGATCCTTGCAATTTGCATTAATATTGAAATGATAATGGTCATGTCTTGATTAAACCATGACAATTTTCTAGCTAATTATTGAATTAAAATAATGCACACATATTAGTGAGAATGGCTCACTAATAATTCATTTTCTCATATCATTTCTCTCTCTTGCTCATCCTCTCCCTCAAGCTCTCTCCCTCTCATGTGTTGAGAAACAAAAAGCTTGAGAAAAACCCTCACTTGATCTTCTCTACTCTCTTCTAGGGTTCAAGTCTTAGCATTTTTTGCACTCTAGTTACTCCTAGCTTGGAGTTGAAGCTAAAGGTCGAGGCTTTCGGGTGGATCCTTCTTTGACGGGAGAAGACAAGCAAGGTGACCTCTTTCTACCATTCTAAGGAGCAAGGAGAGAAGGACTTTGAGCTCAAGGTATAACCTTTCCATCACTTAGCTAGTTACTAGTTAGGGTTAGCTTGTTTTTGTTTAGCAAAGATCCTTAAAGCTTGGTCCATGTTGCCTATAGTTGATAAAAATCCAATTTTTATTATGTTTTCCGCCTCCTCGTAAGCACCGGGGTGGGCAACGTGGACTTACAGAGCTAACTCATCTGAACTCCTACTGAGCCTATATGTAACAATCTCTGTACAGTCGGTCTGTTCGTCTAAGAGTATTGCATATCGGGCCTAGGGGACGGTAATCGTCAGACCCATAATAGTGCAATAAGTAGTGTCGGAGTGTAGCCCAAAACTCCATGAGAAACTACTGGAGTACCAACCAGTAAATCTCTCTTTCCTTGGCCAAGGACTTTGTGTAATGTCCTTCCGAACACATCGCGATATCAACCCCCAAATACCGGGAGAGACGGATCCTATCTAACCGTCACTGCCTCCAAGTGCTTCGGGATTGCACCCAACTACTACCTGTTTGCACGCCTCTTTCGAGCCGTGGTAGGGTAGTAATCAAAGTACAATAGGAACACACTCGAGGCGAAGTAGCAGTGTCAAGTCGATGGACTAAGCTGTACTCATGTCATCTATGAACTACTACCCGACGATAGGTATAATACCCACCAACAGTTCCCGACGAGTCCTGTCCAGTATACTCATAACCTAATGAGCACCTGCATACTATCTCCAGTATGACGTACTGATGGTTGTGGGACAGACCATCTCCCCTGCTGGGATGAGAAGCGTATACACTAGTCTACTCTGGAATATCGATGCCCCATCTCGATAATCCTACGACTAAGGACCTGTATAGGATGTGCTTATAGATTATCCAGCCCCCACTTGTGTGACTGCCATCACAACGCTGGTAATCAAGAAATGATCCTAAGGGCTCTACCAATATGTATAAACAATATGCTAAAAGAAACACATGCACATATTGTGGTAGAAGCAAACCAGGTAGCATACTACTATTTTCGAGCAAGACTGTTACTATATCCGTGTATATCCAAAGCTTCCATTAAGTAATATACAAACCAGTATGATACAATAATGGCCTCTAGGGCATATAACACTAACAATCTCCCACTTGCACTAAGGCCATATACTGGCATATCGCAGACCTAAGATCTCGAATAGCCTCTCGAACTATGTCTGAGAGATGGCCTCTGTGAGTGGATCTGCAGTTTTGTTCTCCGTATCTACTCTCCTCACCTCGATCTCCTGGGGATCAACGATCTCCCTGATCAGGTGGTACCGCCTCAAGATATGTCTGGATCTCTGATGGGGCCTGGGTTCCTTCCCTAAAGCTATAGCGCCGTATGTTGTCACAATACTAAAGTATTGGACCAACAATGGAAGGAACCACCTGAAGATCAGTTAAGAACATCCTCATCCAGACTGCCACTTTTGCGGACTCTAATGCAGTGAACTACTCCGTTTTCATCGTTAAGTATGCAACGGTGTCCTGCTTGGAGCTCTTCCAACAGACCGCCCCTCTATTGAGGGTAAAGACATAACCCGACATGGACTTGAAGTCATCCTTATCACTCTGCAAGTTGGAGTCAGCAAAGGTCTCGATCTGGAGGTCTTTTCTGCCATACACTAAGAACATCTCCTTAGTCCTTCTCAGGTACTTGAGAACATTCTTTACTGCTATCCAGTGCTTCTCCCATGGGTTTGACTGATACCGGCTTACCACCCTGAGTGCGTAAGCAACATCTGGTCTGGTACACAACATCGCATACATTATAGAGCCTACCGCAGAAGCAAAGGATATAGATGTGATGCGAGCCCTTTCCAAATCAATCTTGGAAGACATCTCTTTGGAGAGCGTGATTCCATGACAATCCGGTAGACTACCGTGCTTAGAATCGTCCATACTAAATATTTTCAGTATGGTGTTGATGTACCTTGACTGTGAAAGTCCTACCATCCTCTTTGATCTTCACGATATATCTGGATCCCCAGAATGTAGTTGGCATCACCCAAGTCAATCATGGAGAACCTTAGAGACAAGAATCTTTTGACTGATTGTAGTATAGGAATGTCATTTCCTAACAAGAGAATGCCATCCATATGCTAGACGAGGAATCCCACAGTTCTCGCTACAATCTTACTATGAATGCACGGTTCATCTGGATTTTCGATAAAATCGAATTCTTTGACCGTCTCATCAAAATAGATGTTCCAACTCTGCGATGCCTGCTTTAGTCCATAAATGGACTTAAGCAACTTGCACACTTTCCTGCTGCTCCCACTCTGATTGAAACCCTCTGGCCGATCCATATAGATGCACTCTTCTAAATAACCATTTAGAAAAGTTGTCTTTACGTCCATTTTCCGGATCTCATAATCTTGGAAGGAAGCAATGGCAAGAAGGATCTGAATGGATATGGCCATAGACACTGGAGAAAATGTTTCATCATAGTCCAAACCAGGTTTTTGACGAAAACCTTTTGCAACAAGTCTAGCCTTATAGGTTTCAACCTGTCTATCTACACCAATCTTCTTCCTGAAAATCCATTTGCACCCTACGGGTTTTACCCCTTCTGGAGCAATGTTCAAAGTGCATACTTTGTTGGTGTATATGGACTCCATTTCAGTCCACATTGCATCCATCCATTTTACCGAGTCGCCGCTTTGAATGGCTTGCTGGAAGCTAGTTGGCTCATCATTATCAATGATGCAATCCTATCTATCCCCGTCTATGAGAAAACCGTAGTATCTCTTGGGCGGATAAGATTGCCTAGGAGTCCTGCAGATTGGCTCAGGGATGTCCTGTTCTTCTGAAATCTCTGGTTCTACCATACTTTCAGTAATAGTTTGTGGTTCTGGAATTTCTTCCAGTTCTATTGCGCTCCACTAGTCCTTTTTCAAAAAATTGATTTTCTAAAAAGTGGGCACGACGAGAAACAAAAACCTTTTGTTCCTCTGCGTAATAGAAATGATACCCCCTAGAGTTCTTTAGGTATCCACAAACCTACACAGTACTAACCGTGCCTCGAACTTGTCTGCATACTGCTTTTTGAAAAAAGCTGGACATCCCTATATCTTCATATACTGAAGATATGGTTTCTTCCCACTCCACATCTGATATGGTGTGGTAGGCACAGTCTTGGTAAGAACCTTATTCAAAAGATATGCAGCTGATTCTAGTGCATAACCTCAGAAGGATCGCGGTAACTCGGCATTACTCATCATGGAATGTACCATATCCAATAGGGTTCTGTTCCGCCTTTCCGATACACCGTTGTGTTGTAGTGTGTATGAAGAAGTAAGCTGATAGAGAATTCCATTCTCTTTTGAGTAATCCAGAAACTCGGCAATCAAGTATTCACTACATCGATCAGATCTCAATGTCTTGATACTTTTTCCTGTTTGTTTTTCCACTTCATTCTTATATTCTCGGAATTTTTCAAAGGGTTCGGATTTATGCTTCATCAAGAAGACATGTCCTTACCAAGAGAAATTACCCGTAAAAAGTAATGAAATAGGAATAACCACTTCATGCACCTGTAGATATTGTACTATACACGTTGCTGTGTATGAGTTCTAAGAGCTCGCTTGCTCTTACTCCGTGTCCAGTGAACGGAGTCTTTGTCATCTTTTCTATGAGACAAGATTAACAAGTTGCATAAGACTGATATTCGAACGGATCCAAATATCCCTCTCTATGTAATTTCGACAACCGTGTTTCATTGATGTGACCCTGTCTACAATGCCTTATGAAATTCCTACTTAATTCTGGAGACTTACTTTTAAGTGTGTTCTGGACGTTGAAAACCTGAGTTTGATTTAACACGTATATACTGTCCTCTAGTATACCTGACCCAATCAAACTTTGATTTAGGTGGATGTGGACCACATCGCTTACAAACTAGAATAGGTACACACAAACAATTATATAGAATCAATATCTGCCCATTTGTCAATCCTAGGTGATATACCCTACGGATACAGTATCCACGCTCTTTCCGTTAGCAACTTTGAGAGTCATATCACCAGCCTTGATAACTCTACGGTTTCTCAAAGTTTGTAATGAATTACAGATATGAGATCCTGATCCGGTATCTAGTACCCAGGAAATAGAGTTAATTGACATACAGTTTTCAATCACAAACACACCCGAAGTCGAAGCTACAACATGCTTCGGATCCACGATTCTGGCTTTCTAAGCCCTGCATCCCTTCTTCCAATGCCCTTTCCCGTGACAATAGGAACATCCTTCCTTCCCTACCGTTAACCCCAAAAATTTTGCCCTGCCCTTTCGCTCTATTTTACCGACACCGCCTATTGGCTTTGTGGAGGTCATTTTCTTCTCACCCTAGGCTTTCGCCTTGGATCCAGAAGAGGAAGATTTCCCAATAAGAAGAGCGGGTGTCTCCTTGGTTTCCTTCAGGGTTCCCTCAACTGGAAATATAACTTTCTTCTCCTGGGCGAAAGTAGAAGGTAGGGACTATAGAATTAAGTCAGTACATGACTCATTCTCCAACGTAGTCTCCAGGTCCTGTGAGCTTTTTAATATAGCTAATCATTATAGGGACGTGGTCCCCTACAGATGACCCGCAGCCAATCTCGGTTGAAATAATTCCTTCGAGGTCTCATATCTTGCGATACGAGATTGCTCTCCATATAAATCTTTGTTATGGAGGAAAATAGAAACTAAGTCCATCTTCTCATGCTACTTCTGGTATACACCATCAACTGAGGCCAACACGAGGCACTTGGCATTCGCACCGTCTTTTTCCCTTGTCTTGAGGATATCCATATCTACGACGGTGGAAACTGGACCTGGGACGGCAGGGGCTTCAATAATAATGAGGTGGTCCAGCTTGTCATAGGTAATAGACATCTGGACAAAGCTTTGCCAGTCAATATTGTATAACTCGGTCATTTTATTATCTAACTGTAACCTAATCTGGTCACATGGTCGCTACAATTAGGAGAGAGAGAAGAATACACTCAGCATGATACTCTTGCAAGTTTAGATTGGTTTTTAGTTTATCAAAACAGGATGACTCCCACTGTTTCTCGAATCCTTCCTCAATTCATAAAAGAAAAATTAGTCAGGATTAATCTCACCGTACAATACTTGCTTAACATTTCAGCCAGGCTAATGTCGGTACTTCGAGGGAGGTTTTACGACGCTTTCGCAAAGTTTCTTAATTAAATAACATCTTTTTCCTGGAAGCGTAGCCCCGCTAACACTGTTCTAGACACCTACTTGGTTTATATTATTGATCATTAAGTGAAAAATCTCCTGAGGAGTAGCAGATACCCACAGTAGGATTGGAATCCAAATATCATTGTATGATAATCCTGAAGGAATCCTACCAACATTATCACACTCCAAATGGTATGCAACACTAGCAAATTTCATATTCTTTAGAAACTCCCGATGTTGATTTTTGCCCCATGCTCTTATGACCTTGACGAAGGCCAATATATCATAAGTTACACGTCAAGTTCTACCCGTCATTGTCCAGGCTAATTTGAACCCACCTGTACATACCTTTGACGAAGGCCAAAATAGTAGTACGACTGTCCCAAACCAACGCATTTATATATACTGCAGATGAATATCCAGCAGCTACCAATCACTATGCCTTGGCGAAGGTCAAAATACATAGCTTGAATACTACTGAATATTCAACTGAAATGACGGAGGGCTACAAATGGTTTTGGCGAAACCGTGAACGTAGTGAACTTGATATAATTGAAGGAACCTGGTAGTTTTTAAAAGAAGTGGTTTAAGATCCGCATTTAAAAGTCTCCTGTTTTAAAATAACGAGTGGTTTTAAAAAAATTCCAACGATTCAGCTTTGGTTTGTTTGCTTTGCATTAATATAATGAGGTCCCATCATTTACACCTATCATCACAGAAAAATACAAAAATACCACGCCCGCTTATGCCATCCGCATTCGCCACTGGACCCCGTCTAACACCTTTAGGTTACTTAACTAACGCCAGAGCGGGGGCTGGACTAGCGTGGGTGAAAAACATAAGCAACGTCTACTATATAGCATATATATAATAAACATTCGTCTGACGCAATAATAGGCATTCCAGATCACAGATGAACATGTAGGATTACTAGGAATTCCACGTTTCATTTAAGCCTGTAATGAAAGACAGATTCCACGGTCATGATGAATAGCCAAACCCCACCCCAAACCCTTACGGGTGCGGCAAACTACCCGTCAAATACCCGAAGAGAAGCAACCTCCCTCATCAAAGTGAGTAGGCCATTCGGCACTTCAAAGTATCCGGTAGTTTGTGCACCCCACCTTGGGCCTATCCTAGGAGCAGAAAACAGTAAAAGAAATAATACAACAGTGGCTACAACCTCAATCCAGATGTGCCCCGCAAAATAATATTACATCACTTTACAAATTTACATCGAATGAAAGAATGAAAACCCTTATCTTACATCCCCGGCTATTCATCCACGACGATCCAATAAAGTTCATATACATAAACCAACAAGAATAACAACACAGATATGTGCAACCCCGACTAATCGACGTATAGCAATTAGTCGACGTTTCCAAACACATATATCACAACTTGAAACTTTAAACAACGTTAAAACTACGACTTCGAAACACTCTGTATTGCCACGATAAAAAGATAACAGTATATCCAAAATTGGCAAAAACAAACAACACCTGAGACCTTAGATCCAAGCAACTAGAACACTGACCAAAATTAAAAGAATTCCACCAAAATAAAAAAAGGTGAGGCCGAGAAAAATGAGGTTTTGGCCGGTCACATTCAGGTGAAATTGCTTCATTTTTTGTGTGTGCTCAAATCACAACAAGTAGAGCACTCTGCAATTGTTTTAAAAAAATTTAGAAGCTTGGAAAAATTTGACAGAAACTTGGAGTTTAGGTTTCGTGTTTCGGAGTTATTTCGGTTTCGTAGTTTTACACTTCGTATAAACAATTAGCTAAGGTTTGGTTAGGCTCTGATACCACTGTAAGTCGATGTCGCGCACCCCGCGTGTCCGCGGGGAGGCGGAATATGCAAAAAACGATTTTTCAAATCTCGCAACACCGACTTGAACTCCAGGATCGATATTAAACCCTAACTAGCAAACTTTCAATGAGGTAAACTACTTAGAAAGAAGTGTTATACCTCACGATACCAAGTCCTTCGGGTCTTCTTTGCTTTCCTCCACCCCATCGTCAGCTCCAAGGATCGAAAATGGATCGGGCAACCTCGACGGCCTCCTCGAGTTAAAGACGATCCACCCGAAAGTCTATAGTCTAAGCTCCTATCTCGAATCTGAGATAACTACGGATTCTAGTTCGCTAAACTAGAAGTCCTAGAGGGTGTAGAGTGAGAAGATGAATTGATTTGTCTCTTGGAACCCTAGGATTCTCAACTCATGAGAGGTCTAGGGTTTTATGAAGAAGAAGAACACTTGAAGAAAATGAGAGAGGAGAAGAGAGTTGGATGAAGCTTGACATGTCATTTGTGATGAATAATGATCCAAGTGAATTATTGATGAGATAAATATCTCACAACAATCACCCATGGTTCACAAATATCTAATTTGTCAAGTGATGAGTCATGCCTCTTCTAAAAATATCTCCACTCATTTTCTACACCTCATTATTCTTTAATCCAAAATCCAAAAAGAAACCCTAATGAGGTGTCACTTCTAGAAGGTTTCCCGCAATATTACGAGAACGCCCCTCATCCGTTTATACATACCCGCATCCATATTCCGAAGAATAGGAATACAAAGAGACGAAAATAATCCATCAATATAATACTAGGATCCGGCTTAAACCAAAGCTCACTAGTATTATCCGCCCGATCATCATACGTGTACAAGTACACGTAAGTGATCGAAGCCCTGCCATAAAACCATACAACCTCTACACCTTTTGCCCGATGCAGGGAAACACTCTGTGTGGGACTTTAAAGACTTGACACTACGCTGGCAGTGGGTTTAACCACAAGCCGCAAGCGGTACTAGCTGCACGTAACGGCTACCTAGGTATGTGTTGATAAGAAGGTCGATGAGCTAACTCATCCGAACTCATACTGAGCCTGTATGTGACAATCACCGTACAGTCCGGTCTGTTCGTCTAAGAGTATCGCATATCAGGCCTAGGGGCGGTAATTGTCAGACCCTTAATAGTGCAATAAGTCATGTTGGAGTGTAGCCTAAAACACCCTGAGAAACTACTGGAGTACCTACCAGTAAATCTCTCTTGCCTTGGCCAAAGACTTTGTGTAATGGCCTTCCGAACACAGCGCGATATCAACCCCCAAATACCGGGAGAGAGAAATCCTATCTAACCGCCACTGCCTCCAAGTGCTTCGGGACTGCACCCAACTACTACCTGTTTGCACGACTCCTTTGAGCCATGGTAGGGTAGTAATCAAAGTACAGTGGGAACACACTCGAGATGAAGTAGCAGTGTCAAGTCGATGGACTAAGCTGCACTTGTGTCACCTGGGAACTGCTACCCGACGATAGGTATAATACCCACCAACAGTTCCTGACGTGTCTTGTCTAGTGTACTCAGAACCTAATGAGCACCTGCATACTATCTCCAGTATGACGTACTGATGGCTGTGGGACAGACCATCCCCCCTGCTGGGATGAGAAGCGTATACATTAGTCTACTCTGGAGTATCGATGCCCCGTCTCGATAATCCTACGACTTGGGACCTGTATAGGATGTGCTTATAGATTACCCAGCCCCCACTAGTGTGACTTCCATTATAACACTGGTAATCAAGCAATGATCCTAAGGGCTCTACCAATATGTATAAGCGATATGCTGAAAGAAACACATACACATATTGAGGTAGAAACAAACCAGGTAGCATACTACTGTTTTCGAGCAAGACTGTTACTATATCCGTGTATATCCCAAGCTTCTATTATGTAATATACAAACCAGTATGATAAAATAATGGCCTCTAGGGCATATAACACTAACAATTGAGGGCTCGTGTTGTTTATGTGGTATAACCCACATCGCTTTGCCCAGCAATTGGGTTACAACCAAGGCGTTCCTCTTAAGGCGTTCCTGTTTGATCTGGTTGTTACGGAAGAGGGCATTCGCAGTGCGGTGCATCATTTCATGTGGTTAAATATGGGGTCCTGTTTCCTCATCAGCGAGCCGAGTTATATTCCAAAGGTTCGAATGCTTACGTTGCTTGGTACCAGCATACAACGGGTGTTGTCATCAAGGAGGAGAGGTTGCTGCTGCTTGACCATAAAGATATTGTCCCAGCCAGTAATCCAGCGGTCCTACTGAAGCGATGAGCAACTGTGTTCCTTTCTTTGAGAGAGAGCGCCATGGTTATAGCCCCGCACGCTTTTCTTAGTAAGCCTTGACCAGATGTTCCTGCGACAGCGGTAACTGTAGTGTCTCTGGAATCGGGCAAGATCAGGACCCGCCGTCTGAAGAAGCCTGTTAAGAGAAAGCTTTTATCATCGGCTGTTGGTGTCATTTCGCAGAAGAAAAAGAAATCCTTATTTTCTGCTGACGTCGTATTTGGCCAGGAGCCCCATTCCCCTATAGCGAGGGCTTGTGCGAGTATGGCACCAATGTCGGTCTGTTCGATGCGCCTGTGTCTGATACCGATCTTCAGCCCGCCATTGAAGCTTCCAAACGACTGGCCCGTGAACATGTGGCGTTAGCCTTTATTGAGGAGTCTGGTATACTTAATTTATACTCTCCTGTTTATATCCCCTCCCCCTTTTTTGAATTTATTATGCTTTACTAACGCTCTCTTCCTTAATAGGTATTTCTGCTGAAGAGGCTCTCTCGGCTTCCCTCAATACGTTTGATGAGGAGGAGAGGATCCACGCCTCCTTAGGCCTTGGTATGATTCGTTTCACTACTCCTTTATATTTTTAATTCATGATCTGACCTTTTTTTGTATCCTATTATAGGAACCACCACAACCCAGGTTGTTCTGAATGCAATGCTAACCGTAGGTGGTGATGTAGAAAAGCCTTCAGAGCCACCGACTGTGGCTGAGGCCTTCTCAAGGCTACCACATGAGGCATTGCTGAAGCAGCCGATGATGGATGCCACAGCAGATCCGGAGGCCGAGATTGATTTGGACGATGATGTCCCCCTATCAGAAGTTTTGAGGCGATCGGTTCATACATCCCAGACTGAGAGGAAGCATAGAAAGCACGCTGCAGGGGAACATCAGGCTCTCTTGGCTCCGGGCGCGGGTTTGAGTAATGCTCAACCCTCTGGCATTCCTATAGTGGACGTTCCTTCTGTCCTGTCTACTGCCCATAGACAGGTTGCACGTGCGGCCTGAGAAGAAATTGAATGACTACTTCAAGGTAGAACAACGCACGGTTCTTAGTAACAGCCCTTTTCTTGCATCATAACACACGCATTTTTTGACAGGGCCAAGTTTAGGTGATGGCGTGGCAGGTGAAGTGCCGGCGACTAAAGAGTCTGAAGTAGCCAACCTTTCTCTGGAATCTGGGATCTTTCCAACTGCCGCTTCTTCCCCCTGTGGATCCCTGATATTGGCGGGTGATGCAAGCATTATGACGACCCTTATTGAGTTAGGGGATGAAGGTGTGGATGCTGAATCTACTTTCCCAATGGAAACCGAGGGAGCCATCACAACTGGTGACGCTTCAGGCACCGTCTCAGTTTCTGCCCTGTCAGGTGCTCCTTGTGTTATTATCTTTGAGTTTTTAATCCTGCTAGGCATCTCTAATGATATCTCTTTTATTCTGAGCATAAGCGTGGTAAACCCTAATGCTGTAATGACTGAAAAATTACCGCCGGTCATTGCCTTGACTGTCACGGTTCCACCCCTCTCTTCTGCATCTCCCCGAACTCTGGAAGGTGAAGATCTCCCATTTCATTGCTTCAGTGTAGATACAATTTTCTTGAATTAACCAAAAATTGTCGTAATCCTGCAGGAGTGCTCTTTGATCACTTACACCAGGTGTTAAGCCCGCATTTTGACTTCCAATCAGAATTCGTTCCCCCTTCCAGCATTGGTTAGTATATTCTTCGCTTGGTGTTTCTTCTTTTCATGAGTAAGCTTTCTGTTGCTAAACCTTTCTCATATTGAACACAGTATCATGGCTCAAGGGAGGGAGCGAAGGAATAGCCGAGCCTCCCGTGCTCCCTGTCTTGCCACTTTCAACAGCTGGTACGGTAGATCTCGTCCGTCAGCTTTCTTCTTTTTTAAGTTGAAATCTGACCCTTACTCGTGCTTGATTTATTTTGCAGCAGCTTTGTCGGCTTTGGCCCCTTTTGAGTATCGCATTCGCATGCCCACGGGCCTTTTGCTAAGCGTCAATCTTCCAGGGGCGCGGTGACTAGCAGAAGGATGTTAAACGAATTTATCGAAGATCTTGATGCCGAGGCTCTCACTTCTGCAGCGGATTTCGCTGACGAAGTCAACCCTATGCTGACGACGCTTGTGAATTTCCACAACAAAGATTTCGTCGGCCTTTGGGTTGATCATTGTAAGTGGATCGAGGCTTGTCTGTATAAGATCGAGCTCAAGCGTCTCACTCCTGAAGTATTGACCTTGAAGGCTCAGCGGGTCGCGTGGATCAAGCAAAGTGTCGATTTCATTCAATATTTTGAACAATAGTTGACCTTGAAGCGAAAGGAGCACGAGACAGCTTCCGGCGAATCCATCCAATTGCACGATCAGATCGAAGCAAATGCCGCGCAGCTGCAAGTTATTTTCGAAAACCTCCAACATAATAATTCTAATGGGCTATCGCTAAGGCAGAACCTCGATTTTACCGAGCGGGGCATTCAAGATTGCGAGTTTGCCAAGCAGGAAATCGCCGAGAAACTTTCATCATGCTTGCAACAACGGGGTCAAATTGAAACGGGGCTGGCCGCAGTAGTAGCATGCGAGGAAGAGCTGCAGGGAGCGCATGAGCGGGTTGCCAATTTGTTGAAAGCCCCGCCTTCTTAACAATTGCAATTGTATTCCCCCTTTTATATTAATTGTATCTCTTAAACACTTTGATTTGTGAATAAAGAATATACACTTTTTTCATGCGCTCATCTTTTTTTTGATGTCTTGATGTGGCGCTAATTAGTTTACTTACTCGTTTCGGAGTCCGTAGTTTATTCACTCGTTTCGGAGTTTGTAGTTTATTCACTCATTTCAGAGTTTCTAGTTTATGTACTCATTTCGGAGTTTGTAGTTTATTCACTCGTTTTGGAGTTTCTAGTTTATTAACTCATTTCAGAGTTTGTAGTTTATTCACTCGTTTCAGAGTTTCTAGTTTATGTACTCATTTCGGAGTTTGTAGTTTATTCACTCATTTCAGAGTCTCTAGTTTATGTACTAATTTCGGAGTTTGTAGTTTATTCACTTGTTTCGGAGTCTCTAGTTTATATACTCATTTCGGAGTTTATTTAGTTTACCTCCCTTAGGTTTACAGGCAAACTTGTCCTAACGTTATATATAGATAACCTCCGTTCTTTATTACAGAGGTCCGTTGGGTTTTGTGGTACTAGGGTTTTGGTCTGTGGTACCATCATGTTGGCTGATGTATTCTTCGATATGCGGTCTTTAAGCCGTTGTTCGAGTAGCCCCGCGATCGTCGTGTCTCTGATCTCTTTGAGGGCTAGACAAGACGTCTTCAAGTAATCTTCTTAGGCTATATGATCGTTGGAAGAGCAAGCGTTAGGAATTTGCCATATCACTTTTTGCTTGAGCTTAGGCTCAATTTGGAGCCCTGATGAGTCAAAACCACTCCGTGCTGGTGTGGGATGATCTCAGATAGTCTCTAAGGCTTTATATGAGTTGCTGTCGAGCTCGATTTTTGTTTTGATGATGCCATACCGTTTTTTTGCTGAAGTATGGTATACATCTATAGGACCTCTATACTTTATGTATTGCAGTTGATGTCCGGAGCTAGGAATATGCCTTTGCTCCAATTTGATTTGGCTCGTTGGAGCTTTGTTAACATCGCGTCTGCACTCTGATGGAATGAGAAGGTACGCCGGGGTAGTCTCTTAGTTGTATATGAACTATCAAGACTTGGATCTAGGATTTTGCCATGGCTCCATTTTTTATTTGACCCTTGAGTCCTTGTTGACGTCATTTCTTCATCCTGACGGAATGAGAAGGAACGCCGGGATTGTCTCTAGATTGTATATGAACCGTCAAGACTTGACGCTAGGAATTTGCCATTGCTCCATTTTTTATTTGACCCTTGATTCTTTGTTGACTTCGTGTCTGCATCCTGTCGGAATGAGAAGGAACGTCGGGGTTGTCTCTAGGTTGTGTATGGACCGTCAAGACTTGGAGCTAGAGTTTTGATGTGACTCCACTTTTGATTTGACCCTTGGGTCCTTGTTGACATTTTGTCTGCATCCTTTCGAAATGAGAAGGTACATCGGAGTAGTCTTTAGGTTGTCTGTGAACCGTCAAGACTTGGCTCTCCCTTTGACGTAGACTGGTGGAAAAATATGTTTCCCTTTTCATTTGTGCCCATGGATCGTATACAAGAATCAATATGGACATATTTGCAGAGCAGAGGAAATTTTATTTTACTTTATTTTTTATTTCTTTCCGCGATACTCTATCTTTTTAGCTTTTCATACTGTGAAATTCGCGATTGCCCAATCATTTCGGCTTTTTATCCGCGGTGCCTAACCATTTCGGCTATTTTTTTAATATTTTTACACGCTGCTTTTTATTGCGAGTTGCCTAAATATTTCAATTGTTTTTATATGCATATTTTTTGCTCGCTGATTTTTATTGTGAGTTGCCCCATTATTTCGACTATTTCATATGCATTTTTTTGCTACTCGCTACTGTTTTTATTACGAGTTTGGAATCTGATACCAACCTTAGCATCAGCATCGCTACGACTGGGATATTGCCAGGAGCGAATCATCATTTGCCGTGAAAGGACTTGGGGTTTGACACCTGTTTGGGCATCAGCATCACTGCAATTGGGATATTGCCAAGAGCAAATCATCATTTGCCTTTGTCGATTTGAACAAAGACGGCTTGGCAAACAGGGTTAGATTCTTTCGACTAGGGCTTTTTGACTTTATGAGCCGTAAGGGTCTTATAAAGTTATTTCTCCCTAAAAGTTGTGAGGATCTCATAGGTGTATTTTCTCCTTAGGAATCGTGGGGATCCCTAAGTGATGTTTTCTCTCGTAAGTCGTAAGGATCTTCCAAGAGTGTTTTCTCCTTATAAGTCGAGAGGACTTACAAGTGTCGTTCACCATATGCGGACATTTCTCGCTATTGGTGGAACTTGGTGGGGAAAATGTTTATTTATGCCCATGGATTGTATACAAGAGTCGATATTGGACTATTTGTAGGGCAAGTTGGGGAATGTGATGGCTTAAGAACATGTTTAGCTGCCTGTAGCTTAAGGATTTTGAATCCCGTGAGCCGTGAGGGTCTTATAGGGAAATTCTCCTCACAAGTCGTGAGGATCTCGTAAGTGTATTTATTTTAACGAGACTACTTCCTTTCGGGTTTTCACAAGCTCGCCGGTAGTCCTACTGTTTTTACTCACGGCGCCCTTTTGGGTTTTCATCCGTGCCCATTTTGCTTGTGGACGTACCTTTTTTTTACCGAGATTGCGCCCTTTCAGGTTTTCACAAACTCGCCGGTAGTCCTGCTGTTTTTACACACGGCGCCCTTTCGGGTTTTCATCCGTGCCCATTTTTCTTGTGAACATACCTTTTTTTACCGAGATTGCGCCCTTTCGGGTTTTCACAAGCTCGCCGGCAGTCCTGATGTTTTTACTCACGCCGCCCTTTCGGTTTTTCATCCATGCCCATTTTGCTTGTGGACGTACCCTTTTTTTTACGTGACCCATCTGTTTGCCGGTGGGACGTAGGGGTGACTTCACCGCTGGAGTTTCTGTGCAGCCGATAAGACTTGAGTTGCAACCCTCGTCGTTGAGGCTTCGATTGCAATATAGATCTCAAGGGTGGATATCGCCGTATTTAGGACGATGTGCCGTGTTTGAGGCGAAATTTTAGTTTAAGGGCATCTCGGTCCGTTGTCGCCGTTTGAGGCGAAGTTTTAGTTTAAGGGCATCTCGGTCCTTTACGGCCGTATTTGAGGCGGAATTTCTAATTTAGGGACTTTTCGGTCCAATGTCACCGTTTGAGGCAAATTTTTAGTTTAAAGACATCTCGGTCCTTTGTCGCCGTTTGAGGCAAAGCTTTAGTTTAAAGACATCTCGGTCCTTCATTCGGAAATGAGTATTAGTTTAGGGACGTCTCGGTCCATTATCGCTTTTTTCAAGGCGACAGATCTTTTGGATACTACTTTTAGGGTTCTAACTCAGGAAGATAGAGAGCGGACATAAGCGTCATCATCTATCATTGACCCAGGTCATAACCTGTTAGGCATAGTATTTTTTGAGGAATCAGCCATTTATTGGCCGAAACAGTCTTTCGCCATGCATATCCATGAGCAGGTAGGCTCAGCCTTGGTAGACTTTGTTTATGATATATAGGCCTTCATAGTTTGGCTCGAACTTCCCCCATTTTGCACGATTGGGGATCATAGGTCTTTTGACGATTAGCACGAGTTTGCCTTGGCGGAATGTTCTCGTCCTGGTCAGTTTTTCGTATGACCGTGTCATCCTTGCCTTATAAGCCTCCACGTTTTGCAGTGCTATAATGCGAGTTTCTTCATGCTCCTCGAGCTGAAGATGAGCATTTTCTTCATCTGTCAGCTCATATCGAACCGCTACTCGTAGAGAAGGGAGTTCGACTTCCTGGGGAAGCACTGCTTCCGTGACGAATACCAACATGTATGGTGTTGTATTCGTCGTTGTTTTGAAGGTTATTTGGTACGCCCAGAGAGCTTCATACAACCTTCATGCCAGTCTCTCTTGTTTCTGAACACTGTTTTCTTTATAATCTTCGTCAAGGTCTTGTTGAAAGCCTCAGCTAGACCGTTGGCACGAGGATTATAGACTGAAGAATATCTCCAATCTATTTTATACTGTTTTGCGAAGCGGCTGATTTTATGGCTCTTGTAGGCTGGTCCATTATCCGATATTATCCGTCGCGAGGTGCCGAACTGGTAGATGACATGGGTTTTGAAGAAATGGAGGATATTATCCGTCTTCACCTCCCTTAGTGGTACTGCTTCTGCCCACTTAGAAAAGTATTCGATCGCTGCCAGTATGAACCGATGTCCTTTAGATGATGTTGATTCATTGGGACCAATTATATCGGTTCCCCACATTTTGAACGACCAGCTAGCTACTGTTGGGCGTAGCGGATTTGGATGCTGGTGGATAAAGTCCCCGTGAATTTGGAATGAGTGACACCACTTCGTATATTCGAGGCAGTCCTGAATCATTGTGGGCGAATAGTAACCCATTCTTTTGATCTTCAGCTTCATTTTTGGCCCAGCTTGATGAGAACCGTAGAGTTCGTCATGGGTTTCTTGGACGACTCTGTTCGCTTCTTATATTCCCAAGCATCTTAACCACAGGCAGTCAAACGATCTCTTGTATAGAGTATCATTGACGAAGGCAAAAGACATGGCTCGTTTTATGAGCTGATGTCAAGATGACGCATTTTGAGCGTTCGTTGGGATTTGAAGTAGTCTACGAATACTTCCCTCCAATCCTTGACCTTTTCTTCCTCCTCTATTTGGAGGGCTGTTTGTTTGGCCATTTCTTTTTCCTCGGATGGCTCTGTTAAGTCCTCCGAAGATATTTTTGCTGGCGCGAGAACCCTGCGGCTTTGCACGATGATCTTTATATCGTCGAGGTCTTCGTCGGCTAATTCCTTAGCCAGCTTAGCCAATGCATCCGCCTTGCTATTTTCCACATGCGGTATGCTCTCTAGGATGTAGGAGGGGATTTGTGTCAGCAGTTGCTGCACACCTTCACCATATGCTATTAGCTCTGGCTTGCACATCTGATAGTCGCTGTTTACTTGGCTAACGATCAGCTGGGAGTCTCCATATATGAAGAGGTCTTTGATTCCCATGTCGACAGTGATCTCGAGACCTGCTATCAAAACTTTATATTCAGCTTCGTTATTAGTCCTTGACTCCGTTAAGAAAAGAGCGTAACGCAGTATCCCTCCTTGCAGAGTCATGAAGATAAAGCCCACTCCGGCTTTAATTATGCAGGTGTTGTGCTTTCACCTCTTCAAGGAAGATGCTCCATCGAATTAGAGTTCCCAATAGGAATCATTTTCTTCCTTCTCTCTTTCGATTGTGTCGAACGCATGTTCATCCGAAAACTCACAATTTAAGGGGGGGTCAGCTGGTATCAGACGTTCACCAAGAAAGCCAGCGATAGCCTGGCTTTTCACTGCTTTGAGAGGACGATACGTTATCTAGAACTCCATCAGGAGGAGGGCCTATTTGGCAAGCCTTCCTGTTAGTATGGCCTTTGATATTAGATATTTGAGAGGATCCACCTTTGATATAAGATGAATCTCATGTGCCAAGGCGTAGTGTTTGAGCTTCGTTATCGCAAAGATTAGTGCCAGACAATGCTTTTCGATGGGGGAGTAGTTATTTTATGACCCCAAGAGAACTCGACTCAAGTAGTACAGAGCTCTTTCCTTTCCTTGGTCGTTCTCATGTGCCCATAATGCGCCTAGAGAACCATCAAGGGCTGTTATATATAGGATGAGAGGTTTTCCCTTAACTGAAGCGGTCAGCACTCGTGGGTTTTGTAAGTACCGCTTGATTTCGTCTAGTGTGTTTTGGCACTTTTGATCCCATACGAACATGGTCCCCTTCTTCATTAAACGACTGAAAGGGACGGCATTTTCCCGAGAGGTTAGCTATGAACCGTTGGATATACATGAGCTTTCCTTGAAGGGATCGCAATTGCTTGAGGGTCCTTGGCGTGGGCATTTCCGTAATCGCCTTAATCTTTGAGAGATCGATTTCGATACCCCGGTGCCGTATGATGAATCCCAGGAATTTTCCTGAGGAGACTCCAAATGCGCATTTTAGAGAATTCATCTTCAGATTATACTTCCGAAGACGTTGAAACATTATGTTCAGATGTTCCGAATGTTCCTCGTAAGACTTGCTTTTCACCACCAGGTCGTCGATGTAGCATTCGACAATCTTATGGATGAGATCATCGAAGATCTTTGTCATGGCCTTCTGGTAGGTAGCGACAGCGTTCTTTAAATCGAAAGGCATCACCTTGTAGCAGAATATGCCCAGCGGAGTCCGGAAGGCGGTATGTTTTTGGTCTTCAGGATGCATTTTTATTTGGTTGTATCCTGAAGATCCATCCATGAAGGAGAAAATCTCGAGTAGACGTGTTATCGATCATTAGCTTAGTAACAAGTAATGGGAAGTCATCCTTCGGGCAAGCTTTGTTGAGGTCTTGAAAGTCCATACAGATGCGCACCGTCCCATTTTTCTTCATCATCGGAACGATATTGGCAATGCAGTCAGGATATTGAACTTCCTGGATGAAGCTGGAGTCAATTAGTTTCTTAACTTCGGCGTTGATACTCATCTTGAGTTCGAGCCGCATTCTTCTTAGCGCTTGCTTGACTGGCTTGATGTCCAGCGATATGGCTAGTTTATGTACTACTACTTTTGGATCTAATCCCGGCATCTCGAAATAGTTCCATGCGAAGCAGTATTTATATTGCATGAGCATGCTTTTTAACGTGGCTACCTGTTTTTTAGATAGCAGCTCATCGACGAACGTGGGCCTCGGATCGTTTTCCGTCACTAAGTCAATTTTCCTTAGGTTGTCCGCCGTGGTGTGTATCCCGTCTTCCAGCTCTTTTGGTGCCGGTGGAAATTCTGAGATCACCTCATCCTCGTTATCATTTGTGAAGCACTTGAAAAGGTCATCCATAGCCTCATGCCCTTCCCCTTCCGAAAGTGTTATCACATGGCAGGTACGAGTCTGCTTCCATTCTTGATGCCGGGCTGGTCCTATCCTTGCGATATATGTTATCTTTGGCTCATGTTTTTGCGGTGGGGTTACCCTCCAGCTGCTAGATAAAGCGAACTTGTCTTATTGATACTGGTCTTTAACCCAGTCTTTGAAGGTGAAGCAATCTTCAAGGGGATGTTCTATTGCTTGGTGATAGGAGCAATGATCCGGGTGATAGACCTTGTTCATTTGTTCGGGGTGCCGAGACTTCGGGAGCGTTACCATTTGATGCCTCATGATAAGGTTGAATATTTTCCTTATCTTGTCTTGAGGGAAAAAGCATCCCCGACCCATCTTCTTGATAAAGGACGGGTTCCAACCACGTTCTTCTTGATAGCGTGGCTTCTTAGATCTGCCATGTTATTTACGAACATTGTTTGCGCTATTTGTATTGTTTTTGCCTCTATTTCGGGATTTTTCCTTTTTGCGAGGACATACAGCGAGCTAAGGATGGAGGACATTGTAGTCCTCTTTCTCCGCGGATTGCTGGTTGAGGCATTACGTCTTGGCCTTTTCATAAATAGCCATTTCGCGACCGTGGCTATCCCGAATCTTTTGACAGGCTTCTTTTATTAGTTTGTCAACTTGTTCTTCGAACGATGGGCTTAACGTTCTTAGAGAGGGATCTCATTTTGTTTCAACGTCACAGCTATTTGGAAGAGCGTTCTCTTCTTTACCAGAGCTGTTTATGGCATGACAGTTGTAGAATCGTTCCCGTTTCTTGGACCGAACGTATACGAGCCCGGTTGTTTCCAGCTTCCCGTTAGACATCTTTCGCTGGGCCCCAGGGATATCCTAAATCTTTTTGTAGAAGTGGGCTTGTCAAACAGTTTGTTCGAAGGGTACACCTTGGCATCTTAATAGTCTTTTCAATCTATCCATGTAGTATCTTGGCAGAAGGATTGGTTGAAGCCTATCAAGTGTAAAATCGGCACCGTGACAGACTTCTTTCTCTACTCTGGTCTCTGTAGATTGGTAGAAGAGGATCGCCTTTTCACCTCTTCGCCTGGGAGGCACATAGAAAGTTTGTAGTTCCTGTACACTATATATATCGAGCGCATCAAGTTCCTTGTAATGCCGAGGTGGAACCATTGTGATTTGCAGGCTCTGATCTGCTTCATCAAGGGTTTGCACTGATGAGCGGATGGAGAACACTGCGCCGGCCTCGTCCTCGAAGTTGCTGCCAAAGACCAGAATACGGGTCGATGTTCCAGGCCAATTGTTTTCTTTCTGGGGTTGCCCCGAGTAGACTATTTCTTCATCTTCCTCGGAGTCGCTCCCAAAGATCGGGATAATGGCGATGGACTTCTGTTTATCCTCCGGCTTATGACACCTCTCCGTATCTTCGAAGTCCGGTAGGAAGTACTTTGCATCTTCATATTTTCGGACCTCGTTTACGGAGAATGGATTCAGCCCCCCTGTGACGGTGCATTCCAGACCATCCTTGAAATATTTCATACATTGATGTTGTGTAGAAGGGATGATGTTGTACTCATGCAGCCAGGGCCTGCCGAGCAGAGCATTATAGCAAGTCTTGGCATCAATGACATGTAATTTGATATCAGTGACGAGCAGGCCAAAGTGTAACGTCAGTATTACGGACCCAAGTGTCCGTGACGACTGTGAGTCGAACCCGGAGATGGTAATTTTGTCTCTGGCCAAGTGTTGAACGTTCATGCAAATCACCTTCAGCACTTTCACATTGAGAAGATTGACGAAGGATCCGTTGTCGATAAGGATTTTGCCTATCTTGATGTCGTGGCAGTACCCGGTGACATATAACGGGCGATTATGCTCACACATTCCAAGAAGGAGATCTTCATCACTGAATGTAATGTCAGCTGTGTGGCCTCCGCAATCTCATCCTTCATCTTCTCTTCTGCGAGGAAAGCTTGGAATTGATCAGGCTTTTGTAATGCCTTGATTAAAGAATCTCGTGCCTCTTTGGACAGGAGGAGAGCATCCAATATGCTCAGTTGTGAGGGTATTTTCCTCAAATGCGCCAGGACGTTGTAATCCATCTTATTTTTCTTAGGCGAGTCCCTCACTGCGAGCACTTTGACAACTCCCTCATTAAGGGTGATTTCATCAGGGATTTTTTGTTTCCCTTTGTTTCTTTAGCTCGAACCTTTATTTGTAGGTTCGAGATTCTTTTCACACAGCATACGATTATGCAGCTGAATGTTCCCACAGTTCTTCTCCCCCTCTTCTCTTTCGGAGGTGGAGTCTTTGAAGAGAGGGCTGAGGGTCATTTCGTCCTCAGAATCGCTCCCGAAGGTAAGAACCTGGGGTTTATCCCCTTCCGAACTGGTATCAATCATATGACAGTTGCCATTCGTTTTCTCGCGTGCACTTGCGGCACCTTTTTGAAGTCGACGAGCTTCGTGCTTCATCCTCTGAAGTGTTTTTGATGGGCAACATATCCTTGCTACCACTTCTTGAAGGCACTGCAGTCTTCTGTGGGATGGGTAACCCTCCGATGATATAGGCAGTAGTTTGGATGTGAATCCTCTCCGTCAAGACGTATGACCCCTGGAGTGTTTCCTACCAGAGGTGGCAGCTTCATTCCTATTGATAGGGCTTTGGCGAATCGATTCTCTGCCTTGATCCTGCTTTTATTTATGGTAGGTGTGCTTCGGTTTGGTTGGTGTACTTTACGACTCATCCTCATCGCAGCTTCTTTACCGTGAAATTGATGCTTAGCCTTTTCGTATATGGCTGTTTCGCGTTCTCGATCGGCTTTGCTTTTCCGAAAGGTTTTGTTTAACAGCCTATCGATTGGGTCTTCTTATGGTAGTTCTGAGGATTTTGGCGCCGATCCGACCCCCGGTTCCTCTGCGTTGTTTTTTGATGCTGATGGAGCTTCTTCTCCATTTAACAACGAATGAGAGACCATGTGGCAACTTACTACATAGTCTTCGGTTTCTTCTGATGAGTCGTTTTCTTTATCGTTGTCACTATCCTTGTTCTCAAGAATATGCTTGAGGAACTCTTCAAGGGTGACTGGTATCTATGCCTTCTGGTTGTACTCCTCCAGCGCGTCAATGTACCTTTGTAGGTCTGTGTGTTTGTCGTCATACTGGGCAGGTTGCACAGGCTTCTTGGTCTTCTTCTTTTCCTTCGAAGACTTTGAAGGCTCGACTTGGGGATTTTGCCATTTGTCTACAGTTTTCGGTACGGGATGCGGTTTCAGCACCCCTTCAATGATTTCCGGTTCAAGTGGGCTTCTCCATCTGACTATCGGACATGCCTTGAGATCTTTCAGCATTCTTTTGGTTTTAGCCGAGAGAATGATTTCCCGTGGAGTTTCTTCCATGAGCGAGCATGATGCCCTTGGTGCATCCACCTTTTTGGGAGTGTGCTTCTATAGCGGGTTCACCTTCCAGATCTCAGACAGCGCGAATTTCCCCTGTTGATATTTATCCTCGATCCAATTCTTGAAGACGTAGCAATCCTCAATTGGGTGGCTCACCATTCTATGATAGGAGCAGTAGTTGGGGTTGTTGACATCGCCGTGTTGCGGTGGACGTCGTGGGTCTGGCAATGTGATGAGTTTGTTGCGTACTGCCAGCTCGAACAGTCTCCACGTCTTGTCATGGGGAAATGAGTAAGCGCGTCCTAGCCTTTTTTCCAAGGATAGGCGTGGACGCATATTATTTTAGCAAGCAACCAGTTTCGGGTCACTCGTTTGTTGTTAAGTGTTGGCAACGAAGGCCACTTTCCCTTTACCCTTGGCATTTCGAGGGTCCATTTTTGAGGAGGAAGGCCCGTGGCCCATCTAGTCCATTTGGGCCAGCTTGTCAATCAAGGCCTGCAAGGTAGTCGGCTTGAAGAACATCATGAATTGGGACACAGTCGTTTGTGGATTTAAGGTCCCGATGAACATGCCCATGGCAGGGGATTCTTCGATACGTTTTTCGCACTTTGACCACAGGTTCCGCCACCGAATCGCGTATTGGACCCAGGTTTCTCCCGGCTTTATCATCGCATTAATTAATGCCGTGATCGGGGTGCGCTCGCTTGCGCTGGGAACCGCTGTGTGAACAGCAGTTTCATTTCTGTGAATGTTTTCACGGAGTCATTTGGGAGCTCCGAGTACCATTTAAATGTCGTTTCTGACAGGCTGCCAACGAACTGGCAAAGCAACAGTTTGTTATTACCTCCAGGGTTGCCGCACAGAGCTCTGAACTGCGCGATGTGCTAATAGGGGTTGCCTGTCCCCTTGTATACATGGAATCTGGGGATCGTATATCCCGGTGGGTACTGATTTGGTCATACCATCCTGGGTACGGTCGCCCGGTTCTGACAGTTTGGCCGGCCACTTCAATCGCTTGATGAACTCGTATTTATTGTGTGATGGAGTCATCAAGAGCAGCCTTTGAGATCGTTTCCTCCTTAGCTGTTGATAGAGCTGGAAGAGGGTTTGATGTTTCCCCTCTGTCATCCTCGACGATTATCGGTGGATCTTCGGCTGGAGGTTTTGGCTGGATCATCATTCCAACCATGTCTTGGAACAGAAGTTCCATCTGCTTTATGTTAGCAGCTTGTTCCGCGGCCTCTTTATCCTTGACCTTCACAGGAACTCTGTATCGGTTTCCTTCTCTTGAAGCTATTCAGATGCCGATTCCGGGCTTTCTTTCTTCCCGGTAACTGCTGACATTTTGATCAGCATTTCCTGGAGCTTTTGTTGTTGCTCCTGAGTTTTTGTCAATGACCGAGTTTGTGGCCGATGACCCATGGAAGCACGGCTTTCCTCTTTCCCGAAAACCATGTAAACCGTGTGTACGATCATGCCCCCAGACTTGGGGTGTTTGGGTCCAGCGCCTTTGGAATTTTCCGCTGGTGGTGGGATTTTCTCCGGCCTCTTCCTTTTGTGGGAGTTCGAAGTTGAAGGAGCCGTTATAACATGCACCAGTATGGAAGACACCCCTCACTGTATGATGAAGGGATGGTCTTACTCTTGCTGAACCTTCATTTTCTTCAGTCGGCGAGAGTAGTCTTTGTCGATTCAAGAGTCTTGGACTTTCCGCCAGTCCCTGTGAATTTGGGAGGAGAGCCGTTGGTGGGACTGCTCCAGTTTTGTCTGCATTATGGCTTCTGCAGGCGAGGGAGATTTCTTCAGCACCGCGGTTGGAGAGTTCTTTCACACACTCCTAAGCAGAAAACTGTTCCCGGTTGGAACAGCAGCGTCAACTTCCACCATTGGAGCCGGCGGAGTGAATCCAGAGGGTGAGTTTCTCCCAGATTTTCTCACTCGGTGCCAGTAGCGACGTCAAGTGTGTCTTACAGAAGGGACCGGCTCAGTTTTGGAAGCGGTTGTGGCTTGCCCCTGGTTTTGTTGAGGAGCTCCAGCAGTTGTCAGCCTATTAAAGACCGACGTCCCTGGCAAGATTTGATTGGAGACGGTCAGCCTCTGGAAGACCGATCGCCTGACTAGTGAAGCACTTTTGACGGATTCATTAGCCCATTCGGGAATCATGGGCTTCTTTGCGGGCCCGCTTGAGTTTTGGCTCAGCCTATTAAAGACTGAAACCCCCTTTTTGGACGACTCGTTGAGAGGTGCCATTGCGGTCGTCAATCGGTGGAAGACCGACTTCTTAGGAATATTGGGTTGCGGCGTTGGGGCACCGATGCTCATTGGTGGGAGCATGATCCCAAAGAACAATCCGGTAGTAGCTTGCATTACCTACCCCACAGGTATTGAAAATATGGAGGTCGCATTGGGCCCGTAAGTCACTCCTCCAGTTAGGGCAGAACGGGAGTTGCGGTTGCAGGTTGTGCAGTTGGAAGCCATTGATGTTCTCTTCTTCTTTTGCACAGGAGCAAGACACTAAATCTAAGTACCTCGAATCCAAGGGCAACCATAACGAACCGTGATTTTGTCCGCGAAACACGACACGCGGAGTGTGGAGTGGAAAGAGGAAAATGTCCCACTGGACGTGCCAGAATCTGTTTACCGCCGGAAACAGAGAAGAACTGGGATGGATCGTCTTGTCTAAGTCCTGGGGGCAGATACTATTTGGATTTATCTGTCCACCTCTCCGAAGATACCAAGTTGATTTCTGGCACCGTATATCGGAGGTTTGGACGGATGCGGCCGTTGTAGCAGACTTCGTCAGATTCCCCCTCGTTTATGAGGGGTTTTCATTGTGGGACATTCTTCCCTGCAAGCGCATGCCCCTGCAGTTAATTACGTTACCACATCGCGATAACCACTTTCTCCTGCTCCGGAAGTTCACTTCATGTCGTGTGTGTGTTTTTGATTTTATTTTGGTTGCCCGTGGATTGTATATGGAGACTAATTTATGTCGTCGCCCGTAGGGCATGGATTAGTCCAAATCCGTATATTCTTAGATTTGGGTTTAGTTTGATTTAAGGATCGTTAATCTATTTTGAGATTAAGATCAACTTAAATGTATGAGCATTTGGGCTCGATTATTTTAGTTTAAGGACATCGCGGTCTATTATCGCCGTGTTTGAGGCGAAATGCTAGTTTTAAAGACATTTCGGTCCTTTATCACCATTTTAGTGGCGAATATTAGTTTAGGGACATTTTGGTCCATCATCCACCCTATGCGCATGTGTATTTGTTACGTGGCAGAGTGAATAATAGAGATATGGAATGTGCCTAATTTGGGGCACAATCCAATTTGAGGCATGCACGTCAATGCATGAAGAAATTATTGGTCGTCGGGACCCACCACTTCTCTGAAGACGTTGGAGAATTACAACGATATGTATCAGAGGTGTGAGAGATGTACCCTTGAACCAAATCCCGTATTTGAGGGAAAAGGGTTTGTTGTGGGCTTAAGAATTTTTTGTCATATTTGAAACCTTGGAGATCGAGAGCATATGGGCTCGATTGATTTCTTTATTAAGGATACGTTATTCCAATTTGAGACTAAGATCCACTTAACAACATTTTAGGATCTTCTTTTTTTAAGACCCAGCAACAGAGCATTTGGACTCAATTGCAAGAGTTTAGCAACTTTAGCCAATTTGGGCTTTAGTCTGCTTAGTCTCACCTTTTTTTTTAAAAAGTGCTAAGCACTTGTTTGGGCTCTGTTTAATCAGTCCCCTTTTTAATGCAAAAAGTGTTAAGCACTTATATAAGTTCTGACGCCCACATATGATCATATGGAGCTTTCAGTCAAGGGGATTGCCCAATAAGTGTTAAACACTTTACTCCGTTTGTTTTTATATGGAGTGCTAGGCACTCTTTATGGCGTCCATATGGAGAGCGCGTGAGGCGCTGACCAATGAGTGTTGAACACTCAACCGTTTTGGGCTGCTTGGGGAGTGCTAAGCACTCTTTTCTTCTCTTTTGAGGCGCGCACATGGGGAGCACACGAGGCGCTGGGCACTGCCTAGTAAGTGCTAAGCACTCTTCCCTTCTATGGAGCCTACATGAGGAACACGTGCTGCGCTGGGCACTGGGCGCTGCCTAGTGAGTGCTAAGCACTCTTTTGTGGCGCCCATATGAGGAACACGTGCGGCGTTGGGCGCTGCCTAGTGAGTGCTAAGCACTCTTCTGCGGTGCCCACATGAGGAACACATGTGCCGCTGGGCACTTTTCTTCTCTGCTGATAGCATATTTGCCCATTAATGATCAATAGGATTTTTGTTTTGAAGATCTAGGATCAAACTTCATTTTTAAGAACTAAGTTCTTTTGTAAGAACTAAGTTTCTCTTGTATGCCTTTGTTTTTTAAGAACACAATTTCTGGTTCTTTGCTAAATCTTTGACTCTCAAGAACAAGTTCTTCCCGATGAGAATTAAATTCTCAACTTATGGGAGACTTGCCTCGCGGATCTCAGATCCAGAGAAAGAACTAAGTTCTTTTAAAATGGTTAAACCTTTCAATAGGTAAATGAGATGTTTTGATCTCCATTTTTTATTTACCTAGAGTTTTTGAGGAGGGAGATTTTCTTCCTTGAGAATTTAATTCTCTGTTCCTCTTGAAGCTTTCCGTCTTTTTTAGATGCTTATGGGGGGTTCTTCTCTATCAAACTTGAACTCTTCGGTCCTTTATATAGTGGAGGCAAGTTTGTTAATTAGATTTGAAGAAATCTCTCATTAAGAGATCCCAATTGATTTGGGGAATTTTACCCACCATTGGATCTTTGATCCAAGAGTTTCTGTTTTACAGAACATATTTTCTTGTTTTTAACAAGATTGGGATTTTTTTTTCCATATGCAGGGTTTTATTCTGTGAAATGGTGATTTTTAATCACCATTGGATTTTTAATCCAAGGGTTCTCTGTTTTACAGAGGGCAATCTTTCTTATTTAGAAAGATTGAAGGAATATATCCCAAAATAGAATTTTATTCTATAATCCAATTTGGAGAATGTTTTCTCCCAACAGAATTTAAATCTGTATCTTGAGGATTTATCATCTCCGTTGGATCAAAGATCCAAAGGCTCTGTTTAACAGAGAGTAGAATTTAATTCTACTTGGGCGCCGGTGCTTACGTGTTGTGCATGTGGGCGCCATCTGAGAGTTTTAACTCTTGTTTAATTTAATAGATTCTTTTGTGCCTTGCACACTGGCGCCACCCGCGTGAGGAGCACGCACAGCGCTATATGAGAGTTTTAACTCTTACGTAATTTAATAGAATCTTTTTGGTGCTTTGCACACTAGCGCCCGTGTGAGGAGCACGTGAGACGCCACCATGGGATTTAATCGTATAAGATTGGCTCTGGTGCGGGCACCTTTGTGGAGAGCACGTGAGGCGCTGTCTCATTAATTTTGAACAGAGCTTTGCTCTTTTATTGGGGGAAACAAATATGTTTTTAACAATCAACGACAAGTACATTTTATAAAGTAGTATCATTGAATTTTATATTATCTCTACCGATTATTTTACCTTTTCTATCATCCCCAAAGGTGACCATGTCACCTTCTTCTCTTGATAGGGTTGCAAAGTTTTTGATTTGCCAGGCATGTACCTTGAGTAACCACTATCAAGAAACCATCAATCTTCACGTTGCGAATTGCGGTGCACATATGGATAATGCATGGAATGTAACTTTTGGTAACCAAGTCTTTGTGGGTCCATGGGAATTAGTCTTTGGAACCTAAACTAAATTTTTAGAAGATCTATTTTTGCAATGGTATGAAATATGTCCAATACGACCACAATAGTTGCACACAATATAAGTAGAGAATGAATGTATGTGTAACATGATAATGTCGTGAAGTGGAAGTAACTCTAGTATTTGGTTTTCTAAAAATTGGAGCATGAGCATGATGATCATGATGATATGAGATAGTGGCATATAAGTGATAAGCATGATGATCATAAGACGTAGAGGCATGCGAAGATTTAGCCTTAACAAAAGTAGTCTTGAAAGAAGACTTATTGATCAGTCATATTTATTGCATATTTTTACGGTCATTTTTCCTATTTTTATTAATTACTAAATGGTGTTATTTGTAATTTAAGAACATATGTGGATTTATGTGTAAAAATATTTTGTCATAAGTTTCTTAACTTATAAGAAATATAATTAGGAGTATTATGTTGAATATCTTATTCAAATAAATATCCATGTGATTGTTAATCCTTAAGAAAAATAATTACAACTATATTTTTTAACAATTATTTATATGTTGCCTAAACATTAAGTAATTTAATTGTGAGCAAAAATTAGTTGGAATATTTTCTCTTATGAAATAAATATAACTAATAATTTGATTTGAAATATTGTGCAGGCATTAAAGTAACAAATCAATCCAAGACTACAAATAGGATCAAGAGATCCAAATCATATCAATTGCAACAATCAAAATTGCCAAGTTTGGGACTAGATTGAAGATTCACGCGACTGCAGAGAAACAAAAATATTTTCAAGAAATTATTATCTGGAAGACCTTTAAAATCACGATGAAAACACAGGAAAAAAATGGAGACCTAAAGCCACAAAAGAGTGGCGGTTCAGCGGCAGAACAAGCACAATCGCGGCGGATCAGCGGCTGAATGTGGTCCATTCGATCTAGGTTTTTTGGGGCATGATCGTCTTTTCACATGCGTCGATATGAGTTTTAGGGTTTCGTCTTTCAGAATCTATAAATAGTAGTGAGAGCACCCAACAGAGTGGTATCTAGGGTTTAATGTTTAAGTTTTAGAATTTTGTTTAGTTTTAGCTTCTTCTTTATTTCTTTAGCCATTCAAATTTTGTATGCATCTTCAAGTTATGAATAAAAGGTAGAGTTATTTCATTTCTTGTCTTTTTTTATTTCTGCAATTTAATTTTCCACACTTTAATATCTTGCAACTTTATTTTATTGCTCTTTAATTATTTAGACCGTAGATTTGATGATTTTCTTTATGAGTTTTATTTTTCCCCTTCTTCTTTCTGAATGTTTTCAAGGCAATGATACTCAAAAACACTCCTTACTTTTGTGAGGGCCCTAGTAGTTAGTCTTGTCTCTCTTATTCCTTCTTCATCTATCTTCTTTTTATTTTAATCGGTTTCAATGAGTGAGTAATTTCTTACTTGTTAGGGTTTGGAGGCGAGGATAGTTTAATTGATGGAAACTTACTTTAAATTCTTTTTATGATTTTTAATTATATATAAACTTTAATCAAAGGGAATCTTAATCCTCTTATTTAGGCGCACCCTCAATTCATGAAAGTTGCGATCTCGATTTGAGTTTAGTTAAGGTTTCTTTGTTGAAGGGTTTAGCGTAATAACGATCAATGGAGGGACAAGGGTAAATAGAGAGAATCCCTAGTACATCTCTTAGAAGCCTAATCTACATTCATCATTATTCTTATAGTATTAATTAATTAAAAAGATAAAAAGAATATTTTTAGGAAAAACCCATCTTTTAAACTACCCAATCCGAAAAGCCATACAAGTCATTGTCTTATAAAGTTTTCAAATGTTTTTAGTATAAAACGACAAAAATCCAACCTTTCTTCTATTAACTCGTCTAAAATAAAATAAGTAATTCAACATCTCCCTGTGGACGATCCGTACTCACTATCGGCTAGCTATTTACGACACCGTTATTGATTACGGTATTTAGGACACTTTAAAACTCAATTTTCACACCAATCAAATGGCACCATTGCCGGAGAGATGGTAGTATTATTTTTCTTGTTATTCAGGTTGATTTCTTTTTATTTTTTTACAAAAAATTTTTTTCAATAAAACCAATAAAATAAAATACCGCATCTTGTTTCTTTTGACGGCTTGTTGAGTGTGCAAAATTCTTGAGCATCTGGAGTGAGCCAACAGAAAACTTGAACACTGGAAATAGAAAGAAAGAGAAGATGGAGAACAGTGCCAAAATTGTGGGAAGATCGATCCATCCTTAACCGCGAATCCACGGCCATCCATTTTGTTCGACTGCGATTTCGCGACCTTACAGAGTGATTGCGCGTTAAATTTTTCTGGTAAAATTCTTCTCTTCATAACACCCTCTTTGTAGCTCCAATAAATTGTATTTCTTTGCAGGATTCTTTGCAAACAGCATCGCCAGGAAAACTCTTTTTGCGTGTTTAAAATTTTGGATATTTTTGTTTTGCATCAAATAATACGGACTTAAGGGGCAAGAAACCCAAATAAAGATTAGGTAGGGAGTTCATTACCCTTTCTAAATCCCAAAAATCATAAACAAGCATAAGCATCACTTTACATTAATTGAAAAAGATCTAGATAAAGTCTTAAGGACATTCGCACTCGATTAGGATAAAGGAGGGTTGTAGGTAATCTATTACTTATCCGCATTTTTCTTGTGGTATCTAAGGCAAGTGTGACTAAAGCAAGTGGTTTACTTAATTAGGCTCACTATTTCGGTGATTCATATAACGGATACTTTCCACTTACCTGGTACTTACCTGGCTTTAAGATTGATAAAGAGGTGATAAAGGATTTATCCTATGTTTTGTCCTTTGAAAGTCTAGAAGCGCACTAGTGATTTGACTTAGATGACCCTAATTCTAGGTATTGTTTGTGTAACACCCGAGCCCAATAATACTATTTATATTACTAGTTGAGGGTTATATACTGCTCATTCCATTTATCCTGATTGTTTGGTGCTTTTTGCAAAATTTTAACCGGTTAAGTCATTTTGGCACATAACAAATTTTAACTCCTAAAATGAAATTAAAAATGTCCATGTTGGCCTACTCGTCGCCACTAGTCGCGTGGTAGCGTCCGCACGTCGAGATTCCGTCCCGTTCGGCTAAACGGGCAAGTTTGGACGACTACGCACGCGTACAAGTGTACGACTTGGGGGCATGCATTTTAATCATTAAACACCTCTTTTCAAAATTTGGAACCCGCTTAAAATCCTATAATTTGAATTTGGAACATTTGGGCGCAACCCGGGCGCGATTTGGAAATGTTTCATTTAGCGCCAAAAAGGCCCATTTAATAAAATATTGTGAAACTAAAATATATATACGAATACATCTTCTTTAACAGTTAAATCATTCAAATCCTTTCAAATTTCCTTTTTAAATTTCGCCTCAGCCAATCAGGCTTCCCTCGTGGGCCCCCTTCAACCGCCTCTCTCTATCTCTCTCTCTAATCCCCTTCTCTTTCTATCTCTACAATCTCTCTCTCTCTACAATCTCTCTCTCTCTCTCCAATCCTAACCTCTCTCTCTCTCTTCCTATATATATAAACCCCCTGTTCACCCTTCTTCCTCACACGAGGAAAACTTCGCGTGAACCCCGAACCCTAACCCTAGCCTCCTCGTGATCTCGCCGCCGGCCCCACCGCGACCTCGCCGTCGCCGTCAGCACCTCCTCAACCTAGCCGCACCCTCCTACCTCCTTCCTCCGCCTCTTTCCGCGCCTGCACCCAACCCCGACGCCATCACCAGCCACAGACCTCGCCGCCGCCGCCGCCTCCCATTGCCGACGACACCCAAATCCTCCTCTCTTCCTCCTCGTCCCGACCTCGTCGTCGCCTTCCTCCTTCCCTCGTCGGACCACCTGGAACCCGAGCCCGACCCTAGCACCAACCCCGGGTCGCCGGAAAACGTGCAGTCGACCCTCGTCGACGTCACCCGTGCCACCTCCGACCACCTCCTTCTCCCCTCGACCACCAGAGCAGGCCAGCACCTCCTCTACTCTCAGCACCATCGTTTTCCAGCAACGTCCAGCCACCTCGAACCCTTGCCGCGCACCGTTCCTCGCTGCCGGCGCCCCATCGCCGTCGAGCCGTCGTGGTTGCACCCCGGTGTCTCCCTCGAAGTATTCTGGTCCGTGTGGTCCCGCTGTTCGCTGTTGGGACTCGATCCGTAGTCCGTGCACCCATCTCGTGTTTTCTGCCGACTTTGCATCCGTGCTTTCCGGTTTGCGAAACCGTCGAGGCAAGATTTCTTGCTACATGCTACTTAAACCAATTAAATGTTTGACTCACAAACTTGCTATATTAACTAAGTATTGCTACTTGTCTCATTGGACGAAATGTGATGTACATTATAATACTGCCACCTAAATCGTATTTTGCCACCGTAATCTTAATAACAACTACCTGCTAATCATTTTACTATTTAGAGGGTAATAGTCGTACACTTATATCTTTATTGCCTGCTGTTATTAATATTGCGCTACACTGTGATTATTGCACCCCAAGGGTGCGTGAACCTGTTAATAAGAGAATACAAAGCATCACTGTGTTTACATGGAATAAATATTGTTAATTGCTGTCCTTGTTGTTGTTCCTTATTCGTTACTATACCTGTTATCAGCATACATTTGATTGCATTACATAATGACCGATCTTGATACACCTGACACATGTACTGATACACCGGACATGACACCCTGTACATATCGACTCAACCTGTTGAAACGTGACCTGACCTGTTACCTGATTTCATGCCTAATGCCGACAAACCTGACCATTCCTGCTGTCTATCCAGACAGACCTACTTTTACCTGATTTTGTGTTGGCATTAGTCCTTGACTACTGAATACCTGACTTGACATACATAGCTTGGGGGTATGGCGAAATCAAAGGTGAAACCGACTTGTAACTCAACAGTTCGATACTTGTTCTGATCAGTCTTACGGGCTTGGCCAGCCCCGGAGTGGTGATGCTGACATCACTCGCCCATCTTGCTACCTTTTACTGCTTAGCGGCACGTCTCGGATTCAGCCCCGAGGACCTTGACCGTGGTCCCGGGCACGCACGGGATACTATTGAGTTACATCGACGATTCATCAATTGATTTCAAAGACTATAGAGTAGAAACCTGATAGGACAGTTTAGTCACCACTGCACATTACCCTGCTCTGTTATTTCTTAGTACTGCTTTATTCATGTTCATACCTGCATTGCTTATTACCATGTTTATATTATTTGGTTGACATGACGCGCTGACGTCTGGGTTTTGCATGGCCCAGATTCCTTACCACTATCGACGACCGAGCAGGAGTACTTCAGCCAGCAGGCTGAACTGTGAGTTCTTTAGGGTTTAGTTTATTTATTTCATTTCATTTCCAGATGTGAGCCCGCATTATGGGATGTACTGTTCATTTATTGTATTGGATCTTTTGCTTCCGCACTTATTGTTTATTGATTCTTGTTATTATGGATTTGGACATGTATTAGATTAGTTGATTCTTTTGTTCTTGATATCTCTACAACCGTAATGTGACTGTGGATGGATATTTCCTACCCACAGGTAGCATGGTTAGCTATGTCACGTGCCCAATCTTGCGTACTCTGGGAAGCGGGGCGTGACATGGTTCTTTTGGTATCAGAGACATAGGTTAGTTGGGTTGATTCTTTTGTTGTTGGGTATTGTACCCGATACATGAATCAGACTACCCGTGATTAGGAAACATGTCCTGCCACCTTGACCGTTTTACCATCCTTGAATCATTCTTCCGGATCATGTCGACCTGCAAACTCACTTTGCATTGTCAACTCGAAAACCTAATTTCTTGTTATCTCTAGGACTTAGGCGACTTGGGTGGAGTTAAGTAATTGCGGCTATGATACCGCGGCATAGCTACAATGCTGTACTCTATTTAAGTATCTTGGAGTTCTAGCCTTGATTTATATATTGAATCTATCATCATGCTAATGTTATTTGTTTTGATTTCAGGACCATGGCAGATAAGAATTTCAAGACGTATCAGAGGCGTGTGGATGAAGCCGCCATGTTAGGGGTGATACGTGGGATGTTGGAAAATCAGAAGAGGCAAACTGAGCTGATCCAGCAGCAAGCAGATTCATTTCAGGAGGGTTTGCAGGCTATTCAGCAGTCTGTAAACACCGCTGTAGCGAAGCCAGTTGACCGAGTAGGGACCGTGGCAGATTTCAGACGATTGGGTCCTACTACTTTCACTGGTCTGGAGGAGCCGTTACCAGCCGAGCAGTGGCTAGTAGACACGGAGAATTTACTGATTGCGGCACAGATCCCAGACGACAAGAGAGTTGATGTGGTACGCATTCAGCTAGTGGATTACGCCCGAGAGTGGTGGCTTGTGGAGGAGACCCGCTTGCCCAAGCCAATCAGTTGGGCGGATTTCTCTAAAAGCTTCTTGGAAAAGTTCTTCCCGCGGACTGCACGGGAGGAAATGGAGGAGAAATTTATTGGGCTGAGACAAAATGGAGCAGCTGTGGATGTACATGCAGCGGAATGGACGAGACTCAGCCGATTCGCTGGACCCTTAGTCGCTAAGGAGGCAGACAGGGCGCGAAGGTTCTTGCGCAGTTTGGATGTGGACATCCAGAGGCAGATTGTCTCCCTGGGTTTGACCACTTTCTCGCAGGTTCTTACGGCAGCCAGAGAGCAACAGAGTTTATCAGGATCGAAAGGGAACCTTCACCAGACAGCAGTTGCGGCCAGGAAGCATGCATTTGTACCTAACCGAGATCATGGGCGCAGAGGTATTCTAGTGGACCGTCGAGGTGTAGCGCCAATGAAGAAGCCTGTGATCGTTGATCGAAGGAAGAGCGTGATTTGTGATTACTGCCGATTACCTGGGCACGTGCAGAAGGAGTGTCGAAGGAGACTGGGACTTTGTCTGGTTTGTGGAGCAGCCGATCACGCAGTGGGTGCTTGTCCGTCGAAGATTCGCACGAGAGATGATATACAGAAGCCTCCGCAGAGACCGTTCCAAGGGCAGAAACAGCTGACTCAAGGACCAAAGCAGGCTCGAGCTTTCACGTTGACAGCTGAGGAAGCCAAGGCATCAGGAGAAGTGGTTTCAGGTACCTTGCTCATTCATGGTTTTCCCGCATTGGCATTATTTGATTCCGGAGCATCCCACTGTTTTATGTCATCCAAATTTATAACTACACACTCGATTACCTGCACGACCCTGTCTAGTTTTTGGGACATACACACTGGGAATGGGAAAATCATAGCTAGTAAGGAATGTAAAGATTGTACAGTTGTTGTTTGCGGACGGGAGTTTTTTGCAGATTTCTTGGTGATAGATACGGGCAGTTATGAAGTAGTCTTGGGAATGGATTTTCTTGGCACTTTCCACGCCCATATTGACTGTAGGGCAAGGAAGGTAATTTTCCAGATTCCCGGACACCCTGAGTTTACCTTCACTGGGGGAAGCAGTTCTGTCGGGCCAGTCGAGTTTAGGGCTAGGCCGACAAACAGTGTTCTTGCAGCAATGGTAGTGGATAGTAATGAAGAGCCGGCAGTTGTTCGCGACTTTATGGATGTATTTACAGATATTTCGGGCTTACCGCCGAAGCGAGATGTGGAGTTTGTGATTGACCTTATTCCTGGTGCAGCGCCAGTATCAAAATCTTATTATCCGATGGCACCGGTGGAGTTGGAAGAAGTTAAGAAACAAGTTGGTGAATTACTCGAGAAAGGTTGGATTCGAAGCAGCAACTCGCCTTGGGGAGATCCAGTTCTTTTAGTAAAGAAGAAGGATGGCACGAGAAGGATGTGCATTGATTATCGAGAATTGAATCGAGTGACTATTAAGAACAAGTACCCGATCCCTCGCATTGGAGAACTTTTTGAGCAGCTTAGTGGCGCGATGGTATTCTCGAAACTGGATTTGCGATCAGGATATCATCAGGTCCGAGTAAAAGCAGAAGACATTTGAAAGACGGCGTTTCGAACTCGATATGGACATTTCGAGTATCTAGTGATGCCCTTCGGAGTGACGAATGCGCCGGCAATATTCATGGATTTGATGAACAGTGGTCTTTTCACCATACCTGGACCAGTTTATTGTGGTATTCATTGACGATATTCTGGTATACTCGAAGAGTCCGGAGGAGCATGCTGAGCATTTAAAGATCGCACTGCAGACGCTGAGACAGGAGAAATTATTCGCGAAAATGAGTAAGTGCGAATTCTGGCTGGAAGAAGTGAAGTTTCTGGGGCATGTCGTGTCGGGCGACGGAATCGCCGTCGATCCCGAAAAGATTGCAGCAGTTCGAGATTGGCCTATTCCAAAGAATGTTGTGGAGATAAGAAGTTTTCTTGGACTCGCCGGATACTACAGAAGATTTGTGGAGAACTTCGCTCGTGTAGCTGAGCCGTTAACCAAGCTCACGCGTAAGGAGGTACCGTTTGTTTGGACGGATGGATGTGCGTTGGCCTTCGAGACGTTGAAGCAAAAGTTGATAACCGCCCCGATCCTGACCGTACCAGATAATTCAGGAGGACTAGTGATACACAGCGACGCATCCGGAAAAGGATTGGGATGTGTTCTGATGAAGAATGGGAAAGTCGTCGCTTACGCATCGAGACAACTGAAGACTCATGAGAAGAATTATCCGACTCATGACTTGGAGCTTGCAGCCGTGATCTTCGCCCTGAAAATTTGGAGACACTACCTTTTGGGCGAGAAAGTCGAAGTCTTTACAGATCACAAGAGTTTGAAGCATGTATTCACTCAGAAGGAGTTGAACATGAGGCAACGCAGATGGTTGGAACTGATGGCCGACTACGACCTTGACCTTAAGTACCATCCGGGAAAAGTTAACGTCGTTCCAGATGCGCTAAGTCGGTTACCAGCAATTCAGATATTGACTGCACAGAGAGAGATCATTGCGGATTTTCGGAGATTTGACTTGGAGGTTGTGCTACCACATGCTACGGGACAGTTGATGCAGTTGCAAGTACAGTCATCCTTAGTTGAGAAGATTAAAGTGGCGCAATCGCAGGATCCTAGGCTGCAAAAGTTTCGAGAGCAGGTTGAAGCCGGACTACGAACCGATTTACTGATCCATGAAGACGGTTCGTTGAGATATGGTAGCCGTGTGTGTGTGCCAAAAGGAGATGTGCGTGAAGAGCTTATGAAGGAGGCACACAGTTCAGCTTACTCTGTACATCCAGGAGGGACAAAGATGTACCGAGATATTTGACAGCACTTCTGGTGGGAAGGTATGAAACGGGAAATTGCTCGCTTCGTGGCTAAGTGCTTGGTGTGTCAGCAAGTCAAGGCTGAACACCAAAGGGTTGCTGGTTTGTTGCAACCACTTCCAATTCCTCAGTGGAAGTGGGAACATATAACCATGGATTTCGTGACGGCTCTACCGCGGAGTCCAAAGGGCAACAATGCAGTATGGGTGATTGTCGATCGGTTGACCAAAGCAGCTCACTTTATTCCTTTTCGGATTGGTCAATCGACGGAGACTTTGGCAGAACGGTACATGTAGGAGATTGTAAGACTGCATGGAGTACCGGTAAGCATCGTGTCCGATCGGGACACTCGGTTCTTGTCGCACTTCTGGAGGAGTTTACAAGAGAGTTTGGGGACTCGATTGAAGTTTAGCACAGCTTATCATCCTCAGACTGATGGACAATCAGAAAGAACGATCCAGACCCTTGAAGATATGTTGAGAGCTTGCATGTTGGACTTCAAAGGTTCTTGGGAGGATCATCTACACCTGGTGGAGTTCTCGTACAACAATAGCTTCCAAGCGACTATTCAGATGGCTCCGTTTGAAGCGTTGTATGGTCGTAAGTGCCGTTCACCTGTTTGCTGGGATGATGTTGGTGAACGAAGGTTACTAGGACCAGATTTGGTGGTACAGACAGTCGAGAAGGTGAATACAATCAGGAAGCATATGAAGGCAGCTCAAGACAGACAGAAAAGTTGGGCAGACACGTCAAGAAGACCTCTAGAGTTCGCCGTGGGTGATCTGGTATTCCTGAAGTTATCACCGACTAGAGGGGTGATTCGCTTTGGAAGTCGGGGAAAGCTTAGTCCTCGATTCGTTGGACCCTTCGTGATATTGGAGCGTGTTGGAGAGGTAGCGTACCGTTTGGCGTTACCACAGTCATTGGCAGGAGTGCACGATGTGTTTCATGTGTCTCAACTACGGAGGTATGTTCGTGATGAGACTCATGTCTTGGATCATTCGGAGTTGACTGTACGGGAGGACCTAACTTTTGAGGAGCGACCAGTTGAAATCAAGGATCGAAGAGAAAAGGTTCTTAAGAACAAGGTTATCCCTCTTGTGTTAGTTTCTTGGGGAAATCGATTGCATGGAGAATCCACTTGGGAGCGAGAAGACGAGATCCGGCAGAAATTCCCTCACCTTTTCCAGTAGTTAGCTATCTTGTATTCTTGGAATTTCGAGGACGAAATTCTTTTGTAGTTGGGTATGATGTAACACCCGAGCCCAATAATACTATTTATATTACTAGTTGAGGGTTATATACTGCTCATTCCATTTATCCTGATTGTTTGGTGCTTTTTGCAAAATTTTAACCGGTTAAGTCATTTTGGCACATAACAAATTTTAACTCCTAAAATAAAATTAAAAATGTCCATGTTGGCCTACTCGTCGCCACTAGTCGCGTGGTAGCGTCCGCACGTCGAGATTCCGTCCCGTTCGGCTAAACGGGCAAGTTTGGACGACTACGCACGCGTACAAGTGTACGACTTGGGGGCATGCATTTTAATCATTAAACACCTCTTTTCAAAATTTGGAACCTGCTTAAAATCCTATAATTTGAATTTGGAACATTTGGGCGCAACCCGGGCGCGATTTGGAAATATTTCATTTAGCGCCAAATAGGCCCATTTAATAAAATATTGTGAAACTAAAATATATATACGAATACATCTTCTTTAACAGTTAAATCATTCAAATCCTTTCAAATTTCCTTTTTAAATTTCGCCTCAGCCAATCAGGCTTCCCTCGTGGGCCCCCTTCAACCGCCTCTCTCTATCTCTCTCTCTAATCCCCTTCTCTCTCTATCTCTACAATCTCTCTCTCTCTCTCTCCAATCCTAACCTCTCTCTCTCTCTTCCTATATATATAAACCCCCTGTTCACCCTTCATCCACACACGAGGAAAACTTCGCGTGAACCCCGAACCCTAACCCTAGCCTCCTCGTGACCTCACCGCCGGCCCCACCGCGACCTCGCCGTCGCCGTTAGCACCTCCTCAACCTAGCCGCACCCTCCTACCTCCTTCCTCCGCCTCTTTCCGCGCCTGCACCCAACCCCGACGCCATCACCAGCCACAGACCTCGCCGTCGCCGCCGCCTCCCATTGCCGACGACACCCAAATCCTCCTCTCTTCCTCCTCGTCCCGACCTCGTCGTCGCCTTCCTCCTCCCCTCGCCGGACCACCTGGAACCCGAGCCCGACCCTAGCACCAACCCCGGGTCGCCGGAAAATGTGCAGTCGACCCTCGTCGACGTCACCCGTGCCACCTCCGACCACCTCCTTCTCCCCTCGACCACCAGAGCAGGCCAGCACCTCCTCTACTCTCAGCACCATCGTTTTCCAGCAACGTCCAGCCACCTCGAACCCTTGCCGCGCACCGTTCCTCGCTGCCGGTGCCCCATCGCCGTCGAGCCGTCGTGGTTGCACCCTGGTGTCTCCCTCGAAGTATTCTGGTCCGTGTGGTCCCGCTGTTCGCTGTTGGGACTCGATCCGTAGTCCGTGCACCCATCTCATGTTTTCTGCTGACTTTGCATCCGTGCTTTCCGGTTTGCGAAACCGTCGAGGCAAGATTTCTTGCTACATGCTACTTAAACCAATTAAATGTTTGACTCACAAACTTGCTATATTAACTAAGTATTGCTACTTGTCTCATTGGACGAAATGTGATGTACATTATAATACTGCCACCTAAATCGTATTTTGCCACCGTAATCTTAATAACAACTACCTGCTAATCATTTTACTATTTAGAGGGTAATAGTCGTACACTTATATCTTTATTGCCTGCTGTTATTAATATTGCGCTACACTGTGATTATTGCACCCCAAGGGTGCGTGAACCTGTTAATAAGAGAATACAAAGCATCACTGTGTTTACATGGAATAAATATTCTTAATTGCTGTCCTTGTTGTTGTTCCTTATTCGTTACTATACCTGTTATCAGCATACATTTGATTGCATTACATAATGACCGATCTTGATACACCTGACACATGTACTGATACACCGGACATGACACCCTGTACATATCGACTCAACCTGTTGAAACGTGACCTGACCTGTTACCTGATTTCATGCCTAATGCCGACAAACCTGACCATTCCTGCTGTCTATCCAGACAGACCTACTTTTACCTGATTTTGTGTTGGCATTAGTCCTTGACTACTGAATACCTGACTTGACATACATAGCTTGGGGGTATGGGGAAATCAAAGGTGAAACCGACTCGTAACTCAACAGTTCGATACTTGTTCTGATCAGTCTTACGGGCTTGGCCAGCCCCGGAGTGGTGATGCTGACATCACTCGCCCATCTTGCTACCTTTTACTGCTTAGCGGCACGTCTCGGATTCAGCCCCGAGGACCTTGACCGTGGTCCCGGGCATGCACGGGATACTATTGAGTTACATCGACGATTCATCAATTGATTTCAAAGACTATAGAGTAGAAACCTGATAGGACAGTTTAGTCACCACTGCACATTACCCTGCTCTGTTATTTCTTAGTACTGCTTTATTCATGTTCATACCTGCATTGCTTATTACCATGTTTATATTATTTGGTTGACATGACGCGCTGACGTCTGGGTTTTGCATGGCCCAGATTCCTTACCACTATCGACGACCGAGCAGGAGTACTTCAGCCAGCAGGCTGAACTGTGAGTTCCTTAGGGTTTAGTTTATTTATTTCATTTCATTTCCAGATGTGAGCCCGCATTATGGGACGTACTGTTCATTTATTGTATTGGATCTTTTGCTTCCGCACTTATTGTTTATTGATTCTTGTTATTATGGATTTGGACATGTATTAGATTAGTTGATTCTTTTGTTCTTGATATCTCTACAACCGTAATGTGACTGTGGATGGATATTTCGTACCCACAGGTAGCATGGTTGGCTATGTCACGTGCCCAATCTTGCGTACTCTGGGAAGCGGGGCGTGACAGTTTGTGCATGTTTGTGATTGGTTGAGTCGAGTATCTCTTTCCAAGCAAAACAATTTCAAAAATTCAAAAAAAAACCTTTTAAAAAAATTACCATTTCACGCTCTTTTCTTTTCATCTCAAACTCTTTTCATTTCTCTTATGATGGGTAACTCAAATCGACCAATTCGTAGCGAGTTTTACTACACACTACCAGATATTTCTTTATATCGTTATTGTTTTGGTAGAACATCTGACCCCAACTTTTCTTAAAGGGATAGGATAGAGAGCTCTAAAAATAATAGTTGGACATTATACTTAAATTCCTATCAACTGTCTCAAAATTCAACACCTTCTTATGTTGATACTCCCTTTAAGGCTAATGAGCCAACTTTTAAACTCATGCTCATTGCTGAGCATATTGCAAAAGCCCATAGCCAAAGTTTCATACCTTTCTGTCACGCCCCACTTACCAGTGTATGGGGAAGGAGATGTGGCGGGCCGCGACGTATTTACTCAGAAGTAAACACGTTAAGCGTAAATAAGAAATATAAGTGAATAACACAATAATAACAAGAGATGTAATAAAACAACAACTTTTTATTGATAATCATTCTTTACATAAAACTAAAAAATAAAGTACAATGATGGAAAGCGATGCCTAAACAGTGGCATATAAACTGAAAAGAAATAATTACAAGTAAAAGCCTAGAAGTCGTGTTGCTCGGTGATCTGCTCCAAATCATCCTGGCTGAGCTCGGTCTCCTGAGAGTCGGGTCCTCCTGAAGAATATTCCGGAGAATGAAGAGATAGAAATGTCGTTAGCGAACTAGCGCTCGATAAGTCCCAAAAGATTGAATGGAATAGACAAGTAAAGAGAATAGAACTGGTAAATTATCCGTTTGTTATGTTAACGTAGTTGTTTCTAGTTTGGTACAGAAGGTATTAGTGTATACGAGAGGAGTCTAACTTATCCCGTAAACTATGTTAACCCATAGTACAAGTCCCCGTCGACAAAACCATGGGACAACGACACGGATGTTCATGTAGTGTCTTTTAGTGACCATCTCGTTCCACTTCTAATACATTCCGTACCAGTCTACCTCGTTAAAATCCCGTAGTGTATATTGTATTGATTATATTGATTTGTAGTTATCAGACTTGCAGAGACCATGGTATAAGTTGTTCATGTAAAATGATTCAGGATGTAAACGGTAGTCATGTAGTCAAGTTCAAGATATAACCATGGTTCGGTCAAGTCAAATCATGTTGATATTGTTCTGGTATTCATGTTCAAGTGTTCATGCTTGGTATATTGGATTCATGTTGCATTGGAGTTATGATTGGATTCATGTTTGGATTGTATTCAGATTAGACTGAGACTTAGATTGAGTCAGAAACATAAACATATTTGGATCCTGAATTAGGTTCTTGTGTTATCGGTAACTGATGTACATGGACGGTAGGATTTGTGTATTTTTCCAAGACAATTACCATTGATAACCCTATTTTAGTTTTCTACCTTAAATAGGCAATCACCCACTTTCTCCGGCTCCTTGAGGCTCAAGAGAATTGGTCCCGCTTAAACCTATATTTACTAGGGTCCTTATTGTTATTTAATATAACTTGAGGGGGTTTTGAAAAATATTTTTAATATACTTTCAAAATAAATCTCAAGTATTTATTTATGTTATTTAGAATTGTCATGAAGATGAATTTTAGAGAATGAGGTATATTAGTAAACAAATACATAGCTTGAATAGTTCGAGATATTTTAGTGTAAAGTTTGACTTGTATTGATTCTTGATGGTATTTTCATGAAACTTGTAATTCTTTTATTTTCTTGAAAACATGGAAATTAATAATATCTTAAAAATATGTGGTTTGATAATATTTATATAATTATTAAAAATAAATTTTTATTATTAAATAGAAAACTTCGTTTTTCTTAAAAATTGTATTAAAATTCCATCGAGATCGTATGCTCTATGAGGAGGTCTGTATCTCGCTCTTCTAGTTCCGAGGATGTGCGATAATCGACACCATCCAAACCGGGTTTCCTAAAATGGGTTGTAGAGGCACAATCACAAAGAATTAAACAACACAATTTAAAGAAATCCGGGTTTTTAATAGTTTAAGGTATTTTGATGAAAAATTGTATTTTGCCACAAAAATATTGTTCAAGAGAATCGTGCTATGTCAAGATGTGTGTATATGAGAGGTGGGTCATTACCTCATGAGATTTTCTAAAGGTAAGCTAAGCAAAAATAATTAAAAGATGTCATATATAAAGTTTGTGGTATTTAAACGAAAAACGCAATTTAAAGATACATAACATGATATTTTAAGATGGAAATTGTTCAAATTATTTGTTCCATGATTAATGTGCAAGGTATAGTGATATGGATGAGTGATTCTTAAGAAAAATTATAATTTTAAATATTATAGAATCGAAGGTCGGTATAACTCCACTTACCGACAAGTTTTGAAAAGAAGAATTTTTATGGTAGAAAGAGAAGAGAGAAGATGGGACTTACTTGCTAAAAGAATAGAGGGAAGGTAGAGAAAGAGAATGGTAGCCTTAGTGTAGTCGCAAAGTCGCTGGAAACGTATCGATTCCTCACCGGAAATTGATCTAAGGCTAACTCCACTTGTACTCTTCTTGGACTTAGAAATTTTGAGAATTTTGGCAATAGCTTTCAGAATGAAGAGAGCTAGGGTATGGGTTGTATTTATAGGATGAAATCAGGGTTTTGGAATTGAAGAAAGAATTTAAAATGCATTAAAAATTGGATTTAAAGCTTCATTTTAATTCTCTTTTAATTTTCAGGGAAATCAAACAGAACATGGGTAGTGGAGTAGGCCAAAGGTTTTAGTGTGCAGAGAACGGGGACCATCCTCTACGGGGGGCCTGGCGGTGCTGGTCTGGGGCTTGATCTCGCGGCCACTTGGTGAGGGTAGGCCGTCGGATGAATGCTACGTGTTCATATCTGTATAAATATCATTTTACACATGTTTAATTTTCCAGACTATTCATTTTTACGTGTATTGCATATGTAAACTTTTGGGCTTCCAAAAAGTTTAAAAGAAAAATCAGTAAAAATATATGTGGCTGATGGGGTTCGAACACAAGGATTATGTCACAGCAGTGCAAGGATTTACCAATGAACTACAAGTTGTTTCTTGCTGTTCTTAAGCAAGTATAACTTTTAAATTGTGCTCAGGCTTACAAACTCCTTTCTGTACTTTAAGAAGAAAAATTTTGTACAGAAAATTCAAGGTCGTTACATTCTACCCTTCTTATAAAAATTTCTTCTTCAAAATTTATAGAAGGAAGTTGTAAAAGATTCAAGAAAATTTGATGACAGTGGTGGTGAAAAGAACTACTAAAATTGCATGAAAAATATGTTTGAAAGAATGAAAGGATGCAAGGGTTTTGAAAATGCTGAACGGATGGGAAGGGATATAAGTTAACAAAGAAAATATGGTGTGATAATATACGTAAAACTAAATTAACAAGAAAGTGAATCAAAGGCAGAATTCTAAGTCACTTAAGTAGAGTACCGCATTGTAATTATGCTGCAATTCATAGCTGCAATCACATAACTCCATTTAAATCATCCAAATCCTACCATCAGAATCAAGGTGATAAGGTTTAAGAAACAATCAAAAATTAAAGAAAGATCAAGAGTTTGTAGTTTCGTGTTATGCCGAGACAAGAAAAGATTCATAGGAATGCAATCATGTTGCAGACGTTACAGTCTACCCTCCTTAAAAGAATTTCGTCTGCGAAATTCTCTCAAGTTGTGACATGAAGCATGGTGACGCTCCAGTGTCGAACAGTGCAAGTGCAGGAATAGTGGCTTAAGTCGTGTGGGGTTTGTTTTAGATACAAGGAAAAATATAGAGGTATATAAGGATTTGAAAAGATGAAAGGATTGGGAATTACCAGTGAGAACTTGGCCAGTAATTTCGGCTTCTCCAGCCGGTATCGTGGATGTATGGCCTCCTGGCACTTTTCTCTATGCCTGCTGGTATATTTCGGACTGACAAGGTAAAGGTGGTCCTCGCGAAGGTGGTGCAGGAGCTGGGGTGCGATGATGTGGGCAAGCTCCGATGGCGTGAGTGGATGGGCCACAAGATAAGCATTGGCCATTCGCATGCCTGCAGTCCTTTAGTTCATGTCTGAATTTCATACAATAATATCAAGTCTTTACTGGCGGTGTCTATTCCTTCGTTTTGATATAACCATGAGCTGCCCTCAAAGCGGCCTTAGTGCGAACCAGTCCTTGGTGAATGAGAGCAGCCTGCTCCTGTCGTCCCTCAACTAGACTCCTGGTTGCTTCAAGGAACGCTATTAATCTTATTAGTAAGTCCTCAATGGTAATGGGTGGTAGTGTAGGTGGTGGAGTGTTACTGTTCACGTTGGTGCTCATATTGTTGGGAGAGTCCATAACCTTGAAAGAAAAATAGGGTTAGGATAGATTCAAGGAATTTAAAATGTAAAGAATGTTTAATTGCTGATTCTTATAATTCTTGTGATATATTGCTTAGGTTTCCATGCAGAACTGACCCTGCATGGTAAGACTTCATGCAGAACTGGCCCTGCATGGTAAGACTTCATGCAGAACTGACCTGCATGGGTCACCAACAAAATGTCACGCCCCGCTCCCCGGTGTATAGGGAAGGAGACGTGGCGGGCCGCGACGTATTTACTCAAAAGTAAACACGTTAAGCGTAAATAAGCAATATAAGTGAATGACACAAGAATAAGAAGAGATATAATAAAACAACAACTTTTTATTGATAATCATTTTTTACATACAACTGAAAAGTAAAGTACAATGATGGAAAGTGATGCCTAAACAGTGGCATATGAACTGAAAAGAAATAAGTACAAGTAAAATCCTAGAAGTCGTGCTGCTCGGTGATCTGCTCTAAATCATCCTGGCTGGGCTCGATCTCCTGAGGGTCGGATTATCCTGACAAACATTCTAAAGAAAGAAGAGACAGAAATGTCATCAGCGAACTAGCGCTCGGTAAGTCCCAAAAGATAGAACGGAATAGACAAGTAAAGAGAATAGAACTGGTAAATTATTTGTTTGTTATGTTAACGTAGTTGTTTGTAGCTTGGTACAGAAGATATCAGTGTATACGAGAAGAGTCCAACTGATCCCGTGGACTATGGTAACCTGTAATACAAGGCCCCGTCGATAAAACAACGGGACAACGGCATGGATGTTCATGTAGTGTCTTTTAGTGACCATTTCGTTCCACTTCTAATACATTACATACCAGTCTACCCCGTTAAAACCCCGTAGTGTATATTGTATTGATTGTATTGATTTGTAGTTATCAGACTTGCCGAGACCATAGTATAAGGTGTTCATGTAAACTGATTCAAGATGCAAACGGTAGTCATATAGTCAAGTTCAAGATATAACCATGGTTCGGTCAAGTCAAGTCATGTTGATATTGTTCTGGTATTCATGTTCAAGTGTTCATGTTTGGTATATTGGATTTATGTTGCGTTGGAGTTATGATTGGATTCATGTTTGGATTGTATTCATATTAGACCGAGACTCGGATTGAGTCGGACACGTAAACAGATTTGGATCCTGAATTAGGTTCTGGGGTTATCGGTAACTACTGCACATGGACGGCAGGATTTGTGTATTTTTCCTAGACAATTACTATTGATAACCTCATTTTAGTTTTCTACCTTAAATTGGCAACTACCCACTTTTTCCGGCTCCCTGAGACTCAAGAGAATTGGTCCCGCTTAAACCTATATTTACTAGGGTCCTTATCGTAATTTAATATAACTTGAGGGGTTTTATGAAAAATATTTTTAGTATACTTTCAAAATAAACCTCAAGTATTTATTTATATTATTTAGAATTGTCGTGAAGGTGAATTTTAGAGAATGAGGTATATTAGTGAACATATACATAGCTTGAATAGTTCGAGATATTTTAGTGTAAAGTTTGACTTATATTGATTCTTGATGGTATTTTCATGATACTTGTAATTCTTTTATTTTCTAGAAAACATGGAAATTAATAATATCTTAAAAATATGTGGTTTGATAATATTTATATAATTATTAAAAATAAATTTTTATTATTAAATAGAAATCTTCGTTTTTCTTAAAAATTGTATTAAAATTCTATCGAGATCGTATGCTTCGTGAGGATGTTTGCATCTAGCTCTATTAGTCCCGAGGATGTGCGATAAACCGTACCATTTAAACCGGGTTCCCCAAAATAGGTTGTAAAGGCACAATCGCAAAGAATTAAACAACACAATTTAAAGAAATCAGGTTTTTTTAATTGTTTAAGGTATTTTGATGAAAAGTCATATTTTTCCGCAAAAATATTGTTCAAGAGAATCGTGCTGTGTCAAAATGTGTGTATGTGAGAGATAGGTTATTACCTCATGAGGTTTTCTAAAAGTATACTAAGCAAAAATAATTAAAAGATGTCATATGTAAAGTTTGTGGTATTTAAATGAAAAACGCAATTTAAAGTTACATAACATGATATTTTAAGATGGAAATTGTTCTAATTATTTGTTCGATGATTAATGAGCAAGGTATAGTGATATGGATGAGTGATTATTAAGAAAAATTATAATTTTAAAGATTATAGAATCGAAAGTCGGTATAACTCCACTTACCGACAAGTTTTGAAAAGAAAAATTTTTATGGTAGAAAGAGAAGAGTGAAGATGTGACTTACTTGCTAAAAGAATAGATGGAAGGTGGAGGAAAAGAATGGTAGCTTTCATGTAGTCGCGGGGTCGCCGGAAACATCTCGAATTCTCACCGAAAACTGACCTAGGGCTTACTCTACTTGTACTTAGAAATCTTGAGAATTTTGGCAATAGATTTCAGAATGAAGAGAGCTAGGGTATGGTGTTGTATTTATAGGATGAAATTAGGGTTTTAGAATTGAAGAAAGAATTAAAAATGCATTAAAAATTGGAGTTAAAGCTTCATTTTAATTCTCTGTTAATTTTAAGGGAAATCAAACAGAACAGGGATATTAGGGTAGGCCAAAGGTTTTAGTTTGCAGAGAACGGGGACCATCCTCTACGGGAGGCTTGGCAGTGTCAGTCTGGGGCTTGATCTCGCCGGCCACTTGGAGAGGGTAGGCCGGCGAATGAATGCCACGTGTTCATGTCTGTATAAATAGCCTTTTACACATGTTTAATTTTCCATACTTTTCATTTTTACATGTATTGCATGTGTAGACTTTTGGGCTTCCAAAAAGTGTAAAAGAAAAATCAGTAAAAATATGTGGCTGATGGGGTTCGAACACAGTGGCTATGTCACAGCAGTGCAAGGCTTTACCAATGAGCTACAAGTTGTTTCTTGCTGTTCTTAAGCAAGTATAATTTTTAAATTGTGCTCAGGCTTGCAAACTCCTTTCTGTACTTTAAGAAGAAAAATTTTGTATAGAAAATTCAGGGTCGTTACACTTTCACTACTCCAAAACTCTTAGGATAACAATTAAAATCATTTCCATATGTAAATGTTGATATTCCTTTTGAGGCGAATATGGAAACTTTTAAACCCATGACCATTGTCAAGGAAATTGCAAAAGCCAGTCACCAACAATTCAACCACTCTCAATTTTCTTCATATGAAAATGTTGATCCTAATACTATTTATGAAAATTGGATACAACCATCTAACTCTTATCAACAGTACCAAATTTTCACACCTTCTCATATTGATACTTCTCTTAAGAATAATGTGAAAATTCCTAAACCCACTTCTATTGCGGAACACATTGAACTCGCCCGTAGACAACAATTAAACTCATTCTAACCATACTCAAATTTTGCACCTTATTAAAACAGTGCTTCTGAACATCAATTAGAAAGTTCCACGGTTCAAAGAGAATCCTTCATTGAAACTTCTTCACAAACCATATCTAGTCTTAAAATAGAGTTGGAATTGAGTAGTGAGAAAGAATCAGGGATCCCTCCTAGTCTAACCAGAACCAATTTTTTTGATCTCAACACCTTCCATCCTGGACTCTAACCGAATGTATTTGACGATCAACCACTTAATAGTCTAATTGATGAGGTGCCCAAGTATAACATGTTTGACTTGTCCAATCATGAGTGTGAAAGAGAGCTTTATACTATTCCAAATCAAACTGATCCTTATCCGACTAATCTTGACATTTTTAGTCTTTCAATCCCATTAAGTGAACCCAGTGATCCATCGATTGAGGATAATACAATTGATGAATTTTTAAAGAACTATTTGTTTGATTTAACGGACGGTGCTAGTAAGATCAGTGTTGAGAATATTTTTTAGGATGAACTCGCTATGTTGGATGAGTTGGATTCCCCGACTCATCGTGTCCCTTCCATTGAATGTGAATATCTGCCTGTACCTTTAACCGATCCTATTCTTATCACCAACCTATCCGATATGCAAAATAATATTCAACCTTCATCTCCCATATCTGGATCAACAATGCTCGTCATACAAGTTTGCTTACCTGCCTACCTATTTCTTTACACACTTCCTTTTGTTCTTCTTCTCCTCTTCTTTCATTTCCACCGAGGATTAATGAATCACACTCCGATATCTCTAGTTTTATGATTCTTGATGTACAACGGTATGAGTTAGATTCTTTTAAGGATGAGATAGACGAGCTTTTCGAGTCTCCAACCTCCACAATTCCTGACAACTCGAGTACTTTGAATCCTGGTGCGCAACACATTGACCTTGAAACTTTCAACCTTCCTAGTGAATCTGACTATTCCACTGATATAGATATCAATTCGTTTCTTTCCGATGAGATTATCATTAGGGACATCAATGGCATTTTCGAAGATATTTTCGCCGAAGAACTCGTGTTTCTTGATGAATTGGATGTTGTGCTGAATCAAACTCCACCGGAAATTTGTGCGCCTCCTTTTGAAGCTGAAGAAGTTGAACCACCACCTTTTCTTCTTATCACATACGAGAATGCATCTATTCCACCCATTCTTTATCTTTCACATTCTCATTTTCATTCATACTCACTTTTTCGTCTCCAGCAACCGAGACGTAAAACCTTTCGAATACACTTCTTGTCTTCCCTCCACATCATCTCCTATCGCCACTCTTATTTCCATTGTTTCCACTTGAGACTTAACATCAGTTCCATTTATATACAATCTCGAGTATTCTTCACGTACATCCATTTCATTTTTTTCATCAACCATGGTATCATCATGATAAAATATTTGAATAGTTAGTGTCGATTTTTGGGCTTTATAAAGCCTTGTATATACTAATGTGATTTTCTCCCCTCTTATTTTGAATTTAAAATGCTTAAATAGTGGAAACACTATTTCAAGTAAGTTTGGGGGGTATGTATATTATTTTTTCTTTTTCTTGAAGCATATTTTTCCTTTTTTTCTTAAAAAAAGTCATGCATAGTTGTGTGCCAAGAACAAGTTTGGGGGTGGATTTCACTGTGATTCACTCTTGACCCCTTCTTCAAACCATCTTCTTCAATTTTTCCTCCTAGTCTTCAGGTTTTGAACTTAAAAGATGACATCAGTGAGGATACTGCTGCAAACAAGTTTATGGGGAAGATTTGTATGTATCCATGCATCATATGTAAATTTTACATTGCATAAGAAAAAACTAGAAGATTTTGAAAATAAAATTTAGAAAGTGAAAATATATATATAAGAAAGGAAGAGTCTTAAGAAATGCAAGAAAATTGGATGTTTTAGAACAAAACTAGTAATACATGGTCATGAGTTGTTGTCCTAAGGGTTAGTAAGATGAAGGAGTCACTAATCTGCGGATAGAAATAAGTCTGAAAGATAGTCCTTATTCTTGAGTCTGAACATCTGAACGTTGATACCCTACTATATGCACATATACAAATCTTGAAGTTTAGAATAGTAGAGGATACTTTGAAATACTCTTGCCCGGAAGCCTTAGTATGAAGGGGAAAAATATAAATCAACAAAATATAAATGACGCATAAAATAAAATTTAAAAAATGAACACCAGTTTTGTAATTACTTAAGAAAACATATAAAAAATACAGCAAGGGTTCCTTATCACCTAATACCTTAGACCAACTGGTTTGGGAGTCACTACTAAGTCTCAGGTCTTATAAGATTAGGATATTGCTGATTACGACTTAATAAGTGAGCACATTCGGTAATCAGTTAGTTAGTGCCTCAAGAAACATTAACGTTCGCATGAAAAATGTGTGAGAAAATCCATCTAAAAAATTCATCGACTAAAAAGTACTAAGGACTATGGGCGAAGTATATGATAGCTTGAATTGAATTCTCTAAATGTAAGGGTGATTTTTATACAGACGTAGGGGTATATGATCGATATTTGGAGGAGAGGTGGGGAGGAAGACTGAAGACGATATTTTATTAAAGGAGGATGTGATTTCCGGCATCTTTTTAGGATCATTAAGATAGGGCTCATGAAAACTGAAAATCTATTGTAGTTCGAAACTCTTACTTTCAAGTTTTTTCTTTTATATGTTCTTAACATTGTATGTAGTTTTCATTTTCTTATTTTTGTTTCTTTTATTTTCTACATTTTTGGAATTTTGTGGGTAGTATTCGCTGAAAACCCTTAAGGACACAACTCCTCCTAGAGACACAGAGAAGTTGAAAGGCTTGTTGCACGAGCTAAATGCAATCATGTCGCCTACGAAAGTGAGCTTAGTTTTTCTTTTTCTTTCAAATAAAACGGTTTTTGCTCGGGACGAGCAAAAGATAAGTTTGTGGGTATTTGATTAGTCATATTTATTGCACATTTTTATGCTCATTTTCCGTTTTTTCTAATTACTAAATGGTGTTATTTGTAATTTAAGAAAATATGTCGGTTTATGTGTAAAAACATTTTGTCATATGTTTCTTAACTTATAAGTAATATAATTGGGGGTATTATGTTGAATGTCTTATTCAAATAAATATCCATGTGATCCTTAATCATTAAGAAAAATAATTGCAACCATATCTTTTAACAATTATTTATATGTTGCTTAAAGATTAAGTAATTTAATTGTGAGCAAAATTGACTGGAATATTTTCTCTAATGAAATAAATAATACTAATAATTTGATTCGAGATATTGTGCAGGTATTAAAATAACAAATCAATTCAAGACTGCAAATAAGATCAAGAGATCCAAATCAAATCAATTGCAACAATCAAAGCTGTCAAGTTTGGGACCAAATTAAAGATTCACGCAACTGCAGAGAAACGAAAATATTTTTAAGAAATTATTATCTAGAAAACCTTCTAAAATCGCGATGAAAACATAGAAAAAATTGGAGACCTAAAACCATAAAAGAGCGGCGGTTTAGCGGTGGAACAAGCACAACCGCGGCGGATTAGCGGCTGAATGTAGGTCGTTCGATCTAGGTTTTTTTAGCATGATCTTCTTTTCACATGCGTCGATATGAGATTTAGGATTTCGTCTTTCAGAGTCTATTAATAGATGCGAGAGCACCCAACAAAGAGGCATCTAGGGTTTAATGTTTAAGTTTTAGAATTTTGTTTAGTTTTAGTTTTTATTTGTTTTGCCATTCAAATTCTGTATGAAACTTCAAGTTATGAATAAAAGGTAGAGTTATTTCATTTCTTGTCTCTTTTAATTTCTGCAATTTAATTCCTTACAACTTTATTTTATTGCTCTTTAATTATTTAAACCGTACATTTGATGATTTTCTTTATGGGTTTTATTTTTCCCCTTTTTCATTCTGAATGTTTTCTAGGCAATGATACTCAAAGACGCTCTTTACTTTTGTGAGGGCCCTAATAGTTAGCCTTGTCTCTCTTATTCCTTCTTCTTCTCTTTTTTTCATTTTAATTGGTTTCAATAAGTGAGTAATTTCTTGCTTGTTAGGGTTTGGAGGAAAGGGTAGTTTAATTAAGGGAAAATTACTTTAAAATCTTTTTATGATTTTTAGTTCTTTATAAAGTTTAATTAAAAGGAATCTTAACCCTCTAATTTAGTCACACCCTCAATTCATGAAAGTTGCCATCTCGATTTGAGTTTAGTTAAGATTGTTTTGATTGAAGGCTTTAGAGTAATAACGATCAATGGAGTGACAAGGGTAAATAAAGGGAATTCCTAATACCCCTCTTAGCACCCTAATCTATATTCATCATTATTCCTCTATCATTAATTAATTAAAAAGATAAAAAAGAATATTTTTACAACAAAACCATCTTTTAAACTACTCAATCCGAAAAGCACTATAAGCCATTCTCTTATCAAGTTTTCAAATCTCTTTAATATAAAATGACAAAAATCCAAGCTTTCTTCTATTAACTCGTCTAAAACAAGATAAGTAATTCACCATCTCCCTGTGGACGACCCGTATTCACTATCGGCTAGCTATTTGCGATACTATTATTGATTGCGGTATTTAGAACACTTTAAAACTCAATTTTTCACACCAATCACTTATCATGATGTTTAGAACTACTAGCATAAGTAGATGCATATTGGAAACCAAGACCATTCTTTTTATTTGAAAAACTTAAGTTGCCTATCATAGTATCAAGAGAAACTTTGCTAGTGGAAAACTTGTGGAGTGTGTCATCAAGATCACTAATCTTAATCTTCATCTTATCAACATCAAGCAACATAGCATTATAAGTGTTAGTCAAAGAGTCATACTAGTTTTTAAGAGGTGTAAAAGTGGAAGTAGGTCTCTCATTTTTGAAATTAGCATCTTCAAGAGAACAAGTTAAAGAAGAAATTTTAGTTAAAAGTTTTTCGTTCTCAAGTTTTAAACTCTCACACCTACACGTTTCAAAAGAAGAGCTTCTATTTCCAAAATAAGCAATTATCTTTTTAGCATTGGAATATTTAGATTGAAGTCTAGATTGAAGTCTAGAGTATCCATCACGTAATGATCCAAACGTGTCAAGTAGTTCTTCAAACAAAGATGAATTTAGATCATCCATTACCTCATCCACATGTGCCATGAAGCACATGTTCGTGATTTCTTAGTCGGACGGTCTCTCTTCGTTATCGCTCCCCTCCGAGCCATCCTACATTCTATCTTTGAAAGCTCTCCGATAGGGTCGTTGTAGAGCTTCCTTTTCGTTGTTGAGCGGACAATCGGCAACTAGATGGCCAGGCTTCCTGCATCAACAGCAAAGGCTGACTTCTTTGTTGTTGTTGTAGGGACGATCTCTTGGAAAGTTGTCTCTCTTGAAATTTCTTCGAAACTTGAGAAATTTGTCGAATTGCTTCGTCAAGATAGCGATATCCTCGTCATCTCTACTCATCTCATCATCGTTGCTATGTTTGGATGGAGCTTTTGATTTTTATGAAGCTTTGGATGTAGCATTGAGTGCAATACTTTTTATCTTGTCATTCTTCTCCGCCTTTTCATCTTCCATGTCGTATGCCTTGAGCTCAATCTCATAGGTCTTAAGGTTCCTTGGAGATCTTCGAATGACATGACTTCGATATTGGCTATCTCCTTAATAATAGTTGTTTTTATTTGTCATTTCTTGTTGAGTGATCGAAGTATCTTTCTCATATTTTTCTCATTATTCATGGGATCAACTAATAAAGAATCAAGGGGATTAGTAATGCGAATAAAGCAACTAAACATGTCATCAATGTTTTTATCTGGCAACATTCAAAAAATTTCGTATTCCGATTTTAAAAGATCAATCTTAATATTGGAACTCTCTTCATGAGCATTCAATAATGATATCCACATAGCATAAGAATTTTTACATTTATAACTCTAGCCAACTCATTTTCTTTGAGACAAAAAAAAGAAAGCAAACTTGGTTTTATGATTCTTTTTATCTGCCATACTCCAACTATCCTTATCTAGGTCGGGTAACACATATTCCTTCAAGAAGGTGTATCTCCACACATCTTGACCTTGTGATTCTAAAAGGACTTCATCTTCACTTTCCAAATAGTAAAGTTAATGCTATTAAAATATGGTAGTTTGGTGATGGATTGGGAATGTCGCTCACTATGTGATGAAGAAGTAATCATAGGATCTCTCTAGGGTTTTAATCCTAACAAATAAGAGCATCTCACTCTGATATCAATTGAAATATTTCTAGAGGGAGTGAATATGATTAAATTAACAAAACACATAAATTAAAATTTTACTTGCAAACAATAAACAAACTAGTTTGAGAAAGTAATAAGAAGAGAGAGTGTGACAAGCAATCACAAACACAAGTGTTTTAAAGAGGTTCGGGAGATCCCCTAGTCCTCTTTATTTCAACGCGGGAGCCCATTCCACTAAATCACGTCTCCATTGAGACAATCACATTTCGCACTCGCATCTTACACCACATCACTCGACATATGAGTGACTCTCTTCTCAACAAGTTCTTCTTCCTTACAAAGGCTCTCTCATACTAAAGAGACCTCAAGAAAAAAAGAAAATTACAAGCCAATTACTCTCTCAAGAGTTTTACAATCAATGCTCTACTTCAATAGAGTATAAGATTTGCAATTAACAGCTCAAGAATTTGTGTATTCCGGTTGGTGAGGACGGTGATAAAACTTCAATGCAAATCTCAGTTAATTCTTAACAATAAATGCTTACCAAAAACCTTTATAAAGCCATACACAAAAAACTAGTCATTTTAGCATTTAAAGTTGTTCCGGCATAAGAGGCAGACGTCTGCAGCTTTGCCAAAAAATGGTATTTAATGCAGTATAGCAGTCACAACTTTGAAATATTTTTAATTGCAGACGTCTGAAGCTCAATATGGGAAGACATCTGAACAAGAAAAGTTTTGGCTCAAGAATAATATCAGACGTCTGCCTTAATGAGCAGTAGACGTCTGGGGTTCAAATCCAAAAACACAAAGAGAAAACCAGATGTCTGAATTCAATCGGAAGACGTCTGAAGCTTAAAAATCGTTTTGAAAACCCTTCATCAGACGTCTGCCAAAATGAACTACAGACGTCTGCTAATAGTCCAAAAACTGATATTGAACCTGATATCAGATATGCTACATGAGCCAGACATTAGCAGTAGAATTCGGCAGACGTCTGATTTAGAAAAATCAGGAAACTTGGCCTTTGGAAATAAAAAACGTTTTGGACAAAAATTCTTTGCAAGGTAAAAAAACAAATATTTCATGCAAACTATTGTGTGTATGCTTGAGCTCTTATATGTTAATCTCATAAACCATGAAGTTTCCTAGAGATTCATAATTGTAGCTCAAACTCTTGAATTCTGATTTCGTGATCTTCGATTTCTTGGACTTCGACTCTTTAGCTTCTTAAAGCTTGAATTTGATTTTTAAGGAGTTCTAGTCCATTATCCTCTAGCCTCCAATAGATTTTCCATGTAAGCTCAATAACCTCCATCCTCCATCAACGCATGTGTCGTGAGATATCCAATATCCTGAAACTTATTCTCAAACACGTCCAAGCTCATATACAGTATTATAAGATATGCAATAATAAACACTTGTATCTATCCATTAATATTGTACAACATTATCTAAACAAAATAATCGGATTACGAAAATCCATAAGCCATCAATTTCTCGCTTTTTGATGATGTCAAAATATTAATGGATGAACGTATATCAATATAATCAAGAGAAATATATGTTCCCCGCCGAAAGACGCGACAGAGACGCCGCGAACGTCTTTGCCTGAAATTCGGGGCATATGCTAATTGGTGCTATCCGTCCACCTCTCCGAAGATGCCAAGTTGATTTATGACACCGTGTATCGGAGGTTTAGACGGATGCGTCCGATGTAGCAGACTTCGTCAGATTCCCCCTCGCTTGAGGGGTTTTTGATTGTGGGGACGCTCTTCCCTGCAGGCGCAAGCCCCTGCAGTTAATTACGCTACCGCATCGCGGTAAACAGTTTCTCCTTCTCTAGATGGTCACTCCGCGTTGTGGGTGTTTGTTTTGTGCTCGATTGCCCGTGGATTGTATATGGAGACTAATTTGTGTTGTCGCCCGTAGGACGTGGATTAGTCCAAATCCGTATCTTTCTTAGATTTAGGTTTGGGGGTGTGTTCAAGGATACGTTAGCCCTGTTTGAGGCTAAGATTAACTTAAACATTTGTTAAGGACACGTTAGTCTAATTTAAGACTAAGATCGAATTAACGGGATCTTTTAGATCCAACAAGAGAGCATTTGGACTCTATTGTTTAGTTCAGAGACATTGCGGTCGATTACCAGTTTAAGGACATGGTGGTCCATCATAGTCCGGGGAATATATGGCTGTCGGGACCCATCACCTCTCTGAAGACGTTGAATGATTACAACGACAAATATCAGAGGAGTTCAGAGATGTACCCTTGAACCAGTATTTGTTGGGAGATCTGTAGTCCAATTTGGGACTAAAGTCTGTTTGATGGTTTATGAGCATATGGGCTTAATCGAACATTTTATTGTTCTGGCTATTGAGCCTTTATTTAGGCTCGGCCCTTTTAATAATGCACAACATTGGGCTCTGTAATTAAATGCATAGCATTTATATTTGGCCTGTTAGACCTTTGCTTGGGCTCTGCCCTTTTTAATAATGCATAGCATTTTTTTTGGTCTGACAGTGCGCCACGTGGCTTGTCAGGTGGTTTGCGCCAATTAAAGAGCACAACACGCTAGCGCATGCGAAAGTGACATGTGTCACGCTCTGCGCTAAGTGCAAGTCTGTTAGCGCAATGCACTGCTCCAGGGCGCTGCGCCAGTGAATGACACATGGCGCGCTCTGGTGCAGTGCTTCAGTCCAAGGAGCGCAGTGCACTGTTTTAGAAGCGCAAAGCGCAGATTGTTCTGTGGTTGACACGTGGCGCGCTCTGGTGCAGTGCGCTAGTCCAAGGAGCGCAAAGACGCATTTCAAAAGTGCAAGGCACTGTTCCATAGCGCAGAGCGCATCTTGATCAAATTCAGATCAAAGAACAAGTTCTTTGTTATCTCAAAAGAGGTTCTACCTCAAGATTCAAGAACCAATGGTTCTTATTCTTCTCAAAAGGTTTCGCCTTTATATAGATCAAAAGATTTATGAATGAAGTAAATTACTTCTTTACATTTTTTATGATTAGATCTTTCTGATCTTTTTTCTTTTTATTGAAGATCTTGATCTTGTTCTTAGATCTTTGATCTTTTTAGAAGAGATTCTTCTTTTAGTGAGATGTTTTCATCTCTGTTCTTCAAGAATCAAATTCTTTACTTTTAAAGATGAAGAAGATGATCTTCTTTCTTTAAAGGCTTGCCTTTCTTCTCTTTGAGTTTTTCTCAAAGTTTTTAGAGGGTTCTCTCTCTTCTGTATCTCTATCCCTCTGAGACTTGGAGTCTAGGAGCCTTTATATAGGGCCAATTGATTTGTTAAGTTAGCTACAGAGATCTTTCTCTGATTGATCTGGGGATATTTCCCCACCATTGGATCTTTGATCCTAAGGCTTCTGTTTTACAGAAGATAATATTTTTATTTTAATAAGATTAGAAAGATCTTTCTAGAATTTTAATTCTGATTAATTAATAATTTATTATTTAAATTCCAGTGCTGGCGCAATTTGACACGTGTCGCGCAGCGCAGAGCGCAGCGCAACTGTGCCAGCGCAGCGCAACTGCGCCAGTGCACCTATGCTTAACACGTGTCGCGCAGCGCAACTACGCGAGCGCGCCTGTGCTTGACACGTGGCGCGCAGCGCAACTGTGCTAGCGTGCATGTGCTTGACACGTGGCGTGCAAGTGATCTGCAGCGTTGCTTCATTTATTTTAAAATTTGAATTTTGAAACAGAGCTTTGTTCTAATTGGGGGTGCGCTGCCTTGGGCGCAGCGCTCCTTGCGCTGGCGTGTCTGCTTTTGACACGTGGCGCACAGCGCGCAGCGCAAGGAATCTAAAGCGTTGCTTCAGTTTTTTTTTTGAATTTTGAAATTCAAATAGAGCTTTGCTCTGATTGGGGGAAACAAATGCCCCCCCACCGTTGCCTCACATGGTGCATACGTCAGTGCAGCGGTGGCAACATCTGAATCGTTGGATCGATTCAGGAGATGAAGAGGCGCTTCAACGCCTATAAATAGGACCCTTGGTCTTCAGATGATTATCATCATTCTCAAGATTTTTATTTCCATAGCCTTGCTCTCGTTTCCAAGAACTTCAAGAGTTAAACTCTAGAAAATTTTAGGTAAAAATTTAAACTTAATCAAATCAATTTTAATTTATAGAGCCTTGCTCTTATAGATCTTTTGATCTAAAGAAATCCCCTTTGGGGTTTCATAAACAGTGCTTTGCTCTCAAGAACCCATAGATCTAAATAGATCTTGTTTCAGGGTTTCTTAACCCATGAACAGAGCTTTGCTCATTGACAATGTATAGATCTTTTGATTTTCTGATGAAGAACTCTTAAGAGTTTTTTCATGGATCATTAAGATCCCAGAACTTTAATTCTTAGGAATTAAATTTTCTTTGATGGATTTTTCCATCATTATTACAGAGCTAGGCTCTCTAAGGAATTTTATTCCCTTGTGACCAGATTTTGACAAGTGTCACTCTGTGACAGAGCTTTGCCCTGAAAGGGAGATTTTCTCCTTGTCTCAAGGGATTTCTCATTTAATAAGAATATTCTTTGAGGATTTCCTCATGAATTGACAGTCTCATCCAATGATGAGGCTGTCTTATTAACTGATGCATTGTCATCTGGATTTTGTGGGTCCCCCTTTGGTCCCCTCTTCACTGCATTGCAGTGTAGTACCAAGCGTCGGAATTTTGAAATTAAATTATGATACTGATAATTGAATTTCGCCTTTTCTTGCAGGCAACATGTCTTCTGACCTTTCGTTCCCATTCTTCCGCTCAGAGGGAGGATTCCCTGAGGCGCCGGTGGATCGGGAGGTTCTTGCTCTCATTAAGGACTACGACCCGGAGTACAAGAACCTTCATCTGTGGGGTAGGTGGTACAGTGAAATTATCAAAGGTCGCCGAAGCTTCTCTTGCGCGATGCTGTCAGATCCAATCTCGTCAATTTCGTACACAGATATACCCCCGGTGAACTATGCCGTAGAGGTTGTAAATTGGAATTCAGAGGGCCTTCTTCAACCTTCGATTGCTGCCATACCCGTGCACTTGCCGGCAGCCGTGGATATTTTGGGGCGGCACATATGCCAGGGTGAGTCGCGCCCTTGGGGAAAACCCTATAACATTGGATTGACCCCTTGACATTCGGCCGGGTATTTGCAGTGGGCCAGGTACATCTTGTCAGCGAAGAAGGCGTATTTGCTGAAGATCGGTCTGTACCTCGTAGTTTACGCCTCACTGTTCGAGTACCCTGCTCCTCCGACGTGGTGGGATAAGGAGTTCGTGGAACAATGGAACATCCCTACCCATACCTTTCTTCTGATGGACAGGGAAGTTTCCACCCCCTAGAATAATTTGCTGAGATTTCCGGTCTGCCGATGAGGGGGGAGCACTATGAGGAGCTGCTCCCTCGTGATGAATATGTCTTCGCCACTAAGCCGTTGGTGATGGACCTGACGCCGGAGAATGCTATTCAGTACCAGTTTCCGAGTCTGGTAAAGGTGCTGAATATGTATGAAAGTCTCTACTTGGAATCGGGAGACCGGGGAGTTAGTTTCGCAGACTTCATCGCCCGCTTTCTTCGACTGGAGATTCTATTGCAGCGGGGTGAAAAATGTGCCAAGCTTGACGACCCTTTCGGCCTAGGCTTAGATCGTCGACCAGCACTGGAAGCCGATCAAAATGGTTTTTACCTTCCCGATGCTGCAGTCATCCCCTTATCGGAAATTGCCGCTCCGGGCATCGACGAATAGACCTTCTTTCTCGGGTTCTGGGGCTATGGCTGTGCTAGTTCACGCTCCCCATGCACCCGTGCTATATGAGGCCATCCGTCTTCTACCTAGCACATCGGATGGTGGCTGGCATACAATTGTCGATTGGAATCGCCGGGTTGGCCCACCTGTACCATGGTATCAGCGTGGCGGCGGACGCAAATGAACCAGAGGTGCAACCCGCCAATTTCCCGATGCACTACTTTACTTCGTGGATGGAAATGCATGAGCTCGGGGTATTTGGTATTTATAAGAGGCCCTCGTTTTATGAGAAGTGCAGACTCCCAAGAGTTATGCGGGTGATTGGCGCTTCTATTGTGAATCCGCCACCGCGGGAAGCTAGGGGGTTACTTCTTCATCCGCGCACGGTCGGAGCAGGCATTTCTTTCACGGATAAGGTCATGACAATCGGCCCGGAGACCTCCAAGGCGGTGTTGGCGTTGCGTGACAATTTCAAGGACGGGGCTTCCGTATTGAAAGCCCGGGAGATTCTACACTTATACTCCATCCGGCCGGGCTTCCTGATGTTCAGGAAGAATGATTTGGCACTTTTTATGAGGTACAACCCCTATCAGTTTGCCCAACAACTAAGCTATAACCAGGGGGTCCCACTGGAGGCGTTTTTGGAAGAGCCTGCGGCCACCAGGGAGGGAATACGGAGCGCACTGCACCACTTTATGTGGTTAAACACGGGCTCCCACTTCTTCATTAGCGAGCCAAGTTGCGTTCTAAGGGCCCTCAACGTGTACGGGGCTTGGTATCAGCACGCGATGGGTGCTTTTATCCAGGAAGAGAAGCGGCTGCTGCTTGACTGCAAGGGTGCGCCCCCCGCCGGCGACCACAATGTCCCTCTAAGGCAAAGGACCCCTGTCCTTCCTCCACTAATAGGAGATGCTGGAGATGATCCTCTGTGTGTGCTAAGCCCCCGGCGTGGATTGCCCTATGATTCTGTGGACGTGCCCCCAGTTCCCCATGCTCCCATGGAGACGGTAAATATGGTTTCTCCTGAATCCGGCGTGGGCTCGGATATCGGGATCCACCGTCCCAAGGTGCCCACAAAGTGTAAGCTAATTTTGGGTGCGACCGGGGTTCGCGTGCAGAAGAGGAAGAAGAAGTCGGTCCTTTCTCTTGATGCCGTACTTGGCTCAGAGCCTCAAGCCCCTCTTACCGAAAGCCTAAGTGAGTATGGAACCAACGGGGGTTTCTTCGTAGAGCCAGAAGATACTGATCTGGCAGCCGCCATCGCAGCTTCTGAGCGATTGGCAAGGCGCGACGCGTGGTTGGCTAAACTCGCGCAATCAGGTTATCACTAGTTGTATTTTTCGTCATTTCATCGTATCTTTATCATTGTTTTTTGACTTAACGCTTTTCCTTTTTAAACAGGCATTTCTACCGAAGAAGCCATCGCTGCTTCTCTCAAAACTTTCGAGGAGGAAGAGAGGAAACGCGCTCTATCGAGCGTTGGTACGTCTCGGCTCATTGCGTCTTCATTTTTCCTTTTTTATGGCCAATCTAAACCTTTGCTTGTCTCATTGCAGGGACCACAAGACCTGCCTCACAAGTTGATGTGGGAATTCTCCCCGGGCCAGCTACCGAAGCCCCGGCCTCTTCGGGGTTGCCGTGAGAGGCCCTACTTAAAAAGCCGATGATGGATGCCTTGAAGGCTCTAGAGGCAACCCTGAACGCGGACGACAACGCCTTGCTGAAGGAGGCTTCCAAAAGGTCTATCGTGACGGCCCGGGAGGAAAGGAAGCGCCTAAGGCGCGCAGCGAGGGAGCGTAGTGCTGCTTTGGCCGTGGGAGCGGGCTCAAGCGCCGTTACTCCCGCTGCTACTCCTTCAGAGGAGCTCCCGGTCGCCTTGTCTACTGCTCATAGATGGGCGGCGCGTGCAGCTCGGGAAGCCAACGGTAAATCCGTCTCAGGTTATGTGCTTTTGAGGCATTGTTATCAAAGTTTTAAAACCGTCAGTTCTTATATATCTTGTCCTGCAGGGCCGAGCCTTACTGAAGGAGTGGCGGCAACCGTTGAGCATGAGGAGACAGTGGAGAAGGTAGAAGCTGAACCCGAGGCGACGGTAGGCGGTGGAGCCGTAGTTACCGGGCCCGAGATAGTGGCTGGCGAGACAGTCACAACCGCTATGCCCGAGATGACCACCACTGCCGAGTGCGAGGTGGAGGTAGATGAGACGGCTGCTACAACCGAGCCTGAGGCAGCAGCGGATGGAGCGGCTGTGACTGATGAACCTATGGCAGTGGTGGACGAGACATCTGCGACCGCTGAGCCCGAGAGGGTAACGGGCGAAACGGGCATGATCGCTGAGGACGAGACGGCCGCTCTTTCTCAAGAGTCGGGCACCGTTCCGATCATCGCTCTCCCTGCTTACAGTCCTTTGCCATCTCCTGGCCTTGCGAGCATGACGACGGCTCCTGTAGAGTCTGGCGATGAGGCAACGGGAGGTGAAACCATGCCAATGGAGGAGGGAGACGCCACCGTTTCGGCTGGCGACTCATCAGGTAAATTTTGGGTTACCGTCTTTCTTTTTATTCTGCAATCCTTCCTGACAGGGCTTATCTTGTTTCTAACGCAGGTGCGGCTAATGCTTATGACACTTTACCCGAGGGAGCGCCGTCATTTACCGCCCTGACGGTGGCCACATCTCTACCCTCTTTCGTACCGTCGCAGATACTGGAAGGTATGGATTTGTGACTTATCAGTTTCATCTTTAGGCTGCATAATTTATGTACTGACGTTGTACTATTGCGTCTTTATAGGAGTCCTTTTTGACCACCCGTACCAGGTGCTGCACCCACACTTCTCCTTCCCGTCGGAGCTTGCTTCATCCAGTGGCGCTGGTGAATATAGCTTTCACTTAATGCTCTTTCTTTTATCGATAATGAACTTATTTATGATTCTTCTTTTGCCCTGATTGCAGTGCTACAGATTGAAGGAGGGGATGTAAGATCAGTTGCGCCACCGGTTCTCCCGGCCTTGCCACCTGCTGCAGCTGGTATAGTAAATTCCATTGTTCATGAATCTCTTATATTTCTATGTCTGTCATCTGATTGTGATTTGTTTTGCAGTTATTGCTTCGACTCTGGTTCCTTTTGAGTCTCGCATTATGATGCCGGCAGGCCCATTCTCCAGACGTCCATCCTCAAAGGGTGCTACGATGAGTCTGAGTATGCTGAGCGGATGCGTCGAGGAGCTTGACGCAAAAGCTCCCACATCTGCCGAAGATTTCGCTGCCGAGGTTAATCCGAAGCTGGCGACGCTTGTAAACTTCCATAATGAAGGCGTCGTCGAGTCTTGGGTTAATCACTGCAGGGATATCGAGGCCTATCTGCATCAGCTTGAACTTATGCGTCTGGCACCTGAGATTTTGGCCACGAGCACTCAACGGACGGCATGGATCGAGCAGAGCGCTTCTTACTTCCGCCATCTTGAACAAGAAGTGGCTTTAATGCGGAGGGAATGCAAAGAAACTTCAAGCGAGTCTGCTCGACTGCGTGCTGAGGTCGACGCGAACGCTACCCGGGTGAAAGTTATCTTCGAGGGCCTTCTGCAAAGTATCTCTTATGGGTTAATATTGAAGCAGAAGCTCGATGTTGTTGAGCGTGATGCCCAAGGTCGTGAAGCAGCTCAGCGAGCCGTCGAAGAACAACTTTCATCTTATTTGCAGCAACGAGATCAAGTTTAAGCAGAGTTGGCCGCAGCAGCTGACCGTAACGAGAGGCTGAGGGGAGTGCGTAGGCAATTGATTGGCCTACTTATGATGCTTCCCTCCCAATAGTTGCTTTTGCGTCATTTGTAAATTTTGAATAAAATGTATTCATTCTTTTATTCTTTCATATGATGTATTTTGTACCCAACAACATACATGAATAAAAGATACATTTCTTTCGCAATGTCTTGTGTCATCTTTCTTGCTGTGTTGCTTGCCATGCAATTTTAGCAAGTGCGATCCGTAGATGGTATATAACTGTCAATCTTATGCTTTTTGTATAGTGGCGATGGCTTAGAAAACAGGGTTAGCATCTATTACCTAAGACTTTTCAACTTTATGAGCCATGAGGGTCTCATAAAGAATTTTCTCCCTATGGATCGAGAGGATCCCGTAGGTGTATTTTCTCCTTAGGAATCGTGAGGATTCCTAAGTGCGTTTTCCCTTATAAGTCGTAAGGATCTTATAAGAGAATTTTCCCTCTTACGAGTCGAGAGGACCTGTAAGCGATTGTTTCCCTCTTAGTCGAGATTCGACTTTTGAGAGTGTGACCCATGAATAGTATGCAAGAGTCCATTTCGGACCGACTTGCAGGGCCCCAGTGCTTAGGAAGCAGGTTTTTTAATCCCCACTGCCTAAGGCTTTGCCTCACGAGTCGAGACGAATCGAGCATTTCTCGCAAGAATATCCTAACGTCACAGTTAACCTCTGCTCTTACGACAGAGGTCCGTTAGGGTCTGTGGTACTAGGGTTTTGTCCATCGTACCGTCGCGTCGGATGATGTATTTCTCGATAGGCAATCTTGCTATTCGAGTAGCCTTGCGACTGTCGTGTCTCTGATCCCTTCGGGGGCTGGACAAGACGTCTTCAAGCAATCTTCTTAGGCAGTTTGACCGTCAGAAGAGCAAGCGTTAGAAATTTTGCCATGCCGCTTTTTTACTTGAGGTTAGGCTCATTTTGGAGAGCCCCGATGAGTCATAACCACACCGCGCTGGTGTGGGATGATCTCCGATAGTCTTTTAGGTTTTATATGAGTTGCCGTCAAGACCCTGAAACTAGGAATTTGGCCTTTGCTTCGTTTGATGGCATTGTGTCTGCTGTATCAAGACGAATGTCACGGTTGTCTCTAGGTTGCTGGTGAACCGTCGAGGTTTGGAACTAGGGATTTTGCCGTAGCTCCGTCGGGTGAATATTGCGTCTGAGTCCTGTTGGAATGAGTAGGAACGCTATTGTTAACATCTCGTCTTGTTATATCGAGATGAATGCTGAGGTGGAGTTGGGATTTTCCCATCACTCCACTTTGTTTTGATATTGCGTCTGCATCCTGTTGGATTGCGAAGGAACGCCGTAGTTGACATTGCGTCTATTGTAACGGGACGAATGTCGAGGTGGAGCCGAGATTTTGCCGTCACTCGCTTTGTCTTGACCGTGAGGTCTTTCGTTGACGTTGCATTTGTATCCTGGTGGACTTGCGAAAGAACTTCGTTGTTGACGTTGCGTTTGTTGTAACGAGACGCATGTTAAGATGATCTCTAGGTTGTCTGCGAACCATCGAGGTTTGGAACTAGGGGCTAAGCCGTGGCTCCGTTTGGTGATGTTTCATCTGAGTCCTGCTGGAATGAGAAGGAACGCTGTTGTGGGTCTCCAGGCTGTAGACGCGGCCGTCAAGACTTGGCTCCGTTTTCTGATGGAGCCTGGGAAGGAAAGGTGTGATTCCTTCTTTGTTCGCGCCCCTGAATTGTATACAGGGATTGATGTAATATCACCTGTAGGGCATAAATTTCATTTTATATATATATATATATATTTTATTTTATTTCTTTCCGCGATGCTCTATCATTTCAGCTTTTTATATCGCGAAGGTCGCGATTGCCCAATCATTTCGGCTATTTTTCGCGGTGCCCAATCATTTCGGCTATTTGTTTTATTTTCACTTGCCGCTTTTTATTGCGAGTTGCCCAATCATTTCGGCTATTTCGTATGCATACATTTTTACTTGCTGATTTTGTCGCAAGTTGCCCCATCATTTCGGCTATTTCGTATGCATGTGTGGCTTGCTGTCTTTTCGCTGCAAGCTTTGGATTAGACACCAATTTCGGCATCAGCACCGCTACAACTGGGATATTGCCAGGAATGAATCATCATTTGCTTCTGTCGATGTCGAACAAAGGTGTCTTAGTAAACAGGGTTAGGATTCTGTCGACTAAGGCTTTTGACTTCATGAGCCGTAAGGGTCTTACAAAGGTATTTCTCCCTGCGAGTCGTGAGGATCTCGTAGGTATGTTTTCTCCTTTGGAATCGTGAGGATTCCTAAGTGCATGGCTCCTTGTAAGTCGTAAGGATCTTACAAGAGAGTTTTCCCCTTATAAGTCGAGAGGATTCACAAGGGTTGTTCACCGTGCGAACATATCCCTAGTCATGGATGGGACTTTGTTAGGGAAATGTTTATTCGCGCCCGTGGATTGTATACAAGGGTCAGTACTGAGTCGCTTGTAGGGCAGTATCGGAGGTTGTGGGGTTGCTTAAGAACAGGTTCAGGTCTCTGTAACATAAGACTTTCAAATCTTATGAGCCGTGAGGATCCCATAAGAGAGTTCTCCTTACGAGTCGTGAGGATCTCGCAAGTGTAATTTCTCCTTAGGAATCGTGGGGATCCCTAAGTGTGTTGCTCCCTTGTGAGTCGTAAAGATCTCACGCGGGTGGTTTCTCCTCACAAGGTCGAGAGAACCCTGTAAGTGTCCTTTAACGAGGTTACGCCCTTTCGGGTTTTCACAAACACTCGCCGGTAGCCCTGCTGTTTTTACTCACGGAGCCCTTTCGGGTTTTCATCCATGCCCATTTTCCTTATGGACATACCGTTTTCTCTTTTTTTTATCCTTTTTTTTAACGAGGTTGCGCCCTTTCGGGTTTTCACAAACACTCGCCGGTAGACCTGCTGTTTTTACTCACGGAGCCCTTTCGGGTTTTCATCCGTGCCCATTTTGCTTATGGACATAACATTTTCTCTTTTTATTTTATCCTTTTTTTTAACGAGGTTGCGCCCTTTCGGGTTTTCACAAACACTCGCCGGTAGCCCTGCTGTTTTTACTCACGGAGCCCTTTTGGGTTTTCATCCGTGCCCATTTTGCTTATGGACATACCGTTTTTATTTTTATTTTTATTCTTTCTTCTTTTTATACCAGCTTTGGGATGCTGCAATCCGCCATAGTCTCGCGACATCTTGGTCAACAGCTAGTTTTAGGACATAGTGATCCGTCATTAGTTTAAGGACGTTTCGGTCCGCTGTTAGTTTAAGGACGTTTCGGTCCGCTGTCAGTTTAAGGATGTTTCGGTCCGTCATTGCCATATTTGAGGCGGATTTTTTTAGTTTACGGACTTTTTGGTCCATGAGGCCTTCCCTATGAATGAGCATGATGCCTCCGGCATATCCATCTTTCTCGGAACGTGTGGTTGTGGCGGGCTCACCTTCCAATTTTCGGATAGCGCAAACTTGCCTTGTTGGTGTTGGTCTTCAATCCAGTTTTTGAAGACGTAGCAGTTTTCGATCGGATGGCCCAATACTTGGTGGTAAGGGCAGTAATTAGAATTGTTGACATCATTCAGTTGTAACCGGTGTTTCGGCTTCGGTAGAGTGATAAGCCTGTTGCGCACTACTAGTTCGAACAGCCTTCTTGTTTCATCCCGAGGAAATGAGTAAGGACGTTTCAACTTTTCATAGAGGGGTTGCCGCCTGTTTCTTTGGCGAACAACCGGTCTAGGGTCACTCGATTGTTGTTGAGCGTTGGCGACGAAGGCCGATTTTTCCTTCCCTTTATCCTTTTTGTTCGATCCCTTGTTTGCAGGTCCGGGATTCTTTCCGGGTAGTGTGCGATTGCACGGCTCAATGTTCTCGCAACTTCTCAATTCTTTCATTTTAGAGATGGATTCCTTGAAGAGAGGGCTGAGGGCTACTTTTTCGTCGGAGTCGCTCCCGAAGGGGAGAACTCGCGGTCCTTCGGGATCAACCTTATGACAATTGTCGGCAATACTTATACGCTCATCTGTCGCATTTTTCTATTGTCTACGAGCTTCACGCTTTGTCCTGTTGAAGTGTTACCTGTGTGCGACATACCCTTTCCACCAACACTTAAAGGAGTTGCAATCTTCAGTAGGATGTGTGATCTTCTGATGATATAAGCAGAAGTTAAGATGTACGTCCGCTTCATCAAGATGTATCCCACTAGGAGAACTTTCTCTGAAAGAGGGCAGCCTCATCCCCATCGATATGGCCTTGGCGAACCGTTTCCTTGTCTTGATCCTACTTTCATTTGCGGCGGATGTACTTTGATCTGGTGGGAGTGTTTCGACCCTTTTGTCTAGTCGCCGACGTTTGGCCTTTTCAAATATGACCATCTCACGCTCCCGATCGGCTTTACTCTTCAGATGAATTTCACTTAGGAAGGCGTCGATCACTTTGTCTGACGGACATAGAAGTTCCGGTTCAGGATCTGCCCCCCGTCTCTCGGTGTAAGGAGCTTCTTCATCGTCTATCAACGAGTGAGAGATCATATGGCAGCTTGCCACATAATCCTCAGGTTCATCCGACGAGTCTTTGTCACCATCTCCGTCCTCAAGGACGTGGCTGAGGAATTCTTGGAGTGTGACTAGGGTCCGTGCCTTCTGATTATATTCTTCCAGTGCGTCGATCTGTTTCTGCAGGTCCGTGCGCTTGTCGCCAGGCTTCGCGGGCTTTTTGGATCTCTTCTTCTTTTTCGAAGATTTCGACAGCTGGGTGTGAGCACTTTGGCTATCACCACCAATCTTTGGAGTTGGGCGTGGCATCAACATCCCTTCGATAATCTGGGGTTCCAGCGGGTTCTTCTATCTAATTGCCGGGCATGTCTGGCGATCATTCAGCATCTTTTTGGTTGTGGCCGAAAGGGCCACTTCACATGGGGCCTCTTCAACAAAAGAGCACGATGCCCCCGACGTGTCCACCTTTTTAGGAGCATGAGGCTGTGGCGGGTTTACCTTCCAGTTTTCGGATAACGCGAACTTGCCCTGTTGGTATTGGTCTTCAACCCAGTTTTTGAAGACGAAGCAATCTTCGATTGGATGGCTTACTGCTCGGTGTTAAGGGCAGTAATTAGGATCGTTGACATCGCCTGGCTGCAACGGACGTTTCGGACTCGGCAGATTGATGAGTCTGTTGCGCACTGCCAACTCGAACAGTCTCCTCGTTTTATCCTGAGGAAACGAGTAAGGACGTCCCAGTCTCTCTTCAAGGGATGGGCATGGACACACATTGTTTTGGTGAACAACCGGCTTTGAATTGTTCGGCTGTTGTTGAGTATTGGCGACGAAAGTTGTTTTTCCTTTCCCTTTTTCATTTCGAGAGTCTGTCTTCGGAGGAGATGGTTATGTCCCATCTGGTCCATTTAGGCCAACTTGTCAATCAAGTCCTGGAAAGTAGTTGGCTTGAAGAACATCATGAACTAGGAAATGGCCGCTTGAGGGTCAAGAGTGCCTACGAACATGCCTACCGCCAGCGCTTCTTCAATTCGTTGTTCGCATTTCGATCACAGATTCCGCCATCGGATAGCGTATTGGACCCACGTCTCACCTGTCTTCACCCTGGAATTGATCAATGTCGTTATCGGGGTGCGTTCACTAGAACTCCCGAATTGCTGGGTGAATAACAACTCCATTTCTGTAAACGTTTTGATGGAGTCGTCGGGAAGCTCCGAGTACCATTCAAAAGCTGTGTCTGCTAAACTACCGACGAACTGGCGAAGTAGAAGTTTATCATTACCTCCAGTATTGCCGCATAAGGCCCTGAATTGAGCGACATGCTGATGTGGATTCCCTGTCCCCCTGTACACATGGAATTTAGGGATCATATATCCCGGCGGGTAACTGATTTGGTCATACCAGCCCGGATAGGGTCGTCCGGTTCTAACAATTTGCCCAGCTGCTTCATTCGCCTGATGAACTCGTATCTGCTGAGCTATATAGTTGTCTAGTGCAGCTTTGGAAATGGTTTCCTCTTTGGATGCTAAATGAGCCGGAGGAGGATTAGATGTCTCCCCTCTATCGTCTTCAAGGATAATCGGAGGATCTTCAGCTGGTGGGTCCTGCTGGATCATCATGCCCACCATATCTTGAAACAGAAGAGCCATTTGCTTTATATTAGTCGCTTGTTCCGTAGCCACCTTGTCCTTCTTCTTAAGCATTCTCTGAAGGAATTCAGCATCAGTTTCCTGATCATGGCGCTGCTCCGTGGATGTTTCCGGGCTTTCTTTTGGTCCGATGAGTGTGGCCATTTGCGTCAGCATTTCCTGAAGCTTCTGCTGTTGCCGTTCCTGAGCCCTTGTTATTGATCGGGTGAGCGGTCGATGGCCCGTCGAAGTGTGGCTTTCATCTTTTCCAGAAGCCATGTAAACAGTATATACCACCATGCCCCCAGACTTGGGGCGTTTAGATTTAGTGTCTTTGCGATTTGCCAAAGACACAGGGATCTTCTCCGACCTCCTTCTTTTGTGAGCGGTCGAAGTTGAGGGGGCCGTTGTAGTGGGCACCCAAGTAGCTGTTGCTTTTTCTGGCTTGACAGAGTTGTCCTTCTCCTGCCGAACCTTCATCTTTTTCTGTCGGCGGAGATAGTCTTGATCCATTACGGAGTCTTGGACTTGACGACAGACCTTGTAAATTTTAGAGGACAGCCATTGAGGGGGCTGTTCCAGCTTCACCTTTGGGGCATTATCCACAGGTGTAGGAGATCTTTTCAATACGGCAGTTGGCGAGTTTTTGCGCACCCTTCTTAGCGGTTCAAAGCTATTCCCGGTCGAAACAGCAGCATTGATTTCCACCATCGGAGCTGGCGGAGTTAGCCCAGAGGGGGAGTTGCCCCCAGCCTTCCTTATCCGGCGCCAGTGACGACGGCGAGCATGTCGTGCGGTTGGAGTTGGTTTAGCCGTAGGGGTGACCTCCTCATACCCCCTGTGTTGGTCAGAATTCGCTGGTATCAGCCTTTTAAAGACCCACGTCTGCTGAATGGGGACGGCCAGCCTATCAAAAGCAGACTTCCGAGTAGGGGAAGCAACCTTGGTGATTTCGCCTGGAACATGAGCAGAAATAGTCAGTCTAGTGAAGACCGACCCTTTGGCAGGAGAAACCGCCTTGACAATTTTGGGAGCAGCGATGGCTATCCGCTTCGAGATAACGCCTTCTGGTATTGCAGGCTTTTTCATGGGCCCGTTGGAGCTCTGGCCTAGTCTGTTAAAAACCGAGGCAGTGGAGTTGGACGACCCGTTGATAGGGGCCGCAGTAGTAGCAAGCCGATCGAATACCGACTTCTTGGGAGCTTCTTGTGACGGTACAGGGGTGTTAAAGCTCATGGGTGGGAGTAAGGTCCCGAAGAATAGTCCAGTGGTGGCTTGATTTACCTGCTCCACTAGCATCTTGAAAGGGAGGCCGCTTGGGGCCCGTAAGTCACTCCTCCAGTAAGGACGGAGTGAGAGTTGCAGTTGCAGGTAGTGCAGTTTGAAGCCATTGATCTTCTGTTTTCTGCACGGAGCAAGACACCAAATCTAAGTATCTCAAATCCACAGGCAACCATAGCAAACCACGATTCGTTCGCGAACACGGCGCACGAAGTGTGGAGTGGAAAGAGGAAGAGGTCCCACCGGGCGTACCAGAATCTGTTCCCCACCGAAAGACGCGACAGAGACACGGCGAACGTCTTTGCCTGAAATTCGGGGCAGATGCTAATTGGTGCTATCCGTCCACCTCTCCGAAGATGCCAAGTTGATTTATGACAACGTGTATCGGAGGTTTAGACGGATGCGTCCGATGTAGCAGACTTCATCAGATTCCCCCTCGCTTGAGGGGTTTTTGATTGTGGGGACGCTCTTCCCTGCAGGCGCAAGCCCCTGCAGTTAATTACGCTACCGCATCGTGGTAAACACTTTCTCCTTCTCCAGATGGTCACTCCGTGTCGTGGGTGTTTGTTTTGTGTTCAATTGCCCGTGGATTGTATACGGAGACTAATTTGTGTTGTCGCCCGTAGGACGTGGATTAGTCCAAATCCGTATCTTTCTTAGATTTGGGTTTGGGGGTGTGTGTTCAAGGATACGTTATCCTTGTTTGAGGCTAAGATTAACTTAAACGTTTGTTAAGGACACGTTCGTCTAATTTAAGACTAAGATCGACTTAACGGAATCATTTAGATCCAATAAGAGAGCATTTGGACTCTATTGTTTAGTTTAGAGACATTGCAGTCGATTACCAGTTTAAGGATATGGTGGTCCATCATAGTCCGGGGAATATATGGCTGTCGGGACCCATCACTTCTCTGAAGACGTTGAATGATTACAACGACAAATATCAGAGGAGTTCAGAGATGTACCCTTGAACCAGTATTTGTTGGGAGATCTGTAGTCCAATTTGGGACTAAAGTCTGTTTGAAGGTTTATGAGCATATGGGCTCAATTGAACATTTTATTATTCTGGCTATTGAGCCTTTTTTTGGGCTCGGCCCTTTTAATAATGTATAGCATTGGGCTCTGTAATTAAATGCATAGAATTTATATTTGGCCTGTTAGACCTTTGCTTGGGCTCTGCCCTTTTTAATAATGCATAGCATTTTTTGTGGTCTGACAGTGCACCACGTGGCTTGTCAGGCGCTTTGCACCAATTAAAGAGCGCACTGCGCTAGCGCATGCGAAAGTGACACGTGTCACGCTCTGTGCTAAGCGCAAGTTTGTTAGCGCAATGCGCTGCGCTAGTGAATGACACGTGGCGCGCTCTGGTGCAGTGCGCCAGTCCAAGGAGTGCAGTGCGCTGTTTTAGAAGCGCAAAGCGCAGATTGTTCTGTGGTTGACACGTGGCGCGCTGTGGTGCAGTGCGCCAGTCCAAGGAGCGCAAAGGCGCATTTCAAAAGTGCAAGGCACTGTTCAATAGTGCAGAGCGCATCTTGATCAAATTCAGATCAAAGAACAAGTTCTTTGTTCTCTCAAAAGAGGTTCTATCTCAAGATTCAAGAACCAATGGTTCTTATTCTTATCAAAAGTCTGTTCCTTTATATAGATCAAAAGATCTAAGAATGAAGTAAATTACTTCTTTACATTTTTTATGATTAGATCTTTCTGATCTTCTTTCTTTTTATTGAAGATCTTGATCTTGTTCTTAGATCTTTGATCTTTTTAGAAGAGATTCTTCTTTTAGTGAGATGTTTTCATCTCTGTTCTTCATGAATCAAATTCTTTACCTTTAAAGATGAAGAAGATGATCTTCTTTCTTTAAAGGCTTGCCTTTCTTCTCTTTGAGTTTTTCTCAAAGTTTTTAGAGGGCTCTCTCTCTTCTGTATCTCTATCCCTCTGAGACTTGGAGTCTAGGAGCCTTTATATAGGGTCAATTGATTTGTTAAGTTAGTTACAGAGATCTTTCTCTGATTGATCTGGGGATATTTCCCCACCGTTGGATTTTTGATCCTAAGGCCTCTGTTTTACAGAAGATAATTTTCTTATTTTAATAAGATTGGAAAGATCATTCTAGAATTTTAATTCTGATTAATTAATAATTTATTATTTAAATTCCAGTGCTGGCGCAATTTGACACGTGTCGCGCAACTTAGAGCGCAGCGCAACTGCGCTAGCGCGCTTGTGCTTGACACGTGGCGTGCAGCGCAGAGCAGAGCGCAGCGCAACTGCGCTAGCGCGCCTGTGCTTGACACGTGGCACGCAGCGCAACTACGCTAGCGCACCACTGTTTGACACGTGGCGCGCAGTGCAGAGCGCAAGTGATCTGAAGCGTTGCTTCATTTATTTTAAAATTTGAATTTTGAAACAGAGCTTTGCTCTAATTGGAGGTGCGCTGCCTTGGGCGCAACGCTCTTTGCGCTGGCGTGTCTGCTTTTGACACGTGGTCCACAGCGCGCAGCGTAAGGAATCTGAAGCCTTGCTTCAGTTTTTTTTTGAATTTTGAAATTCAAACAGAGCTTTGCTCTGATTGGGGGAAACAATATAAATGACACAAAGTAGCACAAAACTCAATATCTTGATATAACAATCCTATCATTCTTCCCCCTTTTGACATAATCAAAAAGGGTGTTTAAGGAGTTTAAAACATTTGAATTACTCCCCCTAAATATATGCGTACATCAAAAACAAGTAAAACGTTTGAATAACTCTTCCTAAATGTATGCACAGAAAATTAATAGGAGTTGATATGAGAAAAATAAAAGCAAGTGAGGCATTGACTTATATCAACAAGCATGTATATACGATATATGCAAAAACAAGCGATACATGCAAGAAAACCATATGCAAAATATAGTCAAATTCTAATATCATATGTATCCAAACATGAGATAAACAAGATATCCACATATTTCATTTAATGGATCGACTACCTGGTAAAAAGTCTCTATTCCACTCCTCTATACCCATGAATAGGATTCATTATAATGAACGAAATCCACAACTGGGTTCCCCTAAAAGGGTTGTGGAAGCCAATTTGGCAAAATGAAAAGAAAGATAATATAAAAGAAAAAATATGACTCATGCAATCATATCAATCCATAGAGCACATATTTAACTTTTCCATAATAAAAGCAAAACGCGTATCATCAAGGGTTTAATGAAGATATCCACTAATTGGTGTTGTGTAGGTATGTGCTCAATAATGATATCCCTCTTTTCATGTGATCACGAAGCAAATGGTAGTGAACATCAATGTGTTAGGTGCGACTATATTGATTTGCATTCTTTGTTATGTACACCGTGCTCATATTATCACAAAGGATAGAAATATGATCAACAAGCACATCAAAGTCTTCTAGTGTATGCTTCATCCATAAGATTTGAGCACAACAATCACCCGTGGCAATGTATTCCGCTTTGGCCGTGAAAAGAGCAATCGAGTTTTGCTTCTTGGATGACCAAGAAACTAGAAAATTTCCAAGAAATTGACACGTTCCACTCATGCTCATACGATCTATTTAGTTACCCACATAGTCTACATCAGAATAAGACTTAAAATCAAAAAAATTATTTTTCAGATACCACAAGCCTAAACCAAAAGTACCTTTAAGATATCTAAGTATTCTTTTCACCACGCTTAGATGCGATTATTTGGGACAAGATTGGAAATGAGCACCCAAGCAAACACTAAATATTATATTGCGTCTACTAGCGGTTAAATAAAGTAAACTACCAATCATACCACGATATTTAGTGATGTCAACGGCCTTACCGGATTCATCTTTTGAAATCTTTATAGTTGTGACCATTGGAGTGTTATTTGTCTTCGCATCTTCAAGCTTAAACTTCTCGATTAGCTCCTTCGTGTACTTGGCTTGATTGATGAAGATCATTTCCTTGAGTTGTTTGATTTGTAGGCTAAGGAAGATGCTGAATTCACCCATCATACTCATTTCGAATTCCTTTTGCATAGTGGCTAACTTATTGCAGAAAGACTCATTACTGGAACCAAAAATAATGTCATCAACGTATATTTGCACAATAAAAATCTCATCGTTTTTCTTCTTCATAAAAAGTGTGGTGTCAACCTTGCCATTTGAAAAACCATTTTGAAGAAGAAATGTGCACAATCTAATATACCAAGCTCTAGGGGTTTGTTCCAAACCATATAAAGCATTTTCCAATTTGAAAATATGATTTGGAAACTTGAAATCTTGAAATCCGGACGGTTGTTCCACAAAAACTTCTTCTTTACAAAAACCATTCAATATGCACTTTTCACATTCGTTTGAAAGACTTTGAAATTATTAAAATATGCATATGAAAGAAGAATATAAATGGCTTCTAATCTTGCAACCGGAGAAAAAGTCTCATCAAAATCTATAGCATCCTCTTGGTTGTAATCTTGTGCTACAAGTCCAGTTTTGTTCCTAGTGATCACTCCAAACTCATCAAGTTTGTTTTTGAAAACCCATTTGGTACCAATAACATGTCTATCACTAGGTCTAGGAACTAGTTTCCAAATATTATTTCTCTCAAATTAAACTATCTCATCTTGCATGGAACAAGCCCAATTCTCATTAAAAAAAATAGCCTCTTTAACATTCTTAAGCTCAACTTGAGATAAAGACGCTATATTAGCAAAGAAATTAAGATTATGAGAACGAGTGGTTGCCCTATTTGATACATCACTGATGATTTGTGTTGGTGGATGATTTTTGTTGTATCTCCAATCTCTAGGAAGGGTTGGTACAGACATCCACTTCTACTACTTCACTTGAATGAGGCTCTTGCTGAGTTTCTTACTTTGAGATATCAAGTTCCTCCAAGCGAGCACGAACTACCTCATCATCTTCTTCCTCATTCACTATAACATTCTTGGAAAATGAATTAGTTTCATCAAACTTAACATCCACACTCTCTTCCATAGTATTAGAAGTTTTATTAAAAATCTAACAAGCTTTACTAGTGGAAGAATAGCTAAGAAAAATACCCAAATCACCTTTAGCATCAAATTTTCCAAGAGAATGTTTAGTATTTAAAACATAGCACTTGCTCCAGAAAACTTTAAAATAGACAATGTTGGGGTTTCTACCAAATTATATTTGTAAGAAGTTTTCTCTAGTCCTATGAATAACAAACCGATTTATAATATACGATACGGTATTAACCGCTTCGGCCCAAAATGGCGAGATAAACTATGTTCATTTAACATTTTCCTAATCATTTCTTGAAGAGATCGATTCTTTCGTTCAACGACTCCAATTTTTTTTGGAGTTCTAGGAAAAGAAAATTCATGTTTAATCCCGTAATCACTACAAAAATCTTCGAAAAACACATTCTGAAATTCATCTCCGTCATCACTATGGATTTACACAGTAGAAAGTTGTTTTTCGTTTTGTACTTTGTTAAAGAAGGTTTTGAAAGCAATAATGGCATCATTTTTGTTAGCAAGAAAAAGAATCCAAGTAAGTCTAGAGAAATTATCAACAATTACAAAGGCATAAGATTTTCCTCCAAAACCCAAAGTTCTAGAAGAACCAAAAAAATCTATATGAATTAATTCATGAGGGTTAGAAGTCGATACCACAACTTTTGGCTTGAATGAGACTTTTACTTGCTTTCACATTTGACATGCATCACACAACTTGTCTCTTACAAATTTGAGCCTTAGGATGTCGGTGATCAAATTCTTGTTGGTGATGTTTGAAAGTTGGTCCATGGAAGCATGTCTAAGTCTTCTATACCAAAGCCAACTCTCATCCTTTATAACACTTAAACACTCAAAATCTTCAGTAGAAATATCACATGCTTGAATGGAATAGACATTTCCATTTCTTTTCTAACAAAGAATAACTTTATTGTTTAAATCAAGAACTTTTTCAAACTTTTCATCAAAAACCACTTTAAAATCTTTGTTACAAAATTGACTGATACTAAGAAGATTATGTTTTAAACAATCAACAAGAAGTACATCTTCTAAGGTAATAGCATTGAATTTTATATTACCTCTACCGATTATTTTACCTTTTCTATCATCCCCAAAGATGATCATGTCACCTTCTTCTCTTGACAGGGTTGCAAAGCTTTTGATTTTTCCAGTCATTTGTCTTGAGCAACCATATCAAGGAACCATCGATCCTCACGTTGCGACTAACGGTGCACCCATAAAAGATGCAAGAAATATAACTTTTGGTACCCAAGTATTTGTGGGTCCATGGGGGTTAGTCTTTGGAAACCAAACTAAATTATTTGAAGATCTATTTTTGCAATTGTCTGACATATGCCCAATACGACCACAATAGTTGCACACAACATGAGTAGAGATAGAATATGTATATGCATGTGTATCATGATAATGCCGTGAAGGGGATGTAGCTCTAGTATTAGGATTTCTAAAAATTGGAGCATGAGCATAATGATCCTGATGATATGAGGTAGTGGCATATGAGTGATGAGCATGATGATCATAAGACGGGAACTAAGTCGCATTTTGATTTTCACATATGATTAATTATCGATGAGAATATGAAAATTTCATATTTTCATAGAGTATCATACGCACAAGTTTAATATTTAATTTGAACTATTTTTATGTCTACGTTTTGATTTCAATATATTGAAGTTTTTATTTTATGGCAAAGTTTATAAAACTTAGGGTTTATTAATCGAGTTTAAGATTTTGGATTTAGGGTTGGGATTAGGATGGTATTTGACAAGAGTTCAATGTAGAGAATAATGAAGATGAATTAAGATTTGGCCTTGTTCGTGTGTGTGCACTTGTGTGTATGTGTGCGCGTGTGCACGCGCTTGTGTGTGTATGTATGTGTGTGTATTACACTAAAATACCCTTAACTATTAGGGTTTTTTCACAAAACTACTTTAATAAATTTAAATAAACAACTCATATTCTTAAATTAACCAAGTTAATATAAAATTCACTAAAATACCCTTAATTATTGTTGTTTTTCACTAAATAATGATTAAGTTTTTTTAGTACAACACCCATTCTCTTAACTTTATATTTTTACGCTAAAATACCCTTAACTTTTGTAACTATGTTACTAAAATACCCTTAACTATTGTTTCATTTCACTTAACTACCGATCCCTAACCTTTACCCTAACCCTAATCCCAACCCTAACGTTAACCTCAACCCTAATTCAAAACCCTAACCCCAACCCCAACCCAAAACCCTAACCCATAACTTACTGCCCTAACCATTGACCTTAACCAAAACCCAAAACCCTAACCTTAACCCCTAACTAACTACCCTAATCCAAACCCAAAACCTTAAATCAATCCCTAACCCTAACCCTAACCCTTAACCCCCTAATTAACTACGCTAACCACTGACCAAAAACCCTAACCGAAAACCCTAACCCGGCCCTAACCCCTAACCCTAACCTTAATTAAAATCCCAGTAGCAGCAACAATTGCAGCATCAATCAACACCAACCAACAAAATTTAATTTTGGGAGCAAAAATTTTAAATTTATTGAAAAAAATTAAAATTGAACTGAGTTATACTTACCTCTTCAAGAAAACGGAGAGAAGAGAGCTCAAGAAGCGGTGGCGAAGCACCAAGATCGGGGATGGGCTACGGCGTTGATCGCGAGTGGCAACTGCTAAGGCAAGCCAGCGTGGTCTTCGACGAGGCTCGACGGCGATGGCGGTGGTGGAATCGACCATGAAGGTAGAAGAAATTTGGGGGGGAGGAGGAAAATGAAAATGAGGGCTCGGGCTAAAATTTGGGGGGATTGGGATTTATCACGAGTGGGATGTGGAGCCCGCCACTCGTGATGATTTCGTAACGGTTACAATCGTTACGAAATCAATAACACCCATTACGAGGACTTGGTAACGGATTAAACCGTTACCAAATCCTCGTTACCGTATACCATTATTGTAGTAGTGGGGGTTTCTCGTATTTTAGCTAAAAGTTTTGTGGTTTTTGGAATTGAGCCTTCTTTTTCTCCACAAATAAAATATGCATGAACAAATGCAAAGGATCTTTTCAAGAGTTTATCATCATTCACCGCATCTAGTTCGTAGCAGTCGTTATGGTGCAAATGAGTGTAAAACATAGGAAAGGGTCGCTTTATTGCGATTGTGTTGCACGATTGTAATGATGGGGGCAGTTGACCAAATCCCTATTAAAATCTTTCTTAATACCAAATTGTCTACGGCATGTATTCTAGATCGAGAAAAGAAATATGAAAGGCCGGTTCTAGAATATCATCTTGACATAACTACAGATGGCAAACTAATCGAAAATGTGATTGGGGGAACTATCACTTTGTAAATTAGTACCAAGAAGTTTCATAATTAAAATGAAAGAACACAGGATATACAACGTAATTTTTCTACGGTGGTAGGACACATGACAATACATTATTCATCGGTTTCTCTCACTTTATCTTTTTTTTCCATTCAAATACAATTAATTCTTGTAGTTGGAAGATAAACATGCTCATGCAACAATGAATGGTGTTGCGCTGCGCCATCCATCAATAGGAATTTCCTACTGTGCCACTTTGTTCTTCGTTTTCTCTTAAAATGAAGCCAAAGCTATGCTTCATCTTTGATCAATTGAATCTTTTGGTGGTCCAAATCTCCATGATAATCCTTGTGGTCTAAGTCCCAACGCGCTTGGTATGTATTCACACATTTAGCCATCATTTTATGAGAACTTTGCTTCCTTATTTACAACTCTTGCTTCATTTTTCTTGCCATGCAGGGATCCTCTCCATTAGTGGGAAAGTGTGGTGATTTGATAGATCAAAAATAGCATTAAAGAAATTTTTTTTAAAAGGTGGACCGTCCAATTTGAAACTAACAAATCAGATTATCCGGTTGAAATGGCCGGCTGTAAAGTAGTTTTGACCGGTTGTAAAGCTGAAAATGGACCTGATTCACACGTGCCTGCTTGTCAAAAAAATTAATCAGATTAAGTCTTCTTCTCCAAGCCATTTTAGGGTCTTCATCTCAAATTTTTCTCATCCTTGGATCCTCTCTTCAATCTAAACCCTAAATCAGCATGTCTTCTTCAGTTTCAAGTTCCAGCAGCGGGATTAAGAGGCCCATCATCAAGATCGTTTGTGAATGCGGATTTTTAGCTAAGCCCTACAATTTGATCGAGTTACAAGCACCCTAGCCGCTAACATGCGGCCTTTGCGGAACGAAAAACTTTGATTTTAAAACTTTGGCGCTAGAAATAACGACCTAGAATCTATCCAAATACTAAACTAGTAACATGGACGAGTTTATCTACTCGGTTGAGGAGTTATACCTAAGGATTCGCATCCTGTGGTCTTCACCGTCTCTTCTTTAGATCCTCGGGGTCTCCGTGATCGAGCTTGACCGCCGGTCTACCTTCGTCGGCGATGATCCACCCGAGGGAACAAATTCAAGGCTCTATCTTCACACCGATCGATTGACTGAAGAAACTAGGAATCACAACTTGATATGAATTGATACCTATAGATGTAGTGGTGTGTGTTCTAGAGTATTACTATCTCTTATCCCTTGATTATCAACTCATGAGAGTGTAGGGAATGAGAAGGAGGAAGAGTTCAAGAACTTGGAGCAAAAAGGAGAGAGAAGCTCAAGTGAAGAATGAGTTAAGTCATATGAAAAATGGCTACAAAATTATGGTTTTGTTAAAGGATTTTCAAACATAAAAAAATAGCCATAATTGAATAGTTTGGACAAATGAATTAACAATTCATTTTTCCATGCTATTCGCCATGCCTCTCTCTATGCCTTTGCCACCTCACCCCTCCACCTCATATCTATTTATAAAAAAATAGAAAATACAATTATGAGATGTCCTCCTTCTAGAATGCATACTTGTATAAATACAAGAATGCATCTTCGTATATACATACCCATATTCGTATCGAAATACGAATACCCAAAGAGATAAAATAATATAATGAATATAATACTAGAAAATACATATCGGAATATATGTGTAAATTATTAAATCAATACATGATTTAATAATCCGGCTTAATCCTAAGACGACTAGTATTATCAACCATCCGATCAAAAGTCCAGAAGCTAGTACATTCATTTGATCGGAACCCTTCACGAATCAAAATACTGCCACTACATCATTTCGCCTGAACTAGGGAAACTCTCTGTGTGGGACGTTTCCCCCAATCAGAGCAAAGCTCTGTTCAAGTTTTCAAAATTTGAAATGAGCAGCGCTTCATAAGAGCGCCAGCGCTCTGAAGCAACGCACACGTGCAAACCACAAGTGCACTAGCGCAAAGAGCGCCGGCGCTCTGAAGCAGCGCTCACGTGCAAAGCATGAGTGCGCTAGCGCAAAGAGTGCCGGCGCTCTGAAGCAACGCTCACGTGCTAAGCACGAGTGCACTAGCGCTCAGATCAAAGATCCAATAAAAATGATAAATCATCAATTGACTAGAATGAAATTCTGTTAAGGAAAAATTCCTCAAAATCTTTCCAAACAAAAAGATTGTGCTCTGTAAATCAGAGCACCGTTGGATCAATGATCCAATGGTGATTAAAAATCACCAAAAATACAGAATAAATTCTGAGTGGGGAAAGATTTCCCAATCTTGTTAAAAACAAGAAGATTGCCTTCTATAAATCAGAAGCTCTTGGATCAAAGATCCAACTATGGGGAATCCTCAAATCAATTGGAGAACAGATCTCCTTAACCGATTGAAAAAATCAACTTGCCCTATATAAAGGCCCTAAGACTTCAAGTCTCATATAGAGGTACCCCCCTATAAACTTTGAGAAATCTCAGAAAGAAGAGCAAGCTCTCGGTAGAAGAACTTTTCTTCAAGGTAAAAAAAACAGAGATAAGAAAAATCTCATTATAGAAGAAGAACATAATTCTTCTCGCAGATCATAGATATATAAGACTAAGGTCTTTTTACAAAAAGAGATTATGAACATCTTATTATAAAACAAATGGGGGAGAATAATTCAATTCTCTTATGATCACAGATCCATAAAGGCAAAGCCTTTCACCAAAATAAGAGATTGAAACATCTCCTATAAAATAAGAACTTCGTTCTTAGAACCTAGAGACAAAGTCTCTTATAAACGAGAATTTATTTCTCAGATCATAAAATTGATCAGAAGCGCTTCTGTGCTCTTGGACTGGCGCACAGCGCCAAGCGCACCACGTGCTCCTCATGTGTGCGGCACTTAACAAATAGCGCTTTGCGCTCTTGGGCTGGTGCTCAGCGCCAAGAAAACCACGTGCTCCTCACGTGTGCGCCATTGGAAAAATAGCGCTTTGCGCTCATAAACCGGCGCTTTGCGCTCATAGACTGGTGCTAGCGCCAAGCGCGCCACGTGCTCCTCACGCGTGCGCTATATCACAGAAGCGCTTTGCGCTCATTAACTGGCGCTAGCGCCAAGCGCGCCACGTGTTTCTCATGCGTGCGCTGATAGAACATAAACTGTTCTTTAAAATAAAGCCCTAGAGCTATGATGAATGCTCAGCATTCAATAAAAGGCAGAAAGGCTGTTAGAACCCAAATCAATGCTCAACATTGTCAAATGTTTAATATTTTAACTGAGTGGGCCGAGCCCAAGTTGGCCATAAACCCCTCATTCAGATTAATTGAGCCCATACGCTCATAAATCTCAGATCTTATTCTCAATTGGACTACAGATCTCCCAACCAAAATTGGTTCGAGGGTACATCTCTTCACTCCTTTTATATTTGTCGTTGTAATCCTTCAACGTCTTCAGAGAGGTGACGGGTCCCGACAACCAGACATTCCATGGACCGTGGGGTCCTTAAACTCATAGACTATGATGTCCTTAACCTCGGACTGTGGGGTCCTTAAACCCATGGACTATGATGTCCTTAATCTCGGACTGTGGGGTCCTTAAGACAATGGACTATAATGTCCTTAACCCTGGACCGTAATGTCCTTAAACTAACAATGGACCGCAAAGTACCTAAACTAAAACAATACAGTCCAAATGCTCTTTTGTTGGATCTAAACGATCCCGTTAAGTTGATCTTAGTCTAAAATTAGACTAACGTATCATTAACAAACGTTTAAGTTGATCTTAGTCTCAAATGAGACTAACGCATCCTTAAACCCAACCCCAAACCCAAATCTAAGAAAATACGGATTTGGACTAATCCAAGCCCTATGGGCGACAACATAAATTAGTCTCCGTATACAATCCACGGACAACCAAAAACAAAACAAACACCTATGACACGAAGTGACCATATGGAGAAGGAGAAAGTGGGTGCCGCGATGCGGTAGCGTAATAAACTGTAGGGGCTTACGCCTGCAGAGAAGAGCTTCCCCACAATAAAAAAAACCCCTCAACTAGGGGGAATCTGACGAAGTCTGCTACATTGGCCGCATCCGTCTAAACCTTCGATACACGGTGCCATAAATCAACTTGGCATCTTCGGAGAGGTGGACGGATAGCACCAAATAGCGTCTGCCCTAAAAATTCAGGCAAGACAAACCTACGCGGTCGCGTCTCTGTGTTCGGCGGAGAACAGATTCTGGCACGCCCGGTGGGACCTTTTCCTCTTTCCACTCCACACTTCGTGTGTCATGTTTTTCCGCGATCAAATAATCGCGGTATATATGTTTGTGGTTTCCCTTAAGGGAGGGGATACTGAAGCCGGCGTTTCGTCTCTATGAAGAATGGCGTTTGCTCCCACTTTAGCAACTCAGGCTTTGTCATATCTGGTGGAGTCAAGTACGGGCCACTTGCAGGCTCAAATCTCTGCAATTCGGCTCTTCAAGAAATCAACGGACTTCTCTTTGGGTCGATGCTCCCACCTCCCACCCTCGGCGCCTCAACGCCGATGGAGGAAGCCCAGAGGAAATCTGTCTTCCACAGGCTGGTTCCCCAAGCTGCAACTTAGCCGACAGAATCAGTCCTCCAACAACTGGCACCTTCCAAGGACCAAGGTCGATGCAGGGGGAAGAATATTTAGGCTCTTAAAGGAAACAGGGGGCAGGTTCAGCAAAATCCTAAAGCTAGTCAAATCCCGGCCGTAAGAAACGGTCGACGTCGATATCAACATCATACAAAATGAGCTGGGGGCAGTTCTCCGTATAGTCCTTTTTCAACCCAGTGGTGAATGCTGTTGTTCCAACCGGGAACAGTTTCAAATTGTTGTGAAGGGTCAGACAAAGTTCTCCTACCGCAATATTTAAGATGTCTCCGCAGCCCATGGAGATCCTACGAGAGCAGAAACTAGTTCACTCCCTGACACAACTTTCCTTATCTATATATAAGGTATGGAAGCAGGCGAGGTATCTCACCCAGACTATTGCTCCTATCACCGAGCGATAGGATATCCTCTTGAAGACTACTTCACATTCAAAGTCTGGGTAGAAGACCAGTATCAGCAAGGCAGGTTCGCTCTATCCAGCAGTTGGAGGGTAACCCCACCACAAAGCATGAACCGAAAGCCACACATGCAGCGAGAGTAGAGCCGGATCAACATCGGTCTTGGAAGCGATCTCGTACCTGTCACGTGATAACACTGTCAGTAGAAAGGTACACGAGGATATGGCTGACCTCCCCTAGTGCTTCGAAAAAGATGATAACGAGGTGATCTCAGAGTTTTCGCCAGAGCCAAAAGTGCTGGAAGATGGAATACATACTACTGCAGATAACCTCAGAAAAATTGACTTGGGAATGGCAAATGACCCACGGCCGACGTTCTTCAGTGAGTTGCTGTCTGAAGAAAAGGTGGCTACGCTCAAAGATGTGCTCATGCAGAATAAAGACTGCTTTGCATGGAACTATTCTGAAATGCCGGGACTAGATCCAGAGATAGCAGTGCATAGGTTGGCGATATCTCCTGACATCAAGCCAGTCAAACTAGCACCAAGACGAATGCGGCTCGAGCTTGTGATGAGCATCAATGCTGAGGTCAAGAAGTTAATCGACTCCGGCTTCATCCAAGAGGTTCAGTATCCTGACTGGATCGCCAATATCATCCCAGTGATGAAGAAAAATGGGACAGTGCGTATCTGCGTGGACTTTCGAGACCTCAACAAAGCATGTCCGAAAGATGATTTTCCCGTACCGGTTACCGAGCCGATGATAGAAAACACGTCCACCCACAAAGTATTCTCCTTCATGGACGGCTCATCAGGTTACAATCAAATAAAGATGCATCCCGAGGACCAGAAGCATACCGCTTTCCGAACCCCGCTGGGCATATTCTGCTACAAAGTGATGCCTTTCGGTCTAAAGAACGCCGGTGCCACCTATCAGAGGGCCATGGCGAAGATTTTCGATGACCTCATACATGAAGTTGTTGAATGCTATATTGACGACCTCGTGGTAAAAAGCAAATCATACGAAGAGCATTGGGAGCATCTAAAAATAGTGTTCCAACGTCTTCTGAAATACAACTTGAAGATGAACCCTCTGAAATGCGCGTTTGGAGTCTCTTCGGGCAAGTTCCTAGGATTCGTCATCCGATATCGAGGCATCGAGATAGACCCGTCGAAGATCAATGCGATCATGGAAATGCCTCCACCAAGGACTCTCAAGCAACTGCAGTCTCTCCAACGAAAGCTCACGTATATCTGGCGATTTATAGCCAATCTCTCCGGAAAGTGCCGTCCTTACAGTCACCTAATGAAGAAGGGAACCCCGTTCATTTGGGATCGCAAATGCCAAAGCGCACTGGACAAAATCAAGCAATACCTGCAGAATCCGCCAGTACTGGCCGCTCCCGTTAAAGGAAAACCTCTCGTCCTGTATATGACAGCCCTCGAAGGTTCCTTAGGCGCGCTGTGGGCACATAAAAATGACCAAGGGAAGGAGAGAGCCCTCTACTATTTGAGTCGAGTTCTTTTGCGGGAAGAAAATAATTACTCTCCCATTGAAAAACACTGCTTGGCGTTGATCTTCGCAATAACGAAGCTCAGACACTATGCGTTGGCCTATGAAGTCCACCTCATATCAAAGGTGGATCCTCTCAAATATTTGATCTCAAAAGCCATACAAACAGGACGGCTCGCTAAATGGGCCCTACTCTTAATGGAATTCCTGGTGACATACCGACCTCTCAAGGCAGTGAAAGGCCAGGCCATTACCGATTTCCTCGCTGAGCATCCGATACCTACCGATTCTCCTTTGAACTGCGAATTTCCTGATGAGCACACGTTTGACACGATCGATGGGGAGAATGGAGGGAGTGATACCTGATGGGAACTCTACTTCGACGGAGCATCTTCTATGAACAAGCGAAAGCACGACCCCCCATAATCAAGTCTGGGGTAGGCCTTATCTTCGTGACTCCACAAGGAGGGATAATGTGCTTTGATTTTTCTTTAACAGAGTCGAGGACGAACAATGAAGCTGAATATGAAGCTTTGATAGCAGGTCTTGAGATCGCTGTCGGCATGGGAATTGAAAACCTCCTCATATATGGAGATTCCCAGCTGGTCATTACTCAAGTCAATGGCGATTATCAAATATGCAAACCGGAGTTGGTAAAGTACGGTGAGAGAGTGCAACAACTGCTGACTCGAATCCCTTCTTACTCCCTGGAAAGAATACCGCATGCGGAAAATAACAAGGCGGATGGATTAGCCAAGATCGCTAAAGAACTGGCCAACGAGAACCTCGATGATGTAAGGATCGTTGTGCAAAGCCGTCGGGTTCTTGCACCGGCAGAAATATCTCCGGAGTCGTCTGAAAAGAAAGAAGAGACCAAAGAGACAGCTGATTAAGAGAGATTTTGTCGATCAAAAATATTTACCGCAATCAAGAACGGCGTCGCATGAAGCTAGCCGGTGAATACGAGTCGGTCCACAGGGATGTGTAAATCTCCTTTAAGTTCTTACGAGTTAATTCCAAATGGTGTTTGGATTTATAATTAAACCTAAAAATTGAAGTTGTATGAGACTAGGATTAGAAACTTGCTAGGATTAGGTCTAGGGAAAATTTGGTAAACAAAAATCTTCATCTCTTTCCATTGCCATTAATTAAAGATATCATATTAGTGTTATGGTTATATTTATAAAGGGGATTAGGATGATTGGGATGATTGATTCTTCCTCTAGATCCTTGTCCTTCCTTTATTAATCTTTACCCTAACCTCCATGGAAAACCTTAAAATCCGGGCCTTTAGACTACGGAATTCACCGTTACCTCGAGGGTAAAAGTGCCGTAGGGAGCGGAATAAGAAGGTATGCATGGAGTTCTAATGTTCATAAAAGTTTGGCAACGAAAAGAGATGAGAGATCTTCATCTCTCAAATCCTTCCCTATTCCTAACCCTAACAAGCGAGGAAACTACTCGCTCATTGAGGGGATGAAGAAAGACATGATTTTATTAAAGAGAGAAAACATCATTGCAAGTTAAAAAAAACTAAACTAATTTAAACTAAGGCGAGAAAGTAAATTACCTAGGGCAGATATAAAAAAAACTAGAACTACTGCAAGGAAAATTACCTACTTACTTTTGATGCACTCTAACTTCAAGAAAACAGAATTTTATTCATGAGAAGAGGCATAAGAAAATACAAAGCTTTGGGTTCTATTTATAGGACATAGAAACCCTACGTTTACAATTGCTCCGCATGTCTACAATTACAAATATACCCCCAAGAAATCTTTCCATAGCCTTCAGAGCAATCTCCCAAAATTTCTTTCCATGACTGCTTCAAACGGCCGCGGAACCGCGGCCTTAGTGGGCTTTGGGCCGCGGTTACGCGGCCCAATAGTGTGGTCACTTGATGAATTTTTCTGGGTTTCTTGGTATTTCTCTGGGCTTCCTGGTTCTTTATTCATATTATCATTTGGGCTTCTACAGTGACACCAGATCTTCAGCGAACACTTTGCAATGGATCTTTTAACCGTCTTTCTTGCAAATTTGGATCTTTTGTTGTCTTGTTGATGGTGAACCGTTCTTTTGCTGGGCTTTACTAAGATCCTCCTAATTGTTGGTCAAAAGTCCTTCTTTTGTGTCGTCTTTTGTGTTTTTCACTGTTTTTTCTCTAAGAACCTGTAACCTGTAACATGTAGCAGACATGGATCAAAAGCACATGTTTTTATTCTTAAATGCATAAGAATGGGGAATACAAAATGCAATATTATGTTATAAACAAATACCCCCAAACTTATCTTTTGCTCGTCCTCGAGCAAACTTATTATTTTATTTATTCTCGATAAAAACCTAACCTAGCCGCACTTTCGCAGGGAAACACGATTGCACTGAGCGCGTGCAACAAGCCGTTAAACCTCTAGGTGTCCCTAGTAGGAGGAGTGTTGTCTCCTGAGGGTTTTCAGCGGATTACACCCACAAAATCCTATCAATTTGGCTTTTCGACTTTGTTTTCTAATTAGGTTTTCTGACAAGGAAATCTATTATCGTCGACCCGCAAATTATCCACCCATATTCTTCACACTTCCTCATCATTTAACTTAAGATTATATATATCCTGTAGAATTACCTAGCTTTCGGCATTTCTTAAGTTTTCCTTCTAGGGTTCCATCTCTACTTAGGAATTTCTATCAACTCTATTAAAGATACAAGTTTTATTCTTCACTCCTTTCTCTCATCTAAACTCTAATCACATATCCCCACGTGTGTGTAAATATCACCCCTACACTTGGAAATTCAAATCAAGCAATCGTACTCTCGTCCATTGTCAAAAGCACTTATTAATTGGTGATCTTTCGCTTTCACATCCTTCATGCGACTGTTAATACTTCTTGAGGTACCAACAACCGATTACAAGATGCGTTAGCACTTTAAAGCGTACTTCCTAGCTTTGCAATACCCAAGGCTTTTAGCAGTGACTCCCAAACCAGTTGGTCTAAGGCACTAGGTGATGAAGCACCCTCGCTAAATATTTTTCTATTTTTACAGCCTTAAGTAATCACAAAAACCAGTGTCCATTTTTTTCTTTATTCACTTTTTTTTTGTGCTAAGGACTTTAGACAAGAGTATTTCAAGGTCTCTTCTACTAATCCAAGTTTCAAGGTGCGTGTTTGTGCGTTTTGTAGGGTATATGTTTTCAGAATCTAGACTTAAGCTAGGAACTATTTTTCAAACTTATTCTCTAATAAAAGTTTTAATACTTTTCCTTCGTTTCGACTTAGCCCAAGAACTGAACCCAAAATTTGCCTATTTCTAAATAATCTACAAAGACAAATACTTTCTACCGTTAAACTTTAAGAAAGGTTATTTTTAGGGTTTTTAATTTGCTAAGTCTAAGATTTAGTTTTTCCTAGCCAGTTACCCTATTTATCAAACTCAAGTCAATTAACCAGAATTGAATACATTAATTTTTATAATTTTTGAATTTTTTCAATTTTTATGGGTTTTTCTGTTTTCTAATTTTTTTTATTTTTCAAATTTTCAAATTTTTATGATTTTTTATATAAAGATGCAATGCAGAAATATACATATGAATGCAAAAGGAAAAACTTACCGAACATACCCCCAAACTTACAATGGACAGTGTCCTCACTGTCATGCTGCACCAAGTGGGATGATAATATCGGCGAGTTCCTGCTTATTATTATATTTACATATACACACCCCCAAACTTATTTGAAATAATGTTTTGGAAGAAAAGAAATCTGGGGGTGAAAGTGGAGGAATATTACTCAGTGTAGATCGGCTCCTGCAAGAACAGAAGCTCCTCCGAAGGGTCCGCTGTGAGAAACGGTTTCAAACGATGCCCATTTACTTTGAAAAGCGTACCGTCCTCCGGGTTTTCCAGATCAACCGCACCGTGCGGATAAACGGTGCGGACTACAAAAGGTCCCCTCCACCTAGAACGGAGCTTGCCGGGATGAAAATGTAACCGAGTATCATATAATAAAACCTGTTGACCTGGTTTAAATGTCTTGCGCAAAAGGTTTTTATCATGAAATACCTTAACTCGGTTCTTAGTAATCGCAGCATTATCATATGCCTCATCCCGCAGTTCTTCTAGTTCATTCAATTGCAGCTTTCAATTGCTGCCCGCATCTCCTAAAGATAGATTCAGCTCTTTAATGGCCCAAAATGCCTTATGCTCAATTTCTACTGGAAGGTGGCAAGCCTTCCCGTAAACAAGCCGGTATGGAGACATGCCAAGATCGGTCTTGTATGCAGTACGGAAAGCCCATAGTGCGTCGATCAATTTTAGTGACCAATCTTTACGGTTTTTAGAAACCGTTTTCTCCAAGATTTGCTTAATTTGTCGATTCGAGACCTCGGCTTGCCCACATGTTTGGGGATGGTATGGCGTTGACAGCTTATGGGTGATAGAGTATTTGCGCATTAAGGACTCAAAAGTCCTATTACAAAAATGAGAACCATTATCACTTATTATCGCACGAGGGTGCCCAAATCGAGAAAAGATGTGTTCTTTTAGAAATCGAACGGCAACCTTGTTGGCATTCGTTCGACTTGGTATAGCCTCGACCCACTTTGAAACATAGTCAACAGCCAAAAGAATATACACATTTCCAAAAGAGTTGGAAAATGGTCCCATGAAGTCTATACCCCAAACATCAAAGATGTCTACAACCAAAATAGGTTGGAGCGGCATTTCGTTTCTCCGCGATATCCGGCCCAAGTGTTGGCACCGGGAGCAAGTTTTGCAGTATTCGAAAGCATCTTTGAAGAGTCGTGGCCAATAGAAACCACACTGCAAAACTTTCTCGGCTGTCTTCTTTGGGCTAAAGTGCCCGCCACATGCTTGATCGCGGCAAAAAGACAGCACACTCTTGACCTCATTTTCTGGCATACACCTACGAATGATTTGGTCGGGACAATATTTAAGAAGATACGGTTCATCCCAGTAAAAATGCTTTACTTGGGACAAAAATCGAAGTTTATCTTGTTTCGACCAATCTGTAGGTATCAAGCCGGTGGCTAAGTAGTTTACAATATCGGCGAACCATGGTTCGCAAGAAACAGTCAAGAGTTGCTCATCGGGGAAAGCATCAGTGATAGGCAGTTCAAGTGTAGGCGACGAAGGAAGTCGTGAAAGGTGATCGGCCACTACGTTTTCACATCCCTTTTTGTCCCGTATGATAAGGTCAAATTCTTGTAGCAAGAGGATCCAACGTATGAGCCTAGACTTAGCATCCTTCTTCGCAAAAAGGTGGCGAAGAGCTGAGTGATCCGTGTACACTATAACTGGAGAGCCGATTAAATAAGGCCGAAATTTCTCAAGTGCAAACACAACCGCTAAAAACTCTTTTTCTGTTGTTGTGTAGTTTAATTGGGCCTCATTTAATGTTCGGCTAGCGTAGTAAATTACATGCGGCATCTTGTTAATGTGCTGTCCAAGAACAGCACCAATTGCAAAATCTGATGCGTCGCACATAATTTCGAAGGGATGCGTCCAGTCTGGAGATGAAAGGATGGGCGCAGAAATGAGTGAGTGTTTCAAAGACTCGAACGCTTTCATGCAAGTTGAGTCGAAAACAAAAGTAGTGTCTTTGGCCAACAAGAGAGTCAAGGGTCTAGCAATCTTGCTAAAGTCCTTGATGAACCGTCTATAGAAACCGGCATGGCCAAGGAAAGCTCGGATATCTTTGACGCATTTAAGAGGAGGAAGATTAGAAATGACTTCGATTTTTGCTCTATCAACCTCTATGCCGTTTTGCGAGATGACATGTCCTAAGACAATGCCTTCTCGTACCATAAAGTGGCACTTCTCCCAATTCAAAGTCAGGTTCTTTTCCCTACAGCGGGTGAGAACTGCGTCAAAATGTCGTAAACACTCATCGAAGGAGTCACCAAAAATGGAGAAATCATCCATAAAGATTTCTAAAAACTTCTCCACCATGTCCGAAAAGATCCCCATCATACACCGCTGAAATGTAGCGGGTGCGTTGCATAACCCAAAGGGCATGCGACGATAAGCAAAGGTGCCAAAGGGAAAAGTAAATGTAGTCTTGTCTTGATCCTCTTTGGCAATGGGGACTTGGTTATAACCGGAATAGCCATCTAGAAAACAGTAGAACTCATGCCCCGCTAATCGTTCTAGCATTTGGTCAATGAAAGGCAAAGGAAAGTGGTCCTTCCTTGTCGCGGCATTGAGTTTTCGGTAGTCGATACAAACTCGCCACCCAGTTTGGGTGCGAGTGGGAATTAACTCATTTGCCTCATTGGTAATGACCGTGATGCCCGATTTCTTTGGCACGACATGAATGGGGCTAACCCATTGGCTATCCGAGATAGGGTAAATGATACCGCTATCAAGACACTTAACAATCTCCTTCTTGACCGCCTCTTTCATGATGGGGTTGAGGCGTCTTTATGGATCCCGTGCCGGCTTGGCATCATCCATCAAGTGTATATGATGTTCGACTATGAGGGGACTAATCCCTTTGATGTCCGCCATAGACCAGCTGAAAGCTTGCCGATTATTGTATAAGACCGTTAAAAGAGCCTTCTCTTGCTCAAGAGCTAGAGAGGCCGAGATGATAACGGGTAAGGTCTCATTTTCACCTAGATAAGCATATTTTAGGTGCGACGGCAAAAGCTTTAGTTCGAGTTTAGGTGGTGAAACAATAGATGGTAACAATGGAGTAACTGTTTCAAACTCGAAGGATTCCATCAAAGGTTCAAATTGAGTGTACGCTACCGAGTCGGATGGTTCAACTAACTCATCCGCAAAAGCAAAAGCCTCAAACTCGGGTGGAGAGTCTTCAAGATCATCAACAAAGGTGAAACACTCATAATCTTTGTCCGTCGTGAAAGCTGTGTCGGATTCTAGGAGGAACGCACTAGTGGCGTCAATATTACTGTGATCAAACATGAAATTCTCGTACTCACAGTCCTCCTCCGCGATCTCATCGATCGAGCACACATCAAGTACGCTAGAATTAGGCTCGCAAGGCTGACTTCCTAACTTGAAAATGTTAAGTTCAACTGTCATCTTGCCAAAAGATAGATTCATTGAACCATTACGACAGTTGATTACCGCGTTAGAAGTCGCGAGGAATGGTCGACCAAGTATCACCGGAATTTGATTACGGGGGTTAGCGACAGGCTGTGTATCCATAACAATAAAGTCCACGGGGAAAATGAAATCCCCTACTCTAATTAACACATCCTCCAACTCTCCCCTAGGGTGGGTGATTGATCGGTCGGCCATTTGGAGAGTACAATGAGTAGGCTTGAGCTCTCCAACGCCTAATTGTTCGTACACCGAATAGGGTAGCAAATTGACACTAGCACCAAGATCTAATAGTGCTCTATTGATGGTCTTGTTCCCAATTGTGATCGAAATAGTAGGACAACCGGGGTCCTTGTGCTTTGGGGGTAAAGAATTGACAAGAGCATCACTAACAGCACTAGCCACGAAAACTTTCTTTGGTACTTGTGACTTCCTCTTTTTGGTGCATAAGTGCTTTAGGATTTTTGCATATGAAGGAACTTGTTGGATTGCATCCAAAAGAGGGATATTTATACTAACCTGTTTGAACAACTCTACAATCTTCTCCATCTGTGGAGTCGGTTTATTGGATCTCAACCGATTTGGAAAAGGAACATTTTGAAAAGTAGTTGAGTCCAATTTTTGCGGATCAGATTGTTGAGTTGGAACGGAACCCCGTGTAGATGTGTTCGTGTTATGAGAAGCGGGTCCGTTCGAGCTAGAAGAAGTAGAGCCATGTGAAGGATGGAGAATAGGCTCTAACGAAGAAGAAGAGGAAGATGAAGAACCACCGACAGAGGTGTCATGGTGAATACCCACATTGTTTTGCAGTACTTTTCCGGATCTCAACGTAGTCACCGCATTCACGTTATGATTCTGCTGTTCATGTGCAACATGTGCGTGATCGGGATTTGGGAGTGGTTGAGACAGAAGCTTTCCTTTCTCTCGCTCTTTCAATGCTGCGTTGAGTTGTGCAATTTGTGCCTCAATAGCTTTGATGCTTTGATCGTGTGAGGCACTGTTTTGCCCCAAAGATTGAACAGAAGTCTCTATCCTAGCTGTGGACTGTGCAGATTGCTTTAGGAATGCTTCTAGACTTCTTTCGAGCGAGCTAACAGCATTTTGAGGGGGAACAAAATTGTTGGGCACAAAATTGTTCATCTGATTAGGGTAAGGTTGCTGTTGGAGAGGCTGCTGAAATTGAGTTTGTGGAGGTGCTTGTTGTTGTGGAAGAGGAGCCCTTTGAAAATTGTTGTTTCCTTGGGATTGTTGATTGTGGTTCCAAGCGAAATTAGGGTGGCTCTTCCAACCCGGATTATGTCGAAGAGTATGGATCATTTCTTTGTCGTTGCTGAAAGGCAGCATTGACTTGATCTTGTCCTTGAGTGGATGCAGTGTAAGGACACTCTTCGGTGAGATGTGATGGATCCGAACAACAAGCACAAACAGTTCGTGGGGGCACAACAGGGGCAGGAGAAGGTGCTGAGATTTTGGTCTCAAGCGCTTCTAGCTTTTTCGTAAGAGCGGCCATCTCGGCCTTCATAGCAATTGACATCTCTACTTGATGTATGCCTGTCCTAGGTTGACCAATAGAAGAAGATGATGTGGTCTTGGTGCTCTCCCATTGAATTGTTTGCTCACTAAGATCCTCAAGAAACTGCCACGCTTCCTCACTAGACTTGGACAGAAAATGACCTTGACTAATGGTTTCTAGCAACTGCTTCGTTGCCGGGTTCAATCCCTCGTATAATGTTTGGCAAAGTTGCCATCTTTCGATTCCATGGTGAGGGCATTGAACGAGAAGGTCTTTGAATCTTTCAAAACATTTCCAAAATGGTTCGGCAGGAAGCTGTGAAAATTGTATAATCTCATTACGGATTTTAGCAGTTTTGTGATGAGGATAGAATTTTTTAAGAAAAGCTTTTACAAACTCATCCCAATTTCTAATTGAGTGTGATGCGGTGCTGTATAGCCACATCTCGGCTAGGTCACATAAGGTGAAAGGAATGACCCTTAGCCTTATAGCGTCATCACTTAATTGGGTAGTTTTCATCATGGCGCAAACATTTTGGAATTTGTTGATAAAGATATATGCATCTTCGGATTCCAAACCATGAAACTTAGGCAGCATGTTGATGAAGTGGGGTTTGATCTCAAAATTGTCCCCATTAGCCGGTGGGAGGGAAAGACAAGTAGGAAGGGCGGTGCGGACGGGGTAGAAAAGATCCTGGAGCGCGACTCGTGCGGGCGCTTCGACAGGCGGAAGATTCGGGTTATTCGCACCTAACGGAGGTGAAACCTTCCCGTCGGTAAGGTATTGTTAGGATCGTATCCCGACATACCTTCGGAAGAATGTGATGGTGAAAGTGAAGAAGTGGACAAGATTTCGACTTCGGAGTCGAAAGGTTCGTCAGTCGGTACCAACGAAACACGGACTAATCGGGCGCTAGGGTCCCTAGTCCAACCGGACATACACTAAAAGGGTTAGTGTAGTCGAAAGATGAAAGACAGAATGTGAAGGTAAGAAAACGTCAATGAGAAGAAGTGGTGTAAGTGAGTGCAAAGATTCTTTAGCGACAAGTTGCAAGTTTTGAAAAGATTTTCCTTTTTCTTTTTAAGTGAGCTTTTGCAAAAAGATTTTGAAAAGAGACTAGTGACACAAATGCAATTAACCACACATGCACAATCAGACCTAAGTCTAGGGTCACCTAGGTCAGCTAGACAGCTCCTAACTGTTCCAAAGGGCTAGAGATAGGACCTCAAACCGCCTCTTCACGGACAAGTACGGCTAGGTAAGTGGGAAGAAACCACCACTACAGTGGGCCTAATTAAAAACCACTTGCCTAGACACCGCAATGTCGGTTAGGATAAACGGCCGATACCTATACTAGTCCTCTGTCCTATTGAGCTTGAGGTCCTTAGGGCTGAGTCTAATATTTTTTAAATTAAAAGTGGTCAATGCAAATGCTTTAAGTGATTTCTGGGGTCCTGGGAAGGGTGATGAAATCCCCACCCAATCTGAATTGGTCAATAACCCCTTAAAGTCAGATTAAAGCATGCAAAGCAGTAAATCACTTGCAATCAATTTGCTTTTTAGTGCAGCGCAAAGAATCCTGCAGAAAATCAATTATTGGAAGGGGGAAGAAGATTTTTAGCGCAAAGAATCCTGCAGAAGATTTGACAGAAGATATATGAAGATTTGCAGAGGAGGGAAAGAGGAAGCAAACCAAGCAAAAATTGCGCAGAGAACCCTCCAGACGGCGGCGGAAGCGCGGCGTGAGGTGGGTTTATGCGGCGGAAGCGCGGTGGATTGGGGGCTTCAGGTCTCTGGATTTCTTCAGCTGCTCTGTACTTTCAATCTCCTCCTGTTTTGATGTATCTTTTTCTGTGTCCCCTTCTGTGTTGTTTTAGATCCGTCAATCCTGCAAAGATCCACAAAGAAAACCCTTCAAACAATAAAAGATGATAAAATTTTTATTTTATTTTATTTTATTTTTGGAATTTTTCAGATTTTTATGATTTTTTATATTTTAGATTAACCCGAAATTACAAAAAGAAAATTTTACGCCATCCCCGGCAACGGCGCCATTTGATTAAGAGAGGTTTTGTCGATCAAAAATATTTACCGCATCAAGAACGGCGTCGCATGAAGCTAGCCGGTGAATACGGGTCGGTCCACAGGGATGTGTAAATCTCCTTTAAGTTCTTACGAGTTAATTCCGAATGGTGTTTGGATTTATAATTAAACCTAAAAATTGAAGTTGTATGAGACTAGGATTAGAAACTTGCTAGGATTAGGTCTAGGGAAAATTTGGTAAACAAAGATCTTCATCTCTTTCCATTGCCATTAATTAAAGATATCATATTAGTGTTATGGTAAATATTTATAAAGGGGATTAGGATGATTGGGATGATTGATTCTTCATCTAGATCCTTGTCCTTCCTTTATTAATCTTTACCCTAACCTCCATGGAAAACCTTAAAATCCGGGCCTTTAGACTACGGAATTCACCGTTACCTCAAGGGTAAAAGTGCCGTAGGGAGCGGAATAAGAAGGTATGCATGGAGTTCTAATGTTCATAAAAGTTTGGCAACGAAAAGAGATGAGAGAACTTCATCTCTCAAATCCTTCCCTATTCCTAACCCTAACAAGCGAGGAAACTACTCGCTCATTGAGGGGATGAAGAAAGACATGATTTTATTAAAGAGAGAAAACATCATTGCAAGTTAAAAAAAACTAAACTAATTTAAACTAAGGCGAGAAAGTAAATTACCTAGGGCAGATATAAAAAAAACTAGAACTACTGCAAGGAAAATTACCTACTTACTTTTGATGCACTCTAACTTCAAGAAAACAGAATTTTATTCATGAGAAGAGGCATAAGAAAATACAAGGCTTTGGGTTCTATTTATAGGACATAGAAACCCTACGTTTACAATTGCTCCGCATGTCTACAATTACAAATATACCCCCAAGAAATCTTTCCATAGCCTTCAGAGCAATCTCCCAAAATTTCTTTCCATGACTGCTTCAAACGGCCGCGGAACCGCGGCCTTGGTGGGCTTTGGGCCGCGGTTACGCGGCCCAATAGTGTGGTCACTTGATGAATTTTTCTGGCTTTCTTGGTATTTCTCTGGGCTTCCTGGTTCTTTATTCATATTATCATTTGGGCTTCTACAGTGACACCAGATCTTCAGCGATCACTTTGCAATGGATCTTTTAACCGTCTTTCTTGCAAATTTGGATCTTTTGTTGTCTTGTTGATGGTGAACCGTTCTTTTGCTGGGCTTTACTAAGATCCTCCTAATTGTTGGTCAAAAGTCCTTCTTTTGTGTCGTCTTTTGTGTTTTTCACTGTTTTTGCTCTAAGAACCTGTAACCTGTAACATGTAGCAGACATGGATCAAAAGCACCTGTTTTTATTCTTAAATGCATAAGAATGGGGAATACAAAATGCAATATTATGTTATAAACAACAGCCCTACAAATAAAAGACCAGGAAAAGGCTAAGGATTGGAGAGAAGTCTTTATAGACTACTTCAAATTCCGCCGAACACCTGAAGATGCGTCCTCAAGACATTAGCTCATGAAACGAGCACTATCCTTTGCCTTCGTCAATGATACTCTATATAAGAGATCATTCGACTCTTTATGGCTAAGATGCCTGGGACCGGAAGAAGCAAGGAGAGTCGTTCAAGAAACTCATGACGGACTCTGCGGTTCTCATCAAGACGGGACGAAAATGAAGCTGAAGATCAAAAGGATGGGCTACTATTGGCCCATGATGATCCAAGACTGCCTCGAATACGCGAAGTAGTGCCACTCGTGCCAGATTCACGGGGACTTTATCCACCAGCATCCAAATCCGCTACACCCAACGGTGGCTAGATGGCCGTTCGAAATGCGGGGAACTAATATAATCGGGCCCATTGAACCAGCATCGTCCAGAGGAAATCGGTTCATACTGGCAACAACTGATTACTTCTCTAAGTAAGCGGAAGCAATACCGCTATAAGAAGTGAAGATGGAGAATATCCTCCATTTCTTCAAGACACGCGTCATTTATCGGTTTGGCACTCCGCGACGGATTATCTCCGATAACGGGCTAGCCTATAGAAGCCACAAGATCAGCCGCTTCGCACAACAGCATAATATAGACTGGAGATACTCTTCGGTCTATAATCCCCGAGCTAACGGTCTAGCTGAGGCTTTCAACAAGACCTTGATGAAGATCGTGAAAAAGACGGTGTCCAAAAATAAAATGGACTGGCACGAGAGACTGCATGAGCTCTCTGGGCGTATCGAACTGCGTTCAAAATGGCCACAAACACAATGCCGTATGCATTGGTATTCGGCACTGAAGCAGTACTCCCTTTGGAGATAGAGCTACCCTCCTTACGACTGGCGGTTCATTACGAGCTAACGGACGAAGAGAATGCTCATTTTCGGCTTGAGGAGCTTGATGCCCTCGACGAAACCCGTCTCATGGCGCAGCAAAACTTGGAAGCTTACAAAGCAAAAATGATGCGCTCGTACGAGAAATTGACTAGGCCGAGAACATTCCTCCAAGGCGAACACGTGCTAGTAGTCAAGAGACCTATGATCCCTAATTATGCCAAACGAGGGAAGTTCGAGCTAAACTACGAAGGCCCATACATCATAGATAAGTTCTACCAAGGGGGCTTACTTGCTCATGGATATGCATGGAGAAAGACCCTTCAGGCTAATAAACGGCTGGTTCTTGAAAAAATACTACGCCTGACGAGTCACGGCCTAGGTCAATGATAGATGACGACGCCTATGTCCGCTCGCTATCTTCCCAAGCTGGAACTCTATAAGTAGTATCCGACGAAACCTCGCATCGAAAACGTGCTATGGACCGAAACATCCCTAAACTAACAACGGACCGAAACGTCCCTAAACTAACAACGGACCGAAACGTCCCTAAACTAACAACGGACCACAATGTCCTGAAACTAGCTACTGACCGAAACGTCTGTAAACTACTACAAACCGCAGCATCCCAAGGCTGACACAAAAAAAATAAAAATAAAAAATAAAAAAAGATAAAACGGTATGTCCATAAGCGAGATGGGCACGGATGAAAACCCGAAAGGGCTCCGTGAGTAAAAACAGCAGGGCTACCGGCGAGTTTTATGAAAACCCGAAAGGGCACAATCTCATTAAAAGACACTTGCAAGGTCCTCTCAACCTTGTAAGGAGAAAATACCTGCGTGAGATCCTTATGACTCACAAGGGAGCAACACACTTAGGGATCCCCACGATTCCTAAGGAGAAAACGCACTTACGGGATCCTCACGATTCGTAAGGAGAATTCCCCTTTGAGACCCTCACGGCCTATAGGATTCAAAAGCCTTAAGTTACAGGGATCTGAACCTGTTCTTAAGCCATCACATTTCCCAGATTGCCCTACAAGCGTTTCAATATTGACCCTTTTATACAATCCACGGGCACGAATAAACATTTCCCCCAACAGAGTCCCACTATTGACGAGGGATATCTTCACATGGTGAACGACCCTTGTAAGTCATCTCGACTTATAAGGAGAAAACACTCTTGTAAGATCCTTACGACTTATAAGAGACCATACACTTAGGAATCCTTATGATTCTTAAGGAGAAAATGCACCTGCGAGATCCTCACGACTCGTAGGGAGAAATACCTTTATGAGACCCTTACGGCTCATGAAGTCAAAAGCCTTAGTCGATAGGATCTTAAACTTGTTTGCTAAGCCACCTTTGTTCGAACCGACAAAGGCAAATGATGATTCGCTCCTGGCAATATCCCAGTCGTAGCGATGCTGATGCCTAAATCGGTATCAGATCCCAAGTCCCATACTCGCAAAAAAAAATCATCAGCGAGCCAAAAATGCATATGAAATAGCTAAAATGATGGGGCAACTTGCAACAAAGTCAGCAAGTAAAAATATATATACATATAAAAATAGCCAAAATGATTGGGCACCACAAAAAATAGCCGAAATGATTAGGCAATCGCGACTTTCACGATATAAAATGCTGAAATGATAGAGCATCGCGGAAAGAAATAAAAAAATGAAATGAAATGAAACTTTTTGCCCTACAGATGAGATCGCATCGATCCCTGTATACAATCTAGGGGCACAAAAAAAGAGGGAACCATATCATCACACCAAGCTCTTTCGAACGAAGAGTCAGATTTCAACGGCGACATCTACAGACTAGAGATCGTCAATAGCGTTCCTTCTCATTCCAGCCGGATCCAGACGCGACAATCAACCTTGGAGCCATGGAAAAGTCCCTGGTCCAAATCTCAATGGTTCATAGACAGCCTAGAGATCACCAACAACGTTCCTCCTCATTCCAGCAGGATCCAGACGGGACAATCAACCTTGGAGCCATGACAAAGTCCCTGTTCCAAACCTCGACGGTTCATAGACAACCGAGAGAGCAAATCCCGGTCACGTAGACCACAGCTAAAGTCAATCCTGACCCCGTGGGAAATAGCCAGAGTGAATCCTGGTCACGTAGAACACGGCCAAAGTCAATCCTGACCCCGTGGGAAACAGCCAGAGCGAATCCTGGTCACGTAGAACACGGCCAAAGTCAATCCTGACCCCGTGGGAAACAGCCAGAGAGAATCCTTGTCATATAGAACACGGCCAAATTCAATCCTGACCCCGTGGGAAACAGCCAGAGCGAATCCTGGCCACGTAGAACACGACCAAAGTCAATCCTGACCCCGTGGGAAACAGCCAGAGCGAATCCTGGTCACGTAGAACATGGCCAAAGTCAATCCTGACCCCGTGGGAAACAGCCAGAGCGAATCCTGGTCACGTAGAATACGGCCAAAGTCAATCCTGACCCCGTGGGAAACAGCTAGAGCGAATCCTGGTCATGTAGAACACGGCCAAAGTCAATCCTGACCCCGTAGGAAACAGCCAGAGAAAATCCTGGTCATGTAGAACACGGCCAAAGTCAATCCTTACCCCGTGGGAAACGGCCAGAGCGAATCCTTGTCCCGTAGAACATGGCTAAAGTCAATCCTGACCCCGTGGGAAACGGCCAGAGCAACCTCTGACCCCGTACAGCTAAAGACAATCCTTACTCCGTATGGCCAAAGTCAACCCCACCTGGCCCCGTAGAACACGGCTAAAGTCAATTCTGACTCCGTGGGAAACAGCCCGAGTAAACCCTCGAACTTCCCGTCAAAGCAATGCTTTGACTCTGGAGAAGGTCAACTCATCAATGACTTACGAGTCATCTTGACTTGTAGGGAGAAAAATCTCTTGTGAGATCCTTACGACTCTCAAGAGAAAACGCACCTAGGAATCCTCACGATTCCTAAGAAGAAACTGCACCTGCGAGATACTCTCGACTCGGAGGGAGAAAAGTCTTTATGAGACCCTCACGGCTCATAAAGTTGAAAAGTCTTAGGTGGCAGATCCTAACCCTGTCTCCTAAGCCATCATTGCCCTATAGGGAGTTCAAGATAGACTATCTACGGGCCATATTCTCCAAAGTCGAACATCGGCAAGGAGGGAAACAATCACTTACGAGTCCTCTTGACTTATAAGGGAGAAAATTCTCTTGCGAGATCCTTACTGTTTCCCCCAATCAGAGCAAAGCTCTGTTTTGAATTTCAAAATTCAAAAGTTGAAGCAACGCTTCAGATCCCGTGCGCTGCGCGCCGCGCGCCAAATGCAGACACGCCAGCGCCAGGAACGCTGCGCCCTAGGCAGCGCACCCCAATCAGAGCAAAGCTCTGTTTCAAAATTCAAATTTTAAAAGTTGAAGCAACGCTTCAGATCCAGCGTTCTGCGCTGCACGCCACGTGTCAAACATTGGTGCGCTAGCGCAGTTGCGCTGCGCTGTGCGCCACGTGTCAAGTAAGGGTGCGCTAGCGCAGTTGCGCCGCGCTCTGCGCTGTGCGCCACGTGCCAAGCACGGGTGCGCTAGCGCAGTTGCGCCGCGCTCTGCGCTGTGCGCCACGTGTCAAGCACAGGTGCGCTAGCGCCAAGTGCGCTAGCGCCAAGTGCGCCAGCGCTGGAATTAAGAGAATTCCCCACCGTTAGATCAAAAGATCTAATAATAATAAATTATTAATTAATAAGAATTAAAATTCTGTTCTGGAAAGATCTTTCCAATCTTGTTGAAAACAAGAAGATTGCCTTCTGTAAAACAGAAACCCTAGGATCAAAAATCCATCGGTGGGGGAATATCCCCAAATTAATCAGAGAAAAATCTCTTCAACTAATTTAACAAATCATTTGGCCCTATAAAAAGGCCCCAAGACTTCAAGTCTCATATAAAAAAAAACTCTCTGCAAACTTTGAGAAAAGCTTAAAGAGAAAGAAAGGCAAGCCTTTGAACAAAGAAGATCATTTCTTCATCTTTAAAGGTAAAGAATTAATTCTTGAACAACAGAGATGAAATCATCTCATGAAAAGAAGAAACATTTTCTAAAAAGATCTTAGATCTATAAAAAAAAAGACTAAGATCTTTGATCAAATATAAAGGATTAAAAGATCTAATCATAAAAATAAAAAAAGATGTATTTTACTTCTTTCACAGAACTTTTGATCTATAAAGGCAGAGCCTTTTATGAGAACAAGAACTTTGGTTCTTGGATCTTGAGGCAAGGCCTTCTTTGAAGAACAAAAAACTTGTTCTTTGATCTTAGATTTGATATGATGCGCTTTGCGCTACTGGAAAGTGCTTTGCACTCTTGAACTGCGCCCTTGCGCTTATTGGACCGACGCACAGCGCCAAAACCTGCCACGTGTCAACCACAGACACGATCTGTGCTTTGTGCTCCTGAAAACAGAGCATTGCGCTCTTGGGTTGGCGCTCAGCGCCAAGCGCACCACGTGTCATTCACTGGCGCACCCACGAACCAGCGCAGCGCGCTCATGAATTAAAAGCGCAGTGTGCTAACAAATTCGCGCTTAGCGCTAAGCGCGACACGTGTCACCCTCATGTGCGCTAGCGCAATGCGCTCTTTAATTGGCGCAAAGCGCCTGATGCCCCACGTGGCGCACTGTCAGAACACCACTTTGTTCCTGATAAATGCTAAGTATTTAATTCCAGACAAAATATCAGAGCCCAAGGCTTGGCATTGTTAAGAGGGCAGAGCCCAATAAAGTCCTAACAGGCAGAACAAAAAGAAAAATGTTAAACATTTTTGACCGGACTTAGCCCAATTCTGGCCATAAGTCCTCAACTTAAATTAAACTGAGCTCATCTGCTCTTTCAATCAATTTACACCCGGCTCGAGGGTACATCTCTTTACTTCTCTGATATCCGTCGTTGTAATTCTTCAACGTCGTCAGAGAGGTGACGGGTCCCGACAACCACACATTGCTACGGACTATGGGGTCCTTAAACTCATGGACTATGATGTCCTTAACCTTGACCGTGATGTCTTAAAACTAACATTGGACTGTGAGGTCCTTAAACTCATGGACTATGATGTCCTTAACCTCGACCGTGATGTCTTAAAACTAACACCGGACTGTGAGGTCCTTAAACTCGCGGACTATGATGTCCTTAGCCTCGACCGCGATGTCTTAAAACTAACAATGGACCGTAATGTCCTTAAACTAATTATCGACCATAATGTCATTAAACTAAACAACAGAGCCCAATTGCTCTGTTGTCGGATCTAAACGATCCTGTTAAGTTGATCTTAGTCTAAAATTAGACTAACGTGTCCTTAACAAACGTTTAAGTTGATCTTAGCCTCAAATAAGGCTAACGTATCCTTAAACACAACCCCCCCAAACCCAAATCTAAGAAAGATATGGATTTCGACTAATCCACGTCCTGCGGGCGACAACATAACTTAGTCTCCGTATACAATCCACAGGCAACCGAACACAAAACAAACACCCACGACATGAAGTGACCACCTGGTGAAGGAGAAAGTTGTTAACGCGATGCGGTAGCGTAATTAATTGCAGGGGCTTGCGCCTGCAGGAAAGAGCGTCCCCACAATCAAAAACCCCTCAAGCGAGGGGGAATCTAACGAAGTCTGCTACATCGGCCGCATCCGTTTAAACCTTCGATACACAGTGTCATAAATCAACTTGGCATCTTTGGAGAGGTGGACGGATAGTACCAATTAGCATCTGCCCCGAATTTCAGGCAAGACGGACCTGTGCGGTCACGTCTCCGTAATTTGGAGGGGAACAGATACTGGCACGCCGGGTGGGACCTTTTCCTCTTTCCACTCCACACTTCGTGTGTCTTGATCGCGAACGAATCGTTGTTTGCTAATGGTTGCCCTTAGGTTTCGAGGTACTAAGATTTGGCATTTTTCTCGGTGCAGAAAGCAAAGGATCAATGGCGTTGACTTGCTCAAAGTGCTCCAGCTGCAACTGTAATTCGTGCTCTGCCTCGTCTTGAGGCATAGCCTACGGGCCTCAAGCAGCCTCCCTGTTCACAATGCCGGTGGAACAGGTCACCCAGGCTACTACTGGATTGTTTTTCGGGACCATGCCCCCGCCAACGAGCTTCACCACTCCCGTTCCCGTACCAGAAGCTTCCAAAAAGTCGGTCTTCGATTGACTTATAGCTACTGCGGCCCCTCACAACGGGTCGTCCAGCACCGGCGCCTCGGTCTTCTCCAGATTGGGCAAAAATTCCTGTGGACCCACAATGAAGCCTACAATCCTAGAGAAGGTTATTCCGAAGAGAGTAACCAACCCTGTTACTGAAGTCGTCAAGGCGGCTTCTCCTGCCAAGGGGTCGGTCTTTACAAGACTGACTGCCCCAACTCTTGCTCCTGCTACTCAAAGGACATCGGTCTTTAACAGGCCGACGCCAGCAACAGCCCCTCACCTGAACAGGGGGCAAGATAAAGCCATCCCCGTCACCGAGCCAACTCCATCAACTCGACACGCTCGACGTCGTCACTGGCACCGGGTAAAGAAGGCCGGGGGCAACTCCCCCTCTGGGATAACCCCACCAATCCCAACGGCGGAAATTAATGTTGTTGTTCCAACCGGGAATAGCTTCGAGCTGCTGAATTAGGTGCGTAGGAATTCTCCTACCGCCATACTGAAAAGATCTCCTTCTCCGGTGGAGAATGTTGCGGAAGCAAAACCAGAACAGTCCCCTCAGCGGCTGTCCTCCAAGATCTACAAAGTCTGGCGGTAGGTCCGGAACTCAGTAGATGATCAAGATTACCCTCGCCGACAAAAAAGGGCGAAGGTTCAACAAGAAGAAAGCCATCCTGTCAAGCCATGAAAAGCTATCTGGGTGCCCACCGCGACGTCCCCCTCAACTTCGACCGCTCATAAGAAGAGAAGGCCGGAGAAGATCCCCGTGCCTGCGACAAATGTCAAAGGCACTGAGCCCAAACGCCCTAAGTTTGGGGGCATGGTGGTGCATACTATTTACATGGCATCCGGGAAGGAAGATAGCCGCGCTTCTACTGGCCACCGACCACTTACCTGATCCATCACAATAGCTCAGGAACAGCAACAGCAGAAGCTTTAGGAGATGCTGACTGCCATGGCCGCACTCACCGGGCTAAAAGAAAGCCCGGAGGCGTCATTGGAACAACGTCACGAACACGAGACTGATGCTGAATTCCTTCGGAGAATGCTCGAAAAGAAGGACAAGGAGGCTGCGGAACAAGCGGCCAATATAAAGCAAATGACTCTTCTGTTCCAAGACATGGTGGGTATGGTGATCCAGCAGGACCCTCCAGCTGAAGATCCTCCGATTATCCTTGAAGATGACAAAGGAGAAACGTCGAATCCCCTGCCGGATCTTTCAGCAGCCAAGGAGGAAACCATTTCTAAGGCCGCCCTGGATGATTATATTGCTCAACAAATACGAGTTCACCAGGCAAATGAAACGGCCGACCAAGTAGTCAAAACCGGACGACCATATCCGGGTTGGTATGATCAGATAAAATACCCGCCGGGCTATACGATCCCGAAATTCCATGTGTACAAGGGGACGGGCATTCCCCACCAGCACGTCGCCCAGTTCAGAGCTCTGTGCGGCAACACCGGGGGAGATGATAAGTTTTTGCTCCGCCAATTCGTCGGCAGCTTATCGGAGACGGCGTTTGAGTGGTACTCCGAACTTCCAAACGACTCCGTCAAAACTTTCGCAGAAATGGAGTTATTGTTCACCCAGCGATTTGCAAGTTCTAGTGAACGCACCCCAATAACGACATTGATCAATGCCAGGGTGAAGCCGGGTGAGACGTGGGTTCAGTACGCAATCCGATGGCGGAATCTGTGGTCAAAGTGCGAACAATGCATCGAAGAAGCACTAGCGGTGGGCATGTTCGTGGGCACTCTAGACCCTCATGCAACTAATTCACAGTTCATGATATTCTTCAAACCAACCACGTTCCAAGCCTTAATCGATAAGTTAGCCCAGATGGATCAGATGGGTCATAGACCGTCTCCCCCGAAACCGGAACCACGGAACGAAAAGGGTAAAGGGAAGGCGATCTTCGTTGCAAACACCCAACAGCAGCCCAGTGCCCCAAAGCTAGCGGATCAACTGGAGGAGAGACGGTGCTATTACAATGAAAAAATGAAGCGTCCTTACTCATTCCCATGGGACAAAACGAAGAGGCTGTTCGAGCTGGCTATGCGCAACAGGCTTATCAATTTGCCGAATCCAAGGCGACCACCGCAACCTAACGAAGTGAATAATCCTAATTATTACCCTTACCACAAAACGGTAAGCCACCCGATCGAAGATTGTTTCGTCTTTAAGGGATGGATCGAGGATCAGTACCTACAAGGCAAGTTTGCGTTGTCTGAGAAGTGGAAAGTAAACCCACCACAATCGCACATTCTTAAGAAGACAGACACACTGGGGGAAACGTGCTCTTTTGTTGAAGAAGCTCCATGGGAGGTCGTGCTTTCAGCCAAAACCAAAAGGATGCTGAATGATCTCCAGACATGCCCAGCGATCAGGTGGTAGAACCCGCTGGAACCCCAGATCATCGAAGGGATGTTGAAGCCGCGCCTAACTCCAAATATTGGTGGTGTAGCCAAAGTGCACATATCCAGCTGTCAAAATCTTCGAAAAAGAAGAAGAAATCCAAGAAGCCCGTGAAGCCTGGCGACAAGCGCACAGACTTACAGAAGCAGATTGACGCGCTGGAAGAGTACAACCAGAAGGCGCGAACCCTAACCACGCTTCAAGAGTTCCTCGGCCACGTCCTTGAGGACGAAGATGGTGGAGAAGAATCATCGGATGGAACTGAGGAGTACGTAGCAAGTTGTCACGTAATTTCTCACTTGTCCACGGATGATGAAGAAGCTCCTTGCACAGAGAGACCGGGGGTTGTTCCCGAGCCGAAACTCCTATGGCCGTCAGACAAAATGATCGACGACTTCCTGAATGAGATTCATCTAAAAAGTAAACCCAATCGGGAGCGTGAGGTGGCCATATTTGAAAGAGCCAAACGCCGGCGACTAGACGAAAGAGTTGAGACAATCCCGCCAAATCAAGGGACATCCGTCGTGAATAAAAACGAGTTCAAGATGAGGAAAAGGGTTGCAAAAGCCATATCAATGGGAATGAAGCTACCACCTTCTGAAGGAAACACTCCCGATGAAGCAGAAATACATCCTAGCTACTGCATATATCATCGAAAGGTTTCGCACCCTACGGAAGAGTGCGACGGTTTTAAAAGATGGTGGCAGGGATATGTTGTTCACTGGCAACATTTTAAGCGGATGAAGCGCAAAACTCGTCGGGAGCAAAGAAGTGCGACTGAGGAGCATAAAAGAAATACCGGTAACTGTCGCATGGTCAACACCGGGGGATCGCAGATTCTCACTTTCGGAAGCGACTCTGACGAAGAGATGGCTCTTGGCCCTCTCTCTAATGAATCCACATTGGGGAAGAAGGAAGAACCGAAGGCCTGTGAAAACATTCAGCTGCGCAATCGCACGCTTCCAGAAAAGAATCTCGGATCCACGAGTAGAAAAGATAAAGGAAAGGAAAAGGTCTCCGAGGATATCGCCCTGGACGACCAAGTCATGAAAGAACTGACCGCCAAGGACCCGCCAAAGAAGAGTAAGGTGGACTATAACGTTCTGGCGCACTTGAGGAAGTTACCCTCGCAACTCAGTATTCTGGACGCCTTTCTATTATCCAAAGAAGCGAGAGATTCACTGATCAAGGCGCTACAAGAGCCAGAGCAATTGCAAGCTTTTCTCGCCGAAGAAAAGATGAAAGACGAGCTAGAGGAAGTACACACAGCTGATATCACCTTCGGCGATGAAGACCTCCTCCTTGGGACGTGCGAGCACAACCGTCCTCTCTATGTCTCAGGATACTGCCATGATATCAAGATAGGCAAAATCCTGGTTGACAATGGGTCTTCCGTCAATCTTCTCAACGTGCGAATGTTGAAGGAAATTTGCATGAGCGTCCAGCATCTCGCTCGTGATAAAATCACCATCTCTGATTTTGACTCCCAGTCATCGCGGACTCTCGGGTCTGTGATATTGACATTACGATTCGGGCTACTTTTTACGGATATTAAATTTCTTGTCATTGACGCCAAGACATGCTATAACGCTTTGCTCGGCTGGCCTTGGTTACACGAGTACAACATCATCCCTTCTACACAACATCAGTGTATGAAATACTTTAAGGATGGTCTCGAGTTATACCGTAACAGGAGAGTTAAACCCGTTCTCCGTAAACGAAGTCCGCAAGTATGAAGATGCAAAATATTTCTTGCCAGATTTCGAGGACATGGAGAGATGTCACAAACCGGAGAACAAAGCTATCACCACCATTCCGGTCTTTTGGAGTGATACCGAAGAAGAGGAAGAGATAGTTTGTTCAGGTCCACCCCAGTACAACAAGCCGGGACTGTCCGCTTCTATGTTGATCTTTGGCAGCGACTCGGAAGATGAGGTCCATGCTATATTCTCCGCTCGGCTACAATACAAGCATTTGCAGGTGATAATCAGAGTAAGCAAATTACCATGATTCCGCAGGAGCACTACAAAGATCTCAACGCACTTGAAGCTTATAGCGTGCAAGAGCTACAAATATTTTACGTCCCTCCCAGGCGAGAAGGTGAAAAGACGATCCTATTCTACCGCTCCGGGGAAACCAAAGCGGAGAAAGAAATCTGGCACAACGTGAATTCTACACTTGACAGGCTCCAGCCCATCCGTCTGGCTAGATATTACACAAAAGGCTTGAAAAGGCTATTAAAGCGCCAAGGGATACCCTTCAAACAGATCGCTCGAAAAGCTAAGTTCTATGACAGGATCTGGAATGTTCCCAGAACTCAGCGCAAGTTGCCCAACGGGAGAATGGAAGCGATCGGGCTTGGATATGTTCGGTCCAAGAAACGGGAGCTACTCCACGACTGCTATGTCGTACATGACTTTGATGAAGAAGGAGATGCTCAATGGGAGAATGCTAACCCTGAACCAGAAAGAGCCCCCGATGTGAAAATGCCCAGTCCGTCGTTCTAAGAACAAATGGACAAGCTTATAAGGGAAGCTGGTCAAAAAGTCCGAGACGGCCATAATCGCGAAATGGCCATCTACGAGAAAGCCAGGACGCAACGCCTTCTTCAACAGGCTGCGAAAGATGAAAATGCTCCTCCCTGTCAACCTGTTGTACAAAAGGCTCGACGCAGAGGCCGAAACAAGTCAAAGAGCGGAAAAGGCGTTCAGCAACGACAAAGCGGGGACCAAGAAGTCAAGCGATCGGGAATCGAGCGGTCCGGATTTGTCCTTTATGAAGAAGATGAGTCGAGCATACTCTTTTCCTCAAGACAAGACAAAGAAGATACTTGATCTTTCCATAAGACATCAAATGATCACACTTCCGGAGTCTAAACACCCCGAGCAAACAGGCAAAGTCTCTCACCCAGACTATTGCTCTTATCACCGAGCAATAGGACACCCTCTCGAAGATTGCTTCACTTTCAAGAACTGGGTCGAAGATCAATATCAGCTCGGCAAGTTTGCGCTATCCGACAGTTGGAGGATAACTCCGCCGCAGAAGCATGAACCCAAAGCCACGAGAGTAGAACCATATCCATATCGGTCTTGGAAGCGAGCTCGTACTTGTCATATGATAACGATATCAAAAGAAGAACCTGAGAATATGGATGACCTCCCCTGGTGCTTCGAAAGCAATGATGACGAGGTGATCTCAGAATTTCCACCGGCGCCGAAAGAGCTGGAAGATGGAATACATACTACAGCAGATAACCTCAAGAAAATTGATTTGGGAACGACAAGTGACCAGCGACCGACATTCGTCAGTGAGCTGCTATCTGAAGAAAGGGTGGCTGCGCTAAAAGACATGCTTATGCAACATAGAGATTGCTTCGCATGGAACTATTCCGAAATGCCAGGATTAGATCCAGAGATTGCTGTCCACAAATTGGCAATATCTCCGGACGTCAAGCCAATCAAACAAGCACCAAGAAGAATGCGGCTAGAGCTTGAGGTGAGCATCAACGCCGAGGTCAAAAAGCTGATCGACTCTGGCTTCATCCAAGAGGTTCAGTATCCTGACTGGATCGCCAACATCGTCCCGGTGATGAAGAAAAATAGGACAGTGCGCATATGTGTAGACTTTTAGGATCTCAATAAAGCCTGCCCGAAGGATGACTTCCCGGTACCGGTCACCGAGCTAATGATAGACAATACATCGACCCTTGAAGTTTTCTCCTTCATGGACGGCTCGTCAGGATACAATCAGATAAAGATGCATCCCAAGGACCAGAAGTACACCGCTTTCCGGACCCCTTTAGGTATATTCTGCTGCAAGGTGATGCCCTTCGGTCTAAAGAATGCCGGTGCCACCTATCAGAAGGCCATGACGAAGATCTTCGATGACCTCATACATGAAATCGTCGAATGCTATATCGACGACCTCGTGGTGAAAAGCAAATCATACGAGGAACATCTAGAGCATCTAAAGATCGTGTTTCAACGCCTTCGGCAATACAACTTGAAGATGAACCCTCTCAAGTGCGCATTCGGAGTTTCCTCGGGCAAATTCCTAGGATTCATTGTCCGACACCGAGGCATCGAAATAGATCCGTCAAAGATCAAGGCGATCATGGAAATGCCTCCGCCAAGGACTCTCAAACAATTGCGGTCTCTCCAAGGGAAGCTCGCGTATATCCGGCGATTTATAGCCAATATCTCTGGCAAGTGCCGCCCGTACAGTCACCTGATGAAGAAGGGAACCTCGTTCGTCTGGGACCATAGATGCCAAGGTGAGCTGGACAAAATCAAGCAGTATCTGCAGAACCTGCCAGTTCTGGCCGCTCCGGTCAAAGGAAAGCCCCTTATTCTTTATACAACAGTCCTTGAAGGTTCCTTAGGCGCATTATGGGCACAAGAGAACGATCAAGGGAAGGAGAGAACCCCCTACTATTTGAGTCGAGTTCTACTGGGGGCAGAAAGCAATTACTCTCCCATCGAAAAACACTGCCTGGCGTTGATTTTCGCAATAACGAAACTCAGGCACTATGCGTTGGCGCATGAAGTCCGTCTCATATCGAAGGTGGACCCTCTCAAGTATTTGATGTCAAAGGCCATACTGACGGGGCGACTCGCTAAATAGGCCTTGCTCCTGATGGAGTTCTCAATAACTTATCAACCCCTTAAGGCAGTGAAAGGCCAGGCCATCGCCGACTTCCTCGCCGAACATCCGATACCGACCGATTCTCCCTTGAATTGCGAACTGCCAGACGAACATGCGTTTGACACGATCGACGGAAGTGGTACCCGGTGGGAACTTTATTTCGATGGAGCGTCCTCTATGAAGAAGCGCAAACAGAACACACCCATAATCAAATCAGGCGTATGCCTCATCTTCGTGACCTCACAAGCAGGGATAATGCGCTTCGCTTTCTCCTTAACAGAGCCGAGGACAAATAATGAAGCCATGTATGAAGCTTTGATAGCAGGCCTGGAGATCGCCATCGACATGGGAATTGAAAACCTCATTATATACGGAGACTCCCAACTGGTCCTTAGCCAAGTAAACGGCGACTATCAAACGTGCAAACCAGAACTGGTAAAGTACGACGAGAGGGTACAGAACCTGCTGACCCAAATACCTTCCTACATCTTGGAAAGCATATCGCGTAAAGAAAATAGCAAAGCGGATGCACTAGCTAAGCTCTCTAAAGAACTGGCCGACGAGAACCTCGATGACGTGAGAATCATTGTGCAAAACCGTCGGATTCTTACGCTGGCAGAAATATCTCTGGAGTCATCCGAAGAAAAGGGAGCGACTGAGCAAATGGCTATGGAAATAAAAGACAAAGAAACGGTTGAGGATTGGAGAGAAGTCTTTATAGACTACTTCAAATCCCGTCGAACGCCTAAAGATGCGTCTTCAAAACACCAGCTCATGAAGCGAGCCCTCTCTTTTTCCTTCATCAATGGTACTCTGTATAAGAGGTCATTTGATTCTCTGTGGTTGAGATGTCTGGGACCTGAAGAAGCAAAAAGAGTCGTCCAAGAAGTTAACGACGGACTCTGCGGTTCTCACCAAGCTGGCCCAAAGATGAAGTTGAAGATCAAACGGATGGGTTATTATTGGCCCACGATGATCCAGGACTGCCTCGAGTATGCGAAGCAATGCCATTCATTCCAGATTCATGGGGACTTTATCCATCAACATCCAAATCCACTACATCAAACGGTGGCTAGCTGGCCGTTCGAAATGTGGGGAACTGATATAATCGGCCCCATCGAACCGGTATCGTCCAGAGGACATCGTTTTATTTTAGCGACAACTGATTACTTCTCCAAATGGGCAGAAGCAGTACCGCTGAGGGAAGTGAAGATGGAAAATATCCTCCACTTCTTCAAGACGCATGTTATTTATAGGTTTGGAACTCCGCAATGGATCATCTCCGATAACGGGCCAGCCTACAGAAGCCACAAGATCAGCCGCTTCGCACAACACCATAACATAGAATTGAGGTACTCTTCAGTCTATAATCCCCGAGCTAACGGTCTAGCTGAGGCTTTTAACAAGACCCTGACAAAGATCGTAAAGAAGACGGTGTCTCGAAATAAGAAAGGCCGGCACGAGAGACTGCAAGAAGCTCTCTGGGCATATCGAACTACGTTCAAGGCGGCCACGAACACAACACTGTACGCGTTGGTATTCGGTACAGAAGCGGTACTCCCCCTCGAGATAGAGTTACCCTCTCTACGAGTGGCAGTCCATTATGAGATAACGGACGAAGAGAATGCTCACCTTCGGCTTGAGGAGCTTGATGCCCTTGATGAAACCCGGCTCATAGCACAACAAAATTTAGAGGCTTATAAAGCAAAGATGATGTGCTCTTACGAAAGATTGACTAGGCCGAGGACATTCCACCGAGGTGAACTCGTACTAGTGGTCAAAAGACCTATGATCCCCAATCACGCCAAGCAGGGAAAATTCGAGCCGAACTATGAAGGCCCGTACATCATAGACAAGGTCTACCAGGGTGGAGCCTATCTACTTATGGACATGCATGGTGAAAGACCTTTCAGTCCAATAAAAGGTCGCTTCCTGAAGAAATACTACGCCTAACGAGTCACGACCTAGGTCAATGATAGATGACGACGACTATGTCCGCTCGCTATCTTCCTAAGCCCAAACTCCTTAAACTAACGACGGACCAAAACGTCCTTAAACTAACGACGGACCGAAACGTCCTTAAACTAACAGCGGACAGAAACGTCCTTAAAACTAACAACGGACCACTGTGTCCTAAAACCAGCTGTTGACCGAGATGTCAATAAACTACAGGGGATTGCAGCATCCCAAAGCTGATAAAAAAGAAAAGAATAAAAAAAACAGTATGTCCATAAGCAAAATGGGCATAGATGAAAACCCGAAAGGGCTCCGTGAGTAAAAACAGCAGGGCTACCGGCGAGTCTTGTGAAAACCTGAAAGGGCGCAACCTCGTTAGAATAAAAAAAAGAATAAAATAAAGAAGAGAGAAAACGGTATGTCCATAAGCAAAATGGGCACGGATGAAAACCCGAAAGAGCTCCGTGAGTAAAAACAGCAGGGCTACCGGCGAGTGTTTGTGGAAACCCGAAAGGACACAGCCTCGTTAAAAAACACTTGCAAGGTCCTCTCGACCTTGTAAGGAGAAACCACCTGCGTGAGATCCTTACGACTCACAAGGGAGCAACACACTTAAGGATCCCTACGATCCCTAGGGAGAAATTACACTAGCGAGATCCTCACGACTCGTAAGGAGAACTCTCATATAGGACCCTCACGGCTCATAAGATTCAAAAGTCTTAAGTTACAGACACCTGAACCTATTCTTAAGCAGCCCCCACAACCTCCAATAATGCCCTACAAGCGGCTCAATGCTGATCCTTGTATACAATCCACGGGCACGAATAAACATTTCCCTAACCAAGTCCCACCCGTGACTAGGGATATGTTCGCACGGTGAACAACCCTTGTGATTCCCCTCGACTTATAAGGATAAAACTCTCTTGTAAAATCCTTACGACTTTCAAGAAGCCATACACTTAGGAGTCCTCACGATTCCTAAGGAGAAAACACACCTACGAGATCCTCACGACTTGTAGGGAGAAATACCTTTGTGAGACCCTTACGGCTCATAAAGTCAAAAGCCTTAGTGGACAGGATCCTAACCCTATTTGCTAAGCCACCTTTGTTCAATATCGACAGAGGCAAATGATTATTCACTCCTGGAAATATCCCAGTTGTAGCGGTGCTGATGCCGAAATCGGTGTCTAATCCCAAGCTTGCAGCAAAAAGCCAGCAAACCACACATGCATACGAAATAGCCAAAATGATGGGGCAACTTGCAACAAAATCAGCAAGTAAAAATGTTTGCATGCGAAATAGCCAAAATGATTGGGCAACTCGCAATAAAAAGCAGCGAGTAAAAACAAAACAAATAGCCGAAATGATTGGGCACCGCGAAAAATAGCCGAAATGATAGGGCAATCGCGACCTTCGCGATATAAAAGCTGAAATGATAGAGCATCGCGGAAAGAAATAAAAAAAAGAAATAAAAAAATGCATGAATGAATGAAATTTATGCCCTACAGGTGATATCACGTCAATCCCTGTATACAATCCAGGGGCGCAAACGAAGAGGGCGTCACACTTCTCCTCCCCAGCTTTCATCAAAAGAAGAAGCCAAATCTCGACGATTCACAGATAGCCTGGAGATCATCTCAACATTCATCTTGTCATAACGGACACAACATCAAGCAAAGTAGAACAACGGCAACTCCCAGTTCCAGGACTCGACGGTGCTCAGATGACCGAGAATCAAACTCCGACTCCGTGAAATGCGGATAAAGTCAACCCTTCCTGGTTACGTGGAACGCGGATAATGTCAATCCTGACCCCGTAAGAAACGTCCAGAGCGGATCCTGGTCCTCGCAGAGCACGGCAATGACCCTGTGTGAAGCATCCAGAGCGGAGCCTGGTCTGTAGGGTTGCTAGGCACGCGCACAAGGGTCTACGAGGCATCAACCATGCCCGATTAAGAATTTAGCCGTGCCGAACAACCCGAATACGGAACTTTAAACTAGAGATTAGGCGAAAACAAGCATGCTAAACACTTTAACACTAAGTGAGAGGGATTACAACCTTTGTAGATCCGGTCCTTCACTTCATATGCTCCGTGTTGTAGTCCCTTCGCTGCGATCATCGGGATCCGGACTCTCGAGAGGTTCCACGAAGAGAAAGATGCAACCTTTGCTTCCGATCTTTGATACTAAGATGATCTACCTTGAAGTTTCTTTAACACAAGCTAACACTCATGAAATGATGTGAACACCCTCATCTAAATGGCAAGGGAAGATGAGGATGATGAAGTAGGATTTTTGCTCTCTTTATTTATCTTTTTCTCATATTTATTCATCACTTGGAAAAATCAAGAAAGCTTTTTTCCATGAAAGAATGAAGGAAGAAGATGAACAATAATGTTGAATCCTTTTGTGATGAATAGGAAAAGGAGATAATGATCAATTATGCAACCATGGTTCACTTAACCATTGTAGAGAATTAACCAAGGGTTAGGGTTTGGGTTGAGTTAAGAATGAGTCACACACAAATATCTTTATCATGACAAAATGAAAAGCTTCTAGAATCAACTAGAAGGTTTAACCCTAATCATGTTTAAACTCCACAAAACAAGTTGCATTAGTTATCATATCATGTTACAATATTATATATCACATATATAATATTTATTGTAACAAAATAAAATAATACAATTAACATATATCGCATATATATATCAATGTATTATCCGAGTGAGAAAAAGAATCTTTTAGTGAGCTAATATTAGTTAATGTCATTTAATATATCATATATATTATTATACATTAAATTATCGAATCAACACTTAATCCGACAATCCGGCTATATCGCATATAACCGACTAATATGTATCCGTACCGATTCATCGAATCAACACTTGATCCGATGACCCGGCTGATATCAAATATCGCGAGAATATAATACGGTATCTCATATCGTATCATCCTCGGTCCCGCACATATCACATATGTGATCCTACTCCGTTTTGCCTGAGTCAAGAAACCTTTGTGTAGGACTCTAAAGAATCGTCAATACGCCGGCAGTAGGTGATGATCATATCAAACACCCACAAGCTGCAAGCGGTCAGCTAAACGTAACAGCTACCCAGGTATTGAGCACTCAGAAGATCAACAAGCAAGCCTGTAACTTCTCCTGTGAATCCAAACAGTAACACTCCCGTACAGTCCGGTCTCGTCGTCTGATATGTTGCATATCTCGCCTAGGGGTGGTAAACGTCAGACCCCAGTAGCTCGATAAGTCGTGTCGATATGAGGTCTATAACAGTTTGAGAAACTACTGATAACACTTACCAGTAAATCTCAGCAACCCTGGCCAGGGATTTCCGGTTATAGCCAATCGAACACAGCACAACATCAACTCCCTATACCGGGAGAGACGAATCCCCTCCTATCGCTCATTGCCTCCATATGATTCGGGACTGTACCCAAAAGCCACCTTTTTGCACGCCCTCTTGGACGTGGTATGATGGAAATCAAAGCACAGTGGGAATCACACAAGACTCTATGACGATCTCGGGTCAACAGACTACTCTGTACCAGTGTCACCGGAGAACTGCCATCTGACGTATGGTATAATACCATCTGGGAGTTCTCGGCGAGTCCGTCCAGTGTACCCAGTCTCCACTGAGCACCCGTACACCATCCTTGATGTCAAACACCGATGGATATGGGATCATCCATCGCCCATCATATGGGTCAAGATGCGTATACGCTAGTCTACTCTGGTGCATCGATGCCCTGTCTCGATACACCCTCGACTAGGAACAGTTATAGGATGTACTCATTGACTACCGTGGCCCCACTAGTATGATCTCATCATAGTCCCAGTAGTTGAGTACATATCCTAAGGGCTTTATCAACATGTAACATAGAGACAATCAGAGTACATGTTAAGATAAAGTACAACCAGATAGCATACTATCATGTCGAGCAAGAAAGTCCTCCCTATATATGTCCTAGCATCCACTACAATATACATCGTATGTACAGTAATGGCCTCTAGGGCATACATATAACTAACAATGTCCTCGCCGAACACGGCAGTGAACCCGTGGGAAGCATCCAGAGAAAAATTCCTGGCTACGTGGAACGCGGATTATGTCACTTCTGACCCCGTGGAAAACATCCAGAGCAGATCCCGGTCCTCGCAGAACACAGCAGTGAACCTGTGTGAAGCATCCAGAGCGGAGCCTGGTCCTCGCCGAACACGGCAGTGAACCCATGGGAAGCATCCAGAGCAAAATTCCTAGCTACGTGGAACGCGGATTATGTCACTCCTGACCCTGTGGAAAACGTCCAGAGCGGATCCTGGTCTTCGCAAAGCACGGCAATGACCCCGTGTGAAGCATCCAGAGCGGAGCCTGGTCCTCCCCGAACACGGCAGTGAACCCATGGGAAGCATCCAGAGCAAAATTTCCTGGCTACGTGGAACGCGGATAACGTCACTTCTGACCCCGTGGAAAATGTCAAGAGCGGATCCTGGTCCTCGCAGAGCACGGCAGTGAACCCGTGTGAAGCATCTAGAGCGGAGCCTAGTCCTCGCCGAACACGGTAGTGAACCCATGGGAAGCATCTAGAGCAAAATTCCTGGCTACGTGGAACGCGGATAACGTCACTTCTGACCCTGTAGAAAACGTCCAGAGCGGATCCTGGCCCTCGCAGAGAATGGCAGTGAACCCGTGTGAAGCATCCAGAGCGGAGCCTGGTCCTCGCCAAATATGGCAGTGAACCCGTGGGAAGCATCCAGAGCAAAATTCCTGGCTATGTGGAACGCGGATAACGTCACTTCTGACCCCGTGGAAAACGTCCAGAGCGGATCCTGGTCCTCGCAGAGCACGGCAGTGAACCCGTGTGAAGCATCCAGAGCGGAGCCTGGTCCTCGCCAAACACGGCAGTGAACCCGTGGGAAGCATCCAGAGCAAAATTCCTGGCTACGTGGAACGCGGATAACGTCACTTTTAACCCCGCGGAAAACGTCCAGAGCGGATCCTGGTCCTCACATAGCACGGCAGTGAACCCGTATGAAGCAACCAGAGCGGAGCCTGGTCCTCGCTGAGCACGGCAGTGAACCCGTGTGAAGCATCCAAAGCAAACCTTGGACTGTGGAGTCCTTAAATCCACGGACTATGATGTCCTTAACCTCGACCGTGATGTCTTAAAACTAACATTGGACTGTGGAGTCCTTAAATCCACGGACTATGACGTCCTTAACCTCGACCGTGATGTATTGAAACTAACATTGGACTGTGGAGTCCTTAAATCCATGGACTATGATGTCCTTAACCTCGACCGTGATGTATTAAAACTAACATCGGACTCTGAGGTCCTTAAACTCATGGACTATGATGTCCTTAACCTCGACCGTGATGTCTTAAAACTAACATCGGACTGTGAGGTCCTTAAACTCATGGACTATGATGTCCTTAACCTCGACCGTGATGTTTTAAAACTAACATCGGACTGTGGAGTCCTTAAATCCACGGACTATGATGTCCTTAACCTCGACCGTGATGTCTTAAAACTAACAATCAATCGTAATGATTTTAAATTGATTTTACCTTGGTTCAAGGGTACATCTTCACTACTTTGATATTTGTCGTTGTAATTCCTCAACGTCTTCAAAGAGGTGACGGGTCCCAACAACCACACATTTCACGGACCGTGGAGTCCTTAAATCCACGGACTATGATGTCTTTAACCTCGACCGTGATGTCTTAAAACTAACATTGGACTGTGGAGTCCTTAAATCCACGGACTATGATGTCCTTAACCTCGACCGTGATGTCTTAAAACTAACATTGGACTGTGGAGTCCTTAAATCCATGGACTATGATGTCCTTAACCTCGACCGTGATGTCTTAAAACTAACATTGGACTGTGAGGTCCTTAAACTCATGCACTATGATGTCCTTAACCTCGACCGTGATGTCTTAAAACTAACATTGGACTGTGAGGTCCATAAACTCACGGACTATGATGTCCTTAACCTCGACCGCAATGTCTTTAAACTACGGCATCCTAGAAAACGTCCAGAGTAGGGCCTAGTCCTTGCCAAACACGGAAGTCCACCCATGGAAAGCATCAAGAGCAACCCCTGACTCCGTGAAATGCGGATAAGGACAACTTCGTCCATCACTCACGGGTCCTCACGACTCGTAAAGGAGTAAATTCTCTTGTGAGATCCTTACGACTTTCAAGAGAAAACACACTTAGGAATCCTCACGATTCTTAAGGAGAAATTACACCTACGGGATCCTCTCGACCGGTAGGGAAAAAATTCTTTATGAGATCCTCACGACTCATAAAGTTGAAAAGTCTTAGGTGACAGATCCTAACCCTGTTTTTCAAGCCATCGCCACTCTACAACGAGCCCAAGATTGACAGCTATACGCTATCTACAGACCGCACTTGCTAAAGTCACATGGCAAACAACACAGCAAGAAAGAAGAAAGCAGAGAAATGACACAAAGTATTACGAAGAACGTGTATCTTTTATTCATGAATTCGATTGGGTACAAATTACATCATATGAAAGAATAAAAGAACAAATACATTTTATTCAAAATTACAAATGGTACAAAATTTTTATTGAGAGGAAAGCGCTTTCAATAATCCAATCAGCTGCTCGCGCACTTTCTTCAGCCCCTCTTCCTGATCGGTTGCCGTGGCCAACTCTGCTTCGACCTGGGCTCGCTGCTGCAAGTAAGACGAGTGTTGCTCCTCGACGGCTCGCTGAGCTACTTCACGATCTTGTGCATCACGCTCAACGACATCGAGCTTCTGCTTCAATGTTAACCCATCAGAGATACATTGCAGAAGGCCTTCGAAGATAACTTTCACCTGGACAGCGTTCGTGTCGACCTCAGCATGAAATTGAGCAGACTCGCTTGAAGTTTCCTTACATTCCCTTCGCTTTAAAGCCACTTCTTGTTCAAGATGGAGGAAGTAAGAAACGCTTTGCTCGATCCATGCCTCCCGTTGAGTGCTCATAGCCAGAATCTCAGGTGCCGGACGCTTAAGCTCAAGCTCATGCAAGCAAGCCTCGATCTCCCGGCAGCGATTAACCCCAGACTCAACGACGCCCTCACCATGAAAGTTCATGAGCGTCGCCGGCATAGGGTTAACCTCTGCGGCAAAATCCGCAGCAGATGTATGAGTCTCTACGTCAAACTCCTCGATATACTCGCTCAGCATGCGTAGACTGGTCATAGCACCTTTAGATGATGGACGCCTGGAAAAAGGCCCGGCCGGCATTATAATACGAGACTCGAATAGGGTTGGAGTCGATGTGATTGCTGCAAAATAGATCATAATTAGATATCGGCTCAGGAAATAAAGAAAACACGCAAAAAGTAGAGTCTACTATACCGGCTGCAGCAAGGGGGCAGAGCTGGGAGTACTGGTGGCGCAACGACAGCCTCGTCCCCTCCTTCGATTCGTAAGGCTACAAACAATATAAAGAAGATTTAGCAATAATGAGACTGCCCGTCAAAGAAGAGGATGTCTTTAAAGAAAGTACTCACCAACACCAGCAGGTGGCCTAATCTTTGACAAGAAGCAGAAGTGTGGGTGCAACACCTGGTACAGGTGGTCAAAAAGGACTCCTACAAAGGCACAATGATGCAACGTCAGTACATAAATTATACAGCGTAGAGATAAGACCGGTGGATCATAAATCCATACCTTCCAACATCTGAGACGGTGCGAGAGAAGGAAGAAAAGTGGTTACCGTCAGAGCGGTAACTGACGGTGCTCCTTCGGGTAACGCAGCATCAACACTAGCTGCACCTGCGTTAGAAATAAGATAAACCCTGTCAGGAAGGATTGCAGAATAAAGAGAGAAGGGAGGTGATCCAAGATCTACCTGATGAGTCACCGGCCGGAGCCGTAACGAGGGCGTCACTTGATGCAACGGTGGCATCTCCCTCCTCCGTTGGGATGGTCTCACCTCCCGTTGCCTCATCGCCTGACTCTACAGGAGCCGTCGTCACGCTCGCGACGCCAGGAGACGACAAGGAACCGTAGGCGGGGAGAGCAATAATCGAAGCGGTGCCTGACTCTTGAGAAAGTGCGGCCATCTCGAGCCCAGCGATCATACCCGTTTCGCCCGCTACCACCTCGGGCTCAGTGGTCGCAGCTGTCTTGTCCATCGCTGCCTTAAGCTTGTCAGTAGCAGCCATGTCGTCCACTGCTGCCTCAGGATAAGCCGTAAAAGGCGTCTCACCCGCCGCCACCTCAGGCTCGGCATGGGCATCCATTTCGGGCATAGCAGTCGTGACTGTCTCGTCAGCCACTATCTCGGGCCTGGCAACTATGGTTGCATCGCCTACCGTCTCCTCGGGATCCGCAGATACCTCCTCCACTACCCCCCTCAGACTCAGCGGTTGCCACCACTCCTTCAGTAAGGCTCGGCCCTGCAGGACAAGATATATAAGAACCGATAGTTTAAAGCTTTGACAACGAAGCCTCAAAACACATTACCTGGGGTTGATTTACCGTTGGCTTACCGAGCTGCACGTGCCCCCCGTCTATAAGCAGTAGACAAGGCAACCGGGAGCTCCTCTGAAGGAGTAGCAGCGGGAGTAACAGCGCTTGAACCTGCTCCCGCATCCAAAGCAGCACTACGCTCCCTTGCTGCGCGCCTCAGTCGCTTCCTTTCCTCCCGGGCCATCACGACAGACCTTTTGGAAGCCTCCTTCAGCAAGGCGTCATCGTCCGCATTCAGGGTTACCTCTAGAGCCGTCAAGGCTTCCATCATCGGTTTTTTAAGTAGGGCCTCTTGCGGCAATCCCGAAGAGGCCAGGACTTCGGTAGCTGGCCCGGGGAGAATTTCTGCATCGGCTTGCATGGTAGGTCTAGTGGTCTCTGCAATAAGACAAAGAGAGGGTCAGATTACTCATAAGAAATGGAAGCAGAAACATAGCGAACCGAAATGTACCAAGGCCTAAGGATGCTCTAAGTCGTTCTTCCTCCACGAAAGTCTTGATAGAAGCAGCGAGGGCTTCTTCGGTAGAAATGCCTGTTAAAGAAGGAAAAGCATTAGTCAAAAACAACGATAGAGGTACGATGCAATAACGAAAAAATACAACTAATGATTACCTGATTGTGCGATTTTAGCCAACCACTCGTCGCGCCTTGCCAATCGTTCGGAAGCTGCGATGGCAACCGCCAGATCAGTGTCATCTGGCGGCGTGAATAGGCCGTCGTTGGTCCCGTACACACTCAAGCCCTCGCTATAAGGAGCATGAGGTTCCTGACCAAATACAACGTCAGCAGAGAGGATCGACTTCTTCTTCCTCTTCTGCGCGCGAACTCCGGTTGCACCCAAAATTATCTTACGCTTCGTGGGCACCTTGGGACGGCGGGTCCCGATATCCGAGCCCATGCCTGATTCGGGTGAAACCACGTTTACCGTCTCCACGGGAGCACGGGGCGCTGATGGCACGTCCACAGGATCGCGGGGCAATCCACGCGTGGGACTTAGCACACGTGGAAGCTCAACTCAAGCATCTCCTCTTAGTGGAGGAGGGACAGGGGTCCTTCGCTTTAAGGGGACGTTGCGATCGCTGGAGGGGGGCGCACTCTTGCAATTAAGCAGCAGCCACTTCTCTTCCCTGATGACAGTGTCCATCGCGTGCTGATACCAAGCCCCGTATATGTTGAGGGCCCTTGGAATGCAATTCGGCTCGCTAATGAAGAAGTGGGAGCCCGTATTTAACCGCATAAAGTGATGCAGTGCACTCCGTATTCCCTCTCTGGTGGCCGCAGGCTCTTCCAAAAACACCTCCAGTGGGACCCCCTGGTTATAACTTAGCTGCTGGGCAAAACGATCAGGGTTGTATCTCATAAAAAGCGCCGCCTTATTTTTCCTGAATACGAGGAAGCCCGACCTGATGGAGTATAAATGTAGAATCTCCCGGGATTTCAACACGGAGGCCCCGTCCTTGAAATTGTCGCGCAACGCCAGCACCGCCTTAGAGGTTTCCGGGCCGATTGTCAGGACCTTGTCCGTGAAAGACATACCCGCTCCGACCGTGCGCGGACGAAGAAGCAACCCCTAGCCTCCCGCTGAGGCGGATTCACGATAGAAGTATCGATCAGCCGCATAATTCTCGGGAATCTGTACTTCTCATAAAACGAGGGTCTTTTATGAATACCAAACACCCCGAGCACGTGCATTTCCATCCACGAAGTAAAGTAGTGCATCGGGAAACTGGCGGCTTGCACCCCCGGTTCAGTTGTGCCCGCCGCCACGCTAAAACCATGGTACAGATGGGCCAACCTGGCAATCCCGATGGCCAATTGTATACCAGCCACCATTCGATGTGCTGGGTAGAAGACGGATGGCCTCATATAGCGAGGGTGCATGGGAAGCGCGAACCAGCACAACCATAGCCCCAGAAACCCGAGAAAGAAAGTCTCATCATCGATACCCGGAGCAGCGATTTCCGATAAAGGGATGATTGCAGCATCGGGGAGATAAAAGCCTTTTTGATCATCTTCCAGTACTGGTCGACGATCTAAGCCAAAGCCGAAGGGATCGTCAAACTTGGCAAATTTTTCGCCCTGTTGCGATAGAATCTCCGGTCGAAGAAAACGGGCAATGAAGTCTGCGAAACTAACTCCCCGGCCTCCCGATTCCAAGAAAAGACTCTCATACATATTCAGCACCTTTATCAGACTCGGAAACTGGTGCTGAATAGCGTTTTCTGGCGTTAGGTCCATCACAAACGGCTTGGTGGCAAGAACGTATTCATCCGGAGGAAGCAGCTCCTCATAGTGCTCTCCCCTCACCGGCAGACCGGAGATCTCAGCAAATTCTTCCAGAGAGATGGAAACTTCTCTGTCCATAAGAAGAAATGTATGGGTGGGGATGTTCCATTGCTCCATGAACGCCTTAATCCACCATGTCGGAGGAGCAGAGTACTGGAACAACGAGGCGTAAACCGCAGGGTATAGACCGATCTTCAGCAGGTGCACCTTCTTCGCTGACAAAATGTACCTAGCCCACTGTAGATACCCGGCCGAGTTTCGAGGGGTCAACCCGATGTTGTAGGGTTGTCCCCAAGGGCGCGACTCGCCCTGGCATATGCGCCGTCCCAAAATATCCAAAGCTGCTGGCAGCTGCATGGGTATGGCAAAAATCGAAGGTTGAAGGAGGCCCTCTGAAGTCTAATTAACGACCTCCACGACATAGTTCACCGGGGATACATTTGCATACGAGATCGATGAGATCAGATCCGATGGCGTCTCACAAGAGAAGCTTTGGCGACCTTTGATAATTTGGTCGCACCACCTACCCCACAAGTGAAGATTTTTGTAGTCCTTAATAAGAGCGAGAACCTCTCGGTCTACCGGTGCTTCAGGGAATCCTCCCTCTGAGCGGAAAAACAGGAAAGAGAGGTCAGAAGACATGTTGCCTGCAAGAAAGAACGAGATTCAATTATCAGTGTCATAATTTATTTATTTTTTTTAAAAAATCCCGACGCTCTGTACTTTAAAATCTGTACCACACTGCAATGCAGTGGAAAGGGGACCAAAGGGGGACCCACAAAATCCAGATGACAATACATCAATTAATAAGACAGCCTCATCATTTGATGAGACTGTCAATTAATGAGGAGATCCTCAAAGAATATTCTCATTGAATGAGAAATCCCTCGAGAGAAGGAGAAAATCTCCCTTTCAGAGCAAAGCTCTATAACAGAGTGACACTTGTCAAACTCTGGTTACGAAGGAATAAAATTCCTTAAAGAGCCTAGCTCTATAATGATGATGGAAAATCCATCAAAAGTTAATGAAAATTAATTCTTGAGAATTAAAATTTTGGGATCTTAAAGATCCATGAAGAAACTCTTAAGAGTTCTTCATCAAAAGATCTATATATTGTAAAAAGAGCAGAGCTCTGACTCATGGGCTAAGACACCCTAAGAAAAGATCTGTTTAGATCTGTGGGTTCATGAGAGCAAGGCTCTGTTTATGAAACCCTAAAGAGGTTTTCTTTAAATCAAAAGATCTATGAAGAGCAATGCTCTGTTAATGGGTAAAACCCTCAATTTATTAGAATTAATTTAATTTAATTTTACCTAAATTTAGTAGAGTTTCAACTCTTGAAAGTTCTTGAACAAGAGAGCAAGGCTCTGAATAAAATTCTTAAGAAGATGATGAAGATAATCTGAGGACCAAAATGTCCTATTTATAGGCGCTGAACCGCCTCCTCAACTTCTGAGTTAATCCAAAGGCTTAGATGTTGCCACCGCTGCACTCACATGTGCGCCACGTGAGCGCAACGGTGGGGGGCATTTGTTTCCCCCAATCAGAGCAAAGTTCTGTTTTGAATTTCAAAATTCAAAAGTTGAAGCAATGCTTCAGATCCCGTGCGCTACACGCTGCGCGCCACGTGTCAAAAGCAGACACGCCAGCGCCAGGAGCGCTGCGCCCTAGGCAGCGCACCCCAATTAGAGAAAAGCTCTATTTCAAAATTCAAAATTTAATAGTTGAAGCAACGCTTCAGATCCAGCGCTCTGCGCTGCGCGCCACGTGTCAAACATAGGTGCACTAGCGCAATTGCGCTGCGCTCTGCGCCACGTGTCAAGCACGGGTGCGCTAGCGCAGTTGCGCTGCGCTCTGCACTGCGCACCACGTGTCAAACGCAGGTGCGCTCGCGCCAAGTGCGCCAGCGCTAGAATTAAGAGAATTCCCCACCATTAGATCAAAAGATCTAATAATAACAAATTATTAATTAATAATAATTAAAATTCTGTTTTGGAAAGATCTTTCCAATCTTGTTGAAAAAAAGAAGATTGCCTTCTATAAAACAGAAACCCTAGGATCAAAGATCCAACGGTGGGGAAATATCCCCAAATCAATCAGAGAAAGATCTCTTCAACTAATTTAATAAATTATTTGGCCCTATATAAAGGCCCCAAGACTTCAAGTCTCATATAGAAAAAAACTCTCTGCAAACTTTGAGAAAAACTCAAAGAGAAAGAAAGGAAAGCCTTTGAAGAAAGAAGATCATTTCTTCATCTTTAGAGGTAAAGAATTAATTCTTGAACAACAAAGACGAAATCATCTCATGAAAAGAAGAAACATCTTCTATAAAGATCTTAGATCTATAAAAAAAAAGACCAAGATCTTTGATCAAATATAAAGGATTAAAATATCTAATCATAAAAATAAAAAAAAGAAGTATTTTACTTCATTCACAGATCTCTTGATCTATAAACACAGAGCCTTTTATGAGAACAAGAACTTTGGTTCTTGGATCTTGAGGCAAGGCCTCCTTTGAAGAACAAAAAACTCGTTCTTTAATCTTAAATTTGATCTGATGCGCTTTGTGCTACTGGAAAGTGCTTTGCACTCTTGAACTGTGCCCTTGCGCTTATTGGACCGGCACACAGCGCCAAAACCTGCTACATGTCAACCACAGACACGATCTGCGCTTTGCGCTCCTGAAAACAGAGCATTGCGCTCTTGGGTTGGCGCTCAGCGCCAAGCGCACCACGTGTCATTCACTGGCGCACCCACGAACCTGCGCAGCGCGCTCATGAATTAAAAGCGTAGCGCGCTAGAAAATTAGCGCTTAGCGCTAAGCGCGACACATTTCACCCTCATGTGCGCTAGCACAATGCGCTCTTTAATTGGCGCAAAGCGCCTGATGCGCCACGTGGCGTACTGTCAGAACACCACTTTGTTCCTGATAAATGCTAAGTATTTAATTCCAGACAAAATATCGTAGCCCAAGGCTTGGCATTGTTAAGAGGGCAGAGCCCAAATAAAGGCCTAACAGGCAGAACAAAAATAAAAATATTAAACATTTTTAACCGGACTTAGCCCAATTCTGGCCATAAGTCCTCAACTTAAATTAAACTGAGCTCATCTGCTCTTTCAATCAATTTACACCCAGTTCGAGGGTACATCTCTTTACTCCTCTGATATTGGTCATTGTAATCCTTCAACGTCGTCAGAGAGGTGACGGGTCCCGACAACCACACATTGCTACGGACTATGGGGTCCTTAAACTCATGGACTATGATGTCCTTAACCTCGACCGTGATGTCTTAAAACTAACATTGGACTGTGAGGTCCTTAAACTCGCGGACTATGATGTCCTTAACCTCGACCGCGATGTCTTAAAACTAACAATGGACCGTAATGTCCTTAAACTAATTATCGACCGCAATGTCATTAAACTAAACAACAGAGCCCAATTTCTCTGTTGTCGGATCTAAACGATCCCGTTAAGTTGATCTTAGTCTAAAATTAGACTAACTTATCCTTAACAAACGTTTAAGTTGATCTTAGCCTCAAATAAGGCTAACGTATCCTTAAACACAACCCCCCAAACTCAAATCTAAGAAAATACGAATTTGGACTAATCCACATTCTATGGGCGATAGCATAACTTAGTCTCCGTATACAATCCACAGGCAAACGAACACAAAACAAACACCCATGACACGAAGTGACCACCTGGAGAAGGAGAAAGTTGTTACCGCGATGGGGTAGCGTAATTAACTATAGGGGCTTGTGCCTGCAGGGAAGAGCGTCCCCACAATCAAAAACCCCTCAAGCGAGGAGGAATCTGACGAAGTCTGCTACATCTGCTGCATCCGTTTAAACCTTCGATACACGGTGCCATAAATTAACTTGGCATCTTCGGAGAGGTGGACGGATAGCACCAATTAGTATCTGCCCCGAATTTCAGGCACGATAGACCTGAACGGTCGTGTCTCTGTGTTTGAGGGGAACACTTACGAATCTTAGGAGAAAACAAACTTAGGAATCCTCACAATTTCTAAGGAGAAAATACACCTATGAGATCCTCACGACTCGTAGGGAGAAAAGCCTTTGTGAGACCCTCATCGCTCATAAAGTTGGAAAGTTTTAGGCAACAGATCCTAACCCTATTTCCTAAGCCATCGCTACCTTATTAAGAGTTCAAGATGAACTGTTATGTACTATCTACAGGCCACACTTGCTAAAATCACATGGCGATAACACAGCGAAGAGAAGAAAGCAACAATAAAACAAAAAATGTATATCTTTTATTCATGAATTCAATGGAGTACAAGTTGAATCATATGAAAGAATAAAAAAATTGGATACATATTATTTAAAGGTTACAAGCGTTCAATCTATACAAAAACAGCTACTGAGGAGGAGGTGTCCTCGATAAATCAGCTAGCTGCTCGCGCACTCCTTTCAACTCCTTCTCACGATCAGCCGCCATGGCCAGCTCTGCTTCAATTTGGGCCCGTTGCTGCAGAAAGGATGAAAGTTTCTGATCAATTTCCTGCTGAGCAGCCTCCTGACTCTGCGCAACCTGCTCATTAAGATCAAGCTTCTTCCTCAACACCAGCCCGCCAGAGATACATCATTGAAGGTTTTCAAAGATGGAGTTCAGTTGGACAGCATTTGCTGGGACCTCAGCGGGCAGTTGAACAGACTCAGCGGAAGTCGCATCATGTTCCTTTCGTTTAAGGGTTGCCTCTCGTTCGAAATGGCGAAGGAACGGAACACTCTGCTTAACCCATGCAGCTCGCTGGGAGTTCAAAGCCAACACCTCCGGAACAGGACGTATAAGCTCAAGCTCATGCAGACAGGTATCAATCTTCCTGCAGTGATTAACCCAAGACTCAACGACGCCTTCACTATGGAAGTTCACGAGCGTCTCCAGCATGGGATTAACCTCAGCAGTAGAATCTGCAGCAAATGCAGGGACCTCCGCATTAAGCTCCTCGATGTACTCACTTAACATGGGCAGGCAGGTCACAGCGCCCTTGGAAGATGGACGTCTGGAAAAGGACCCTGCCGGCATTATGATCTGAGACTCGAACGAAGCATGAATCGGTACAACCACTGTAAAACAGATCATAGTCAGATGTCGGTTCAAGAAATAAAGAAAATACACAAACAATAGAGCTTACTATACCGGCTGCAACAGAAGGCAGAGTTGGGAGTATTGGCGGCGCGACGATTCCCTCGTCCCCTCCTTCGATTTGTAGTGTTGCAATCAATTCAAAATTAACAACGGCCGAGTCGCCCGTCTAAGAAAGGAAAGGACATCGGTTTAAAAATTATACTCACCGGCGCCAGCAGGCAGAGTAACTTTCGACTGGAAGGAAAAGCGCGGGTTCAACACTTGATATAGATGATCAAAGAGAACTCCTGCCAGGTTACGATGATACATAGTTAGTATACGAAAGATGCTGTCCCTGATTTAAATTAATCGCAAACCCATACCTTCCAGCATTTGAGAGGAGATAAGAGGAGACGAAGGGGCAGCGACCGTCAAAACAGCAGCTGTTGGTGCTTCTTCAGGTATCACAACCTCAGCGCTCAGCACACCTACATTTGAAAGGAACAAAATTTATCAGAAGGGATTGCAAAACGAAAAGAATGCAGTGACTCAAGACCTACCAGACAGGTCATTAGCCAAAACGGTGACGGAAGCATCGCCAAGCATCACGACTTCTTCGATCTCATTCGGGGGGATGGTTTTGCCGCCCGTGGCTTCGTCCCATGATTCCACGAGGGCCGTCGTGACACCCGCAATGCCAGGCAACGGCAGGGAACCACAGGTGGAAAGAGTGGCAATTGGAGCAGTCCCGGACTCCTGAGAAAGAGTAGCCGCTTCGGGCTGGGTAGTTGCCGCCATCCCGCCGGCCACCTCCTCACCCGAACTTGGCCCTACAGGGTACGATATATGAGAATCTAAAGATTAAACTCTAATAAAAAGGACCCGGTGTTACGTTACCTTAGGTCGGCTTTTCGATTGCTTCCCGAGCCGCGCCTGCCACCTGTCAATGAGTGGTAAACAGGGTGACCGAAGCACCCTCTGAAGAAGCAGGGACAGGGGAAGCGGCGCTCGAGCCTACACCTACAGCCAAGGCGGCGTCATGTTCTCTTTCTGCACGCCTCCTGCGCTTCTTTTTTTCCTGGGCCATGAGAGCTGATCTTCTTAAGACCTCCGACAAGGAGAAGACATCATCCGAGCCAGGAGCTACCTCTGGAGACGTTGTGGCTTCCGTCATCGGTTGCTTAAGTGAAGCCTCTTTTGGAAATACTGGTGGAGCTGGGACTTCGGAAACCGGCCTTGGAAGTGTCTCCGCACCGCCCTACAAAGTCGGCACTGCACTCGAGATAACCTGAGTCGAGGTAGTCCTTGCAAAAAGATGGAAAAGAAGAGTTAGTTTACCCATAAAACGGGAATGGAGGCGCGGTGAGCCGAAATGTACCAATGCCTATGTAGGGTTACTAGGCATACGCACAAGGGTCTATAAGACATCAACCATGCCCGATTTAAAATTTAGACGTGCCGAACAACCCTTAACAAGATCTTTAAACTAGAGATTAGGTGAAACAAAGCATGTTAAACACTTTAACACTAAGTGAGAGGGATTACAACCATTGTAGATCCTGTCCTTTAATTCATAAGCTCTGTGTTGTGGTCCCTTCGCTGCGATCATCAAGTTCCGGAATCTTGAGAGGCTCCATGAAGAGAAAGATGCATGCTTGCTTCCGATCTTCGATAACAAAGATGATTTACCTTGAAGTTTCTTTAACACAAGCTCTCACTCACTAAATGAAGTGAACATCCTAATCTAAATGGCTAGGATAGATTAGGATGATGAAGTAGGATTTATGCTCTCATTTGTTTTCTATTTCTCACTCATTTTCATCACCTTTGAAAAAGTTAGAAAGCATTTCCATGAAAGAACTCAAGGAAGAAGAAGAAGAAAATCATGAATTCTTTTGTGGTGAATAATGAAAGTCAAGTATGAAGTTATAAATGCAACCATGGTCAATGTAACCTTTGTAGAGATTTAACTAGGGCTAGGGTTTGGGTTGGGTTAAAGAATGAGTCACTTAAAATACCAACACAAATATCTTTGCACAAAACAAAACAAAATCTTCTAGAAACTTCTAGAAAAGCTTAACCTAAATCAAACCCTAACTATGTTTAATCTCCACTAATCATGTTGCATTAATAACCACATCATGTTACAATATTATATATCACATATATAATATTTATTATATCAAAATAAAATAGTACAATTAACATATATCGCATATATATCAATGTATTACCCGAGTGAGAAAAAGAATCTTTTAGTGAGCTTATATTAGTTAATGTAATTTAATATATCAAATATATAATTATACATTAAATTATCGAATCAACACTTGATCCGACAATCCGGCTATATCGCATATAACCGACTAATATAGCATGTACCGATTCATCGAATCAACACTTGATCCGATGACCCGGCTGATATCAAATATCACGAGAATATAATACGGTATCTCATATCGCATTATCCTCGGTCCTGCACATATCACATATGTGCTCCTATTTCGTTTTTCCTGAGCAAAGAAACCTCTGTGTAGGACTCTAAAGAATCGTCAATACGCCGGCAGTAGGTGATGATCATATCAAACACCCATAAGCTGCAAGCGGTCAGCTAAACGTAACAGCCACCCAGGTATTGAACGCTCATAAGATCAACAAGCAAGCCTGTACATTCTCCTATGAATCCTATCGGTAACACTCCCGTACAGTCCGGTCTCGTCGTCTGATATGTCGCATATCTCGCCTAGGGGTGGTAAACGTCAGACCCCAGTAGCTTGATAAGTCGTGTCGATATGAGGTCTGTAACAGTTCGAGAAACTACTGATAACACTTAACAGTAAATCTCAGTAAACCCTGGCCAGGGATTTCCAGTTATAGCCAATCGAACACAACACAACATCAACTCCCTATACCGGGAGAGACGAATCCCCTCCTAACGCTCATTGCCTCCATGTGATTCGGGACTGTACCCAAAATCCACCTTTTTGCACGCCCTCTTGGACGTGGTATGATTGAAATAAAAGCACAGTGGGAATCACACAAGACTCTATGACGATCTCGGGTCTACAGACTAACCTGTACCAGTGTCACCGGAGAACTGCCATCTGACGTGAGATATAATACCATCTGGGAGTTCTCGGCGAGTCCGTATAGTGTACCCAGTCCCTACTGAGCACCCGTACACCATCCTTGATGTCAAACACCGATGGATATGGGATCATCCATCGCCCATCATATGGGTCAAGATGCGTATACGCTAGTCTACTCTGGTATATCGATGCCCTGTCTCGATACACACTCGACTAGGAACAGTTATAGGATGTACTCGCCGACTACCGTGTCCCCACTAGTATGATATCATCATAGTCCCAGTAGTCGAGTACATATCCTAAGGGCTTTATCAACATGTTACATAGAGACAATCAGAGTACATGTTAAGATAAAATACAACCAGATAGCGTACTATCATGTCGAGCAAGAAAGTCCTCCCTATATATGTCCAAGCATCCATTACAATATACATCATATGTATAGTAATGGCCACTAGGGCATACATGTTGGAGATAGTACCCTCAAAGTCAATTATTGGATCACAGGAACGTGATTGCAATGATTGAGGGAGGACCTATTCCCGTAGGACAGTCTTACTCCAGATGATAGTATGCTATCTGGTTTATCTTTATCATCGTGTACTGCTTTAGGTGACCTGACAGGTTGCTATTACACGTTGATAGAGCCCCTAGGATTCTTGCTTGACTGCCAGCAGTATGAGGGCGATCATATACGTGAGAGCTGGTGGTCTATAAGCACATCCTGAAAAGGTCCCTAGTCGTCGGAGTTTCGAGACAGGGCATCGATTCTCCAGAGTAGACTAGTGTATACATTCGAGACCCCGACGAGGGGCGGTGGCCGGTCTCACAAGCCACTGGTGTCAGTTGGATCACCTAAGATGTATACAGGTGCTCATTGGGTTATGAGTACACCGGACAGGAATCGCCGGGAACATGCTAGTTGGTCTTATACCTGATGTCAGATAGCAGTTCCCTGGTGACATGTGTACAGGCTAGTTCATCGACCTGGGGATCGTCATTTGTCTCGTGTGAGTTCCTACTGTACTTTGATTACTACCCTACCACACTCAAAAGAGACGTGCAAACAGGTTTTAGTTAGGTACAGTCCCGAGCCACATGGAGGCAGTGAGCGGATCTTCGGGGGTTCGTCTCTCCCGGTATTGGGGGTGAGGTCGCGCTGTGTTTAGGAGAGCCAGAACATGAAAAGTCCTTAGCCAAGGCAGGAGATTTACTGGTAGGTATTCCAGTAGTATCTCAGGGTGTTCTGGGCTGATCTCTGACACGACTTGTACCGCTTTTGGGGGTCTGACTTTTACCAACTCTCTAGGCCCGCCATGCGATGCTCATAGACGAACGGACCGGACTGTACGGATATTGTCACTGACAGGCTCAGTAGGGTGTCAGGATGAGTTCGCTCATCGACATCCCTTTTGTTCAATACCTGGTAGCCCGTCACGTATTGGCTTATACCTCTGACGTGCTAGTGGTTAAATCCACAACCAAGATGTTGACGAGTCTTTAGAGTCCCCCACATTCAGTTGCTCAAGTTTTCGGGCGAAACGCTGTAGAGGCCGTATGGAGATATGGCAGGGTTCGATCAGATACGTGCGGCATTGCACGGATCAGGATCGGACGGATAATACTAGCCGGCTTTTGGTTTAAGCCGGATCCTAGTATAGTACAGTGTAGATTTTGTCTCATTGCATTTGTATCCGGTTGGAATACAGATGCGGGTGTGTATACACAGTATCGGGGTTTTCCTGTAATTTATTACGGGACCAGTTTTCTGGAGTTGCCAGTTTGCTTTCCGTTTCGGCCATTTTCATTTGTATCTTTCATTGGCCAAAGATTGGTGGAGGAGGGCTTATTTGCATTTGTGCAAATAAGCAATTTGGAAGGGTGTTCTTTGCATTTTCTTGTATCATGATGGTCTTATGATGGAAGACCATTCCTTGACTTTCTTGAGTTCATGATTGCTTGACTTTGTGAGCAATCATGGTTGTTGATGATGGTAGTATGAGTGTTGTAGTTTCTTTGTGATCATTTCTTCATATGATGACCTTTTCTCTCTTGCATTATGATTGTGGTTCCACCATCCATCCTCTCTCATTCTCTCCTCTCCCACCTAAGGAGGCCGGCCACTCCTCATATGGGCTGTCCCAATTTTTGGTGGTGGTGTTCATCTCATTTGCCATGCAAAAAATTCCCCAGTTCCTTCACAAAAGTATATACTTCATTTCCTCCACCAAAATGGCAACTTCCATGAACCCCAAATGAAACATAGCCTGTACACTACATTCTACAGCAAACCTTGGGCACGTCGGCTCGCTAACTTCGTGCCCGAGTTGCCTCGGTATAGAGGTGGGAGCCTGTAAAGGAAGCCGGCGACGTGGTGCCCTTCCGGCGACGAGGTGGAGATCGGAGATTCCGCATGAGATCGGGACGACGACGAGAAGACCGGAGGACACGGATCACTTGGTATATCTCTATTCCCATCTTGTAGTTAGCTAGGACTTGTTTAATGGCACGATCCGGGTTTATAGTGCGCGGTGGTGCCGGTTCAGAAAATTAAAGAAAAGTATCGCTTCCGCATTCCGGCGTCGGATTAACGGCCGGGGCGCCGCCGTGCACTTACAGTGGTATTAGAGCCTCGCCATTATCCTAGTCTAGCTTGGTCTAAGGTGTTTACACTTCTGATCGAACAAATATTCCAAAATCCGCGTTTTCTCATGCATCAGTTCTCTATTAAAAAATTTTTTGCTCCAAAATTTTTTCAGTGTGTTGAAGAAGTATGTGCATGGACTTTTAAGCCTACTGTAAAAATTCGACAACATGATTCAACAAGAAGACCGCGGAACCGCTGCCAAAACCCCCTTCTGGCCGCGGTTCCGCGGCGGTTCTGTGTTATCATTGTGCCAATTTTTTCCAGTGGGCTTTTGGGCTGAAAATAGGGTTTTTGGAATATTAATTTTTGGGCCCAGATTTCTTCATGTGCTACAATAGTGCTTGGGGCCCACTTGGTAAAATTTGATCGATCGGATATTTTAAACACATTAGTTCACAGTATTTACATTATATCTGCGACCGTGAATGTCACTTGATCGGTAAATCCTGTCTAACTGCTATAGCCCGGTTAGACGGATTTGCGAACGTGACTTTCACGTTGATGTTCTGTGATTTTGCTGTGATGTTGCGGGTCGGTCGTGGAGATAGCCTGGTTGCAGTGGTAGTACAGTTTTGTTGTATTATGTACATTTGATATTGCGGGACGAGCGTCCGACATGTGGACTGTCGTCACTGCCTGTTTGTATTATTATTTTGCGGCACGACCAGGTTGCGGTCGATGTACCCGTTGTATGTATATTTTACTTTCTGTACTAGGATTGCCCCACGGAGGGATGCACGGATAGCCGGGTTCTAGAGGGCAACAAGCCCGCATCTCATGGCATTGAGACGGAGGGGGCTTCACTCTAGAATTGGCGGGCTATTCGCCGCACTCGTAGGGGGTACAGGTTGACCCAGGAGAGGTGCCCAAATTACCGGATTCCGTGAAGTGTCGGGTGGTCCATTCACGTTGCTGAAGGGGGCTGCCTCGCTTCAGGTTTTGGAGGGTAACTTGCCGCGCTTGTAGGGGTCTAGGATTTCATTGCACAAGCTATCCACACGACCAGGGGAACGTCGGGTTTCAGCGGCTCTGTGAAACTCGGGGATCCCAGATATCTGTTTTGTTCTGTGATGCTGTACATTTCTGTGATGTTGCATTTTATCACGCCTTGAGCGAAAATTATATATTATATATATACTAGTAGATGTTGTATATATTTTGCATCCGCGCTAGTCCAGTCCCCGCTCTGTCGTTAGTTAGCTAACCTAACGGGTAATGACGGGACCCAGTGGCGAATGCGGATGGCATATACGTACATCAGTATATTTTCGTTCTTTGTGGTGTGATCAATTGTTGGGACTGCGTTGATTCGGATCAATGCAAGTTAAATACAAACCTAATCTGATGTTGTTGGAACACTTTTCAAAAAGCTATTATTGCAAGGACGTTCACTTTTGTTTTGCATCGTGGTATTCAGTTGGAATATCTTGCTCCTCAGTCGACGAGGTAAGGGCCGAGATCCCTTCACCGGGAGTGACCCCTTGGACAAAAAGTTTGCGTCAGGGCAATAACTTCACTATAGCCGATTACTTTTGCTTTGCACCGTGGTATTCAGTTGGAATATCCTGCACCTCATTCTACGGGGAAAGAGCCGTGATCCCTTCACCGGGAGTGACCTCTTTAGCAAAGGTTTTCGTTACTATATTTTTCTAAAAAGCTATCAGTTCCTTCAACGATATCAAGTTCATTACGTTAAAGGTTTTCGCCAGAAACCATTCGTAGCCCTCCGTCATTTCAGTTAAATATTCGGTAGTATTCAAGCTATGTATTTTGACCTCACGCCAAGGCATAGTGATTGGTAGCTGCCGGGTATTTATCTGTTGCATAGATAGATGCGTTGGTTTGGGACAGTCGTACTACTATTTTGGCCTACGTCAAGGGTATATACGGGTGGGTTCAAATTAACCTGGACAATGACGGGTAGAACTTGACATGTGACTTATGATATTTTGACCTCACGCCAAGGTCATAAGAGCATGGGGCAAAAATCACATCGGGAGTTTCTAAAGAAACTGAAACTTGCCAGATATGCGCATACCTTCTGGAGTATGATAGCGTGAGCGGATTCCGTCATGTTATCATGCGGTGATAGTTGGATCCCGATTCCCACTGATGAGTTGGTTTACTCCTCGGGTGATCCCGACTAATTCTTCTTTTAGGTTTGGAGGAGAATTTGACGGTACAGTGGGAGGTTTCCAGATTAATAAAGTGATAACCATTCTGATCTAGGTTAGAGTGCACGCTGAGTGTTTCTTTTCTCTCTCTCTTTGGCAACGACCATTGACCCGACCCTAAGACTATGACTCAGAGACCAAAATTAACCAAACCTTCTTAACACTGGCTTTTGGATTGTCAGAGTTGCAGACCTCATTGCCACTCCTACTTTTACCCTTTTTCTCCAGGACACCCCGTATTACTACGAACGTCCACTTCCATTGGACAAAACCATCGTATGGTTATATACGAACTCGAAGAGATTTATTCGAGGATGGTTTCCGGTTCTGGAGAAAACGAATAGCACTATTCAGTTGTCTTTTCTTTCTACCTTCTCTCAGGTTGCGAGTACCCTTTAGATTAGGGGATAGTACACCTATTACGCAAATTGGATAGTTTTCTTCCAAACCATAGGCAGGTGCCGACCAGTAGGGAATGAAGAAAACCAATTAGCCTAACGATGGTGTACAGAAGGTATTGAGTTAAGACAAAGAAAGGGATTAGTAAGAGGGCAAAGTAAATTGCGACTGCTATTCACGACCAAACCAAGTATTTCATTACCACTCCCACTTCACCTTTGTATTTCTCCAGAACACTCCATATCACTAAGAAGATCCACAGTTTATTGGATATTCCATCGTATGGTTATATACGAACTCGAAAGGAACTTGTTCCAGTTCAGGGATGGATTTTGGTTCAGGAGAAATAGGAATAAGGTTTATTCGGTTGTCTTTTATCCTCACCTTCTCTCGCATTGCGAGTGTTCCTAGGATTGGGACAGTACACCCATTATGCTTATTGGATAGTCTTCTTCCAAACCATAGGCTGGTGCCGAACGATAGGGAAGGAAGAAAACCATTTGGCCTAAAGGGGTGTACAGAAGGTAATAACTAAAGACATCTGAAGGGATTTGGAGAGGTGGCAAAGAAATATTCGGTTACAGTTGTAAATCTGATAATGGAAGAGGCATTACTAGGAATACCAGGATACCCCATCGAAACATTTCAATGTTTCAGTTTCACTGTGTACTGTTAAAAGAAGACTGATTTCCCGATTAGATACTTACTCCAGGGTATGTATTTACCGGGTATGATTCTCACATCTGTATGGTTTTACAGATGATGAGTGGGAGTAAGCTATTGGGAATTAGGTGATCATCCTCATTATATCGGAATTCGTTGTAATTGGTGATATTTGAGGAAGTCACCTGGGTTGTTTGCCGGACGGCGAATATTTGGTTTTGAATATCCGTTATAATGCACCAATTTCAAATTGATATATCTGTACGTCTATTTTTATAGAGTGAGATATACCTTTTTGAAATTATGTCGATGACATTTACCTATATCAGTTGATGGTTAGATAAAGAGCATTAAACAGCGGTGTAATTCTTCTTAACCATAAGTACAGTTTTCAACCTACAACACACAGGGAGTGAGTTTTTAGACTCAAGGGACTTGTACAGAGTATTGTATATTGTCCAGTGTCCATTGAGGACAAAGGAGTTGGTTCTCGTACTATATTCGGTTTACTTATGACTTCTTTAGTTTTTAGACAGGTGTTTCGTAGAAACGCAAGGTCCGAATTTTGAGAAGTTATAGGTATTTGAATAAAGTAGAGAACCAGGTATTGCAAGTATCGGGATTCTTCAAGGTGATCGAAGATGTAGATACTTGTGGATGGTATTCAGTTGATAGTAATGATTAAGAGAACTTGCTTCTCTTTCAGATTACTCATAATTGGAAGCATTCCTAAGTTGAATAACGCTGATCGGCCTCCTTCCATTTAGTTGACATGCACTGGAGAAAAATGCATGATTTGAATCTGGTTCAATTAAATCAGTGCCCCTGGTCCTATATTGGATATAGAACAGTTCGTATCTTAATGATGTTAAGATACGGGAAGTTGTCCGGCTTATGCTTAAAACCAGACTCTGGATAACTCAAGGCACGTTTCTGTAATGGCTGTTTGTGGGTTGACCCAGGCTATGACGAGGGTTGACATTCTACCATCTGGAAGATCAATAGTGGTATTGTTCTTAACTCGCCACAGTTTTAAATAAAATTGGATTTTTTCAGAAAACGGAAGTGGGAGTATGGTAGAACTGGAAGTGATTCCAGAACCACAAACGATTACTGAAGATTTGATAGGAACCTAAAGATTCAATCTGGTTTGAAATTCCATTGGCCACTCGGCAGATAAGGTGGGTAACTTCAGGCACCCGAGAGGTACTCCGGTTGCCTTAAGGACGGTGACAGGGAAGTTCTTGTTTACCCAGACTTACCATTGCTGTTGTTCCAGACTGTGAGACCCACCAGGAGGATGAGTATAGCGTCATTCTAAACTAGCTTTAGAAGTGTACGTCTATATGACTCTGCCAGAGGGTTGTCGTAGTCAGTGGGAGAAGCGGAAGCATTGGTGGACAGGTGGCTTATGTCTATTTATAGACTAAAGCAGATATAGCGGAAATAGATCATCTATTTCTGATGTGACGGTCATAGGTTTGACTTCATCAGAATAGGGGATAGATCTGTTAAGAAGGTAGTAGGGTGTGATGTCATGGTATTTGGATGACATACACAGAGTAGGAAGTGATATTCCTATACTACGATCGGTTATACTTTGGTCGTCACACAGTGGTTTCTCCACATGGAACTTGGACATTATATCAGACATACTGGTTCCTAGATCTATGGTTTTAGATCTAGATTTGGGTGGTTTCCCAATTTGGGTACTTAGACAGCATTCTAAGAGTAATTAGAATGGACGACTCCTGGCATGGTGGTGTACCTGCAGGTGATGGAGTCACCCTCTCTAAAGGTGTTTTACAGACTAAAATGGAGAGGGATGTGCATGATTGGCAGATCATTTGCTTAGGCAATTGAGTCAATCATGAGATGTCAAGTACCACACCAGATGTTGTTCTTGCACTAGATGCAATAAGTTGACATTGATCCAATCCTGGAGAAACAGTCGGAGGCAGTTTTAGAACATAAGTGGATGTTCTATGGATATGATAACGGCAGCCTTATTCGGGAGACAGTTATCATTCCAGGCTTCCAAGGTGACCTGGACGACAAGGAGGTTGTCAGAGTTATAGTTTTCCTTCTGACGAGGGGCAGTATTTTGGACAGGTGGTCCAAGGCAATACTGAGGGAAGCATGGCGCAGGATACTGATTAAGTTCAGTTGACGATACAGTCTAAGAGGTTTGGATTTGGAGTTCATTTATGAGCTAGGTCCCATCAGACATCCAGACATTCTAAAACAGGTATTGCTCATTTCGGGAGATGGCTTTCTCCGCGAACATGAGATTAAGAGAGACATAGAAAGAAACATCAAAGCGGATCCACTCACTGAGGCTATTCCTCGAACGCAATAGTTTCGCAAACGGGATTTGTGAGACTGACTTGTAGAGGAGTTGGGTGTTCGGTATCACACGGGCTGTGAGTATGCGACATCGCAATAATTAGCCTTGAGTGCAAGTGGGAGATTGTTGGAGATAGTGCCCTCAGAGTCAATTATTGGATCACAGGCATGTGATTGCAATGATTGAGAGAGGACCTATTCCCGTAGGATAGTCTTACTCGAGATGATAGTATGCTATCTGGTTTATCTTTATCATCGTGTACTGCTTTAGGTGACCTGACAGGTCGCTATTACACGTTGATAGAGCCCCTAGGATTCTTGCTTGACTGCCAGCAGTATGAGGGCGATCATATACGTGAGAGCTGGTGGTCTATAAGCACATCCTTAAAAGGTCCCTAGTCGTGGGAGTTTCGAGACAGGGCATCGATTCTCCAGAGTAGACTACTGTATACATTCGAGACACCGACGAGGGGCGGTGGTCGGTCTCACAAGCCACTGGTGTCAGTTGGATCACCTAAGATGTATACAGGTGCTCATTGGGTTATGAGTACACCGGACAGGACTCGCCGGGAACATGCTAGTTGGTCTTATACCTGACGTCAGATAGCAGTTCCCTGGTGACATGTGTACAGGTTAGTTCATCGACCTGGGGATCGTCATTTGTCTCGTGTGAGTTCCCACTATACTTTGATTACTACCCTACCACGCTCAAAGGAGACGTGCAAACAGGTTTTAGTTGGGTACAGTCCCGAGCCACATGGAGGCAGTGAGCGGATCTTCGGGGGTTCGTCTCTCCCGGTATTGGGGGTGAGGTCGCGCTGTGTCTAGGAGAGCTAGAACATGAAAAGTCCTTGGCCAAGGCAGGAGATTTACTGGTAGGTATTCCAGTAGTATCTCAGGGTGTTCTGGGCTGATCTCTGACACGACTTGTACCGCTTTTGGGGGTCTGACTTTTACCAACCCCCTAGGCCCGCCATGCGATGCTCATAGACGAACGGACCGGACTGTACGGATATTGTCACTGACAGGCTCAGTAGGGTGTCAGGATGAATTCGCTCATCGACGTCCCTTTTGGTCAATACCTGGTAGCCCGTCACGTATTGGCTTATACCTCTGACATGCTAGTGGTTAAATCCACAACCAAGATGTTGACGAGTCTTTAGAGTCCCACACATTCAGTTGCTCAAGTTTTCGGGCGAAACGCTGTAAAGGCCATATGGAGATATGGCAGGGTTCGATCAGATACGTGCGGCATTGCACGGATCAGGATCGGACGGATAATACTAGCCGGCTTTTGGTTTAAGCCGGATCCTAGTATAGTACAGTGTAGATTTTGTCTCATTGCATTTGTATCCGGTCGGAATACAGATGCGGGTGTGTATACACAGTATCGGGGTTTTCCTGTAATTTATTACGGGACCAGTTTTCTGGAGTTGCCAGTTTGCTTTCCGTTTCGGCCATTTTCATTTGTATCTTTCATTGGCCGAAAATTGGTGGAGGAGGGCTTATTTGCATTTGTGCAAATAAGCAATTTGGAAGGGTGTTCTTTGCATTTTCTTGTATCATGATGGTCTCATGATGGAGGACCATTCCTTAACTTTCTTGAGTTCATGATTGCTTGACTTTCTGAGCAATCATGGTTGTTGATGATGGTAGTATGAGTGTTGGAGTTTCTTTGTGATCATTTCTTCATATGATGACCTTTTCTCTCTTGCATTATGATTGTGGTTCCATCATCTATACACTCCCTCTCTCATTCTCTCCTCTCCCACCTATGGAGGCCGGCCACTCCTCATATGGGCTGTCTCAATTTTTGGTGGTGGTGTTCATCTCATTTGCCATGCAAAAATTCCCCAGTTCTTTCACAAAAGTATATACTTCATTTCCTCCACCAAAATGGCAACCTCCATAAACCCCAAATGAGACATAGCCTCTACACTACATTCTACAGCAAACCTTAGGCATGTCGGCTCGCCAACTTCGTGCCCGAGTTGCCTCGGTATAGAGGTGGGAGCCCGTAAAAGAAGCCGGCGACGTGGTGCCCTTCCGGCGACGAGGTGGAGATCGTAGATTCCGCGGGAGATCGGGACGACGACGAGAAGACCAGAGGACACGGATCACTCGGTATATCTCTCTTCCCATCTTGTAGTTAGCTAGGACTTGTTTAATGGCACGAACCGGGTTTATAGTGCACGGTGGTGCTGGTTCAGAAAATTAAAGAAAAGCATCGCTTCCGCATTCCGGCGTCGGATTAACGGTCGGGGCGCCGCCGTGCACTTACAATACATATAACTAACAATCTCCCACGTGCACTAGGGCCATCTGTTGTGGTATCACATACCCAACAATTAGCTGTGGCTGAAGTATCTCATACTCAACCATCCCATAAAAGTCTCTACTGGGAAAAAGGCCTTTGTGAGTGGATCCGTGCTGTTGTCCTCTGTGTCTACTCTCCTAACCTCGATCTCCCTGGAGATCAACCATCTCCATGATCAGGTGATACTGCCTAAGAATTATATCTGGATTTCTGATGGGACGGTAGTTCCTTGGCTAAAGCCACAACTCCATTGTCACACAATGGTAGGAACGAAGTTCATCTCATGAACTTATATATATCCAGACTGCCTCTTTGGTAGCATCTTTGGTAACGATGTATCTTGCCTTTAATCGTCTAGTAAGTCATGGTATCTAGCTTGGAACTCTTCCAACATACCGTCCCTCCACTGAGGGTAAAGACAATGCCTGCGACTGACATTCAGTCGTCCTTATCACCCTGGAACCTTTCCAATGATTCTCCCCAGGATCGATTGATACCATCTCATTACAACTAGTGAGAATCCTAACATCTAATTAGATCTATCTCATAGATCCAAAATTCAGAATTTAGGAGGTATCACTTTGATCCTAAATGGAGAATCCTTGTGATAAGCGGAGATTGACCGATCGTAGCATAGGAAACTCCTTCCCTATGAAGAGTATGTCATCCACGTACTCCACGAGGATCACCACTATACTCCCTACTACCTTTTTGTATATACAAAGTTCATCTACCATTTTGATGAAGTCAAACTCTTTGACTACCACATCAAAACAGACATTCCAACTCCGCGATGCCTGCTTTATGCTATAAAGAAACTTGCACAGTTTCCGCTACTCCCACTGTCTACGAAGCTCTCTGGCTGTGTACTTATAGACGCTCTCTTCTAAATCATCATTTAGAAAAGCTGTCATGACACCCAACCACCAGATATCGTAGTCATGGTATGTAGCATTGGAAAGTAGGATCCGAATGGACTTAAGCATAGCTTTGAAAGTCTCAACTTTTCCATGTACACCAAGTAATCTTCTCAAGATATACTTGCTCCTGATGGGGATTTAACCCTTCAGATAAAGCAACTAAAGTCCATACTTTGTTGGTGTATAAGGATTCCATCTCAGATCGCTAAGCATCCAGTCATTCTTACAGAGTCCCAATCCTGATGACCTGCTCGAAACTAGTTGGGTCATCATCTCATGATGCAATCCTCGCTCCCACTGTCATAGAGAAACCGAAGTATCTCTCAGGTGGGTGAGAAACCCTATTAGATCGGCGGAGAGGCTGAGGTTCGTTGGAAACTATTGAATCCTTTGGTTCTACCAAATCATCTGCTGTAGTTTGTATAGCTGGAACTCCTTCCAGTTCTACCTCATGACCACTAATTTCTTCACAAGAAATTCCCTTTCACAAAGGTGGTATGTTGAGAAACAAAACAAATTTTGTTCCTCAGTTAGGTAGAAGATATTCCCTTGCGTATGCTTGGGATATCCAACAAACTTCCACAGATCTGACTTTGCTTCGAGCTTGTCCGGATTATGCTTTTAGACATAGGCTGGACAACCCCATATCTTAACAAACTTAAGATATGGGCTCTTCCCTTTCCATATCACATATGAAGTGGTAGGCAACTTATTTGATTTGAACCCTATTCAATAGGTATGCAGCTTCTCAAGTGCATAACTCCCAAAAGGAAATAGGAAACTCAGTAATACTCATCATAGAGCATACCATATCACATAGGGTGCTATTGGTCCACCCCGATATACCATCGTGCTATGGTGTATACGGAGGAGTGATGCTGAGAAAGAATCTCATTCTCCTTTAGAATAGTCCAGGAATTCCGTGCTCAAGTATTCTCTTCCTTGATCTCATCAAAGGACATAATACTTATACCCGTTTTTGGTTCTCTACTTCTAACTTATATTCTGTGAATATCTCGAAAGCTTCGGTCTTGTGTTTCAACAGGAACACATGTGCGAATCTTGAGAGATCATCAGTGAATATAATAAAGTACAAAGAACCGGTCTTGGCATGTGTAGACAGGGGACCTTCATACATCAGCTTGTATCAATCCCAAAAGTTCACTAACTCTTTCTCTGTTTCCAATAAACAGAGCTATGGTCATCTAATCTTTGTGACATGACTGGCAAGTTTCACAAGATGTAAATTCAAACTAATTTAAATATGCATCTAAATGTAACTTCAGCTAGTCGGGTCATATTGATATGACCTAGTCTACAATGCCTCAAGAAGGATTCGTTCATTTCTGAACTCTTCCTCTTGTGTGTGTTCTGTATACTAAGAACTATAGTTTGATTTAGAACGTCAATGCTTTTAGATAACGTGCCTGAACCGATCAACTCTTGATATAGGAAATGTTCAAAACATTATCCAATAATACAAAATTATATCCTTCTTTACTAATAAAGTGATTGATATGATGTTGTATATCAGGTTCGGTATCTAATAACATTCGTTCAGAATCAATGTATTCTGGTAATACAGGGTGATAACTACAAACAGACTTGGCTGCAATACTTGCACCGTTTTCTATCTCATGAAATTTATCACCCGTTCTCAGTTCTCTACCTGTCTGGAGCCCATGTAACAAATTACATCTGTGGGATCCTGATCTGGTATCAAATACCCAGGACGTAAAGGACATTGAGAAACAGTTCTGTGTAATGAACACACCCGAAGAAGATGCATCAACATGTACTTTCTTCGTTTAGGCGGCATAGGAAATCTGGTATTCCCCAATTTCCTGCTCTGTCTTATAACAATTATAAGTTGGAGCGGGACCAACGTTCCCAGCTCAGTATAACAAGCGGGTTCATTCAATATATCCGTATTGTTATCTTGATTAAGGCGTGATATGGTCGCTACCTGGAGAGAGAGAGAGAGAAGAAAACACTCAGCGTATGCTCTTGCAAGATTAGATTGGTTATCTAATATATCTAATCAGGATGTCTCCCACTGTTTTAGTCAAATCTTCCTTCAAACCCTAAAAGGAAAGACTAGCCGGGATTAATTACATGCTACAAGTTCACAAATCATTCAGCCAGGCCAGTGTCGGTACTTTGAGGGAGGTTCCCCGTGCTTTCGCATGGACCTAATTAAAGTAAACCTCGATTTTCCAGAGGCGTAACCCCATTGACACCTTTCTAGACACTTACTTGATCGGCTAATTGTAATGTGTAAAACTCTCCCAGGAGTAACTCTTACTCGCAGCGGGTATCGGGATCCAACTATCTCATAAAAGGTATGCAATCTCATTGCAAATTTCAATACTTGAAATTCCCGATAATTTTGCCCCAAGCCTCCTATGACCTTGACAAACGCCAACAAACCATAGGCTGCTAGTCAAGTTCAACCCGTCATTTCCTGATTGAATTAAAGCCACCCGCACGGCCCTTGACAAAGGCCAATAAGGTCGCACGACTACCCTAATCCAATCTGCATCATATGCATAAGTAGATAAGTACTATTCAGCTACCGCACACTACGCCTTGACAAAGGCCAACAAACGCAGCACGGATACTAAACAGTCCTTATCTGAAATGACGGAGGGCTACGACAGGTTTTTAAGAAAACCCTTTGCGTAATGAACTTGATATCGTTGTAGAATCGAGTGATTTTTTTAAATGGAGTGTTTTTGAGGCTTTTCTAGTTTTGCTAAAGAGGTCACTCCCGGTGAAGGGATCGTCGGCTCTTTCCTCATCGAATAAGGTGCAGGGTATATCATATATACCGCTGTGCAAAGAAAGAACTATAGAAGCAATCAAAAGACAAACCGAGTTTGTAGCATCTGCTAGTTTCACTAAAGAGGTCACTCCAGGTGAAGGGATCTCGGCTCTTTCCTTATCGAATAAGGTACTGGATGTTCTATGAGGAACACTGCTATTTAAAGTAAGAACTAGAGCTACCAGTTTTTAAACAAGTTTCTACAACATCTTTAGGCTTGTTTTATTTTATTAATCTCATTAATGAAGTCCCATTTTATTATGCTTCACAAGCATCATATATGAAACGAAATCAACAATATATAATATATATCTCATATATACAATATAAACATTCGTCTCAGGCAGTAATATGATCTCATCACAGAACATTGCAGCAGAAGAACATATGAAATATTGGATATACTAGGAGGTCTGTGTTTTTAATACGAGCCTGTATAAAACACGGATTCCACGGTCGCGATGAATAGCCAAACCCACATCCCTAGACCCCTACGAGAGCGACAAGTAACACTGCCAATTCTAGGGTTAGGAGACCCTGTCTCGACTCCTCGAGATGGTCTCCCACTGGACCCTAGAACCCGGTTACTTGTGCTCCCCTCCTTGGGTCTACCTAATGCGGAAAAGTAAATAATATACAATGGTGACATCATCCTCAGCCCGGAAGTGCCCCAATAAAAGAATATTACATACAAATGAATGAAAATGAAAGCTCTCATCTCACATAAAACCCCCCGGCTATTCAGAACGCAACGATCCAATATAACATATCACAGCAACACATAAAATCTCATATCATCAACGCAAGTAAGTATGCATACACCGATTGTCGTTGATGTACAGCAACGAAAACCGGCGATACAACTACATACTACACTTACGGTCGCAGAAAAGAAAGTGTAAAACTACAACAGTTGGAATCCACAGCCTCCTTAGACATCGCATGCCTAACCAAATGAATTCCTTAGACATCGCATGCCTAACAATTATAAATCCCGCATTTTAGTCTCATTATCGAAAACTCTTTTCAATATCAAGTCGGGCAATTCAACAAGATTCCCGACATCCTGATCGAATGCTCGTCGCAAACTTTAGTAGACGGCCGCACCCCCGGATGCTGTCGACGAAGTGCACTAAGGCGGAACACCGCTGCCGCGAGCGCCCGAATGGATGCTTTTGGCGACGGGGTTCTCCTATAGTCACTTGGTCGGGGCTATGGAGCGTGGTTGTCTGTTAAGTTTACCCGGCGAGTATCCGCGTACGTTACGTGATTGCGACGGACTTTTGATCACATCAAAATCCCGTGGCAACCGATCATCTGAGACTGAACTGCTAAATTTATAACATTCAAATTAGTTATCTCATAACTACCTGTGGATTCCAAATATTGTATCATATTCCAGATAAAAAAACAGTGTTAAACTTTCCGATCAAATAATCAAACACCTAAGTTTTCCCAAATAGTTCTCAACACTTGAAATTAGTTTAAAAACATCCATCACATGCCACAGTACCAATGGTCCAGCCGTAGAAGGGTCACCCCAACGCCTCACATATGGCACGTCGTACTGTCCCAAACCCTAAGGTTTAGAGGCGGTTCAGACGGTTACATAATCGAGTTAAGGTTTGTTGTCTTCTAGAGTGTACACCGCGTTAGTTGCACGACTTAGAACGTTCTTAAACTACGGAAAAATCCGACGCTTGGAAATTTTCCGGCAGGGGAAAAAGTGAGTTATTGATATCCGTTCGAACTTTTTAACACGTTCTAAAAATTACCCGAACAAACTAAACGAAGTTATACTTTCCGATCGAATCAACGAGCTCCCAATACAACCCAGAAAACTCAACACTTGAGTAAAAATAAAAATTCCCAGAAACAAGCAGAAGTACATACGGATATTACTGTTCAAAACCCAAACCCAAAGCCTTGAGTATGGCCGCGAAACCGCCGCTAAATGCACAGTACGGCCGCGGTTCCGCGGCTGTTTTGTTGTATTAGTGGCTCGTTTTGTACAGTAATTCCTATAATACCCTGCTTAATTTTCTGAGCATTTTTAATCCAAAAAAAATCACATTTTTATAAAATGTCCAGAGAGGGGTCTAAACCGGGTATTCGGAGTTCGATCGAACTTTAAACTTCACCTAGACTTCGCCTAAAGCTCTAGCTTGGCTCTGATACCACTGTAAGGTTACTAGGCATACGCACAAGGGTCTACGAGACATCAACCATGCCCGATTTAAAATTTCGACGTGCCGAACAACCCTTAACAAGGTCTTTAAACTAGAGATTAGGCGAAACAAAGCACGTTAAACACTTTAACACTAAGTGAGTGGGATTACAACCTTTGTAGATCCTGTCCTTCACTTCATAAGCTCCGTGTTGTGGTCCCTTCGCTGCGATCATCAAGTTCCGGACTCTCGATGGGCTCCACGAAGAGAAAGATGCATGTTTGCTTCCGATCTTCGATAACAAAGATGATTTACCTTGAAGCTTCTTTAACACAAGCTCTCACTCACTAAATGAAGTGAACACCCTAATCTAAATGGCTAGGATAGATTAGGATGATGAAGTAATATTTATGCTCTCATTTGTTTTCTATTTCTCACTCATTTTCATCACCTTTGAAAAAGTTAGAAAGCTTTTCCATGAAAGAACTCAAGGAAGAAGAAGAAGAAAATCATGAATCCTTTTGTGATGAATAATGAAAGTCAAGTATGAGGTTATAAATGCAACCATGGTCAATGTAACCTTTGTAGAGATTTAACTAGGGCTAGGGTTTGGGTTGGGTTAAAGAATGAGTCACTTAAAATACCAACACAAATATCTTTGCACAAAACAAAACAAAACCTTCTAGAAACATCTAGAAAAGCTTAACCCAAATCAAACCCTAACCATGTTTAATCTCCACTAATTATGTTGCATTAATAACCACATCATGTTACAATATTATATATCACATATATAATATTTATTGTATCAAAATAAAATAGTACAATTAACATATATAGCATATATATCAATGTATTACCCGAGTGAGAAAAAGAATCTTTTAGTGAGCTTATATTAGTTAATGTAATTTAATATATCAAATATATAATTATACATTAAATTATCGAATCAACACTTGATCCGACAATCCGGCTATATCGCATATAACCGACTAATATATCATGTACTGATTCATCGAATCAACACTTCATCCGATGACCCGGCTGATATCAAATATCACGAGAATATAATACGGTATCTCATATCGCATTATCCTCGGTCCTGCACATATTACATATGTGCTCCTATTTCGTTTTGCCTGAGCAAAGAAACCTCTGTGTAGGACTCTGAAGAATCGTCAATACGCCGGCAGTAGGTGATGATCATATCAAACATCCACAAGCTGCAAGCGGTCAGCTAAACGTAACAGCCACCCAGGTATTGAGCGCTCATAAGATCAACAAGTAAGCCTGTACATTCTCCTGTGAATCCTATCGGTAACACTCCTGTACAGTCCGGTCTCGTCGTCTGATATGTCGCATATCTCGCCTAGGGGTGGTAAACGTCAGACCCCAGTAGCTTGATAAGTCGTGTCGATATGAGGTCTGTAATAGTTTGAGAAACTACTGATAACACTTACCAGTAAATCTCAGCAACCCTGGCCAGGGATTTCCAGTTATAGCCAATCGAACACAGCACAACATCAACTCCCTATACCTGGAGAGACGAATCCCCTCCTATCGCTCATTGCCTCCATATGATTCGGGAATGTACCCAAAAGCCACATTTTTGCACGCCCTCTTGGACGTGGTTTGATGGAAATCAAAGCATAGTGGGAATCACACAAGACTCTATGACGATCTCGGGTCTACAGACTAACCTGTACCAGTGTCACCGGAGAACTGCCATCTGACGTGAGGTATAATACCATCTGGGAGTTCTCGGCGAGTCCGTCCAGTGTACCCAGTCTCCACTGAGCACCCGTACACCATCCTTGATGTCAAACACCGATGGATATGGGATCATCCATCGCCCATCATATGGGTCAAGATGCGTATACGCTAGTCTACTCTGGTGTATCGATGCCCTGTCTCGATACACACTCGACTAGGAACAGTTATAGGATGTACTCGCCGACTACCGTGGCCCTACTAGTATGATCTCATCATAGTACCAGTAGTCGAGTACATATCCTATGGGCTTTATCAACATGTAAAATAGAGACAATCAGAGTACATGTTAAGATAAAGTACAACCCGATAGCATACTATCATGACGAGCAAGAAAGTCCTCCCTATATATGTCCAAGAATCCATTACAATATACATCATATGTACAGTAATGGCCTCTAGGGCATACATATAACTAACAGCCTAAGAAAGCACGAAGCCTTTCCTCCTCCTCAAAAGTCTTGAGAGAAGTTGGGAGAGCATCTTCAGTGGAGATGCCTGTTGAAGAAGAAGTGTTAGTCAAAACATGATAATAAAATAAAAACATACAGCGAAAAGATACCACTGAAGTCTACCTGACTGCGCAAGGATGACCAGTCCTGCTTGGAGGCTAGCTAATCGCTCGGAAGCTGCAATAGCAGCCTCGAGGTCGGTATCATCCGGCTCCATGAATAGGCCTTCGTTGGTCCCATATTCTCTTAAGCCCTCGCTATAAGGAGCATGAGGCTCCTGGCCAAGTACAACGTCTACAGAAAGAATCGACTTCTTCTTCTTCTGCGAACGAGTACCGGTCGCCGGTAACACGAGCTTGCGCATAGCGGGCAACTTTGGGCGGCGAGTCCCAATCTCTGCACCCAAGCCGGATTCAGGAGACGCCACGACTGCCACTTCAATGGGAGCACGGGGTAGCGGTAGCTCAGGCATATCACGCGGTACCATAACCGCAGCAACCTCTCTCAAATAAGGACGAACGACGGTCCGTTGCTTCAAAGGAATAGCTGGATTACCAGCAGGGGCTACACCCTTACGATCAAGCAATGACTTCTTTTCCTCCCTGATGACAGCACCCATCGCATGCTGGTACTACGCCGCGTACATGTTCAACACCTTTGGGACGCAGCTTGGCTCACTGATAAAAAAGTTAGAATCGGTGTTGAGCCTCATGAAATGGTGTAACGCGCCGCGGATGCCTTCTTCTGTTGCGGGCGGCTCAGCTAGAAAGGCTTCAAGTGGAACACGCTGATTGTAGCTAGATTGTTGGGCAAAACGATGAGGGTTGTATCTCATAAACAGCGCCTCATCATTCTGCCTAAGCACCAGAAAGCCCGGCCTGATCGAATATAGGTGGAGAATCTCCCGAGCTTTCAAGGTAGAGGCGCCATCTTTAAAGGTGTTCTGCAGCGGCTGCACCGCCTTCACGGATTCTTTGTCGATACTTAAGACCTTATCAACAAAGTTCATGCCATCCCCGATGGTACGTGGGCGAAGGAGTAAGCCCCGAGCCTCTCGTGGAGTCGGTTCCAAAATAGAAGTGTCAACCAGCCGCAGCAGTCGAGTAAAGTTATATCTTTCATAAAAAAGGGGGCCTTTTGTGAATTCCAAAGGCGCCAAGCACATGCAATTCGAGCCACAAGGTGAATTAATGCATTGAGAAGTTCACGGGCTGCACCCCCAGTTGAGTAGTATCTGCCGCTAGGCTAAGCCCGTGATACAAATGGGCTAACCCAGTGACCCCGACGGCCACTTTCACCCCAATAACCATTCGATGCGCTGGGTAGAAAACGGACGGCCTCATACGGAGAGGGTGCATCGGAAGCGCAAACCAGCTCAGCCATAGCCCGAGAAACCCCAAAAAGAACGTTTCTTCGTCGATCCCAGGAGCTGCAAGCTCTGCAAAAGGGACGACCTGGGTGTCGGGAAGAAAGAAACTTTTCTGATCCTCCTCCACCGTCGGCAGGATGCCCAAACCTAAGCCAAAAGGATCGTCAAGTTTGGCGAACTTCGCGGCTTCCTTCGACAGTACTTCCAGGCGGGGAAAATGAGCGATAAAATCTGTAAAACTAACCCCATGGCTCCCAGACTCGAGAAATAGGCCCTCATAGATATTTAACACCTTAATCAAACTTGGTGATTGATGTTGAATGGCGTTGTCCGGGTAAGGCCCGTCATCACCGACTTGGCGGCAAAGACGTACTCATCATGAGGAAGTAGTTCCTCATAATGCTCCCCTCTAACAGGCAAGCCAGAAAACTCCGCGAACTCCTCTAAAGAGATGGAGACTTCCCGATCCAACAAAAGGAAGGTGTGAGTTGGAACGTTCCATTGTTCCAAAAAGGCTTTTACCCACCATGTAGGAAGCGTGGAGTACTGAAAGAGAGAAACGTAAACTGCGGGATACAACCTGAGCCTCAGCAACTGCAACCTCTTGGCGGACAGAATGTACCGGGCCCACTGCAAATATCCGGCTGGGTGATGGGGAATCAAGCCTATGTTGTATGGCTGTCCCCAAGGGCGCGACTTATCCTGGGATATACGCCACCCTAGGATATCCAATGCCATTGGAGGCTGTACGGGTATCACAGCCATAGAAGGCTGAAGGAGACCATCTGAAGTCCAATTAACCTCCTCCACGGCATAGTTCACCGGGGGTGGGTCAGCGTAAGAGATCGCCAAAATGGGCTCCGAGGGTACCGCGCAAGAAAAGCTCCGCCGACCCCTGATGATTTGATTGTACCATGTTCCCCATAGAAGAAAATTCTTGTGCTCCAGATCATGGTCTTTGATTAATGCAAAAACTTCTCGGTCCACTAGCGCTGCGGGGAATCCGCCTTCCGAACGGAGGAACGGGAAGGAAGTGTCGAAAGACATAGTACCTGCGCAGAAAAGAATAAACTTTCAGCCGCCAATGCTACAGATTAAGTTCCATCACTAGGCACTTTAAATCCGTACCGCACTGCAATGCAGTGAAAAGGGACCAAAAAGGACCCACATAATCTAGATGACGGTTCATCATTAATAAAAAAATCTCATCATTTGATGAGACTGTCATTAAACGAGGAAATCCTCAAAAAATTCTCATTTAATGAGGGTCCTTGGGCCAAGGAGTAAATCTCCCATTGAGAGCAGCGCTCTATAACAGAGTGACATTTGTCAACTCTGATGATGAAAGGAATAAAAATTCCTCAAGAGCCTTGCTCTGTAAAATTGATGGAATAACCCATTAGAAAACTTAAAATAATTTTTTTTAATGAATTAAAATTCTGAGATCTTCAAGATCTAGGAACAAACTCTAAGAGTTTTCATGAAAGATTAATAAATCTATATAATTTGAAAAAAGCAAAGCTCTGTTGATGGGTTAGGAAACCCTAAGAAAGATCTAAGATCTAACAAGAGCAAAGCTCTGTTGAGAAACCCTGAAAAAGGTTTTCTTGAAGATCTATGATCTAAGAAGAGAAAAAGCTCTGTTAATGGGTGAAACCCTAGTTTATTGACTAATCTCTTTAAAGATTTGATCTTTTACCTAAAAATTTGATAGAGTTCTATCTTTAAGAGATTCTCAGAAACAGAGAGCTATGCTCTAAAGGAGAAATTGATTCTCAGAAAAGAAGAAAGAAGATGAACAGAAGTCATCTTAAGGGCCAGGGGTTCTGTTTATAGGCACTGAGAGCCGTTTCAACTTCAAAGTTGATCTAATAGTGGAGATACTGGCACCGCTGCACTCACGTGTGGGCCACGTGAGCGCAATGGTAGGGGGGCATTTGTTTCCCCCAATCAGATCAAAGCTCTGTTCAAGTTTTCAAAATTTGAAATGAGCAGCGCTTCATAAGAACGCCAGCGCTCTGAAGCAGCACACACGTGCAAAGCATGAGTGCGCTAGCGCAAAGAGCGCCAGCGCTCTGAAGCAGCGCTCACATGCAAAGCATGAGTGCGCTAGCGCTAGAACTAAATGTTTCCCACCGTCAGATAAAGATCCAATAAAAATGATAAATCATCAATTGACCAGAATGAAATTCTGTTAAGAAAAGATTCCTCAAAATCTTTCCAAACAAAAAGATTGTGCTCTGTAAATCAGAGCACCGTTGGATCGATGATCCAATGGTGATTAAAAATAACCAAAAATACAGAATAAATTCTGAGTGGGGAAAGATTTCCCAATCTTGTTAAAAACAAGAAGATTGCCTTCTGTAAATCAGAAGCCCTTAGATCAAAGATCCAACAATGGGGAAATCCCCAAATCAATTAGAGAACAGATCTCCTTAACCGATTGAACAAATCAGCTTGCCCTATATAAAGGCCCCAAGACTTCAAGTCTCATATAGAGGAACCCCCTATAAACTTTGAGAAATCTCATAAAGAAGAGCAAGCTCTAAGTAGAAGAAGAACTTTTCTTCAAGGTAAAAAAAACAGAGATAAGGAAAATCTCATTAAAGAAGAAGAACATAATTCTTCTCACAGATCATAGATCAATAAGACTAAGATCTTTTTACAAAAAGAGATCATGAACATCTTATTATAACAAAAGGGGGGAGGATAATTCAATTCTCTTAGGATCACAGATCCATAAAGGCAAAGCCTTTCACCAAAATAAGAGATTGAAACATCTCCTATAAAATAAGAACTTCATTCTTAGAACCTTTAGACAAAGTCTCTTATAAACGAGAATTTATTTCTCAGATCATAAAACTGATCAGAAGCGCTTCTGCGCTCTTGGACTGGCGCACAGCGCCAAGCGCACCATGTGCTCCTCATGTGTGCGCCATTTAACAAATAGTGCTTTGCGCTCTTGGACTGGTGCTCGGCGCCAAGCAAACCACGTGCTCCTCACGTGTGCGCCTTTTGAAAAATAGCGCTTTGCGCTCATAAACCGACGCTTTGCGCTCATAGACTGATGCTAGCGCCAAGCGCTCCACGTGCTCCTCACGCGTGCGCTATATCACAGAAGCGATTTGCGCTCATTAACTAGCGCTAGCGCCAAGCGCGCCACGTGTTTCTCACGTGTGAGCTAATAGAACATAAACTGTTCTTTAAAATAAAGCCCTAGAGCTATGTTGAATGCTCAGCATTCAATAAAAGAAAGAAAGGCTTTCAGGACCCAAATCAATGCTCAACATTGTCAAATGTTTAACATTTTAACTGAGTGGGTCAAGCCCAAGTTGGCCATAAATCCCTCATTCAAATTAATTGAGCCTATACGCTCATAAATCTCAGATCTTAGTCCCAATTGGACTACAGATCTTCCAACCAAAATTGGTTCGAGGGTACATCTCTTCACTCCTTTGATATTTGTCGTTGTAATTCTTCAACGTCTTCAGAGAGGTGACGGGTCCCGACAACTAGACATTCCATGGACTGTGTGGTCCTTAAACTCATGGACTATGATGTCCTTAATCTCGGACTATGGGGTCCTTAAACCGATGGACTATGACGTCCTTAACCTCGGACTGTATGGTCCTTAAGCCCATGGACTATGATGCCCTTAACCCTGGACCGTAATGTCCTTAAACTAACAATGGACCGCAAAGTCCCTAAACTAAAACAATAGAGTCCAAATGCTCTTTTGTTGGATCTAAACGATCCCGTTAAGTTGATCTTAGTCTAAATTAGACTAACGTATCCTTAACAAACGTTTAAGTTGATCTTAGTCTCAAATGAGACTAATGCATTCTTAAACCCAACCCCAAACCCAAATATAAGAAAATACGGATTTGGACTAATCCACACCCTACGGGCGACAACATAAATTAGTCTCTGTACACAATCTACAGGCAACCAAAAACAAAACAAACACCCACGACACGAAGACCGTCTGGAGAAGGAGAAAGTGGTTGCTGCGATGCGGTAGCGTAATTAACTGCAGGGGTTTTCGCCTGCAAGGAAGAGCGTCCCCACAATCAACAAAACCCCTCAACGAGGGGGAATCTGACGAAGTCTGCTACATCGTCCGCATCCATCTAAACCTTCGATACACGGTGTCATAAATCAACTTGGCATCTTCGGAGAGGTGGACGGATAGCACCAAATAGCATCTGCCCTCAAAATTCAGGCAAGACGAACCTACGCGGTCGCGTCTCTGTGTTCGGCGGAGAACATAGGACTCTAAAGACTCGATAGTATGCCAGCAGTATGTTTAACCACAAGCATGTCAGCGGCACTAGCTATACGTAACGGCTACCCAGGTACCTGTCGAAAAGGAAAGCCGAGGAGCAAGCTCATCCAAACTCCTACTGAGCCAATTCGTGACAATTTTCGTACAGTCTGGTCTCTTCTTTTAAGAGCATCGCATACCAGGTCTACAGGGTGGTAAACATCAAACCCCTAATAACCCGATAAGTCATATCGATATGGTTCAGGATCTGAGAAACTACTGATATAACCATCAGTAAATTCCATCTTCCTTGGCCAAGGTCTTATGGTTCTGGCTAACCAGATACAGTGCGATATCGACTCCCAATATCGGGAGAGACGAATCCATTACAATTGCTCACTACCTCCATGTAGCTCGAGACTGTACCCAACCAAAACCTGTTTGCATGACTCAGTAGAGCCGTAGTAGGGTAGTGATCTAAGTACAGTGGGAACTCATATGAGACAAATGACGATCTCAGGTCTAAAAACTAACATGTACTCATGTCACCTAAGAACCGCTATCTGACGATAGGTATAATACCATCTAGAAGTTCTCGGTGAGTTCGTCCAGTGTACTAACTCCTAGTGAGCACCTGTATACAATCTCAAGTGATCACACCAATGGCTGTGGGACCAACCACCGTCCCTCGTCGGGGTCTAGAAACGTATATACAAGTCTACTCTGGAATATCGATGCTCAATCTCGATACTCCTGCGACTTGGGACATTTAAGGATGTGCTTGTGGACTACCCAGCCCCCATAAGTATGACCACCATCATAACACTGGTAGTCAAGCAAACTCATATGAGCTTTATCAATATGTATTCACGATATGTGATATCAAGTAAAACATATGCACATGTTAAGATAAAGACAAATCAAAATAGTATACTACCGTATCAAGTCTTTATCAACATGTATACGCAATACAAAGCAGCAAGAAAAACAAATACATGTGTTCAGATAAAGGCAACATTAATAGTATACTATATAACTATGCAAGATTGTCAGATACGTACATATTCCTTGCATCCTATACAATACAGACCTCTAGGGCATACATATCCAACACACTTCGAGAACTATAAATAACCCTGGAAGAAAGTTTTAGAGGTTCCCTAAAAGGAACCAAGATGGAGATTGTGGGGAATTTGCATGGGATGACAAACATAGAATTCGGGATTTTTCTAATTCACATGTTGGATCTGAAATGCAAGTTGAAAGAGCTTAGGCGATGATGAATCAGCATTGCAAGAATGGTATGTTGTTCAAAACTCATGACTTTCATCTGAAATTAAAGTGATGGGGTCAATGGAGAAGAAGATGCTTGTGTTAGGGTTGGTGATGTGGTTTCTTTCTGGTTTTTTTCCATTTGTGTTGGGTATTTTTTGGGCATATGTAATGAATGATCTTTTAGGTTTTCTATTTATGATATGTATTTCAATTTATTCGCTTGTCTTCCATACCTGATGCATTCTAATTTAAAAAGTAGAGTATTATCATGACAAGTCAATTAAACTCGGAATAAATTCCCATTTGGAACTTAGATGGTCCTACTTAGGGACTATAAATTCCTACATAAAACAACAGAAAGGCCCACTTGAGGACCAAACAATTCCAGTGTCTAGTACATCTTTAGTCAAATGCCCCACTTTGTAATATTAAAGTCCTACGGTGTAGACTTAAAGTTCCAGTTGGTAAGCAGAAAGTTCCACTTAGGGAACTCGGAAAGCAACTCAGAATTTCCCACTCAGAAAACTGAAGGCCACCAAGGAATCCTAAAGTACCACATGAAAGAACAAAAGGACCCACTTGAAAAGCAAAAAATCCCAGTTTTAGGTACGTTTGAAGTCAAAAGTCACACTCGGTTACCTTAAAGTCCCACGTAGTAAACTTAAAGTTCTAGTTATTTATCAGAAAGTTCCACTTAGAGAGAAATAAAGTCCCGCTTAGAAGAACTTGAAAGTTCCCGATTTAAAACCTTATAAACTTGAAAGTTCATGATTTAAAGTGGTACTAAATAGTTTCCTGGTAGGACTTTCTACTGCTAAGTGGGTCATTTCTAACGATAAGTGGGACCAAACAATTCCAGTGGATCATTTCTTAAGTCAAATGTCCCACTTTATAATATTAAAATCCCATGCTATAAACTTAAAGTTCCAGTTGGTAAGCAAAAAGTTCCACTTAGGGAACTCAGAAAGCAACTCAGAATTTCTCACTCAGAAAACAGAAGGGCCACAAAGGAATCCTAAAGTACCACATGAAAGAACAAAAAACCCACTTGAGGAGCAAACAATTCTAGTTTCAAGTACGTTTGAAGTCAAAAGTCCCACTCAATTACCTTAAACTCCCACGTATTAAACTTAAAGTTTCAGTTATTAATAGCAAGTTCCACGTAGAGAAAAATAAAGTACCGCTTAAAAGATCTTGAAAGTTCCTGATTTAAAACCTTGTAAACTTGAAAGTTCCTAATTTAAAGTGGAATTAAATAGTTCCAAAGTGGGACTTTCTACTGCTAAGTGGGACATTTCTAACGATAAATGGGACCAGACAATTCCGGTGAGTACATCTTAAGTCAAATGTCTCACTTTATAATATTAAAGTCCCACGCTGTTGACTTAGAGTTCCAGTGGATAAGCAAAAAGTTCTACTTAGGGAACTCAGAAAGCAACTCAGAATTTCCCACTTAGAAAACAGAAGGGCCACCTAGGAATCCTAAAGTATCACATGAAAGAACAAAAAGGCCCACTTGAGAAGCAAACAATCCCAGTTTCATGTAAGTCTCACTCAGTTTACTTAAAGTCCAACATAGTAAACTTAAAATTCCAGTTATTAAGCAGAAAGTTCCACTTAAAGAAAAATAAAGTCCCACTTAGAAGAACTTGAAAGTTCCTGATTTAAAACCTTGTAAATAAGAAAAGACAATTGAAAACAAAGTCAATTTATTCTCATGTCTTCATAATTGATACTTTTTAATTTACAAATTAATATCATGAGAAATTAATGCAACTCAGAATTTCCCACTCAGAAAACAGAAGTTCCACCTATGAATCCTAAAGTATCACATTAAAGAACAAAAGACCCCATTTTAGGAGCAAACAATCTCAGTTTCAAGTATGTTTGAAGCCAAAAGTCTAACTCAGTTAACTTAAAGTCCCACGTAGTATACTTCAAGTTCCAGTTATTAAGCAGAATGTTTTGCTTGGAGAAAATTAAAGTCCCACATAGAACCAAATTAATTACATTTCCTGAACAAAATTATGCACTGCTTTCTTTACGTCCTCTTCTCTATTGTGTGCGGACATTAGCAAGCGAGAAATGAGCTCTTTTCGGAACAACTTTTCTATATTCTGTATTGAAAAGAAGAAGGATAATTAATTTGTATGTAGACACTCGTGCTCGTGCTGCAAACTAGCGCCCATGTGGAATATAAAACGAAAATTTTCAAAACAAGAGCACGAACTCTACAACCTAAAATTGAATCCAAACACTAAACTAGAAAACACATGAAGGAGTTTAGCTACTAAGTTAGTGATTACAACCTTTGTAGTCGTGTTCTTCATCTTCTTTCCCACTTCTTTAGCTCCTAGGTCGTCGAGAACGAGTTTGAGATTCGGTCTTCCTCATCGAAGATGATCCATCTTGAAGGATCCCAAACCTAGGCTTTTGCTTCACATTAAAATATAAGTGAAGTAACTAGTGATCATGACTTGCTAAGAATTGATCACTAGATAATGTAGTGGCTAATCTCTAATTGTTCTCTCATAATCCTTTTCCATTCTAAACTTAGAAAAAACCAAGAAAGGAGAAAGAAGAAGCTTGGGTGAGTGTTAAACCCATCAAGCATGGCTACTAATTTTCTCATCTCTTTTTATTCTTCTTTCTTTTTAGAATCATTAAGTGGAGTTGTAACTCATCATGGTGAGTCACAAGTCCACATGATTTTAAAATGAACAAGAAGAAGAGAGAAGAGAAAATAATGCCACATCATAGTGTACATATATACATGTGTATGTGTATATATAAACATATACAAATACACTATTACAAGTATATGATGCAAATACATACACCCGTATTCGTTTCCAAATACATATACCATATTCGTATAAAAATACGAATACCCATATTCGTAGAAAGATACAAATACATGTATTTATATCAAGACACAAATAAACGTATTTATACAAATACTCGTATCCGTATAAATATCGTATTCTGTCAAAATACGAATACTGAAAAGGAGATACTAAAAGAGATATATAATACTAGCTCACATTTAATCCAAATATGATAATCTGCCTATCTTTCAAACCGGCTAGTATTAACAAAATGTCTGATTAAAAGCACGTGTACAAAAACACGTATTTTAATCGAATCTGTGTTCATATCAAAATACGTAGACTACATCATTTTGCCTAAACTGGGAAACCCTCTATGTTGGACTCTAAAGAATCTACAATACTCTAGCAGTAGGTTTAACCATAAGCATGTCACCCGAACTAGTTGTACGTAACGGCCACTCAGGTATTGAATGAAAGGAAGGTCGGCAAGTAAACTTCTCTGTATCCCTACTGAGCCTAAAAGTGACGGTCTCTATACAGTCTGGTCTGTTAGTGTAAGAGTATCATATATCGGTTTTAGGGGGTGGATAATTCAGACCCCTAATAACGCGATAAGTCATATCAGTGTGAAGCCCATCGCCCATTGAGAAACTATTGATCTGCAATCAGTAATTCTCGTCCACCTTGGCCAATGATTTCTGGTGATGGCTACCCGTGCACAGCGCGATATCTACCCCCAATACCAGGAGAAATGAATCCCTGATGGTCCACTCACTGCGTCCATGTGGCTCGGGATTGTACCCAACTAAAACCAGTTTGCATGACTTAGTAGAGCCGTGGTAGGGTAGTAATCAAAGCACAGTAGGAACTCACACGAGACAAATAACGATCTTAGGTCGACAAACTAACCTAAACTCATGTCACCAGAGAACTACTATCTGACAATATGTATAATACCATCTAGCATGTTCCCAGCAAGTCCGTCCAGTATAACACATAACCCAATGTGCACATGTATACTATCTTTGGTGACTAACTGACACTAATGGCTGTAAGACCAGCCATCGCCCTTAGTCGGGGACAAGAAACGTATACACCAGTCTACTCTAGAATATTGATGCCCAGTCTCGATATTCCCACGACTAGGGGCATTTAAGAATATACTCATGGACTACCCGGTTCTCACAAGTGTGATCACCACAATAACCCTGAAAGTCAAGCAAGAATCCTATTGGCTCTATCAACATGTAATAGTGATCCATAATACCATATAATACATGTATATTGTAACACACGAGCCCAATGCTACTATTTTCAGTTACTGTTTGAGCATAGTGTGGTACTCATTTCATTTAATTTGCTTGTTTGTTGCTTACTGTAAAATTTACCCGGCAAAGTCATTTCTACATATAACAAATTTTAGCATCTAAAATAAAATTGAAAATATTCATCTTGGCCTACTTGACACCCCTAGCCTCGTGGTAGCGTCCGTGCATTGTGTTCTCGTCCCGTTCAGTAAAACGGGCAAGTTTGGATGGCTACGTGCACGCACGTGTGTCCGTTTTGAGAGTATGCTTTTTAATCATAAAACATTTCATTTTAAAATTTGGAACCCGCTTAAAATCCTATTATTTGAATTTCGAATTTTTGGACCCAACCCGGACGCAATTTGGAAATGTTTCATTTGGCGCCAAAATCCCAAATTTTTAATATTATTAAAACCTTCGCATATATTTTTCTAACTAATCTGATATCTTACTGTTCATTACCTATCTTTTAAATCTTTAAGTTAACCATATAATATTTTTACAATCTTTTATATCCTTCTCAATTTATTCTCTCAGCCAATCGCAACCTCCCCTTTAACCCCGTGGTCCCCACTTTCTCTCTCTCCTTCTTCTCTCTCTCTCTCTCCACTTTCTCTCTCTCTCTACCCCTTATATATTCTTTCGTACTTCTCTTTATCATTTTTCTCTTCTTGCTTCATGTCTCGTTTCTCATTTCTTTTAACTGTTCTTTTGTTACCGGAATTCCGTCGTGCCGGTGACGTTTCTCGACGTTCCAGCGAGATACCCCGACCCGTGTGGTTCCTTTGTTCGTCGTTTGGGTTCATTCCGTGAACCGTGCGCCGTCGCGAGTTTTCCCCGCCGACGGTTAACGTTCCGTTTTCCCGATTCGCGACCCATCGAGGCAAGTTAATCTTGCTACATGCTATATACTTTTATAATCTTCATTTTATAATATTATACATTTGAAAATCTTATAGTTTACATATGAAATGTCGTTGAAAAATCGGATATGACAAATCTGAAATTTACTGTACACCTTATCTTATAAAATTCATTATAAATCATAGAAAAATCATTAGGATACGTTCTTTAGTTCGTTACGAAGCTAATTCAGAATACTATAACTCTATGAAATATTTACTTGCAAAATAAATTGTTTAATTAACGTAAAATGCAAATGAACACGTCTCTAAACTGCTGTCCAGGGAAATTCCAGCAGCAAACTTTCAACTTTGAATATTCATAACTTTTTGTAGGGATAACCTGAGATGCTTATACTTATAAAACTGAAAACCTTATTGAATTATCTTTGTTTTGGTATAAGATACGTCTCTTTTGGAGAACATTTGTTATTTTTAAGCTATTTTACAAATTAGGGTGACGCTAAATTTCTGAACGGAACCTTCTTGTGCATAGTTAATCAATACATCTTTTATAGTTACTAATCGCTTTGAATATGCTATCCATATTAATATTATTATATCACATATTGTTTAGTTGTACATCCCACATTACCATTTTATAGTTTTATAACTTTTCGGATACCCGTTTGCATCCATCGCATTTAAGATACATATAATTGCATCCATAGATCACATCACTACATAATAATATGATATTAACACTCCATGTTTAATAAATTGTATCCTAATTAATATTGGAACTATAAATGTAACCCTAATCGATAACTGTGCATCCATATCCTTGAAATTATATCTATTGGCATATCATATTACATGTTCCAGTTATTGTTCTGATAGTACTCATGCTTGTTTATTTATACACATGTTTATGTTAGTTTGATTATGAGCACCCACATGACATCTTGTGCTTCCTGACATGACCTGTTACACTTCCTACTTGACATGACATGGTACCGTACACTCTTGACATGACATGACACCTTTATACATTACCTGGTTGACCTGATGTACCATGGCTTTACCTGTTACCTGATCTCATGCCTAATGCCGACAAACCCGACCATCCCTGCTGTCTATCCAGACAGACCTACTCTTACCGGATTTTGTGTTGGCATTAGTTCTTGACTACTGAATACCTGACCTGACATACATAGCTTGGGGGTATGGGGAAATCAAAGGTGAAACCGACTTGTAACTCAACAGTTCGATACATGTTCTGATCAGTCTTACGGGCTTGGCCAGCCCCGGAGTGTTGATGCTGACATCACTCGCCCATCCTACCACCTTTTACTGCTTAGCGGCACGTCTCGGATTCAGCCCCGAGGATCTTGACCGTGGTCCCGGGCACGCACGGGATACTATTGAGTTACATCGACGATTCATCAATTGATTTCAAAGACTATAGAGTAGAAACCTGATAGGACAGTTTAGTTACCACTGCACATTACCCTGCACTGTTATTTCTTAGTACTGCTTTATTCATGTTCATACCTGCATTGCTTATTACCATGTTCATATTATATTATTGGTTGACATGACGCGCTGACGTCTGGGTTTTGCATGGCCCAGATTCTTTACCACTATCGACGACTGAGCAGGAGTACTTCAGCCAACAGGCTGATTTGTGAGTTCTGTAGTGGTTAGTTCATTTATTGCATTTTATTTCTAGGTGTGATCCCGCATTACGGGACGTACCTTTCTATTATTGCATTGGATCATTTGCTTCCGCACTTATTTATCATTGACTCTGGTTATTATGGATTTGGACATGTGTTAGATAGTTTATTTATCTTGTTCTTGATATCTCTACAGCCGTAATGTGACTGTGGATGGATACTTCCTACCCACAGGTAGCATGGTTGGCTATGTCACGTGCTCAATCTTGCGTACTCTGGGAAGCGGGGCGTGACATGGTTCTTTTGGTATCAGAGCCATAGGTTAATTGGGTTGATTCTTTGTAGTTGGGTATTGCACCCGATACACGAATCATAATACCCGTGATTAGGAAACATGTCCTGCCACCTTGACCGTTTTACCATCCTTGAATCATTCTTCCAGATCATGTCGACATGCAAACTTACTTTGCATTGTCAACTCGAAAACCTAATTTCTTGTTATCCCTAGGACTTAGGCGACTTGGGTGGAGTTAAGTAATTGCGGCTATGATACCGCGGCATAGCTACAATGCGGTACTCTATTTAAGTATCTTGGAGTTCTAGCCTTGATCCATATTCAGAATCTATCATCATGCTAATATTGGGTGTTTTGAGTTCAGGATTATGACAGGTAAGAAGTTGAAGACGTACCAGAGGCGTGTGAACGGAGCCGCCATGCTTGGAGTGATAAGAGGAATGCTGGAAATCAAAGAAACAGCCCGAGCTGATCCAGCAGCAAGCGGACTCGTTTCAGGAAGGTTTGCAGATCGTTCAGCAGTCTGTGAACAAGATTGGAACTAGACCAGTTGACCGAGTAGGGACCGTGGCAGAGTTCAGACGTGTGGGTCCTACTACTTTCACTGGTTTGGAGGAGCCATGCCAGCCGAGCAGTGGCTAGTCAGCACGGAGAATTCGCTGATTGCGGCACAGATTCCAGAGGACAAAGGAGTTGATGTGGTGCGCATTCAACTAGTGGATTACGCCGAGAGTGGTGGCTTGTGGAGGAGAACCGTTTGCCCAAGCCAAGCAGTTAGGCGGATTTCTCTAAGAGTTTCCTGGAGAAGTTCTTTCCGCGGACTGCACGGGAGGAAATGGAAGAGAAATTTATTGGGCTGAGGCAGAATGGAGCACCCGTGGACGTGCATGCAGCAGAGTGGACGAGACTCAGCAGTTTCGCTGGACCTTTAGTCGCCAACGATGCAGACAGGGCACGAAGGTCCATGCGCAGCTTGGATGTGGACATCCAAAGGCAAACCGTCTCCCTGGGTTTGACCACTCTCTCACAGGTTCTTACGGCAGCTCGAGAACAGCAGAGCATATCAGGAAAATTGGGAGTTCACAGCAGACAGCAGTTGCGGTAAGGAAGCAGTTCTGTCGGGCCGGTCGAGTTTAGGGCTAGGCCGACAAACAATGTTCTTGCATCAATGGAAGTGATGAAAGTAAAGAGCCGGCTGTTGTTCGTGATTCTATGGACGTGTTTGAAGATATATCGGGCTTACCGCCGAAGCGAGACGTGGAGTTCACGATTGACCTTAGTCCTGGTGCAGCGCCAGTGTCTAAAGCTTACTATCCAATGGCACCAGTGGAATTGGAAGGAGTTAAGAAGCAAGTTGGTGAATTACTTGAGAAGGGTTGGATTCGAAGCAGCAACTCGCCTTGGGAGCTCCAGTTCTTTTAGTAAAGAAGAAGGATGGCACGAGAAGGATGTGCATTGATTATCGAGAATTGAACCGGGCGACTATTAAGAACAAGTACCCGATCCCTCGCATTGGAGGACTTTTGAGCAGCTTAGTGGCGCGAGAGTATTCTCGAAACTGGATTTGCGATCCGGATATCATTAGGTCCTGCAGATGTTGAGACAGGAGAAGCTTTATGAGAAGATGAGTAGTGCGAATTCTGGCTGGAAGAAGTGAAATTTCTGGGACATGTCGTGTCGGGTGATGGAATCGCCGTCCATCCTGAAAAGATTGCAGCAGTTCGAGATTGGCCTATTCCAAGGAATGTAGCTGAGATAAGAAGTTTCTTTGGATTAGCCGGATACTACAGGAGATTTGTGGAGAACTTTGCTCGTTTGGCAGAACCGCTGACCAAGCTTATGCGTAAGGAGGTACCTTTTGTATGGACGGATAAGTGTGCGTTGGCTTTGAGACGTTGAAGCAGAAGTTGATAACCGCCCCTATCCTGACCGTACCAGACAATTCCGGAGGACTGATGATTCATAGCGACGCATCTGGGAAAGAATTGGGATGTGTTTTGATGCAGCATGGGAAGGTCGTAGCATACGCATCAAGACAACTGAAGACCCATGAGAAGAATTATCCAACTCATGACTTGGAGCTTGCGGCTGTGATTTTCGCTTTGAAGATTTGGAGACACTACCTTTTGGGCGTAAGAGTCGAAGTTTTTACAGATCATAAGAGCTTGAAGTACGTGTTCACGCAGAAGGAGTTGAACATGAGGCAACGCAGATGGTTGGAGCTGACGGCCGACTACGACCTTGATCTTAAGTACCATCCGGGAAAAGTTAACGTCGTGCCAGATGCGCTAAGTCGGTTACCAGCAATTCAGGTATTGACCGCACAAAGGGAGATCATTGCGGATTTTCGGAGATTTGACTTGGAGGTTGTGCTACCACATGCTACGGGACAGTCGATGCAGTTGCAAGTACAGTCGTCCTTAGTCGAGAAGATTAAAACAGCACAATCGCAGGATCCTAGACTACAAAAGTTTCGAGAGCAGGTTGAAGCCGGACTACGAACAGATTTATTGATCTACGAAGATGGTTCGTTGAGGTATGGTAGCCGTGTGTGTGTGCCAAAAGGGGATGTGCGTGAAGAGCTTATGAAGGAGGCACACAATTCAGTTTACTCTGTACATCCAGGAGGGACAAAGATGTACCAAGATATTCGACAGCATTTCTGGTGGGAAGGCATGAAACGGGAGATTGCTCGCTTCGTGGCTAAGTGCTTGGTATGTCAGCAAGTCAAGGCTGAACACCAAATGGTTGCTGGTTTATTGCAACCATTTCCGATTCCTCAGTGGAAGTGGGAACATATAACCATGGATTTCGTGACGGCTTTACCGCGGAGTCCAAAAGGCAACAATGCAGTAAGGGTGATTGTTGATCGGTTGACCAAGGCAGCTCACTTTATTCCTTTTCGGGTTGGTCAATCAATAGAGACTTTGGCAGAGCGGTACATGCAGGAGATCATAAGATTGCATGGAGTACCGGTGAGCATCGTGTCCGATCGGGACACTCGGTTCTTATCACACTTCTGGAGGAGTTTACAGGAAAGTTTGGGGACTCGATTGAAGTTTAGCACAGCTTATCATCCTCAAACTGATGGTCAGTCGGAGAGAACGATCCAAACTCTTGAGGATACGTTGAGAACATGCAGGTTGGACTTCAAGGGGTCTTGGGAGGATCATCTACTTTTGGTGGAGTTGTCTTACAACAACAGTTTTCAGGCAACTATTCAGATGGCTCCATTTGAAGCTTTGTATGGTCGTAAATGCCGTTCACCTGTTTGTTGGGACGATGTCGGTGAACGAAGATTATTAGGACCAGATTTGGTTGTGCAGACAGTTGAGAAGGTTAACCCTATCAGAAATCATATGAAGGCAGCACAGGACCGACAGAAGAGTTGGGCAGATACGTCAAGAAGACCTCTGGAGTTCACCGTGGGTGATTTGGTATTCTTGAAGATATCACCGACTAGAGGGGTGATTCGCTTTGGGAGTCGGGGAAAGCTTGGTTCTCGATTCGTTGGACCCTTCGAGATATTGGAGCGTGTTGGAGAGGTAGCGTACCGTTTGGCGTTACCACAGTCCTTGGCAGGTGTGCACGATGTGGTTCGTGTATCTCAACTACGGAGGTATGTTCGAGATGAAACCCACGTATTGGATCATTCGGAGTTGACCGTACGGGAGGACCTAACTTTTGAAGAGCGACCAGTTGAAATCAAGGATCGAAGAGAAAAGGTTCTTAAGAACAAGGTTACCCCTCTTGTGCTAGTTTCTTGGGGTAATCGATCGCATGGAGAATCCACTTGGGAACGAGAAGATGAAATCCGGCAGAAGTTTCCTCACCTTTTCTTGTAGTTATCTATCTTTGTATTCTTGGAATTTCGAGGACGAAATTCTTTTTGTAGTTGGGTATAATGTAACACCCGAGCCCAATGCTACTATTTTCAGTTACTGTTTGAGCATAGTGTGGTACTCATTTCATTTAATTTGCTTGTTTGTTGCTTACTGTAAAATTTACCCGGCAAAGTCATTTCTACATATAACAAATTTTAGCATCTAAAATAAAATTGAAAATATTCATCTTGGCCTACTTGACACCCCTAGCCTCGTGGTAGCGTCCGTGCATTGTGTTCTCGTCCCGTTCAGTAAAACGGGCAAGTTTGGATGGCTACGTGCACGCACGTGTGTCCGTTTTGAGAGTATGCTTTTTAATCATAAAACATTTCATTTTAAAATTTGGAACCCGCTTAAAATCCTATTATTTGAATTTCGAATTTTTGGACTCAACCCGGACGCAATTTGGAAATGTTTCATTTGGCGCCAAAATCCCAAATTTTTAATATTATTAAAACCTTCGCATATATTTTTCTAACTAATCTGATATCTTACTGTTCATTACCTATCTTTTAAATCTTTAAGTTAACCATATAATATTTTTACAATCTTTTATATCCTTCTCAATTTATTCTCTCAGCCAATCGCAACCTCCCCTTTAACCCCGTGGTCCCCACTTTCTCTCTCTCCTTCTTCTCTCTCTCTCTCTCCACTTTCTCTCTCTCTCTACCCCTTATATATTCTCTCGTACTTCTCTTTATCATTTTTCTCTTCTTGCTTCATGTCTCGTTTCTCATTTCTTTTAACTGTTCTTTTGTTACCGGAATTCCGTCGTGCCGGTGACGTTTCTCGACGTTCCAGCGAGATACCCCGACCCGTGTGGTTCCTTTGTTCGTCGTTTGGGTTCATTCCCTGAACCGTGCGCCGTCGCGAGTTTTCCCCGCCGACGGTTAACGTTCCGTTTTCCCGATTCGCGACCCATCGAGGCAAGTTAATCTTGCTACATGCTATATACTTTTATAATCTTCATTTTATAATATTATACATTTGAAAATCTTATAGTTTACATATGAAATGTCGTTGAAAAATCGGATATGACAAATCTGAAATTTACTGTACACCTTATCTTATAAAATTCATTATAAATCATAGAAAAATCATTAGGATACGTTCTTTAGTTCGTTACGAAGATAATTCAGAATACTATAACTCTATGAAATATTTACTTGCAAAATAAATTGTTTAATTAACGTTAAATGCAAATGAACACGTCTCTAAACTGCTGTCCAGGGAAATTCCAGCAGCAAACTTTCAACTTTGAATATTCATAACTTTTTGTAGGGATAACCTGAGATGCTTATACTTATAAAACTGAAAACCTTATTGAATTATCTTTGTTTTGGTATAAGATACGTCTCTTTTGGAGAACATTTGTTATTTTTAAGCTATTTTACAAATTAGGGTGACGCTAAATTTCTGAACGGAACCTTCTTGTGCATGGTTAATCAATACATCTTTTATAGTTACTAATCGCTTTGAATATGCTATCCATATTAATATTATTATATCACATATTGTTTAGTTGTACATCCCACATTACCATTTTATAGTTTTATAACTTTTCGGATACCCGTTTGCATCCATCGCATTTAAGATACATATAATTGCATCCATAGATCACATCACTACATAATAATGTGATATTAACACTCCATGTTTAATAAATTGTATCCTAATTAATATTGGAACTATAAATGTAACCCTAATCGATAACTGTGCATCCATATCCTTGAAATTATATCTATTGGCATATCATATTACATGTTCCAGTTATTGTTCTGATAGTACTCATGCTTGTTTATTTATACACATGTTTATGTTAGTTTGATTATGAGCACCCACATGACATCTTGTGCTTCCTGACATGACCTGTTACACTTCCTACTTGACATGACATGGTACCGTACACTCTTGACATGACATGACACCTTTATACATTACCTGGTTGACCTGATGTACCATGGCTTTACCTGTTACCTGATCTCATGCCTAATGCCGACAAACCCGACCATCCCTGCTGTCTATCCAGACAGACCTACTCTTACCGGATTTTGTGTTGGCATTAGTCCTTGACTACTGAATACCTGACCTGACATACATAGCTTGGGGGTATGGGGAAATCAAAGGTGAAACCGACTTGTAACTCAACAGTTCGATACATGTTCTGATCAGTCTTACGGGCTTGGCCAGCCCCGGAGTGTTGATGCTGACATCACTCGCCCATCCTACCACCTTTTACTGCTTAGCGGCACGTCTCGGATTCAGCCCCGAGGATCTTGACCGTGGTCCCGGGCACGCACGGGATACTATTGAGTTACATCGACGATTCATCAATTGATTTCAAAGACTATAGAGTAGAAACCTGATAGGACAGTTTAGTTACCACTGCACATTACCCTGCACTGTTATTTCTTAGTACTGCTTTATTCATGTTCATACCTGCATTGCTTATTACCATGTTCATATTATATTATTGGTTGACATGACGCGCTGACGTCTGGGTTTTGCATGGCCCAGATTCTTTACCACTATCGACGACTGAGCAGGAGTACTTCAGCCAACAGGCTGATTTGTGAGTTCTGTAGTGGTTAGTTCATTTATTGCATTTTATTTCCAGGTGTGATCCCGCATTACGGGACGTACCTTTCTATTATTGCATTGGATCATTTGCTTCCGCACTTATTTATCATTGACTCTGGTTATTATGGATTTGGACATGTGTTAGATAGTTTATTTATCTTGTTCTTGATATCTCTACAGCCGTAATGTGACTGTGGATGGATACTTCCTACCCACAGGTAGCATGGTTGGCTATGTCACGTGCTCAATCTTGCGTACTCTGGGAAGCGGGGCGTGACATATATTATGATAGAGATAAACCAGATAGCATACTATCATCTCGAGTAAGACTGTTCTACCCGTATAGGTCATCCTTCAATCATCATAATCGCATGCCTGCAATTACAATAATTGCCTTAAGGGCACTATAGCTAACATAATTAAGAAAATTGCGGAAAATTAGACCAAGTGACTCATGTTCGTACCTCATCCATCTCGGAAGTAAGCTCCTTTCCATTCCACATTTTCATATATTCACATAAATACAAACCACAATCGTCATTTATTTTTTGTAAAGGGGTCTTGGAAACTGTATGCAGTGGCCACATCCAAAACTGTAATTCACCAAAGGTTACTAACAATTCTGGTTCGATTTTTATGGCTGCATCCAATCGTCTCTCTAAAGCACAACTCTGCATTTATAACAATTGAATATGAAACAACATAAACAATATCGTACTTAAAAGGCAAATAACTGCTCGTAGATGATTTCTTACAATATTTTCCATGAGAGTTCGATATTTTGCTAAATATGTGTTTCTTAGAGAATCCAATACTTGCATTCTTCAAGCTTTTTATTAAGAACAACCAGACACCAATGCTCTTTGTCAAGCTTGCATGGGAACATTAGCTGAATAAGATCATAAAACATAACAATGAATAGTAATATGTACAAGCAATTAATATAAATAAACAAATAGTTAATATAATCCGACGTGTGTCTGTAATGATAAGGGGATTAATTAAATTTAATTTAAATATACCATATCATGGCCAGAAATTGCCTTGCTAAATTCCATGTATTTCTTCAGCTCGATGCGGCTTGGTTTGTAGTTGATTTTTCTAAACGCTTCGTCGATGAGTTTAGTGGTCTCAAACACACTTTCATAATAAATAACCCCTCTTTTTTTTTATCTTTTCCCGGTCTTATTAACTTTGTAAACCGGTAAATTATCTGCCGAGCAAAGAAAAGAGGTGAGTTTTGTATTGTATAATATAAAAGAAGCTGGGTGAGAAATACAGTTTTTGTTCATACACGTGATATGTACACATAGCATGCCACTTATCTATGATTTGGCTCTATTAATGTTAAGATGGCATTCTAGCTCGTTTAGTTATACCGACGCCCTTCCAATCTGCACTCCTACAGCATCCTTTTCCCTGTTAATATGAAGATACTGAATGGCTGCCCTCTCAATAACATCAAGATTTTCTTCTATAGTTTTGGAAAATCTATTTCTATTTCTATCGAGCGGATATTGATGAAAATGAGACATCAGGCATGTGCTGAGCTTCGGCCGTCTCCTTTTTTTGAAATTTTAGCAGAGTCGATTTTGTTCTTTTTGTTTAGTGTTGTGTTTTCACTTATTTACGACTCTGAATCGGACAAAACCAAGACTGTATTTTTATGGTTTTCTGACAAAGATGGATGTTCGTGGACCTTTGCAGGTTTCAGAATTGAGAAGCAAGTAGAAGGTGAACGTCCGATATTTGGCTTGGAGAATTTTGGAGCGAAAGACACGTTTAGTCCTTTGTTATGCAAAGTTCTGCTTTGCAGGGTTTTACTTAACTGAGTCAAAGTCGATAAATATTTAAATGGAATAATACATTAGTTGGAGGAAAAAATAAATCACGATTAAAAGGACTTAAAATGACGACATACCATCAAGACTTCAGTGATTTTGTCATCCATTTAAGTAACAACCCTGTTAGTGAAGTTTACATTTTCTTCCAATGCCGCCAGCCTAGTTCTCATTGACTTCTGCATTCGTAGAAGACAAATGTGAGCAGCTAAAATTTTTTGAATGTTATTGACCAATAATTTGTAGCGCCTTGAAAAGTCGTTTTGGTGTTTTCCTGAAAATCGGTGAAAATTCGGTATTTTTCCGCAAACCGTCTTTTTTATTATTTTGCAGTTTAGGACTAATTATACCTAATTCGGATAGGTAATTGCTTGTTTTTAGTAGCTAATGAGTTACTTATTAATTTTTGGTCATTTAAAAATTTTTCCCTATTTTTCAATTTTTTTATATTATTTTAAGCCGGTAAGAAATACATTAAATTAGCGATAAATACAAATTTCTTTGGGCTAATTTTAATCTTTAAAATCATGTAAATTAAAATCTAGTTGTAATATAATTTTTTAGTATTTTATTTCAAGTTTTAACTAATTTTTATTATGGAAAACGAAATTTATTGAATTTAAGCTAAAACTTGCAATTTTGGACTTGTAGGGGGTCTTTTTGCATAAATTTTTTTTTGTAAAACCCCATTCACTCTTCCCTCACCCCTAGGCCGGCCCACTTTCAGCAGCACAAGGAAAATTTCCTTGCCTCTTTTGACTTTTTATTATGTGTGGAAATGAGGTATTTTGAAAAGGGTTTTGATTTTTTAATGTGGGTATAGGTCTTTGGTTGATTGGTATGGGTTGACCATGACTTTTCCATCACCACCTACACCAATCTCCATCCATTCTCTGCTGGAAATCTGCAGCTCTCCCTCTTCATTTTTTTTTCTTTCCATTTCCTTCAAAATTCCATCATATTGCTCCAAAATTCCAATTTAAACCTCACAAATTAACCCCCATCCTTCATCCCATTCTCCTTAGCCTTTCTTGCTTGGATCATGGTGCTATGAAGCCATCTTTGGAGGCATCTTGTTCTTGCTAGATCTCTAATGTGAGGTATAATTTCTAATCTAAGGTTAATTTGTAGTTAAAGTGTGCTAATTAGAACTTGAAAGTTGTGTTAGTGTTAAATTTATAGCTAAATTCTAATCTAGTTTTTTTCTAGTTTATGGTTTGAAATTAAACTAGGGTTTTAGAGATCATTAGTAGGTTAATTAAATCTATTTTGTTATCTAATTATTTTGTTAGCCTAATCTAAGAGGTTAACTTGCTAATTGGGCTATAAACTAGTGTTAATTTAGGGTTTTTCATGTATAGTTTGGATTAAGATTGCTAGTTATGAAATTCTAGAAAGGGTTTGTTTATGGAAATTGTGTTTTGAAGCATGGTAAATGGGTTAAATTGAGTGTTGTGGCTAGCTAGTTGTGTGGATTGTAGGATGATGCGATGATGTGAGCACTTTATCGCAAATACGCGATATTTGCACGAATTTGGAATTTTTAGTGCTTACTAGGTTTTTATAAAAATATTGTGATGAATTATTTGCGATATCTTGATGATATTTTTGGCATATCCTATGACATTTAGGATGTGTGAGTGTGGTTTTTTTGAGTGAGCGGGTTTTAGCTTTGCCGGGCGACCAAATCGACGATTTTAGTTAGTTTTTGCGATTTTCGCGTATGTTCCGCGCACCTTGTGCACGTTGTACCTAGCTTGTGAACGTTGGTATTTTTGTTTAGGATTTGCGTCATTTCATGATATGTAACCTTATGTTTTGCATTGATGTAAATTCCAGGTTTGGTCGCGGAGACGTCAGACGCGGCACGAAAGGGGAAAGCGGTGATTGGACGTGGCTAGCTAGGGATTCCTGTGAGTAGATTTAACATCTACGGGGGACTATCGTTTGGATGGCGCAAGTCTCCCGATAGTTTTAGTAACTTAAAAAGATCTTTAGTGATGTTAGTAATTAGGGGTGTAATACTTGTATGATTATTTGCTACATCCATGTCTTATATTGACATACATATGCAAACCCATTCTATAGGACACCTGCACCATTGCCAGGGTTCTTATATACAGCACGAGCACTATTCATGCGTACACACACGCCCTGGTAATTGCCATGCCACGATACTAGATAACTTATAATTTAGAATATTGTCACCATATTTGATACTTAAACCTGTACTATTGCAATAAATCCTTAAGATAATATTGTAGAATTGCTATTCATGTGCATGTATACCATTATATCATTTGTTCATGTCTAGTTTGTTAATCATACATTGCAACTTGAACCTTGATACCATATGCATTCATTATCATTGACACATGCACTTAGGGTGATTTCTTGAGATTTTATGATATTTCTGGATTTCGGGAGAAAGCCGCAAAATTACTAAAACTTATTACCCTTTTTAAATATGAAAAATTGCGGTTTTCTAGTGATGTAAGTGTCGTCCACCATGAGTTTGATGTGGTTTTCGAGACCCGTTTCGAGGAGTTGGATGAACCGTCTCGGGTACATGGTGGGCTCGGTAAGGTACCCCGGGGCAAGAAGCTCGTGTTGCTGACGATGAGCCTTGCAGGGGACGGATTATCTACCGGTGACTTCATTGGACACGGCGGATATCCAGAGGATACCGACCGGGGCCGCGAGATGATGAGATATTGATATTGAGATGGGTCAGCCGGATGGCTGAGGCCAGAAATACTATGACATGGATTTATGAGATTGAGACAGTTTTTAGGTGTCGTTGCTGGACACAGATTGTTGTCGATTCTATGAGTATTATGCTGGCATTTTAAAAGAGTTTCAAAAAAAAACAAAAAGAGATAGAATGTTTCTTATATATACCTATTGAGACCTCAGATATTCATGTTGCATACATACATGCTAGTACCTTTATATGGCATACCTACCTGCTAGTATATTCATGTTGCATACATACATGCTAGTACCTTCATGTGGCATACATATCTGCTTGTCCACTGATGTTGTATACACACCTGCTAGTGCATCCAGCCATACCTGTATTAGAGATGCTAGGATACTTGTGTGCATGCATACGATAGCCTTTGTAGATGTTATTTATTACTCACGAGTTGGCAACTCACCTCCGTTGTGCCACAGTTGTTTGCAGGTCCGCTCCGTCAGCACAGTAGCGGCGGGCGCACAGCTTCTTTTGCCTCTCTTGCCAGGACTCGAGGTTTTTGCTCATAGGTGAGTTGTATTATTATTTTTGTACCATCTTGTATATTCTTTGTATCTAGAGTAGTCCATCTACTGTATCTACCAGTATTGTTGTATATTGACCTAGAGATGAGACTGTGAGATTTGTGAAGTTTTTATGCTGTATTTTAGGGTCGAGCTCACTTGAGTCGACATACGGTTTTTCTTATGTTTCCTTATGATTATTTTGCATGTTGTTTTATATTGCGTGGGATTTGTGACCGCCTTGTGGCGAAGAGCTAGCTCCCGCTTGGGGATGCCTTATTTGTTGGATTTATATATATTCTTATTGTACCCATTTTGGGGGCCAGTATTTACAAAGGAGACTCTGCCGAAATTTTCGGAAAAATTGATATTGTTTTTAAAATACTTTGATATGACTTATTTGATAAACTCGCTTTCAATTGATTGGTTTTTCTTCACTCTTTTGCTTATTTGGTTTTGGTTTCTGGGCTTTGGCTTACTTATTTTACGGACGTCTTGAGACGTTTCGTAAACTTATGTGCCAGTCACGTTCCGTACTCTGCGGGTCGTGACATAATTAATAGGTAAGTGCTTAGTTCACCTCAGAATTTTCACAGTCAACGGTATCGGAATCCCTCAATGTCATAATAGGTGGAAACCGATCTGCTCTTTTCATACACTGTGTGATCACTTTTCGTTACATTACCCTTAGTGACTTCAAAAAAAATTTAATACTAACAAATATGTGCTTTAGACTTATAAATTCCAATAGAATAAGATAAAGTCATGCCCATCTGGATGATTCCCAGTGGGGCTTATTGTTTTTGAAGTGTTAAAGTTAAAGAAATTTCCACCGTGTACTACTAAAAAAGACACGAAGATAGAAAGTCCTACTCAGAAAATAGAAAGTCAATATTAGAATATGAAATTTCCCACTCTTAAGAACAAAAATTCCCACTTGTTGATCCAGAAATTCCACTTAGTATTTTATACAATACATGATTCGTCTATTGTAAGTTCACATAGAACCTTATGAATTTATTTAAAAAAATCAAACATGAAGAGAAAATCGCATCCCAATGACCCTTCTATCCAAACGATTCGGTACTTCAATTACCATTCGCAATTCCATTCCCTGTGTTTAACAAAATCTTTAAGTTTACATTTTGTATAACAAAATGTTAGACATTGTATTCGTGACACAACATTACCTGAAAACCTTCAAACCTATGTATCGATATGTAACTATGTCTCTGTATGCAACGTTGCTTGTCCCAACAGGCCATAACGGGGATGGATTATGCATCATAGTCAAAAATTGCACCTCATACACGGACATACTCATAATACCAAAGCTGCTATCATTTTTCATGTATAGGGAACTGTTGGATATAGTGCCCTCAAGGCAATTATTGTAATTGCAGGCACGCGATTATGATAATTGAGGGAGGACCTATATGGGTAGAACAATCTTACTCGAAATGATAGTATGCTATCCGGTTTGTCTTTATCATTGATGTGTACACGTTTTACTTGTTATTACGTATCGTTAATACATAATGATGAAGCCCGTAAGATTCTTGCTTGACTACCAGCATTATGATGGAGATCATATACGTGAGAGCTGGGTAGTCTATAAGCACATCTTTAAATGTCCCTAGTCGTGGGAGTATCGAGACTGGGCATCGATATTCCATAGTAGACTAGTGTATACGTTTTGAGACCCCGACGATGGGCGGTGACCGGTCTCACAAGTCATTGGTGTTATGTTACCTAAGATAGTATACAGGTGCTCACTGGAGGTTAGTACACTGGACGGACTTGCCGAGAACTTCTACATGGTATTATATCTATCGTCGGATGGATGTTCTCGAGTGGCGTTAGTACAGGTTAGTCTTTTGACCTGAGATCGTCATTTGTCTTGTGTAAGTTCCCACTGTATTTTAATTACTACCCTACCATAGCTCAAAGGAGTCGTGCAAACAGGTTTTAGTTGGGCACAGTCCCAAGCCACATGGAGGCAGTGAGCGATTGTTAGGGATTTGTCACTCCTGATATTAGGAGTCGATGTCGTACTGTGTTCGGTTGGCTATCATCCTAAATCGTGGCCAAGGTAGATGAGATTTACTGATAAGAGTTCAGAAGTTTCTTGGTTGGGTAATGAGCTTGACTCCGATACGACTTATCGAGTTATTAGGGGTCTGACGTTTCTAACCCCAAGACCCGGTATGCGATACTCTCAGACGAAAAGACCGAACTGTACGGATATTGTCGCATTCAAGCTCACTAGGGTTCGGACGAACTTGATTGTCGACCTCCCTTTCGACAGATACCTGAGTAGTCATTATGTACAGCTAGTGCCGCTGACGTACTTGTGGTTTTTGGATTTATCTAGTAAATCACTGCCAGCGTATTGTCGAGTCTTTAGAGTCCCACACAGAGGGTTCTCCCGGTTCAGGCGATATGATGTAGATGACGTATGTTGGTGCATACAGGGTGTCCGATTAAATACGTGTACATGCTAAACGGACTTTAATCGGACGGTTGATAATACTAGCGGCTTAGAATTAAGCCAGATTATTAAATCGGGTTTTGATTTAATAATTTTTATATATATTTTAATATGTATATTCTAGTATTATTGTTCACTATTCATTTTCTCTCTCTTGGCTATTCGTATTTTTATACGAATACGCATTTATGTATTTCTGTACGTATACCGGGTTGTATTCCGTATTTATACGAAATTTGTTCTAGAAGATGGACACTTCATTTCTTGATTTTTCTTTTATAGAAAATCAAAAATGAAGTGGAGGATGAGGTGCAAAGAAGTATGTTAGAGAGGTATGGGTTGAATATTATATGATATATTTCATTTGGATACACTATTCTTCCATGGTTGCAAAAAAATTAAGCCATTCATTCTATGCTTGCTAGTTTTTCTTCACAAAAAAGACTTAGCCATTTTCCATAGCTTTTTCTTCTTCACCTCCTCCTCATTCTACTAGGTAGCTCTCTTGAGCTTAGAAAAGTGAGAAAAAGATAGTGAAAATATTCCTACATCTCCACTCTCCATTCGTAGCGAGCTTGGAGCGTCGGTCGCTTCACTAGGTAAATCCGAAGCTTGGATCGGTTTTCCTTAGATGGATCTTCTTCGGCAAGGGCGGTCGCCACTCACACTCGATCCGGACAGCATACACGGAGCTTGGAGGGGTCTTCCACGATTGGGTGGACACACGTTGAAGGTAGTATTCCGTATCTTTGCATACTTAGTTTGCTAGTTTAGGAGTTTGGATCGATTCTAGGTTTGGGGTTCCTTTGTGTTTTCTTGAAATTTGTGTTCACCATCCGCGCTTCCGCTGCACCGCGGGCCTAGAGAACCCTGCAGGAACAAGAACGAATATCTATCTTATTGTCATTCGCTAAGTTCATGCTATCTAAAACATAATAATCAAATAAGGACATATTGATATAACACAATCCAAATCATACCTGGAGCAAGAAAACACACCCCTTTTGCCACCTACATCTTTCTTCTCTCTGAGCACTTTTTCTCAATAATAGAAAGCCAACAGTAAACTTGGCTCGGTTGTAATCTCATATCCTATCGACGTCCTCATAAAGAGGCAAATAATCAGTTGATACTATTACTGAGATATTGGGTGCTAGAATCAATCCAATAAATAGAAGAACAAATCTACTTTTGAAATGATCGTCCGCAACGGTAGTTGATGTCATGGATTGCTCTAGGGTTTCTACATTAATCCTAAAGTTGTTGTTTGTATATTTTTCAAGATAGCATTTGTCCTTAACAGCATTTCTCGTAACTCTTACGTCTATCCCGGTTATATTCAAGCCAAGAAGAATGTAGGTATCAAAGTTAGTAATTTCGATTTCACGGTCACCAATCGTTATGGATTTAGTGGAGTGGTTAAGTCGTTTACTGAGAAATGCAATCAGACTATAGGATAGGGGTACATCTGGCATACGTAAGATGTTCTCAAAACCAATCTACACGATTGCCGCTCTCTGTTTATCACCGAGTATCTTGATGATCTGGAATAAACGTGTCGGTGAACAAAGAGCATCAATATTCTGTTCAAATGTAAATGAGTTCTGCTACGACAAAACCATTATATATTTATACATGGAAGTGTGAAAATATGATTGTTGAAAACCAGAAAAAAACATAAAAGTTTTCAAGTAGGACTTAGGACTAATCAAAGTGGAATTATATATAGTTTCAAGCGAAACTTTATGATCTTCAAGTGGAACTACCTGATTCAAAAGGGACTTTCTATGTAAACCTAATGTTAATTACTATAAAGTTTTTCCTGGTTCTAAGTGGATCTTTTGAGAAACAAGGTACTTTTCTAGTCTAAGTGGAACTTTATGTTTTATAAGTGGGACGTTATTCCTACATGTATACATGTGATTTTTCTTCTGTAGAACTTTTCTTGGTAGGAAGTGAAACTTTATGAGTTCTACGTGGTATTTTTACTTCTGAAGTTGGGCTTTATTCCTTATAAGTGGATCTTTATGCTTAAATGTGACTGTGTAAATTTAAAATTTCCGGAAGTTGAAAATAGAACTTTATGAATTCCACGTGGTAATTTTATTCCTTAAGTGAGACTTTAGTCTTTATAAGTGGATATTTATGCATAAATGTGACTAAGTTAATTTTAAAATTTTCGAAAATTGAAAGTAAAACTTTATGAATTCCACATAGTACTTTTCCTCCATAAGTGGAACTTTATTCCTAAGAAGTGGATCTTTATGCTTAAATGTTATTGCATGAATTTAAAATTTTGGAACTTAGAAGTAGAACTTTATAAATTTATCATGGTACTTTTATATTTTAAGTGGAAGTTTCTGTGTTAAAAGTGGATCTTTATCCAGAAATGAGATTTTTCGTTTATTAAATTTTTTTGTATTTTAAAGCGGAGTTTTCTGACCTAAATAATATTTTTTGATAAAAGGGTAAAAAAAAACCATGAAATCCCCGTTCCAAAATACATTGGTGCCATTGCTACTTTGCAGCATTATGATAAGGGGTAGAATACCCATTTCAATTGTAGTGAATGTAAAATACCCAATTGGAGAGAAAGTGAAAAACACATACCTTGGTGCAATTGTTTCTTTGCTCCATCATAGAGTACACCGACCAAATTTAAATTTTTGTGATATTAGATAACACAGTAAATGAGCAATGTGGCCGTGCTAAGAGAAGTTTAGGATGATAATCAAAATGGAGGCATAAGATGTTGTAAGCCTAGCAAATAGATGTTTAGGATGATAATGATAGTGGAGGCATAACATTGTGTAGGATTTTTTGGAAAAAAACGTTTCAGTATACGAGAAAATTACATGGCGTTAAATGCATACTCGCGGGTCAAGAAAATCTTTTGTATACCCATCTATGCTTATTTTCATTAAAAAAAAATAAGCATACTTTCTTAATTTGTGTTGGAACTTGGAACTTACAAATAATAAAAGTGTACCTTTCTTAATATGAGTCAGAAGAATGTGACCTCATGTCAGTTTTCAATTGGGACTTACACTTTTTAAAAAGAATTCCAGTTCAAATTATTCAATATAGGACGTTCACTCTTTAAGTGGGAGTTATTTATTTATAAGTGGGACTTTCAGTGTTATAAGTAGGATTTATGTCTAAATGGGAATGTTAATTTTAAAAATATTTTAAAGTCGAAAGTGTAACTTACAAAACTCGACGTGGTAATTTTTTACTTTATTTGGAACTGTTTGTTTTATAAGTGAAAATTTCTTTCTAATGCAAGTTTTCTTTTTAATAAATCGTCTTATGTTGAAAGTGGAACTCTATGTACTTTTATTATCCTTGGGTCAAACAAAAACAACATTGCCATTAGTATGAGGTTATATTCTATCTTTTGGAGTGTATCTATTTTTTTAATATTATATGGCAACCCATGTACGGCTACAAGTTTTACTTGTGAGTCATAAAGACGGATTTTTAGTACATAAACTACAAAATTAATGCACATATAATAAATTATCTAAAAAGCTTATGAACTGCGATGTCAACATATCTTATGTACCAAAAATTACAACCATACGGATGTTAACATAGCTTATGATCTGAAAAGCTTATGATCGAGGCAGATGGTAAAACATCTAGGCCTCGATCACAAGCCTTACAAATTTGTTTTATAATACACAAATAGGGCACGTACAAAATATATCTCTATTTGAAGACCATTTGTTTCTGGATTTTAGCCTCACAAAATCAACGCACATAGTTAAAAATATCTGGAAGGTTTGTTATCGAGGCCCAGATGAACTTCAAAACATTTGAATTATTTTATTTAATCTATTTTATCACTGTATATCAAATTCATACTGTTGAAATTATTGAACTAGATATCTATATAGGACTCACAGCTCAAGCATAACTGATGCATAACAGTCATAATAGCTTTACATGCAATATAACCAATCAAGGTTGAACTGTGGGTCCTATATCGGTATCTAGTTCAATACATTCAATCATACGGATTTGATATACGGTGATAAAATAGGTTAAATAAAAGAATTCAAATATTTGAAGTTGCAAGACTTCCGGATGTTTTTTACTGTGTGCGTTGATTTTGTGAGTCTATAATCGAGAAAAAAACGGTCTTGATATTATTTTTTTTTTGTGTAAGCTATGTTAACATCGAAGATCACATCTGTACAGTTATGATTTTGTTTCTGATTACATATATATTTTTTTATTTGAATTTAATAAATATAACGGCTAAATTCTCAATATCCGAGTACAAAAATCCAATTTCAACCTTATGGATTTGTTTTATAATATATAAATAGGTTACATAATAAATAAATCCTTATTTGATGACCATATGTTCCTTGATTATAGACTCACAAAATCAACGCACACTGTAATACCCAGTTCCTTTTGTACGACAATATCTATATTTAAATAAAGTATTGTTTTCAAACTTTGTCCATTTATATTTTTATTTATTTTATTTATTTTCAAAACCCTAACCTATATTTTTTACCCACATAGTTTTCACTAAACCTCACAACCCAAAACCAAACCCAAACTATTTTTTCCTTTCTTTTCCCTAACAATCTCTTTTCTTCTTTTATTTCTTTTGAAATTCCCAAACCAAATCTCTCTTTCATTATCTCATTAAACCACATTTTAATTCTCCAAATAAATCTCATTATTCACCATTTGATTTTCCCCTTAACCCTCATTAATCCCCATAAATTCCCTTTAACACCCTAATCAAATTCTCAATTAAATCCCCAAATTAATCCAATTAAATCCATACTTAATTTAAATTCTCTATCTCTTTAAACTATCTCTCTCTCCCTCTCTGTTCACACACACTCTTTCTATCCCTCGCTCACTTCCTCCCTCTCCCATTTCGATCTCACTCTCCCTCTCGTTTCCCTCTCAAAACTTCACCTAAACCTTACTGGAGCCCCCGCCATTACCTCCGGCTCCCCACCACCGCCTCCGACAACCAACACTGAGCCCCCTCCTCCTTGACACACCCCCTTGCCGCCGACAAAACATATCGGCTACATCCCCCTGAGCAACGCCGGCGACCCCCTCCCTTGACACCTCCCTCTTCCCCTATCACCTATGAGCCCAACCCCGCCCATCACCCCGCTGCTACAACCATCGGCTAACTCCTCCTTCTTCATCAAAACCCACCGACGAACTCCATCGCCGCCGTTCACCCCACACTTGCAACCACCGCTGCCAACCACCTCACCTTCACCTCCTCTTCTCACCATCGGAGCTCCCTTGAACCGCCATCTTTTTCACCACCTGCTTCTTCTTCTTCGACTTAAGAACCCAACTCCGATCCGTCGGCCGACCACCTTGCACCGTCGACCACCCTGCAATCGTCGCTGACGAACTCGTGCTGCCTCCTTTGCTCCTCTACCTTCAAAGCTCAACCGAGCACCCCCAAACCTAGCACTCGCTGCCCCGTGCTCACCTTTATGCAACCCCATGCACACCTCTACACACGAACCGAGCTACCTTAGCCCTGTATCCGTGCCATGCCATGCCCGCTCCTGTGTCATGTCGTATCATAGCTAAGCCTCGCTGTGGCCGTACCCGTGTCGTGTCGGTGTCGCCGTCGTGGTCATCAATTCGACTTAAGGCAAGTGGAACCCTTTTCCCTTGCAAAATCATGCTACTTTAGTTCAAAAAATTATATGATATTGTTAAATAATTTGATGTATACACATATGTGTGTTATCATACGTAGAGATATCATTACTTTTATAGCGACGAGTTTAATCGAACACCTATATTGTGAGCTATCATGTTTGGTTATATTGTATCGAACCCATCTTGGGTTTAGTGATCATATGAATATCATTTAGGTTTATTCATTAATTAATCGGGTTCGATCATCACTTGTGTACACCGGTTAAGTGCTCGATGCTAAAACAAAATCAAATATGGCAGAACTTAGGTCTACTAGATTATTTTAGTGAAAATGGATAATATGAAGAAAAAAAAGTTGGGATGAATATACGGACCCTAACACCATGGAATGTCACCCCCATTTAGATACGCCAAATCTGAAATTTCCCGTACATGTAACTTGTGGAAATCATAGTATATTAGATATATACTGGAATATTGTGTCCGAGGGCTTGTATCGAATCTGAATCGACAACCTAGAACCTCTGTATTTTGGTAATTCAATACGGCTATAACATAATGACGAAATCTGTTTGGGAGCACATCCCTAGACTATAGTCTAGAGAAGTACTGCTTATTGACACCTGAATAAAAATATTTGTATAACACTGTATAGAAATGAAGTTATGTGTAACCCTATACCGTTACGAAGATAATCTTGTTGGCTAACTATAAGTGGTGGTTTCTTTCAATTTTACTGTCATTTGATATTTTAAACATATTTTAAACCGTCGATAGGTACTGCGGTTACATGCAGGTTGGGGATCTCCAGTTTTTCTTGTGAAGTAGAAGGAAGGTTCATACAGAATGTGCATTGACTACCGAGCTCTGAACAAAGTCGCGATAAAGAACAAATATCTACTACCACGAATCGACGATCTGTTCGATCAGCTAAGTAGTTCTTGCGTTTTCTCAAAATTAGATTTTCGTTCAGGTTATCATCAGGTGAAGGAAAAAGAGTCTGATATTCCTAAGACGGCATTCAAGACTTCCTATGGACATTATGAGTTTCTCGTGATGCCATTTGGAGTGACCAATGCACCAGCCATATTCATGAATCTAATGAACCAAGTTTTCCGAGAGTACCTAGATAGGTTCGTTGTCATATTCATCGACGACATCCTGGTGTATTCTAAGAGTCGGAAAGAACACGCTGAACATTTGAGGATTGTCCTGAAGACTTTGCGACAGCATCAACTCTATGCCAAGTACAACAAGTGCGAGTTTTGGCTAAATCAAGTCGAATTTCTCGGGTATATCATTTCAGGTGAAGGAATCTCTGTGGATCCAGCTAAAGTATCAGCAGTAAGTGAATGGCCGACACCAAAGAAAGTGAAGGACATTCGAAGTTTCTTGGGATTAGCGGGATACTACCGAAGATTCATAGAAGGTTTTTCGATGATTGCAACACCCCTGACCAAGCTCACACGTAAAGATGAAGCATTTGTGTGGTCAGAAGCATGCGAACTAGCTTTCGTAGAACTCAAGTCAAGATTGACATCAGCGTCTATTCTCGTAATACCGGACCAAGCAGGAGGTTTTGTTGTGCATTACGATGCATCCGGTAAGAGATTAGGATGTGTTCTACATCAGCACGGAAAAGTTGTAGCTTATGCATCAAGACAGTTGAAAATTCATGAGCGCAATTATCCAACGCATGACTTAGAGTTGGAAGCAGTTATATTTGCACTGAAGATTTAGCACCATTATCTTCTTAGAGAATGGGTAGATATATACACAGACCACAAAAGTCTGAAGTATGTGTTTACTCAGAAAGAGCTGAATATGCGGCAGAGAAGATAGCTAAAACTTATGGAGGACTTCAACATCAACCTACAATATCATCCAAGGAAGGTGAATGTAGTTTCTGATGCACTTAGTCGCCAGCCACTATCAATGAATCTCACTGCACAGTGGAAGCTATAACAAGATTTGCACAAGATGGAGATTGAAGTGGTTATGTCAGGTAATACTTCAAAGTTGATGAACTTACAAGTTCAGTCTACTATTGTCAATCAGATCAAAACAGCTCAAGAAAGCGATGCCAAGTTGCAAAAGATCAGAGAACAAGTAGAAAGTGGACTTAAAACAGACTTCATCATCCATGAAGATGGATCTTTGAGATACGGAAGCAGATTGTGTGTACCACAAGGTTCTGTTTGGGAAGAGTTGATGAAAGAAGCTCACAGCTCTCCATACTCAGTACACCTTGGTGGTACAAAGATGTACAAAGATCTAAGTCAACATTACTGGTGGCATGAAATGAAGCGTGAAGTAGCCAGAAGCGTAGCCAAATGCTTGGTGTGTTAGCAAGTAAAAGATGAACATCACAGGACTACTGGTTTACTTCAACCATTACCTATTCCAGAATAGAAGTGGCAACACATCACCATGGACTTCGTGAGTGCACTTCCTCGTAGCATGAAAGGTAACGATGTGATATGGGTTATTGTGGATCGACTAACAAAGTCAGTTCACTTCATCCTATTTCGAGTTGACCAATCTACCGAGACACTAGCAAAGAAGTACATGGAAGTAAGTCTGAATCTAAGTAAGATTTAACTCTTCATAGCGTACTATTTCTTATACCCATGAACTCATGCAGGAGATCGTGAGATTACATGGATTACCATTTTTCATTGTCTCTGATCGTGACACCAGATTCCGATCGCAGTTTTGGCAGAGTCTGCAAGCTAGCTTGGGAACGAGTCTGAATTTCAGCACAGCTTATCATCCATAAACAGATGGTCAGTCTGAGTGAAAGATTCAGATCCTTGAAGATATGCTAAGAGTGTGTATATTAGACTTCGGAGGATCGTGGGAAGATCGCCTACATCTTGTGGAGTTTTCATACAACAACAGCTACCAAGCGAGTATTGGGATGGCACCGTTCGCAGCTCTCAATAGAAGGAAGTGTCGTTTACCATTAAGTTGGGACGACATCGGAGATATGGAACTCCTTGGACCAGAGATGATCGTAGCAACTGTGGATGTAGTTCGCACGATCAGAGAAAGAATGTGCATAGCCCAAGACCGAAAGAAGCACTGGGCTGATGCAAAATGCCGACACTTGGAGTTCCAACCGGGAGATCATGTGTTCTTAAAGATCTCTCCAAACCGTGGAGTGATTCGCTTTAGAAAGAGGGGTAAGCTCAGTCCGAGATTTATTGGACTGTTCGACATACTCGAACGAGTCAGAGAAGTGGCATATCATTTGTCACTTCCACCCTCATTGGAAGGAGTGCACAACGTATTCCACATATCACAGCTTCGAAGATATGTGAGCGACCCCAGCCACATCCTTAATCACTCCGAGCTCACTATATAGACAGACTTATCTTGTGAGCAGCAACCCGTTGAAATTCTGGACAGAAAGGTAAAGTCACTTAGGAACAAAGAAGTAAACTTGGTCTGAGTGATGTGAAGAAAAGATTCACCAGGATAATCAACGTGGGAAAGAGAAGACGACATGCTTGCAAGATACCCTTACTTGTTTGTAAATTAGTCCTTAGATATTTGTAAATTTCGAGAACGAAATTTTTATAAGGAGGGTAGAATGTAACGACTCTGTTTTAATGTACAAGATTTTCTTAAAGTTAATGTACTGAATGGAGTATTTGCAAGTCTGAGTATATTTTAAGTATTTTTTTGTTTGAAAAAAAACAATAAAGCACTTGTAGCTCACTGGTAAAATCTTGGATTGCTGTGACGTAGCACTGTGTTTGAATCCCACAAGCCACATATTATTTTTAATAATTTTTCTTTTAAATTTTTTGGAAACCCAAAAGTTTACACGTGCAGTACACGTAAAAATGAAAAGTCACTAAAATCAAACATATGGAATATGATATATGAATATCCAAGAATACGTGTCACCAATCCAAGACCCAACCCACCCCAATCGACCGCCGAGATGTGCAAAAGGACCGGCGCTGCCGGGCTTGTCCGCAGGAAATGCCTCCAAATTTTTAACCCTAACCCCTTGGCCTCCCCCCACTGCCCTTCTGTTTGATTTCTCTGCATTTATCCATAGAGTGTAATTTCACTCTTTAATTTTATTTTAAATACATTTTAATTCTATTTTAAATACATTTTAATTCCATTCTTCAATCCTCAAAACAGTAATTTCTCTTATAAATACAACATCACATCCTAGCCCTCTCCATTCTGAAATCTATTATAAAAAATCATCAAATTTTCCAAGTCAAAAAAGTGTACAAATGGAGTTAGCCCAAGGTCACTTTCCGGCGACAATTCGGGACAATTCCGGGGACACTATGCTCAGTTGATAAAACTGCACATTTGTTATTATATTTTTCCTACTAGTTCCATATTAAAAAAGGTCTTTATTATAATATATCATACATATGAGGGCTTATTTGTAAAAATACTATTTTCCATGTGTTGATATATTATAATTAGCATTTGGTAGGAAAATGTATGCAAATAATATCATTGACCAAATCTTAACTCTACTAAATATTATTTGAGTTGTTGTGCAGAATTTTCAGGTCTAAAATCAAGGAAATCAAGTTGTTAAAGCTAACCTACCTAATTAAGAAATCAAAATTAAGAAATCAATTATGGCAGAAGAAAAGAAAAGATTTCCAAGTTCCAAAGCTTCCAAAGATTGCAAAATGTCACAAAGATAGAACCACAGAAAAATGGTAAAGAAATCTCCACCATTGGCCGCGGATCCGTGGCCATACCATCCCTTAGTCCACGGATCCGCGGCAATCTTGAGGAGATAGTGTTGCAAATTTTGTGGGGTGAATCTTTACAGTTATCTTCCTAATTTAGAAGGAAGGGTTATGACTTTGGGACTATAAATAAAGACCGAGAGCCTCTTGGAAAAATTATCAAGCCGACGAGATCACGAAGTCCAAGACGGCTCACGCATCCAGGCTGATCATCAACGGTTCATCTACCTCCTTAGAAGAGTTCGAGAAGCAAACTAGTATTTGTAATAATTTTCTAAGGAAACAAAGTGTAATGAGTTTTGTTGATTAATAAAGGTAGCTCTTTTTCTTATTCTATTTCTTTGTAGTTTCATTATGAATTCTCTTTCCATCTCTTTTTCTCCCAACATGCGCGAGTAATTCTCCGCTTGTTAGGGTTCGTAGGATTATGGTAGGTTAATGAATGATGAAAATCCTTAAACTCTTTTTACGTCCTATAAAGTTTATAAACTTTATCAAAAGAATAATTAACATCCTAATCGGGCGTGCTACCAATTCATTGTTAGTCTCGACCGTGATTAGAGATTAGATTAATGATTGTTTTGGTAAAGGCTAGATATGAACGGAGTTCCGTGTCGAGATAGGGGTTAAGAGTGGGATTCCTTTTCCCTCCAGAAACCCTAATCTACATGCATCACTGTCGTTCTAGTTTTAAATCTATTAAAGGATAGAAAGAGTAATTTTTAATTAATCATCCATAACTACTAAATCCTAATGAACCCTACAAGCCCTCTTCTTATATAAACTTACATCCGTAGTTAATCTAGATCTATATTGTGCATCCGTGTTTAACGTAGATGTAGATCCTACAACCATTCTACAACATTCTTTATTCTTCCTCCTTTCTTTCTCAACACACCTAAGGTAAGAAAAAAATATTCAACGTTTCCCAGAGGACAACCTGTACTCATCTCGGTCTAGCTACAAGCGACACCATTATTGATTGCGGTTAACTACTACAAACACACTTTTTCGAACAATCAAATGGCGCCGTTGCCGGGGATACGTGCATAATTTTTTATTCTTACTATTTGTGTTGAATTCTTATACGATCAATATCATAAATAAAACAAAACTGCAAATTGTATATTTAACGATTATTGTGTGAATTTTGCGAGGGAATCTGGAGTCGCATACTTAAGGATACAGAGAGACAAAGACATTCATCGAGATCCAGAGGAGTACATGAGGCCACATAGCAAATTTCATCAAGTGATCCATCCTTCTTGCGGCGGATCCGCGGCAGGAGGTGCACATTGGCGGCGGAAGCACGGCCAGTTAGGAGATCTAGGTCTTCAGTCTTCTCTGGTAAAATTCTAACCTCCTCTCTCCTCTGAAATCCAACAAAATATCTTTTCTGCAGGATTTTTTGCAAAATATCGCCGCTCAAAAATCTTTTTGCAATGTTTTGTTTTGTGGTTTATTTTTGCATATTTTAATACGGATTTTTAAGGGGCAAGACCAAAATCCAAATTAGGTGGGGATTTCATCACCCTTCCTAAGCCCCACAAATCACAAACCGAGCATCTGCATCAACCCTACATTAATTTAAAAAATATTTAGACCAGACTCTAAGGACTGTCGTGCTCAATAAGGACAGAGGAAGGTCGTGGGTAATCTATCGCTTATCCGCATTACTTTTGTAGTGTCTAGACAAGTGTGTTGAAGGCTAGTGGTTATTAATTAGGCCCACTACTGTGGTGCCTTCCCACTTACCTGGCACTTACCTGGCTACAAGGGTAGTGAAGAGGCGGTAGAGGATTGATCCTGCGGCTTGTCCTTTGGAAGTCTAGGAGCGGTCTAGAGACTGGACCTAGGTAACCATAGTTCTAGGGTTGTTTTTGCATTTTTGTGTGATTTGTCTAAATCCGTCATTTTTTCAAAACAAACCAATTATTTTCTCCCATTTTTACCCATTCCCCTTCTTCTCTTCTTATAATGGGTGACCTAAATAGAAGAACACTTGCCGAGCTTTACTGTCCACAACCAGATATTTCTTGTTTTCGTAATCCGTTCGGTATACCATCCGGCTCTTCCATGTCCTTAAGAGATCATATAGAACAAGAGGGAAGAAACAGTTGGCCACCTCAGTCTAGGTCTTATCAACCGTATCCTAATCCTACACCTATTTCAGTTCATACCCATAGTGAGGAAGCCCCTAGACGAATGTCCATTGCTGAGCATATAGCTAGGGCTAGAGGCCAAAGTTTCAACCCGGACCAATATCAACCATCACCACCACTATCCAAAGAAGAGTTTGATAGGCGGTTTGTGGCATATAAGATGTCTATTGAATATAGCCAACCAACCAACCCATTTCAATATTCTTCTTATCATAATATTGATCCTACTCCCACCCAATTTTCGCAACCATTCTATTCCTATCAATCCAATCTGACTTTTCCACCTTCTCTAGACAGTTCTTCTAATCAATCATTTGGGAGTTTTAATTATCTACAGGAATTTCAATCTTATACTGAAACCCCTTATCAACCCAAGTCTAGTCTGGAGCAGACATTAGAAAAATTCCTGGAATTGTCGAACCAAATTAGGAAGGAAACAACAGAGTGGATGCAAGCAAAGAATTTCAAACCTACCCAAAATTTTTCAGTATATGATTCAGGCATAGGACAAAATGAGAATTTGGGTAGTGAGACAGAACTGTACACCCTTCCTAATCAAACCTCCCTATTCCAAACTGAAATCTACAACTCCAGTTTCATAGATTCATCAAGTACACCAAATAGAATGTTTGATAAGTTGTGTGACTTTATAGTGTTTGATTTACCCGACTGTGAAGGGTCCATTTCAAGTGAAACCATACCCAACCCTTGTGATCTCTACACCTCCACTCTTGAACCAAAACTGATTGAAAACCATACTTTTGATGAGATGTTTGAGAATTTTAACCTTCACTTGAATGAGGTGATTGACGTTGGGGATATATTGATTGATGAACCCGAAATTTTGGATGATTTTGTCCCACCAATTCATCAAATCCTTTCACTTCCTTGTGGTCATCATCTTGAGCCTTTAATTCTTCCCGAACCCCAAATATGTCTTGAAGTTGATAATAAAGGTATACCCGAAGAAATACAGCCTCCATCTTCCACATCTGGTACAGCAACACTCGACACACCAATTTGTTTACCCATTTCACCTTCTATTTTCTCTGGTTCTTCTTCTGTTCCTATAGTTTCAGTGAGTTTTGATGAATCACACTCCGTTAATTCAAGTTCAATAATACCAGAAATTCAACTTGATTTAGATATTTTTGAAAAGGAGGTAGATGAGTTTTTCGAGTCCTCTACCTCAATGATTTTTGATGAATCAAGTAGGATAAATTCTGGCATAAAACTCTTTGACAGCAAAATGTTCAATCACACCATTGATAAAAGTTTTGAAGAGCTTTCTGCTGATGAACTTGAATTTTTAAACAATACGGATTTTGTGATTGATCAATCTCCACCTATAGAGGTTGAACCGTCACCATTCCTTCTTTCTAACCATTCACATTCATCCTCATTCTTTCTTTTATCTAATTTCAAACCCTTTCCAGACCACCTCTTATCCCTTCCCCACTTTTTCTTGACTCGATACAACACATTCTTCCATCAACCTATACGCTATACTGATAAAATATTTGAATGGTTGGTGTTAACTTTTGGTCTTTGTAAAGTCTTACTTTGACCAAATGACTCACCCCCTCTTAAAATACTTCGTATTGTCTAACTCAAGTTTGAGGGGGAGGGTATATTTTTGGCTCTTGAACATAACTTTTGTCCTCAAATTTGTGAGCCAAAAATAAGTTTGGGGGAGGATTTTCACTTTCATATATTCTTGCCCCCATTATTAATTTCCTCCCAAGTCTACAGGTTTTTGAGCTTAACGGATGACATCAGTGAGGACACTGTTGTAAACAGGTTTGGGGGAGGTTTGTGCTTATTTACGCATCAATTTGCATCATACTTTGCACAAGCACAACATTTTCAAAAAAAAATTTAAAATTTTCTTTTATAACAAAAGAGTAGAAAGTGAAAAATTACATCCAAAAGATAGGAATGTTTAAGAAAACAAGAAAATTAGAAGTTTTCTTAAACGAACTAGTAATAAGCAGTTATGAGCTGTTGTCCCAAGGGTTAGTAAGATGAAGGAAGTCACTAATCTGAGGATAAAAATAAGTCTGAAAAATAGTTTCTATTCTGCAAGCTAAACATTTGAATGTTAATACCCTACTATATGCACTTACACACGTTTTGAAACTCGGGATAGTAGAGGATATCTTGAAATGCTCTTGTCTAAAAGCCAAACTATGAAGGAAATAAAAAAATGAAGAAAATATAAATAATGAAAAGAAAAATGAACACTGGTTTTGTTATCGCCAAGGCAGCAATAAAAAAATATAGCGAGGGTGCTTCATCACCTAGTGCCTTAGACCAACTGGTTTGGGAGTCACTGCTAAGCCTTAGGTGGTGCAAGACGAGGAAAATATTATCACCTAATCAGCAAGCACATAAGTAATCGGTCGGTTAGTACCTCAAGAAGTATTAACGGTCGCATGAAAATGTGTGAGCAAATCTAAATATTCATTAAATTAAAAAGTACTGCGGCAGATGGACAAGAGTATGATAGCTTGAATTGAATTCTCCGAGTGTAGGGATGTTCTATTCACACACGTAGGGGTATATGATCGATGTTTGGTTGAAAGGTAGGAACGAAAAATAAAGACGTTGTTTTATTGAGGGATGATGTGATTTCTAACATCTTTTCATGACGATTAAGATAGGGCTCATGACAACTGAAAAGCTAGTGTAGTTGGAAACTCTAAATTTTCAAAGTATTTCTTTTATGGTTCTTATCTTTATATGTAAATTTCACCATCTCTCATTTATTATAGGATTTTGTGGGTGTAATCCGCTGAAAACCCTCAGGAGACAACACTCCTCCTACTAGGGACACCTAGAGGTTTAACGGCTTGTTGCACGTGCTCAGTGCAATCGTGTCTGCCTACGAAAGTATGCTTAGTTTTCTACTTTCTTTTTCTCCTTCTCTTGAATAAACTAGTTTGCTCGGGACGATCAAAGATAAGTTTGGGGGTATTTGTTCAGTTGATAAAACTGCACATTTGTTATTACATTTTTCCTACTACTTCCATATTAAAAAAGGTCTTTATTATAATATATCATCATACATATGAGAGTTTATTTGTAAAAATACTATTTTCCATGTGTTGATATATTATAATTAGCATTTGGTAGGAAAATGTATGCAAATAATATCATTGACCAAATCTTAACTCTACTAAATATTATTTGAGTTGTTGTGCAGAATTTTCAGGTCTAAAATCAAGGAAATCAAGTTGTTAAAGCTAACCTACCTAATTAAGAAATCAATTCTGACAGAAGAAAAGAAAAGATTTCCAAGTTCCAAAGCTTCCAAAGATTGCAAATGTCACAAAGATAGAACCAAAGATAAATAGTGAAGAAATCTCCACCATTGGCCGCGGATCCGCGGCCATACCCTCTCTTGGGCCACGGATCCGCGGCAATCTTGAGGAGATAGTGTTGCAAATTTTGTGGGGTGAATCTTTACAGTTATCTTCCTAATTTAGAAGGAAGGGTTATGACTTTGGGACTATGAATAAAGACCGAGAGCCTCTTGGAAAAATTATCAAGCCGACGAGATCACGAAGTCCAAGACGGCTCACGCATCCAGGCTGATCATCAACGGTTCATCTACCTCCTTAGAAGAGTTCGAGAAGCAAACTAGTATTTGTAATCATTTTCTAAGGAAACAAAGTGTAATGAGTTTTGTTGATTAATAAAGGTAGCTCTTTTTCTTATTCTATTTCTTTGTAGTTTCATTATGAATTCTCTCTCCATCTCTTTTTCTCCCAACATGCGCGAGTAATTCTCCGCTTGTTAGGGTTCGTAGGATTATGGTAGGTTAATTAATGATGAAAATCCTTAAACTCTTTTTACGTCCTATAAAGTTTATAAACTTTATCTAAAGAATCATTAACATCCTAATCGGGCGCGCTACCAAGTCATTGTTGTCTCGACCACGATTAGAGATTAGATTAATGATTGTTTTTGTAAAGGCTAGATATGAACGGAGTTCCGTGTTGACATAGGGGTTAAGAGTGGGATTCCTTTTCCCTCCAGAAACCCTAATCTACATGCATCACTGTCGTTCTAGTTTTAAATCTATTAAAGGATAGAAAGAGTAATTTTTAATTAATCATCCATAACTACTAAATCCTAATGAACCCTACAAGCCCTCTTCTTATATAAACTTACATCTGTAGTTAATCTAGATCTATATTTTGCATCCGTGTTTAACGTAGATCTAGATCCTACAACCATTCTACAACATTCTTTATTCTTCCTCCTTTCTTTCTCAACACACCTAAGGTAAGAAAAAAATATTCAACGTTTCCCAGAGGACGACCCGTACTCATCTCGGTCTAGCTACAAGCGACACCGTTATTGATTGCGGTTAACTACATACACATAAAATTCTAGATCAATCACACCGTAACACCACGAAGTTTCCATCTTGTTCCCATACCTCCCCTCTCTCTTTTCAAATAGTAAGTCCCCTCTCTTCTATTCTTTTCACATATCAAAACTCTCTCTTTTCAAATGACGTCGGTAAGTGGAGTTGCCCGACTTTCAAATTCTATTCTCTTTAAAATAATAATTTTTCTTAGGAAACAATTATTCAAATTATTATACCTTACTTGTTAAACATTAAATAAAATCTTAGAAACCAATTTCACTATAAAACTCCATGTAAAACAATTTCTATTACACTTTTACGGTTAAATATCACAATCTTTATATTCGACATCTTTTATCATATTTGCTTGTATTACCTTTAGAAAAATCTCACGAGATAATGACCTACCTCTCACAACACACATCTTGACATATCACGATTGTTTGAAAATAATATTTTTGGACAAATACGAATTTACATTTAAATACCATAAACTATTTAAAACTGTATTCATTAAATTGTTTTAAATTAAATTCCTTGCAATTAAGCATCTACAACCCACTTTTGGGGAACCTGATTTGGTTGGTGCGGGTTATCGCACATCCATCGGACTTGTAGGGCGAGATGCAGACCTCCTCACGGAGCATACGATCTCGATGGAATTTTTAATACAATTTTTAAGAAAACATGATTTTCTATTTAATAAATAAATTCTATTTTTAATTATATATATATATTATCAAAATATCTATTTTATATTTATATAAATTCCATGTTTTCTAAACACAAGAATCACAAGTTTCATGAAAATACCATCAAGAATTTAAACAAGTCAAATTTACACAAAAATATAATATATTATTCAAGCTAGGTATTTATTCACTAGAATACCTCACTTTTAAAATTTACATCCATGAAAATCATAAATACGATAAATAAATAGTTGAGAATTATTTTGAAATTATACTAAAACTATTTTTCACAAAACCCCCTCAAGCTATATTAATTTACATTAAGGACCCTAAATATAGATTTAAGCGGGACCAATTCTCTTGAGCCTCAGGGAGCCGGTGAAAGTGGTGCATGCCTATTTAAGGAAGAAAACTATAACGGGTTTATCAATGGTAATTGGCTTGGAAAAAGTCATAAATCCTGTCGTCCATGTGCAGCAGTTACCGATAACTCCAAAACCTAATTCAGGAATCCAATTCTGTTTAAGTGTCTGACTCAGACAGAGTCTCAGTCTAATTTGAATACAATCCATATAGGAATACAATTCAAATATAACTCCAATACGACATGAATCCATATATACTGGAACTTGAACATGAATACCGGAATACTATCAAATATCAACATGACTCGACTGGACCGAACTATGGATATATATTGACTTGACTACATGACTATCCGTTTATATCCTTATCCGTTTACATGAAAAATTTATACTATGGTTTCGGCAAGTCTCATACAACAAATCAATACAATATGCATTACGGGGTTTTTAAGGGGTAGACTGGTACAGAATGTGTTAAAAGTGGCATGATGATGGTCACTATAATACACCTAACCTGAACATCCGTTGTCGTTATCCTGTGGGTTTTGACGAGGCCTTGTACTCCATATACCTTAGTCCACGGAGCAAGTTGGACTCCTCTCGTATACACTGGCACATTCTGTACCAAGCTACAAACAACTACGTTAACATAACAAACATAACCATATATACTTTAAATGTTATATTCTCTGTCTATTCTCCTTTATCTTTTGGGAATTACCGAGCGATTGTTCGATGACGACATTCCTTTTCCCTTCTTTATTTGGAATGTTGTCAGGAGGACCAGACTCTCTGGAGATCGAGCCTAGCCAGGACGATTTGGAGCAGTTCATTGAGGACCCAGAGCTCTAGTTCGCTTGTATATACTTTTACTTTCAGTTCATACCATTGTATAGGCATTGCTTTCCAGTATTGTATTTATTTTCCAGTGTATTGAAAAGAATGTTTAATCAATAAAAAGTTAATGTTGATTTATATCTTTTGTCATTTCTTGTATACATTTATTATATTTCTTATTTACGCTTAACGTGTTTCCTTCAGAGTAAATACGTCGCGGGCCTCGTCACGTCTCCTTACCCATACTCTGGGAAGCGGGGCGTGACATATACTGCTGGTTGCATCACCACTCAAGTTCATGTTTTTGAACCTCATCTACCTTATCATTTCCACGTGTTCTACATCATTAGTTGTTATTTTCTTTCATGTTCCACTATTTGATCATGTCCCTTACTTTTCAGGCCATGGCTAACCCTAGGGCAGCACCACTTCTTGATGAGGACACTCGGTCCTGCATTTCTTTTAACTGTATACTAGTGAGTTCAGATGACGAGATCGATGGCCCACAGGTTATTTTCGACGACAGCGATTCCGAGGACGAGAGAGTCGAACTTGCAGCTTCAGAGGTCAACATGATCAATGACTCGGACGATGAAGAAGAGGATCCCGAAGAAGACCCAATAGAAGAGGATCCTAAGGAAGACCTAGTAGAAGAAGACCTGATCAGTCGAAAATACTGCATTTTTAACACGGCAATTTCCCTATCATTTGCACTCATCTAGAAGTGTTCGGTATTCATATTGCACATATTAGAAAAACATCTCTGAAATACCAGATTGCATGTGTTAGACTTTAAAACCGGAACTTTTAGGGAAATTGTGTGTTTATCATGGCATCACATCATCCTTGTATTGCGCAACTCTTGTCTTGAAGTCTGTGCAGGAAATTGCAGAAACCGAGCAAAAATTTATGAAAACAGTGTTGATAAAATACGCCAACTTAATGATTTCAGATCTGGAAGCAATTCAGAAGGAAATATAAAAATCAACATATCAGAGAAAGGCCCACATATCAGCCCAAGGCCACAGTAGAAGATTCAAGCCCTAAGGCCTCCAAAGCGCCGCGGTTCCGCGGCGAGAGCTTGCTTACGCCGCGGAATCGCGGTGTGATGACGTCATCCTTGGCTCAGTTTTTCTCCACATGTCTAAAATAACGGCCAAAGCTTCCAGAATACTGTAGAAACTCCACGTGGCTCATCTAGAAGGCTCGGCTTAACAAACTATTTCTAGAAGGCTCTTTTAACAAACTTTTGGAGGGAAATTCAAATCTTTTGCTAACAAACTTGTGGAGGGAAAATTCAAATTTAAAATCCTAGATCTAGGGTTTTGAGGTCTATAAAAGAGAGGTTAGATCTAGGGTTGAGGTTGTTCAAGAATCACCATCATCTTCTACTCACAAGTTGGGTGACACGACTTGTGCCAAACCCCAATTCAAAATCAAGATCAAGATCCCGAGTGCAATTCAAGCAAGAGAGCCTTCAACCTTTAGAAGCGACGCCGGATTTCAACGGAGCAAGAGATCCAAGCCGATCCGCGACTCAAGGAGCCGAGCGAAGCCGAAATCGACGATCTAGTTCCTTCCTTTTGTAAATTCAAGAGAGTTGTAACGAAATTTGTCGATAAATAAAGGTGAAATTTCTATATCTTGCTTATCTTTTGATTCAACATTATGATTCGATCTCAATTTGTGATTGCATTTATTATTATAATGTTTGAGTAAAACTCCGCTCGTATAGGAGTTGTGACGATCAATAGAATGATGATGATTTAAATCTTTTTATAATTCTTAAATCCTATAACGATTGTAAATTCTTGTGAATCAAGTGATTGATGACCTAGTTTCAGGATGATGCTTTCTTGATTGTGTTCACTCGAAACTAGGGAATAACGATCGATCATTTGATTAACTAGAAGCTGGAATTTGAATGAGATTCATTGAAAGGATAAAGGATAAGACGAGGAAACCCTAGCTTCTTCGCAAAATCCTTAACCTCGATGAATTATCATCGATCTAGTCTCAATTAGTTAATGGATAAGAATATGAAATCATTAGATCTCATCACATCTATAGATTCGATCTACTCCTACGAGCTACACTTCGAATCTTGATTGTTGGTTGGAAATCATCCCAAATTATCACTTCTTGATTTTAATGCTTTCTTAGATCTAGATATTTTCTTTTTCTTGAAATGCAATTTTATAAATCATGAATTGTTTTCTTTTCTTTCCTTAAATTTTCGATTCATCTAATTCAAAAGACGAACGATTACACTTTCCCTGTGGACGATCCGCACTTACTAACGCGCTACATTCGACACCGTTATTGATTGCGGTCAAATATTTTTGGTTGTGATTTCTACATAATTTTCTCAAACCGACACATCCGGAAATGATCAATCAAATGGCGCCGTTGCCGGGGATTGTGCGCTAATTGTTCGTATTTTGAAATTTGAGTTGAAAAGTTTATTCCGTTTCTATTTTTAGATCAAAACTTGCGCAAACACTAATACGTGTTGTTGTGATTTGATTGCGAGGAAATCTGGAATTATCGGAGCTGGAGAAAAAAATTTCTGAAATTTCCAGAGAGCAGGAAAAGTGAACAGAAGCTTGCTGGAAAATTTTGGAGTTGTGATCAACTCATCCCACCGCGGTTCAGCGGCATTAAGCCTCTTACACCGCGATTCCGCGGCAGATCCACCTCCTCTCTGTGCCAATTTTGCTCTATGAGTCTCTATCTTTCTTATCTTCTCCTCTGTATGCTCCAATTAACAATTTGTGCAGGTTTCTTTGCAAATAATTGCAGCGCCGCAAAAGCAAAATAAATTGTGCGTGTTTTGATTTTTTGGTTGTTTGCATATTAATACGGATATTAAGGGGCACGACCAAATCCAGATTAGGCGGGGAGTTCATTACCCTTCCTAAGCCCCAAAAATCAAAAACTTGCATCCGTATTTACCCTCATTAACTAAAAGAAATCTAGAGATGACTCTAAGGACCGTCGCGCTCACTTAGGACAGAAGAAGACCGTGGGTAATTCATTGCTTATCCGCGTTTTCCTGTGGTGTCTAAGGCAAGTGTGTTGAAGGCTAGTGGTTATTAATTAGGCCCACTACTTATGTAGTGGAGTACCTTCCCACTTACCTGGCACTTACCTGGCTACAGGAGGACAAAGAGGCAGTGGAGGATTGATCCTGCGACTTGTCTTTTGGCAGTTAGGAGCGGTCTAGAGCCTGACCTAGGTGACCAATAAAATTAGGGTTTTGCTTGTTGCATTTGTTGTGATCGCATCATCTTTTCAAAAATTCGTATCATTTTTCAAAACAAACACCAACACTTCATTTCCCCTAATTATAAGTCACGCTGCCATTTGTACTAACCCTTTTTAGTGCAAGATAGGCTGGACACGGGATTCTAGTGTCCGTTAAGTCCGCGTTTCCCCGATCGACCCAAAAGTCGGTATTTCTACATTTATCTCTTTTTTACCCACCACCACACCCACATCGATGGATCCATCTCCATCGAACTTCTTTACCACTACTCTGCCGCCGTTCGTTGGTGCGCAGAATCCACCCCGCATCTCTCTCCAAGAGAGGTGCTATCCTACACTAGGCCCCCTTTCCACCTGTCTTTCCATTCCACCAGCCAACGGGGAAAATTTTCAAATAAAACCCCAATACATCAACCTTCTACCAAAATTTCACGGTCTCGAGTCTGAAGACGCATATGTCTTTATCACCAAATTTGAAAATATATGCGCAATGATGGGTACCTCACAGCTTTCTATAGATGCTATGCGTCTACGTCTTCTCCCATTCACCTTGTGCGATATAGCCGAGAAGTGGCTGTATAACACTACCGCACATTCCATTTCAAACTGGGAAGAATTCGTCAAAGCATTCCTTAAGAAATTCTACCCACATCATAAGACAGCTCGAGTCCGTAGCGAAATAAATCAATTCACCCAGCTTCCAAATGAAACATTTTCACAATGTCTTGAATGCTTTAAGGATCTGTTAGTTCAATGTCCACATCACGGAATCCCCAGATGGGAACTGTGTCGAATAATTTATGAGGGCATTAATCCTAATACATAACAGACCCTTGAATCCATGTGTCAAGGAAACTTCATGACCAAAGATGATGGGGAAGCCTGGAAATTGTTAGAAGATTTCGCTGAAAAATCGTTATAGTGGGAGGGTGTGAGTCAATCGTCTAGGGCTGGCAATAACCAATCGGATGTTTCCATAGGAGTTAGAGCTGACATTTCAGCGTTGCAAAAGAAACTTGAAACTATGGTAAACAAATTTTTAGCCGCCGCCCTAAATCAAATGTCACTCTTCAAAACTGTATTTGGATGCTGTTCTGATCCATCACATTTGACGGAAGAATGTCCATTGAATTCTCCGTTTCAAGGTCACGAGCATACCAATGCCGCATTTCAAAGACCTAGAAACGATCCATTTTCTTCCACATATAATCAGGGTTGGAGGAATCACCCTAATTTTGCTTGGAACCAATCATAATCTCAAAACACGGTTCCAACCCAACACAATTTCCAAAGGGTTCCTCCACCACAACAGCAACCACTTCAATTGAGTTAGCACCCCTTCCAATCACAAAACTTCCAAAATTCGGCCAACAATTTTGCACCACATGAAAACTCTTTGCAATTGACCGGTACAGATAATACCTCTGCACTAGCACAAACCTTGGACACTTTCATGAAACAATCCATCCAAGGGACGGAAAGTTTGCAATCTTCCATCGAGAATGTGATGAAGATCATTGTCTCTCAAAATGAGAATATCAAATCGATGGAAGCACAAATTGCACAACTAAAAGCTGAAATGAGTGCAAGAGAGAAAGGGAAACTTCTAGCTCAACCTTTACCCAATCCTGGCTATTCACATCATGTGGATGCAATCACGTTGAGATCTGGAAGAGTGCTTGACAATCACGTTGGGGAAGAGATTGATGACACAGAAAAATCTATCAATGATACCCCGGATGAGACCTTCCCTTCCACTTCTACTTCTAATTCTGACCCCAGTTCTTCTACCCCACCACCTTCTTGCGAGCCTATTCTTCGTTTCCCACAAGGCTCGCCACCTCAGCCCATCTCTTCTAGTTCTCCACGGACGATCCCCACTTCTATTCTGGGATCGAGTCCACACACACTTCCTTCTTCTATGATGGACCCAGCGCTTATTGCTAAAGCACCTTATCCTAATCGGTTAAGGGCTAACAAATCAAGTCCACATATGGAGAAGATTATGGACATGTTTAAGCAAGTTAACATCAACATCCCTCTCCTAGATGCCATCCAACAAGTTCCGTCCTATGCGAAAACTCTTAAGAACTTGTGCACTAGGAAAAGGAAGACTCAAGTGCCCAAGAAGATATTCATAGCAAAGACTGTAGACACGGCTTTCCCCCAACAAGTACCACGGAAACGTAAGGACCCTGGCTGTCCTACTATTTCTATTTCTATTGGGGAAAAACACATCAACCGTGCTCTACTAGACCTTGGCGCTAGTGTTAACTTGCTTCCATATTCAGTCTATGAGCAACTAGGTATCGGAGTGTTAAAACCCTCGAGCATAACTCTCCAGATGGCTGACCGATCAATCACCAAACCTAGGGGTGAACTGGAGGATGTGTTAATAAAAATCGGGGAAATTGTATTCCCTGTGGATTTTATTGTACTTGATACACAGCCTGTAGCGAACCCACGGAATCAAATTCCGGTGATTTTAGGTCGCCCCTTTTTGGCCACTTCTAATGCTATCATCAACTGTCGTGATGGTTCTATGACTCTATCCTTCGGGAATAGGTCAATAGAGCTGAACATTTACAAGTTGGGAAGTGTACCCTCCGAACCTACTGCTCAGGTCTGTTCTGTCGACTTAATGGATGTCGACAGCAGCGAATTTGATGATCCTCCTGATACCGATCTAGACTCTTTTCATACGTTATTGTTTGACCCAACTATGTATCATACACATACGGACTCTTCCACCGAGGTGTCCGGGTCAACAACTAACACTGATTATGAATTGCTTGTAGAGTCTGAAAATCACCCCGCGATTTGTGATGACATTATTGTTCGGGGTATTGATAGAACTTTTGAGGAGATCTTCGCTGATGAACTCGCATTTTTGAATGACATGGGTGTTGAGATGAATCATGTCCCAATCAATGAAATTGAACCTCCACCCCTTCTTCTGAACTGTAAAAAGAATGCAAGTAATCCATCGCATTCACTGCATCGTCTCTCCAAAATGAGACGCACACACATTCTATTCCACCACTTACCCTTTCCCCACTTCTTCTTCCACCAACCAGAGCACTGCATTGATAAAATTTTTGAATGGTTGGTGTTAACCTTCGGTCTTTGCAAAGCTTGGCATCGACCAATGATTTTTGACCCCCTCATGTGATTTTTAAAGCTTAACATTGTTTAACTCAAGTTTGGGGGGGTGGGTATAATCGGGCTCTTGAAAAGAAAATTTTTACAAAATGATGAGCCAAGAATAAGTTTGGGGGAGGTTCTTCACTTAAATATTTTGTCCCCGTTAATAAATTTCCTCCCAAGCTTACAGGTTTTTCGAGATTTAGCAGAAAGCAACAGTGAGGACACTGTTGAAAACAAGTTTGGGGGAGGTTTGTGCTTATTTACGCATCATTTGCATCATACTTTGCATAAGCACAAAACAATTTTGAAAACCTATAAAAATTTTAAAAATTTCAAAATATAAAAACACTTTTTGTACATAAATAAGATAATAAAAGATTAGATAGTGAAAAATTACATCCATGAGATTAGAAAAATTTAAGAAAACCAAGAAAATTAGAAGTTTTCTTATACGAACTAGTAATAAGTAGTTATGAGCCGTTATCCCAAGGGTTAGTAAGATGAAGGACGTCACTAATCTGAGGATAAAAATAAGTCTGAAAAATAGTTTCTATTCTGGAAAGCCAAACATTTTGAACGTTGATACCTTGCTATTCGCACTTACACACGTCTTGAAACTCGGGATAGTAGAGAATACCTTGAAATGCTCTTGTTTAAAAGCCGATGTATGAAGGAAATAAAAAAAATGATGAATAAAATATAAAATGGTGAAAAAAATGGACACTGGTTTTGTTATCGCCGAGGGCAATAAAAAAAATATATAGCGAGAGAGCTTCTTCACCTAGTGCCCTAAGGCCAACTGGTCTGGAAGTCACTGCTATGCCTTAGGTGGTGCAAGACGAGGAAAAACACCAAATAAGCAAGCACATGAGTAATCGGTCGGTTAGTACCTTAAGAAGTATTAACGGTCACATGAAAGTGTGTGAGCACATCTAAATATTCATTAATTAAAAAGTACTGAGGCTGATGGGCAAGAATATGATAGCTTGAATTGAATTCTCCGGGTGTAGAGATGTCCTTTACACACACGCAGGGTGATATGATCGATGTTTGGAAGAAAGATAGGAATGAAGAATAAGACGATGTTTTATTGAGGGAGGACGTGATTTCTGACATCTTTTCAAGACCATTAAGATAAGGCTCATGACAACCGAAAAGCTAGCTTAGTTGGAAACCCTAATTTTCAAGGCTTTTCTTTTACAATTCTTTTCTTTAAATGTAATGTTCATGATCTTTCTTTTATTATTGGATTTTGTGGGTGCAATCCGCTGAAAACCCTAAAGAGACAACACTCCTCCTACTAGGGACATCTAGAGGTTTAAAGGCTTGTTGCACGTGCTCAGTGCAATCGTGTTACCTACGAAAGTGTGCTAGTTAGATTTTCTCTTTCTTTATTTTCTCCTTCTCTTTTTAAAAAAAAGTTCACTCGAGACGATCGAAAATAAGTTTGGGGGAATTTGATCAGTCGAAAATACTGCATTTTTAACACGGCAATTTCCCTATCATTTGCACTCATCTAGAAGTGTTCGGTATTCATATTGCACATATTAGCAAAACATCTCTGAAATACCAGATTGCATGTGTTAGACTTTAAAACCGGAACTTTTAGGGAAATTGTGTGTTTATCATGGCATCGCATCATCCTTGTATTGCGCAACTCTTGTCTTGAAGTCTGTGCAGGAAATTGCAGAAACCGAGCAAAAATTTATGAAAACAGTGTTGATAAAATACGCCAACTTAATGATTTCAGATCTGGTAGCAATTCAGAAGGAAATATAAAAATCAACATATCAGAGAAAGGCCCACATATCAGCCCAAGGCCACAGTAGAAGATTCAAGCCCTAAGGCCTCCAAAGCGCCGCGGTTCCGCGGCGGGAGCCTGCTTACGCCGCGGAACCGCGCCTTAATGACGTCATCCTTGGCTCAGTTTTTCTCCACATGTCTAAAATAACGGCCAAAGCTTCCAGAATACTGTAGAAACTCCACGTGGCTCATCTAGAAGGCTCGGCTTAACAAACTATTTCTAGAAGGCTCTTTTAACAAACTTTTGGAAGGAAATTCAAATCTTTTGCTAACAAACTTGTGGAGGGAAAATTCAAATTTGAAATCCTAGATCTAGGGTTTTGAGGTCTATAAAAGAGAGCTTAGATCTAGGGTTGAGGTTGTTCAAGAATCACCATCATCTTCTACCCACAAGTTGAGTGACACGACTTGTGCCAAACCCCAATTCAAAATCAAGATCAAGATCTCCAGTGCCATTCAAGCAAGAGAGCCTTCAACCTTTAGAAGCGACGCCGGATTTCAACGGAGTAAGAGATCCAAGCCGATCCACGACTCAAGGAGCCGAGCGAAGCCGAAATCGACGATCTAGTTCCTTCTTTTTGTAAATTCAAGAGAGTTGTAACGAAATTTGTCGATAAATAAAGGTGAAATTTCTATATCTTGCTTATCTTTTGATTCAACATTATGATTCAATCTCAATTTGTGATTGCGTTTGTTATTATAATGTTTGAGTAAAACTCCGCTCGTATAGGAGTTGTGACGATCAATAGAATGATGATAATTTAAATATTTTTATAATTCTTAAATCCTATAACGATTGTAAATTCTTGTGAATCAAGTGATCGATGACCTAGTTTCGGGATGATGCTTTCTTGATTGTGTTCACTCGAAACTAGGGAATAACAATCGATCATTTGATTAATTAGAAGCTAGAATTTGAATGAGATTCATTGAAAGGATAAAGGATAAGACGAGGAAACCCTAGCTTCTTCGCAAAATCCTTAACCTCGATGAATTATCATCGATCTAGTCGCAATTAGTTAATAGATAAGAATATGAGATCATTAGATCTCATCACATCTATAGATCCGATCTACTCCTACGAGCTACACTTCGAATCTTGATTGTTGGTTGGAAATCATCCCAAATTATCACTTCTTGATTTTAATGCTTTCTTAGATCTAGATATTTTCTCTTTCTTGAAATGCAATTTTATAAATCATGTATTGTTTTCTTTTCTTTCCTTAAATTTTCGATTCATCTAATTCAAAAGACGAACGATTACACTTTCCCTGTGGACGATCCGCACTTACTAACGCGCTATATTCGACACCGTTATTGATTGCGGTCAAATATTTTTAGTTGTGATTTCTACATAATTTTCTCAAACCGACACATCCGGAAATGATCAATCAAGACCCAAATGAAGATCCTTAAAAAGAGGATCCTGAGAAAGACCCTGTGGAAGAGAATCCAGAAGTGGGCCCAAAAGTGGGCCCAGAAGAGGCGGAACCTATGGAAGAGGATTCCGTAAAGGAAGCTCCCACCGAAGAAAAGGGACCAGGAGAAGGAAACCCTATAGGAGAGGAGTCCGAAGACGAAGGTCCGGCCGAGGAGAAGTCGGAGAATGAAGTCTCGAGTAAGGAGGAACTAAATGATGAAGAATCTCGAGCAGCTGTTCCTGCAAGGCACTATGGGAATGGACGCCCCTATCTTAGCACGAGAACTTATCGTAACTTTTTGAACTTCCACAATCGCGACTGACGTGACTTATTTTCTTTTCTTCGGGCCAAATAAAAGTGATGTATAACTTAGGGCCACGTTTATCTCTCAACTATACTCTGTCAAAATTTTCAGGAATAATAAATTTTCGGTTCGACCAAATTTGTCTAGAGTATTGTACCTTTAAAGTCCGCTTGATGCATTGATTGTTCCTTCTTACAAAATTTCTTTTCCCTTCTGGCAAGTTATTATTATTATTCTATCCTTAAACCTTGTAGTCACCTAACCCCTAGCTTAGTCGAAACTGTGGTTAGCACCGCATTCCTGATTCCATCTTTCGATTAGGTCATGTCTTACCACAATCTATACCCTGGCTAGTTTACTATGCATTACTAGTATTATTTTCTAGTACTATAATTACATTTAGTGACATTTGTTATTCCAAATTTAGTTATCTCTCTATTTTGTATTTAGGTATTTTTTCTAATTTGCGTATTATTAACTACTTTTGTTTTACTTACTTGCTTTAAATACTCTATTATTTTCAAATTTTCAATAGTTCTAATGTACACTGTATATTTTATTTTCTAGAGGATTTTTCCTACTAATGATTTTCACACTATCGTCCTTTTATTATGTAGTTCTATTCTTCATGCCATTTGTTTGTATTTTATCTGCTTAAATTACAGGATTTCACTTCGAGTTATTTGCTATTCTATATTTCCTTTAACGTTTTATTGTTTATTATAATATTATCATTCATATTCATTTCGTTTGTTGGTACTCTTTTGTTTAACTCTCAAAATGTATATTAATAACGGTTTGGGTTTTCTTTAAAATTAGATTCATCTTGATTTTTCTACATAGTATTCTCCTTCTTTCATTCTTGTTTTATGCTAACAATTTCCACCATTTTTGTATTCCGTTGGTTATCTATAAATGTATTTCGTTCGATTTAGTATTACTGCAATAAAATTATTGTTATTCAACATGCTAATACGTGTTTATTTACTTGTACCAATATCACTATTATCTCCATATTCTTGTATTTTATTTTCTCCGTACATTTGCACCTATAGTTTAGTCCTGGCTTATACGCTAATTGTTGTTATCTGGCTTGTTTACTAGCTCGCTTATTTTTTGCTTTATATTTTTTTCTTTATATTTTTACCGTATGAGTACTCTCAAATATTTTGCAGTTGCCTGATTTGTAACCTTAGTGACATGGATTTGGTCTTTAAGGTCTATCAGTCAATCCTTCGCTATTGATTATTATTATTATTTTGTTCTTCATCATATTTGGATATATGTAGTTTATTACTATTATTATTTGTTATCTCTTTGAACTTGCAAAGTATTGTTCCTTTTAGCTGCTCTATTTGCTTACATGTAAATGTTTGATTTTTCTAGTGCTTTCGCATGACTTTTATAACTTATTGTTATTTTAATTTTGAAAACGAAATTTTTGTAAGAGTGGTATGCTATAATACCCAGTTCCTTTTGTACGGCAATATCCATATTTAAATAAAGTGTTATTTCCAAACTTTGTACATTTATATTTTTATTTATTTTATTTATTTTCAAAACCCTAACCTATATTTTTTACCCATATAGTTTTCACTAAATCTCACCCAATGGCTCAAAACCCAAACCCAAACTCTTTTCTCCTTTCTTTTCCCCAACAATCTCTTTTCTTCTTTTATTTCTTTTTAAATTCCCAAACCAAGTCTCTCTTTCATTATCTCATTAAACCACATTTTAATTCTCCAAATAAATCCCATTATTCACCATTTGATTTTCCTCTTAACCCTCATTAATCCCTATAAATTCCCTTTAACACCCAAATAAAATTCTCAATTAAATCCCCAAATTAATCCAATTAAATCAATACTTAATTCAAATTCTCTCCCTCTTTTTAAACTCTCTCTCACTCTCTCTCTCTTTATCCCTCGCTCACTCCCTCCCTCTCTCATCTCGATCTCCCATTCCCTCTCGTTTCCCTTTAAAAACATCACCCAAACCACACCGGAGCTGTCGCCATCACCTCCGACTCCCCACCACCGCCTCCGACAACCAACACTGAGCCCTCTCCTCCCCTTATACGTCCCCTCACACCTCATAATTGACACACACCCTGCCGCCGACCAAACCCATCGCCTACATCCTCTTGAGCATCACCGGCGAGCCCCTCCCTTGACGCCTTCCTCTTCCTTTATCACCTGTGAGCCCAACCCCAGCCATCACCCCGCTACTACAACCACCGACCACCTCCTCGTTCTTCATCAAAACCCACCGATGAACTCCATCGCTGCCGTTCACCCCTCACTCTCAACCACCGCTGCTAACCACATCACCTTCACCTCCTCCTCTCACCATCGGAGCTCCCCTGAACCGCCATCTTTTTCACCACCTGCTTCTTCTTCTTCTTCGACTTAAGAACCTAACTCCGATCCATCGGCCGACCACCTTGCGCCGTCGAGCACTATGCAACCGTCGCTGACGAACTCGCGCTACCTCTTTCGCTCCTCTGCCTTCAAATCTCAACCGAGCACCCCCAAACCTAGCAGTTATTGCCTCCGTGCCCACCTTCGTGCCACCCCATGCGCAACACCGTGCCCACCTCCGTACTAGCACCGAGCCACCCCATACCCTGCACCCGTTCCCCCTCCCGTGTCACGCCGTATCGTAACCAAGCCTTGCTATGGCTGTACCCATGCCATCTCATTGTCGCTGTCGTGATCATCAATAAAACTTAAGGCAAGTGGAACCCTTTTCTCTTGCAAAATCATGCCACTTTAGTTCACAAAATTATATGATATTGTTAAATAATTTGAGGTATATACATATGTGTGTTATCGTACGTAGAGATATCATTACTTTTATAGCGATGAGTTTAATCGAACACATATATCATGAGCCATCGTGTTTGGTTATATTGGATCAAACCCATCTTGGGTTTAGTGATCGTATGAATATCATTTAGGTTTATTCATGAATTAATCGGGTTCGATCATCACTTGTGTACACCGGTTAAGTGCTTGATGCTAAAACTAAATCAAATATGGAGGAACTTAGGTCTACTAGATTACTTTAGTGATAATGGATAATATGAAGAAAAAAAAGTTGGGTTGAAAATACGGACCCTAATACTGTGGAATGTCATTCTATTTAGATACGCCAAATCTGAAATTTCCCGTACATGTAACTTGTGGAAATCATAGTAAATTAGATACACACCGGAATGTTGTGTCCGAGGACTCGTATCAAAGCCGACTTGAAATCCTAGAACCTCTATATTTTGGTGATTCGATACAACTATAACACAATGACGAAAATTGTTTGGGAGCACGGCTCTGGACTACAGTCCAGAGCAGTACTGCTTATTGACACCTGAATTAAAATGTTTGTATAACTCTGTATAGAAATGAAGTTATGCGTAACCCTATACTGTTGCGAAGATAATCTTGTTAACTAACTATAAGTAGTGTCATTCAATTTTACTGTCGTTTGATATTTTAAACGTATTTTAAACCGTCGATAGGTACCGCAGTTACATGCAAGGACAGAAGGTATACCTTAGTCTTAAACAGTGCATATCTCCCAGCGCACAGTGGATATTGTCGATCCGTTGGATGCGTTGGAAACATAACTAATAGATCAAAATATTACCTAACTGTAGCGTTGCCTAATTCTGATCTCAACAGGGTGGAAAATGTGTTACAAATTAGACCTTCAGTTCAGGAACTGAATTTCCAGCAGAGAACACTTAAAATGAAATGACCGTAACTCACAAACCTGAAACCCGATTGACCTGAAACCAAGTTCGTTGGATTGCTAATTAAGTTTAATTTTCCTTTTTTTTATATTTTTGCTTAATTGTGATCGTACGATTTGATATTATTTTCTGAATTCTTGAAGCGCGTAGTGACTTATATTGCACATGACTTGTTTAGCAGCATAATTCACATATTGACCCGACCGTGATACCTTTAGTGATAATGAGCGCTCTTATTGATTCTTAGCGAATATTTTATTGTCTAACATGAGTGGTATCTGATTAGTTGTGTCGGGTACGCCATTGAAAAATGAACGATTTGTGATAGTGAACAGTGCAGTGAAAAGTAAATAAAACAGTGTTATTAGTGCGTACTTGTACACAACTAGCCACATACTTATAGTTATTGAAATCTGGGGGAAAAGGGAAAATCAAAGAGGAAAGGAACTTGTATTTAGCGAGGTTAGAGATTTATAGGATGATCATTCGAACATCGACTCTTATATATATAAGGTTTGGACTTGGCGGTCCAGCTGATAGGATTATGTCTTGGGCAACAGTGGGCCGTAGTCTCGGGTATATACGAGACCCTCATTAAACATGATCACTCCTTTCTATAATTCAATTTCAAATTAACCTAGAGACCAATAGGAACATAGCTCATATACTGCATCGATAATGATATATTGATTTCCTGCATTCACTGTCTCCACTGTTATTACCTTTTATTTTCATGCCTTATTATTGTTATCATATTGTTGTTATTGAGTCGTCCTGATGACCTAAGTATGCATGCTCGAAGGGAGAAGGGGACCTGACTTATTTCGAGAAGATCACGGAGGTCCGGACCAGAGAACCGGTTGTATCTTTCCTTTGATATCCATGATTAGTTGTCCCTTTTGTTTTCATCCATTGCGCTCAGTCTCCTTTATATCTGATAGTTCTGGTGACTGCATTCTCTTTATCCATGCTATGTTTTACTGATTACCGTGTAATGTTAGAGACTGAAATGTGACTACGGCAGGATTTTTTTTGACCATAGGAGTATGGCTGGCCTAGTCATCCTCGTATTCCGTATTTTGGGAATCGGGACGTAACACACACAGTTAAAAATATCCGGAAGGCTTGTGATTGAGGCCCAGATAAACTTCAAAACATTTGAATTCTTCTATTTAACATATTTTATCACTGTATATAAAATCCGTACTATTGAAATTATTGAACTAGATACCTATATAGGACTCATAATTCAAACATAACTAGTGCATAACAGCCATAATAGCTTTACATGCAATATAACCAATCAAAGTTGAACTATGGGTCCTATATACGTATCTAGTTCAATACATCCAACCGTACTGATTTGATATACGGTGATAAAATAGGTTAAATAAAATAATTCAAATGTTTTGAAGTTCATCCGAGCCTCGATCACAAGCCTTCCGGATATTTTTAACTGTGCGTGTTGATTTTGTGAGTTTATGATCGAGGAACATATGGTCTTCATATTATTTTAATTTTTTTTTTTGTGTAAGCTACGTTAACATCGAAGATCGCATCCATACGGTTGTGATTTTGTTTCTGAATATATATATATATATATATGAATTTAATAAATATAACGGCTAAATTCTCAATATCCGAGTACAAAAATTCAATTTCAACGTTACGAATTTGTTTTATAATACCCAAATAGGTTACATACCAAATATATCCCTATTTGAAGACTATTTGTTCTTCGATTATAGACTCACAAAATCAACGCACACAGTTAAAAACATCCAGAAGGCTTATGATCAAGGCCCAGATGAACCTCAAAACATTTGAATTCTTTTATTTAACCTATTTTATCACCGTATATCAAATCCGTGCTATTGAAATTATTGAACTAGATACCTATATAGGACTCACAGATCAAGCATAACTAGTGCATAACAGCCATAATAGCTTTACATGCAATATAACCAATCAAGGTTGAACTGTGGGTCCTATATAGGTATCTAGTTCAATACATTCAACCGTACGGATATGATATACGGTGAAAAAATTCAAATGTTTTGAAGTTCATCTGGGCCTCGATTACAAGACTTCTGGATGTTTTTAACTGTGTGCGTCGATTTTGTGAGTCTATGATCGAGGAACAAATGGTCTTCATATTATTTTTTGTGTAAGCTATGTTAACATCGAAGATCACATCTGTACGGTTGTGATTTTTTTTCTGAGTACATATATTTTTCGATATATTTATTTGAATTTAATAAATATAAGGGCTAAATTCTCAATATCCGCGTACAAAAATTCAATTTCAACCTTATGGATTTGTTTTATAATACACAAATAGGTTACATACCAAATATAACCCGATTTGAAGACCATATGTTTCTCAATCATAGACGCACAAAATCAATGCACACAGTTAAAAACATCCAGAAAACTTATGATCGAGGCCCAGATGAACTTCAAAACATTTGAATTCTTTTATTTAACATATTTTATCACCGTATATCAAAGCCATGCTGTTGAAATTATTGAACTAGATACCCATATAGGACTCACAGCTCAAGCATAACTAGTGCACAACATCCATAATAACTTTACATGCAATATAACCAATCAATGTTGCACTGTGGGTCTTATATAGGTATCTAGTTCAATACATTCAATTGTACGGATTTGAAATACGATGATAAAATAGGTTAAATAAAGAATTCAAATTTTTTGAAGTTCATCTGGGTCTCGATCACAAGCCTTCCGGATGTTTTTAACCGTGTGCGTTAATTTTGTGAGTCTATAATCGAGGAACATATGGTCTTCATATTTTTATTTTTGTGTGTGTAAGCTACGTTAACATCGAAAATCGCATCCGTTCGGTTGTGATTTTGTTTCTAAATATATATATATATTTATCTGAATTTAATAAATATAAAATTCTCATTATCCGAGTACAAAAATTAAATTTCAACCTTACGAATTTGTTTTATAATACACAAATAGATTACGTACCAAATATATCCCAATTTGAAGACCATATGTTCCTCGAATAATAATGTCTTACTTAGTCACATAAGGTCCCACTTAGTGTGTATGTTTGATTGTTTTGAATTAAGTTGACTTCATACACGATCTCTCTCCCTCTCCCTTTCTCTTGGAAGAGTTCTCTCTTCCTGTCTTTTGGTTTTCCCGAATTGGTTTCTTTTTTTGTTGTCCCCAACATCAACCCTACACGATCTCTGTCCCTCTTTCTTGCTCATCCTTGTATTCAACTGCTCCGGCTCTCTCTCTCTCTTTCTCTTAGCAAAACTTGCTCTCTCCCTGTCATTTCAACAAATCAAGCTGGTGTTTTTTGCCCCAACTTGAACATTATCAATCATTCTCGCCGGAGATCTTGACCAGCCTTTTTCACGATTCTGGAAGGAATAGCTGAGCCGGAACTAACCCTGTCGCTGAAGGTCACCACAACAATAACCTAGAACACAACCGAGATGATGATCCACGGCCGAATCCCAGTCCTTCTTCTAACTCTAACGTTATTCCTTGCTCCGATTCCACAGCCCAAAGTAATAATCATTCTACAAATCCAAGCCCTGAATCAGATACATAGAAACAGATGTCAAAGTATGTGTATCTTCATTGCTATAAATTCATTTTAATTCTTTGTATGGATACTTATGACTTTTGTTTTGTAATTTGAATTTAAACAATTTAACTTTCTGGTATCAAGTTCTTAAATAATATAGCAGATAAAGGGAACGAAACTCAGTACCACTTCGCACATCACCGAATACAGAGATTTTATGCAGGAGATCAGGTTGGAATTGCCCAATGAAACAGTAAATTCACTGTTAAGTACTCCTTTTGGGCATTACTTGGCATTGTCCTCTTTTAGCCCATGATAGACTAGTTATAGATATGCTGATCTCTTGTTATGACAAACAGTTGGGGAAGTTCAGAATAAAAGATTAATTTCATACACTAGATGTTGACTGGGTTTCTGGTCATATATGGATGACGAATATCGGGGAGACATATGTTCAAGGCAAGAGAGAAAAGACGCCGCTTTGGTTCAAATACGTTGAGAAGGAGCCATAAAACATGAATGGCCGTAAATTCTTGCAGAAGCAAATCAAGGAGCTTGTAGGGGGTGCTGAAACAATCTCAAGACCCTTAATTATTTGATGATCTTGCTAAGCTGATCATTGTCTATCAGCTTACAATGATTTGGCTGCTACCACCTAGCGATGTGGTTCCCCTATCCTGCTTTAGTTACCTCAAAACATATAAGGTTATCAACAATGGGAACTAGGCTCAAGCTATTCACTCTTACTTGATGCAAAGGGTAGAGAACAGAAACGAAACAGGTAAGGGTTACGCGGTTGGATGTCAAGTTCTACTTGCTGTAAGTAGAAAAGTACTACTTAGCAGTAGAAATGTCCCACTTAGCAGTAGACAATCCGACTTATCAGTAGAAAGTCCCACTTAGTATTAGAAAAGTCCCATTTAGCATTAGAAAAGTACCACTTAGCAGTAAAAAGTCCCACTTAACGATAGAAATATCTCACTTAGCAGTAGACAGACACACTTATCAGTAGAAAGTCCCACTTAACAATAGAAATAGCCACTTAGTAGTAGAAATGTCCTACTTAGCAGTGGAAAGCCCCACTTAGTAATAGAAAGAGATACTTAGCAATAGAAAAGTCCCCCTTAACAATAGAAAAACCCACGTATCCTTAGGAATGTCCCACTTAGCAATAGAAAAGTCCCACTTAACAAAAGAAAATCCCACTTATCATTAGGAATGTCTCACTTAGCAATAGAAAAGTCCTACTTGGGAACCATTTAGCACCACTTTAAAAATTATATTTTAAAGGTTACTCACAAACCTATATGGTCTTTTTCTTTCAGCTCTTCTATTTTGAAAAGACTAGATTGAGGCAGCCTAAATTTATCGATCCAAGCAGGCCACCGATGCAGCATTGGTCTTCAATTGGATCGTTTAGGCATTCTCGAATAGATGCAAAAATGAGCCAGATGGCGCCTAAATTGATGGGCATTGATTTTATCATATATTCCCAGGAAAATAAAACAATGATAGTGTTGTATATAGTGCCCTCAGGTCAATTATTGTAATCACAGGCAGACGATTATGATAATCGATAGAAGACCTATATGGATATAACAGTCTTACTCGAAATAATAGTATACTATTTGATTTGACTCTATCATCATGTACATGCATTATGTGGTATTACAGATCACTATTACATGTTGATAGAGCCCATATGATACTTTCTTGACTACCAGTATTATGATGGCGATCATATATGTGGGAGCTGGGTGGTCCATAACCACATCCTTAAATGTCTCTAGTCGAGTGAGTATCGAGACTGGGAATTGATACTCCGGAGTAGACTAGTGTATACTTTTCGAGACCCCGACGAAGGGCAGTGGTCGGTCTCACAAGCCAATGGTGTCAGTTGGTCACCTAAGATAGTATACAGGTGCTCACTGGAGGTGAGTACACTGAACGGACTCACCGGGAATATGCTAGATGGTATTATACCTATTGTCAGATAGAATTTCTCAGGTGACATGAGTACATGTTAGTATGTCGACCTAGGATCGTCATTTTTCTCGTGTGAGTTCCCTTTGTGCTTTGATTACTACCCTACCATGGCTCAAAAGAGTCGTACAAACAGGTTTTAGTTGGGTATAGTACCCAGCCACATGGAAGCAGTGAACGGATCGTCGGGGATTCACCTCTTCCGATATTGGGGGTAGATGTCGCGTGTGCACAGGTGGCCATCACCAAAAATCCATGGCCAAGGTGGACGATATTTACTGATTTGGATCAGTAGTCTCTCAGTGGGTGATAGGCTTCACACCGACATGAAATATCGCGTTATTAGAGATCTGACTTTATCCACCCCCTAGACCCGGTATGCAATACTCTTAGATAAACAGACCGGACTGTACAGAGATTGTCACAGACAGGCTCGGTAGGGGTACAGATGAGTTTGCTCGTCGGCCGTCCTTGCGTTCAGTACCTGGGTAGCCATTACGTACAGCTAGTGCCACTGACATGTGAAAGGGATTTTACGTGTCGTATTAAGTTAAAAGTTACCGCAATCAATACGGCATCGCATGTAGCTAGTCGTGATGAGTACGGGTCGTCCGTAGGGAGATGATACGTTTTAGGTTCTTATTCTCACGAGTTAAGCCAAAGGTCGGAAAAGCTCGTTTCTATCCTAAGAGTTTGTATATTCAAGATAAGGTTTGTTAGGGATAGAGTGAGGTTAGTTTAGGTTAGGAAAATCTATATGCTTAGCTTTTTGTCTTACTTGACTATTGATGCTAAGATAATCGGCAACAACGTGGATTAGGGTGCTTAAGCACGATATTTGTGATTGTGCGCGAAGTCTGACTAATTGACCCTTGTCCTTTCGATCTTGTCTCTTATCTTTCGCCTCCGGCTAAACCAAATTCAACCGGTCACATTTAGAAATCATCGCTACCGTGGTAGGGTAGGGTGCCTAACAAAGTGCTTACGTGAAGTTTGAGCGGAGTTCAATAGGCAAGGTATTGGACAAAGGAAATCATAGGGAGAATCCTAACTCAAATAACAACCTTCTCATTCCTATACAAGAAGAACTACTCAAAAACCATTACAAAAGTGAAAATAAAACGCAAGAGAGAAGACATCAAAGAACACATTACAAGTAAGTAAATGTAAGAAAAGTAATTGCAAGTAAAAAGTAGAAGGTACTAGAAACCAAAGTGCAAGTATGAAAGTTTCATTAAGTTCAAATACAAGATACAAGTTATGAGTTCAATAACCAAAACATAAACTTGCAAGCTTAATGAAGAGCTTGCAAGATCAGAAGAAGACAAGGAACTCAAAATTACTTGACTACTATATATAAAGAACTAAAAAAATTACTAAATTGTAGAGTGAACGTGCAAAAGGGTAGTCTAAGTATGACCTAAGCTTGCTCTCTGATCTGGTATTTATAGCGAATTCATCACCAAAAATAGAGTATAAGAGTGAGGTGATATGATAGAGAGGAGAGCCCACAAGAAAAATGAACACAAATGGAGAGGTTAAGGCCGCAAATTGCAGCTACTTTGGATAAATTGGCGACCAATTCAAGAGTGGTGGGGCCCGTCTTGGTTGTGTGATCTCCTGGCTACTCTGCTATCTCACTGTATTTGCAATTTCATCTAATTATCATCTGGATGAAATCTGGAGTTTTGGAGGGGGAAATGTTAAGCTTTTAAACAATCACATCACACCTTTATCTAGCACTCATCACTTGTGCCCACTTGCCCAACTTGATCCACACCACATCATGGCAGCTATCAGGGTTCATGTACCCAAAATACTTGTGTTCACACTTGTAAATATTGTTGTGGCATATTGGACCATTTGTATTAAAAGATTGTTCACACTTGCTTGTCGTAAAAATCTTCAAAAATAATGATCGGTTTTCCGTTCCGGTTGCAGTGTCGGCTCACAAATGTCGTATCCGTGCATTTGAGTGTGTTTCCAGTGTTTTGTGACGAATACCTATATTCTGTATTTATTGAGCAGACACGGATTAATAGTACCGATATAGCATAAAAATGACAATGAATGGGCGGTATTGAAATACAGTTTTTCGTGATAAACAACGTGCTTGTAGTTAAACGCACTGCTGGCGTATTAACTAGTGTTTAGAGTCCCACACAAAGGGTTTTCCCGATTCATGCGATATGATGTAGATGGCGTATGTTGGTATATACAGGTGTCCGATTAAATATGTGTACAGGCTACACGGATTTTAATCAGACGGTTGATAATACCCGCGACTTAGGATTAAGCCGGATTATTAAATCAAGTTTTGATTTAATAATTTGTATATATATTTTTAATATATGTATTCTAGTATTATTGTTCACTATTCATTTTCTCTCTTGGCTATTCATATTTTTATATGGATACGCTTATATGTATTTCGATACGTATACCGGGTTGTATTCTGTATTAATACGGAATTTGTTCTAGAAGATGGACACCTCATTTGTGAATATTCATTTAAAAATATTCATGAAATGAGGTGGAGGGTGAGGTGGCATTGAGCGTGGTTGAAGACATGTAGAGAAGAATGGGCTTCATTATTTTATAACAAATGTATTATGAGATTTTATTTGTATGGTTGTAAAATGAATAGGAAGCCATTCTATTTTCTATTCTTCATACTATCATTCTCTCATTCTTTCTTGAGTTGCTCATGGCTATTTTTCCTCACCTCCTCCTCTTTCTTATACAAGCGAGCCCCCGGCAATTGAGGACGCACCTCGTCAAGTCAGTGAAGCGAAGCGGAACGGCAAGTCAAGTGAACGAATTGACTTGCTATCTTAAGCTTAGATTTGAGAGAGGGAAATAGTGGAAAATTCTTACATCTCCACTCTCCATTCCAAGCAAGCTTGGAGTGTCGGTTGCTTCAATAGGTGAAGCTAGAGTTTGGATTGTTTCCCTCAGGTGGATCATTTTCGGCGAAGGAGGACCATCTTGCAAGCGTGATCTAGAGCTCTTAAAGAAAGTTTGAGGATGTGAGTATTGCTAACATAGTATATTAGTATAGCCCACTAGTTTTTTGTTAGCAAGTTCTAGCTCTTTAGTTCGATTCATGGTTTTCGAACTTTAGCAAACTAGAAACTTTTGAAATCCATATTGCCATCTTCTAAAAATAGTTTGCTATTGCACTTAAGTTCCCAGCAGTGGTATCAGAGCCGGGCTAAAGGCTATACTTGTTTGCACTAATTTAGAGTTTCGATCGACGGAATTTTCTGAATCACATTTCTAAAATTCATGCTTGCTGTTCAAATTTCAATGTTGTTCAAAAAATATTTAAGGTTGCATAAAAATTATGTACAGGCAAAATTAGAGCTAGGAAAAAAATTTGGGCACCTAAGTCCAAAATTCGGCCGATGAATAGCTGCCAAATGCACTGTTTGGCCGCTGATTCACAGCCAAATTTTAGCTATAGTGCCTAAAATCTTTTCTGGGGCTCTATTACATGGAAATATGATTGTCGGAATATTTAGTTTTGGTCTAAATTTGTTTGTGTGCTAGTTTATATTTGGGGCCAATGCGAAAAGTTTTAATCAATCGAAATTTTAAATTGGCGTTTTTCCATGCATTTGTTTCTGCAACCGTGAATATCATAGCGCGGTATAATCCGACTGGTTGCTATATGTACAATCAGATGGGTTAACGAACATGATATTCGCGTTGATGTTCTGGGTTGCTCTATGATTATCGTTGTGTTGGATTTGTCGCCATGGATAGCCCGGTGTACATAGTATTACATGTAATTCTCTGTGATATAATGTATATTCATATTGCGTGACGAGCATCTTGTATTATTCTTTAGGGCGCATCCTGGTTGCGGAAGTAGTCACCGTTGTATATTCAGGTTTTCATTACTGTAAGTCGATGCCACGCACTCGTAGGTTCGCGGGGAGATGGAGTTTGCAAAAAACGATTTTTATATGCTTCATAATATTGACTAAACTCCAGGATTGATACTAAACCCTAACTAACTAAACATGTAAGAGATTTAACTACTATGTTAGAAAGTTATACCTCAAGTTTCTAGTCCTTCTTCTTCTTGTACTCATCTTCCTCTTCATGATCTCCTTGGAGTGTGTATGGATCACGCCTCCTCGTCGGCCTCTTGACGTCAAAGAAGATCCACCCAAGAGTGCCTACCTTGAGCTTCTACCTCTAAGATGAGATAACTAGGTTACCTAGAGTGCTAATCTAAATGACCTAGAGGATGTAGAGAGTGATTAAGGATTAATAAGTCTTACTAATCCTATGTTTCTCAACACATGAGACAATTAGGGTTTGAGGAAGAAGAAGAGAAAGCTTGAGGAAAGAGAGTGTTTTTGATAATTATGAAAATGAATATGGCTAATTGTGATGGATATGAGGCATGCCAAAATATCTCACTAAAATCTCCATGTGCCACCTTACCTCTCACATGATATCTAAGTGCCACCTTACCTTTCACATAATATCTAAGTGTCACCTTGTCTCAATAGCCATTAAGAGTCACCAAGTATTCATTCTTCATTCATAATTATATAACACCTCATATATCCACTTCATTAACCATTTAACATAAAATGGTAATACAAGTAATGAGGTGGCTTCTTCTAGAAGCATTCTTGAACAAATTACAAGAATACCCCTCACCGTATATACATACCCGTATCCGTATTCCGAAAAAATATGAATACAATGAGACGAAAATAATCCGATAATCTAATACTAGGATCCAGCTTAAACCAAAGCCCACTAGTATTATCTGTCCGAACATGATACGTACACATGTACACGTATATGTTCGAACCCTGTCGTAAAACCATACGACCTCTACATTGTTTCGCCCGAAGCAGGGAAACTCTTTATATGGGACTCTAAAGACTCGACACTACGCTGGCAGTGGATTTAACCACAAGCGCGTCAGCGGTAGTAGCTGCACGTAACGGCTATCCAGGTATCTGTCGATAAGAAGGCCGATGAGCAAACTCATCCGAACTCCTACTGAGCCTATCTCTGATAATCTCCGTACCGTCTGGTATGTTCGTCTAAAAGTAACGCAAATCGTGCCTAGGGGCGGTAGCCGTCAGATCCCTAATAGCGCAATAAGTCGTGCCGGGGTAGAGCCCAAAACACCCTGAGAAACTACTAGAGTACATACCAATAAATCTCTCTTGCCCTGGCCAGGGACTGTGTAATGGCTTTCCGAACACAGTGCGACATCAACCCCAATACTGGGAGAGACAAATCCTATCTAACCGCTACTGTCTCCAAGTGCTTCGGGACTGCACCCAACTACTACCTGTTTGCATGACTCATTAGAGCTCATGGTAGGGTAGTAATCTAAGAACGGTGGGAACACACTCGAGGCGAAATAATAGTGTCAAGTCAACGGACTATGCTGTACTCATGTCACCTGGGAACTGCTACCTGACGATAGTTATAGTACCAACCAGCAGTTCCCTATGAGTCTGTCCAGTGTAACTCATAACCCAATGAGCACCTGCATACAATCTCCAGTACGACGTACTAATGGCTGTGGGACAGACTAGCTCCCCTGTTGGGATGAGAAACATATACACTAGTCTATTCTGGAGTATCGATGCCATGTCCCAATAATCCTATGACTAGGGACCTGTATAAGGATGTGCTTATAGACTATCCAGCCCCCACTAGTGTGACTGCCATCATAACACTAATAGTCAAGCAAAGATCCTAAGGGCTCTACCAATATGTATTAGCGATACGTTAAAAGAAACATATACACATATTAAGATAGAAACAAACCAAGTAACATACTACCATTTTGAGCAAGACTGTCATAAAATCTGTGTATATCCCAAGCTTCCAAAATATAATATACAAACTAGTATTATACGATAATGGCCTCTAGGGCATATATCACTAATAATCTCCCACTTGCACTAAGGCCATGTGTTGGCATATCGCAGACCTATCATCTCGAATAGCCTCTCGAACTGCATCTGAGATGGCCTTTGTGAGTGGGTCTGCAGTGTTGTTCTCCGTATCAACTTTCCGTACATCGATCTCCCGGCGATCCACGATCTCCCTGATCAGGTGATACCGCCTCAAGATATGTCTAGACTTCTTATGGGACATGGGTTCCTTCGCCAAAACTATAGTCACGTTGTTGTCATAATACAGAGGTATTGGATCAACAATGGATGGAACCACCTAAAGTTCTGTTAAGAACTTACTCATCCAGACTGCTTCTTTTGCGGCGTCATGTTCACATCATAATTTTGCTTTATTATATTCCCCATTCTTATTCATTTTACAAATAAACAGGTGCTTTTGATCCATGTCTGCTACATAGTTGCAGGTTACAGGTTCTCAGAACAAAACAATGAAATTGATGAAAAGATGATACAAAAGTGAGACTACGACCGACAAATGGAAGAATCTTGATCATGCCTACAGTTTGAGGGACAATGAAGATCAATGAACAAGTTCACAAAGTACAAAGGCAGCGCAAGGTTCAAGACTTCGACATGAAGCAAGGGGTAAAATCTACGACATTATTCACTGTGGAAATCTGGAAGAAAACTAGAAGACAATCTGAGAAACCAAGCGAAGAAACAAGAAGCAAAATACAACCAGAAGCAGCCCAGAAGAAATCAACCAACAAGCCCTCTATATGGCCGCGGGTCCGCGGCCATACATGGCTCTTGGCCGCGGTTCCAGGGCCATGATGAGCCCGTATCGGTGTGAACATTGATGGTAGGTGGCGGTGCGTTGATTAGTCTTCTTAGAGTATATTTGTAAATGCAGATGTGAATCGAATGTAACCCTACGGTTTCTATGATCTATAAATAGAAGCCCTAAACCTGTTTTTGAGGTATGCCTCTTTTTATTCATCTATTCAGAATTTTAATTCGGTGTAAATGTTTGAAGAGAGCCATCAAATAAAGTAAGATTTTTTTTCTATGCCCTAGTTTTTAAATTCCTTTCTGCCCTAGTATAGATTTTATTATCTGCCCTAGTTAATTAGTTTAGCACTTTAATTATTTGCCGTAGATAAAAATGTTTCTTTTAATCAATTCCCTAATGAGTGAGTAGTTCCTCACTTGTTAGGGTTAGGAATAGGAGAGGTTTGAGAGATGAAAATCTCTCACCCCTTTCTTGCCCACTACATATTTTTACAGGACTCCATGCATACATACACACATCGCTCACTACGGCACCCTATCCCAAGAGGTAACGGTGATACCGTAGTTTAAAAGACCGGTTGTATATGTTTTCCATGGAGGTTAGGTAAGAATTAAGAAAGGAAGGACAAGAACCTAGAGGAAAAAACCTAGTTTCTTCCCGATGGCACTAATCCACTTTATTAATTATTACCATAACACCTAATAGATCTTAATTAGGTCATAGAAAGTGGTGAGGAATATTGACTTTCCAAACTTAACCTAAACCTAACCCTAGCAAGGTTTTAATCCTAGTCTAGATCAATCTTAGTTTTTAGTGATAATCAATCCAACACCGTTTGGAATTAACTCGTTAGAACAAATTGAGAATACACAAAATCCCTGTGGACTGACCCGTACTCACCGGCTAGCTACCAAGCGACGCCGTTCTTGATTGCGGTAAAATATTCTTTGATCACAAAACATCTGCATAAATCAAATGGCGCCGTTGCCGGGGATGGCGTAGTATTTTCTTTTTGCAATTTCGGGTTAATATAAAATCATAAAATTCATAAAAACTAAAAATATAAAAAATATAAAAAAAATTTATCATCTTGTTCTTGTTTGAAGGGTGTTCCGTTTGAATTTTTTGCACGACAGACGAACGAATTCAGATCTGGAAAAATCCAGAGAGCAAAACAGAAAACCCTAGATGTGAACAATAGAGGAAAATCAGAACAGAGGAACAGAAGAAGTCTCGGGAACTGAACCGCATATCCAACCGCGGAACCGCTGCTAAAACGTGCCTTCTGCCGTGCAACCGCAGCCTGGTGGTGACGTCAGCAAGAAAAATTCCCACTGTAAGTTTTCTCTTCTCCTCTGTAACCCCATTATCTTCTCTGTAAAAAGTTTCCTGCAGGATTCTTTGGGCAAAAACTTCTCCCCTTTTCCAATAATTTGATCTTGTGTAGGATTCTTTGCGCCACGCTAAAAATAAAAAAAAATTGTTTGCAAGTGATTGTGTTTACTGCTTTGCATATCTAAATTGACTTTAAGGGGCTTGAACACCAATTTAGATTGGGTGGGGATTTCATTACCCTTCCCAGGACCCCAAAAATCACATAAAGCATATTGCATTGACTATCAAGTTAATTAAAAAAAGATTAGACTCAGCCCTAAGGACTTCGCGCTCAATAGGACAAAGGAATAGTTGTAGGCATCGACCATTGATCATAACCTGACTTTGTGGTGCCTAGGCTAGACAGGTAGGGAAAGATAACTTTAAAAGGCCCGTCTCACGGTGATTTGCGAGCGAATCTCTCCTTTCTCTACTTGTGCTTACAATTGGCGGTGAAGAGGCGGTTTGAAGTCCTCACATCTTGCCCTTTGAAACAGTTAAGAGCTGTCTAGCTGACCTAGGTGACCCTAGATCTAGGCTTGATTGTGCATTTGTGATTGATTGAACGTGTGTCTAAGCCTTTTATTGAAAATCTTTTTGCAAAAATCTCCATAAAAAAGGAAAAAAATTTAAAAATAAATAAACTTGCTACTTGTCGCTGAGAAATCCGTGCACCCCACTTACACCCACTTTCTTCTCATTGACGTTTTCTTACCCCCACCTTCTGTTTTTCACCTTTTGACTACACTACCTCTTTAGTGTATGTCCGGTTGGACTAGGGACACTAGTGCCCTATTAGTCCGTGTCTCGTTAGTACCGACTGATGACGCTTTCGACTCCAAAGTCGAAATTCATTCCACTTCTTTACCTTCACCTTCACCTTCACATTCTTCTTCTAAGGAGATGTCGGGATTCAATCCTAACAACCCCTTACCCGCGGGACTGATTCCACCTCCACTAGGTGCGAATAACCCACAACACCTACCTGTTGAAGCCCCCCAACGAATCGCGCTCCAGGATCTTTTCTACCCTATCCGCACCGCCTTACCTACTTGTCTTTCACTCCCACCGGCAAATGGGGACAACTTTGAGATCAAACCCCAGTTCATCAACATGTTGCCAAAATTTCACGGACTGGAATCTGAAGATGCCTATATCTTCATAAACAAATTCCAAAATGTTTGCGCAATGATGAAGACAACCCAACTTTCTGATGATGCTATAAGGCTACGTGTCATTCCATTCCCCTTATGTGACCTAGCCGAGAAATGGTTGTATAGCACAGCATCACACTCGATTAAAAATTGGGAAGAGTTTGTTACAGCTTTTCTAAAAAAGTTTTACCCACATCACAAGACCGCGAGAATTCGCAATGAGATCATTCAATTTTCCCAGCTTCCTTCCGAACCCTTTTGGAAGTGTTTTGAAAGATTTAAAGACCTACTTGTTCAATGCCCTCACCACGGTATCGAGAATTGGCAACTTTGCCAAACTTTATATGAGGGATTGAACCCAGCAACTAAGCAGTTGTTGGAAACCATTTTTCAAGGTCACTTTCTAACAAAATCAAGCGAGGAAACTTGGCAGTTTCTCGACAATCTTGCTGAACAAACACTTCAGTGGGAGAGCACTAAGACCACCTCATCTTCTTCAACTGGTCAGTCTAGGGCAGGCATACATCAATTAGATATGTCGATTGCAATGAAGGCCGAAATGGCCGCACTTACGAAAAAACTAGAAGCAATTGAAACCAAAATCTCATCGCCTTCTCCTGCCCCTGCTTTACCCCCACGAACTGTTTGTGCTTGTTGTTCGGATCCATCCCACCTTACTGAAGAGTGTCCTTACAATCCACCTGTTCAAGGACAAGATCAAGTCAATACTGCCTTTCAGCAAAGACAAAGAAATGATCCATACTCTTCGACTTATAATTCAGGTTGGAGGAGCCACCCAAATTTTGCTTGGAATCAAAATCAACAATTCCAAGGAAACAACTTTCAAAGGCCTCCTCCTCCACAACAACAAGCATCTTAACAAACTCAATACAAGCAACATTTCCAACCACAATCTTACCCAAACCAAATGAACAATTTTGTGCCCAACAACTTTTATCCTCAAAAAAATTTTGTTCAACCAAATAACGATAAGGTTTCCCTCTTTAGAACAAAGTCTAGATGCGTTTTTAAAACAATCTACACAATCCGCAGCAAGGTTGGAAACTTCCATTCAATCTTTAGTGCAAAAAAGTGCTTCACATGATCAGAGTATCAAATCAATTGAAGCCCAAATTGCACAAATAAATGCTGCGTTGAGCGAGCGAGAAAAGGGAAAGCTTCCATCTCAACCATTGCCAAATCCCGGTCACACACACAATGCACATGTTGCATATGAACAGCAAAATCATAATGTAAATGTTGTGACCACGTTGAGATCTGAAAAAGTGTTGCACAGTAACGTGGGTAGTAGTAATGACACCCCTGCCGGTGCTTCTTATTCTTCTTCATCTTCATCTTCATCTTCTTCGTTATAGCATATTCTTCATTCTTCACAAGGCTCTACATCTTCTAATTCGAACGGACCCACATCTCACATCACGAACACACCAACACTAGGATCCGTTTTAACTCCACAATCTACTCCACAGACATTGGACTCAACAAATTTTCAAAATGTTCCATTTCCAAACAGGTTAGCATAAACATACCTCTCTTGGATGCAATCCAACTAGTCCCTTCTTACGCGAAAATCTTAAAGGGCTTATGCACCACGAAGAGAAAGTCTCAGATACCCAAGAAAGTGCTTGTAGCTAGTGCCGTAAGCAATGCTATTAACCAACCTCAACCCTTGCCCCAAAAACGAAAGGACCCTGGCTGTCCTACAATTTCAATAACAATTGGGGATAAGAACATTAATCGAGCACTTTTAGATCTTGGTTCTAGTGTTAACCTGCTTCCCTACTCCGTGTATGAGCAATTAGGTATTGGAGAGTTGAAACCTACTCATTGTACTCTCCAAATGGCTGATCGATCAATCACCCATCTTAGGGGTGAGTTAGAGGATGTGTTGATCAAAGTAGGGGACTTCATATTCCCCGTTGATTTCATTGTTATGGATACACAGCCTGTGGCTAATCCACGGAACCAAATTCCGGTGATCCTCGGTCGACCATTTTTGGCCACTTCCAATGCTGTTATCAATTGTCGCAATGGCTCTATGACTCTATGCTTCGGGAAGATGTCAAGTGAGTTCAACATTTACAAGATAGGAAATCTGCCCTCCGTGCCTAAAGCTAGTATACGTGAAGTTTGCTCGATCCACGAAATCACACAGGAGGACTGCGAGCTTGAAAAATTTTTGTTTGATCACAACAGTTTTGACGCCACTAGTGCGTCCCTCCCTGAATTTGACACAGTTCTTGCACCCGATAACGATTATGAATGTTTCACTTTTTCGGATAATTTTGAAGACCAACTACCCGAGTTTGAGTCTTTTGAATTTTCGGATGAGTTAGTTGAACCATCCGACTCGGTTGCCTACAGTGATTTCGAACCATTGTTGGAATCCTTCGAGTTCAAGACAGTTTCACTAATTTTACCTTCAATTCCAAAACTCGAACTCAAGCATTTGCCGTCTCACCTTAAATACGCTTACCTAGGTGAGAATGAGGCTTTTCCTATTATCATATCGGCCTCTCTAGCTCTCAAGCAAGAGAAAGCCCCGTTAATGGTCTTACAAAACAACCGGCAAGCTTTTGGCTGGACTATGGCGGACATCGAGGAGATTAGTTCCTTCATAATTGAACATCATATACATGTGATGGATGATGTCAAGCCAGTAAGGGATTCACAGAAACACCTTGAGGATTTATGGTTAATCAACCTCCACCTATAGAAGTTGAACCACCACCTTTTCTTCTAATAAAATACGAGAATGCCAATATTCCACTCATAAATGATCATTCATATTCTCGTTTTTATTTATCATCACCTCTTATCTCCTCACATTCACATAAACGCAAACCCTTTCCTGACCACCACGTATCTCTTCACCTCCTTTTCTTCCCTCTGTACAATATGTTCTTCCACCGACTATTTACACTGATAAATTCTTCAACTGGTTGGTGTTGACTTTTGGTCTTTGCAAAGCTTGGCATTGACTTGTAACATTGTTTAACTCAAGTTTGGGGGTTATAATTTGGCTTTCAAAAATAACATAAAAATATATATAATAAAAAAAAATAAAAAATAAAAAATGAAAACAAAAAAAATTTGGGTATTTTTTGTAAAATAAAACAAAATTTTATTTGCAAATAAATTCCTCTTTTAGAGGGGTTTATTTGCAAATATCCATAAATCTCTCCCTATATAATGACCAGACCCCTCTCTGTGTTTCTAAACCCTAAAAAGAATTTCCTCAGAAACTCTAGCCCCACCGCCTCATTTTCTCCGAGAGATCTCGCCAGAGCGCCGCCGATCCGCCGCCGAAGGAGCCTTCCCGCCGCGCTTCCGCCGTGTCCTACAGTCTTCACCCCCTGAAATTTTTAGAGGAGGTTCGATCTCTCATAACCCTCTCTGTTTTTCAATTTCTAGATCTGTAGTTACCTCATAGCACACATCATGCAACTTGAACGTGATTTTTCGCAAATTTTTTCACAAGAGGTGTACGGTAGTTATTTTGCAAACGAAATAGCACGTAGGGGTTGGAACTATTTGATATACAATCACCCTAATGCTTATGCACTACCGGAATTAGTCACTTGTTTTTACGAGTGTATGGAAGAAGGGTGTCTCACCCAATTTGGGTTTATAAAATTACAGTGGGGTGATCGGGAAATTATTATCGATAGGGATATTATACACAAAGTGACATTAATCCCTCGCATACCCGCACATGACCAAACTTTACAATTTGAGGATTATATGCCCTTGATGGGCAACGATTGCTCAAGGGAGCCGCGAAAGGGTATCCAAGCGAGAACCCTTTTTTCAAATGTCTTAACTGTGTGCTGATGGGCACAAAATAATATTTTCGGTAGCTCCCATAACACAAGATTTTTTATACCCTCATTACATATTGTGCAAACCCTCATGACAAGTAACCCCCATTTCGACATGTGCATAGTTTTGCTAAACTCCATAGGTGCGGGCAAACGAGCCGCAAATTACCTTTGCCCCATGCTTGTTACACAACTCTGTCGATATTTCCTCCCCGTGGAGGAGTTCGAATTTTACATGCATGGAGGCATACCTGTCAGGCCTCTTATTGAGGCGTTTCTATGTCCTATTGACGATTGGCAGACGTGTAGTCGAGGACTGAACCGGCGGAGCACGTGGCCGCCCGCACACCTAGCCCCAGCTCTACCGCGAGCGAAGGAGAAATGACCCCTCTAGAACATGCACAATTGATGCGAAGAGCTGTAAGGGGCATAGAGGAGCTGAGGGCGACATCGAGAGAGCACGACCGGCGGTTGACGGAGGTAGAGCAGGGGATTCGAACCCTGTTCGGTAGGGCTGAGCGTTCATGTTCACGCTCGAGAGCGTGGCGTGGAGCCGAGCAGTGAGGGCACTGCTTTGGTTAAGTTTGGGGGAGTTGGTGGTTGTATATAGTTATCTTTTGCATTGCATACTTTTTTAAATTTTTGTATATATTCTTTTTCTTTTTCTTTTGCATGTTTAAATTCTGCATTGCATCCTTATATAAAAATCATAAAAATTGAATAAATTGAAAATATAAAAATATAAAAATATAAAAATAAAATAAAAACTGAAAAATTTGAAAAACTATAAAAAAAATTAAAACATTCAATTTTGGCCATAATTGACTTGAGTTTCACAAAAATGTTAACTAGCTAAGAACAACTAGATCTTAGACTTAGTAAATTAAAAACCCTAATAATAACCTTTCTTAAAAGTTAACGGTAGAAAGTATATGTCTTTGTAATTTATTTAGAAAGAGAAAAATTTCGAATTCACTTCTTGGGCTAAGTTAAAACAAGGGAAAAGTATTGATATTTTTATTAAAGTATAAGTCTGAAAAATAATTCCTAAGCTTAAATCTAAATTCTGAAAATATATACCCTACAAATTGCACAAACACGAACCTTGAAACTTGGAATAGTAGAAGAGACCTTGAAATGCTCTTGTCTAAAGTCCTTAGTACGAAGAAAAATAAAATAAAAATACAAGTGTGAATAAAGAGAAAAAAATGAACACTGGTTTTTGTAATTACTTAAGGCTGCATAAATAGAAAAAATATTTAGCGAGGGTGCTTTATCACTTAGTGCCTTAGACCAACTGGTTTGGGAGTCACTGCTAAAAGTCTTAGGTGTTATAAGACAAGGAATTACGCTTTAAATGTGCAAACATATTTTGTAATCGGCCGTTGGTACCTCAAGAAGTATTAACGGCCACATGAAGGATGTGAGCAAATTTCATCTAAAAATTCACCAATTAAGAAGTACTTTGGACTATGGACAAGAGTATAATAGCTTGATTTGAATTTCCAAGTGTAGGGGTGATATATACACACACGTAGGGGTATGTGATTGGGGTTTAGATAAGAGATGGGAATGAAAAATAGGACTTATATCTTTAGTAAAGATGATAAAAATTCCTAAGTTGAGATGGAACCCTTGAAGGAAAACTCAAAAGGTGCTAAAAGCTGAGTAAATCTACAAAACATATATAATCTTAAGTTAAATGATAAGGAAGCGTGAAAAATACGGGTTAATAATTTCTGAGTTGAAGATAATAGAGTTTCTTGTTAGAAAACTTAATTGGAGAATAAAAGTCAATAGGCCGAATTGATAGGATTTTGTGGGTAGTATCCGCTGAAAACCCTCAGGAGACAACACTCCTCCTACTAGGGACACCTAGAGGTTTAACGGCTTGTTGCACAAGCTCAGTGCAATCGTGTTTCCCTGCGAAAGTGAGGCTAGGTCTTTTTCGAGAATAAAACTAGTTTTGCTCGAGGACGAGCAAAAGATAAGTTTGGGGGTATTTGTTCATATCATAATTTTGCTTTATTATATTCCCCATTCTTATTCATTTTACAAATAAACAGGTGCTTTTGATCCATGTCTGCTACATAGTTGCAGGTTACAGGTTCTCGGAACAAAATAGTGAAATTGATGAAAAGATGATATAAAAGTGAGACTACGACCGACAAATGGAAGAATCTTGATCATGCCTACAGTTTGAGGGACAATGAAGATCAATGAACAAGTTCACAAAGTACAAAGGCAGCGCAAGGTTCAAGACTTCGACATGAAGCAAGCGGTAAAATCCACGACATTATTTACTGTGGAAATCTGGAAGAAAACTAGAAGACAATCTGAGAAACCAAGCGTAGAAACAAGAAGCAAAATGCAACCAGAAGCAGCCCAGAAGAAATCAACCAACAAGCCCTCTATATGGCCACGGATCCGCGGCCAAACATGGCTCTTGGCCGCGGTTCCGCAGCCATGATGAGCCCGTGACGGTGTGAACTTTGATGGTGGGTGGTGGTGCGTTGACTAGTCTTCTTAGGGTATATTTGTAAATGCAGATGTGAATCGATTGTAACCCTAGGGTTTCTATGATCAATAAATAGAAGCCCTAAGCCTCTTTTTGAGTATGCCTCCTTTAATTCATCTATTCAGAATTTTAATTCGGTGTAAATGTTTGAAGAGAGCCATCAAATAAAGTAAGATTTTTTTCTATGCCCTAGTTCTTAAATTCCTTTCTGCCCTACTATAGATTTTATTATCTGCCCTAGTTAATTAGTTTAGCACTTTTAATTATTTTCCATAGATAAAAATGTTTCTTTTAATCAATTCCCTAATGAGTGAGTAGTTCCTCACTTGTTAGGGTTAGGAATAGGAGAGGTTTGAGAGATGAAAATCTCTCACTCCTTTCTTGCCCACTACATATTTTTATAGGACTCCATGCATACATACACACATCGCTCACTACGGCACCCTATCCAAGAGGTAACGATGATACCGTAGTTTAAAAGACCGGTTGTATATGTTTTCCATGGAGGTTAGGTAAGAATTAAGAAAGGAAGGACAAGAACCTAGAGGAAGAAACCTAGTTTCTTCCCGATGGCACTAATCCACTTTATTAATTATTACCATAACACCTAATAGATCTTAATTAGGGCATAGAAAGTGGTGAGGAATATTGAATTTCCAAACTTAATATAAACCTAACCCTAGCAAGGTTTTAATCCTAGTCTAGACCAACCTTAGTTTTTAGTGATAATCAATCCAATACCGTTTAGAATTAACTCGTTAGAAAAAATTGAGAATACACAAAATCGCTGTGGACCGACCCGTACTCACCGGCTAGCTACCAAGCGATGCCGTTCTTGATTGCGGTAAAATATTCTTTGATCACAAAACATCTGCACAAATCACGTCACAAGCGGCGATATACTTTGCTTCCATCGTCAAGTCAGCAACGGTGTCCTGCTTGGAGCTCTTCCAACAGACCGCCCCTCCATTGAGGGTAAAGACATAACCCGACATGGACTTGGAGTCATCCTTGTCACTCTAGAAGATGGAGTCAGCAAAGCCCTCGATCTCGAGATCTTTTCCGCCGTACACCAAGAACGTCTCCTTAGTCTTTCTCAGGTATTTGAGAATATTCTTTACTGCTATCTAGTGTTTCTTCCCAGGGTTTGACTGATACCAGCTTACTACGCTTAGTGCGTAAGAAATATCTGGTCTGGTACACAACATCGCACACATTATAGAGCCTACCGCAGAAGTGTAGGGTATAGTTTACATGCGATCCCTTTCCAAATCAGTCTTAGGAAACATCTCTTTGGAGAGGATGATTCTGTGACAAGCCGGTAGATTACCGCGCTTTGAATCTTCCATACTGAATCTTTTCAGTATGGTGTCGATGTACCTTGAGTGTGAAAGTCCCAACATCCTCTTAGATCTATCACGATAGATCTGGATCCCCAGAATGTAGGAGGCATCACCCAGATCTTTCATGGAGAACCTTTGTGACAAGAATCATTTGACTGATTGTAGCATAGGAATGCCATTTTCTATTAAGAGAATGTCATCCATGTACAAGACGAGGAATATCATAGTTCTCGCTACAATCTTACTATAGATGCATGGTTCATCTGGATTTTTGATAAAGTCAAATTCTTTGACCGTCTCATCAAAAAAGATGTTCCAACTCCGCGATACCTGCTTTAATCCATAAATAGACTTAAGCAACTTGCACACTTTCCCGCTGCTCCCGCTCTGAATGAAACCCTCTGGCTGATCCATATAGACGCACTCTTCCAAATTTCCATTTAGAAAAGTGGTCTTTACGTCCATCTGCTAAATCTCATAATCGTGGAACGCAGCAATGGAAAGAAGGATTTGAGCATAACCACTGAAGAAATGGTTTCATCATAGTCCAAACCAGGTTTTTGACAAAATCCTTTTGCAACAAGTCTAGCCTTATAGGTTTCACTCTGTCCATCTACACCAATCTTCTTTCTGAAGATCCATTTGTAGCCTACGGGTTTTACCCCTTCTGGAGCAATGTCCAAAGTCCATACCTTGTTGGTGTATATGGACTCCATCGGTCCACATTGCATCCAGCCATTTTGCCGAGTCTCTGCTCTAAATGGCTTGCTGGAAGTTAGTTGGCTCATCATTGTTAATGATGCAATCCTTTCTATCCCCGTTTATGAGAAAACCGTAGTAGCTTTCGGGCGGATGAGACAGCCTACTACTCCTGCGGTGTGGCACGGGGATGTCCTGTTCTCTTGAAACCTCTGGTTGCACCATGCTTTCAGTAATAGCTTGTGGTTTTGGAATTTCTTCCAGTTCTATTGCGCTCCCACTAGTTTCTTTTTCTAAAAATTGATTTTCCAAAAAGTGGGCATGACGAGAAACAAAAACCTTTTGTTTCTCTGCGTAATAGAAAAGATACCCCCTGAAGTTTTTTGGGTATCCCACAAACTTACACAGTACTGAACGTGCCTCGAGCTTGTCTGCATGCTGCTTTTTGACAAAAGCTGGACATCCCCATATTTTCAGATACTGAAGATAGGGTTTCTTCCCACTCCACATCTGATATGGTGTGGTAGGCACAGTCTTGGTAGGAACCTTGTTCAAAAGATATGCAACTGATTCTAGTGCATAGCCCCAGAAAGATCACGGTAACTCAGCGTTACTCATCATGGAACGTACCATATCCAATAAGGTTCGGTTCCATCTTTCCGATACACCGTTGTGTTGTGGTGTGTATGGAGGAGTAAGCTGAGAGAAAATTCCATTCTCTTTTAAATAATCCAGGAACTCGGCTCTTAAGTATTCACCACCTCAATCAGATCTAAGTGTCTTGATACTTTTGCCGGTTTGTTTTTCCACTGCATTCTTATATTCTCGGAATTTCTCAAAGGTCTCGGATTTATGTTTCATCAAGAAGACATGTCCATACTTAGAGAAATCATCCGTAAAAGTAATGAAATAGGAATAACTGCTTCTTGCATGTGTATACATTGGACCACACACGTCGCTGTATATGAGTCCCAAGAGCTCGCTCGCTCTTACTCCGTGTCCAGTGGACGGAGTTTTTGTCATCTTTCCTTTGAGACATGATTGACAAGTTGCATAAGATTAATATTCGAACGGATCTAGATATCCCTCTTTATGTAACTTGGTCAACCGTGTTTCGTTGATATGATCCAGTCTACAATGCCATAAGAAAGCTTGATTTAATTATGGAGACTTTTTTTGTGTGTTCTGGACGTTGAAAACTTATAGTTAGTTTAATACGTATATACCGTTTTTTAGTGTACCCGACCCAATCAAACCATGATTAAGGTGGATGTTTACGACATCGCTTACAAATGTAAAATCATAACCTTCTTTAGATAACAAAGATACAGAAATGATATTACAAGTCAAACTAGGTACACAAAAACAGTTGCATAAAACCAAAAAAATGTCAACTTGTCAATCTTAAGTGATATTCCCCTACGGACACAGCATCCACGCTCGCTCTGTTAGCAACCCTGAGGGTCATATCACCCGTCTTTAAAACTCTACGGCTTCTCAGTGCCTACAAAGAATTACAGATATGAGATCCCGATCCGGTATCCAATACCCAGGAAGTAGAGTTGATTGGCAAACAGTTTTCAATCAAAAACACACCTGAAACCGAAGCCATAACCTGTTTCGAACCCTGGTTCTGGGCTTTCCAGGCCTTGCAATCCTTCTTCTAATGGCCCTTCTTATGACAGTAGAAGCATTCTTCCTTCCCTACCATCGGCCCCCAACTTTTGCCTTGACCATTCCCTCTACCTTACTAACACCGCCTTTCGCCTTGGTGGGTGCCTTCTTCTTCTTCCCCTTGGCTTTCGCCATGGATCTAGAAGAGGAAGATCCCCCAACAAGCAGAGCAGGTGTCTCCCAGGACTTCTGCAGGGTGCCCTCAGTGCTCCTCAACATATTAAGGAGTTCTGGAAGTGTAACATCCTTCTCTTGAATGTTGAAATTCAAGATAAACTTGGCGTAGGTAGAAGGGAGTGACTGTAGAACCAACTCAGTGTACAATTCGTTCTCCAACATGGTCCCCACGTCCGCGAGCACCTTAATGTAGCTGATCATCTTAAGGACATGGTCCCCTACAGATGACCCGATAGCCAACCTCGTTTAAAATAATTTCTTCAAGGTCTCGTATCTTACGATACGATATTGCTCTCCATATAAGTTCTTGGTATGGAGGAAGATAGAAGCAAGGTCCATATTCTCGTGCCGCCTCTGGTGTTCATTATCTATAGAGGCCAGCACGAGGCACTTGGTTTTCGCACTGTCGATTTCCCTGTCTTATGGATCTCTTTGTCCGCAACGCAACAATCTGGACCTGAGACGGCGAGGGCTTTGGCAGTAAGAAGATAGCCAAGTTTGTCATATGTTATGGCCATCTGGACATTCCTGAGCCAATCTTTATAGTTTGGCCCTGTCAATATGTTTTTATCTAAAATTAACTTAAGGCCGGTCATCTTGGTCGTTGCACATAGGAGAGAGAAGAAACACTTTAGCATGATGCTCTTGTAAGTTTAGATTGGTTTTTAGTTTATCTAAACAGGATGCTCCCACCGTTTCTCGAATCCTTCCTCAAATCATAAAAAAAGAATTAGTCAGGATTGATCTCACCCTACAATACTTGCTTAACCTTTCAGCCAGGCTAGTGTTGGTACTTCGAGGGAGGTTTTCCAACGCTTTCGCGAAATTACTTAATTACATAACCGCTTTTCTCTGAAGGCGTAGCCCCGCTAACACCGTTCTAGACACCCACTTAGTTTATAGCATTGATCATTTAGTGAAAAAATTTCCCAAGGAGTAGCGGATACTCACAGTAGGATCGTGATCCAAGTATCATTGTGTGATAAACTTGAAGAAATCCTACCAAAATTATCACACTCCAAATGGTATGCAACACTAGCAAGTTTCAGTTTCTTTAGAAATTCCCGATGTGTATTTTTGCCCCATGCTCTTATGACCTTGACGAAGCCCAACATATCATAAGTTGAAAGTCAAGTTCTACCAGTCATTGTCCAGATTAACTTGAACCCACCCATACATACCCTTGACGAAGGCCAAAATAGTAGTACGACTGTCCCAAACTAACACATCTATCTATGCAACAGATGAATATTCAACAGCTACCAATCACTATGCCTTGGCGAAGGTCAAAATACATAGCTTGAATACTACTGAATATTCGTCTGAAATGACGAAGGGCTACGGCTGGTTTTGGCGAAACCGTGAACGTAGTGAACTTGATATAATCGAAAGAACCTGATAGATTTTAAAGGAGTGGTTTAGGCTCCGCATTTTAAAAGTTTGCTTTTTGAAAAAACCGAGTGGTTTTTAAAATTACTCTTACGATTCAGTTTTGGTTTGTTTGCTTTGCATTAATCAATGCAGTCCCATCAATTAACCTACCATTGTAGAAAGAAACGAAAATACAACGTACGCTTATACTACCCGCATTCGCCACTGGGCCCCTTCTTACACCGTTAGGTTACTTAACTAACGCCAGAGCGGGGGCTGAACTAGCGTGGGTGCAAAACATAAACAGCGTCTACTATATAACATATATAGAATATACATTCTCTTCACGCAATAATAGGCATTCCAGATCATAGATGAACATATTGGATATACTAGGAATTCCGCGTTTTGTTTAAGCCTGTAACGAAATACGGGTTCCACGGTCGTGATGAGCAGCCAATCCCCACCTTAGACCCCTACAGGTGCGACAAACTACCAGCCAAATTGCCGAAGTGAAGCAACCTCCCTCAGTAAAATGAGTAAGCCACTCGGCACATCAAAGAACCCGGTAGTTTGTGCACCCCACCTTAGGTCTATCCTAGGAGCAAAAACAGTAAATGAAATAATACAGCGGTGGCTATAACCTCAACCCGGATGTGCCCCGCAAAATAATATTACATCAAATTACAATTTACATTGAATGAAAGAAACTCTCTTCTTATGTCCCCGGCTATTCATCCATGAATAAAGTTCATATATACAAACCATCACAGATATGTGCACCCCCCAACTAACCGACGTAAAACAATTAACGGAAGTTTACGAACACATATATCAAACACAGAAACGATACTTAGCCAAGAACTTTAGAATTTCGATCAAAACATATTTTCCGTGTCTACCCAAAGTGCAAACCAGCACACAAATACGACTGAGTAGAAACCAAATATACTAGAAAACAAAACATCATAAATAAGAACCACACAACAAAAATGAGTCAACTCGGCCTCGACTAGGCCGTGGAACGGCGGCGAAACACACCATTTCGCCGTGATTCCGCGGCAGTTCTGGCGAGTTAGGATCTCGTTTTTCTTAGGTGATCTTATAATTCCCTGCTTGGATTTTTAAAGCCTCTGAAATAATTTTTAGGCCATATTTTAAAACCAACAGAAAGCATGAATTTTGAGTTATGATTTCGGATTTTTCGAACGATCAAAGTTCTAACTACTTGCTAGCTAGCTAGTTATGGTTTAGTTGGCTCTGATACCACTGTAAGTCGATGCCACGCACCACGCTGGTTCCCGGGGAGGTGGAGTTTGCAAAAAACGATTTTTATATGTTGCGTAACATGGACTAAACTTCATGATCGATACTAAACCCTAACTAACTAAACATGTAAGAGGTTTAACTACTATGTTAGAAAGTTATGCCTCAAGTAATTAATCCTTCTTCTTCTTGTACTCCTCTTCCTCTTCGTGAGCTCCTTGGAGTGTGTATGGATCGCGCCTCCTCGCCGGCCTCTTGACGTCAAAGAAGATCCACCCGAGAGTGCCTACCTTGAGCTTATACCTCTAAGATGAGGTAACTAGGTTACCTAGAGTGCTAATCTAAATGACCTATAGGATGTAGAAAGTTATTAAGGATTAATAAGTCTCACTAACCCTAGGTTTCTCAACACATTAGACAATTAGGGTTAAGAAAGAAGAAGAGAGAGCTTGAGGAAAGAGAGTGTTTTTGATAATTATGAAAATGAATATGGCTAATTGTGATGGATATGAGGCATGCCAAAATATCCCACTAAAATCTCCAAGTGCCACCTTGCCTCTCACATGATATCTAAGTGTCACCTTGCCTCTCACATAATATCTAAGTGCCACCTTGCCTCAATAGCCTTCAAGAGTCACCAAGTAGCCATGCTTCATTCATAATTACATAACACCTCATACCTCTACCTCATTAACCATTTAACATAAAATGGTAATACATGTAATGAGGTGGCTTCTTCTAGAAGCATTCTTGAACAAATTACAAGAATACCCCTCATCGTATATATATACCACTATCCGTATTCCAAAAAAATACGAATACAATGCGACAAAAATAATTCGATAATCTAATACTAGGATTCGGCTTAAACTAAAGCCCACTAGTATTATCTATCCGAACATGATACGTGCATATGTACACGTATATGTTCGAACTCTGTCGTAAAACCATACAACCTCTACATCGTTTCGTCCGAAACAGGGAAACCCTCTATGTGGGATTCTAAAGACTCGACACTACGCTGGCAGTAGGTTTAACCACAAGCACATCAGCGGTACTAGCTGCACGTAACGGCTACCCAGGTATCTGTCAATAAGAAGGCCGATGAGCAAACTCATCCGAACTCCTACTGAGCCTATCTGTGACAATCTCCGTACAGTCTGGTATGTTCGTCTAAGAATATCGCATATCGGGCCTACGCGCGGTAGCCGCCAGGCCCCTAATAGCACAATAAGTCATGCCAGGGTAGAGCCTAAAACACCTTGAGAAACTACTGGAGTACCTACCAGTAAATCTCGCTAGCCCTGGCCAGGGACTTTGTGTAATGGCTTTCCGAACACAGCGCGACATCAACCCCCAATACTGGGAGAGTCGAATCCTATCTAACCGCTACTTCCTCTAAGTGCTTGGGGACTGCACCGAATTACTACCTGTTTGCACGACTCATTAGAGCCCATGGTAAGGTAGTAATCTAAGAACGGCGGGAACACACTCGAGGCGAAGTAGTAGTGTCAAGTCAACGGACTATGCTGTACTCATGTCACCTGGGAACTGCTACCTGACGATAGGTATAGTACCAACCAGCAGTTCCCCACGAGTCTGTCCAATGTAACTCATAACCAAATGAGCACCTGCATACTATCTCCAGTACGACGTACTAATGGCTGTAGGACAAACCATCTCTTTGCTAGGATGAGAAGCGTATACATTAGTCTAATATGGAGTATCGATGCCATGTCTCGATAATCCTACGACTAGGGACCTGTATAAAGATGTGCTTATAGACTACCCAACCCCCACTAAGGTGACTGCCATCACAACGCTGGTAGTCAAGCAAAGATCCTAAGGTCTCTACCAATATGTATTAGCGATACGTTAAAAGAAACATATACGCGTATTAAGATAGAAACAAACCAGGTAGCATACTACCATTTTGAGTAAGACTGTCATAAAATCTGTGTATATCCCAAGCTTCCTAAATGTAATATATAAACTAGTACTATACAATAATGGCCTTTAGGGCATATATCACTAACAATTACATGCACTAGGATTACCCCGCGGCGGAGTGCTCAAGTAGCCGGTTTCTAGAGAGCAACGGGCCTCCATCTCATGGCGTTGAGACCGTGGTGCCTTAATCTAGAATTGGTGGGCTATTCGCCGCACTTGTAGGGGGGATAGGATTGATCCACAGAGGGCTGTCCAAGTCACCGTATTTTGAAAGTGCTGGGTGGCCCACTCACTTCGTTGATTGGGGTTGCCTCACTTCTGTGATTGGCGGGTGGCTTGCCACACTCATAGGGGTCTTGGATCCGATACTACGAGCTATCCACACGATCAGAAAATCACATTTCATATTTGGCTCTATTGAAGTCTACTTTTCCTAGATTATCCGCATTTTCATACTGTGTTTGCTTCTGCTGTGATACTTCTGTGATGTTACTTGATATCATGCGTAAGAAGAATGTTCATATTATATATATATAGTAGACACTATATATATTTTGCATCCACGCTAGTCCTGTCCCCGCCTTGCCGTAAGTTAAGTAATTTTACGGTGAAGACCCGGGACCCTGTGGCAAATGCGGATGGTATATATGTATGTATCTATTTTCATTTCTTTCTGGCGTGATATGTTTAATTGATGGGACTGCATTAATTCTGATTAATGCAAGGAAAACAAACATAAATGATGTTGTTGGAACCAATTTTTGAAAACTATAGGTGTTTCCTTTTGCTTTGCGTCGAGGTATTCAGTTAGGAATATCCTGCACCTCATTCGATGAGAAAAGAGCCTAGATCCCTTAATAGGGAGTAGCCTCTTTGGCCAAAGTTTATGTGACTATAAACTACTCGGTTTTCTTCAAAACCACTCGTTCTAAAAATGCGGAGCTTAAACCACTCCTTTTCAAAACTGCTCGAGTTCCTTCAACGAGATCAAGTTCATTACGTTAAAAGTTTTTTCGTCAAAAACCAGCTGTAGCCCTCCATCATTTCCTATGAGTAGTGCTCAGTATTTTTGCTATGTATGTTGGCATTGTCAAGGCGTAGTGTGCGAAAGCTGAGTATTGCTTGTTTGCACCATTAAATGTGATTGGTTAGGACAGTCGTACGGTCATATTGGCATTGTCAAGGACTCATACGGATGGGTTTAATATAATCAAGATAATAACGGGTTAAACTTGACTAGGACCTATTGATATGTTGGCATTGTCAAGATCACTTTCTTCCTATGGGCCAAAACCATATCGGGAGTTTCAAATATAAGGGAAACTTGTCAAGCATGCTCATACCTTCTGGAGTGCGGTGACTTGGGTGGATTCCGTCAGGTTATCATGCAATGATAGTTCGATCTCGATTTGCCACTGATGAGTAGGTATTACTCCTCGGGTGATTTTCAGATGATCCCGACTAATTCTCCTTTTAGGATTTGAAAAAGAATTCCAGGAAATAGTGGGAGCCATCCTGATTAGATAAAGTGATTAACCAATCTAATCTTGATAGAGTGCATGCTGAGTGTTTCTTTTCTCTCTCTCTCTCTCTCTCTCTCTCTCTGGCAGAGACCATGACTTATCTTAAACTAAAACTCATAAACCAAGTTAACCGAACCTTCTTACACGCTTTAGCTTTTGGATTGTCATGATTCACGACAAAATCGCATATATCCCTACCACTCGTACTTCTCCTTTGCATTTCTCCAAAACACTCCGTATCACTACGAAAATCCATATTTCTTGGGTATGCCATTGTATAATTACATACGAACTCGAAGAAACTTGTTTCAGTTCGAGGATGGATTCCGATTTTGGAGAAATTGAATAGTATTACTCGGTTGTCTTTTCTCTTTACCTTCTATCAAGTTGCGAGAGCTCCTTATATTAGGAGAGTACACATATTACACTTATTGGATAGTCTTCTTCCAAACCTTAGGCAGGTGTCGAAAGGTAGGGAAGAACAAAATCAATTGGCCTAAGTTTGGTTTACAGAAGGTAAGAAATAAAGATATTAGAGTGAGGGCAAGGAAAATTGCGACTACTATCATGAATCTAGATAGTGGAAGAGGCATTACTAGGAATAACTGGCCACCCCCTCGAAACATTTTCATATTTCAGTTTTACTGTGCGGTGTTAATTGAAAAATACTTTCCCAATTAGATTTTGACTCCAGGGTATGTATTTACCAGACTTGAATCTCACATCTGTATGGCGTTACAGATGCTGAGTGGGAGTAGAATATTGCGAATTAGGTGATTACATCCTCAATATCAGAATTCTTTGTAATCAGTGATATTTGAGGAAGTCAGCTGGGTTTTGTCTTACAGCAAATATTTGGTTTTGAATATCCATTGTTATGCATCAATTTCAAACTGATATATCTGTACGTTTATTTTATAAAGTGAGATATAACTTTTTGAAATTATGTTTATGACATTTATCTATATCAATTGATGATTAGATTAGGTGCATTCAATAATGGTGTAATTCTTCTTAACCATAACACAGTTTTCAACCTACGACACACAGGGTTTGAGTTATTAAACTCTGAGGAACTATACAAAGTATTGTATGCTGTTCGTTGTCCATTAGGACAAGGGGTTGGTACTCGTACTATATTCCGTTTACTTATGACTTCTCTGGTTTTAGACACGTATTTCGTTGAAATACAAAGTCCAAATTTTAAGATGTTACAGGTATAAGAATAAAGTAGAGAACCATGCGTTGGAAATATCAGGATTCTTCGAGCTGATCGAAAATATAGATACTCATGCTAGGTATTCCATCGTAAGTAATATATTTGAGAACTTGCTTCTCTTTCTGGTTACTCATCCGTAGGTGCGCTCCTTAATGAGTAATGATGTATGACTGTTTCCTGATTAAAAATCAGGAATTAGCCCAATGAGGTATCACGTGCTCACACGTGACCAATGGTCATGTGTTGACACGTGATGGTTAAATTCTCATCAAACAAAAATGAAAACAAACGGCTGATGGAGGACCCAATTGGGGGTCACGTGCTCACACGTGACCAAGGGTCACGTGCCAACACGTGGCAGGCTTTGAAAGTCTTATAACTTAATAGAATTTAATTCTAAATTTCTCTAAATCTTTCCAAACGAAAAAGGATTATGGGGAACCGTTGAATTAAAAATCCAAGGGTGATTAAAAATCACCAATTTATGGAAATATTTTAGACAGGGAAAGATTTCCCTAAATTTCACCAGAAATAACAAACAGAATATCTTTTGGATTGAAAATCCAATGGTGAATAAAATTCACTGTGTGATCTAAAGGATCATATTAGTTATAGAAAACAAAAAAAATCTTTCAATGAGAGATTTACTAAACAAATTGATTCTTTTCTTTCCCCTATAAATAGGAGCCAAGAGGAGAAGAGAGATGGAGAATTTTGGGATCTTGAAATTTCTAAAGGAAAATAGCAAAGAGAAAAGAAAGGAGAATTTAATTCTCAAGAAAGAAAACCCTAGGTGAGAAAAAGAAAAAGGGATCAAATCTTCACAAAACAAAAGGAGAATTTAATTCTCAATCTAAGAGTTTAACTCTTTTACAAAAGAACTTAGTTCTTCCTCTGGTTGAAGATCTGCAGAAGCAAATCTCCCCATAGCTTGAGAATTTAATTCTCATCAGGTTGAGATTTTGCCATGCAGGTACAAAACTTAGAGGGGGAATTGAGTTTAGAGAATTTAATTCTCCCATAACAAAACAAGGGTTTAACCCTATATGAGAATTTAATTCTCTCAATTTACAGGAATCTAATTCCTCCAAGATGAAACTAGGGTTTAACCCTATATGAAAATTCAATTCTCCTAAAATTACAGGATTTTAATTCCTTCAAGATGGACAAAACTAGGTTTTAACCCTAATTGAGAATTTAATTCTCTCAAATTTACAGGAACTTGATTCCTCCTAAAATGAAATTAGGGTTTCACCCTATACAAGAATTTAAATCTTTTACATATATGGGAATTTAATTCCCCTAAAAGGAAATTAAGGTTTAACCCTACATAAGAATTTAATTCTTTCACAATAGAAATTCAATTCCTCCAAAATCTTAATTAGGGTTTAACCCTACAGAGAATTTAATTCTTAAAAATAAGGAGACTTAAAAGATCTCCATGCATGCAAAGAACTAAGGTCACGTAGCCCCACGTGACCTCTGAAAAGATCCCCAAAAATGAGAAGGAAAAAGCTTTGAGGCAATGCCTCACGTGCTCCTACGTGACCTCCAAACCAAAGAAAATAAAAGCAAAGGAAATATGGGCTTTGGGTGCTCTCACGTGTTACCACGTGACCCCTAATAAATACCTTAACAAATCAGTGCATGAGTGCCTATCACGTGCTTACACGTGATGGCTAAAAATTAAAAGTGTTTAACACTTATTTGCAGAACAAAGTAAAGGGAGATCTGGCCCCACCTTTGGGTGTCCTCACGTGACCCCTTCTTCTTTAGTGTTTAACGCTAATTCGAGAGCTTTATTTCCAGTGTTTAACACTGATTATCTTTTAGTGCTTAACACTAATTTGAGAATCTTATTTCCAGTGTTTAACACTGTTGTTTTTTAGTGTTTAACACTAATTTGATAGCTTTATTTCCAGTGTTTAGCACTGTTGTTTCTAGTGTTTAAACACTAATTTGAGAGCTTTATTTCTAGTGTTTAACACTACTTTTAACCAAATTGGCTAATTTTCCAGAGGCAAAAGACTCCCCCTCAACTGAATCTCAAAATTGAGTAAAATTCAGAGCTATAATGTTTAATGCTCAAGCAAAAATAGAAATGTTATCAAAGCCCTCAAACTCTTGTTTAGCATTGCTAAATAATGTGGGCTTGAACCCAGACAAGTGTTTAATGGTCCAACAAAGGGCCAATATTTCAAATTTAATTGGACTTAGCCTAAGTTGGCCATAAGTCCTCAATTCAGACTTAACTGAGCCAATGTGCTCATAATTTAATTAATTCATCTTAGTTCCAAATTGGACTACAGATCACTTAATCCACTATGGTTTGAGGGTACATCTCTTCACTCCTCTGATATTTGTCGTTGTAATCCTTCAACGCCTTCAGAGAGGTGACGGGTCTCGACAACCACACATTTCACAGACTATGACGTCTCTAAACTACGGACTGTGGGATCCTTAAACTCATGGACTATGATGTCCTTAACTTCGACCGTGATGTCTTTAAACTAACATAGGACTGTGGGGTCCTTAAACCCATGGACTATGATGTCCTTAACCTCGACCGTGATGTTTTTAAACTAACATCGGACTGTGGGGTCGTTAAACCCATGGACTATGATGTCCTTAACCTCGACCGCGATGTCTTTAAACTAACGTTGGACCGAGATGTTCTTAAACTAACGATGGACCGTAATGTCCTTAAATTAATCGACCGCAATGTAACATTAGAGTCCAATTGCTCTCTTGTTGGATCTAAACGATCCCGTTAAGTCGATCTTAGTCTAAAATGAGACTAATGTATCCTTAACAAATGTTTAAATTGATCTTAGTCTCAAATTAGGCTAACGTATCCTTAAACCCAACCCCCCAAACCCAAATCTAAGAAAAGATACAGATTTGGACTAGTCCACGCCCTACGGGCGACAACATAAATTAGTCTCCGTATACAATCCACGGGCAACCAAACACAAGACAAACACCCACGACATAAAGTGACCATATGGAGAAGGAGAAAGTTGTTACCATGATGCGGTAGCGTAATTAACTGTAGGGGCCTACGCCTGCACGGAAGAGCGTCCCCACAATCAAAAACCTCTCAAGCGAAGGGGAATCTGACGAAGTCTGCTACATCGGCCGCATCCGTTTAAACCTTCGATACATGTTGCCATAAATTAACTTGGCATCTTCGGAGAGGTGGACGGATAGCACCAATTAGCATCTGCCCCGAAATTTAGGAAAGATGTTTATCGCGTCTTCGTCGCGTCTTTCGGAGGGGAACAGATTCTGGCACGCCCGGTAGGACCCTTTCCTCTTTCCACTCCACACTTCATGTGTCGTGTTCGCGAAAGAATCGCGGTTTGCTAATGGTTACCCTTAGGTTCAAGGTACTGAGATTTGGCATTTTGCTTGGTGCAGAAAGCGAAGGATCAATGGCGTCCACTTGCGCGAAGTATTCCAACTGCAACTGCAATTCACGTTCCGCCTCATCCATAGGCATAGCTTACGAGCCCCAAGTGGCTTACGATGCCAGTGGACCAGGTGACTCAGGCCACCACCGGATTGTTTTTCGGGACTATGCTCCCACCGATGAGCTTCAGCACTCCTGTACCAACACCAGAAGCTCCTAAGAAGTCGGTCTTTGATCGGCTTACAACTACTGCGGCCCCCCTCAACAGGTCGTCCAGCTCCAACACTTCAGTCTTCACCAGATTGGGCAAGAATTCCTGTGGGCCCATGATGAAACCTACAACTCAAGAAAAGGTTGTTCTGAAGAGAGTAACCCGCCCTGCTCCCGAAGTCATCAAGGCAGCTTCTTCTGCCAAGGGGTCGGTCTTTACATGACAGACTATCCCGGCCCCATTCCCACTCCCGCTCCTGCTCTAAGGTCTGTCTTTGACAGATTAAACACTGCTACTCAATAGATATCAGTCTTCAAGAGGCTGACGCCAGCAATAGCGCCTCACCTGAACAGGGGACCTGACAAAGTCACCCCTCAAACTGAAAAAATCCCTACAGCCCGACACGCTCGACGTCACCACTGGCACCGAGTAAGGAAGGCTGGGGGCAACTCTCCGTCTGGGCTAACTCCACCAGCCCCAACGGTGGAAGTCAATGCTGCTGTTCAGACCGGGAATAGCTTCGAATTGCTGAACAAGGTGCGCAGGAACTCTCCTACCGCCGTACTGAAAAGATCTCCTCCTCCGGTGGAGAATGTTACAGAAATAAAGCTGGACCAGCCTCATCAACGGCTGTCCTCTAAAGTTTACAAAATTTGGCGACGGGTCCAGGAGTCAGTGATTGATCAAGACTATCCCCATCGACAGAAGAAGCTGAAGGTTCAGCAGGAAGAAAACCGTCCGGGCAAGCCACAAAGGAAGACAACCACCTGGGTGCCCGCTGCAACGGCCCCCTCAACATCAACTACTCAAAAGAAAAGGAGTCCGGAGAAATCCCCTATGGCTGCGGCAAACCGCAAAGGTATTGAGCCTAAACGCCCCAAGTCTGGGGGCATGATGGTACACACTGTTTACATGGCTTCTAGAAAAGAAGAAAGCCGCACTTCGACAGGCCACCGAACGCTCACCCGATCAATAACAAGGGCTCAAGAACAATAGCAGCAGAAGCTTTAGGAGATGCTGACTGCAATGGCTATACTCACCGGACCAAAAGAAAGCCTGGAGGCATCATCGGAGCAGCGTCATGAACAAGAAACCGATGCTGACTTCCTTCGCAGAGTCCTCGAAAAAAAGGACAAAGAAGCTGCAGAACAAGCGGCTCATATAAAGCGAATGGCGCTTCTCTTCCAAGACATGGTCGGGAGGATGTTACAGCCGGATCCTCCAGCCGAAGACCCTCCGATCATTATTGAAGACGACAAAGGGGAGACTTCGAATCCTCCTCTAGCTCTTTCAGCAGCCAAAGAGGAAAATATTTCCAAGGCCGCTCTGGATGACTATATTGCTCAGCAAATACGAGCTCATCAGGCAAATGAAGCGGCTGGCCAAGTCGTTAAAACTGGCGACCATATCCAGGCTGGTATGACCAGATAAAGTACCCGCCGGGATATACCATCCCTAAGTTTCATATATATAAAGGGACAGGAAATCCGCACCAACATGTCGCCCAGTTCAGGGCTCTATGTGGTAATACCGGGGGTGATGACAAGCTTTTGCTTCGACAATTCGTCGGCAGCTTATCGGAGACGGCATTTGAGTGGTATTCCGAACTTCCAAATGACTCCGTCAAGACTTTCGCAGAAATGGAGTTGTAATTCACCCAGCGATTCGCGAGTGCTAGTGAACGCACCCCAATAACGGCAGTGATCAATGCAAGGGTGAAGCCGGGCGAAACTTGGGTTCAATACGCAATCCGATGGCGAAATCTGTGGTTAAAGTGCGAACAGCGCATCGAAGAAGCACCAGCGGTAGGCATGTTCGTGGGCACCCTAGACCCTCATGCAACTATTTCACAATTCATGATGTTCTTCAAACCGACCACGTTCCAAGCTTTAATCGATAAGCTGGCCCAAATGGACCAGATGGGTCATAGACCGTCCCCTCCGAAACCGGAACCGCGGAACAAAAGGGGAAAATGGAAGGCGACCTTCGTTGTGAATACCCAACAACACCCCAGTGCTCCAAAACTAACGGATCAACTGGAAGAGAGACGGCGGTACTACAATGAGAAAATGAAGCGGCCTTATTCGTTCCCTCGGGACAAAACGAAGAGATTGTTCGAACTGGCAATGCGCAACAGGCTCATCAATCTGCCAAATCCTAAGCGACCACTGCAACCCGGCGAGGCTAATAATCCTAATTATTTCCCTTACAACCAAACGGTAAGCCATCCAATTGAAGATTGCTTTGTCTTTAAGGGGTGGATCAAGGATCAGTAGCAACAAGGCAAGTTTGCGTTGTCTAGAAAGTGGAAAGTAAGCCCACCACAACCGCACACTCCTAAGAAGGCGGACACACTGGAGGCATCGTGCTCTTTTGTTGAGGAAGCTCCATGGGAGATCGCTCTTTCAGCCAAAACCAAAAGAATGTTGAACGATCTCCAGACATGCCCGACGATCAGGTGGAAGAATCCGCTGGAACCCCAGATCATCGAGGGGATGCTGAAGCCGTGCCCAACTCAAAAGATTGGTGGTGATAGCCAAAGCACACACACCCAGCCATCAAATTCTTCGAAGAAGAAAAATAAGATCAAAAAGCCCGTGAAGCCTGGCGACAAGCACACGGACCTGCAAAGGAAGATTGACGCGCTGGAAGAATATAACCAGTCCAATCACACTCCAAGAATTTGTCACGTCCTTGAAGACAGAGATGGTGGAGAAGACTCGTCAGATGAATCTGAAGATTATGTAGCAAGCTGCCATGTGATCTCTCATTTGTCGATAAACGATGAAGAAGTTCCTTACTCGGAAAAACTTGGGGCAGGTCCCGAGCCGGAACTTCTAGGACCATCAGACGAAATGATTGATGCGTTCCTGAATGAAGCGCTGCTTAAAAGCGAGGCTACTCGAGAGCGTGAAATGGCCATATTTGAAAAAGCCAAACGCCGACGACTGGACGAAAGGGTCGAAACGCTCCCGCCAAATCAAAGTGCATCCGCCATAAATAAAAGCAGGTTCAAGACAAGGAAGAGGTTTGCCAAAGCCATATCAATGGGAATGAAGCTGCCACCCTCCGAAGGAAACATTCTTGGTGAAGCAGAAATGCATCCTAGCTATTGCTTATATCATCAAAAGATTGCGCACCCCACCGAAGAGTGCAACGCTTTTAAGAGATAGTGCCAGGGATATGTTGCTCACCGGCAACATTTTAAGCGGATGAAATGCAAAACTCGTCGGGAGCGGAGAAGTACGACTGAGGAGCATAAAAGAACTACCAGCAACTGTCGCATGGTTAACGCCGGGGGATCGCAAGTTCCCACCTTCGGAAGCGACTCCGATGAAGAAATGACTCTCGGCCCTCTCTTCAAAGAATCCACCTCGGGAAAAGAGAAAGAACCGAAGACCTGTGAAAGTATTCAGCTGCGTAATCGTACGCTGCCCGGAAAGAATCTCGAACCCACGAATAAAAAAGATAAGGGAAAAGAAAAAGTCCCTGAAGATATCGCCCTAGATGACCAAGTCGTCAAAGAGTTGACCGCCAAGGACCCGTCAAAGAAGAGCAAGGTGGACTACAACGTTCTGGCGCACTTGAGGAAGCTACCCTCGCAGCTAAGCATTTTCGACACCCTTCTATTATCCAAAGAAGCGAGAGATTCATTGATCAATGCGCTACAAGAGCTAGAGCAATTCCAAGCCTTCCTCGCCGAAGAAAAGATGAAGGACGAGCTGGAAGAAGTGCACACAGCCGATATCACCTTCGGCGATGAAGATCTCCTCCTTGGGACGTGCAAACAAAACCTTCCCCTTTATGTCTTCGGATACTGTCACGATATAAAGATAAGCAAAATCCTGGTTGACAATGGGTCTTCCGTCAATCTCCTCAACGTGAGAGTATTGAAGGAAATCTGCATGAGTGTTCAGCACCTCGCTCGCGATAAAATTACCATCTCCGGTTTTGACTCCCAGTTATCACGGACTCTCGGGTCTGTAATACTGACGCTGCGCTTCGGGCTACTTGTCACAGACATTAAATTTCACGTCATTGACGCCAAGACATGCTACAATGCTTTTCTCGGCAAGCCTTGGTTACACGAGTACAACATTATTCCTTCTACACAGCACCAGTGTATGAAGTATTTTAAAGATGGTCTCGAGTACACTGTGACGGGGAAGTTGAACCCATTCTCCGTGAACGAAGTCCGGAAGTACGAAGATGCAAAATACTTCTTAGCAGATTTTAAGGACACGGAAAGATGTCACAAATCGAAGAACAAAGCTATCACCACTATTCCGATCTTCGGGAGTGGTACCGAGGAGGAAGAAGAGATAGTTTACTCAGGTCCGCCCCAACGCAACAACCCGGGACCATCCACCCCAATGTTGATCTTTGGCAGTGACTCGGAAGATGAAGTTAACGCTATATTTTCTGCTCGACCGTCAATACAGGTCTTCGCTGACAGTGATCAGAGTTTGTAAATTACCATGGTCCCGCGGGAGCATTACAAAGAGCTCGATGCACTTGAAGCTTATAGTGTGCAAGAACTGCAGCCATTTTACGTCCCTCCTAGGCGAAAGGGCGAATAAGCGATCCTATTCTACTGATCGGGGGAAACCAAAGTGGAAAAAGAAATCTGGCACGGCGCCGATTCCCTGCTCGACAGACTCCAGCCCATCCGTCTACCTAGATATTACTCGGAAGGCTTGAGAAGGCTATTAAAGCGCCAAGGGGTACCCTTCAAACAGACTACTCGACAAGCTCGGTTCTACAATGGGATTTGGGATGTCCCCGGAACTCAGCGGAAGTTGCCTAATGGGAAAATGGAAAGGGTCGGGCTCGGATATGTCCAATCCAAGAAATGGGAACGAGTCCATGGTAGCTACGTCATATATGACTTCGATGAAGAAGATGACGCCCAGTCAGAAAACGCTGACCCTGAACCAAAACGAGATCTTACCATCAAAATGCCGAGTCCATCGTTCGAAGAACGAATGGACAAGCTTATCAGGGAAGCGGGTCAAAAGATCCGGGATGACCATAACCGTGAAATGGCCATTTACGAGAAAGCCAGGATGCAGCTCCCCCTTCAGCAGGTCACGGAGAATGACAATTCTCTTCCTTATCAACCCGTCATACAAAAGGCCCGACGCAGAGGCAAAAATAAATCAAATAGCGGGAAAGGCGTTCGACAGCGATAAAGCGGGACCAAGAAGCCACGCGATCGGGAATCGAGCAATCTGGATTCGTCTCTTATAAAGAAGATGGGTCGAGCATACTCTTTTCCTCAGAATAAAACACGGAAGATACTTAATCTCGCCATAAAACATCAGATGATTACACTTCCGGAGTCCAAACACCCCGAGCAAGCCAACGAGGTCTCTCACCCAGACATTGCTCTTATCACCGAGCGATAGGACATCCTCTCGAAGACTGCTTCACCTTCAAGAATTGGGTCGAAGACCAATATCAGCTCGGCAAGTTCGCTCTATCCAACAGTTGGAGGATAACTCTGCCGCAGAAGCACGAACCAAAAGCCGCGCATACAGCGAGAGTAGAGCCAGATCAACATCGATCTTGGAAACGATCTCGCACCTACTACATGATAACGCTGTCAGAAGAAGAGACCGAGAATATGGATGACCTCCCCTGGTGCTTCGAAAACGATGATGATGAGGTGATCTCAGAATTTCCACCGGCGCCGAAAGAGCAGGAAGATGGAATACACATTACTGCAGATAACCTCAGGAAAATTGATTTGGGGACGGAAAGTGACCCGCGACCGACATTCGTCAGTGAATTTCTGTCTGAAGAAAGGGTGGCTACACTAAAAGACGTGCTCACGCAGCATAAAGATTGCTTCGCATGGAACTATTCTGAGATGCCGGGCCTAGATCCAGAAATTGCTATCCATAAATTGGCAATATCCCCGGACGCCAAGCCAATCAAACAAGCACCGAGAAGAATGCGGCTTGAGTTTGAGATGAGCATCAACGCCGAGATCAAGAAGCTAATCGACTCTGGCTTCATCCAAGAGGTTCAGTATCCTGACTGGATCGCCAACATCGTCCTGGTGATGAAGAAAAATGGGACAGTGCGCATATGTGTGGACTTCCGGGATCTCAACAAAGCTTGTCCAAAAGACGACTTTCCAGTACCAATCACTGAGCTGATGATAGATAACACGTCCACTCACGAAGTCTTCTCCTTCATGGACGGGTCATCAGGATACAATCAGATAAAGATGCATCCAGAGGACCAGAAGCACACCGCTTTCCGGACCCTCTGGGTATATTCTATTACAAGGTGATGCCCTTCGGTCTAAAGAACGCCGTCGCCACCTATCAGATGGCCATGATGAAAATTTTCGACGACCTCATACATGAAATCGTCGAATGCTATATCGACGACCTCGTGGTTAAGAGCAAGTCATACGAGGAACATTTAGAGCATCTGAAGTTCGTATTTCAACGCCTTCGGCAATACAACTTGAAGATGAGTCCTCTCAAATGCACGTTCAGAGTTCCTCTGGCAAATTCTTAGGATTCATCGTCCGATACCGAGGCATCGAGATAGATCCGTCGAAGATCAAGACGATCATGGAAATGCCTCTGCCAAGGACTCTCAAGCAGCTGCGATCTCTCCAAGGAAAGCTCGCATATATCCGGTGATTTATAGCAAATCTCTCAGGCAAGTGTCGTCCATATAGTCACCTAATGAAGAAAGGGGCCCCTTTCGTTTGGGATCACAAATACCAAGGCGCACTACACGAAATCAAGCACTACCTATAGAATCCGCCAGTACTGACCACTCCCGTTAAAGGAAAACCCCTCATTCTGTATACAACCGCCCGTGAAGGTTCCTTAGGCGCGCTATGGGCACAAGAGAACGACCAAAGGAAAGAAAGAGCTCTCTACTATCTGAGTCGAGTTCTACTTGGGGTAGAAAGCAATTATTCGCCCATCGAAAAACACTGCCTAGCGTTGATCTTCGTGATAACGAAGCTCAGACACTATGCGTTAGCACATGAGGTCCATCTCATATCAAAAGTGGATCGTCTCAAATACTTGATGTCGAAGGCCATATTAACAGGACGGCTTGCTAAATGGTCCCTGCTCTTGATGGAATTCTCGATAACTTATCGGCCTCTTAAGGCAGTGAAAGGCCAGGCCATCGCCGACTTCCTCGCTGAGCATCCGATACCTGCTGATTCTTCTCTGAACTGCGAATTGCCAGACGAACATGCGTTTGACACGATCGATGGGGGTGATACCCGGTGGGAACTTTATTTTGATGGAGTGTCTTCCATGAAGAAGCGCAAACCAAGAACCCCTATAATTAAGTCGGGGGTAAGCCTCATCTTTGTAACTCCATAAGGAGGGATAATGCGCTTTGCCTTCTCCTTAACAGAGCCGAGGGCAGACAATGAAGCCGAGTATGAAGCTTTGATCGCAGGTCTCGAGATCGCCATCGACATAGGAATTGAAAACCTCCTCATATACGGAGACTCCCAACTGGTCATTAGTCAAGTAAACGGCGACTATCAGACGTGCAAGCCTGAGTTGGTGAAATACGGCGAGAGAGTACAGCAGCTGCTGACTCAAATTCCTTCCTACACCTTAGAAAGCATACCGCGTGCGGAAAATAGCAAAGCAGATGCATTAGCCAAGCTTACTAAAGAATTGGCCGACGAGAACCTCGATGACGTAAGAATCATGGTACAAAGCCGTCGGGTTCTTGCAACAGCAGAAATATCTCCGGAGTCGTCCGAGGAAAAGGGAGTGACCGAGCAAATGGCTCTACAAGTAAAAGACCAAGAAAAGGTCAAGGATTGGAAAGAAGTCCTTATAGACTACTTCAAATCTCGTCGAACGCCTGAAGATGCGTCCTCGAAACATTGGCTCATGAAGCGAGCCCTATCTTTTGCCTTCGTCAATGATACTCTGTATAAGAGATCATTTGATTCTCTGTGGTTAAGATGCCTGGGGCCTGAAGAAGCAAAAAGAGTCGTCTAAGAAACTCACGACGGACTCTGCGGGTCTCACCAAGGTGGCCCGAAGATGAAGTTAAAGATAAAAAAGATGGGCTACTATTGGCCCACGATGATTCAGGACTGCCTCGAATACGCGAAGCAATGCCACTCGTGCCAGATTCATAGGGACTTTATCCATCAGCATCCAAATCCACTACATCCAACGATGGCTAGCTGGCCGTTTGAAATGTGGGGAACTGACATAATCGGTCCCATCGAGCCAGCATCGTCCAGAGGACATCGATTCATTTTGGCGACAACTGATTACTTCTCCAAATAGGCAGAAGCAGTACCGCTGAGGGAAGTGAAAACGGAGAATATCCTCCATTTCTTCAAGACACACGTCATTTATCGGTTTGGAACTCCGAGACGGATCATCTCCGATAATGGGCCAGCCTACAGAAGCCACAAGATCAGCCGCTTCGCACAACAACATAACATAGACTGGAGATACTCTTTGGTCTATAATCCCCGAGCTAATGGTCTACCTGAGGCTTTCAACAAAACCTTGACGAAGATCGTGAAAAAGACGGTGTCTCGAAATAAGAGGGACTGGCATGAGAGACTGCATGAAGCTCTCTGGGCGTATCGAACTACGTTCAAAACGGCCATGAACACAACGCCGTACGCATTGGTGTTCGGTATAGAGGCAGTACTCTCCCTCGAGATAGAGCTACCCTTTCTACGTGTGGCAGTTCATTACGAGCTAACGGACGAAGAGAATGCTCACCTTCGTCTTGAGGAGCTCGATGCCTTTGATGAAACCAGGCTCATAGCGCAACAAAACCTGGAGGCTTATAAAGCAAAGATGACGCGCTCATATGAAAGATTGACTAGGCCGAGAACATTCTGCCAAGGCGAACTCATGCTAGTGGTCAAAAGACCTATGATCCCCAATCGCGCCAAGCGGGGAAAATTCGAGCCAAACTATGAAGGCCCGTATATCATAGACAAAGTCTACCAGGGTGGAGCCTATCTACTCATGGATATGCATGGTGAAAGACCTTTCCGGGTAATAAATGGTCGATTCCTAAAGAAATACTACGCCTGACGAGTCACGACCTAGGTCAATGATAGATGACGACGACTATGTCCGCTCGCTATCTTCCTAGGCCTAAACTCTATAAGTAGTAGCCGGCTTGCGGACCGAAACGTCCTTAAACTGACAACGGACCGAAACGTCCTTAAACTGACAACGGACCGAAACGTCCTTAAACTAACAACGGACCGAAACGTCATTAAACTAACAACGGACCGAAACGTCCTTAAACTAGCAACGGACCGAAACGTCTTTAAACTAACAACGGACCACTATGTCCTAAAACTAGCCGTTGACCGAGATGTCGATAAACTACGGTGGATTGCAGCATCCCAAAGCTGATAAAAAAAGAATAAAAAAGAGAAAAAAAATAAAATGGTATGTCCATAAGCAAAATGGGCACGGATGAAAACCCGAAAGGGCTCCATGAGTAAAAACAGCAGGCTACCGGCGAGTTTTATGAAAACCCAAAAGGGCGCAATCTCGTTAAAAGACACTTGCAGGGTCCTTTCGACTTTGTAAGGAGAAACCACCTGCGTGAGATCCTTACGACTTACAAGGGAGAAACACACTTAGGGACCCCCACGATCCCTAAGGAGAAACTACACTTACGAGATCCTCACGACTCGTAAGGAGAATCCTCTTATGAGACCCTCACGGCTCATAAGATTTGAAAGTCTTAAGCTACAGAGATCTGAACCTGTTCTTAAGCAGCCCCCACAACCTCCAATACTTTCTTACAAGCGGCTCAATACTGACCCTTGTATACAATCCACGGGCACGAATAAACATTTCCCTAACAAAGTCCCATCCGCGACTAGGGATATGTCCACACGGTGAACATCCCTTGTAAGTCCTCTCGACTTATAAGGAGAAAGCGCTCTTGTAAGATCCTTACGACTTACGAGAAGCCATACACTTAGGAGTCCTCACGATTCCTAAGGAGAAAACTCACCTACGAGATCCCCATGACTCGCAGGGAGAAGTACCTTTATGGGGCCCTTACGGCTCATGAAGTCAAAAGCCTTAGTCGACAGGATCTTAACCCTATTTGCTAAGCCACCTTTGTTCGACATCCACAGAGGCAAATGATGATTCGCTCCTGACAATATCCCAGTTGTAGCGATACTGATGCCGAAGTCGGTGTCTAATCCCAAGCTCGCAATAAAAAGCTAGCGAGCCACACATGCATACGAAATAGCTGAAATGATGGGGCAACTTGCAAACAAAATCAGCAAGTAAAAAAATGGATGCATTCAAAGTAGCCGAAATGATTGGGCACCGCGAAAAATAGCCGAAATATTGGGCAATCGCGACTTTCGCGATATAAAAGCTGAAATGATAGAGCATCGTGGAAAATAATATTAAAAATGAAATGAATGAAATTTTCTGCCCTACAGGTGATATCACAGCAATCCCTGTATACAATACAGAGGCGCAAACAAAGAAGGGATCACACCTTTCCCCCCAGATTTTATCAGAAGAAGAAGCCAAATCTCAACGGTTCACAGATAGCCTGGAGATCATCTCAACATTCGTCTCATTACAATGGACACAACATCAAGCAAAATGAAATAGTGGCAACCCCCAGTTCCATGACTCGGCGGTGCACAGATGACCGAGAGTCAAACCCCGACTCCACGAAATGCGGATAAAGAGCAAAATTCCTGGTTACGTGGAACGCAGCTTACGTCAATCCTGACCCCGTGGGAAATGTCCAGAGCGGATCCTGGTCCTCGCAGAGCAAGCATCCAGAGTGGAGCCTGGTCCTCGCAGAACACGTCATTGAACCCGTGGGAAGCATCCAGAGCAAAATTCCTGGCTACGTGGAACGCGGCTTACGTCAATCCTGACCCCGTGGGAAACACCCAGAGCGGATTCTGGTCCTCGCAGAGTACAGCAATGACCCCGTGTGAAGCATCCAGAGCGGAACCTGGTCCTCGCAGAACACAGCAGTGAACCCATGGGAAGCATCCAGAGCAAAATTCCTGGCTACGTGGAACGCGGCTTACGTCAATCCTGACCCCGTGGAAAATCTCCAGAGCGGATCCTGGTCCTTGCAGAGCACGGCAATGACCCCGTGTGAAGCATCCAAAGCGGAGCCTGGTCCTCGCCGAACACGGCAGTGAACCCGTGGGAAGCATCCAGAGCAAAATTCCTGGCTACGTGCAACGCGGCTTATGTCAATCCTGACCCCGTGGGAAACGTCCAGAGCGGATCCTGGTCCTCGCAGAGCATGGCAATGACCTCGTGTGAAGCATCCAGAGTGGTGCCTGGTCCTCGCCGAACATGGCAGTGAACCCGTGGGAAGCATCCAGAGCAAAATTCCAGGTCACGTGGAACATGGCTTATGTCAATCCTAACCCCGTGGGAAACTTCCATAGCGGATCCTTGTCCTCGCAGACCACGGCAGTGAACCCGTGGGAAGCCTACAGAGTGGAGCCTAATCCTCGCTGAACACAGCAGTGAACCCGTGGGAAGCATCCATAGCAAAATTCCTGGCTACGTGGAACGCGACTTAAGTCAATCCTGACCCCGTGGGAAACATCCAGAGCGGATCCTGGTCCTCGCAGAGCACGGCAATGACCCCATGTGAAGCATCCAGAGCGGAGCCTGGTCCTCGTCGAACACGGCAGTGAACCCGTGGGAAGCATCCAGGGCAAAATTCCTTGCTACGTGGAACTTGGATAATGTCAATCCTGACCCTGTGGGAAACGTCCAGAGCGGATCCTGGTCCTCACAGAGCACAGCAATGACCCCGTGTGAAGCATCGAGAGCGGAGCCTGGTCCTCGCCGAACACGGCAGTGAACCCGTGGGAAGCATCCAGAGCAAAATTCCTGGTCATGTGGAACACGGCTTATGTCAATCCTGACCCCGTGGGAAACGTCCAGAGCGGAGCCTGGTCCTCGTAGAACACGGCAGTGAACCCGTGGGAAGCATCCAGAGCAACTTCTGATTCCGTGAAATGCGGATGATGATAACCTCACCCATCACTTGCGGGTCCTCACGACTCGTAAGGGAGCAAATTTGCTTGTGAGATCCTTACAACTTGCAAGAGAGAAACACACTTAGGAATCCTTACGGTTCTTAAGGAGAAATTACACCTACGGGATCCTCTTGACCGGTAGGGAGAAAATTCTTTATGCGACCCTCACGGCTCATAAAATTGAAAAGTCTTGGGAGGAAGATCTTAACCCTGAATCCTAAGCCATCGTTTTCCTGCAAAGAGATCGAGATAGACTATCCACAGAACACATTTAATAAAAAGGGGCACACCATCGTGAAGAAAAATACGTCTTTTATTCATGAATCAAAATGAATACAAAGTACAATTCGTGAAAGAACAAAAAATATACTCTTATTCAGGAGTATGTACAAAGGAAGAATAAAAAAATATATACAAGTCTTCAAGTCGGTGGGCGATTTAGTAGATTGGCCAGTTCGTCCCTCTTTCGCTGGGCCTCGCCTTCATGATTCAGTATCGTCAAAAGATGAGCCTCCGCTTGAGCCCGCTGGGCCTGGTAGGAAGCAAGCCGGCCTTCAAGCTCTTTCTCAGTAGCCTTATGAGCCTCAACCCTTTCACGAGTGAACACGGTGGCTTTGTCGATGGCCACCACCTCCTTGATGGCCTCTTGAAGCACTCGCCAAAGTTCATACGCTTTATTGGCCTTGGCCATAAGGTTGGCTTGAAGCTCCATCAGCGTCTTAGAAGCCAGCTCCCTCTCTGAAAACTTACGGCCGAGCCTCTTCTCGCATGACACCATATTCGCCGCACACCGCTCAATTAAGCCCCGTAAGCTTTCCTTCGCAGCCATAGCCTCTGAAGAAAGGCGGGTACACTCAAGCACATTCAAGCAAGCCTCCACCTGTCGACAAAACTCAACCCAGACTTGCACCACTGCTTCACTATGATAGGTGGCAGGAAAAGGAAGAGAGCCGTTAGCTTCAGCAGCAAACGCTTCGGCCGTGATTACACTCCCAGCATGAAGTTCCTCGATCAGAGATGACAGAGAGGCGAGGCTTAATTTTGGCATACGGTCCGAGGTACGTAGAGCATAGGGGCCGGGTGGCATAGCGATGCGTGACTCCAGCGTGGTAAGGACTGGTAAAGCTGTTCAGATTTATAAACAGTCAGCTGAATGTGTAAGCAAAAGAAAAAATAGAACAACGCTGAGACTTCACTCACCCACAGTCATGCAAGAGGGATCTGAAGGCTCCCCACGCCCTTCGAGAATCTCAACCTCGTCGTCGGCCTCCATAACTGTAAAAGACATCAATGTCATTTTGTGAAATAATAGCAATGCTGTGAAAAGAGGGTAGACAACACTAACCTTGCCCAGAAGAGAGGACGATGCACTAAGGAGGTATTGCTTGCAGGGCAGCCATCTCCAACAAACGTTGAAAAGACTGCCTGGGAGACAGATCAGCAATAAAGGCCGCCAAACCGCGCAATTCTGAAAAGACAAAAGAGTTCAGATAATGGAAAGATTACTAATTTAAAATATATAAGGTTACCTTCGACGCACCTCCCATTCTGAGCTCGAGGGATAGCGGCTTCAGCGGCCTCCTCCATGACCTTGGACACATTATCGGAGACACGGGCCGGTGCAGCGGCTTCCGAAGGAGGAGCAACGGCTGCCGTTGCGGGCTCCAACGAAAGGACGGTAGCCTCGGCTACCTGCACCGTAGCCTTCAGGTCGCCCTCAGGAAGATCCATTGGAATGGCGACTACCGAAGGTACCTCTCCCGAGGGAACAAGTGCTTGGGGAGCGGGAACCACCGAGGAAGATTCCGCCGCAAGAGCGACAGTTGCATCAACCCCCTCCACACTGATTGGTGCTTCACTGGGGATATCAGCAAACTCTATGGTCAAAACATAACTTAGAGCCTCCGCTGTCACCGAAGTCCCTGCAAAGTTTGTACATAGATAAGGATACATATATGTGTATACGAGTAATATGAAATATTACAAAGAAATACAGGAACATACCGATGCGCAAGGGAGCTTCCAGTATGGCTTGTTCAAGCTGACGCTCCTTCATAAGAAGATGTTCTCGCCAAGGTCCGAGGGTGGACTCATGGCCGCCGGTCCACAGGGAAAGCGCGTCCTCGACGTCGGCCGAAATGACCTGTTTAAGGGCTCTTTCACCCTATTCTTCCAAAGGGCCGATGAATCGTCGCCGGATCTACGGAGGGTCTTCGTAAAAGATAACGGTAGGGTAGGGCTTCTTCAGGACCCTTACGTTCTCCGATTCATCTTGCGAACGTCTTATAGCCTCAGCCAATTGTGCGGCTTCCTCGGCAGATGAACTCAGGAAGAGTAGGCCGACATCCGAATCTTGCATGGCCAACGGTTCATCTTGAAGAATAGGCTCAAACTCTATTAAAGAGTCGAGCAAATTGGTAGCCGTTTTTCTTCGCCTCTTAGACCCAGAACCAGCCGCTGAAGACGATCATTTCCTCCCCCGTGGATCTTTGGCACGACGCTGACCCACCTCATCTTCAGCGCCCTCGCCTCCAACGCCCATGCTTGGCGGTGCTACCAAGGACGACACGGCCATTGTCGACGCCGCGGGCGATGGTACTACTACCGGCACCCTATTACCCCTCGACTGAGCCCGGGTACCCAATGGCATACCAACTGTGGGAGTGAGGTCTACCTCCGCCGCCCCCGGGATAAGCACAACACTGGTGTCCCTCAAAGGAAAGCGAACTGGTGCACGCGGTCGCGGCGGAACTCCAGTGGCTTGAGCTGGAATAGGAGCACTGCATCCAAGAAGCACCCTCTTCTCCTCAGCAATAATTGGACTGACCCGATGAAGATACCAGACCGTGAAGGACCCCACACATCGGGGAATATAATCAGCTTCCGGGATCATGAATCGAGAACCAGTGTTCAGCCTCACGAAGTGATGAGCAGCATCACGAACGGCTTCAGGTGATGGGATGGGCACAACTGTAAATGCCTCGAAGGGGATGCCCTGATCATACCCAAGCTGCCGGGCATAGCGGTGTGGGTTATACCGTATGAAAAGGGCCGCACTGTTCTGACGAAATACCAGATAACCTGGTCTGATGGCGTACAGGTGCATGGCTTCCTTAGGCTTCAGAGAAGGTACCTCTTCCTTCGACAAGTCGCATAGTTGCTGAATTGGACCTGAAGGAGAGGATAGGGCCCGATCAATAAATACCAGTCCGCCCGTGCTAGCATAAGGAGCGATCAACACGCGAATAGCCCCGAACTGAGTCGGGTCGGGAGCAGAAGCGTCCACCAGCCACATGAGTCGCGGAAAAGTGTAGGCGTCATAAAATGCGGGTCTCTGGTGCGCAGCAAAGGCCCCCAACACGTGCATCTCATTCTAAGATGTAAAGTAATGAAGAGAGAAGTTTACTACGTCCACACCCGGAGTTGAGGTATTAGCCGCGGCGCCTAACCCATGATAAAGATGCACTAGCGCTGGGATGCCTACGGCCATCCGTGTTCCCTCAGCAATACGATGAGCATGGTAGATAACAGAGACTCTCATGAAACGGCGATGCATGGGGATGACGAACCAGAAGATCCAGACGCTGATGAATCCTATAAAGAAAGTCTCTTCATCCATGCCGGGAGCTGCAATCGATTCGAAAGATACCACCGACATGATAGGAATGTAATACTGCGGCAGATCCTCTTCCTTAGTCGGCCGCCGGTTCAAACCAAACCCAAAAGGGTCATTAATGTTCATAAACTTCGGAGTCGTCTTCGATAGGACACCCTCGCGAAGGAAGAAAGCGATAAAACTCTTAAAAGTGATGCCCTGCTCTTCTGATTCTGTGAACAGTTTGTCAAAGATGCCCAGGGCCTTGATCAAACTCGGGCGCTTGTGGTGGACGGCGTTCTCCGTAGATAGGCCGCCGAGCATTGCAGGCTCGGTTTCAAAGACGTACTCGTCGGGAGGCAGCAATTCCTCATAAAGGGTCCCCCTGATTGGAAGCCCCGAGATCTCACGAAATTCTTCCAAGGAAATCGAAACTTCGCGGTCCCCTAGAAGGAAAGTGTTGGTGGGGAGATTCCACTGGTTCAAAAAAGCCTAACCGACAAGATGTGAGAAGATGGGTAGTGGAAAAGGGACGTATAAATCGCCTGATAAAGCCCAACCCTCTGCAGTCGCGAACAATGGGCAGACAAGATGTAACGCGCCCAAAGAAGGTAGCCCGTGAGGTGTCGAGGGGTAAGCCCTATTTTGTAAATCTTCCCCCATGGCTGGGGTTCGCCCTGGCAAATGCGGCGTCCCAGAATATCTATAGCCGGGACCGGATGGTTCGGAATACCAGTCGTTGAAGGCTCAAGCCGCCCCATAGCGGTCCAATTCGGCATCTCCACGGCAAAGACTGTCCTCGGAGGATACATCGGCAGGAACGGATAGGTGGGCTCCGTCGGTATCTCGCAAAGAAAGCTTCGGCGACCATGGATGATGTGACCATACCAGGTCTCCCACAAAAGCAAGTTGGTGCAATTCGGGTCATGAGCTTTGATCATCGCCATCACTTCCTCGTCAGATGGCGACTGAGGAAAAGCGGCCTCCGAGCGAGTGAAAGGGAAATATGGAACAGACGTCATTGTGCTTGAAATAAAAAAAAGGGAAACTGTTAAAACGAAGCCAACGGTGTATACATATATAAATGTATATATATATAAAAGATAGTGGAAGAAAGCGACAGGGGACTCATTTTATGGGACCATTGGTTACAAAACACATGGGTCCCACAAAATCAAGACGGCGGCTAGCTAATGATGAGGTAAAGCAATTACAGTGAGACAAAAAGAAGATTCTCAATAAATGAACAGTGGATTTCAAAAAGCCCTACACATTCCCCAAAACGGAATCCATTTTAGACTCTGTAACAAATCAAACAGAAGTTAGGGAATTAAATTCCCAGAAAAGCACTACTGCAAGCCTCTTCTTCTTGGTTGCAACGAGACAACTCTGGGCAAGAAAACCTCAAGAAGTCCCCTAGGAAGAACTAAGTTCTTCATAGGAATTAAATTCCTATTGAAAAAGGGGAATTAAATTCCCAGAATTTTTTTCCAGAGCCAAAGCTCTTTGAAAATGGAATTAAATTCCATGGGAAAGACAAACACCACCATTAACCCCTGAAGATCAGAGAAACCCTAAAGGGCCTGTTGATTAAAGAATGAGTGGTTTTCTTCTTAGAGAACTTAAAGGAAAAAATGGGTTCTTGTTAAAAGGGAAAACCCTTGGTGTGGATTTAAAATCCAAAGAGTTTTATATGTATGAAAGTTCTTCGATCGTCCAAAGCCTTTACCTGAAGAGGTGGGTCTTTCTTAAACAGAGTTAAACTCTGAAGATTTTGAAATAGAGAACTAAGCTCTGAGAACGAGAATTAAATTCTCAAAAGAAAAGTTAACAAGGAGGAAGATGAGCAAAGAGTGGAGGCGCTTCTGAAGAGACCCCTGCATTTATAGGATGTGATGGAAAACGTTTCATCTCCCCTATTCCATAGACAAATTCAACGGTCACAAAAGTGACAGCGTTGCACTCACGTGCAGACACATGAGAGCAACACTATGGGGGCATTTGTTTCCTGATTAAAATTAGGAATTACCTCAATAAGGTATCACGTGCTCACACGTGACCAATGGCCACGTGTTGACACGTGATTGTTAAATTCTCATCAAACAAAAATGAAAACAAACGGCTGATGGAGGACCCAATTGGGGTTCACGTGCTCACACCTGACCAAGGGTCACGTGCCAGCACGTGACAGGCTTTGAAAGCCTTATAACTTAATAGAATTTAATTCTAAATTTCTCTAAATCTTTCCAAACGAAAAAGGATTATGGAGAACTGTTGGATTAAAAATCCAAGGGTGATTAAAAATCACCAATTTATCGAAAGATTTTAGACAAGGAAAGATTTACCTAATTTCACCAGAAATAACAAACAGAATATCTTTTGGATTGAAAATCCAATGGTGAATAAAATTCACTGTGTGATCTAAAGGATCATATTAGTTATGAAAACAAAAAAAATCTTTCAATGAGAGATTTACTAAACAAATTGATTATTTTCCTCCCCCTATAAATAGGAGCCAAGAGGAGAAGAGAGATGGAGAATTTTGGGATCTTGAAATTTCTAAAGGCAAATAGCAGAGAGAAAAGAAAGGAGAATTTAATTCTCAAGAAAGAAAACCCTAGGTGAGAAAAAGAAAAGGGATCAAAGCTTCACAAAACAAAAAAGAGAATTTAATTCTCAATCTAAGAGTTTAACTCTTCTACAAAAGAACTTAGTTCTTCCTCTGGTTGAAGATCTGCAGAAGCAAATCTCCCAATAGCTTGAGAATTTAATTCTCATCGGGTTGATATTTTGCCATGCAGGTACAAAACTTAGAGGGGGAATTGAGTTTAGAGAATTTAATTCTCCCAAAACAAAACTAGGGTTTAACCCTATATGAGAATTTAATTCTCTCAATTTACTGGAATTTAATTCCTCCAAGATGAAACTAGGGTTTAACCCTATATGAGAATTCAATTCTTCTAAAATTACAGGAATTTAATTCCTTCAAGATGGACAAAACTAGGGTTTAACCCTAATTGAGAATTTAATTCTCTCAAATTTACAGGAACTTGATTCTTCCTAAAATGAAATTAGGGTTTCACCCTATACAAGAATTTAATTGTTTTACATATATGGGAATTTAATTCCCCTAAAAGGAAATTATGGTTTAACCCTACATAAGAATTTAATTCTTTCACAATAGGAATTCAATTCCTTCAAAATCATAATTAGGGTTTAACCCTACAGAGAATTTAATTCTTAAAAATAAGGAGACTTAAAAGATCTCCATACATGCAAAGAACTAAGTTCACGTGGCCCCACGTGACCCCTAAAAAGATTTCCAAAAATGAGAAGGAAAAAGCTTTGAGGCAATGCCTCACGTGCTCCCTCGTGACCTCCAAAACAAAGAGAATAAAAGCAAAGGAAATGTAGGCTTTGGGCGCTCTCACGTGTTACCACGTGACCCCTAATAAATGCATTAACAAATCAGTGCATGAGTGCCTATCACGTGCCCACATGTGATGGCTAAAAATTAAAAGTGTTTAACACTTATTTGCAGAACAAAGTAAAGGGAGATCTGGCCCCACCTTTAGGCGTCCTCACGTGTCCCTATTGACCCCTTCTTCTTTAGTGTTTAACACTAATTTGAGAGCTTTATTTCCAGTGTTTAACACTGATTATCTTTTAGTGTTTAACACTAATTTGAGAATCTTATTTCCAGTGTTTAACACTGTTGTTTTTTAGTGTTTAATACTAATTCAAGAGATTTATTTCCAGTGTTTAACACTGTTGTTTTCTAGTGTTTAAACACTAATTTGAGAGCTTTATTTCTAGTGTTTTTTAGTGTTTAACACTACTGTTCTCTAGTGTTTAACACTACTTTTAGCTAAATTGGCTAATTTTCCAGAGGCAAAAGACTCCCCCTCAACTGAATCTCAATATTGAGTAAAATTCAGAGCTATAATGTTTAATGCTCAGTCGAAGATAGAAATGTTATCAAAGCCCTCAAACTCTTGTTTAGCATTGCTAAATAATGTGGGCTTGAACCCAGACAAGTGTTTAATGGTCCAACAAAGGGCCAATATTTCAAATTTAATTGGACTTAGCCTAAGTTGGCCATAAGTCCTCAATTCAGACTTAACTGAGCCAATGTGCTCATAATTTAATTAACTGATCTTAGTTCCAAATTGGACTACAGATCACTTAATCCACTATGGTTTGAGGGTACATCTCTTCACTCCTCTGATATTTGTCGTTGTAATCCTTCAACGCCTTCAGAGAGGTGACGGGTCCCAACAACCACACATTTCACAGACTATGACATCTCTAAATTACGGACTGTGGGGTCCTTAAACTCATGGACTATGATGTCCTTAACCTCAACCGTGATGTCTTTAAACTAACATTGGACTGTGGGGTCCTTAAACCCATGGACTATGATGTCCTTAACCTCGACCGTGATGTCTTTAAACTAACATTGGACTGTGGGGTCCTTAAACCCATGGACTATGATGTCCTTAACCTCGACCGCGATGTCTTTAAACTAACGTTGGACCGAGATGTCCTTGAACTAACAATGGACCGTAATGTCCTTAAACTAATCGACCGCAATGTCCTTGAACTAAACATTAATGTCCAATTGCTCTCTTGTTGGATCTAAACGATCCCATTAAGTCGATCTTAGTCTAAAATGAGACTAACGTATCCTTAACAAACGATTAAGTTGATCTTAGTCTCATATGAGGCTAACGTATCTTTAAACCCAACCCCCCAAACCCAAATCTAAGAAAAAATACGGATTTGGACTAGTCCACACCCTACAGGCGACAACATAAATTAGTCTCCGTATACAATCCACGGGCAACCAAACACAAAACAAACACCCATGACACGAAGAAAGTTGTTACCGCGATGCGGTAGCGTAATTAACTGCAGGGGCTTGCTCCTGAAGGGAAGAACGTCCCCACAATCAAAAACCTCTCAAGCGAGGGGGAATCTGACGAAGTCTGCTACATCAGCCGCATCCGTTTAAACCTTCAATACATGGTGCCATAAATCAACTTGGCATCTTCGGAGAGGTGGACGGATAGCACCAATTAGCATCTGCCCCGAAATTCAGGCAAGACGTTTATCGCGTCTTCGTCACGTCTTTCGGAAGGGAACAATGGCCTTCTTCCATTTACTCGATATGCACTGGAAACAACTGCATGATTTTGATTCTGGTTAAAATTAAATTAGTGCTTTTGTTTATATATTGGATATAGAATGGAGTCATATCTTAACGATGTTAAGGTATATGGAGTAGTCCGACTTATGCTTAAAACCAGAATCCGGATAACTCAAGGCACGTTTTAGTAATGGCAATTTGTGGGTTATCCCGGGCTTTGACGAAGGTTAACATTCTACCATTTAAAGGATCAATAGTTATATTGTTCTTGACTCGCCATCCGTTTTAGTAAAATGAATTCTTTTTAGATAATATTAATGGGAGTATGGTAAAAATGGAAGTGATTCCAGAACCACAAACGGATACTGAAATTTTTGCAAACTAGAATTTTTTGAATTCCATATTGCCATTTTCTAAAATTAGTTTGCTATTATGCCTAAGTTCCCAACAAATAGGTCCCAAACCATCTGGACCAGGATCAGTGGAGCAGAAGAAGTTAGAGCATAAGGAAGATGGTTTGAAAGAAGAAGTTGTGAATAAGGATTTACTCGAGGAGGCTGTTGTACTACCTGTAACTGAATAGGTAAAGTATTATATGAATAAATATGAGCTTACGAAGAGCACTGTGACAGCTCTAACCCTTCAACATGAAACTTTGGTTATCCGCTTCGAGAATGAGATCATGCGCTTACGCGAGCGTCTGATATAGAAGAGTGATCGAGAATTTGTAAATGTTGGACCCTCCATAAAGAGCTTAAGAAGGGAAGAACAGAAGAGGGAACAGCAGAAGAGGTAAAAGAAGACGGGTGTGAAGAAGATGTTAGAGAAGCACGTGGTCATGACGATGCACCAGAAATTGAAGAGGAAATAGAAGAAGAAAGACCGGATGTGGCATAAGTCGATGAGAACCTCACCGTTTCTGAACTTGAAGATATTGTTAATAAGATTGCTGAAGATGTCGTGAAGGAATCGGCGATTGGGTTAGAAGAAGATGAGCCGAAGAAGGCCGCAGAATCAAAAAAGATGGTGGAGGAATCAGTGCCGATAGTAGCTGAGAGCATGGTAAACCAATAGGGAGAACTCGTTGAGGGAATAAAGGCCTCCACAATGATAAGGGTTGATGAGGATGTCACTTCAGAATCAGTGAAGGAAGGGATATTCCGAAGATCGTCTAGGTTACTACAATCTCATTCCTTGGCGGTTGACATGCCCTACAAAAAGCGTAAGAGGTCGGATACGGCAGCCACGAATAATGAATACTGGCCAGCCCACATTTGTAACAGGCAGAGGAGCAGTAGGATTCTTAAACAAAAATTATCCAAACAGAGCGCAAATGAACCTGTCAACGTCGTAGAAGATGCTCCCGAAAAGCCTCTAAAGTCCAAGAAGAACTTGGAGAAGGAAGGAACCGCATTAATGAAGAAGACCGGCTATGTGAACATTCTACAAAAGAGAGCGAACGATGGAGGAGGTAAATAAATTTCTGTTTCCAGGTGGGACTATCATTTTCCCAGGTGGTATTAAATAGTTCTCCAAGTTGGACTATTTATTATTATCAGTGAGACTTTATGTTTAAAAATGGGACTTTCTGTTTACCATGTAGGAATATATTCTGAGTAAATGGGACTTAATTTTAACTAAATGGGACTTTATTCTTTCTAAGCGGTAATTACTTTTTCGTAAGGAGTTATAATATTGACCGATTGGGACTTTTTGTCAAATTAATGGGACTTATTGCTAACCTATTAGGATTTAATGTTGACTAAGTGGGACTTACTGTTCTCAATGTGGGACTTTATGCTAAGTAACCTCCCTACTTTTGCAGTTATGCCAGCATTGGTTCGTAAAGATGGTAGCGGATTCAAGGTGGATCTCATCATTGGTTTGGAGAAAATGCCCCTTGCAATGAGGATCGCACTGGAGGATTTCACAAAGTTGGATATGAATGCAACGAAAATATAGGGTCCCCGATCAATGTATCTTGATTTATCCCGGCTGGATATATTCGACTTGTTACGAGGTTACACTGTTACTGATAATCTTATGGATGCCTTCGTAACAAGACTGGACATGCGACTGGATTCCTTAAAAACCGACTATGAAAAGAAATTAGCGATCATCCCACCGTGGTTCATGGTATTCCCGATTACTCTATTTTGTATAATTTATATTATCATAATATGCTCATCAAATGATAACATGCACCAATACAGAACATGCTCGTCAATGAATCTGAAAGGGGGTCGAGCGGTTTCAGTGTGCCAAGAATTGAATCCTCCTCCTTTAATATATTCGTTGATAGCCTATTGGCAGGGAGAAAAGTCATATCATTCTTTCTAATATGTAATCATGATCGTTGGCACCTGCTTATTCTTGATATGGAGGCTAAACAGTTCAGGCATTACATCTCGGTAGCACCAAGCGAGGAAAGCGCGTAGGTTTGGGGTGCTAAGGTTGTTATAGAATGGGTAAAACGGTTTGGAAATATGCATTTCGATCGATGTGGAGGATCACGCGAATTTGACTACAAAATCTGCCCATCTCCACCGTAAGGTAATAAGTAACTGGGATTTTATTATATTAAGTGGAACTTAATATTTGTATATAGAAACTACCTTAACTTTCTTTTTCCAGTTCACCCAAGTGAAACTACTAACCTGTAAAACCGGAAAAGTTAAATGTTCCACCTAGGAAAGAAAAATTCCACTTTAACTAAAGTTCTGCTTGAAGTTAGAGTTCCACTTGGGTGAACAGAATGTACCACTTGAAAATAAATATAGTACCACATGGAAATTAGAAAGTTACACTTGCCATTCGGCATGAAACATAAACATATTTTTGAATTTTCATTCATTTTTTCAGAGTCGACTATAGATTCTATCTATATTTATGTATATGTAGGCATTGATCAAGGGAAGGGATATTGCAAGATCTCTCGACGGATTTTCTCCTGTCATGCCCCGCTTTCAAAATTACGCAAATTCGAGAACGTAACAAAGCCAACTATACTACCTACAGTAAGGAAACATCATTCCATAGTCACATTACGGCTGTCAATCAGTAATCAAAAACAATAATATAACTATCTGTCTCTAAACATGTCCAATAACCGTAAGAACGATAACAGGAAACAGTAGTGGAAGCAATAAAGATCTAAGGAAATAAAAGAATATCTAAACCATCAATAAGAACTAGATCGGTGGGATGCTTCTCACTGATCGGAAATTCTGTCGAAATAATCGCAATTCTCCTGTGCTAAGGTCAAGTATCTGGGCCATGCAAAACCCAGACGTCGGTGCATCATAAATATCATAATAATATAACCAGTATGAGATAAAATATACCATGTGCAAGGACTCGATGTCATGAGTATACACAATAAGCAATTACAGTACATGTGATGTAATAAGAAAGATATCAATATCAATCATATCATGTGTATTCTAAGGGTCCATGTCACTAGATTCTCTATCCTAAAGGTATTAGAAACCAATCAATGAAGTTCTCAATATAACTCAATATATAATATCCCGTATGTGCCCGGAACCATAGTCATGATTCTCGGGGCTGAATTCGATACGTATCGTTAGGCGGTAAAATAATGTTATGTATAGATGAATGATGTTAACATCATCATTCCGGAGCCTGATGTTCGTATTGACTGGTTAGTCTCTGGCAAATGGTGAGCTATTGAGTTGCAGGTCGAGTTTTATTCTTGATTTCCCCCTTTTCTCCCAGGTTTCATGTTCATGTCAGGTATAGAAATAATATCTACCAAATGCCAACACGGGAACAAGCAGGTACAAGATACATCCATCAAGGCAACATGAATACATCCATTAGGACAACAGGTCAAGTCAATCAAGTCAAATCAGGGTTTTTGGCATTGGTAAACATTACGACAAATAGGTATTACTATGATAACAGTAACAGTAACAGGTTGGTAGGGTACAAGTATTGAATCAGTATGTAATCAATCGGGTAAGATGTATATATCACCGTCACATATCATAGATAGGTCATGGTGTAAAGCAGGCAATATGGTTGTAACAGTATAACATGTAATCGTGGAGTGATATAGATTATCAAGTTTAAATCTAGTTGCGACGGTTCAATTTGTTTTGAACAAGTGTTTAAATCAAACGAGTAAATACTAATATTGATAAATAAATTACCATATAGTTTTTAATAATAGGGTTAACAATATGTCCGTTGAATATTTTATAAAAATTATCTAGATGCGCTATATGAATTAGCGACCACGCTCATATCAACTACTACAAGTTCGTTACATGAATTTAATCGTATTAAAATAATCTTTTGTTAGAATTATCAAATATTGTTAATTAGATATATCTACATAAAATATTATTATATATTAAAATTATTATTAAATATAAGTAACATGAAATGAAACGATTATAATAGTGTTACGGCATGGTGTAAATTTGCGGTAATTATAGCATGCAGCAAGTAAAGAACTTGCCTCAATCACGATGAACGGAACGGCGGATACTCGGAGACGCATAACAGAGCAGAAACTTGAAGGCTCGGCTAGGGTTCCAACTTAGCTCAGGGCGAGGTTTGTAAGGCTCGAACGTCGGCGATGGTGCGTGTGAGATGCAATTGGTGATGACGCAGAGAGGGGTTACGGCAATGGTGAGGGTTTGGAGTTAGGATTCTCGGTTTGGTGGGGTTGCAGACGCTGTTGAGAGGAGTTGCTTCGATGAGGGTGTCTTGAAGCTGAAGGGCTGCTTAGGTGTTCTCGGGGTTGAGGTTGCCGGCTCTATGGGATTGTAGTTAGCTCAGTCCAAGTTAGGCTTGGGTATAGGGTTCTCGGTTGAGTAGCATGGGAAGGAGGAACAATGGCGATGATCGGTTGAATCGACGGCGATGACTTGAGTTGGCTCGGCTGTTGAAGTTGGGAGAAAGTGGGGTCGAAGTCTCGGGTGTTTGAGGAGATAGGTTGTGGGTTTCAAAGATGATGGAGATGACAATGGTGTTGGGTGATGGGTTGGTGATGGAGGGCTGAATCTCCTTCAGATGTTATCTCCCGTTGATCTGCTGCAAGCGATGGTGGACGGCTGAGATTGAGTTGGAGGTTGCCTCCTGGAGCATGTGGATCTCAATGGGTTTGAGGTGGTTGAGGCCGAGCTACCTGCAAGAAAGTCCCGGGGTGGTTGTGCCACCGAGGACCCTCCGACGATCAAGTTAGACCGGATATTTGAGCAAAGCAACGGCCTACTGAGGAATCAATGACTTACCTGAGTCGTCTGAAAGAGGGGTTTATATAGTGGCGGCAACGGGCAGGCAGGCGCGAGAATCACGCCGGCCGTTACGCCCCTAACGTTACGCCTGCGTGATAGGCGGGATTCCCCATTAATGACGAGATATGCCCGTTAATGGGGGATCGTGATGGCGTGGAACGCGGGAGCGTGGGTAGCGGTTATCTCGCGCCTGGCGAGATTCGCGGAGGCGAGGCGGACGCGCCTGCGATTGGTGCTGTTGGTCGGTCGATGAGACCGAGGAAGATGAGCTCGGCAGGAGGCTCGGGGACGAGCGGGAGGCCGAGATATCTTGGTTCTACGATAGCCCGGAGGCGAGCTGAGAAGGCCGAGGAAGCCATTTGTGCAGGGGGCTTGGAGGCGAGCCAACGGTCGCTTGTAAGGTAGGCATAGGAGTGGTGTAGACGATCATAGAAGGTCGGCTACGTCCATGGGTCGCAGACCGGGGGTATTCTTCCGACATACCATTCTTGGTCCTTTCTTGCAGGCTTCGGGGCACGTCATCTACCACGTGTCACGATCTGGGGAATCACCGATATCGAGCATCATCAGTTGGTGAAGCTTGGGTTCAGTTGATGGGTTGCAGCAATCGAGAGGGAGAGATGGAGAGAGGAAGATGATGGTGAAGGGTTTCGGGTTTATAGAGGAAGAAGGAGAACGGCGATGGAAGAAGGAAGTGGCGATGATGACGATGGGTGCTGGGTGCTCGGCGATGGGGATGAAAAAGACAATGGTGATGGGTTTTCAGGTGACGGCGATGGTGGGATCTCGAAGATGGCGAAAACGAAGAAGATGAAGACGATGATGGCGGCGACAAGGTGATGGCTTCGGGTAGAGATGATGGGTTTTTTTTTCTTTTTTTCTGGAGGGAGAAAGATAGAAGATGATCACGAGACAGATGATTTTATTTATATAGGAAAATTGCATAAAACCCCCAAGACCAAACTGTTAAAGAAACAATAGGATTTTCAATATTTTTCCATATCCTTTCATTAAAAGGACCATAGCAATATATATCATAACAATATATTTCCCTGTTGCTACACATCAAATGTTAGACCAATATACTATCATACATATCTCATAAAGCTATCAAATAAAATATCTTTTATTTTAAAACTATCATAATAACATCTTTCCAATCCCTAGATATGTAACAAAGAAATATATTATATGAATATAAAACAGATATTATAGATCAACAAACAAATATTAAAACACTAACTTTCTAACAAACTAGATAATCATAATATATAATCTATCCAGAAAATATTGAACTCAAAAATAATAGTTTTCAAATGCAAGCAGTTTAGGTACAAAATTTGATAAACACGCATATCCATCCAACACCAATAATAATAATAATTTAAAAGGAAGCACATCAAATAAATCTAATATAAAAAAATCATGTGCGCTCATGCTAGGGTGTTACATCTCATAAGGATTGGCGCACCTTTATTGCTGGAACACTACTAATGGGGTTCAGCTATCCTTATTAATTATTGTTAAAAAACGAGATACTGTTGATTGTTGTTGAACGAGGTTACTGCTTTCATCGGTAATTCTGTTTCTTCACTTTGGTTTTGTGGAACTGGTTGTTTTCCATTGTAAAAATGAACGAGCTTGCTGTTTTCATTATTTTGTTGTTGAACGGGCTTACTATTTTCATCTCTAAATTTAGTGTTTCTTCACTTTGGCTTTTGTTATAGTTTTATGACTGTAATATGAAAGATAGAAAGTGTAACTGCACCACATACAAATCTTTAACTCATATCAAATATAGTTACAGTCAATACAAGAATAAATAATGTCTCGCTTAGTCATTAAAAATCCATCTAGTTAAACATTAAGTCCAACTCAGTAAACGTGAAGTCCCACAAACAAAATCCTATTTAGAAAACCAAATGTCCTATTAGGTGATTATAAAGTCCCATTTAGTAAACAGAAAGTCTCACTTAGTCAGTAGATCCCTAATGCATGAAAATCCCACTTAGGAAACAGAAAGAAACTAATAGTTGAACAGAAAGATTTCACTTGGTAAACAGAAAGCAATAATTAGTCGGTAAAAAATCTCACTTAATCATTAGAAAGTCCCATTTAATCTGTAGAGAGTCCCATTTAGAACATCAAATGGTCCCACCTGGAAAACGTTTTAATACCAATTGATAAAACAATAGTTCCATCTGGAAGACAGCAAATTCATTACAAATACCCATTTGATTAGTCTCACTTATAAAGACAATAGTTCCATCTAAAATATAAATAGTTCCATCTGGTTACATTTGGTTTCCACTTGAAAACATTACATTTCCAATAAGCATTTTGCGATTTAAAAACATCCAAAACAGATGTAATAATTGAACAAAAAACATAACACTTTACGATACAGATAGGTGCAAAAACGATGACCCAAATACAAACAAAAGGGCATGATCTCATCCATCGGCTTGCAAACCTGGACACGAACGCATATTATGACCCATTTTATTACAATGTCCACACTTGTAAATCTGTATTTCAGAACGCGAGTTTCTTCTCTTTCGACGTCCTTTGATCACAGCCTTTAAAAGGTCTAGGACGAGATCCAACTATTCGTCGTTGTATCGGTTATCTCTTTGATCTAATGGCTCTGCCTCGACCTCTTCTTTTAAGTCTTTGATTGTATCTTCAGTAGAGCCGACGCTATATTTACGGAGACTGACGGTCATCCATTGCATTACTTCCTCGTATTCAACACCTGATTTAGAGGCTTTGCAAAACACTTTGTATTCTAAGTCAGCCATAACTCTATACCTTCCACTAGTTTCGCTTTCATTACGAAATGCATAATGTCTCAACGGTGTCAGCCCACATTTTGCATTCTTCGTCCATCTCTTCAGAATTAGCGTCTGTGGGATCTCCTCGACGTGTAGATGCTTAAGAACAGAGAATATGTGGGAGCAGGGAATACTGATAGATTCAAAAAAGAGACAGATGCATTTAATTAGGTCTAGAACACCTGTTAACTCAACTAAATATTCAAACTCGGTACTGCTGCTCCGAGTGGCCACTGAAACGATGTACTTGGTAGGCCGTGCCGCATATTGTCTTACTGTATATATACAGAAGTACACTGCACATCTCAATTTGAACTAATTCGCATATGTTACGAGTGTAGATTCTAGCAGCATGATTTTCCAGTCCTTGCATATCAGTGTGCAGCACAGGAAAAAATTGTCATGTTTTGCAGTCATCTTCGGCCCCATCCCTCCTGTTTTTTGACAAACAATAATCATAGTGAACAATCATGTCCTGTAAAATCATATTTCGATCTAAATGTCTGTATAGATTAGTATTGACACTCTTACTTCTTTGCGTGCTTCGAATACCTAAAAAGAGATGCCTGTACAAAAATGATTCACACCAAAAATGCCTTAACTATATTTTTGCGCAAACCAATGAGAGATTGGATCAAACTTTTTTTCTTCAACTTCCTTAAGAAATAATCGCCAATTGTTGTCAAAATTAACAGGATCATCGAGAGTGTAAATTAAACTCTTGAATGATTTTAGAAGTTCTGTGCTCTTATAATTGGTTGTGAAATTTCTCTCAACGTGCCAACTGCAAAGACGATGCCTACCGTTTGGCATAACAATTGCTATAGCGGCTTCCATTGCTAGATCGCCATCTGTTACAACGGATATGGTTTTTTTTGGCACACGGCTTCCATGAAAGCTCTTAGCATGTGTACGTATCCATCGTTTCATCTGAGACTACACCACAACCAAAATACACTGTACAATGATGATTGTTCATACCAATAAAAGATATGATTGGCATTTTGTATCTATTAGCACTTTGTGTTGAATCAAAAATTATAACATCACCAAATGAAATGTAGTCCATTCTTGACTTCACATCACACCAAAATAGACGATCCAGGTTACCATACTAGTTTGTATGAAACCTGGAAAAAAAAATCAAAATCCTGGTCGTTTCTTCTCTGCAGAGTGTCTAGGACATGATCAGTCATATTTATTGCACATTTTTACGGTCATTTTCCCTATTAATAATTATAAAAGATATTATTTATAATTTAAGAACATATGTGGGTTTATGTGTAAAAAGATTTTGTCATATATTTTTTTAATTTATAATTAATATAATTGGGGGGATATATGCATATCATATTTAAATAAAATATTCATGAGATTTTTAATTAATAAAATATGCATATCATATCATATCAAATATTCTGAACCAATATTAATAAGATATCATATCATATCATATCCATAATTTAATTGGTTGGAATATTTCCTCAAATAAGACAAATGCTACTAATGATTTGATTTGAGATATTATGCAGGTATTATAATAAATCAATTCAAGGCTGCAGAGATCAAATCAAATTGAATTAGAAAACCAAGTTTGCCGAATGTCAGGAGCAAATTGAAGATTCTCGCAAGTGCAGAGAGAAAGAGATATTTTCAAAATATTTTTATCAGAAAAATCTCCTAATATCACGAGAAGATAACACATGAAATCTGGGGGGGAGATCACACCAAAGGGAGGCGGATCCGTGGTGGAAAGGAGCAAATGGAAGCGGTTCCACGGTCATTTCGTGGCCGTTGGATGTGAATTTTCAGGGGCTTGATCGTTTTTTCACATAATTCAAGATAATGTCTAGGGTTTCAAATTCCAGAGCTTATATAAATGACCGAGAGCAATTAGGATCTATGAATCATCCACCAATCCATCAATCGATCTAGATCTATCGAGCAAACTAGACTTTGTAGTTTAGTTTTTCAGCAATCAAATTCTATAATGCAAAAATTTCAATAAAATGTAGTTTTTTTTAATCTTGTCTCATTACTTTCCACATTTATTTTCTGCATTTACTTTCCGCACTTTTATTTTTTGTTATTTCTTATGAGTTCATTAATCTTCTATCTTTCCTCGTTTACTTCGTTTATCCCAATGAGCGAGTAAATTCTCATTTGTTAGGGTTTGTAGGATAGGATAGTATAATGGATGGAAAAAATCCCTTAAATTCTTTTTATTTTTAATTTTTATAAACTTTAGCAAAGAGATTCTTAACCCACTTATTCGGGCGTGCTATCAATCCATGATAGTTACGAACACGATTAGAGATTCGTTAATACTCGCTTTGTTGAGGGCTTAAGATAAATAGGGGTCAATGGAAGGACAGGGGTCAGTAGAAGGAAATCATAATTCCTCCAAGAACCCTAATCCACATTCATCGTTATTTCTCTAATATTAAATAATTAAAAGAAAAAAAAGAATTATTTTGAAAACTCCATCCATTAACTACTCAATTCGATAAACCCTACAAACCCTTCTCTTATAAAATTTTCAAATCTCTTTAGTATAAAACGATAAAAATCCCACATTTCTTTATTAACTCGTCTAAAATAAGATAAGTAATTCACTATTTCCCTGTGGACGACCCGTGCTCACTATCGGCTAGCTATTGTGACACCGTTATTGATTGCGGTAACTAGGAAACACAGAGACTCGGTTTTTCATATCAATCAGGACACTAGACGCATCTCCTTTCTTTAATTTGGCTCTCTGCACTCTCAACCATAGATTGTACACATCCATTTTTACCAAACCTACGTTTCCGTAACCACCATTTCTTTCCTCATATAGAGACATGATTTGGTGTTTACGGATACTTGATTTCGAGCACATAAATATCTCATTCCTCTTTTCATTATTTATATTTCTGTGAGACCTAAGTAAGCTAACTTCAGCCGGCAAAGCGAGGACATGGTTGTGACCAACAATGAATTCACATACAAACCATTTTTTATTAATTGGATCAAGTTAAACATCCAGTTTTTCCAGACATTCACATCTACTTAGAGCATGCTCTTTCTTCGACCTATCCGTCCTACCCATATGTTTTTCATCCCGAGCCCTGGATTTATTGGAAACAAATCTACGAAAATAAACGGTGCCATCGGATTTACTATTCTTAATATGCTCCTCCTAATACTGAATCCTTTTTCTTTGGTATATTGGTTGCAAAATTTATTCCACTCTTACTTCGTTGAGAATTTCGTGTTCCAAAATTGCTCACGCTCAGGGGCAAAGGGATCTACCATCATGTTTCGGGTGTAGGGAGGTGACGCACAGAATATTCCAAATTGATTGTTGCATGCCATCATTTGCTTTGTTATATACCAAACAGAAAGTTCCACTTAGTGATTCAAGCGTTCTGCTTGGAAATAAAAGGTTCCAGTCAGAATTGCAAAAGCTCCACTTGAAACAAAATAAGTTCCATCAGGAAATAAAAAAGTTCCACTTAGAAATGGAAGAGTACCACATCCACTTGGGAATACAAATGTTTAATTTGGAACTGAAAAAGTTCCACTTATAACTACAAAAGCATCACATGGAAATAAAAAAGGGGTCCACAAAGAACTAAAAAAGTGTCACTTGGAAATAAAAAAAAGTTCCACTTAAAACTGTAAAATTACCGCTTCCATTTGAAAACGAGAAAGTCCTACATGAAACTACAAAAGTTCCACTTGGAAATAAAAGAGTTCTACTAAGAAATAAAAAGGTTCCACTTATAAATAAAAAAGTTCCGGTTAAAACTAAAAAATTCAACTTGGAAATATAAAAAATTACACTAAGAAAAAAAAGGTCCACTTAGTAATATAAGAGTTCCATCTTAAAATTTGAGTATTAAGTTCGTCCCTGCTAAAAAAGTGCCACTTGGAAATAAAAAGGTTCCATTTAAGACTGTAAAAGTACCGCTTCCACTTGGAAATACCAAAGTCCCACTTGAAAATGAGAAAGTCCTACTTAGAACTACAAAAATTCCATTTGGAAATAAAAGAGTTCCACTAAGAAATAAAAAGGTTCCACTTATAAATAAAAAGTTAAAACTAAAAAGTTCTACTTGAAAATATAAAAGTTCCACTAATAAATATAAAAGTCCTACTTAGAAATATAAGAGTTCCACTTTAAAATTTGAGTATTAAGTCCGTACCTGTTATTGGTAAAGGAGTAGTGGTGGTGGTTTGGGGTTGTTGAATCGGAAGTGGGAGTGAGGGGGTGTTGAACGGTAAATGAAAGGACTGCAGAAGACAGGAATAGGGATATGGGGTTATATGAGAGTGGGTGGTATGGGTGGAGCTGTGATGGACAGAGGGTGTTGGGGGAGTAGGGGTGATGGCCCAGATCTGGGTGGGGGTAGATGACCAGAACTAGTGTGGGTTTGGGTAGCATAAAGGTGGTGCGGTGAAGGAGGATTAAGAGAGAAGGCATAGCGTTTTGAATGGGAACTATAGTAGAAGAACGAGAAGAGAAAGGTGGAGAAGAGCAGGGGAGAGAAAATGCAGGAGTAAGACAGAAAAAGGAGAGAGCATTCAATGCCTCTGTCAGCCGACCAATTAGTTTGTATTGAAAGACGTGAAATTCAAATTTTAAAAAAGAGACCCCAGCTAGCATTTAACCCCTTAACCAATTATATCTGGATGAAAAATTTTCCTCAATTAGAAAAAAAAAACCTTTTGGTGTGGCATTCGGAAAGTTTGACCAACACCCTCACATCATGGCGTGAAAGTTTGACTGACGCATACAAGGTTCCACCCTTTAAGAACAGAGTTCACCGTACTACACAAAGTTCCAATATTCTGGACATAAATCTCTAACCATAGTTTATTTGAGAAACAAGGGAAATCGCCGACATGAACCCCACCCCCAATTAGTTGTTGTAACCCTAACTCCACCACCGTCCCTACGCGCCTTCGCCTCCGCCTCCGCTGCCTCAGTTCCACTATCCTTACCCTTCTTACTACGGAGACCCTAACCCTAGCTATGCCAACCCTAACCCTACGGAAACGATGGCGGCGGCGGCGCACTACATCCCCAACCCCTACGACCCTTATGGTGAATACCCTGTGGGCACGGGCATGAGTTTGGGTGGGAATGCTGCGTATGGGGTCCTCCTTGGTTACCCAAAGGTGAGAGCTTTTTAACACTCAAGTCTTTCAATTGAACCAAGACTGTGGCTTTTAGGGTTTTGATGCGAAATGTGTGGATTTTTTCCCTTCCTCCTAACCACAGGTGGGTTTTGTGTAATTAACTCTAAGGAGTATGTTAATGAAGCATGGGTTAATACTTAGCCGATCTTTTTCTCAACTTAGGGGGGATTTGAAATGGGTTTCTTCCATGCTTACAAAGTGTCAATTCAATCTGCATGTACCATCAAGGCCTTCCAGTGGACTGAATCCATTGGCCCCACCCTCTTCCATGCTTTCACAAAACACTTACGCTTCATATTCTGATGTTTGTAAGATTTATTTAACTCTAGAATTTCTTTACATTATTTAGATTACGATTTGAGTGTTTTTTATGCCCTATTTGGGTGTAAAGTTGGGATAGCCAGAGTTTATATTTTAGTGGAGGTAGAGGTGATGCAAACTTTGATCGATACGAGGAAGAAGTTATTTTTGCTAATAAATCACTTGAAGGATATAAGCATTGTAAACTACATAGATGTTTTGTGAAAATTAACTTAAAGACTGTTTTAATGCACTATGGGGGCTAATTGACATATATTTTTCTCAAATGGGAAAAAAATTTAAATGTGGTTCTTCAATATTTGCAATGTCGTCTTTTAAGCTCAAAAAACCCTAAGATGCTTTAGGAAGCTACATAATTTTGCCAACGATACTAAACGGACATAAAACTTTTGCTGATATGATGTGTGCAAACTATATATTCAGTGGTTCCTGGAATTAATTTTGCAATATACGATTTTTCAGCAGTGGAAAAAAATCTCATAAGCGAAATAGATTCACTGGAACAAAAGAATTTAAAAATATTCTCATACTCAACAAGTGTAGTTGTCTTTTGTGTTCTCCTTTATACTTGGAACATGTTTTATTATTGTATTTTTGTATCATTTATTTTTTTGACTTGTATTAACCAACACTTCGCTCTATAAGTACCACCTAGACTTTCAAATGGACTCGTCCCCTTAGCCTGGGTTCGTGTCGTGCATTCTCTGACCAAACTGTACCGTGAGGTTTGTATGGTATACTGTGACACCATTGAAATGCTTAACATACACAACCAAGGAAAGAAACACATGAAAAATCTTAAGAAGCATCAAGGGTCGATTTCTAACCAAGGACCAATTTACTGTGCAGTTTGTAATATTTATTGAGACACCCAAGAAGTCCTCAATATTCACAAACAAAAGGCAAAGCACAACAAAAACCTTCATATGCTACAAGAGGGAAATCAAAGTGGAGAAGAATGAAGCTTCTATGTTACACCAAAGAAAAACCGTGGATAGCAAAGAGGAAAAGAATAAGGAAGCTATATCGGAACATTTGGAGATGAAAAAGATAAAGATTATTGAAGAAGGAGCGACGCCTGAAGGGGTGAAGATTTGCACTATATGCAATACTGTCATGAATAGCTAGATAGTTTTTGAATCGCATATCGCTAGATCGAAACATGTCGCGATGTTAAAGAAACAGAATATTGTTGGGTAGTAGTTTTTCTAGTAATATGTTATCACCCAATAATCATAGTGACCTCATGTTCGTAAAGAGGGCACTGAAAACTCTTTTTCAGAAAAGTGTCTGACACATTTTGTTGTTACATTTGCAGGTCCCTCAGGTCTCTCGATGGTAAGGGAGGCTCTGTTTCTCTTTTCTTTATGTGTTCTATTTTTCTTTTATGGACTTATGTGCTAAGTGTTCTTTCAAATTTTGCATGTGTTTTTTTTATGATAGCACTTGTATATCAGTACTAGGCTACTAGCGACAAACTTGATTTTGGTTTTGTAATATCTTAAACAAGGTTTACTTGAAGCCTGTGCTTATTGTCAACTACATCTTGAATGTATATACCCCTCTTAAACTTTCCTTAATCAAATGAGGGAGACCCATGATCTTAAAGCCGACCCGTTGTTACGGGTGCAGCCTTACCGATGATTTATATTTATTTATGGTTATATTGTTTTGCAAGATGCAGTAGATGCAACAAAGTTTTGTTGCTTTTAGTTTCATTTGTTAGGTGAAATTTTTTTTATGGCTATATTATGAAGGTGATGAATATATACTGTGGGACACATATGCATGCAATATCTGTACTGTGAAATAAATTGTTACCGACGAAAGAAATCAAGGAGATTTTCCATCCACGTGCTGAATGTGGCGCACTTTCAAAGTGGTCACATGGAAATGTACGGGACGCACTTTAAAAATGTGCCCACTATACTCTTAAAGCAGAAGTAAAAAAATATATATTTATTATGTTTAACTGTGTTGTGTCGACTCCCAAACCTAGACATGGTTAAACCTAAATTTCGACCCATACGACCTGGCTCAAATACTACCTTTTTCTTTAGCATATTCGTTGTAAAAGTTGTACCACTACCACTCTTGCTCCAGTGAGAATTTCGTGTTAAAAAATTGCAGGTACTCAGGGGCAGAGAGATCTACCATCACGTTTCGGGTGTAGGGAGGTGACTCACAGAACATTCCCAATTGATTGCTACATGCCATCATTTGCTTTCCTAGATATCAAACAAAAAGTTTCACTTGGAGATACAAATGTTCCAATTTGAAATAAAAGAGGTCAGAATTGTAAAAGCTCCACTTGAAACCAAGTTCCACCTGGAAATAAAAAAGTTCCACTTAGAAATGGAAGAGTACCACTTCCACTTGGAAATACAAATGTTTAACTTGAAACTGAAAAGTTCCACTTATAACTACAAAAGCGCCATGTGGAAACAAGAAAAAGGTCCGCAAAGAACTAAAAAAGTTCCACGTAAAACTGTAAAAGTACTGCTTCCACTTGAAAATGAGAAAATCCTACTTAAAACTACAAAAATTCCACTTGAAAATAAAAGAGTTCCACTGAGAAATAAAATGATTCCACTTAAAAATAAAATAGTTCTGGTTAAAACTAAAGTTTAATTTGGAAATATAAAAAGTTCCACTAAAAAAAAGGTATACTTGGTAATATAAGAATTCCATCTTAAAATTTGAGTATTAAGTTCATAACTGCTAAAAAAAGTGCCACTTGGAAATAAAAAAAGTTTCACTTAAGACTGTAAAATTACCGCTTCCATTTGGAAATGCCAAAGTCCCACTTGAAAATGAGAAAATCCTACTTAGAACTATAAAAGTTCTACTTAGAAATAAAAGAATTCCACTAAGAAATAAAAAGGTTCTACTTACAAATAAAAAAATACCAGTTAAAACTAAAAAGTTCCACTTGGAAATATAAAAGTTCCATTAATAAACATAAAAGTCCCACTAAGAAATATTATAAAAGTTCCATTAATAAATATGAAAGTCCCGTTTAGAAATATAAGAGTTCCACATTAAAATTTGAGTTAAAGTTCATACCTGCTATTGGTAAACGGGTGGTAGTGGTGTTTGGGTTTGTTGAACTGGAGGTGGGAGTGAGGGGATGTTGAACGATAAATGAAGGGACTAGAGACGACAGGATTGGCGATATGGGGTAACGCGAGAGCGGGTGGTATGGGTGGAGCTGTGATGGATAGAGGGTGTTGGGGGAGTGAGGTTGATGGCCCAGATCTGGATTGGGGTGGATGACCAGAACTAATGTGAGTTTGGGTAGCCGGAAGGTGGTGCTGTGAAGGAGGGTTGGGAGAGAAGACTTAGCATTTTGAATGGAAACTATAATGGAAGAACGAGAAGAGAAAAGTGGAGAAGAGCAGTGGAGAGAAGATGCAGGAGTCAGGCAGAGAAGGGGGAGAGAAAATGCAAGAGTCAGATAGAGAAAGGAGTCAGACTGACAGAGCATTCAATAGCTCTGTCAGTCTTGTGTTAAAAGAAGTGACATTAAAATTTTAAAAAATAAAATCTAGCTAGCATTTAACCCCTTAATCAGTTATCTTCGGTGGAAAACTTTTCCTTAATTAAAAAAATAACCATTTTTGTTCCACCGAATCACATCCCGGTGGGAATATTCTCCCATTAGCGGCTCTCAAAATAAAATCAACTCTTACCAATTTCGAGGTTGCCAGTAAATATCAAATTTCAGAATTTAGAAAGTACTAGGTAGCAAGGGACCACTAATTGTGCATTCATAAATAAGTTGTTAATAGCACACAACTTTTTCCACACCCATGAAAAGAAAAATTAAAAAAGAAAAAACGAAATAGCATAAATATGGGGAAAAAATGAATTGGACCATTTTAGATTTGCTTGAAGATTTGTTGAAAAGACTGATAAATATTGTTCGTACCAAAATTCAGCTACAAAGAACAATGATGAAGATCATCGACATACAAAAGCTACCGGCCAAAAATGTCCTCTATTCTCCCATTTCCCTGAACCTTCATATTTGGGAGCTTAGATTAGCAGGCGACCGTTATTTTCTTGTAGAAAGTATTTTGATGCAACAAATGCATATAAATAGGAAACCAACTGATATTGTGCATATACACATTGATTTGGAAAAACCTAAAGAATTCTAGTTGATGGAAAGATGATCAGATAAATGTAAATTTATTAGTAATTTAATCACAAAGATAATTCTTGACACAAAGATAATTCTTGACACAGCTGAATGGAAGAAAATATTTATGGAGAAGACCACAAATATGTGGAACAAGTACATGCTCTCTTTTCTTGTTATGGACCGCTAATTAATTGCTAACGATTACTTTTGTTCCAACTGGCTTAAATGTGATAAAATGAGGCTTACACTTTTTTGGTGAATTAATGTGTAGTCCAAGCTAGAAAGGAGCTGGTTTGGTGTCTTAGTCTTGAAGCCATAAAATATGCATGCCCAAAAGGATATCTTTGTGCTAACATAAAATGAGGCTCGCACTTTTTAAGGTCAAATTTGAATTATACGGTTTCAATATCATTTTATCACAACTGTACATAAACAGCATCATGATGCAGATGATACAAAATAAAGCCAACACTATTCATATTTGAATCCAGAATGGTTCAAACTCCATGAAACTCATGGTGGTCCAAAACTCTGAGTGTTAGGTGATCTTACCTTTATTCATTGTTGAGTCTTGCTATAATTTGCTTTGCTTATGGAGATATCCCCACCAAAAATAGGATCAAGATAAATCTAGCTCTTAGCAACATGTAGGTGGCTACTAAGTTTTCAATTCTTCAGAATTCAGAAAGAAAAGGAACTTAGAGAGATAGCTAAACAAATGTATGTTAGCTCTCAGTTTAATCGAGAAGATGACTTAGAACGGAATTGAATGAGAGAACTCTTGTAACATGCTGTAGGAGTTCGTTTTGGATTATAAGATTAGACTAATGCAGGACCCATCCAATTTATTTTTATTGTTATTGGACTGTTCTATTTTTTATTTAAGAAAAAACATTAAAAGATTATGTTTCGACCTGAAAGCAGTGGTAGCATATGGAAAATATTTACTTTCACTCTATGGGATTTCTTTGGATATCACACTTCCAACTCGGAGTCTTTGGTGCACTGATACAACACTTCAAAGACTTATACCGAACAATTCATTAAATTCTCATAATTTTAAATGATTGATATATATATATATATATATATATATATATATATATATATATATATATATATATATGTTAGTTATATGTATGCCCTAGAGGCCATTATTATACGTGTGATGTATATTATAGTGGATGCTTGGACATGTATAGGGAGGACTTTCTTGCTCGACATGATAGTATACTATCTGGTTGATCTTTATCTTAACATGTACACTTATTATCTCTCTAATACATGTTGATAAAGCCTTTAGGATGAGTACTTAACTACCAAGATTATGATGCAGATCATACTAGTGGGGCAGAGGTAGTCGGTAAGTACATCCTTCAAATGTTCTTAGTTGTGGGAGTATCGAGACGGGGCATCGATATTCCAGAGTAGACTGACGTATACGCTACTCGACCCATATGATGGGCGATGGATGATCCCACATCCATTGGTATTTGACATCAGAGAAGGTATACGGGTGCTCAGTGGAAACTGGGTACACTGAACGGACTCGCCGAGAACTCTTAGATGGTACTATACCTATCGTCAGATAGCAGTTCTCTGGTAAAACTGGTACAGGTTAGTCTGTCGACCCGAGATCGTCATAGAGTCTTGTGTGATTCCCACTATGCTTTGATTTCCACCTTACCACGTTCAAGAGAACGTGCAAAACGGTTGTTTTTGGGTACAGTCCCGAGTCACATGGAGGCAATGAGCGATAGAAGGAGATTTCGTCTCTCCAGGTATTGGGGGTTGATATTGCGCTATGCTTGATTGGCCATAATAGGAAATCCATGGCCCAGGTTGCTGAGATTTACTGGTAAGTGTTATCAGTAGTTTCTCGAACCGTTATGGGCCTCACATCGGCATGACTTATCAGGCTATTGGGGTCTGACGTTTACCACCCCCAGGCTGTGATATGCGACACATCTGACGAAGAGACTGGACTGTACGGTAATGTTACTTATTGGATTCGCAGGAGTATGGGCAGCATTGCTTGTTGATCTTCTGATAGCTCAATACCTGGGTGGCTATTATGTTTATCAGACCGCTTGCGGCTTATGGGTGACTGATATGATCACCACCTACTGCCGGTGTATTAACAAGTCTTTAGAGTCCTACACAGAGGTTTCCTGGCTCAAGCGAAACAAAGTAGGAGCACATATGTGATATGCGCGGGACCGAGATAAATACGTATATGTGATACCGTATTCTATTCTCGCGATATGTGATATCGGTCGGTTATATGTGATATAGCCGGGCTGTCGAATCAAGTGTTGATTATATAAGTTGATACATTTGATATTAGTCGGTTGTATATGATATAGCCGGATTATTAATGTAGGGTTATATAGCGCGGCAGCAAGGTTTCGGGAGGCATCGTCCATGCCGTTATCAAATTTTTGCCGTTCTAAACAACCCTAACCCTAGAATCTTTAACTAGAGAATTAAATAAAACATCATGCAAACAACTTTGCATACAAAGTGAATAGGGAATACAACCTTTGTAGATCGGTCCTTCACTTCTAAAGCTCCGTGTAGTAGTTCCTTCGCTCCAAGTAGTGAACACCCGAACTCTAGTAAGGGTTCACATGAAGAAATGAACAAGCTTGCTCGAAGTTTTCGAGGCCGAAGATGATCTACGTCGAGGAGACTCAAGCTCATGCTACCTCTTCACTAATACGTGAATTAGTGAAGCAAACATCCTAAACTAAATGGCTAATAGTAAAGGATGATGAAATAGGAATTGGGCTCTCTTTAGATTTCTTTTTCTCACAATATTTCATCACTTAGAAAAAAGCTAGCAAACTTTTTCTCATGAGAAAGAAGATGAAGGGAAGATCAACAAATGAAACTCATGAGGTGAGAATATGAACCATGGGTGAGTTAGTGTCATACACTAACCCTTGTAGAAACTTAACTATGACTATGGATAATGGTTAGGTTAATAAATATCTACAAGTGAAACAAAATTAGTGGACTTGGTCAATGGTTATCAACAAGCTTCTCCAAGCTTCTAGCCATGAGATAATTCCACCAATTTTGAATTACTTTGATAAATAAAAACCATAGGATTATCCTAAGTATAGTGTAAGTCTCATACACCCATGAAGCATGTGGCATCAAGCATGACACAATAAAATGTACATTAATATATATCACATATATACTATATGCACACAAGTGAGAAAAGAAATGTTTAGTAAGCAAATATTAGTTAAAGTTAATATATCAAATATATAATTATATATTAAATTATAATCGTCCGATATCGCATATCGCGAGAATAGAATACGGTATCACATACGCGCATTAATCTCGGTCCCGCACATATCACATATGCGCTCCTACTTCATTTCGCATGAACCAGGAAACCTCTGTGTAGAACTCTAAAGACTCGTCAATACACTAGCAGTAAGTGATGATCATATCAAACACCCATAAGCCGCAATTGGTCTGCTAAACGTAACGGCTGCCCGGGTATTGAGCAATCAGAAGATCAACAAGCAAGCCTGCTCATACTCCTGCAAATCCAATCAGTAACACTACCATACAGTTCGGTCTCTTCGTCAGATATGTCGCATATCACAGCCTGGGGTGGTATAACGTCATACCCCAATAACCTGATAAGTCATACCGATGCAAGGTCTATAACAGTTCGAGAAACTACTGATAACACTTACCAGTAGATCTCAGCAACCCAGGCTAGGGATTTCCTGGTATGGCCAATCGAGCATAGCGCAACATCAACTCCCAATACCGGGAGAGACGAATCCCCTCCAATCACTCATTGCCTCCATGTGACTCGAGACTGTACCCAAAAACCACCTTTTTGCACGATCTCTTGACCGTGGTATGGTGGAAATCAAAGCACAGTGGGAATCACACAAGACTCTATGACGATCTCGGGTCAACAGACTAACATATACCAGTGTCACCAGAGAACTGCTATCCGACGATAGGTATAATACCATCTAGGAGTTCTCGGCGAGTCCATTCAGTGTACCCAATCTCCACTGAGCACCCGTATAATATCTCTGATGTCAAACATCAATGGATATGGGATCATCTATCGCCCATCATATAGGTCGAGAAGCGTATACGCTAGTCTACTCTGGAGTATCGATACCCTATATCTCGATACTCTCACGACTGGGAACATTTGAAGGATGTACTTGTCGACTACCTCTGCCCCACTAGTATGATCCGCATCATAATCATGGTAGCTAAGTACTCATCCTAAGGGCTTTATCAATATGTAATAAAGAGACAATAAGTGTATATGTTAAGATAAAGTGCAACCAGATAGCATACTATCATGTCGAGGAAGAAAGTCCTCCCTATATATGTCCAAGCATCCACTACAATATACATCGCATGTACAGTAATGGCCTCTAGGGCATACATATAACTAACAATCTCCCACTTGCACTAAGGCCATTTGTTGCAGTATCTCATACTCAACGTCCTATAGAAGTCTCTCTAGGGTAAAGCCTTTGTGAGTGGATCCGTCGTGTTATCCTTCGCGTCAACTCTCCTGACCTCAATCCCTTGGAGATCAATCATCTCCCTGATCAGGTGATACTTGCCTCAGAATATTTCTGGATCGCTGATGGGACCGGCGTTCCTAGGCCAAAGCCACAACTCCATTTGCCATCACAATAATAGTTATTGGACGCTCAATGGTAGGAAGCTTGTTCATCTCATGAACAAGAAATGCCCAGACAGCTACTTTGGCAGCATCGTTGGTAGCAATGTATTCAGCCTTTATCGTCTAGTATGTCACGGTATCTAACTTGGAACTCTTCCAACACACCGTCCTTCCACTGAGGGTAAAGACAATACATGTGACTGACTTTTAGTCGACCTCATCACTCTGGAAGCTCGAACTAAGAACTTTCTTTTAAAGCTTCTCAAGTAATTAAGAATGTCCTCCACATCTGTCCAGTGATTCTCCCAAGATCCGATTGATTCCTGATCACTACACCTAGTGATTTAGCTACATCTAGTCTGGTACATAACATCGCATGCATGATAGAGCCTACTGCCGAAGCATAGGGTATCCCTTGCACGCGAGCTCTCTCCAAATCAGTCTTGGAAGGCATCTTTTTGGAGAGAGTGATTCCTCGGTAAGTGGGCGAACCACCGCGCTTCGAATCCTCCATACTAAACCCCTTTAGTATGGTGTTAATGTACCTGGATTTGGGACACTCCCAAGATCCACTTTGATCCATCATCATAGATCATTATCCACAAGATATAGTAAGTATCATCTAAATCTTCCATGGAGAATCCTCGTGATTAGAGGAGCTTGACCGAGTGTAGCATAGGAAACCATTTCCTATCAAGAGTATGTCATCTACGTACAATACGTAGAGGAAAACCTTACTCTCTACAACCTTCTTGTATATACAAGGTTCATCTACCATTTTGATGAAGTCAAACTCTTTGACTGCCACATCAAAACAGATGTTCCAACTCCGCGATGCACGCAATGATCTTGATGGACTTAAGCATAGCTTTGAATGTCTCAATTTTTCCATTTACACCAAGAATCTTCTCAAGATCTATTTGTTCCTGATGGGTTTTACCTCTTCAGGTGCAACATTCAAAGTCATACTCTGTTGGTGTACATGGATTCCATCTTTGATCGCATAGCATCCAGCCTTTACACAGAGTCCCCACTCATGATGGCCTGCCCAAACCTAGTTGGGCCATCATCAACCATGATGCAATCCTCTCTCCCACTGTCACCGAGAAGACCGTAGTATCTCTCAAGTGGATGAGGAACCCTACCAGATTCACGGAGAGGCTGAGGTTCGTTGGAGACTATTGAATCCTTTGGTTTCACCAAATCATCAGCTGTTAGTTTGTCTAGCTAGAACTCCTTCCAGTTCTACCTCATGACCACTAATTTCTTCACAAGAAATTCCTTTTCTAAAAAGGTGGCATGCTGAGAAATAAAACACCTTTTGCTTCTCAGTGTGGTAGAAGATATACCCTCGCAAATGTTTGGGATATCCAACAAACTTACAGAACTGACCTTGTCTCGAGCTTGTCCGGATTTTGCTTTTCAACATAGGCCGGACAACCCTATATCTTAACTCGTTTAAGACATGGTCTCTTCCCATTCCATATCTCATATGGAGTGGTAGGCACTGATTTGGATGGAACCCCATTCAATAGGTATGCAGCTTCTCAAGTGCATAACTCCAAAAGGAAACAGGCAACTCAGCAGTACTCATCATAGAGTGCATCATATCTCATAGGGTGCGATACCTCCGCCTCGATACACCGTTGTGTTGTGGTGTACTCAAAGGAGTAAGTTGAGAGAGAATCACATTATCCTTTTAGAAATACCAGGAACTCCATGCGCAAGTATTCGCCTCCCCGATCACATCGAAGGACTTAATACTTCTACCCATCTGGTTCTTAACTTCAAGCTTATATTCCTTGAATTTCTCAAAAGTTTCAGACTTGTGTTTCAGCAAGAACGTATGTCCGAATCCTGAGAGAAGATCAGTGAATATAATGAAGTACAAAGAACCAGTCTTGATATTTGTAGACATAGGACCGTATACATCATCATGTATCCGTCCCAAGAGTTCAGTAACTCTTTCTCTGTTTTGAGTAAACGGAGTATAGACCATTTTACTTTTGAGACAAAACTGGCAAGTATTATAAGATGAAAATTCGAACAGATTTTCATATTCATTCTTATGTAACTTAGCTGGTCGTGTCGCATTGGTATGACCTAGTCTACAATGCTACAAAAAGGATTCGTTCATTTCTGAACTACTCATCTTGTGTGTGTTCTAGATACTTTGAACTGTGATTTGATTTAGAACGTATATGCTATTATATAACGTGCCTGATCCAATCAACTCTTGATTAAGGAAAATGTTCACAACATTATCCTCCAATACAGAATTATATCATTCTTTAACTTATTAAAGAAACCGATGTAATGTTGTATATCAGGTTCGGTATGTAATAATATTCGTTCAGAATCAATGTATTAATACAAGGTGATATTTGCCAACTGATTTGGCTGCAACACTTACACCATTCTCTACACTTAGAGATATATCACCCATTCTTAGTTCTCTACCTTTCTGTAGCCCATGTAACAAATTACTTATGCGGGATCCTGATCCGGTATCACATACCCAGGACATAGAGGATACTAAGAAACAGTTCTCGGTAATGAACACACCCAAAGAAGATGCATCAACATGCACTTTCTTCGAATGGGTGGCATTGGAATCCGGTTATTCCCTTATTTCCTGCTTGGACATATAACAATTATATGATAGAGCGGAACCAATATTCCCTAGCTCAGTATAATAAGCAGGTTCGGTCAATGCATCCATATTATTATCTTGATTAAGACGTGAAATGGTCGCTACCATGAGAGAGAGAGAAGAAAACACTCAGCGTATGCTCTTACAAGATCAGATTGATTATTATTTTATCTAATCAGGATGGCTCCCACTGTTTTTATCAAATCTTCTTTCAAACCCTAAAAGGTAAGACTAGCCGGGATTAATTACACCTTACAAGTTCGCCAATCTTTCGGCCAAGCCAATGTCGGTACTTTGAGGGAGGTTCCCCGTGCTTTCGCACGGACCTAATTAAAATAAATCTCGTTTTCCCAAGGGAATAACCCCGTTAACACTTTTCTAGACACCTACTTGATCGGCTAATTGTAATGTGCAAAACTCTCCCAGGAGTAACTCTTACTCGCAGTGGGTATCAGGATCCAACTATTTCATAGAAGGTATGCAATCTCATTGCAAATTTCAACACTTGAAATTCCCGATAATACTTTTGCCCCTAGCAACTTATGACCTTAACAAGGTCAACAAATCATAATCGCTAGCCAAGTTCAATCCGTCATTTCCTGATTGAATTAAACCCACCCGCACGACGCTTAGCAAGGTCAACAAAGTCGTACGACTACCCTAATCCAATAGCATCATATACTTAAGCATATAAGCACTAATCAACTACCGCATACTACGCCTTAACATGGTCAACAAACGTGGCACGAATACTAAATAATACTTATCTGATATGACGGAGGGCTACGACAGGTTTTTAAGAAAACCTTTTGCGTAATGAACTTGATATCGTTGTAGAATCGAGTGATTTTGAAAAGGAGCGTTTTTTAGGCTTTTACTAGTTTCGCTAAAGAGATCACTCCCAGTGAAGGGATCTCGGCTCTTTCCTCATCGAATGAGGTGCAGGATATTTCACAAATACCACTATGCAAAGCAAAAACTATAGAAGCAATCAAAAGACAAATCGAGTGGGTTGTAGCATCTGCTAGTTTCGCTAAAGAGGTCACTCCCGGTGAAGGGATCTCGGCTCTTTCCTTATCAAATAAGGTGTTGGATATTCTACAAGGAATACCGCTATGCAAAGCAAGAACTAAAGCTACCAGGTTTTTTTAAAACAAGTTTCTACAACATCTTTATGTTTCTTTTTCTTTCATAAATCTCATTAATGATGTCCCATCAATTATGCTTCACAAGTATCACAGAAGAAACGAAAGCATCAATAGTTATTATATATCATATATATAATATAGGCATTCGTCTCAGAACATATCAAGTGATCACATCACAGAATATCAGCAGCAGAAGAACACATATGAAATATTGGATATACTAGAAATTCCGTGTTTTAATTAAGCCTGTATAAAACACGGATTCCACGTCACGATGAATAGCCAAACCCACATCCCTAGACCCCTATAAGAGCGGCAAGCAACCCTACCAATTCTAGAGTTAGGAGACCTGGTCTCGACTCCTCGAGATGGTCTCCCACTGGACCCTAGAACCCGGTTACTTGTGCTCCCCATCTTGGGTCTATCCTAATATGTAAAAGTAAATAATATACATCAATAGTGACATCATCCTCAACCCGAAAGTGCCCCAATAAAAGAATATTACATAGAAGCTTTTACATGAATGAAAATAAAAAAACTCTCATCTCACATAAAAAAAACCCGGCTATTCAAAACACGACGATCCAATATAACATATCACAGCAACACATAACGTCACATGTCATCAACGTAAATAAATATGTGTATCCCAATTGTCGTTGACGTATAGCAACGAAACCGGCGATACACCACATATTACACTTACGGTCACAGAAAAGAAAGTTAAAAACTACAACAATTGGAATCCGCAACCACCTTAGACATCATAAACCCAATATATCACATACTTTGGATTTCATGCCTAACCAAATGAATTCCTTAGACATCACATGTTTAACAATTATAAACCCCCCATTTTAGTCTCGATATTGAAAACACTTTCTAATAACATGTCGGGTAATTCAACAAAATTCCCGATAACCTGATCGAATGCTCGTCGGAAACTTTAGTAGACGGCCGTACCCCCGATACCGTCGATGAAGTGCACTAAGGCGGAACACCACGGCCGCGAGCACCCGAACGGATGCTTTTGGCGACAGGGTTCTCCTACAGTCACTTGGTCAGGGCTATGTGGCGTGGCTATCTAGTAAGGTTACCCGGCGAGAATCCGCATACACTACGTAATTGCGACGGACTTTTGATCCATATCAAAATTCCGTGGCAACCGATCAATGAGACCAAACTGCTAGATTTATAAAATTGAAAGTAGTTATCACATAACTAAATTTGTGGATTCCAAATATTGTATTACAATCACAGATAGGTAGACAATGTTAAACTTTTTGATCAAATAATCAAACACCCAAAATTTCCCAAAAAACTCAATACTTGAGCGGAGTTCAAAAAGTACCCAGAACATGCCCGCTGAACCATCAATAGAAGGGCCGACCCTTGCCTCACTCATGTCGCCATGGAACTGCCGCAAACCCTAGGGTATGACCGCGGTTCCGCGATCCAAAAAGTCGAGTTTGGGTATCATTCTTCTAGATGGTCCACAGAATCGCTTGCATGATTTTCTGAAAATTTTAAACCTGAAAAAATCCAACTATTGGAAAATTTCCAGCGAGGGAAAATATGAGTTATTGATATCCATTCGAACTTTTTAACTTCGTCTAAATAACCCGAATAGATGTTAGAATTACGATTACGAAACACTCTGAATTGCCTTTGCAGAAAGTTAACATCACATGAAAATTTAGCAAAAACAAGCAACACCTGAAACACCAAAACCCAGAGAGTGGAACACCCTAAAAATTTGAAGCCCAAAAGCCCTAGAAAACCCGGTGAGCTAAAAAAAAATGCCTATGTGGCCAGCCAAGTCATGCTAAAATTGCTTCAAATTTCTATGGTGTTCATGTTATATCATATACAACATTCTGCAGTTGCTAAAAAAAATTTTAAAGACCATTTAAAATTCGACAGAAACTAGGAATGTGTATCGGGTGTTTCGGAGTTGTTTCGGTTTCGTAATCTAACAAACATCGTTTAAATCTCTAGCTTGGTTCCGATACCACTGCAGGGTTATGTAGCACGGCAGCAAGGTTTCGGGAGGCATCGTCCATGCCGTTTTCAAATTTTTTCCATTCTAAACAACCCTAACCCTAGAATCTTTAACCAGAGAATTGAACAAAACATCATGCAAACAACTTTGCATATAAAGTGAGTAGGGAATACAACCTTTGTAGACCGGTCCTTCACTTCTAAAGCTCCGTGTAGTAGTTCCTTCGCTCCAAGTAGTGAACACCCGAACTCTAGTTAGGGTTCACATGAAGAAATGAACAAGCTTGCTCAAAATCTTCGAGGCCGAAGATGATCTACGTCGAGAAGACTCAAGCTCATGCTATCTCTTCACTAATACATGAATTAGTGAAGCAAACATCCTCAACTAAATGTCCAATAGTAGAGGATGATGAAGTAGGAATTAGGCTCTCTTTGGATTTCTTTCTTACAATATTTCATCACTTAGAAAAAAGCTAGCAAGCTTTTTCTCATGAGGAAGAAGATGAAGTGAAGATCAACAAATGAAACTCATGAGGTGAGAATATGAACCATGGGTGAGTTAGTGTCATACACTAACCCTTGTATAGACTTAACTATAACTATGGATAATGGTTAGGTTAATAAATATCTACAAATGAAACAAAACTAGTGGACTTGGTTAATGGTTATCAACAAGTTTCTCCAAGCTTCTAGCCATGAGATAATTCCACCAATTTTGAATTACTTTGATAAGTAAAAACCTAGGATTGTCCTAAGTATAGTGTAAGTCTCATACACCCATGAAGCATGTGGTATCAAGCATGACACAATAAAATGTACATTAATATATATCACATATATACTATATGCACACAAGTAAGAAAAAGAAATGTTTAGTGAGCAAGTATTAGTTAATGTAAGTTAATATATCAAATATATAATTATACATTAAATTATCAAATCAACACTTGATTTAATAATCCGGCTATTTCACATATAACCGACTAATATCAAATGTAACATCTTATCGAATCAACACTTGATCTGATAACCCGGCTATATCACATATAACCGTCCGATATCGCATATCGCGAGAATAGAATGCGGTATCGCATACGCACATTAATTTCGGTCCCGCACATATCATATATATGCTCCTACTTCATTTCGCATGAACCAGGAAAGCTCTGTGCAGGACTCTAAAGACTCGTCAATACACCGGCAGTAAGTGATGATCATATCAAACACCCACAAGCCGCAAGTGGTCTGCTAAACGTAACGGCCGCCCGGGTATTGAGCGATCAGAAGATTAACAAGCAAGCCTGCTCATACTCCTGCAAATCCAATTAGTAACACTACCGTACAGTCCGGTCTCTTCATCAGATATGTCGCATATCACAGCCTGGGGTGGTATAACGTCAGACCCCAATAGCCTGATAAGTCATGCCGATGCAAGGTCCATAATGGTTCGAGAAACTACTGATAACACTTACCAGTAGATCTCAGCAACCCTGGCCAGGGATTTCCTGTTATGGCCAATCGAGCATAGCGCAACATCAACTCCCAATACCGGGAGAGACGAATCCCCTCCAATCGCTCATTACCTCCATGTGACTCGGGACTGTACCGAAAAACCACCATTTTGCACTATCTCTTGACTGTGGTATGGTGGAAATCAAAGCACAGTGGGAATCACACAAAACTCTATGACGATCTCATGTCGACAGACTAACATATACCAGTGTCACCAGAGAACTGCTATCCGACGATAGGTATAATACCATCTAGGAGTTCTCGGCGAGTCCGTTCAGTGTACCCAATCTCCACTGAGCACCCGTATACCATCTCTGATGTCAAATACCAATGGATATGGGATCATCCATCGCCAATCATATGGGTCGAGAAGCGTATACGCTAGTCTATTCTGGAGTATCAATGCCCTGTCTCGATAATCCCACGACTAGGAACGTTTGAAGGATGTACTTGCCGACTACCTCTGCCCCACTAGTATGATCCACATCATAATCCTGGTAGTCAAGTACTCATCCTAATGGCTTTATCAACGTGTAATAGAGAGACAATAAGTGTACATGTTAAGATAAAGTGCAGCCAGATTGCATACTATCATGTCGAGCAAGAAAGTCCTCCTTATATATGTCCAAGCATCCACTACAATATACATCGCATATACAGTATTAGCCTCTAGGGCATACATATAACTAACAATTAAAGCAAGTGTTGATTTAATAATTTAATGTATAATTATATATTTGATATATTAATTTACATTAACTAATATTAGCTCACTTAAGAATTCTTTTTCTCATATGTGTACACTTAGTATATATGTGATATATATTAATGTACATTCTTTTGTGTCATGCTAGATGATACATATGACATGGGTGTATTAGACTCACACCATGCTTAACATAATGAAGATTTTTATTTATTTAAAGTAAATCAAAATTAATGGAAATTAGTCACATGGTTGAAGGTTGTGGAAACTTGTGGAACCATTGACCAAGTCCACTAATTTTATTTTACGTGAGATATTTATTAACCCAACCATTATGATTAGCCATGGTTTAGTCTCTACATGAGTTAGTATATGATATTAACTCACCCATGGTTGCCATTCTACACTTGACTTTTTCCATGGTTGCTTTTCTTCATCTCCTTCCTCTAGCTCTCTTGCAATTTGGGAGGTGAAGAAAATGAGTGAGAAAAATATTTCTAATGTGAGCAAAATTCCTACTTCATCATCCTCTACTAGATTAGCCATTTAGTTTAGGGTGTTTGCTTCACTAATTCCATATTAGTGAAGAGGTAGCTTGAGTTGGTGTCTGCTCGACGTAGATCATTTTCGGCCTCAAAGACTTCAAAAAAGTTTGTTCCTTTCATCTTGTGCAGCCTTTCTAGAGTTCGGGAGTTCACTACTTGGAGTGAAGAGACTACTACACGGAGCTATTGAAGTGAAGGACCGGTCTACAAAGGTTATATTTCTTCTTCACTTAGATTTAAATATGTTTACATTCTATTTTCGTCTTATTCTCTAGTTAAGATTCTAGGTTAGGGTTCTTTAGCGCTCCAAAATTTTAAAATGGCATAGTCGATGCCTCCCGAAACCCAGCGGCGACCCTAGGGAACCCGACAGTGGTATCAGAGCCATGCTAGATAATTAGACGATATTTGTAGAATTACGAAACCGAAACAACCCCGAAACACTCGAGATAAAAAGCAAGTTTCTGTCAAAATTTTTAAGGTGTCTAAAATTTTTTTAAGCAGTTGCAGAATGTTGTATAAGATGTAACATGAACACCACAGAAATTAGAGCCCTCCTCGCCGGATTTTGGCCGGCGACATGACTTAAATATCCGAGCTCGTCGGTTTTGTTGTAGGATTATGGCTTCAATTTTTGGTGGTGTTCCAGTCTCAGGGTTTTGGTGTTTCAGGAGTTACTTGTTTTTGCTAAGATTGCATGTGATGTAATCTTTCTGTAAAAGCAATTCGGAGTGTTTCGAAGTCGTAATTCTAACATCGTTTCGGGTTTTTTAGACGACGTTAAAAAGTTCGAACGGATATCAATAACCCATTTTCTCCCTCGCTGGTAATTTTCCAAGAGTTGGATTTTTCCAAGTTTAAAATCTTCAGAAAATCATGCAGGTGTTTTCTATGGACCCTCTAGAAGAACGAAACCATAACTCAATTCTGTAACCGTCAGAACTGCCACCAAACCCTAGGGTTTGTGGTAGTTCCACGGCGCCATAGGTGAGGCAAGGGTTGACCCTTCTACGGTTGGTCCATAGGTGTTGTGGCATGTTCTGGGTGTTTTTTAAACTGTGCTCAAGTGTTGAGCTCTTTGGGAAATTTTGGGTGTTTGTTTATTCGATCGAAAAGTTTAACTTCGTCTAGATATCTGTGATTGTGATACAATACTTGAAATCCATAATATTTAGTTTTGTGAAAACTAATTTGAATTTTATAAATCTAGCAATTTAGTCTCAAGTGATCGGTTGCCACGGGATTTTGATGTGGATCAAAAGTCCGTCGCAATCACGTAGTGTACGCGGATTCTCGCCGAGTAACCTTACCAGATAGCCACGCCCTATAGCCCCGACCAAGTGACTGTAGGAAAACCCCGTCGCCAAAAGCATCCGTTCGGGTGCTCGCGGCCGCGGTGTTCCGCCTAAGTGCACTTCGTCGGCGGCATCGGGGTGAGGCCGTCTACTAAAGTTTCCGACGAGCATTTGATCAGGTTGTCGGGAATCTTGTTGAATTACCCGACTGGTTATTGGAAAGTGTTTTCAATATCGAGACTAAAATGCGGGGTTTATAATTTTTAGGCATGTGATGTCTAAGGAATTCATTTGGTTAGGCATGAAATCCAAAGTATGTGATACATTGGGTTTATGATGTCCAAGGTGGTTGCGGATTCCAATTATTGTAGTTTTTCACTTTCTTTTCTGCGACCGTAAGTGTAATATGTGGTGTATTGCCGGTTTCGTTGCTATACGTCAACGGCAATTGGGATACGCATATTTACTTACGTTGATGACATGTGATGTTATGTGTTGGTGTGAAATGTTATATTGGATCGTCGTGTTTTGAATAGCCGGGTTTTTTTTATGTGAGATGAGATTTTTTCATTTTCATTCATGTAAAAACTTGTATATAATATTCTTTTATTGGGGCACTTCCGGGTTGAGGATGATGTCACCATTGATGTATATTATTTACTTTTACGTATTAGGATAGACCCAAGGAGGGGAGCACAACTAACCGGGTTCTAGAGTCCTGTGGGAGATCATCTCGAGGAGTCGAGACTGGGTCTCCTAACTCTAGAATTGGTAGGGTTGCTTGTCGCTCTCGTAGGGGTCTAGGGATGTGGGTTTGGCTATTCATCACGGCCGTGGAATCCGCTTTTTTTACTGGCTTAATTTAAAACACGGAATTCCTAGTATATCCAATATTTCATATGTGTTCTTCTGCTGCTGATATTCTGTGATGTGATCACTTGATATGTTGAGACGAATGCTTATATTATATATATGATATATAATAAATATTGCTGCTTTCCTTTCTTCTGTGATGTTTAGGAAGCATAATTGATGGGACTTCATTAATGAGATTAATGAAATAAAATAAACCTAAAGATATTGTAGAATCTTGTTTTAAAAAAACTGGTAGCTCTAGTTCTTACTTTGCATAGCGGTGTTCCTTATAGAATATCCAGCACCTTATTCGATAAAGAAAGAGTCGAGATCCCTTCACCGGGAGTGACCTCTTTAGCGAAACTGGCAGATACTACAACCCACTCGGTCTTGTCTTTTGATTGCTTTTTTAGTTCATGCTTTGCATAGTGGTATTCCTTGTAGAATATCCAGCATCTCATTCGATGAGGAAAGAGCCGAGATCCCTTCACCGGGAGTGACCACTTTAGCGAAACTAGTAAAAGCCTCGAAAACACTCCTTTTATAAATCACTCGATTCTACAACGATATCAAGTTCATTACGCAAAGGGTTTTCTTAAAAACCTGTCGTAGCCCTCCGTCATTTCAGATAAGGACTATTTAGTATTTGTGCTACGTTTGTTGGTGTAGGGTTGCTAGGCACGCGCACAAGGGTCTACGAGGCATCAACCATGCCCGATTAAAAATTTAGCCGTGCCGAACAACCCGAATACGGAACTTTAAACTAGAGATTAGGCGAAAACAAGCATGCTAAACACTTTAACACTAAGTGAGAGGGATTACAACCTTTGTAGATCCGGTCCTTCACTTCATATGCTCCGTGTTGTGGTCCCTTCGCTGCGATCATCGGGATCCGGACTCTTGAGAGGTTCCACGAAGAGAAAGACGCAACTTTTGCTTCCGATCTTCGATACTAAGATGATCTACCTTGAAGTTTCTTTAACACAAGCTAACACTCATGAAATGATGTGAACACCCTCATCTAAATGGCAAGGGAAGATGAGGATGATGAAGTAGGATTTTTGCTCTCTTTATTTATCTTTTTCTCATATTTATTCATCAGTTTGGAAAAATCTAGTAAGCTTTTTCATGAAAGAATGAAGGAGGAAGAAGATGAATAATGTTTTGTGATGAATAGAAAGAATGTTATCATAATCATTTATGCAACCATGGTTGTAGTAACCATTGTAGAGAGTTTACTAGGGTTAGGGTTTTTTGTAAATATCTATCATAATATCTTAACAAAGACAAAGTAAAGCTTCTAGAATCAACTAGAAGGTTTAACCCTAATCCAAACCCTAATCATGTTTAAACTCCTCTAAACATGTTGCATTAATAATTATAATATGTTACAATATTATATATCACATATACAATATTTATTGTAACAAAATAAAATAATACATTTAACATATATCGCATATATATCAATTTATTACCCGAGTGAGAAAAAGAATCTTTTAGTGAGCAAATATTAGTTAATGCAATTTAATATATCATATATATTATTATACATTAAATTATCGAATCAACACTTGATCCGACAATCCGGCTATATCGCATATAACGGACTAATATTTATCCGTACCGATTCATCGAATCAACACTTGATCCGATGACCCGGCTGATATCAAATATCGCGAGAATAGAATACGGTATCTCATATCGTATTATCCTCGGTCCCGCACATATCACATATGTGCCCCTACTCCGTTTTGCCTGAGTCAAGAAACCTCTGTGTAGGACTCTAAAGAATCGTCAATACGCCGGCAGTAGGTGATGATCATATCAAACACCCACAAGCTGCAAGCGGTCAGCTAAACGTAACAGCTACCCAGGTATTGAGCGCTCAGAAGATCAACAAGAAAGCCTGTACATTCTCCTGTGAATCCAAACAGTAACACTCCCGTACAGTCCGGTCTCGTCGTCTGATATGTCGCATATCTCGCCTAGGGGTGGTAAACGTCAGACCCCAGTAGCTTGATAAGTCGTGTCGATATGAGGTCTATAACAGTTCGAGAAACTACTGATAACACTTACCAGTAAATCTCAGCAACCCTGGCCAGGGATTTCCGGTTATAGCCAATCGAACACAGCACAACATCAACTCCCTATACCGAGAGAGACGAATCCCCTCCTATCGCTCATTGCCTCCATGTGATTCGGGACTGTACCCAAAAGCCACCTTTTTGCACGCCCTCTTGGACGTGGTATGATGGAAATAAAAGCACTGTGGGAACCACACAAGACTCTATGACGATCTCGGGTCAACAGACTACTCTGTACCAGTGTCACCGGAGAACTGCCATCTGACGTATGGTATAATACCATCTGGGAGTTCTCGGCGAGTCCGTCCAGTGTACCCAGTCTCTACTGAGCACCCGTACACCATCCTTGATGTCAAACACCGATGGATATGGGATCATCCATCGCCCATCATATGGGTCAAGATGCGTATACGCTAGTCTACTCTGGTGCATCGATGCCCTGTCTCGATACACCCTCGACTAGGAACAGTTATAGGATGTACTCGCCGACTACCGTGGCCTCACTAGTATGATCTCATCATAGTCCTAGTAGTCGAGTACATATCCTAAGGGCTTTATCAACATGTAACATAGAGACAATCAGAGTACATGTTTAGATAAAGTACAACCAGATAGCATACTATCATGTCGAGAAAGAAAGTCCTCCCTATATATGTCCTAGCATCCACTACAATATACATCGTATGTACAGTAATGGCCTCTAGGGCATACATATAACTAACAATCTCCCACTTGCACTAGGGCCATCTGTTGTGGTATCACATACCCAACAATTAGCTGCGGTTGATGTTTCTCATACTCAACCATCCCATAAAAGTCTCTACTGGGAAAAAGGCCTTCGTGAGTGGATCCGCGCTGTTGTCCTCTGTGTCTACTCTCCTAACCTCGATCTCCCTGGAGATCAACCATCTCCATGATCAGGTGATACTGCCTAAGAATTATATCTGGATTTCTGATGGGACGGTAGTTCCTTGGCTAAAGCGACAACTCCATTGTCACACAATGGTAGGAACGAAGTTCATTTTATGAACTTATATATATATCCAGACTGCCTCTTTGGTAGTATATTTGGAAACGATGTATCTTGCCTTTAATCGTCTAGTATGTCACGGTATCTAGCTTGGAACTCTTCCAACATACCGTCCCTCCACTGAGGGTATAGACAATGCCTGCAACTGACATTCAGTCGTTCTTATCAGCCTGGAACCTTTCCAGTGATTCTCCCCAGAATCGATTGATACCATCTCACTACAACTAGTGAGTATCCTAACATCCAATTAGATCTATCTCATAGATCCAAAACCCCAGGATTTAGGAGGTATCACTTTGATCCTATATGGAGAAACCTTGTGATAAGCGGAGATTGACCGAGCGTAGCATAGGAAACTTCTTCCCTATCAAGAGTATGTCATCCACGTACTCTACGAGGATCACCACCATACTCCATACTACCTTTTTGTATATACAAGGTTCATCTACCATTTTGATGAAGTCAAACTCTTTGACTACCACATCAAAACAGATGTTCCAACTCCGCGATGCCTGTTTTATCATATAAAACATCTTGCACACGTTTCCGCTGCTCCCACTGTCTATGAAGCCCTCTGGCTGTGTACTTATAGACGCTCTCTTCTAAAACATCATTTAGAAAAGCAGTCATGACACCCAACCACCAGATATCATAGTCATGGTATGTAGCCGTGGCAAGTAGGATTTGGATGGACTTAAGCATAGCTTTGAAAGTCTCAACTTTTCCATGTACACCAAGTAATCTTCTCAAGATATACTCGCTCCTGATGGGGATTTAACCCTTCAGATAAAGCAACCAAAGTCCATACTTTGTCGGTGTATAAGGATTCCATCTCAGATCGATAAGCATCCAGCCATTCTTACAGAGTCCCACTCCTGATGGCTAGCTCGAAACTAGTTGGGTCATCATCTCATGATGCAATCCTTTCTCCCACTGTCATAGAGAAACCGAAGTATCTCTCAGGTGGGTGAGGAACCCTACTAGATCGGCGGAGAGGCTGAGGTTCGTTGGAAACTATTGAATCCTTTGGTTCTACCAAATTATCAGCTGTAGTTTGTATAGCTGGAACATTTCCAGTTCTACATGACAGTCCTTGCCTCGAGCTTGTCCGGATTTTGCTTTTAGACATAGGCCGGACAACCCCAAATCTTAACAAGCTTAAGATATGGGCTCTTCCCTTTCCATATCACATATGAAGTGGTAGGCAACTGATTTGATTTGAACCCTATTCAATAGGTATGCAGCTTCTCAAGTGCATAACTCCCTAAAGGAAATAGGAAACTCAGTAGTACTCATCATAGAGCACACCATATCACATAGGGTGCTATTGCTCCGCCCCGATACACCAACGTGCTGTGGTGTATTCGAAGGAGTAATGCTGAGAGAGAATCTCATTCTCCTTTAGAATAGTCCAGGAATTCCGTGCTCAAGTATTCTCCTCCTTGATCTCATCAAAGGACATAATACTTATACCCGTATTTTGGATCTATACTTGTAACTTATATTCTGTGAATATCTCAAAAGGTTCGGACTTATGTTTCAACAGGAACACATGTCTGAATCTCAAAAGATTATCAGAGAATGTAATAAAGTACAAAGAACCGGTCTTGGCATGTGTAGACAGGGGACTTACATACATCAGCATGTATGAATCCCAAGAGTTCACTAACTCTTTCTCTGTTTCCAATAAACAGAGCTGTGGTCATCTTATCTTTGTGACATGACCGGCAAGTTTCACAAGATGTAAATTCAAACTAATTTAAATATGCATCTATATGTAACTTCAGCCAGTCGGGTCGCATTGATATGACCTAGTCTATAATGCCTCAAGAAGGATTTGTTCATTTCTGAACTCTTCCTCTTGTTTGTGTTCCTTATACTAAGAACTGTAGTTTGATTTAGAACGTCAATGCTTTTAGATAACGTGCCTGAACCGATCAACTCTTGATATAGGAAATGTTCAAAACATTATCCAACAATACAAAATTATATCCTTTCTTTACTAATAAAAAGACTGATATGATTTTGTATATCAGGTTCGGTATCTAATAACATTTGTTCAGAATCAATGTATTCTGGTAATAAAGGGTGACAGTGACCAACAAACTTGGCTGCAACACTTGCACCGTTTTCTGTCTCATGAAACTTATCACCCGTTCTCGGTTCTTTACCTTTCTGTAGCCCATGTAACAGATTACATATACGGGATCCTGATCCGGTATCATATACCCAGGACGTAAAGGACACTGAGAAACAGTTCTGTGTATTGAACACACCCGAAGATGATGCATCAACATGCACTTTCTTCGTTTGGGCGGCACGGGAAATCTGGTATTCCCCAATTTCTTGCTCTGTCCTATAACAATTATAAGTTGGAGCGGGACCGACGTTCCCCAGCTCAGTATAACAAGCGGGTTTGGTCAATATATCCGTATTTTAATCTTGATTAAGGCGTGATATGTTCGCTATCTGGAGAGAGAGAGAAGAAAACACTCAGCGTATGCTCTTGCAAGATTAGATTGGTTATATAATATATCTAATCAGGATGTCTCCCACTGTTTTAGTCAAATCTTCCTTCAAACCCTAAAAGGAAAGACTAGCCGGGATTAATTACACGCTACAAGTTCGCCAATCTTTCAGCCAGGCCAGTGTCGATACTTTGAGGGAGGTCCCCCGTGCTATCGCACGAACCTAATTAAAGTAAACCTCGTTTTCCCAGAGGCGTAACCCCGTTAACACCTTTCTAGACATCTACTTGATCGGCTAATTGTAATGTGTAAAACTCTCCCAGGAGTAACTTTTACTCGCAGCGGGTATCGGGATCCAACTATCTCATAGAAGGTATGCAATCTTATTGCAAATTTCAACACTTGAAATTCCCAATAGTATTTTACCCCTAACACTTATGACCTTAACTAAGGTCAACATATCATAAGCACTAGTCAAGTTCTACCCGTCATTTCATGATTAATCAGACCCACCCTACATGACCCTCAACTATGGTCGACATAATCACATGAATGTCCTAATTAATCGCATCATATGCAGTGTAGGAAGACATCACTTAGCTACCGTACACTACGCCTCAACTAAAGTCGACATACGCAGCACGAATACTAAGTACTCTACTTCCTAAAATGACGGAGGGCTACGACGGGTTTTTCAGAAAACCCTTTGCGTAATGAACTTGATATCGTTGTAGAATCGAGTGATTTTAAATGGAGTGTTTTTGAGGCTTTTCTAGTTTTGCTAAAGGGGTCACTCCCGGTGAAGGGATCGTCGGCCCTTTCCTCATCGAATAAGGCGCAGGATATTTCACAAATATCACTATGCAAAGCAAGAACTATAGAAGCAATCAAAATACAAACCGATTTTGTAGCATCTGCCAGTTATTGCTAAAGGAGTCACTCCCGGTGAAGGGATCTCGGTCCTTTCCTTATCGAATAAGGTGCTGGATGTTCTACAAGGAACACCGCTATGCAAAGCAAGAACTGTAGCTACCAGTTTTTATAAACAAGTTTCTACAACATCTTAGGTTTCTTTTATTTCATTAATCTCATTAATGAAGTCCCATTTTATTATGCTTCACAAGCATCTCTTTTGAAAACGAAATCTGCAATATAACATATATCTCATATATATAAAATATAAACATTCGTCTCAGGCAGTAATATGATCTCATCACAGAATATTGCAGCAGAAGAACATATATGAAATATTGGATATACTAGGACGTCCGTGTTTTCAATACGAGCCTGTATAAAACACGGATTCCACGGTCGCGATGAATAGCCAAACCCATATCCCTAGACCCCTACGAGAGCGGCAAGTAACACTGCCTATTCTAGGGTTAGGAGACCCGGTCCCGACTCCTTGAGATGGTCTCCCACTGGACCCTAGAACCCGGTTACTTGTGCTCCCCTCCTTGGGTCTACCTAATGCAGAAAAGTAAATAATATACAACGGTGACATCTTCCGCTACCTGGAAGTGCCCCAATAAAAGAATATTACATACAAATGAATTTTACATGAATGAAAAAGAAAAAACTCTCATCTCACATAAAACCCCCGGCTATTCAAACGCGACGATCCAATATAACATATCACAGCAACACATAATATCACATATCATCAACGTAAGCAAGTATGCGTATCCCGATTGTCATTGATGTATAGCAACGAAGCCGGCGATACACCACATACTACGCTTACGGTCACAGAAAAGAAAGTGTAAAACTACAACAGTTGGAATCCGCAACCTCTTTAGACATCGCATGCCTAACCAAATGAATTCCTTAGACATCGCATGCCTAACAATTATAAACCCCGCATTTTAGTCTCATTATCGAAAACTCTTTTCAATATCAAGTCGGGCAATTCAACAAGATTCCCGACGTCCTGATCGAATGCTCGTCGCAAACTTAATTACCCGGCGAGTATCCGCGTACGCTACGTGATTGCGACGGACTTTTGATCACATCAAAATTCCATAGCAACCGATCAACTGAGACTAAACTGCTATGTTTATATTATTCAAATTAGTTATCTCATAACTACCTGTGGATTCCAAATATTGTATCACATTCCAGATAAATAGAAAAAGTTAAACATTCCGATCGAATCATCAAGCACCCAAGATTTCCCCAATATATCTCAACACTTGAAATCAGTTTAAAAACATCCATCACATGCCACAGTACCAATGGTCCAGCCGTAGAAGGGTCAAGCCAACGCCTCACATGTGGCACGCCGTACTGCCCCAAACCCTAAGATTCAAAAGGCAGTTCAAGACGGTCACATAATCGAGTTAAGGTTTGTTGTCTTCTAGAGGGTCCACCGAGTTACTTGCACGACTTAGAACATTCTTAAACACGAGAAAAAAAAAATCCAACTTTTGAAAAAATTTTCGACAGGGGAAAAAGTGAGTTATTGATATCCGTTCGAACTTTTTAACAGTTTCTAAAAGTTATCTGGACAAACTAAACAAAATTATAAAATCCGATTGAATCTTTAAGTCCCCAATACAACCCAGATAATTCAACAGTTGAAAAGATATTAAAAATTCCCAGAGAACTCAGCACCAGAAAATAGGAATTACTGCGCAAAAATTAATGCAATAGGAGGCCGTACGACCGCGGAACCGCCGCACATGCCAGGCTCGTGCCGCGGTTCCGCGGTGGTTTAATTGAATTAGGCCCCCGTATTTCACAGTAATTCATATTAGACCCTGCTTAATTTTTTGCATATTTTTAATATGGAAAAATCACAGTTTTGAAAATTTTTCCAGAAAGTGGGTTTTATCGGGTTTTCCTGGTTCGATCGGACTTTAAACTTCGTCTAGACTTCGCCTAAAGCTCTAGCTTGGCTCTGATAACACTGTAGGGTTACTAGGCACGCGCACAAGGGTCTACGAGGCATCAACCATGCCCGATTAAAAAATTAGCCGTGCCGAACAACCCGAATACGGAACTTTAAACTAGAGATTAGGCGAAAACAAGCATGCTAAACACTTTAACACTAAGTGAGAGGGATTACAACCTTTGTAGATCCGGTCCTTCACTTCATATGCTCCGTGTTGTGGTCCCTTCGCTGCGATCATCGGGATCCGGACTCTCGAGAGGTTCCACGAAGAGAAAGACGCAACCTTTGCTTCCGATCTTCGATACTAAGATGATCTACCTTGAAGTTTCTTTAACACAAGCTAACACTCATGAAATGATGTGAACACCCTCATCTAAATGGCAAGGAAAGATGAGGATGATGAAGTAGGATTTTTGCTCTCTTTATTTATCTTTTTCTCATATTTATTCATCACTTTGGAAAAATCTAGTAAGCTTTTTCATGAAAGAATGAAGGAGGAAGAAGATGAATAATGTTTTGTGATGAATAGAAAGAATGTTATCATAATCATTCATGCAACCATGGTTGTAGTAACCATTGTAGAGAGTTTACTAGGGTTAGGGTTTTTTGTAAATATCTATCATAATATCTTAACAAAGACAAAGTAAAGCTTCTAGAATCAACTAGAAGGTTTAACCCTAATCCAAACCCTAATCGTGTTTAAACTCCTCTAAACATGTTGCATTAATAATTATAATATGTTACAATATTATATATCACATATACAATATTTATTGTAACAAAATAAAATAATACATTTAACATATATCGCATATATATCAATTTATTACCCGAGTGAGAAAAAGAATCTTTTAGTGAGCAAATATTAGTTAATGCAATTTAATATATCATATATATTATTATACATTAAATTATCGAATCAACACTTGATCCGACAATCCGGCTATATCGCATATAACCGACTAATATTTATCCGTACCGATTCATCGAATAAACACTTGATCCGATGACCCGGCTGATATCAAATATCGCGAGAATAGAATACGGTATCTCATATCGTATTATCCTCGGTCCCGCACATATCACATATGTTCCCCTACTCCGTTTTGCCCGAGTCAAGAAACCTCTGTGTAGGACTCTAAAGAATCGTCAATACGCCGGCAGTAGGTGATGATCATATCAAACACCCACAAGCTGCAAGCGGTCAGCTAAACGTAACAGCTACCCAGGTATTGAGCGCTCAGAAGATCAACAAGCAAGCCTGTACATTCTCCTGTGAATCCAAACAGTAACACTCCCGTACAGTCCGGTCTCGTCGTCTGATATGTCGCATATCTCGCCTAGGGGTGGTAAACGTCAGACCCCAGTAGCTTGATAAGTCGTGTCGATATGAGGTCTATAACAGTTCGAGAAACTACTGATAACACTTACCGGTAAATCTAAGCAAGCCTGGCCAGGGATTTCCGGTTATAGCCAATCGAACACAGCACAACATCAACTCCCTATACCGAGAGAGACGAATCCCCTCCTATCGCTCATTGCCTCCATGTGATTCGGGACTGTACCAAAAAGCCACCTTTTTGCACGCCCTCTTGGACGTGGTATGATGGAAATCAAAGCACAGTGGGAACCACACAAGACTCTATGACGATCTCGGGTCAACAGACTACTCTGTACCAGTGTCACCGGAGAACTGCCATCTGACGTATGGTATAATACCATCTGGGAGTTCTCGGCGAGTCCGTCCAGTGTACCCAGTCTCTACTGAGCACCCGTACACCATCCTTGATGTCAAACACCGATGGATATGGGATCATCCATCGCCCATCATATGGGTCAAGATGCGTATACGCTAGTCTACTCTGGTGCATCGATGCCCTGTCTCGATACACCCTCGACTAGGAACAGTTATAGGATGTACTCGCCGACTACCGTGGCCCCACTAATATGATCTCATCATAGTCCTAGTAGTCGAGTACATATCCTAAGGGCTTTATCAACATGTAACATAGAGACAATCAGAGTACATGTTTAGATAAAGTACAACCAGATAGCATACTATCATGTCGAGCAAGAAAGTCCTCCCTATATATGTCCTAGCATCCACTACAATATACATCGTATGTACAGTAATGGTCTCTAGGGCATACATATAACTAACAGTTGGCCTTTGTCAAGGCATAGTGTGCGGTAGCTGATTAGTACTTATCTTCTTGAGCATGTGATGCGATTGGATTAGGGTAGTCGTGCGACCTTGTTGGCCTTTGTCAAAGGTCGTGCGGATGGGTTTAATTCAATCATGAAATGTACGGGTTGGAATTGACTAGCATCCTATGGTTTGTTGGCCTTTGTCAAGGTCATAGGAGGCTGGGGGCAAAATGTTATCGGGAATTTCAAGTGTTGAAATTTGCAATAAGATTGCATGCCTTCTATGAGATAGTTGGATCCCGATACCCACTACGAGTAAGAGTTACTCCTGGGAGAGTTTTGCGCATTACAATTAGCCGATCAAGTAGGTGTTTAGAAAGGTGTTAATGGCGTTACGCCCCTGGGAAAACAAGGTTTATTTTAATTAGGTCCGTGCGAAAGCACGGGGAACCTCCCTCAAAGTACCGACACTGGCATGTCCGAAAGATTGGCGAACTTGTAAGATGTAATTAATCCCGGCTAGTCTTACCTTTTAGGGTTTGAAGGAAGATTGGATAAAAACAGTGGGAGCCATCCTGATTAGATAAAATAATAACCAATCTGATCTTGCAAGAGCATACGCTGAGTATTTTCTTCTCTCTCTCTCCTGGGAGCGACCATGTCACACCTTAATCAAGATAATAATATGGATGCATTGATCGAACCTGCTTATTATACTGAGCTAGGGAACGATGGTTCCGCTCTATCTTATAATTGTTATAAGTCCGAGCAGGAAATAGAGGAATATCCGAATTTCCACGCGACCCGATCGAGATATGAGCATGTTTATGCATATTCTTCGGGTGTGTTCGTTACCAAGAACTGTTTCTCAGTATCTTCTACGTCCTAGGTATGAGATACCGGATCAGGATCCCATATATGTAATTTGTTACATGGGCTACAGAAAGGTAGAGAACTGAGATAAGGGTGATATGTCTCTAAGTGTTAGAAAATGATGCAATTGTTGCAGCCAAGTCGGTTGGAAAATATCATCTTGTATTACCAAATTGTAAATACATTGATTCTGAACAAATGTTATTAGATACCGAAACTGATATGCAAAATTACATCATTTTCTTTATTAAGTTAAAGAAGGATATAATTTTGTATTGCAGGATAATGTTGTGGACATTTTCCTTAATCAAGAGTTGATTGGATCAGGCACGTTATGTAATGGCATATACGTTCTAAATCAAACCACAGTTCAAAGTATATAGAACACACACAAGAGGAGTAGTTCAGAAATGAACGAATCCTTCTTGTGGCATTGTAGACTAGGTCATATCAATACGACACGATTAGCTAAGTTATATAAGGATGAATATGAGAATCTGTTCAAATTTTCATCTTATGATACTTGCCAGTCTTGTCTCAAAGGTAAAATGACCAATACTCTGTTTACTAGAAACAAAGAAAGAGTTGCTGAACTCTTGGAACTGATACATGGTGATGTATACGGTCCTATGTCTACAAATGCCACGGTTGGTTCTTTGTACGTCATTACATTCATCTACGATCTCTCAAGATTCGGACATGTGTTCCTATTGAAGCACGAGTCTAAAACTTTTGAGAAATTCAAGGAATATAAGCTTGAAGTTAAGAACCAGAAGGGTAGAAGTATTAAAGTCATTCGATGTGATCGAGGAGGAGAATACTTGGGCATGGAGTTCCTGGAATTTCTAAACGGAGAATGCGATTCTCTCTCAGCTTACTCCTTCGTATACACCACAGTACAACGGTGTATCGGGGCGGAGGTATCGCACCCTATGGGATATGGCGCGCTCTATGATGAGTATTGCTGAGTTACCTGTTTCCTTTTTGGTGTTATGCACTTGAGAAGCTGCATACCTATTGAATGGGGTTCCATCCAAATCAGTGCCTACCACTCCATATGAGATATGAAATGGGAAGAGACCATGTCTTAAACGAGTTAAGATATGTGGTTGTCCGGCCTATGTTGAAAAGAAAAATCCGGACATGCTCGAGACAAGGTCAGTTCTGTATAAGTTTGTTGGATATCCCAAACATTTGCGAGGGTATATCTTCTACCACACTGAGGAGGAAAAGGTGTTTTGTTTCTCAGCATGCCACCTTTTTATAAAAGGAATTTCTTATGAAGAAATTAGCGGTCATGAGGTAGAACTGGAAGGAGTTCCAGCTGGACAAACTATCAGCTGATGATTTAGTGGAACCAAAAGATTCAATAGTCTCCAACGAGCCTTAGCCTCTCCGCGAATCTGGTAGGGTTCCTCATCCACCTAAGAGATACTACGGTTTTCTTGATGACAGTGGGAGCGAGAATTGCATCATGGTAGATGATGACCCAACTAGGTTCAGGCAGGCCATCATGAGTGGGGACCCTGTGAAGTGGCTGGATGCTATGCGATCAAAGATGGAATCCATATACACCAACAAAGTATGACTATGAATGTTACTCCTGAAGGGGTAAAACTCATGGGGAGCAAATGAATCTTGAGAAGATTCTTGGTATAGATGGAAAAGTTGAGACTTTCAAAGCTAGACTTGTAGTAAAAGGTTTTCGTCAATAACCAAGTGTGGTGTATGATGAAACCTTTTCTCTAGTGGCTATGCTTAAGTCCATCGGGATTAAAGCAGGCATCGCGGAGTTGGAACATCTGTTTTTATGTGGCAGTCAAAGAGTTTGACATCATCAAAAAGGTAGATGAACCTTGTATATACAAAAAGGTTTTAGAGAGTAAGGTTGTCTTACACGTATTATACATAGATAACATACTCTTGATAGGAAATGGTTTCCTATGCTACACTCGGTCAGGCTCCTCTTATCACGAGGATTCTCCTAAGAAGATCTGGATGATACCTACTACATCTTGTGGATTATGATCTATGATAATAGATCTAAGCGGATATTGGGAGTGTCCCAAATCCAGGTACATTAACACCATTCTAAAGGGGTTTGGTATGGAGGATTCTAAGCGTGGTGGTTCGCCCACTTACTCAGGAATCGCTCTCTCCAAAAATATGTCTTCCAAGACTGATTTGGAGAGAGCTTGTGTGCAAGGAATATCCTATGCTTCGGCAGTAGGCTCTATCATGTATGCGATGTTATATACCAGACTAGATGTAGCTAACTTACTAGATGTAGTGATTAGGAATCAATCGGATCTTAGGAGAATCACTGGAAAGCTATGAAGGACATTCTTAAGTACTTGAGAAGCACTAAAGAAATGTTATTGGGGTTTGGTAACGATGAACTCCAGTGGGAGTCCTTTACCAATTCGAGCTCCCAAAGTGATAAGATCGACTGAAAGTCAGTCTCGGGCTTTGTCTTTACCCTCAGTGGAGGGACGGTATGTTGGAAGAGTTCTAGCTTTATACTGTGGCAAACTAGACGATAAAGGCTGAATACATCGCTACCAACGATGCTACCAAAGTGGATGTATGGATATTTCTTATTCATGAGATGAACATGGTTCCTAACATTGAGCGTCCAATAACTGTTATTGTGGCAACAATGGAGTTGTGACTTTGGACTAGGAACGCCAGTCCCATCAGCCATCCAGACATATTCTGAGGACAGTATCACCTGATCAGGGAGATGGTTGATCTCCAAGAGATCGAGGTCAGGAGAGTTGGCGCGAAGGATAACACCGCGGATCCACTCACAGAGATGTTTCCCTAGAGAAACTTTTATGGGGCGTTGAGTATGAGATACTACAACAAATGTCCTTAGTGCAAGTGGGAGATTGTTATTTATATGTATGCCCTAGAGTCCATTATTATACATGTGATGTATATTATAGTGGATGCTTGGACATATATAGGAAGGACTTTCTTGCTCGACATGATAGTATGCTATCTGGTTGCTTTTTATCTTAACATGTATACTTATTGTCTCTCTATTACATGTTGATAAAACCCTTAGGATGAGTACTTGACTACCAGGATTATGATGCAGATCATACTAGTGGGGCAGAGGTAGTCGGTAAGCCGTGGGAGTATCGAGATGGGGCATCGATATTCCACAGTAGACTAGCGTATATGCTTCTCGACCCATATAATGGGCGATGGATGATCCCATATCCATTGGTGTTTGACATCAGATAAGGTATATGGGTGCTCAGTGGAGACTGGGTACACTGAACGGACTCGCCGAGAACTCCTAGATGGTACTATACCTATCGTCAGATAGCAGTTCTCTGGGGACACTGGTACAGGTTAGTCTGTCAACCCGAGATCGTCATAGAGTCTTGTGTGATTCCCACTGTGCTTTGATTTCTATCTTACCACGTTCAAGAGAATGTGCAAAACGGTTATTTTTGGGTATAGTCCCGAGTTACATGAAGGCAATGAGTGATAGGAGGGGATTTCGTCTCTCCCGGTATTGGGGGTTAATGTTGTGCTATGCTCGATTGGCCATAACAGGAAATCCCTGGCCAGGGTTGCTGAGATTTACTGGTAAGTGCTATCAGTAGTTTCTCGAACCGTTATGGGCCTCACATCAGCATGACTTATCAGGCTATTGGGGTCTGACGTTTACCACCCCCAGGCTGTGATATGCGACATATCTGACGAAGAGACCGGACTGTACGGTAGTGTTACTTATTGGATTCGAAGGAGCATGAGCAGGCTTGCTTGTTGATCTTCTGATCGCTCAATATCTGGGTGGCCGTTACGTTTAGCAGACCGCTTGCGGATTGTGGGTGACTGATATGATCACCACCTACTGCCGGCGTATTGACGAGTCTTTAGAGTCCAACACAGAGGTTTCATGGCTCATGCGAAACGAAATAGGAGCACATATGTGATATGTGCGGGTCTGAGATTAATACGTGTATGTGATACCGTATTCTATTCTCACGATATGTGATATCGGTCGGTTATATGTGATATAGCCGGGCTGTCGAATCAAGTGTTCATTCGATAAGTTGATACATTTGATATTAGTCGGTTGTATGTGATATAGCCGGATTATTAAATCAAGTGTTGATTTAATAACTTAATGTATAATTATATATTTGATATATTAATTTACATTAACTAATATTAGCCCACTTAAGAATTCTTTTTCTTACATGTGTACAATTAGTATATATGTGTTATATATTAATGTACATTTTTTGTGTCATGCTAGATGATACATGAAACATGGGTGTATTAGACTCATACCATGCTTAACATAATGAAGGGTTTTATTTATTTAAAGTAAATCAAAATTAAATGGAAATTAGTCACATGGTTAAAGCTTGTGGAACCATTGACTAAGTCCGCTAATTTTGTTTTACTTGAGATATTTATTAACCCAACCATTCTCTACATGAGTTAGTATATGATATTAAGTCACCTATGGTTGCCATTCTACACTTGACTTTTTTCATAGTTGCTTTTCTTCATCTCCTTCCTCTAGCTCTCTTGCAATTTGGGAGGTGAAGAAAATAAGTGAGAAAAATATTTCTAATGTGAGAAAAATTCCTACTTCATCATCCTCTACTAGATTAGCCATTTAGTTTAGGGTGTTTGCTTCACTAATTCCATATTAGTGAAGAGGTAGCTTGAGTTGGTGTCTCCTCGATGTAGATCATCTTCGGCCTCGAAGATTTCAAGTAAGCTTGTTTCTTTCATCTTGTGGAGCCTTTCTAGAGTCCGGGAGTTCACTACTTGGAGCGAAGGGGCTACTAAAGGAGCTATTGAAGTGAAGGACCGGTCAACAAAGGTTGTATTTCTTGTTCACTTAGATGTAAAGATGTTTACATTCTACTTTCGTCTAATTCTCTAGTTAAGATTCTAGGTTAGGGTTCTTTAACACACCAAAATTTTAAAAAGGCATGGTCGATGCCTCCCGAAACCCAGCGGCGACCCTAGGGAACCCGACAATATATATATATATATATATATATATATATATATATATATATATATATATATTAGCTAGGTTTTGGGGATCGAGTCTGGGTTCCCCCATTGATGAGGGGTGGCTAATTTACTCTACCTATTATCTCAAAAAAAATCAAATTATATTTAAACACTAACTAGGTCAACAAATCATAAGTCGCAAGTGATAAGGATTAAACAGATAGCTTCATGTTTTGGTTGATATAATCACTATTACAAAAACGGACAACAGTAACGAGGAATTGGTAGCGGTTTAAACCGTTACGAATTCCTTATAACGGTTTAAATTGATTTGGTAATGAATTAAATCGTTACCAAATCCTTTTAGTGGTGAGGCTCACACCCCACTCATGATAAACCCCAATCTTCCCCCCTTTTCCCCGATCGCGCTATTTCTCCTCCCAAAAAAACTCCTACCCAAGATCACCTCCTCCTCGATCGATCGCTACCGCCCCTGGCCTCGTCGCCTGCTCCGGTGTGCATCGCTTCGAGCCACCGCCTCCTAGCCTCCTCTTCGACCTCACCGCCTTGATCGCTCGCCGCCTCGAGCCACCGCCTGGAGCCTAGCCTCGCTCACCACGTGCGTCGCTCATCGCTACCTCGCCTGGAGCTGCTCACCACCTCTGCTGCCTCAATTATCTGCCGCTCGAGGTAAGTTTATTCCATTTTAATCAAAATTTTGCCCCAAATTTTGATGATTGAAAATTTTCAATTTTAGGTGTTTAAAATTCGTATTTTGCTTTTTGATTTCTTCAATTCCTAAATTTGTTGATGTTATCGTTGTTGTTAGGGTTAGGGTTAAGGGTTACGGTTAGTTTGGGTTAGTGTTAGGGATTAAGCCCTGTTAATTAGGGGTTAATTAGGATTTAGGGTTATGCTTAGGGTTAGGATTTAGGGTTGTGCTTAGGTTAATTAAGGTTAGTTGTTTGGGTTGGGGACGGTTGGGGTTTAATTAGGGTTAGGGTTAATTAGGGTTGGGGTTTGGGTTGTTGGTTAATTAAGGTTAGGGTTGGGGTTGCGTGTGTTTGGGGGTTAGGGATTGAGTTAGGGTTGGGGTTAGGATTGGAGTTGGGGGGTTAGGAATAAGGATTTAGTAAATGTGTGGGGGGTTTAGGGATTGAGTTAGGGTGGGGGTTGGGGTTAGGGTTAGGGATTGAGTTAGGTTTGGGGTTTGTGTTTGGATTAAGGGTTAGGGGTTAGAGTTAGTCTTAGGTATAAGGATTTAGTAAATGTGTGAGCGTGCACGCGCGTGCATACACACACACATACACACTCACACACATACACAGACATACACACATACACACACACAAACAAATAAGGTCAAACCTTAATTGATCATCATTATTCTCTATATTAATCTCTTGTCAAATTCCACCCTAGCCCCAACCCTAAATACAAAATCTTAAACTCAATTAAGAAAACCCTAAGTTTTAAAAATTTTACCCCAAACTAAAAACTTCAACACATTAAAATTGAAACGTAAACGTAAAATTAGTTCAAATTAAATATTAAACTTGCATGTATGATACTCAATGACAATATGAAATTTTCATATTATCATCGCTAATCATATGTGAAAATCAAAACACGCCTTAGTCCTCGTTTATCGGTTAATGTACGTTCGATTTTTGTCGTGACATAAAACTACACGAAAGTTGTTAAATATTGGACGGCATCGTTCGATTCTAACAACCGTCGTGTAGTTTATGTGATAAGAAAATTCAATCTTATGATAACCGATAGATTTATCTAGTATGGACAAGTTAGGAATGTATAAAGAAGACACATACATTGTGTTTTCATTCGTTTCGAGATATTTTGTCGGTACCTTTCCACTGGTTCTCCATATACAACGATAGATTAGATATTCATTTCAATTCTGTTTGACAGAATTAAAAAGATCATCTTTTCTATTACAGTGTATTCGAAGAACAACGGGGAGGTGCTGCCGAAATTTCCTTGAAACGGATTAAAGCACAAGTAAATGGGTGTATGCTCTATATATTCTTAATGGGATAGAAGCCTTACCCCTGATAGTCATTACTTTTGACATCCAATAAATAACAATTAATATCATCATCATCTTTCTTGGAAGAAGAATCCAACTCTCAAGCTATGGGCATTTGCTCTTGGTCTCTGATAACCTTTGTAGCTAAATCGTCAATTGAAACTAAAACCAAGTCGTCAATTAAACCTAACACTAATGCTTCTTAGTATCCCGTCTATAATGTATCTATCAAGAAATTCTAATCTAATGAGTCTTGTCTATAGGAACCTTGCTACATCCGAACTGTTCCAATATGGCATTCCCGTACTTCCACAATAAGAGTTGGATGTATGTCGACGTTACCTCGAGAGCCAATGAGTTTTTTCTTAACGGCGTTTACTTTTTCACCAATTTTTCCTACGCACATCTTGGGTTACCGAAAGAGCACGAAATCTATTGTCCTCGCTATATGTGTATAAACAAGCGATTGCACAAGAAGTCGGATGTTAAGTTACACATCATGAAAAACGGTCTCGTTAGAGATTATACTATGTGGGAAATCCATGGAGAAAAAGAAGCCAAAGATGAGGCATGGCCAGTGTAAGAGACGGAAAATGAATTCATTGAAACGGAAACCGAAGAGTGGCAAGGGATAGTAGAAGAAGAGGATGAAGAGAGGAATGGAAGTTTGAAGAAGACGAAGCCGTCGAAAATGATGATTTTGTGTTCGCACCGGTCAATAACATGGATGGGCTTATAAATACCGCTGGACTTTCTTATGATACAGAAAACACTGGACCCTCGTTATTGGAGAAGTACAAGTTTGACTCAAGAATTCCACTATATCCAAATTGCAAATGGTTTTCAAAACTCTCTTTTCTCGTACGCCTCTTCCAGATCAAGTGCAAGAACAGATGGAATAATCAATCTTTCACCGATCTCCTAGCATTGCTGAAGGAAACTTTCCCCGACAAAAATGAAATGCCACCGAGCTGGTACGAGACGTAAAAAATAATCACAAATATCGGCCTAAAATGTGACAAGATATATGCATGCGAGAATGACTCCGTTTGTCCCGGAATGAACACGCCACACTCAAAAACTGCCTTGTGTGCAGGAACAGTCGATTCAAGCCTAAAAAGGACTCTCGTTCGAGTGATGTGCCCGTGAAGGCTATTCATCATTTTCCATTAATATCGAGACTGCAACGGCTATTTATATGTGAGGAGGCGGCATCTAAAATGCAATGACACCATAAAACGCGTCATGAAGAGAGAAAATGAGTCATCCTAAAGATTCGATATCGTGGAAAGTTTTAGATGAAAAACATCCTTCGTTCAGCTCAAACCCTCATAATGTGAGGCTAGGTTTTGTGAGCGACGACTTCAGTCCATTTGGGATAGTTCACGGCCAGCGTACTCACAGTACTTGGCCCGTTGTGGTAACTATATACAATCTGCCGCTATGGAGGGCTATGACACAATCTTATTTTACGTTGGTGCATTTAATCGACGGTCTCTCGTCTCCAAGGAAAAATATCGACGTGTACCTTCAACTTTTGATCGATAAGTAAAAATTGTTGTGGGAACCTGGCGTGAAAACCTATGATGCAGATTCTGGCGTGAGGACCTATGACGTATATTCTGGAGTGAGAACCCTTGATCGATGAGTCTGGCGCCGATTCTAGCGAACGCCAGGGACGGCAGGTATAATCGTTATTTTTTAAAACTTTTAAATAACGATTGTAAGTTAAATTTGTCAAATTCTATATTGATATTCTGAATATTATAATATTGTTGTGTATATCTATTTTTGTGCAGGCTCGAGCAGTGTTAGGAGGAAGGGTCCTACTGGGCCCTCATGCTCCAGGCCAGCCGACGGTGCTAAGCCATGGGAGCTGATGTGGGACGCGACATGTAAGTCTGTTGGTGATTACGCGACCCAATGGGAAGATTACATTGGAGCGGAGATCCGTACTTACTATAAGTATCCGCTCCATCTTAGATGGGACCAGGCCCAGACCGAGCGTACTATGCGGTTTTTTTTATCGGAGGAGGTATCACATATCTTTTTACACATTTAAATTTCAATCGCCGATATATATATATATATATATATATAATTTGCTTAAAATTTTGTAATTTCATAACAGGAAACATTACAGATTCATTGGCGAGACCGGCGAGGATGGCATGTATGTGTCGTTCGATGTAGATCGCGCCTTTGCTATGTTCATACCCTTGCCACATTCATACTCGTGTGTCAAGGGATCAAGAGAAAAATCCGATCTGATGTGAAGGTTGATTATTACCTTCCTTGGCTCGCGGCAACCGAGGAGAAGCGGAGATTGATGATGAAGGTCATAGCGCTGGAGATCCCGAGAGAGGATTGGTCGCACCCTATCGCGTATTAGGAGCACAAGGATGTGAAGATATGAATTTAATTTTTAAGATTATAACAATATAACATGAAATCATATTTTAAAATATAATATAATCTTCTTTATTTTTGCATGACTATGTGGGTTCGCAATAAGCAGAACCGGAACAACGGCGTGCAAAACCGTGCTATCCTAATCCATGGGAAGCGCACGCAGGACAACGCTCGATGGCAAATGATGAGTATTTCGATACTTAATTTTATATGTTTTCTTTATCGGAAATTACTTATTAAAATAAATCCTAAGTTCATCGCAGAAAAAGAAAGACCCTGCTAACTACACTGAAACCAAGGGATGGTCCGCGTTACATAAGGGAACGGGCGAGTACATGGTAAATTTCATATAATTAAGTCGATTCCGTATTTTAAGGTAGCACGTATGTGTATTCTATACAGACCCGGTTCCAGGAAGGGACGGATGCCTTAGGACTTGGCTCCGGCGACCCGATCACCGCCATTGTCCATGTTCTGGATTCGATATCCGGTGAGCATCACGGTGGGTATGAGCGCAGAGTTGGTCTCGGGGCCCACCGATATTTTGATAAGCGTTCGACCACCCACGAGTACGCCATGACCCAGACGTAGGAGGATGCGGAAGATGCGTCGCAGGAGGAGATCCGTCAACTCCGCAACCAGATGGCGCAGCGGTAGCATGAGCATCAGCAGACACAGCAGCAGATGCAGAACCTTGTAGTGGAGGTCCGGTATATGAGGCAATCGAACGTCGAGTCCGTCCGGCAGACCATACGGGAGGAGTTTGAGAGTTTCTTCAAGCGACGGGACGATGGAGGTGGATCGTCATCCCAACGACTTTTGATTTATTTATTTGTTTATCATTTGTTAATACAAACATATGTTTGTTGATTTGGTGTTTATATTGGTTGTATATATATTTTGTTTATGATTGTGTGTGATTCTAATCGTGTTACTTTCTATTTATGATTGCGTGTGATTGTTGATTTAGTGTTTATATTTGGTTGCATATATTACCATTATATATTGCTGGTTGTAAATGCACGCATGGGGCGCAAAATTTTTCTGTTTAAAAAAACATATGGTGAAATTGGTAACGGTCAAAACCATTGCCATTGCCAAAGGCTTTTTGGTAACGGTTTAACCGTTACCAAAAACCCTTTGATAATGGTTCCTGTATATGATATATATGAGCTCAGATTTCGTAACGGTGCCAGATTTCGTAACGGTCATGAATGTTACCAAAGATGCCCTTTGGTAACGGTTCAAACCATTACTATTTGTTTGCATAATGGTTTAAACCGTTATGATATTTACAGGCCCCGCCCGATTATGTTTCATTTATTTGATCTCATTTTGGTAACGGTCGTTATACTGTAATGGTTAGAACTGTTACCATTTTAATCTATGGTAACGATTCTAACCGTTACCAGTCTTTTGGTAACTCGGTTTCTCATAACGGGTCTGTAACTGTTTAAACCGTTACCAGAAGAGATCTCTGTAGTAGTGCTCTCACCACTAGGTCAAATATACATAAGGTAGATGAAGTCTCACTAGATACAATGTACAAGAACTAAAGAAACGAATAAGAAATATATACATAACCCACCAAGCAAAAGATCAAATCCAAAAGGAAATCAGGCCACAAGTCATGAACTACTTCGAGAAATCAACCCTGTAAGAACCTGTAGCACAACGGGGGTGAGTTGGCAGCTCGTGCGGGGCCGACTTGTTTCAGTTGTGTTTATATTTTTGCTTTTACTTATATTATCCTTCGCCTGAGGCGTCGTATATATGTTTTGGTGTGGTTGTTTCCACCGTGTGGCGTGATTTCGTTCTCGCATGTGGGAAATATATTTATATTGATTATTGTACTTGGGGTTTATCGATTTACAGAGGAGGTGTTGCCGAAAATTTTAACGATAACTTGTTTTTAAAATATTTTCAAGACTAAACCTTTTTTATACCTTAAATACCTTTTCTTAAATTATTGTTTAGATTCTGGGTTTTTGGCTTACTTGGGTTACGTGAAGTCTTTAGACGCCACGTGATTCAAGTGTCGGTCACGTTCCGTTCTTGGGCTGTGGCAGTTTGGCAAATCTCTCAAAATGGTTATTGGGGTGCGACAGTTTGGCAAATCTCTCAAAATGGACTCTGTTCCAAACATATATTTCATGGTTCCTTACTTCGACAAAGTGCAAATATCTAAATTTCGCCTTTTAGATACTTTTTCGGATCCATTGCCGTTATGAGGGTTGAAGAGAAGAGAATGATGCGTGGGGGGTATTTATTTAAGAAAAACAATGTGGTTCTCTTTAAAATTTTCAGGCCTTTACACACAGGAGTGCCAAGAATAAATAGGGTTGTTGCAAGCTGCTGGGATTGGGAATATTTGAACCTTAGACCTTCTCAACATTGACACCCCTAGTAGTAGGTATAAGAAATGGAAGACTGTTAATAAGAGAACATAATTGACGTTAATTTCCTTAATTGTGCTAAAAACAAAGTGGTTCTAACTTTGGACAACAGCTACATCTCATTACATGGATGACATAATAGTTCATAATTAAAATTTCCGATTTTAAACAAAAAATGACAACGAACAGCTGGTTCTTACTATTAAAGAGGAGAATTCCCAAAATGCATATTGGTGGGAGAAAATTCTTGTGAACAGTGACGATGTGATTTTGATGATGGATAAACATGGTGAAGAAAAATAATAGTGGTTTTTATATTTGCCTTCTTTTAATAATTGTAAGTGACTCAAGATAATCATAAAATCCAAGCACATTTTAGATGACAAATCATTGTTTGATGAAAGCAACCAACTTTTCTGCAAATAAAATATCGGGAAATGCATTCAGCGTTTAGAATATACCTCAAGAAGGTTGCTTAATACTGTCCGGCCATCTACAAAATATATTTGCAAGATGTTTGTGAAAAGTTGCTTATCAATTCTCAAGAGTCTGCAGAGTTCACAAACACATACAGTATAAGGCCGAGGAATGTTGCAAAGAATGGCAATTAATTTCTCCAAATGAATTATTAGACTCCAGCATTAAAACAGTCTCCTCATTTCCATCTTCACCAATCCCTACACCTTCCTACAATTATTTTATAAAAATAAATCCTGCCTCAAGGCTTTATATTCCAGTTCATCAATCATGTAAAGCATTCTGTAGCCTAGCAAAAGAGGTCAGAGGAGACACTTTTTATTTGGTCAAGTGAGATTGAGGGATATGCAAGTGTAGAACATTCACTGCTACAATTGGTATGTTAGGTTACAAATTTGAGCATAGCTATTAATAACCTACCTAGAAACATAGCGAATGTGTCGTAGACAATAGTGTCGTAGACCAAAACAATTATCTACAACTTTTAGTCCAAAAAACAGTAGCAAGAAAAAAGCCGTAGCTAATGAAGTTGGTCGTTCGTAAGGTTTTAAATACGTTTTGAACCATAGCTAAAGAGGAAAATAGCTATAATTTTTGGCCATACCTAAAAAAAATGAAGGCTGCACTTTTGTTAATCGCAAGATAATGCAAGGACTACTCATTTTTTTGAAACTAATAATTCCATTGCTACAAATTTACTCATCACTATGGAATGAAATAGCTACATTTCTTGTGATAAATAAATGCTACTAGAATGCATCTATATAGTTCCAAATTAATTAAGATAAATACTTTTCCTATCAGGATGGTGGAATCCATATAGACTACAAGGATTATCATTGGGTAAATAATGGACATAATATCCACTACATGGTGAATTACACCCTCTACCCCATCTTGTAACCAATAAGTGTCCATGTAAATGATGTGGATTCTATCATCCTCGTCGGAAAAGTATCTCTCTTTAATTAAAAATGGATATAATTTCTATTTCAAAATTGATTCTCACAAAATGAAAAATGAAAAATCTTTTTATATTATATCAATTGCACAATTATAGTTAGAACAGTAAAGACTATAAAAATAAGAGAAAGTAAACCAAGAAAGTAACAATGATCAACCAACAAAAAAAATACTTAACACTGAATAACATTTTATACACATTCATGATTTTAAGAAATTTTAGTTCTGCACTCCTCCGATATGGTATCATGTTAAGTCAATCCGGTACAACCATTAGCCATAAATTACATGAATATTGGTTCTTCTTCATAAGAAATGCAGGGAAATGAAAATGACTCGTAGCTTGTGATTATATCATTTCAAAGAAGTGATCTTCGCATCATCTTTATTCTCTCTGCTTGTCAAAATCATAATCAAAATCTTCAAAACTGAAAACAAGATTGCAATTCTTCCAAGTGGTGCTTCACGTACAATCAATCTGCATGCATTAAAAATGACACCGAAAATGAATCAAAATTCATATTTCACAGGATATAATGTCTTTGCTATTACAAACAACCAAACATTGCTAGTGTACTTTTTGATTAATCGAAGAACATAAAATTGTTAGGAATATGTATGCCCTAGAGGCCATTATTGTATAATATAGTGGATGCTTGGACATATATATAGAGGACTTTCTTACTCGACATGATAGTATGCTATCTGGTTGTCTTTATCTTAATATGTAGACTGGTATTATAAAACTGTCTATCTCTTATATGTTGATAAAGCCCTTAAGATGTTAGCTTGACTACCAAGACTAAGATGCAGATCATACTACTGGGACCAGGGTAGTCTAAAAGCACATACTTTAATAGTTCCTAGTCGAGGGTGTTCCCCTCCGAAAGACGGCGCACAAGACTGCGATGTCTTGGCACTGAGATTCGGGACAGATGCTAATTGGTGCTATCCGTTCACCTCTCCGAAGATGCCAAGTTGATTTATGGCACCATATATCGAAGGTTTAAACGGATGCGGCCGATGTAGCAGACTTCGTCAGATTCCCCCTCGTTTGAGGGGTTTTTGATTGTGGGGACGCTCTTCCCTGCAGGCGCAAGCCCCTGCAGTTAATTACGCTACCGTATCGCGGTAACAACTTTCTCCTTCTCCAGCTGGTCACTTCGTGTCGTGGGTGTTTGTTTTGTTTGTGGTTGCCCGTGGATTGTATACGGAGACTAATTTATGTCGTTGCCCGTAGGACGTGGATTAGTCCAAATCCGTATTTTCTTAGATTTGGGTTTGGGGTTTTGGTTTGAGGATACGTTAGCCATATTTGAGGCTAAGATCAACTCAAACGTTTATTAAGGATACGTTAGTCTAACTTTGAGACTAAGATCAACTTAACAGGATCGTTTAGATCCGACAAAGGAGCGTTTGGGCTCTATTGTTCCAGTTTAGGGACATAGTGGTCCATCGCATGTATGGCCACCGGGACCCGTCACCTCTCTGATGACGTTGAAGGATTACAACGACGGATGTCAGAGGAGTTCAGAGATGTACCCTTGAGCCAAAGTAGATTGGGGAGATCTATAGTCCAATTTGGGACTAAAGTCTGTTTGAAGGTTTAAGGATACGTTAGCCATATTTGAGGCTAAGATCAACTTAAACGTTTGTTAAGGATACGTTAGTCCAGTTTGAGACTAAGATCAACTTAACGGGATCGTTTAGATCCGACAAAAGAGCATTTGGGCTCTATTGTTCTAGTTTAGGGACATAGGGGTCCATTGCCAGTTTAGGGACATGGTGGTCCACCTCCAGTTTAGGGACATGGTGGTCCATTGGTAGTTTAAGGACGCATAAGTCCATGGGTTTAAGGACCCCACAGTCCATATGGGTGTGTTTAAGGACGCATTAGTCCGTTAGTTTAAGGACGCATAAGTCCGCGGGTTTAAGGACCCCACAGTCCGTATCTTGGTTTAGGGACGCATAAGTCCATGAGTTTAAGGACCCCACAGTCCGTGTTGATGTGTGGTTGTCGGGACCCGTTACCTCTCTGAAGACGTTGAAGGATTACAACGACAAATATCAGAGGAGTTCCGAGATGTACCCTTGAACCAATGAGTTGGTTGAAAAAGCAGATGTGCTCAGTTCAAGATGATTTGAGGACTTATGGCCAGTTTGGGCTAAGTCCAATTATGTTTGAAATATTGGCCTTCTGTTGGTCCATTGAAGGAGAGGCTTTGCCTCTGAAACTTAGCCAATTGGGCTGAAGCTAGTGTTAAACACTAGAAACCAACAGTGTTGAACACTGGGAATAAGATAGCAAGTTAGTGTTAGACACTAAAAGATAATCAGTGTTAAACACGGGGAACAGTGTTTTCAAATTAGTGTTAAACACCAAGCAAATCAGTGTTAAACACTGCAAACAAAGTTTTCCAAATTAGTGTTAAACACTAAGAAAATCGGTGTTAATCACTGAGGACAAAGTCTTCGGATTAGTGTTAAACACTAAGGGGAGAGGGGTCACGTGTGGACACGTGAGAGCGTCCTGATTTCCCTTATCTTATTCTGCAAATCAGTGTTTTAACCCTTTTAATTCTGACGGCCATCACGTGTGAGCACGTGATGGAGGCCCCCGTTCTGGTCTGTTGGAACGCTCATTAGGGGTCACGTGGTGACACGTGAGGGCGCCCTAAATGCAGAGCCAAATCTCCTTTGTTTTATCCTCAAATCTGCGAATAAGTGTTAAACACTTTTCATCTTTATTTTAGAGCATCACGTGTTGGCACGTGATGGGGGTTTATGCATCGAATATTACAACACTTGCTGAGGGGTCACGTGGGGACACGTGAGGGCGCCCAAAGCTTCTTTTCTTTTGCTTTTTCTTTCTGCGTTCTGGGAGTCACGTGGGAGCACGTGGGGTGATGCTTCAAAGTTCTTTGCAAGGGTCACGTGGGGGCACGTGACCCTAGTTCTTTTCATGAACAGAGATCTTTTAAGAATTGAATTCTTTGTAGGGTTAAACCCTAATTATGATTTTGGAGGAATTAAATTCCTATCGTGAAAGAATTAAATTCTTATTTAGGATGAAACCCTGATTTCTTTTTAAAGGAATTAAATTCCCAGATCTGTAAAAGAATTAGATTCTTGATTAGGGTTAAACCCTAGTTTTGTTTTAGGAGAATTAATTCTCAAAACTCAATTCCCCTTCTAAGTTTAGGATCTGCATGGCAGGATCTCGACCCGATGAGAATTAAATTCTCAAGTTATGGGGAGATGTGCTCTGTGCAGATCTTCAACCAGAAGAAGAACTAAGTTCTTTTTGTATAAGAGTTAAACTCTTGGATTTTGAGAATTAAATTCTCTGTTTGAAGTTTATCTTTTTCCCTTTTCTTACCTAGGGTTTTCTTTGTTGAGAATTAAATTCTCCTTTCTTTTCTTCCCACTTGAGAATTAAATTCTCCTCTCTCTGTTTTTCTCTCAAAAAAGTAGATCCCCCCTCTTCTCTTCTTGGCTCCTATTTATAGGAGAAGGAAGAGAATCAATTTGTTTAGCAAATTTCTCATTGAGAGATTTGATTTGTATGTTGAGAGATTTGATTTGCATTCATCATTAATCTGGGCTTTTAGATTGTTAAGTGAATTTTATTCACCATTGGATTTTAAATCCAAAGATATTCTATTTGTTATCTCGGTCAGATTTAGGGGGGAAATCTTTCCAAGTCAAAGATTTTTCATTAAATTGGTGATTTTTAATCACCCTTGGATTTTTAATCCAACGGTCCCCATAGACCTTTTCCATTTGGAAAGATTTGGAAGCTTTTTAGAATTTAATTCTATTAACTGTAAGGCTTTCGAAGCCAGTCACGTGCTGACACGTGACCCTTGGTCACGTGTGAGCACGTGACCCCCAAATTGGTTCCTTTAACAGCCGCTTGTTTATGTTCTTGTTTTAACCATCACATGTCAACACGTGACCATTGGTCACGTGTAAGCACGTGATACCTCGTTGAGGTATTTTCTGACTTTTAGAATTAAATTCTATTCATTATTTTAGAGGCCTTAAAAGCCCATCACGTGTCTGCACGTGACATGGTCACGTGTGAGCACGTGATGCCTCATTGGGGTCTTTTCTGAGTTTTTATTATATTTTTTAACTCCTCCAGCGGGTTCTTAACAGTCCATCACGTATGGACACGTAACTCCTCATAACTTTTGATCCCGGATGAATTACGAGGCCCATAATATATCAAATCGAAGGGTTTTTCGAGCCGCTTTCGATACCATCGGAATTTATCTGTTTCTCATTCGGGAGTTTGTCAAAAAACAGCCCGGAAGATACTGGTTCCCATTTCCTTAAGCGTATCGCTGTCATTTGATATCTTGGACTCTTCTGCGCAGAAATTTTTGGCGGGAACAAATGCCCCCCACTACTTTGCCCACGTAAGTATGTACGTGGGTAAAGTAGTGCAGAGTTATGCATAGCGTATGACCAGTTTCGGGTTGGTATATAACTCTCAGAATCTTGATCTGAGAAGATAACGAGCGGACACAAGCGTCGTCATTTATCATTAACTCAAATCTCGACTCTTAAGATATATAGTTCCAAACTCTTAACTCCATGAGCCGCACCCTTCTATCTCTTTATGTCTTACTCTGGCGGGAAGTAGTTTATATGCTCATGAGCTTCTCCATTTCAGTGGCATGTAGCTTTGGAAAGTGTGGCTCATAGATGGTCCATCTTAACATCTTTGTAGGGCAGTGATGGCTTAGGAGACAGGGTTAGGATCTGCTACCTAAAACTTTTCAACTTTATGATCCGTGAGGGTCTCATAAAGACTTTTCTCCCTACGGATCGAGAGGATCTCGTAGGTGTATTTTCTCCTTAGGGGTCGTGAGGACTCCTAAGTGTGTTTTCTCTCATAAGTCGTAAGGATCATATAAGAGAATTTTCCCTCTTACGAGTCGAAAGGACCCGTAAGCGGTTGTTTCCCTCCTTGTCGAGATTCGACTTTGGAGAGTGAGACCCGTGGATGGTATGCAAGAGACCGTTTTGGGCCGACTTGCAGGGTCCCAGTGCTTAGGAAATAGGTTTTTTAATCCCTACTGCCTAAGGCTTTATCTCACGAGTCGAGACGAATCGAGAAGTTCTCGCAAAGACATCAATTTCCTCACGAGTCGAAACGGATCGAGCAGATCTCGCAAGAATATCCTAACGTCACAGTTAACCTCTGCTCTTTACGACAGAAGTCCGTTAGGGTCTGTGGTACTTAGGGTTTTGGCCGTCGTACCGTCGCATGAGCTGATATATTCCTCGATAGGCAATCGTGCTGTTCGAGTAGCCCTGCGACTGCCGTGTCTCTGATCCCTTCGGGGGCTGGACAAGACGTCTTCAAGCAATCCTCCTTGGCAGTTTGACCGTCGGAAGAGCAAGCGCTAGGAATTTGCCATGCCGCTTTTTACTTGAGGTTAGGCTCATTTTGGAGAGCCCCGATGAGTCATAACCACTCCGCGCTGGTGTGGGATGATCTCCGATAGTCTTTCAGGCTTTATATGACTTGCCGTTAAGACCCTGAAGCTAGGAATTTGGCCTTTGCTTCGTTTTGTTGGCATTGCGTCCTCTGTATCGAGACGAATGTCGCGGTTGTCTCTAGGTTGCTGGTGAACCGTCGAGATTTGGAACTAGGGATTTTGCCGTGGCTCCTTTTGGTGATGTTGCGTCTGCTGTATCGAGACGAACGTCGAGGTGGTGACCACTCCGCATTGGTTCGAGATGATCTCCGATTGTATTTCAGGCTTTATATGACTTGCCGTTAAGACGTTGAAGCTAGGAATTTGGCCTTCGCTTCGTTTGCTTTGTTATGTGCGAATCCTGTTGGAGGAAGAACGCTGTCGTGACATCTCGTCTGCTGTATCGAGACGAACGTCGAGGTGGTGACCACTCCACGCTGGTGTGGGATGATCTCTGATTGTCTTTCCGGTTTTATATGACTTGCCGTTAAGACGTTGAAGCTAGGAATTTGGCCTTCGCTTCGTTTTCTTTGGTGTGTCTGGATCCTGTTGGAGGAAGGACGCTGTAGTGACATTTTGTCTGCTGTATCGAGACGAATGTCATGGTGGCGACCACTCTATGTGGGATGATCTCTGTTTGTCTTTCCGGTTTTATATGACTTACCGTCAAGACATTGAAGCTAGGAATTTGGCCTTCGCTTCGTTTGCTTTGTCGCTTCCGAATCCTGCTGGGGGAAGAACGCTGGGGTGACATTTCATCTGCTGTATCGAGATGAACGTCGAGGTGGTGACCACTCCATATGGGATGATCTCTGTTTGTCTTTCCGGTTTTATATGACTTACCATCAAGACGTTGAAACTAGGAATTTGGCCTTCGCTTCGTTTGCTTTGTCATGTCCGAATCCTGTTGGAGGAAGAACGCTGTCGTGACATCTCGTCTGCTGTATCGAGACGAACGTCGAGGTAGTGACCACTCCACGCTGGTGTGGGATGATCTTTGATGGTCTTTCAGGCTTTATATAACTTGCCGTTAAGACGTTGAAGCTAGGAATTTGGCCTTCGCTTCGTTTTCTTTGGTGTGTCTGGATCCTGTTGGAGGAAGGACGCTGTAGTGACATTTCGTCTGCTGTATCGAGACGAATGTCATGGTGGTGACCACTCCATGTGGGATGATCTCTGTTTGTCTTTCCGGTTTTATATGACTTACCGTCAAGACGTTGAAGCTAGGAATTTGGCCTTCGCTTCGTTTGCTTTGTCGCTTCCGAATCCTGTTGGGGGAAGAACGCTGGGGTGACATTTCATCTGCTGTATCGAGACGAACGTCGAGGTGGTGACCACTCCATGTTGGTGTGAGGACCAGGATCCGCTCTGGACGTTTCCCACGGGGTCGAAGAGTGACGTTATCCGCGTTCCACGTGACCAGGAATTTTGCTCTGGATGCTTCACACGGGTTCACTGCCGTGCTCTGCGAGGACCAGGATCCGCTCTGGACGTTTTCCACGGTGTCAAAGAGTGACGTTATCCGCGTTCCACGTGACCAGGAATTTTGCACTAGATGCTTCACACGGGTTCACTGCCGCGTTAGGCGAGGACTAGGCTCCGCTCTGGATGCTTCATACGGGTTCACTGCCGTGCTCTGCGAGGACCAGGATCCGCTCTGGACGTTTTCTACGGTGTCAAAGAGTGACGTTATCCGCGTTCCACGTGACCAGAAATTTTGCTCTAGATGCTTCACACGGGTTCACTGCCGTGTTAGGCGAGGACTAGGCTCCGCTCTGGATGCTTCACATGGGTTCACTGCCGTGCTCTGCGAGGACCAGGATCCGCTCTGGACGTTTTCCACGGGGTCAAAGAGTGACGTTATCCGTGTTCCACATGACCAGGAATTTTGCACTAGATGCTTCACACGGGTTCACTGCTGTGCTCGGCGAGGACTAGGCTCCGCTCTGGATGCTTCACACGGGTTCACTGCCGTGCTCTGCGAGGACCAGGATCCGCTCTGGACGTTTTCCACGGGGTCAAAGAGTGACGTTATCCGTGTTCCACGTGACCAGGAATTTTGCACTAGATGCTTCACACGGGTTCACTGCCGTGCTCGGCGAGGACTAGGCTCCGCTCTGGATGCTTCACACGGGTTCACTGCCGTGCTCTGTGAGGACCAGGATCCGCTCTGGACGTTTTCCACGGGGTCAAAGAGTGACGTTATCCGCGTTCCACGTGACCAGGAATTTTGCTCTAGATGCTTCACACGGGTTCACTGCCGCGTTAGGCGAAGACTAGGCTCCGCTCTGGATGCTTCACACGGGTTCACTGCCGTGCTCTGCGAGGACCAGGATCCGCTCTGGACGTTTTCCACGGGGTCAAAGAGTGACGTTATCCGCGTTCTACGTGACCAGGAATTTTGCACTAGATGCTTCATACGGGTTCACTGCCGCGTTAGGCGAGGACTAGGCTCCGCTCTGGATGCTTCACACGGGTTCACTGCCGTGCTCTGCGAGGACCAGGATCCGCTCTGGACGTTTTCCACGGGGTCAAAGAGTGACGTTATCCGCGTTCCACGTGACCAGGAATTTTGCTGATTATATCCGCATTTCATGGAGTGGAGATTTGACTCTTGGTGATCTGTGTATCGCCGAGCCATAGAACTGGGAGTTGCCGCTGTTCCGCTTCGCTTGAAGTTGTGTCCGTTGTGGTGAGACGAGTGTTGATATGATCTCTAGGTTATTTGTGGCCCGTCGAGATTCGGCTTCTTCTTCTATTGAAACCTGGGGAGGAGGAGTGCGACTCCTTCTTTGTTTGCGCCCCTGGATTGTATACAGGGATTGATGTAGCATCACCTGTAGGGCAGAAATTTCATTTTTATTTTATTTCTTTTTCCGCGATGCTCTATCATTTCAGCTTTTATATCGCGAAGGTCGCGATTGCCCTATCATTTCGGCTATTTTTCGCGGTGCCCAATCATTTCGGCTATTTTTTTTATTTTTTATTTTTACTCGCTGTTTTTTATTGCGAGTTGCCCAATCATTTCGGCTATTTTTCATGCATACATTTTTTTACTTGCTGATTTTTATTGCAAGTTGCCCCATCATTTCGGCTATTTCGTATGCACGTATGGCTCGCTATTTTTTTTTTTTTTGAGTGTGGAACTTGGAATCTGGTGCCAATCTCAACATCAGTATCGCTACAACTGGAATATTACCAGGAGCGAATCATCATTTGCCATGACAGGACTTGGAATTTGATACCGGTTTAGGCATCAGCATCGCTGCAACTAGGATATTGCCAGGAGCGAATCATCATTTGCCTCTGTCGATGTTGAACAAAGGTGGCTTAGTAAACAAGGTTAAGGGTCCTGTCGGCTAAGGCTTTTGACTTCATGAGCCGTAAGGGTCTCACAAAGGTATTTCTCCCTACAAGTCGTGAGGATCTTGTAGGTGTGTTTTCTCCTTGGGAATCGTGAGGATTCCTAAGTGTATGTTCTCTTGTAAGTCGTAAAGATCTTACAAAAGGGTTTTCTCCTTATAAGTCGAGAGGACTTACAAGTGTTGTTTGCTGTACAAGCATATCCCTAGTCATGGATGGGACTTTGTTAGGGAAATGTTTATTCGCGCCCGTGGATTGTATACAAGGGTCAGTATTGAGCCCCTTGTAGGGCAATATCGAAGGTTGTGGGGGTTGCTTAAGAACAGGTTCAGGTCTCTGTAACTTAAGACTTTCAAATCTTATGAGCCGTGAGGGTCCCATAAGAGAGTTCTCCTTACGAGTCGTGAGGATCTCGCAAGTGTTATTTCTCCTTAGGAATCGTGAGGATCCCTAAGTGTGTTGCTTCCCTATGAGTCGTAAGGATCTCACGCAGGTGGTTTCTCCTTACAAGGTCGAGAGGACCCTATAAGTGTCTTTTAACGAGGTTGCACCCTTTCGGGTTTTCACAAACACTCGCCGGTAGCCCTGCTGTTTTTACTCACGGAGCCCTTTCGGGTTTTCATCCGTGCCCATTTTGCTTGTAGACATACCTTTTTTTTTTATTATTCTTTTTTGTTATTCCTTTTTTTTTTAAACGAGGTCGCCCCCTTTCGGGTTTTCACGAATACTCGCCGGTAGCCCTGCTGTTTTTACTCACGGAGCCTTTTTGGGTTTTCATCCGTGCCCATTTTGCTTGTGGACGTACCGTTTTTTTTTTTTACCACGTCAACCTGAAGATGCTGCGGGTTGGGAGTAGTTTAACGACGTTTCAGTCATTTGCAAGTTTTAGGACATTGCAGTCCGCCGTTAGTTTAAGGACGTTTCGGTCCGTTGTTGCCGTATTTGAGACGCGTCTCTAGTTTACTGACTTTTCGGTCTATAGGGCTTTCTCTATGAAAGAGCACGATGCCCCCGGCATGTCCATCTTTTTCGGAGCATGTGGTTGTGGCAGGCTCACCTTCCAGTTGTCAGACAACGCGAATTTGCCCTGTTGGTATTCATCCTCAATCCAGCTTTTGAAGACATAGCAATTTTCGAGTGGGTGACCCATTACTCTGTGGTAGGGACAATAGTTAGGATTGTTAACGTCACCTGGCTGCAACGGACGTTTTGGATCCTGCAGAGTGATGAGCCCGCTGCGCACCGCTAGCTCGAACAGTCTCTTCGTTTTATCTCTGGGAAACGAGTAAGGACGTTTCAACTTCTCATTGAGGTATCGCGGCTTGTTATTTTGACGAACAAACGGTTTCGGGTCACTCGGCTGTTGTTGAGCATTGGCGACGAAGGCCGCTTTTCTATTCCCCTTATCCCTTTTGTTCGATCTCTTGTTTGCGGGTCCGAGATTCTTTTCGGGTAGCGTGCGATTGCGCAGCTGAACGTTCTCGCAGCTCTTCTTTTCTTCCTCTTTTCCTGAGGTGGATTCTTTGAAGAGAGGGCTAAGAGTCATTTCTTCTTCAGAATTGCTCCCGAATGTGAGAGCTTGCGATCTTCTGCCGTCAACCATGTGACCGTTGCCGGCAGTTTTCATATGCTCATTTGTCGTGCTTCTCTGTTTTCGACGAGCTTTGCGCTTCAATCGCTGAACGTGCTGCCGGTGAGCAACGTATCCCTGCCACCAGTTTTTAAAGGCATTGCACTCTTCGGTTGGGTGCGCAATCTTTCGATGATATAAGCAGTAGCTAGGATGTACATCCGCTTCATCAGGAGTGTTTCCTTCAGAGGGTGGCAGCTTCATTCCCATCGATATGGCTTTGGCGAATCTTTTCCTCATCTTAAACCTGCTTTTATTTGTGGCGGATGTACTTTGATCCGGTGGAAGTGTTTCGACCCTTTCATCTAGTCGTCGGCGTTTGGCTTTCTCGAATATGGCCATCTCACACTCTCGATCAGCTTTGCTTTTAAGACGGGCCTCATTCAGGAATGCATCAATCATCTCGTCTGACGGCCACAGAAGTTCTGGTTCGGGACCCGCCCTTGGTTTCTCGGTACAAGGATCCTCTTCATCATCTATCAGTGAGTGAGAGATCATGTGACAACTTTCCCCCGGTGTGTCCGTCTTCTTTGGAGTGTGCGGCTGTGGTGGGTTTACCTTCCACTTTTCAGACAGCGCAAACTTGCCTTGTAGGTACTGATCCTCGATCCATCCCTTAAAGACGAAGCAATCTTCGATTGGATGGCTTACCGCTTGGTGGTAAAGGCAATAATTGGGATCGTTGACATCGCCTGGTTGCAACGGACGTTTTGGACTCGGCAGATTGATGAGTCTGTTGCGCACTGCCAGCTCGAACAGTTTTCTCGTTTTATCCTGAGGAAATGAGTAAGGACGTCCCAGTCTTTCCTCGAGGGATGGGCGTGGTCGCACATTGTTCTGGCGAACAACCGGCTTTAAGTTGCTCGGCTGTTGCTGAGTATTGGCAACGAAGGTTTCTTTCCCTTTGCCCATTTCATTCTAAGGATCCGTCTTTGAATGAGATGGTGTGTGACTCATCTGATCCATTTGGGCCAACTTGTCAATCAAGGCCTGGAAAGTAGTTGGCTTGAAGAACATCATGAATTGCGAGATGGTCGCTTGCGGATCAAGAGTGCCCACGAACATGCCTACCGCAGATGCTTCTCCGATCCGCTGTTCGCATTTCGACTACAGATTCCGCCACCGTGTTGCGTATTGAACTCACGTTTCCCCTGGCCTTATCCTGGCGTTGATCAGTGCTGTGATCGGGGTGCGCTCGCTAGCGCTTGGAAATCTTTGTGTAAACAGTAGCTCCATCTCCGCAAATGTTTTGACAGAGTCGTTAGGTAGCTCCGAATACCATTCAAAGGCTGTTTCTGCTAAGCTGCCGACGAATTGGCGAAGCAACAGTTTGTCGTCGCCTCCAGTATTGCCGCATAAGGCCCTGAACTGGGCGACATGCTGATGTGGATTCCCTGTCCCTTTATATACGTGGAACTTAGGGATCGTATATCCCGGCGGGTAACTGATTTGGTCATACCAGCTTGGGTAGGGTCGTCCGGTTCTAACAATTTGCGCAGCCGCTTCATTCGCCTGATGAGCCCGTATTTGCTGAGCTATATAGTCATCCAGTACGGCCTTGGAAAGGGTTTCTTCCTTGGCTGCTGAAAGAGCCGGAGGAGAATTAGATGTCTCCCTTCTATCGTTTTCAACAATGATTGGAGGGTCATCAGCTGGAGGGTCCGGCTGCAACATCATACCTACCATATCTTGGAAAAGAAGCGCCATTTGTTTTATGTTAGCCGCTTGTTCTGCGGCTTTTTTGTCCTTCTTTTCGAGGACTCTGCGTAAGTAGTCAGCGTCAGTTTCTTGTTCATGACGCTGCTCTGATGATGCCTCCGGGCTTTCTTTTAGCCCGGTTAGTGCGGCCATAGCAGTCACCATCTCTTGAAGCTTCTGCTGCTGCTCCTGAGCTTTGGTCATGGATCGGGTGAGCGGTCGGTAACTCGTCGAAGCACGGCTTTCCTCCTTTCCGGCAGCCATATAAACAGTGTGCACCACCATGCCCCCAGACTTGGGGCGTTTAGATTCAGCGCTTTTACGGTTCGCCATGTTCACAGGGGCTTTTTGCGACCTCCTTTTCTTTTGAGTGATTGACGTTGAGGGAGCCGTTGCAGTGGGCACCTATCCAGCTGTTGCTTTTTCCGGCTTGACAGAGTAATTCTTCTCCTGCCGAACCTTCATCTTTTTCTGTCGGCGGAGATAGTCTTGATCTATTACGGAGTCTTGGACTTGACACCAGACCTTGTAAATTTTAGAGGACAGCCGTTGAGGGGGCTGCTCTAGCTTCTTTTCCGTATCATTCTCCACGGGTGGAGGAGATCTCTTCAGCACTGCAGTAGGAGAGTTTCTGCGCACCCTGTTCAGCAGCTCAAAGATGTTCCCGGTTGGAACAGCAACATCGATCCCCACCGTTGGAGCTGGTGGAGTAAATCCAGAAGGAGAGTTGCCCCCAGCCTTCCTTACTCGGCGCCAGTGGCGACGTCGGGCGTGTCGTGCGGATGAGATCACCTCCGTTGTTGGATAAGCTTCTTCATGCCCCCTCTGAGCAGGGGAAGCAGTTTTGAGGACCTCGCCTGGAGCAGCAACCAGAATGGCCAGCCTTGTAAAAACTGACTTCTTGGAAGGAGGAGCCTTTCCAATGATTTCGTCCGCTTGAGCCGGGATAGCTATCCGCTTTAGGATGGCAGCTTCGGGTATCGCGGGTTTGCAGACGTTCTGGCCCAGTCTGTTGAAAACTGAGGTATTGAAGCTGGGCGACCCGTTGAGAGGGGTCGCGGCAGTGGTAAGCCGATCAAAGACCGACTTCTTTGGGGCTTCTTGCAACGTCATTGTGGCATTGAAGCTCAACGGTGGGAGCAAGGTCCCGAAGAATAATCCAGTGGTGGCCTGAGTTACCTGCTCCACTGGCATCTTGAAAAGGGAGGCCGCTTGGGGCCCATAAGTCACTCCTCCAGCAAGGACCGAGCGAGTGTTGCAGTTGCAGGCAGTGCAGTTTGAAGCCATTGATCTTCTGTTTTCTGCACGGAGCAAGACACCAAATCTTAGTACCTCGAATCCACAGGCAACCACAGTAAACCGCGATTCGTTCGCGAACACGACACACGAAGTGTGGAGTGGAAAGTGGAAAAGGTCCCACCGGGCGTGCCAGAATCTGTTCCCCTCCGAAAGACGGCGCACAAGACTGCGATGTCTTGGCACTGAGATTCGGGGCAGATGCTAATTGGTGCTATCCGTTCACCTCTCCGAAGATGCCAAGTTGATTTATGGCACCATATATCGAAGGTTTAAACGGATGCGGCCGATGTAGCAGACTTCGTCAGATTCCCCCTCGTTTGAGGGGTTTTTGATTGTGGGGACGCTCTTTCCTGCAGGCGCAAGCCCCTGCAGTTAATTACGCTACCGTATCGCGGTAACAACTTTCTCCTTCTCCAGCTGGTCACTTCGTGTCGTGGGTGTTTGTTTTGTTTGTGGTTTCCCGTGGATTGTATACGGAGACAAATTTATGTCGTTGCCCGTAGGACGTGGATTAGTCCAAATCCGTGTTTTCTTAGATTTGGGTTTGGGATTTTGGTTTGAGGATACGTTAGCCATATTTGAGGCTAAGATCAACTCAAACGTTTATTAAGGATACGTTAGTCTAACTTTGAGACTAAGATCAACTTAACGGGATCGTTTAGATCCGACAAAGGAGCGTTTGGGCTCTATTGTTCCAGTTTAGGGACATAGTGGTCCATCGCATGTATGGCCACCGGGACCCGTCACCTCTCTGACGACGTTGAAGGATTACAACGACGGATGTCAGAGGAGTTCAGAGATGTACCCTTGAGCCAAAGTAGATTGGGGAGATCTATAGTCCAATTTGGGACTAAAGTCTGTTTGAAGGTTTAAGGATACGTTAGCCATATTTGAGGCTAAGATCAACTTAAACGTTTGTTAAGGATACGTTAGTCCAGTTTGAGACTAAGATCAACTTAACGGGATCGTTTAGATCCGACAAAAGAGCATTTGGGCTCTATTGTTCTAGTTTAGGGACATAGGGGTCCATTGCCAGTTTAGGGACATGGTGGTCCACCTCCAGTTTAGGGACATGGTGGTCCATTGGTAGTTTAAGGACGCATAAGTCCATGGGTTTAAGGACCCCACAGTCCATATGGGTGTGTTTAAGGACGCATTAGTCCGTTAGTTTAAGGACGCATAAGTCCGCGGGTTTAAGGACCTCACAGTCCGTATCTTGGTTTAGGGACGCATAAGTCCATGAGTTTAAGGACCCCACAGTCCGTGTTGATGTGTGGTTGTCGGGACCCGTTACCTCTCTGAAGACGTTGAAGGATTACAACGACAAATATCAGAGGAGTTCCGAGATGTACCCTTGAACCAATGAGTTGGTTAAAAAAGCAGATGTGCTCAGTTCAAGATGATTTGAGGACTTATGGCCAGTTTAGGCTAAGTCCAATTATGTTTGAAATATTGGCCCTCTGTTGGTCCATTGAAGGAGAGGCTTTGCCTCTGAAACTTAGCCAATTGGGCTGAAGCTAGTATTAAACACTAGAAACCAACAGTGTTGAACACTGGGAATAAGATAGCAAGTTAGTGTTAGACACTAAAAGATAATCAGTGTTAAACACTGGGAACAGTGTTTTCAAATTAGTGTTAAACACCAAGCAAATCAGTGTTAAACACTGCAAACAAAGTTTTCCAAATTAGTGTTAAACACTAAGAAAATCGGTGTTAATCACTGAGGACAAAGTCTTCGGATTAGTGTTAAACACTAAGGGGAGAGGGGTCACGTGTGGACACGTGAGAGCGTCCTGATTTCCCTTATCTTATTCTGCAAATCAGTGTTTTAACTCTTTTAATTCTGACGGCCATCACGTGTGAGCACGTGATGGAGGCCCCCGTTCTGGTCTGTTGGAACGCTCATTAGGGGTCACGTGGTGACACGTGAGGGCGCCCTAAATGCGGAGCCACATCTCCTTTGTTTTATCCTCAAATCTGCGAATAAGTGTTAAACACTTTTCATCTTTATTTTAGAGCATCACGTGTTGGCACGTGATGGGGGTTTATGCATCGAATATTACAGCACTTGCTGAGGGGTCACGTGGGGACACGTGAGGGCGCCCAAAACTTCTTTTCTTTTGCTTTTTCTTTCTGCGTTCTGGGAGTCACGTGGGAGCACGTGGGGTGATGCTTCAAAGTTCTTTGCAAGGGATCTTTTCAAGGGTCACGTGGGGGCACGTGACCCTAGTTCTTTTCATGAACAGAGATCTTTTAAGAATTGAATTCTTTGTAGGGTTAAACCCTAATTATGATTTTGGAGGAATTAAATTCCTATCGTGAAAGAATTAAATTCTTATTTAGGATGAAACCCTGATTTCTTTTTAAAGGAATTAAATTCCCAGATCTGTAAAAGAATTAGATTCTTGATTAGGGTTAAACCCTAGTTTTGTTTTAGGAGAATTAATTCTCAAAACTCAATTCCCCTTCTAAGTTTAGGATCTGCATGGCAGGATCTCGACCCGATGAGAATTAAATTCTCAAGTTATGGGGAGATGTGCTCTGTGCAGATCTTCAACCAGAAGAAGAACTAAGTTCTTTTTGTATAAGAGTTAAACTCTTGGATTTTGAGAATTAAATTCTCTGTTTGAAGTTTATCTTTTTCCCTTTTCTTACCTAGGGTTTTCTTTGTTGAGAATTAAATTCTCCTTTCTTTTCTTCCCTCTTGAGAATTAAATTCTCCTCTCTCTGTTTTTCTCTCAAAAAAGTAGATCCCCCCTCTTCTCTTCTTGGCTCCTATTTATAGGAGAAGGAAGAGAATCAATTTGTTTAGCAAATCTCTCATTGAGAGATTTGATTTGTATGTTGAGAGATTTGATTTGCATTCATCATTAATCTGGGCTTTTAGATTGTTAAGTGAATTTTATTCACCATTGGATTTTAAATCCAAAGATATTCTATTTGTTATCTCGGTCAGATTTAGGGGGGAAATCTTTCCAAGTCAAAGATTTTTCCATAAATTGGTGATTTTTAATCACCCTTGGATTTTTAATCCAACGGTCCCCATAGACCTTTTCCATTTGGAAAGATTTGGAAGCTTTTTAGAATTTAATTCCATTAACTGTAAGGCTTTCGAAGCCAGTCACGTGCTGACACGTGACCCTTGGTCATGTGTGAGCATGTGATCCCCAAATTGGTTCCTTTAACAGCCGCTTGTTTATGTTCTTGTTTTAACCATCACGTGTCAACACGTGACCATTGGTCACGTGTAAGCACGTGATACCTCGTTGAGGTATTTTCTGACTTTTAGAATTAAATTCTATTCATTATTTTAGAGGCCTTAAAAGCCCATCACGTGTCTGCACGTGACCCATGGTCACGTGTGAGCACGTGATGCCCCATTGGGGTCTTTTCTGAGTTTTTATTATATTTTTTAACTCCTCTAGCGGGTTCTTAACAGTCCATCACGTGTGGACACGTAATTCCTCATAACTTTTGATCCCGGATGAATTACGAGGCCCATAATATATCAAATCGAAGGGTTTTTCGAGCCGCTTTCGATACCATCAGAATTTATCTGTTTCTCATTCGGGAGTTTGTCAAAAAACAGCCCAGAAGATACTGGTTCCCATTTCCTTAAGCGTATCGCTGTCATTTGATATCTTGGACTCTTCTGCGCAGAAATTTTTGGCGGGAACAGAGGGTATATCGAGATAGGGCATCGATATTCCAGAGTAGACTAGTGTATACGTTTCTTGACCTTATATGGGGCGATATGGTTGATCCCATAGCCATTGATGTTTGACATCAAAGATTATACACAGGTGCTCATTAGAGAATGGGTACACCGAACATGACTCGCCGAGAACTTCTAGTTGGTATTATACATATCGTCAGATAGCAGTTCTCTGGTGACACTGATACATGTTAATCTGTAGACCCGAGATCGTCATAGTCTTGTGTGGCTCTCACTGTAGTTTGATTTCCTCCCTACCACGGCTCAAAAGAGTCGTGCAAACAGGTGGATTTTAGATACAGTCCCGAATCACATGGAGGCAATGAGCGATAGGAGGGGTTTCGTCTCTCCCGGTATTGGGAGTTGATGTTGCGCTATACTCGATTGGCTATAACAGTAAGTCGCTGAACAGGGCTGTTGATGAGATTTACTGATAAGAGTTATCAGTAGTTTTTCGAACCATTATAGGCCAGACATCGGTCTGACGTTGCCACCCCTAGACTCGATATGCGACATATCAGACGAAGATACCGGATTGTACAGTAAGTGTTACTGATAGGTTTCATGTAGAGTATAGACAAGCTTGCATGTTGATCTTCTAATCGCTCAATACCTTGGTAGACGTTACGTCCAGCTAGTATCGCTAACGGCTTATAGGTGGCTGATGTGATCATCACCTATTGCTGGCGTATTGACGAGCCTTTAGAGTCCCACACAGAAGTTTCCCGGTTCAAGCGAAACGAAGTAGAGCACATATGTGATATGTGCGGGGGGCCTGATTAAATACGTGTATGTGATACCGTATTCTAATCTGGCAATTATCTGATATCAGTCAGATTATATGTGATATAACCGGATTATCGAATCAAGTGTTGATTTGATAATGTGATATACAGATAAATGATATTAGTCGGTTATATGTGATATAACCGGATTATTAAATCAAGTGTTGATTTAATAATATGATATATATTATATTTGATATAATTATATCTTAACTAATATTATTAGCTCACTAATTATTTTGTTATATATATATATATATATATATATAATGAAGCATGTCATGATTTTCTATTTATTGGAAATAGAAAATGAGATGGAAAATAAAGAGGAATGGGGAAGCATGGCTTTATCCAATATTTTATTTATCTTGACTTACCATTGAAGCATGACACTATATTTTTATGTGAAAATATTGGTTGCTTCAATGAGTGAGGTCTTTAGATGAGCCATTCTTCTCTCATTTCTAAGACTTAGCCATTTTTCTTGAGTTGCTCTCTTTCTCTCTTCTTCTTCCTTTTCATGCCTCAAAGTTCCAACCCCTCACATGTGATGTGAACCATGGAACTTTGAACAAACTAGTGAGCTAAACAAAACCCCTACTTTACCATCCTACACTTGATTAGCAATCAATGTAGTGTGTTGCCTTCACTAAAGGTAGTTTAGTGAAAAGGTAGCTTGAGCTAGAGGGACTTCGGGTAGATCATCTTCAGCGTGAAGATCATGGAGGCGGCTCGTTCAAACTCGAAGTGGAGCCTAGTGGAGTCGCGTGGACTACAAACCGGAGCTTTAGAAAAGAAGGACACGGTCATCAAAGGTTGTATGCTCTTTTCTTCTCTTTAGTTTCATGATATCATCATATGAAACCCTAATCTTCTAGTTAGTATCTTGGTTAGTCTTTTCTTAGCACCCAAATATTTTTAAATTTGACAAGCTTGATACTGCTAGAACCTCATGGTGGTGCTAAGATAGACTTTCAAGGTATCAAAACCAAGCTAGAACATTTGGGTAGGTCTTTACGATGTTGAAGTGTTCGATCAGTTTTCGAAACACCCGTTTTGTGTAGTTTCTGTCGAATTTTTCAAACGTTGAAATTTTCGTGATTAAAAATATCCAAAAAAATCGTGCAGGGTTTTTTATGGAGCCAGAAGAAATTTGAGGACCCAAGTCCAACAAACCGCCGCGGAAGCGCGGCCAAATCCTATGTTTAGCCGCGGTTCCGCGGTTAGTTAATACCCTTGTGGTGTCATCTTTCTCCTGTTGCTCCATTTTGGCATCATGCACTCTCTGGGTATTTTTAATGATTCTCAAGTTGTTGAGGTCTCTAGAATTTGTAGGTGTTTGTTAAATCGATCGAAATGTTTAGCGCCGTATAGAACTTGATGATATGTGATACAATTGTTAAAATCCGGAATAATTAGTTTTATGAAACCAAGTAGTATATTGAAAATCTAGTGTTTTAGTCTCGGTTAATCGGTTGCCACAGAGTTTTGATTCGAATTAAAACTCCGTTGCAACCGCGTATTGTACGCGAACACTCGCCGAGTAACTCTAGTAGACAGCCATGCCCCACAGCTCCGACCAAGTGATTGTAGAAGAACCCTGTTGCCAAAAACACCCACTCGGGTGCTTGCGACCACGGTGTTCCGCCTTAGTGCAGTTCGTCGACGGTATCGGGAGTACGGCCATCTGCTAAAGTTTCCGACGAGTATTAGATAATGTAGTTGGGAATCCAGTTGAATTACCAGACAGAAGTAATTGAAAAGTGTTTTCAATTTGAGACTAAAATACAAGGTTTATTGGTTAGGCATGAAATCCGGAATATGAGATATTCCGGATTTATGATTTCTAAGGATCTACGGATTCTAATTATTGTAGTTTCCATTTCTTTTCTGCGACCGTAAATGTAATATGTGGGGTATTCCGATCTCGTTGCTATATGTCAATGAAATTCGGGATACGCATATTTACTTACGTTGATGACATGAGATGATATGTGTTGCTGGTGATATGGTTTATTGGATCGTCGTGAATGAACAGCCGGGAGTTTTATATGAGATGAGAGTTTTTATTTTCATTCATGTAAAATCTGTATGTAATATTCTTTTATTGGGGCACTTCCAAGTTGAGGATGGTGTCACCATTGATGTATATTATTTACTTTTCCGCATTAGAATAGATCCAAGGCGGGGAGCACAAGTAGCCGGGTTCTAGAGTCCAGTGGGAGACCATCTCAAGGAGTTGAGACCGGGTCTTCTAACTCTAGAATTGGTAGGGTTACTTGTTGCTCTCGTAGGGGTCTAGGGATGTGGGTTTTGCTATCCATCACGACCGTGGAATCCGTGTTTTACATTACTGGCTAAATTTAAAACACGAACCTCCTAGAATATCCAATATTTCATATGTTGCTTTTACTGCTTGGTTCTGTGATGTGATTATATAACTGCATGGGACGAATGTTATATTATATATGATACATAATAAACGTTGCTTATGTTTTGCACCCGCGCTAGTCCAACCCCCGCTCTGCCGTTAGTTAAGTAACCTAACGGTGCATGACGGGGCCCAGTGGCGAATGCAGATGGCATAAGCGTACGTTCCATTTTCATTTCTTTTTCTGTGATGTCTAGGAAACATTAATTGATGGGACTTCATTAATGAGATTAATAAAAAGAAAAGAAACCTAAAGATATTGTAAAATCAAAAGTTCTTAAAAAGAGTAGCTCTAGTTCTTACTTTGCACAGTGGTATTCCTTGATGAATATCCAGCATCCCATTCGATGAGGAAAGAGCCAAGATCTCTTCACCGGTAGTGACCTCTTTAGCAAAACTAGAAAATGCTGCAACCATTCGGTTTATCATCATAGCTTCTGTAGTTCTTGTTTTGCATAGCGGTATTCCTTGATGAATATCTATCACCTCATTCGATGAGGAAAGAGCCGAGATCCCTTCACTGGGGGTGACCTCTTTAGCAAAAGCTGGTAAAAGCTATTCGGTTTGTTTTTGAAAACTACTCGATTTAAAAGAGGAGATTAAACCACTCCTTTTCAAATCACTAGATTCTGCAACGATATCAAGTTCATTACGCTAAAGGTTTTCTTAAAAACCAACGTAGCCTTCTGTCATTTCAAATAAGTGCTACTTAGTATTCATGCTGCGTTTGTTGGCATGCGTCAAGGCGTAGTGTGCGATAGCTAATTAGTGCTTATCTGCAGCATGTGATGCGATTGGATTAGGGTGGTCGTGCGACTTTGTTGGCCTGCATCAAGGGTCGTGCGGATGGGTTTAATTCAATCAAGAAATGAACGGGTTGAACTTGACTAGCGGCCTATGGTTTGTTGGTCTGCGTCAAGGTCATAGGACGCTAGGGGTAAAAATAATATTTGGAATTTCAAGTGTTGAAATTTGCAATGAGATTGCATACTTTCTATATGATAGTTGGATCCCGATACTCACTGCGAGTAAGAGTTACTCCTGGAAGAGTTTTGCACTATACAATTAGCTAATCCAGTAGATGTCTAGAAAGGTGTCAATGTGGTTATGCCTCTAGGAAAATGAGGTTTATTTTAATTAGGTCCGTGCGAAAGCACGGGGAACCTCCCTCGGATTACAGACACTAGCATGGCTGACCGATTAGCGAACTTGTAGAATATAATTAATCCCGGCTAATCTTACCTTTTATGGTTTGAAGGAAGATTTGATAAAAATCAGTGGGAGCCATCCTGGTTAGAAAAAATAATAACCAATCAAATCTTGCAAAGAGGGCACGCAAAGTGATTATCTTTCTGTCTCTCTCTCCTGGTAGCAACCAATGTCATGCCTTAATCAGAGATAATAATATGGATGTATTGACCAAACCCGCTTATTATACTGAGCTAGGTTCCGCTCTATCTTATGATTGTTATAAGTCTGAGCAAGGAATAGGGGAATATCAAGATTTTGACGCCACCCAAACGAAGAATTAGCATGTTGATGCATCGTCTTCGGGTGTGTTCGTAACCGAGAACTGTTTCTCAGTTTGCTCTACGTCCTGAGTATTGGATACCGGATCAGGATCACACGTATGTAATTTGTTATATAGGCTAAAGAATGGTAGAGAACTGGGAAAGGGTGATAAGTCTCTACAAGTAGGGAACGGTGCAATTGTTGCAGCCAAAGCAGTTGGCGAATATCACCTTATATTACCAAGTGGTAACACAATGATTCTGAGCGACTGTTATTTCGTACCAAAAATATTGTGAATGTTTTCCTGAATCAAGTATTGATTGAGTCTGGTACATTGTATAACGGTATAAACGTTCTAAATCAAACTACAGTTCTTAGTATACAAAACACACACAAGTGGAACAATTCAGAAATGAACGAAGACTTCTTATGGCATTGTAGACTAGGTCATAACAATGTGACAAGACTGGCAGAGTTGCGTAAGGATACATATTTGAATCCATTCGAATTTACATCAGATGAAACCTGCCAGTCATGTCTTAAAGTCTAGATGACCAAATCTCCGTTTACTGGACACGGAGAAAGAGCTACTGAACTCTTGGACAGATACATAGTGATGTATGCGGTCCTATGTCTACACATGCCAGGAATGGTTCCTCGTACTTTATTACATTCACCGATGATCTCTCAAGATTCGGGCATGCGTTTCTGTTGAAACACAAATCTGAATCTTTTGAGAAATTCAAGGAATATAAGTACGAAGTTAAGAACCAGACGGGTAAAAGTATTAAATCCTTCGATATAATCGGGAAGAAGAATACTTAAGCACGGAGTTCCGAGACTATGTAAAAGAGAATGAGATTCTTTCTCAGCTTACTCCTTCGTATACACCACAGCACAACGGTATATCGGGGTGGAGGAATCGCGCCCTATTAGCATGGTGCGCTCTATGATGAGTACTGCTGAGTTGTATATTCCTTTTTGGGGTTATGCACTTGAGACGGCTGCATATCTATTGAATAGAGTTTCGACTAAATCCGTTGCCTACCACTCCATATGAGATATGGAATGAGAAGAGACCATCTCTTAAACGGATTAAGATTTGGGGTTGTCCGACTTATGTTAAAAAGCAAAATCCAGACAAACTCGAGGCAAGATCAGTTCTGTGCAAGTTTGTAGGATATCCCAAACATTCACGATGGTATATCTTCTACCACACCGAGAAACAAAAGGTGTTTGTTTCTCGGAATTGCTACCTTTTTAGAAAAGGAATTTCTTGTAAAAGAAATTAGTGGTAATAAGGTAGAACTGGAAGAGTTCCAGCTAAACAAACTAGAACTGACGATTTGGTGGAACCAAAGGATCCAATAATACCCAACGTACCCCAGCCACTCCGCAAATCTAGTAGGGTTCCTCATCCACCTGAGAGATACTACGGTTTTCTCATAGACGATGGGAGAGAGAATTGCATCATGGAAGATGATGACCCAACTAGTTTCGAGCAAGCCATCACGAGTGGCGACTCTGTAAAATGGCTTGATGTTATGCGATCTGAGATGGAATTCATGTACACCAACAAAGTATGGACTTTGGATATTGCTCCTGAAGGGGTAAAACCTATCGGGAGCAAGTGGATTTTTGAGAAAGATAATTGGTGTAGATGGAAAAATTGAGACTTTCAAAGCTAGAGTTGTAGCAAAAGGTTTTCGTCAACGACCAGGTGTCGACTATGATGAAACCTTTTTCTCCAGTACCTATGCTTAAGTCCATCAGGATCCTACTTACCGTTGCTGCATACCATGACTACAAAATCTGGCAGTTGCATGTCAAGACCGCTTTTTTAAATGGTGATTTAAAAAAGCGTCTACATGACATAGCCAGAGGGCTTCGTAGACAGTGGGAGGAGCAGAAACGTGTGCAGGCTGCTTAAATCCATCTACGGATTAAAGCAGGCATCGCGGAGCTGGAACATTTGTTTTGATGAAGCTGTCAAAGAGTTTGACTTCATCAAAAATGTAGATGAACCAAATATATATAAGAAGGTTGTAGAGAGTATGGTTTTCTTCCTCGTATTGTATGTGGATGACATACTCTTGATAGGAAACGGTATTCCTATGCTACACTCGGTCAGGCTCTTCTTATCACACAAGTTCTCCATGAAAGATCTAGGTGATGCCTTCTACATCTTGGGGATTGAGATCTATAGAGATAGATCTAAACGAATGTTGGGATTATCCCAATCCAGGTACATTGACACCATACTAAAGAGATTTAGTATGGAATATTCTAAGCGTGGTAATTTACCCGCTTGCTCAGGAATCACTCTCTCCAAAAAGATATCTTCCAAGACTGATTTGGAGAGGGCTCGCATGCAAGAGATACCCTATGCTTCGGCAGTCGAGTCAATCATGTATGCGGTGTTATGTACCAGACCGGATGTAGCTTACTCACTAGGTGTAGTGAGTAGGTATCAATCAGATCCAGGAGAAATATTGGACAGCTGTGAAGAACATTCTTAACTTCTTGAGAAGGACTAAAGAAATGTTCTTGGTGTATGGTAACGATGAACTCCAGGTGGAGTCCTTTACCGATTCGAGCTTCAAGAGTGATAAGGACGACAGTAAGTTGGACTTGGGTTTTGTCTTCACCCTTAATGGAGGGACGGTGTGTTAGAAGAGTTCCAAGCTAGATACCGTAGCAAACTAGATGATGAAGGCTGAATACATCACTACCAACGATACTGCCAAAGAGGTTGTCTGGATGAACTTGGTGTGATTCCTACCATTGAGCATCCAATACCTGTGTATTGTGATAACAATGGAGTTGTGGCTTTGGCCTAGGAAACCCGGTCTCATCAACGATCCAGACATATTCTTAGGCAGTATCACCTGATCAGAAAGATAGTTGATCTTCGGGAGATCGAGGTCAGGAGAGTTGACAAAGAGAATAATACAGCAGATCCACTCACCAAGGCCCTTCCCCAGATGCACATCAAGAGATTTTTTAGGATGTTGGGTATGAGATACTACAACCGGCCTTAGTGCAAGTAGGAGATTGTTAGGAATATGTATACCCTAGAGGCCATATTGTATGATATAGTGGATACTTGGACATATATATAAAGGACTTTCTTGCTCGACATGATAGTATGCTATCTAGTTACCTTTATGTTAACATGTAGACTGGTATTATTATACTGTCTATCTTTTGCATGTTGATAAAGCTCTTAGGATGTTATCTTGACTACCAGGACTGTGATGCAGATCATACTATTGGGACCAGGGTAGTCTAAAAGCACATCCTTCAATAGTTCTTAGTCGAGAGTATATCAAGACAGGGCATCGATATTCGAGAGTAGACTAGTGTGTACGTTTCTTGACCCTGTATGAGACGATGGTTGATCCCATAGCCATTCGTATTTGACATCAAAGATTCTACACGTGCTCATTAGAGAATGGGTACACCGAACAGGACTCGCCGAGAACTTCTAGTTGGTATTATACCTATCGTCAGATAGGAGTTCTCTGGTGACACTGGTACATGTTAGCCTGTAAATCCGAGATCGTCATAGAGTCTTGTGTGGCTCCCACTGTGTTTTGATTTCCTCCCTACCACGGCTCAAAGGAGTCATGTAAACAGGTCGATTTTCGTACAGTCCCGAGTCACATGGAGGTAATGAGCGATAGAAGGGGTTTCGTCTCTCTCAGTATTGGGAGTTGATGTTGAGCTATGCTCGATTGGCTATAACAGTAAGTCCCTGGGCAGGGCTGTTGATGAGATTTACTAATAAGAGTTATCGGTAGTTTCTCGAACCGTTATAGGCCAGATATCGGCATGACTTATCAAATTACTGGGGTCTGACGTTACCACCCCTAAACTCGATATGCGACATATGAGACGAAGAGACCGGACAGTATGGTAAGTGTTACTGATAGGTTTCATGGAGAGTATAGACAAGCTTGCTTGTTGATCTTCTAATCGCTCAATACCTGGATAGTCGTTATGTCCAGCTAGTACTGCTGACGGCTTATGGGTGACTGATGTGATCATCACCTACTGCTGGCGTATTGACGAGCCTTTAGAGTCCCACACAGAAGTTTCCTGGTTCAAGCGAAACGAAGTAGAGCACATATGTAATATGTGCGGGGGCCTGATTAAATACGTGTATGTGATACCGCATTCTAATCTGACAGTTATCTGATATCAGTCAAGTTATATGTAATATAACCGGATTATCGAATCAAGTGTTGATTTGATAATGTGATATACAGATAAATGATATTAGTCGGTTATATGTGATATAACCGGATTATTAATCAAGTGTTGATTTAATAATATGATATATATTATATTTGATATAATTATATCTTAACTAATATTATTAGCACACTAATTATTTTGTTATATGTATGTGTGTGTGTGTGATATATATATATATATATATATATATATATATATATATATATATATATAATGAAGCATGTCATGATTTTCTATTTATTGGAAATAGAAAATGAGGTGGAAAATGAAGAGGAACGGGGAATCATGGCTTTATCCAATATTTTATTTATCTTGACTTACTATTGGAGCATGGCACTATATTTTTATGTGAAAATATTAGTTGCTTCAATGAGAGAGGTCTTTATATGGGTCATTCTTCTCTTATTTCTAAGACTTAGCCATTTTTTTTGAGTTGCTCTCTTCTTCTTCCTCTTCATGCCTCAAAGTTCCAACCCCTCACATGTGATGTGAACCATGGAACTTTGAACAAACTAGTGAGCTAAACAAAACCCCTATTTCACCATCATACACTTGATCAGCAATCAAGTATAGTGTGTTGCCTTCACTAAAGATAGTTTAGTGAAGAGGTAGTTTGAGCTCGAGGGATTTCGGGTGGATCGCCTTCGGTGCGAAGATCACGGAGGAAGCTCATTCAAACTCGAAAAGGAGCCTAATGGAGTCGCGTGGACTACAACCCGGAGCTTTAGAAAAGAAGGACATGATCATCAAAGGTTATATGCTCTTTTCTTCTCTTTAGTTTCATGATATCATCATATAAAACCCTAATCTTCTAGTTAGTATCTTGGTTAGTCTAGCTTAGCACCCGGATATTTTTAAATTTGGCATGCTTGATGCTACTAGAAGCTCATGGTGGTGCTAGGGTAGACTTTCAAAAAATAAACCCATAAAAATTAATACGAACTTTCATACCAATCGAGAGGAATTAGGACATCTTCAATCCAGGTTTCGGTCTTACACCCGAAATGAAAAAAAGAACTTCAACATTATTTTAATCCTCACTACTACAAATAAGGGTTGCCCCTACGGATTTACCCGTAGGGGCAAACCACTGCCTCTACGGATATATCCGTAGGGGCGAAAAAATAACCTGTAGGTGCAAATGCTGTAGGTGCAAGTTGAAGCCATAAACTTTCCCCTACGGACAAAAACTTGCCCCTACGGAGTTTTGTATAGGTCCCGTATCCCCTACGGAGTAAGCCGTAGGGGAAAAAAATTATTTTATTTACAGTTTTTTTAAATATATTAATTGGCCCTACGGATGAATCCGTAGGGCCAAGTGATATCCCCTACGGATACATTCGTAGGTACATATCCGTAGGGGCAAAATATCAGGATTTCTGATATTTTGCCCCTACGGATAACGCCGTAGGGACGTTTGTTTGCCCCTACGGATATATCCGTAGGTGCACTGCCAACCCCCTGATACTGAGATCAGGGGGAAAATATCAGTTAATTCTGATATTTTGCCCCTACGGTTTAATCCGTAGGGGCAAAGTGTGTACCCACGGATTAATCCGTGGGTACATATTATCTGTTTTTTTTAAAAAGGGCTGCCTGATTTTTTCTCGCCCTGTGCACAATAACATATACATCAATCAAATATAAAAGTAATCATCACACAACATATATCGCAGTATTCATAATCACATCTCACGCATATAATATACAAAAGAAACCAAAAAACTGAATATGATATAAATATAAACCAATATCAATATCGTCCAAAATGTTTCAAAATGTAGTACAATATGTATCATATAAATAAATACATGTTTCAAAAAATAAGAATCAAAAAGCTACCCTAGCTCGGTCCAGCTCTACCTCTGATAAACGCTAGAATCTAGTGTGCCTGCTCCTCGGTCAATAAATCATGCAATACGGGGCGTGCGGGAGTCTGAGTGGGCTGTGGAGCTGGCGATGTGGTCTGCGCAGCCGCCGTCGAGGTAGTGGCTTGCGGAGCCACGGCTGCGGGAGTCTGAGCAGGTGGTGGAGCTATAGGAGTTGTCTGCGGAACCGCAGCCGATGTAGTGGCTTGCGGAGCCGCAGCCGAAGGAGATGCATGTGGAGGCTCGGCCGATGTACCCTGTCGCGTCTGTACCTAACATGTGTAATAAGTGTGTAAGAACTGTGTATTATTCGAATTCGTATCATTATCAAGTTATTTCGAAACCCCATTTGGATATCTAGTTTGGAAAACCGTAGTTTATTTTAATTAGATATGTATGTATGATTAATCAAACCTAAGTCTACAACCAAATATGCTCAGGCTACGTACTAATTATGGATATGTTGATATCTATAATATGACATGATATTTTACTATAAAGTAGTATACATACCAGCATCTCCTTCAACTCCTGAACGGTGGCGCTCAAGCTCTCCAGTTCCTGCTGGACACGTCGCTCACTGGAGACGGAGGAAGTAACCGCCGGGGTGGAGTCCAACCTCATATGGGCCCTGCTAGGGCCCAGTCCCCGGCCTCTTTCCCAACCTCCGTGGTGCCCTCCGTGTGCGGCGTCCAGGACTGGGGTCAGCAGCCTCGGATCGCTCTGTCCGGTAAAATCGATCCCCGAGGCCTCGGCCTGCTCAACCACCCGCTCCTACACCCACATTAAGCAGTAAAGTATAAGTATAAAATTTAAATTTGAACCTTTCAAAACTAAAATTTCAAATATGGGTAGAATAAATATTAACACTTACGCAATACTCCTGGGTAGTGACGTCGGGATATCGAAGCTCGCCCGTGGCGAGATCTGTCGAGGTGCCGTGGACGGCAAGATATGCGGGCAGCACGCTCGGTGTACCACCTTGGGCCAGGGTCTGAGCTGTCTGCAATATTAGAAAATAACTCTTAATATTAGATATATTAGAAAATAACTCTTAATATTGCAGAATATCACAAAGGTCCGTCTATTGTAATTTACCGATAACTCCATGGCTCGAGTAATATTTCTCGAGCCACCTGTGTAAGTGGGGCGACCCCTCTTCGTCGACTTCCTGTTCTCTGTATTCTGAGCGGCCTGTTTCTGCACAACGCATTAACATTTAGTTTTCTAATTAAGGAACACAAAAAAAAAATTATATCCTAAACAATGAATTACATTTAAAATACATACATGTTTGCGTTGGGAGTTGAAATACTCGCACAATAGAGGCCATGTCTCTACGTCGACTCTCGCAAACGCCGGAGTAGATAGGAGGGCCGCTCTCTCTGCCTCGGGGGTCGCCATCCAAAGGGAGTAGCAGTCGGCCTTCAGCTCATTCCTGTTGTATCGGACCTTGGTCTGCATGTTCTTCATCAGGCCATTGTACAGAGCATGAAGGTCGAGCACCCTCCCAGGGTGATTAGGGTCGGATACAGGCTGAAAATCGTAATCCGACTGAAAATACAAAAAAAACATTGTTATTAGATTGCAAGTGTTATTAATAAATATATTGGATAAATCAAATGAAAATATATATTAATACATACCCGAGCCTGATCAAAGAAGAGGGCGAATGAGCGCCGGTGCTGCTTGCCCCACTCAACGTGAAGTGGATAGTTCTTCACGAGCCGGCTCTCGTCCCCCATATACCGGCCGAACCTCTCGGCATGAGGACCGGTATAGCGATAGTCAAGGGTAAAAAAGAGGGGGAATGCTGCCTCCCCCTAGCTCTGTCAGGCTTCAGCCTATGTGACTAATTCGGGCCTCGAGTCCCCCTCTGGGGATGGAGAGGCCCTGCGTCTGCAAGAAATATCAAGGCAATCAATATTAAGACAAAGTTGTATTAAGAAATCAAGATTAAACGAAAATTGAAGTGTGATATATACCTCCGGTGACTACAGCACGAGCCTAGGCCCGGGCAGCAGCACGAGCGGGACGATAGTTCCTTCGGTGAGGAACAGGCGGGGTCCCGGATGCGGACGCATCCCCTCCAACTAGAAAATAAACATTGACGCTAAATTTCCATGAAGTTCATATTTATTCTATAGAGCATATGTAAAATGAATAAATATTTTATATTTATTCATACTAACCTGCAGACGATGCGGAGGGTATAGAAGTGGCAGGAGTGGCCCCTGCGTCTGATATGGACGCACCACCTATAATTAGACAATTAAAAATAGATTATTTAATTAATTGCAAAAAGAATGTGTAGATCAATAATATAACGTTCTAAATCAATATGCATGCACTATAGGATATATAAACATACCCGCAGGTACGATGGTGTCACCACCTACAGCTAGACAATAATAAAAATTGCTAAGTAAGAGCAGTACGGAATGTGTGTATATTTATGATACAGCATTCTAAATCAATATACATGCACTATATGATATATAAACATACCTGGAGGAGCAGGGGTGGCCTCTGTCCCAGATATGGACGCATTACCAACAACTAGACAATCAAACATTGACAATATAAGTAATTTTGACATAAACACGCATGAATATCTGTAATATTACATTCAAAATGGATATGCGTGCAGTATACCTGGAGGTGTGGTAAAATCCACACGGAAGGAGGCATCCGAAGGGGTCTCCGATCTGGGTGCAAGACCGGCCCTCTGAAGCTCCCTACGGAGCTCTCCGGGCGGCAGAACCGCTCTGCCTCTGCCGCGGCTGGAGCTCCTGCCGCCCCTCACTGCTCCCGACATTGTCATCAAATCTAGATAAACGGTTCATGGACGTATTAGACAATCATTAAAAGTATTGACTATATATGTATAGATCGTAAAATGTGAAGTAATAATATAACATTACTGATAACCTTTTTCGTTTCGTGGGCGCATTATACATATCTACTTAGATTTCATCATCGATGTCATTTCTAACCCACGTAACTTCATGATCGGCCGAAAACAACCCGTCCTTCGAAACAGACGGTCGGAGCACTCTAAGCCTTCTCTCTTCTTCATCCTCATCGTTGTCCTCGAATTCTGGGACATCGTAGACATCTTTGGCTTTCCATCGGCATACAACACTCCATCCCGGATGCTTCAAACAATGTGAGTAGTATACTTAGAACGCTTGGTTCGGAAAGATAAACGGATCTTCCTGACCATAAAATCGAAGTGTGTTCACACTGGTCAATCCATATTCATCTTTCCAAGTCCCAAGATTTCTTCTCCACTTATCCGTATCGGTTCGCGTATCGTACCAAGTACACTGGAATATATAAAAGGGTTCTGATCGTCCGGGATAGTGGATGCCGAGTATACAATTTAAGTACCCATAATAAATCACACCGTCCGATCGTACCGTCGCAATCCCACTATTCTGAGTGGTTCTAGATGTTTCTATATCCTTAACTTCGAATTTGTATCCAAGGACACCAAATCCTTTGTAATATGCAACCTCCATACTAGGAAATTGAGCTAAATCTCTTGAATCACTCTCAAATGATGCAGACAAGTTCGGATCGTGGATCTAACAAAACAAATTTTACGAAAAATACATAACGATACAAGTTTAGATTAAAATTGATAGCAATAAAATGTTATTCGAATAACTTACATGATCTCTGACCCAATCACAAAAATTATCCTGATGATATTTTTCCAATTGTTCTTCGTTCCAATCAGGATGCCCCTCACGTACCTCGTTACATTGAATTCTGTTTTCGATAAATAATGGTGACATTAATATTATATCATTTCATTCACACACAAACACAGATATAACAATTAATCCAAAAAAAACTTACTCTCTAATTTGTTCAAGACATGTGCAATTAAGTAAGATAAACCGGTATATCTTGTTGATAAATATAGTGTCTACCCTCTTATACTCGGCTTTACCATATGGCCCGTCTTGAATTCTTCGAGGCCGGTTAAGTCTTGTCTCAATGTTCTCGTCCAGATAGCGGGAACAAAATGTGGTTGCTTTATCAAGAAGATAACCTTGCATGATAGAACCCTCTGGTCGATTTTTATTGCGTATATACTTCTTAAGAGTGTAGAGGTACCAAATGAAAATATGTTGAATAAATAAATACGGGCATACAGGACAACAATAAATTTATAAATTGCGCGAAAAGAAAAATTACACGTACCTCTCGACAGGATACATCCATCGATATTGTACCGGTCCGGCTAACTTAGCCTCAGTTGCAAGATGAACCGTCAAGTGTATTATGATATCGAAGAATGACGGCGGGAAAATACGCTCAAACTTGCAAAGTATCAACGCAATAGAATTTTCGAGTTTATCCAGCGTCACAACCTCCAGTGTTTTAGCACACAACTCTCTGAAAAAACAACATAGGTCATTGATTACTAGACCAACCGATTCGGGGAGAGAAGTCCTGAGGGCTAAAGGAAGAAGGTGCTCCATGATAACATGGTGATCATGACTTTTCAGCCCATCGATCTTGCCCTTCACAATTTTTATTTTCTTGCTGAATGATCCTGAGAAACCTGTGGGAACTTTCAAATCATGCAACACCTGCAGGAATCTTTTCTTCTCCGGTTGTGACATATGATAAGCGGCATTGGGAAGTACAAACTTGCCCGGTTTACCTGCTACCAGTCTAGGGTGCAATTCACTTCTTATTCCCCACTCTTGTAGATCCATCCGAGCATTCAGATTGTCTTTCGATTTCCCGTCTTTACAAAGAAGCAAGTTAAGTATGTGCTCTGATACTCCCTTCTCTATATGCATGACGTCCAGACAATGACGCACTAAATTTGTAGACCAGTACGGAAGCTCGAAGAAAATGCTTAACTTGTTCCAAAATGGTGGTTTGACCTATTTCGTCGGATCCATTCCGAAGGTCACATTATTGTAACCCTTGCGACAAACTTAGGTTGCATACGTTGTTGCCAATCCACATACATCCAGTCCTTAACTCTAATGTACTCATGGACCATGTTAGACTGTATAACATATAAATTGTAGGTTATGCTGATTATATTGAGAAATATAAGAACAGGATAGTTACTAACAAAGGAGAAAATCCGTGTATATGCTTTGTGTGTGTGTTTGTCGTTGAAAAGAATAAATTATCGCACGTATGTTAACCGATAGACGGGGACTAAGTGGCGCTTTTAGTTTCATATATGAGTATCGATGAGAATATGAAGGTTTCATATTATCATCGTGAATCATATATTGGTTTTAACTTGAACATCTCGAATCACTCTCTAATTATGCGTTTGTTGTGTATTCTTGTTGTATGTGTGTGTTCCAGATGTAGGGGGTAAGGCTTCTATCCCATTAAGAATGTATAAAGCGAACACCCATCACTTATGCTTTCAACCGTTTCGAGTAAATTTCGGCAGCACTTCCCCGCTGTTCTCCGAGTACACTGTAATAGAATAGATAATCATTTCAAACCTGTGAAACAACGTTGAAATGAATATCTAATCTATCTTTGTACACAGAGAACCAGCGGAAAGGTACCGACGAAATATCTCGAAACGGATGAAAACACAAGTGAATAAAGGTGTTTGCTTTATACATTCTTAACTTGTCCACACGGGACAAATCTATCGGTTACCATACTATTGAATTTTCTCATCGCATAGACTATACGACGGTTGTTAGTATCGAGCTATATCGTCCGATATTTAACAACCTTCGTATAGTTCTATGTCACGACGAATATTGCACGTATGTTAACCGATAGATGGGGACTAAGTGGCGCTTTTAGTTTCATATATGAGTATCGATGAGAATAAGAAGGTTTCATATTATGATCGAGTATCATATATTGGTTTTAACTTGAACATCTTGAATCACTCTCTAATTATGCGTTTGTTGGGTATTCTTTCTGTATGTGTGTGTTCCGGCTGTCGGGGGTAAGACTTCTATCCCATTAAGAATGTATAGAGCGAACACCAATCAATTATGCTTTCAACCGTTTCGAGTAAATTTCGGCAGCACCTCCCCGCTGTTCTCCGAGTACACTGTAATAGAATAGATAATCATTTCAAAGCTGTGAAACAATGTTGAAATGAACATCTAATCTATCTTTGTACACGGAGAACCAGCGTAAAGGTACCGACGAAATATCTCAAAATGGATGAAAACACAAGTGATTGAAGCGGTTTTCTTTATACATTCTTAACTTGTCCACACAGGACAAATCTATCTGTTACCGTACGATTAAATTTTCTCGTCGCATAGACTATACGACTGTTGTTAGTATCGAGCTATATCGTCCGATCTTTAACAACCTTCGTATAGTTCTATGTCACGATGAACATCGCACGTATGTTAACCGATAGACTGGGACTAAGTGGCGCTTTTAGTTTCATATATGAGTATCGATGAGAATATGAAGGTTTCATATTATCATCGAGTATCATATATTGGTTTTAACTTGAACATCTCGAATCACTCTCTAAATATGCGTTTGTTGTGTATTCTTGTTGTATGTGTGTGTTCCGGCTGTCGGGGATAAGGCTTCTATCCCATTAAGAATGTATAGTGCGAACACCCATCACTTGTGTTTTCAACCGTTTCGAGTAAATTTCGGCAGCACCTTCCTGCTGTTCTCCAAGTACACTGTAATACAATAGATAATCATTTCAAAGCTGTGAAAAACGTTGAAATGAACATCTAATCTATCTTTGTACACGGAGAACCGGCGGAAAGGTACCGACGAAATATCTCGAAACGGATGAAAACACAAGTGAATGAAGGTGTTTGCTTTATACATTCTTAACTTGTCCACACGGGACAAATCTATCGGTTACCATACGATTGAATTTTCTCGTCGCATAGACTATACGACGGTTGTTAGTATCGAGCTATATCGTCCGATATTTAACAACCTTCGTATAGTTCTATGTCACGACGAACATCGCACGTATGTTAACCGATAGACGGGGACTAAGAGGCGCTTTTAGTTTCATATATGAATATCGATGAGAATATGAAGGTTTCATATTATCATCGAGTATCATATATTGGTTTTAAGTTGAACATCTCGAATCACTCTCTAATTATACGTTTGTTGGTTATTCTTGTTGTATGTGTGTGTTCCGGCTGTCGGGGGTAAGGCTTCTATCCCATTAAGAATGTATAGAGCGAACACCCATCACTTGTGCTTTCAACCGTTTCGAGTAAATTTTGGCAGCACCTCCCCGCTGTTCTCCGAGTACACTGTAATAGAATAGATAATCATTTCAAATCTGTGAAACAACGTTGAAATGAACATCTAATCTATCTTTGTACACGGAGAACCAGCGGAAAGGTACCGACGAAATATCTCGAAACGGATGAAAACACAAGTGATTGAAGGTGTTTTCTTTATACATTCTTAACTTGTCCACACGGGACAAATCTATCGGTTACTATACGATTAAATTTTCTCGTCGCATAGACTATACGACTGTTGTTAGTATCGAGCTATATCGTCCAATATTTAACAACCTTCGTATAGTTCTATATAACGACGAACATCGCACGTATGATAACCGATAGACCGGGACTAAGTGACGCTTTTAGTTTCATATATGAGTATCGATGAGAATATGAAGGTTTCATATTATCATCGAGTATCATATATTGGTTTTAACTTGAACATCTCGAATCACTCTCTAATTATGCGTTTGTTGTGTATTCTTGTTGTATGTGTGTGTTCCGGCTGTCGGGGGTAAGGCTTCTATCCCATTAAGAATGTATAGAGCGAACACCCGTCACTTGTGCTTTCAACCGTTTCGAGTAAATTTCGGCAGCACTTCCCCGCTGTTCTCCGAGTACACTGTAATAGAATAGATAATCATTTCAAACCTGTGAAACAACGTTGAAATGAACATCTAATATATCTTTGTACACGGAGAACCGGCGGAAAGGTACCGACGAAATATCTCGAAACGGATGAAAACACAAGTGAATGAAGGTGTTTGCTTTATACATTCTTAATTTGTCCACACGGGACAAATCTATCGGTTACCATACGATTGAATTTTCTCGTCGCATAGACTATACGACGGTTGTTAGTATTGAGCTATATCGTCCGATATTTAACAGCCTTCGTATAGTTCTATGTCACGACGAACATCGCACGTATGTTAACCGATAGACGGGGACTAAGTGGCGCTTTTAGTTTCATATATGAATATCGATGAGAATATGAAGGTTTCATATTATCATCGAGTATCATATATTGGTTTTAAGTTGAACATCTCGAATCACTCTCTAATTATGCGTTTGTTGGGTATTCTTGTTGTATGTGTGTGTTCCGGCTGTCGGGGGTAAGGCTTCTATCCCATTAAGAATGTATAGAGCGAACACCCATCACTTGTGCTTTCAACCGTTTCGAGTAAATTTCGGCAGCACCTCCCCGCTGTTCTCCGAGTACACTGTAATAGAATAGATAATCATTTTAAATCTGTGAAACAACGTTGAAATGAACATCTAATCTATCTTTGTACACGGAGAACCAGCGGAAAGGTACCGACGAAATATCTCGAAACGGATGAAAACACAAGTGATTGAAGGTGTTTACTTTATACATTCTTAACTTGTCCACACGGGACAAATCTATCAGTTACCATACGATTAAATTTTCTCGTCGCATAGACTATATGACTGTTGTTAGTATCGAGCTATATCGTCCGATATTTAACAACCTTCGTATAGTTCTATGTCACGACGAATATCGCACGTATGTTAACAGATAGACTGGGACTAAGTGGCGCTTTTAGTTTCATATATTAGTATCGATGAGAATCTGAAGGTTTCATATTATCATCGAATATCATATATTGGTTTTAACTTGAACATCTCGAATCACTCTCTAATTATGCGTTTGTTGTATATTCTTGTTGTATGTGTGTATTCCGGCCGTCGGGGGTAAGGCTTTTATCCTATTATGAATGTATAGAGCGAACACCCATCACTGTGCTTTCAACCGTTTCGAGTAAATTTCGGCAGCACTTCCCCGCTATTCTCTGAGTACACTGTAATAGAATGATAAACATTTCAAACCTGTGAAACAACGTTGAAATGAACATCTAATCTATCTTTGTACACGGAGAACCGGCGGAAAGGTACCGACGAAATATCTCGAAACGGATGAAAACATAAGTGAATGAAGGTGTTTGCTTTATACATTCTTAACTTGTCCACACGGGACAAATCTATCGGTTACCATACGATTGAATTTTCTCGTCGCATAGACTATACGACGGTTGTTAGTATCGAGCTATATCGTCCGATATTTAACAACCTTCGTATAGTTCTATGTCACGACGAACATCGCACGTATGTTAACCGATAGACGGGGACTAAGTGGCGCTTTTAGTTTCATATATGAGTATCGATGATGAGAATATGAAGGTTTCATATTATCATCGAGTATCATATATTGGTTTTAACTTGAACATCTCGAATCACTCTCTAATGATGCGTTTGTTGTGTATTCTTGTTGTATGTGTGTGTTCCGGCTGTCGGGGGTAAGGCTTCTAGCCCATTAAGAATGTATAGAGCGAACACCCATCACTTGTGCTTTCAACCGTTTCGAGTAAATTTCGGCATCACCTCCCTGCTGTTCTTCGAGTACACTTTAATAGAATAGATAATCATTTCAAAACTGTAAAACAACGTTGAAATGAAGATGTAATCTATCTTTGTACACGGAGAACCAGCGGAAAGGTACCGACGAAATATCTCGAAACGGATGAAAACACAAGTGAATGAAGGTGTTTGCTTTATACATTCTTAACTTGTCCACACGGAAAAAATATATCGGTTACCATACGATTGAATTTTCTCGTCGTATAGACTATACGACGGTTGTTAGTATCGAGCTATATCGTCCGATATTTAACAACCTTCGTACAGTTCTATGTCACGACGAACATCGCACGTATTTTAACCGATAGACGGGGACTAAGTGGCGCTTTTAGTTTCATATATGAGTATCGATGAGAATATGAAGGTTTCATATTATCATCGAGTATCATATATTGGTTTTAACTTGTACATATCGAATCACTCTCTAATGATGCGTTTGTTGTGTATTCTTGTTGTATGTGTGTGTTCCGGCTGTCGGGGGTAAGACTTCTATCCCATTAAGAATGTATAGAGCGAACACCCATCACTTGTGCTTTCAACCGTTTCGAGCAAATTTCGGCAGCACCTCCCCGCTGTTCTCCGAGTACACTGTAATAGAATAGATAATCATTTCAAAGCTGTGAAACAACGTTGAAATGAACATCTAATCTATCTTTGTACACGGAGAACCAGCGGAAAGGTACCGACGAAATATCTCGAAACGGATGAAAACACAAGTGAATGAAGGTGTTTTCTTTATACATTCTTAACTTGTCCACACGGGACAAATCTATCGGTTACCATACGATTGAATTTTCTCGTCGCATAGACTGTACGACGGTTGTTAGTATCGAGCTATATCGTCCGATATTTAACAACCTTCGTATAGTTCTATGTCACGACGAACATCGCACGTATGTTAACCGATAGACGGGGACTAAGTGGCGCTTTTAGTTTCGTATATGAGTATCGATGAGAATATGAAGGTTTCATATTATCATCGAGTATCATATATTGGTTTTAACTTTAACATCTCGAATCACTCTCTAATGATGCGTTTGTTGTGTATTCTTGTTGTATGTGTGTGTTCCGGCTGTCGGGGGTAAGGCTTCTGTCCCATTAAGAATGTATAGAGCGAACACCCATCACTTGTGCTTTCAACCGTTTCGAGTAAATTTCGGCAGCACCTCCCCGCTGTTCTCCGAGTACACTGTAATAGAATAGATAATCATTTCAAAACCGTGAAACAAACGTTGAAATGAACAACTAATCTATTTTTGTACACGGAGAACCAGCGAAAAGGTACCTACGAAATATCTCGAAACGGATGAAAACACAAGTGAATGAAGGTGTTTTCTTTATACATTCTTAACTTGTCCACATCGGACAAATCTATCGGTTACCATACGATTGAATTTTCTCGTCGCATAGACTATACGACTGTTGTTAGTATCGAGCTATATCGTCCGATATTTAACAACCTTCGTATAGTTCTATGTCACGACGAACATCGCATGTATGTTAACCGATAGACGGGGACTAAGTGGCGTTTTTAGTTTCATATATGAGTATCGATGAGAATATGAATGTTTCATATTATCATCGAGTATCATATATTGGTTTTAACTTGAACATCTCGAATCACTCTCTAATTATGCGTTTGTTGTGTATTCTTGTTGTATGTGTGTGTTCCGGCTGTCGGGGATAAGGCTTCTATCCCATTAAGAATGTATAGTGCGAACACCCATCACTTGTGTTTTCAACCGTTTCGAGTAAATTTCGGCAGCACCTTCCTGCTGTTCTCCAAGTACACTGTAATACAATAGATAATCATTTCAAAGCTGTGAAAAACGTTGAAATGAACATCTAATCTATCTTTGTACAGGAAGAACCAGCGGAAAGGTACCGACGAAATATCTCGAAATGGATGAAAACATAAGTAAATGAAGGCGTTTGCTTTATACATTCTTAACTTGTCCACACGGGACAAATCTATCGGTTACCATACGATTGAATTTTCTCGTCGCATAGACTATACGACTGTTGTTAATATCGAGCTATATCGTCCGATATTTAACAACCTTCGTATAGTTCTATGTCACGACGAATATCGCACGTATGTTAACCGATAGACGGGGACTAAGTGGCGCTTTTAGTTTCATATATGAGTATCGATGAGAATATGAAGGTTTCATATTATCATCGAGTATCATATATTGGTTTTAACTTGAACATCTCGGACCACTCTCTAATGATTCGTTTGTTGTGTATTCTTGTTGTATGTGTGTGTTCCGGCTGTCGTGGCTAAGGCTTCTATCCCATTAAGAATGTATAGAGCGAACACCCATCACTTGTGCTTTCAACCGTTTCGAGTAAATTTCGGCAGCACCTCCCCGCTGTTCTCCGAGTACACTGTAATAGAATAGATAATCATTTCAAAGTTGTGAAACAACGTTGAAATGAATATCTAATCTATCTTTGTACACGGAGAACCAGCGGAAAGGTACCGACGAAATATCTCAAAACGGATGAAAACACAAGTGAATGAAGGTGTTTTCTTTATACATTCTTAACTTGTCCATACGGGACAAATCTATCGGTTACCATACGATTGAATTTTCTCGTCGCATAGACTATACGACGGTTGTTAGTATCGAGCTATATCGTCCGGTATTTAACAACCTTCGTATAGTTCTATGTCACGACGAATATCGCACGTATGCTAACCGATAGATGGGGACTAAGTGGCGCTTTTAGTTTCATATATGAGTATCGATGAGAATATGAAGGTTTCATATTATGATCGAGTATTATATATTGGTTTTAACTTGAACATCTCGAATCACTCTTTAATGATGTGTTTGTTGTGCATTCGTGTTGTATGTGTAACATGGTTTTAAACCATTGAGATCAAGATTGATAGAACTGATCATCCTACATTGCAATGACATTCATCTACCAAAAACTATTATTGCAATGGCATTCATCTATAACAATCAACAATTAAAACTACAAATGTAGGATACTGATGTCATAAAGCGTTATACGCAACATATGAATTCACATGACTAAAACATGCATCAAAAAACATGTTCATCCAAAAGAAAGGCCACTGTCAACAAATATAGACAAAAGATTATTATATTAACTATGAAACATATTAGAAAAAGGATAGAAGTTCAAGATGTTAATAACACGATGATAATCAAAGCAGTTGCGTACAGATGCTAAAACCGAATATGTGACACGATATTCTTGTAAAGATAGACATGTATTAAAAGAGGAGGCGCCCAAGTAAAATCCATAACTAAATCCCTATCTTGCCCTTCCTTTTCTTCAAATCAGAAATGTGTCTTTTTTTTGCAATTATATATAGCTAAAACAAAGAAGGTCTTTCAATTCTAAGCATTTCCAATTACAACTGAAAGGTTCCTAGGCACCCTAGTGAGGTCTCACAAGGCATCGAACATGCCAATTTCAAAAAAAATGGTGCCGAGAAACCCTAGACTACGGATCGTCGCTAGAATTCTAGGCGAAATATAAATCTAGTTAACAATTTAACTAAAGTTAAGATGCTACAACCTTTGTAGATCCGGATACCCACTTCCTTAGCTCCACGAGGGCGTCCTCTCGCTGTCCATCTTGAACCTTGGACTCTCGTGACGGCTTCATCGGAGAAACGTGCGGAATAGGTCGTCGGCTTCGTGTCAAAGACGATCTACGTCGAGGTTGCACAAGCTCAAGCTCCGACTTCACAAAGTTGTGAAACTTGTGAAGAAAACACCCAAAACAACTTGGCAAGAGGTAGAGGGTGAAGAAATAGGAGGTGGGTTCACTTTAGAATTGGATTTATCTCACTAGATCTCAAGTTGCCATTAAAGTAGCAAGCTTGAAGAAGAAGAAGAAGATGAAGATCAAGAAAGAATGATAAGTCTTCTATTTTAAAAAAAGAAACTAATATGAATACTTATCATATCTTGACCATGGTCAAGTGTAGAGATTAAACTAAGGTTAGTTGGATTGGTTAGGGTTAAGGATGAGATAAGGATGGTGGACTTTGTCAAAGCTTCAAGAAGCTTCAACATAGCTCCAAAATAAGCCACCATTCTTAACTTAATCCTTTCCAAATAAATAAACAAATAAATAAATGAAAAACCAAAACCCTAATCATCACTTAACCATGGTTTAACCCTTTACACTTAACCACATAATCAAGTATCATCAAACATGATACAAAGTAGTGCACAAAAGTATATTATATATACTTCTTACACATCGAGTGAGAAAATCCATATAAAGTGAACCAATACTAGCTAATGCAAAACAATATATCAAATATATATAATTATGCATTAAATCATTAAATCAACATTTGATTCAATGATCCGGTCATGTCGCACATAACCGACTAGAATCCAATGTATCGATTTATCGAATGAATGATTCGATAACTAGGTCATATCGAATATAACCAATCGAAACATATATCGCGAGAATGAAATGAGGTATCATATACATGCATTATTCTCGGTCCTGCACATATCTCATATGCGCTCCTATTTCGTTTCGCTTGAACCAGGAAACCTCTGTGTAGGACTCTAAAGACTCGTCAATACGCTGGTAGCAGATGATGATCATATCAAGCACCCATAAGCCGCAAGCGGTCTGCTAAACGTAACGGCCATCCGGGTATTGAGCGATCAGAAGATCGACGAGCTAGCCCGCTCACACTCCTGCGAATCCGACCAGTAACACTTACCGTACAGTCCGGTCTCTTCGTCTGATATGTCGCATATCAAGTCTAGGGGTGGTAAACGTCAGACCCCAATAACCCGATAAGTCGTGCCGATGTGAGGCTCGTAACGGGTCGAGAAACTACTGGTAACACTTACCAGTAAATCTCTGATCAGCCCTGGCCAGGGACTTCCCTGTTACGGCCAATCGAGCACAGCGCAACATCAACCCCCAATACCGGGAGAGACGAAATCCCTCCTATCGCTCATTGCCTCCATGTGACTCGGGACTGTACCCAAAGACCACCGTTTTGCACGCCCTCATGGACGTGGTAAGGTGGAGATCAAAGCACAGTGGGAATCACACAAGACTCTATGACGATCTCGGGTCTACAGACTAACCTGTACAAGTGTCACCTGAGAACTGCCATCTGACATGAGGTATAATACCATCTGGGAGTTCTCGGCGAGTCCGTCCAGTGTACTCAGTCTCCACTGAGCACCCGTATACCATCTCTGATGTCAAACACCAATGGATATGGGATCATCCATCGCCCATCACATGGGTCGAGAAGCGTATACGCTAGTCTACACTGGTATATCGATGCCCCGTCTCGATACACCCACGACTAGGGACCTTGAAGGATGTACTTATGGACTACCATGTCCCCACTAGTATGATCTGCATCACAGTCCAGGTAGTCAAGTACATATCCTAAGGGCTTTACCAACATGTAACTATAAGACAGTATAAAGAGACTAGTGTACATGTTAAGATAAAGAGTAACCAGATAGCATACTATCATATCGAGCAAGAAAGTCATCTCTATATATGTCCAAGCATCCAATATAATATACATCATCTGTACAATACTGGCCTCTAGGGTATACATACAACTAACAATCTCCCACTTGCACTAGGGCCAGCTGCTGTAGTATCGCATACCGAGCATCCCGAAGAGTCTCTCAAACTGTATCTGGGGAATGGCCTTCGTGAGTGGATCCGCGGTGTTGTTCTTCGTGTCAACCCTCCTGACCTCGATCTCCCGGCGATCAACTATCTCCCGGATCAGGTGATACCGCCTCAGAATATGCCTGGATCGCTGATGGGACCTGGGTTTCTTGGCCAAAGCCACCGCTCCATTGTTATCGCAATACAAAGGTATTGGACGCTCAATGGATGGAACCACTCCAAGTTCAGTAATGAACTTCTTGACCCAGACAGCCTCTTTGGCAGCATCGTTGGCAGCGATGTATTCAGCCTCCATCGTCGAGTCTGCCACGGTTTCCTGCTTGGAACTCTTCCAGCTAACCGCCCCTCCGTAAAGGGTAAAGACAAAACCCGACTGCGACTTAGAGTCGTCCTTATCACTCTGGAAGCTGGAATCGGTAAAGGACTCCACTTGGAGTTCTCTGTTACCATACACCAAGAACATATCTCTAGTCCTTCGCAAGTACTTGAGAATGCTCTTCACAGCTGTCCAGTGACTCTCTCCACGATCAGCTTGATACCTGCTCACTACACTTAGTGAGTATGCTAAATCGGGTCTGGTACATAGCATCGCATACATGATAGAGCCTACTGCCGAAGCATAGGGTATCCCTTGCATGAGAGCTCTCTCCAAATCAGTCTTGGGAGACATCTCTTTGGAGAGAGTGACTCCAGAGATCGTGGGCAAGTTCCCACGCTTGGACTTTTCCATACTAAACCTCTTTAGTATGGTGTCAATGTACCTGGATTGGGACAATCCCAAAATCCGTTTGGATCTATCTCTATAGATCCTAATTCCCAATATGCAGGAGGCATCACCAAGATCTTTCATTGAGAATCTTTGTGATAAGAAGAGCTTGACCGCTTGCAGCATAGGAATATCATTTCCTATCAAGAGTATGTCGTCCACGTACAATACGAGGAAGACAACCTTACTCTCTGCCACCTTCTTGTAGATACAAGGTTCATCTGGATTTTTGACGAAATCAAACTCTTTGATAACGACGTCAAAGCAGATGTTCCAACTCCGCGATGCTTGCTTTAATCCATAAATGGATTTAAGCAGCTTGCACACCTTTCCGCTGCTCCCACTGTCTACGAAGCCCTCTGGCTGAGTCATGTACACGCACTCTTCTAAATCACCATTTAGAAAGGCGGTCTTAACATCCATTTGCCAGATTTCGTAGTCATGAAAGGCAGCAATGGCAAGCATGATTCGGATGGATTTAAGCATAGCCACTGGAGAAAAGGTTTCGTCATAGTCCACACATGGTCTTTGACGAAAACCCTTTGCTACAAGTCTAGCTTTGAAAGTCTCCACTTTCCCATCTACACCAAGTTTCTTCTTGAAGATCCACTTGCTCCCAATGGGTTTTACCCCTTCAGGAGCAACGTCCAAAGTCCATACTTTGTTGGTGTACATGGATTCCATCTCGGACCGCATAGCATCCATCCATTTCACTGAGTCCCTACTCGTGATGGCCTGCTCGAAGATAGTTGGGTCATCATCCTCCATGATGCAATCCTCGCTTCCACCATCCATGAGAAAACCGTAGTATCTCTCAGATTGGCGAGGAATCCTACTAGATCGGCGGAGTGGCTGAGGTTCATTGGGAACTACGGAATCCTCTGGTTCAACCAAATCTTCTGTTGTAGTCTGTGTCGCTGGAACCTCTTCCAGTTCTACCTCAGAGCCACTAATTTCTTTTGCAAGAAATTCCTTTTCTAAAAAGGTGGCAAGTTGAGCAACAAATACTCTTTGTTCCTCACTGTGGTAGAAGATATACCCTCGCGAATGTTTGGGATATCCAACAAAGTTACACAAAACAGATCTTGCCTCGAGTTTGTCCGGTTTTTGTCTTTTGACATAGGCCGGGCAACCCCATATCTTTATAAAATTAAGATATGGTCTCTTCCCTTCCCATATCTCATATGGTGTGGTAGGCACAGATTTGGTGGGAACCCTGTTCAGTAGGTATGCTGCTGTTTCCAGTGCATATCCCCAGAAGGAAATAGGTAACTCAGCTACACTCATCATAGAGCGCACCATATCTAATAGGGTGCGGTTTCTCCGCTCCGATACACCGTTGTGCTGTGGTGTATATGGAGGAGTTAGCTGAGAGAGAATCCCATTCTCTTTTAGGAAGTCCAGGAATTCAATGCTTAAGTATTCTTCTCCTCGATCAGATCGTAGGATTTTAATACTTTTTCCGGTTTGGTTCTCAACTTCTTGTTTATATTCTCTAAATTTCTCAAAAGCTTCTGATTTGTGTTTCATCAGGAACACATATCCGAATCTAGAGAGATCGTCAGTGAATGTAATGAAGTACGAAGAACCATCCCTGGCATGTGTAGACATGGGACCGCATACATCACTATGTATCAGTCCCAAGAGTTCGGTAACTCTTTCTCCGTGTCCCGTAAACGGAGTTTTGGTCATCTTGCCTTTGAGACATGACTGGCAAGTGTCATAGGATGAAAATTCAAACGGATTTAAATATCCATCTTTATGCAACTTAGCTAGTCGTGTCGCATTGATGTGACCCAGTCTACGATGCCACAAGAAGGATTCGTTCAGTTCTGAACTCTTCCTCTTGTGTGTGTTTGTTATGCTCAGAACTGTTGATTGATTTAGAACATAAATGCCATTGCACAACGTGCCTGATCCAACCAACTTTTGGTTACGAAAAATGTTCATAACATTGTCCTGTAATACAAAATTATATCCCTCTTTACTTAATAAAGAAACCGATATAATGTTGCATATCAGGTTCGGCATGTAATAGCATTCGTTCAGAACCAATGTATTACCAGTTGGTAATACAAGGTGATATTCCCCGACAGTCTTAGCTGCAACAATTGCACCATTTCCAACTCTAATGTCTTTATCACCTTCTCCAAGTTCTCTACCTTTCCTGAGCCCATGTAACTGATTACATATATGGGATCCTGACCCGGTATCTAATACCCAGGACGTAGAGCAAATGGAGAAACAGTTCTCAGTAACGAACACACCCGAAGAAAATGCATCAACATGTACTTTCTTCATTCGGGTGGCATGGGAATCCTGGTATTCCCCTATATCCTGTTCATTCCTATAACTCTTATAAGAAAGAACGGAACCAACGTTCCCCAGCACAGTATAACATGCGGGTTCGGTCAATACATCCATATTATTATCTTGATTAAGGCATGAACTGGTCGCTACCTGGAGAGAGAGAGAAGAAAACACTTTAGCGTATGCTCGTGCAAGATCAGATTGGTTATTATCTTATCTAATCAGGATGGCTCCCACTGCTTTTTATCAAATCTTCCTCCAAACCCTAAAAGGAAAGACTAGCCGGGATTAATTACACACTACAAGTTCGCCAATCTTTCAGCCAGGCCAGTGTCGGTACTTTGAAGGAGGTCCCCCGTGTTTTCGCACGAACCTAATTAATGTAAACCTCGTTTTCCCAGAGACGTAACCCCGTTGACACCTTTCTAGACACCTACTTGATCGGCTAATTGTAATGTGTAAAACTCTCCCAGGAGTAACTCTTACTCGCAGTGGGTATCGGGATCCAACTATCTCATAGAAGGTATGCAATCTCATTGCAAATTTCAACACTTGAAATTCCCGATAATATTTTGCCCCAAGCATCCTATGACCTTGACGAAGGTCAACAAACCACAGGGTGCAAGTCAAGTTCAACCCGTCATTTCTTGATTGAATCAAACCCACCCGCACGACCCTTGACGGAGGTCAACAAGGTCGTATGACTACCCTAATCCAATCTACATCATATGCATAAGCAGACAAATACTAGTTAGCTACCGCACACTACGCCTTGACGGAGGTCAACAAACGTAGCACGAATACTAAGTAGGATTTATCTGAAATGACGGAGGGCTACGCCAGGTTTTTCTGAAAACCATGAGCGTAATGAACTTGATATCGTTGTAGAATCAAATGAAGTTTTAAAATGGAGTGATTTTGAGGCTTTTCTAGTTTTGCTAAAGGGGTCACTCCCGGTGAAGGGATCGTCGGCCCTTTCCTCGTCGAATGAGGTGCGGGATATATCGTATATATATCTCTGTGCAAAGCAAAAACACAAAAGCAGTCAAAAGCAAACCGAGTGTGTAGCATCTGCCAGTTATTGCTAAAGGAGTCACTCCCGGTGAAGGGATCTCGGTCCTTTCCTCATCGAATAAGGTGCAGGGTATATCATATATACCGCTGTGCAAAGCAAGAACTGTAGCTACCTGTTTTATTTTAAAATTCGATTCCACAACATCTTAGGTTTCTTATCTTTCATTAATCACATTAATAAAGTCCCATCATTTAAATACCTAAACATCACAGATAGATATGACGTACACTTATGCCATCCGCATTCGCCTCGATATCCCCTCGTGCACCGTTAGGTTAGGTAACTAACGACAGAGCAGGGCAGGGCTAGCGCGGGTGTAAAACATAAGTAACGTCTATATAATATATCATATATACTATATGCTATATCCATCACAGAATCACAACACAGATATCGCAGCAGAATAAACATATGAAATATTGGATATACTAGGACGTCCGTGTTTTCAATACGAGCCAGTATAAAACACGGATTCCACGGTCGTGATGAATAGCCAATCCCACACCCCTAGACCCCTACGAGAGCGGCAAGCAACCCTGCCAATTCTAGGGTTAGGAGACCCGGACTCGACTCCTCGAGTTGGTCTCCCACTGGACCCCAGAACCCGGTTACTTGTGCTCTCCTCCTTGGGTCTATCCTAATGCGGAAAAATAAATAATATACAAAAGGTGACATCTTCCGCTACCTGGAAGTGCCCCAAATAAAAGAATATTACATACAAGTTTTTACATGAATGAAAATGAAAAACACTCATCTCACGTAAAAAACCCCCGGCTATTCGAATACGACGATCCAATATAACATATCCAGCAACACATAACATCACATGTCATCAACGTAAGTAAGTATGTATACCCCAATTGTCGTTGACGTATAGCAACGAAACCGGCGATATAGAACATACTACACTTACGGTCACAGAAAAGAAAGTGTAAAACTACAACAGTTGGAATCCGCAACTACTTTAGACATCGCATGCCTAACAGATATAAATCCCGCATTTTAGTCTCATTATCGAAAACTCTTTTCAATATCATATGGGACTAAATTGCTGGATTTATAACATTCATTCAGTTATCTCATAACTGCTTGTGAATTCCAATTATTGTATCACATTCCAGATAAACACAAAATGTTAAACTTTCCGATCGAACAGTCGAATACCCAAGTTTTCCCGATACAGCTCAACACATGAAATAAGTCTAACAACATTCAGTTCGTGCCTCAGTACCGACGGTCCAGCCATAGAAGGGTCAAGCCAACGCCTCACATGTGGCACGCCGTACTGCCCCAAACCCGAAGGTTCAAAGGGCAGTTCAAGACGGTCACATAATCGAGTTAAGGTTTGTTGTCTTCTAGAGGGTCCATCGCGTTACTTGCACTACTTAGAACGTCGTTAAACTACGGAAAAATCCAACACTTGGAAATTTCCCGACAGGGGAAAAATTGGGTATTTATATCCGGTCGAACTTTTTAACATATTCTGAAAATTACCTGGAAAAACACAAAGACGAAATTTGATACCCCGATCGAAACACCGAAGCTCTAAAACACCCCAGAAAATCCAACTCTGGAATAATTATTAAAAATCCCCAGAAACTCCAGCACTGCAAGGTAAGAATTACTGTGTGAATATTTTTGATCAGTGGGTCCGTACGGCCGCGGAACCGCCGCACGAGCCATGCTCGTGCCGCGGAACCGCGGCAGTTTAATCGAATTATGCCATCGAATTTCACAGTAAGTCTTACATTCTCCTGCTGATTTCTCTGCATATTTTTAATATGGAAAAAACCCCATTTTTGGAAAATGTCCAGAGAGCTCATTTGGTTTAGGGTTTCGGGTTCGTTCGGGCTTCAAATTGCGTTTAGACTTCGCCTAAGGCTCTAGCTAGGCTCTGATACCAGTGAAAGGTTCCTAAGCACCCTAGTGAGGTCTCACAAGGCATCGAACATGCCAATTTCAAAAAATGGTGCCGAGAAACCCTAGACTACGGATCGTCGCTAGAATTCTAGGCGAAATATAAATCTAGTTAACAATTTAACTAATGTTAAGATGCTACAACCTTTGTAGATCCGGATACCCACTTCCTTAGCTCCACGAGGGCGTCCTCTCGCTGTCCATCTTGAACCTTGGACTCTCGTGACGGCTTCATCGGAGAAACGTGCGGAATAGGTCGTCGGCTTCGTGTCAAAGACGATCTACGTCGAGGTTGCACAAGCTCAAGCTCCGACTTCACAAAGTTGTGAAACTTGTGAAGAAAACATCCAAAACAACTTGGCAAGAGGTAGAGGGTGAAGAAATAGGAGGTGGGTTCACTTTAGAATTGGATTTATCTCACTAGATCTCAAGTTGCCATTAAAGTAGCAAGCTTGAAGAAGAAGAAGAAGAAGATGAAGATCAAGAAAGAATGATAAGTCTTCTATTTTAAAAAAAGAAACTAATATGAATACTTATCATATCTTGACCATGGTCAAGTGTAGAGATTAAACTAAGGTTAGTTGGATTGGTTAGGGTTAAGGATGAGATAAGGATGGTGGACTTTGTCAAAGCTTCAAGAAGCTTCAACATAGCTCCAAAATAAGCCACCATTCTTAACTTAATCCTTTCCAAATAAATAAACAAATAAATAAATGAAAAACCAAAACCCTAATCATCACTTAACCATGGTTTAACCCTTTACACTTAACCACATAATCAAGTATCATCAAACATGATACAAAGTAGTGCACAAAAGTATATCATATATACTTCTTGCACATCGAGTGAGAAAATCCATATAAAGTGAACCAATACTAGCTAATGCAAAACAATATATCAAATATATATAATTATGCATTAAATCATTAAATCAACATTTGATTCAATGATCCGGTCATGTCGCATATAACCGACTAGAATCCAATGTATCGATTTATCGAATGAATGATTCGATAACTAGGTCATATCGAATATAACCAATCGAAACATATATCGCGAGAATGAAATGCGGTATTATATACATGCATTATTCTCGGTCCTGCACATATCTCATATGCGCTCCTATTTCGTTTCGCTTGAACCAGGAAACCTCTGTGTAGGACTCTAAAGACTCGTCAATACGCCGGTAGCAGATGATGATCATATCAAGCACCCACAAGCCGCAAGCGGTCTGCTAAACGTAACGGCCATCCGGGTATTGAGCGATCAGAAGATCGACGAGCTAGCCCGCTCACACTCCTGCGAATCCGACCAGTAACACTTACCGTACAGTCCGGTCTCTTCGTCTGATATGTCGCATATCAAGTCTAGGGGTGGTAAACGTCAGACCCCAATAACCCGATAAGTCGTGCCGATGTGAGGCTCGTAACGGGTCGAGAAACTACTGGTAACACTTACCAGCAAATCTCTGATCAGCCCTGGCCAGGGACTTCCCTGTTACGGCCAATCGAGCACAGCGCAACATCAACCCCCAATACCGGGAGAGACGAAATCCCTCCTATCGCTCATTGCCTCCATGTGACTCGGGACTGTACCCAAAGACCACCGTTTTGCACGCCCTCATGGATGTGGTAAGGTGGAGATCAAAGCATAGTGGGAATCACACAAGACTCTATGACGATCTCGGGTCTACAGACTAACCTGTACAAGTGTCACCTGAGAACTGCCATCTGACGTGTGGTATAATACAATCTGGGAGTTCTCGGCGAGTCCGTCCAGTGTACTCAGTCTCCACTGAGCACCCGTATACCATCTCTGATGTCAAACACCAATGGATATGGGATCATCCATCGCCCATCACATGGGTCGAGAAGCGTATACGCTAGTCTACACTGGTATATCGATGCCCCATCTCGATACACCCACGACTAGGGACCTTGAAGGATGTACTTATGGACTACCATGTCCCCACTAGTATGATCTGCACCACAGTCCAGGTAGTCAAGTACATATCCTAAGGGCTTTACCAACATGTAACTATAAGACAGTATAAAGAGACTAGTGTACATGTTAAGATAAAGAGTAACCAGATAGCATACTATCATATCGAGCAAGAAAGTCATCTCTATATATATCCAAGCATCCAATATAATATACATCATCTGTACAATACTGGCCTCTAGGGCATACATACAACTAACAACAACGGTCCATCCTCAAAATCCAGAATCTTATGAGCATCTTATACAATTAGCAAACATATTCAACCGAAAACACCCTCAAAATTTCCACCAGACTACAAATCCTTTGCATACTCAAACCCCAACCAGATCAAATTAAGGGACTACTCAGACCCACAGTTTAAATCAATCAAAAATATCCAAAATCAGACATGGTGTCTTTGGATAACTACCAAATGCCAGGTCCCATGACTCCAAAAACAAAACCCCAACATGCCCAACGGCTAAAAGTTCCACAAAACAGTCTCCGTTTCCAAGAAAATTTGAGAATTACAAATAAAATTATTAATTAAACTGGGCTTTACCCATATTATTAGTCCAGTTTCCAACACCTTCTCAAACTAGACACATTTTTCTCTTATGATCATCATCAACATTTCAATTAACGAGCTTAATACTAATTAGAATGGAAATTAACTTAGACCCTGAAATCCAAAACCCCAACCCCAACCCCAACCCCAACCGCAACCCCCTGCCGAACCCCAACCCCAACCGCAGCCCCAGCCCCAGCCCGAGCCCCAGCCCGAGCCCCAGCCCCAACCCTAAGGCTAACCGCAGCCCGAGCCCGAGTCCCAACCCCAACCGCAGCCCTAGCCGCAGCCCGAGCCCCAGCCCCAACCCGAGCCCGAGCCCGAGCCCCAGCCCCAGCCCCAGCCCGCAGCCCCAATCAAAAATTTGAGTAATTGAAGATTTCGTTACCTGTGCAGAGGCGACGACGAGAACGGAGATGAGCTGACGCTGGCGACGACGAAAGCAGGCGGTGGCTACGACGAATCGGCGGCACTGGCGACGACGTGAACGACGAGAACGACGATCGATCGGCGGGAACAAGGGTTTGGGAATTTGGGTTCGTGCGAGAATTAGGAATAAAGAGCGTAGGGATCGATCTGAGCTTTTAACTTAAATCCCTATTTAGATGCCCCTATGGATAAGTCCGTAGGTTCTTAGTTTGCGGCTCCGTAGGGGCAAATAACAATATAAGATTTAATAATTTTTAAATAAATATGTAAGAACCGTAGGGGCAACCTTTTGGATCTACGGATGTCGTTATCCGTAGGGGCAACCCCCTATTTTAGTAGTGCCTTGGTGGCATATTATATCGGCTTGATCTCCTCTCAAATATGATACGTAAAGGTTGGTATTAGCAAAACATAGTCATTATATATTTTCTAATATAAGTCCAAAGAGAAAGGATAGAACCTGGATTGAGAACCATGGCACATTAAACAGATGCATATGATACTAATGTTAAAATAGTTTCAAGAAGTAAACTAATAAGAAAATGAGAGGTAAGGCGGCAGCCTAGAATGGGTTCAGATTCTAAGAGAGATTAGTTCCTAAAAAAGGATCATATGATAATGCTATTGTATAGATTTTTTATTTGGTGGTTGAATGGATATGATAAATAGTGAAGCAAGACAGATAGGAAACTCAAGTCACCGCTGATGCTTATACTTGATCAATAGAAAAATGAATAACCCGGCACACACTTACACTATATGGAAAGTAAAAAATTTCCATATCGATCATGTTAAAGTGAACAAAGGTAGATTGAAGACTGAAGGGGTTAGTTGCTAACGCAGTTCATATTCGATATATCTGAGATTTGAATGCAGGTTGTGTAGCTTCCATCGCGGATCTTCAATCGTCATGGAACTTCAACTTTCTAGACCTATACGATATCACACATGTTCAACGTGCTTCTAATTTAGCCTGTCAAATCTTAATTTTGAAAGGAAAAAGTTTGAGGTTATGGACAGAATAACTAAAAAAGATTTAAATTATCTATACATTCAACAAATTCTTTTCATAATCTACAATTGTTCTATGTGCATTCTTCATTGATTTTTCTATTTTAAACTTATGAATTTAAGTTATGGCGCTTCGCATAGTTCTAATGCCATTTTTTTTGTTGTCACGGTTTCATGGTCCTGCAATCAGACAAAACCTTTTAGAAGGGAACTTTAGCCAAGGACAAGGCAATCGAATTCAATGTAATTTATTTTCCATCAAAGAGAACATGCACATGTTATAGTTGCATTAAATTTGAGACCACCATCGCTGCCCATAAGTATAATATAATTATCTCTAGCCATATCTAGGATACAAGTAGCAACAGCAAGATAAGTTTTTACATGATTCCCCTCCCCCCCCCCCTCCCCCCCCCCCTCCCTTTTGTTGCCTTAATAACGGCGTAAAGCCCATTCTTGAAACATCCGCTGTTACTAAACATAGATACAAGAAATTTATGCAATTTACAAAATATAAAGCAGCTAGCTTATTTTCAAGGAGTGAAGCAACAGCTTGGGGTCATAATGGTTATCCACAATGCGCAGGTCATAGTGAAGTGAGCTTTTCCCTTTCATGACTTTAGTCTCTAGCATTATGATTTTAATCCGATTCTGGATACAAGTCAATTTAAGTAAATAAATTGTGGTCTGGAGGTGTCATAAATCATGCTAGGTTCTTACACAAGGCCCTTCCTACAATACAAACAACAACAAAAAGCCTTTTATCCCAAAATTTTGGGATCGACTATATGAATCTGTTTCTTCCATTTGGCTCTACTAAGGGCCGCTTTTTCAATTAAATTAACATACATTTCTTAATTGATTCTATTCATATTCGTATAGGTTTATCCCTACCCTTAGTTGCGTCATTAACTATAATTGTCATTTCTTTAAACTAGGCCATTTGTTGGTCTCCCTTGCACATATCCAAAACGTATCAATGTGTTTCTCTCATCTTCTCCACTATGGGAGCAACCTCCAGCTACAAATATACCAATTCCTTATCGTGTTATTTAGTGTATCACACTTATCCATCTTAATATTCTCATTTCAGACGTACTCATCTTTTGGTTATGTTGTTTCTCTATCAGAAATGACAGTTTTATACATGTCCTATATAATTTTCCTTTCAATTTCAAGGGTACCCTACGAACACACAACACTCTTAGAGAGCTTCTCCACTTCAACCATTCCACTCTGAATCTATGAGCTACATCTTTCTCTATTTCCCCATAATGATTGACTATAGATCCTAAACAACGGAAATGGTTATTTCTAGATATTTCTTGACTGTCAATTTGTACAAATAGAATGCAAATTGGAAGCACTTAAAAATGTTGCTGAAACTCTAGGTACTTATTTCTACATCCTAAATAACGGAAGTGTTTATTTATAGATATTTCTTGGCCATCAATTTGCTGTAAATTAGAAGCACTTATTTATAGATCCTAAACAAGGCCCTTCCTACTATATTATAGTCAAATGTTACAGGAACTGGAAGCACTTAGGTACATTTAGGTTATGATTAAGTAGTGGCAATCAGATCAGCTTTCAGCCTTTTCTTTTCACTCTTCTTAGCTTATTAATGGAGGAAAGCCCAAACTACCAGTATTCATGATAACACTAACCAAGTTCAATACAAGGCTATAGAGGTAACCACAAACGCTATTAGACAAGGTAAAATAACACACAAAACATGCAAACAACCAGCAGCATCACATGTAGACAGCAATCAAAACGAACGGAGGACACAGACAGGACACAATACGGGAATGGTGAGACGGGCTATTCTCAAGAATGTAGGACACCTCGCGAGCCGGGCTTTGGAGATGAGGCCTTTTGGTGAAGCCAAGTCAATTTCGGGCCACCAAACCCTGCAACTGATGAGAACGACGGGGAAGCGTGTATGTTGTCACACTCCCTGCCTTCCAAAGATGCCTATAGGACGGGCCAGACGCAGCAGAGCGACGACCTGGGAGCGGATTCCCCACCAGCAGGGGGACAGGAGACGGCCATCTCGAGGCACATCACGACCTACAGGCAACATCGGCGAGACCCGGGAAGGCAACCCGATTGGGAGTCAGAGGATCCATAGTACCTGCCTCCCGGACTTCATATTCATCATTTTGGAAAGTGGGGGTAAGGGATCTCTTTTCTGCAACGGACAAAAATCAGCGGGGCAGATTTGACTCGGCACAACCTAACGATACATCCAATACCAATGATCTGTGCCTACCGAGACTCGACTCCTTTCAGATATCATACTTTTCTTAGATAAAGAGCTAGTGTCAATAAAAAGGCTAATTACAGAGGTCGTCGGCGCCCTTGAAAAGATTTTCTCTCACAACCTAGCACTGGATGTGCATCCATGAACCAGCTTCTCAAGAAGAACGCGAAGCACTATAAAATTTTTGACCGATAAGTGACAAAGGAATACATTATGTTCAGCTTAAAAGGTACCTCATTCATACGCCGGTATTATCACCTCCAATCCCTGGAAGGCCACTACTCCTTTATATGTCTATTACGGACACCGCAATGGGTGCAGTCTCGGCACAACATGACGACACTGGAAAGAAGGGGGAAATTGACTTATATAGTTATAGTCAAATCCTCCTGGACTACGAAACTCGCTACACGCAAATAGAAAAGCATTGTCTTGTTGTAGTGTGGGCGACTAAAAAAATCCGTCAAACCATGCTGTCCTATCCTGTGAAGTTACTAGCTCGAATGGATCCTATCAAATAGATATTCGAAAAACCTGCTATTCTATTACTAGACGAAGATCTCGATGGCAAAGAATGTTATCTTAATTTGAAATGACTTATTTCACTCAGAAAGCAAGACAGGGGCAAGCAGTAGCAGATAGCTTAGCCAACCCCCCAGAGGAGTCATACGAACCAGTTCATACTGACTTCCCTGATGAAGATATCCTATTTTAAACCGAAGAAAATGATGAAGGGAAAACTTGGACCCGCTTTCTTCGATGGTGCACTTTACGAAACTGGAACAGGCATAGGAATCTTCCTCCTCTCACCTGAAGGAGTACTCATACCTAAAGCAACCCAATTGGTTTTTCCAGCAACCAACAACGTGGCCGAGTACGAAGCGTTCATCACGGGCTTAACAGTATCCCAACAACTAATAGCAAAAAGTCTCAAGGTCATTAGTGACTCTAAGTTAGTCATCAGTCAGGTTTTGGAATCCTGGAAAACCAAAGAACCAAGACCATTTCAAAGGCGTATCACGCTTTGGCTGAACACTTAGTCAAAGGATTTGAAGAGGTAGAATGATCGCACTTGTAGAAAGAAGAAAACAAGTTAGCAGAAGTTTTGGCCACGCTAGCGTTAGTTATTCAGTTGCCCGTATATCGCTCAATGGGATCGAGTCCCTCGTCATTGAGAAAGTCTCGACCATGAATTTACTGAAAGACATCATATCACTCAAGAGAATAATGAATGAAACCTGGAAGTAGATACGACCACAGATGACCCTAATGATGGAAATCCTTGGTTCTTTGACATTAAGAACTACCTCCAAGGTCAACATCCCGGAATATGCAACCGCAAAGGAAGCCATAAGGCTAATGTTATCAATATACGCATGCTCACGAATTGAACTCGAACCAATGCAAAAATTCCCTCTTACTAACTACTTATTGAAAGTCGGTTGTGAGGCTGTTGTCCTCCTCATTATAGTCTTGCCTGGAAAATCCTAATGAAATTAATAGAATTTCGTAAAAGAATGAACGAAATGGAAAAAGTAGATTCCGCAACTGGGTAATGCATTCGATATGATTCCACTGAGATGGAGAAATCAATGATGTCTAACGTTACCAATTATCTCGGGCGAGTCAACAATTCGGATGAGACTATGTACCCGGGTAAATATGATTTGTCTCCAAGATCTTTTGCTCATCCGATTGATCGGTAATTCGACCGACGTAAGGGCATTAGCGCTGGCCTTCCACTAAATTGAATTGAACCATTTGCTTACGAAACATATCATCGCTTCGTGCTCTTTCCTTATGCATTGATGATTACTGAAGACGCGCTTGTTGCAATAAGCCGAGCTGCTTCTCCGCTACGAGTCACTTTCGTACCGCCCCATACGCGGATAATGGAATTTCGTGCTTTGTTGCCGCGCTCGAGTCAAAGGCACGTTTTCTTACCTCGTTCTACTCAGCCATCTTAGAAAGTGGTCTTGTTCTGTTACGTCATATGATCTCCGTCCCAATTACTTATTGATATAATGACAATAGTGCATGCTTCTACGAAATGAATAGATGAGCAAAGCGCTTCACCTTTCCTATATATCGAAAGAGGATTTCCTCAGTCTATACTTATTAAGCCGTCCTCCACGAAATGAAAAAGCTCCTTGTGCATTCTTTTCAATAAAGAAGTGGTGATCGATCATCCTGACTAATTCCAACGAAGGAGAAGGACCATTCCCTTTCTGAAAGCTATCTTTCTTGCGCCGCTCAGCCACACATCTCTTTCTCTTCAAGTGAGCGATCGCTTAACATAGGCTAGCTCGGCCTCCGAAGAATTGGAGAATCCGCTTGCTTGCAGAAGGCTGGACGAAGAAGTACTTCTATAATATAACGACTTATATACAAGATCTTTTCTCTCATACTGATGCTGGCAACCTTCTTATTATTTCTAGAATCTCGTATTAGGGTGAAAATAATGAGCCTTTTCTTCTTCGATCGAGAGATTCAGCCGGTTGGTCCCGCCCTATCTCACAGATAGCGATCTTGATATATCAATCTTCTTCTTATGTGATGGATCTCTAGCAAGTTGGTGGGTGACTTCTTCGTTGGTAGAGCCTCACCACACAGACGCAGCCTAACCATTTTACGAATCATGAGATAGATTAGGACCATCCGTACAAGACCCAACCGGTTCTACGTGATCTGCACTAGAGGCACGGTAGCCTTTCATAGCAAAGCATTGCCCTTTGAAAGCGCCTCCCAATTCAATGTCGTCTTTCTAGACCAAAACCACACAAGGTTTGTGTACGATGGATGAGACAAATGATCGGTTTCAGACAGGATAAGATCGTGGATTCGCATCCCCCTGTAAAGTAAACATCTCGCTAACCGGGCCGGGTAAGTCAGCCCTTCGATCAGGACTCGAACCCGAAGACAGAGATGTACTTCTTTGACACTCGGTGAAAGACCTTATTTTAGCTATCGTCTTGTCCGGTTCACAACCTTACATCCGGAGCTAGACAAATACTACTAACGCTCCTGACTTCGTTTTGGACTTTATTATACATAATGTAACATATACGCTCACCACGGGTCGGCATGCTTTAAATGCACTTTCATCTGATTGACTCCAATTGGTTCTAAGCGTTCGTATCCCAGTAGTGCGCACATAAGCGCGTACGTTTAGTGCGACCCTCTCACTTTTCTCTGATTCGTGTGCAAAAGAAAAAGACTGAGTGCCGGATCTTGGATAGGTGTCCCGACCCAAGCCAGATACAAAATGTGAATCAGCCGAGAGGAAAAAGGGGCCAATGAGAGCAAATGCTGGGTCCAGAAATGGGGGTGAGCCATATAAAAGAAGGAAGGAGACCCAAAGCAAATCTGATGCAGGCATTTCGTCTAAGAGTAAAGAAATTGCCATGAAAGACCGTTGGAGATGTAGTTATGCCCCAAACTCAAGGAGGAGGTATGTTGAGCCGGGAGGTAGCATGGGCTACCAATAATCTTTCCTGTTAATCAATTCTAATAAAAATGATATGATTCAACCTCAGACCCTTTTGAATGTAGCAGATAACAGCGGAGCTCGAGAATTAATGTGTATTCGAATCATAGGAGCTGGTAATCACTGATATGCTCATATTGGTGACGTTATTGTTGCTGTAATCAAAGAAGCAATGCCCTCTAGAAAGATCAGAAGTAATTAGAGCTGTAATTGTACGTACATGTAAAGAGCTCAAACGTGACAACGGTATGATAATACGATATGATGACAATGCAGCGGTTGTCATTAATCAAGAAGGAAATCCAAAAGGAACTCGAGTTTTTGGCACGATTGCACGGGAATTAAGCTTACCCTGAATCTGCATTTGACTAAAATAGTTTCATTAGCACCCGAGGTATTATAAATACTTGTAGATGAAACTATGATATAGTTATAGTAGCATATCTGAAATGGATCAAATTAGTAGATTGTGTCTCACGCATATACTTTAAATAATGAATTTCATAATTAATGATTGAATAATTCAAGTAAAAAAACATGTTGATTAAATCAAAATTAGGAAGCACCAATAATTCGAATTCATTATGGGCAGAGACGCAATTGCTGATATAATAACTTCTATAAGAAATGCTGACATGAGTAAAAATGGAACGGTTCGAATAGCATCCACTAATATCACCGAAAACATTGTTAAAATACTCCTACGAGAAGGTTTTATTGAAAACGTTCGGAAACATCAGGAAAGTAACAAATTCTTCTTGGTTTCAACCTTGCTCCTGGTGTTCGAACTAGTCATTAATGGTCGGCAACATAGCTTTTCGGTATGCGTTGCGAACACTTTCATTTATTTTTAGCGTCTCATCTTCTCTGGAGAAGCTAAAATCGAACGGATAGAGCAGATAGTCCAACTACAGAACTTCTTCTTTTTCATTACTTCCATGGTCATGCCTTGTGGCACGCCAGCACCCGTACTATTGAAATGGTTCGTCAGTAGAGATGTTCCCACTGGTGCTCCTTTTTCCAATGGTACTATAATTCCAATTCCTATCCCTGAATTCCCTTTTTTGGTCTAACTACATTCCAGGAAATTCATACGCTCCATGGACAGAGCAAAAAGTGGAGTGTTGGTCAGAGCAAGCCGCCCTATTCTATTATCAAATATAATTAGTAGAAGCTCATCCGCTAGAAATGCTTTATTTCGTTTCGTTCCCGTTCTTCATTTCCTTCTTCTCGAATCCATGGGGGACTTGTCATATTTAGAATCTTTTTGCGGTATACTCTGTTTACAATTCTTTCGTACTCTCTTCTCTTTACCTCGTGATAGGTCATCGAAGCAAGAGCGGGCGCGGAGAAGGAAAGGCCAAACACTTCGGCCTAATAGGAATGAGCAACGACGAAATGACAAGATGAGGTGCCCCGGGCACCCCCATATAGAAAGAAGGGTCGAAGGTTTTGGGCCTGTAGCTTTTCCCGCCCCCCTTCGTCGAGCGGTGCTTGTTTGGGGGGTGTGCCGCCAGAAATCGGGCTTGAAGCTCTCGCCTTACCAACGAGCCGACTGCTGATGGCTGTTGGTCATGACTACTACAAAAAAGTGAAGATTCATCTTCCTATTTCACATGGAGGAGTGTGCATCTTTATGTTGGGTGTTCTTCTGTCGTGCGACCCGGTAGCTTATGTGCGACCTGTGGCCCATGCCTCCTATTTGTTCAAGGCGGGCGGCGTGAACTCTGATTCGATCCGGGTATTCAGTCCCGCCATTGAGATGCTCAGTTGTCTCCTTAACCTTGATAGGAAGATGGCTTATTCCAAAATTCGTGCATAAGGGTAAGGAACTTTGGATGAATTAATGCGAATGGGTGTAAGCCTCGTTGCTCGGAAACACCCAGTGCTGACCGCACTGAGAGAGACGAAAGCGCGGGTAATGCCAGTTGGCGAAGTGGCGTTAAGCATCCCTAGTGGTATGCAAAGAGAGGTCGTGATGATATCATCTACGTCCGTACCGCTTCTTGTGGAGTAGATCCCGCATCAAACCAACCCTTTGTTTTACCAGGGAACGGGAATTCCCACTACCGCTGGCAGGCCAGTCGGGCCGTGAGCGCGATAGGAACGGGCTTCCCAAAAAGCCAACCCCGGCCGGGGTTAACATAGAATGATAGGGACGGCCCTAAAGTTTTGTTGGCAAAGAAAGCGGGTTGCGGGCGGATAAAAGCGGACGTGGGGACTCGGGTCGGGGCGCAGCGTAACTAAGAGAGACATTCTATTTAGGTTAGGGCGAGCATGATCGTAGTTTGGGCGGGCACGAGCGATCTGGTGTCCGAGCCGATTGGTCAGATGATGACTACTGCACTTATGAGATTAGTATTAGCCGCCTATCCCGGAATGGACTGGGATGGAATTGAAAGAACGCGAAGCGCTATAGGGTCGGTTTTTTTGGGGTGGGGGAAAAAGCTTGCTTCTTCACAAGCTTATCCCCGCCCTGTTTCCTGTCCGTCCCGACCGGCAGCAGTTGGGTCTCCCCATCTCTCCTCAACTTCCTCCGGTCTTCGGCCCGAGCTGTTTGAGGCAGAAACTCGTCCCACGTACGGTTCGGAGGTCGAGCCCCACCCCCAGCAATAATGGTGAGGCTTAGGTCAACTAATACAAATAAGATACAGTTCACTCAACGATTGCCTTTAGGTCCCGCACTCCATATGGGTAAGGAGCGTTGTTGTTTGCGAGGTCTCGATCATTTACATGGACCCACTTCTCATTCCATTTGTGGTAATATGATGATTTATAAACCGTCCCTAACGAGCGATCGGTTCATGTTTGAGCATGATCAATAACTTCATGCCGACCTGTTGCCAATAAACCTTCATACCTCATATGAGAATGGAAAACTGGAGCATTTTCTGCATCGGTGGATGAAGAATCACGAACATAAGAATTTATGGTTTACCATGTTCCCAGAAAAAAGATTTTTTTCCATTCGAGAAACGACGAGCACGACTGAAGTGGCTATACATACAAATCCATTTACGGATCTATATGCTCCGATTGGAACTGGAAGTTCCAGAACTGGCGGATGGTATACTACAATAATGAAACTGCCTTTTCTTTTTAGTATTCGGATAGGATTTCTGTTGGCTTCATCGAGAGGCTCGCGTAGTTTGTTACGTCAACTCAAAAAGGAGAAGTTGCATTGGAATCGAGAAAGTTCCGTGGAGTTCATAATTGCATAAAAGGTAGTTGACTTTCGCAAGAAAACGCTCAAAGAACATGTATTGTGAGCCTTTCAAATCTCATTCCTTAACCGAGGGTTGATGCCCAAAAACACGGGGTTTAAGGATGTAAACAGCTCTTCTTTCCTGCAGTTGAACGAGTGAAAATACCTTAAACTTATGTTTTCTATGCCCAAAAACACGGGTAAGGATGAACTTGACAACTAGAATTCTACCTTAAACTTCAGGAAAAGAATGAAAGCTTATCCCACCTTTCTTTTGAATAGTTTGCCCCGTAACTTCCTGACTTATGTCACTGGAACTTCTCTGATCGATCAGATTCCATTCCCAACCTTACGTACGGGAAAGCAGTTTGCAACACCCTTCCGTAACGGGATCACATCCTGAACTTTTTCCGTTTAGGTGGAATCTCTCGAATAAGACTCATCCTTAGTCTCGTACCTCTCCTTCTTAGTTAGTAGATCTGGTTACCTTCTTAGACTTTGGGTTAGTCCCTCCCCTACTCGCTCTCAGCTGCAATACCAGCCTATGCTGCAAGACCCAAGACCAGACAGAGACTCAACCGGAACTGACATAGTTATAGTACGCTTTGGAAGACTTAGCTGGGTTACTCCCATCCCACACCCCTAACCAAGACTCGGGAATAGAAGGTTGATTCAACAACTATTGGGTAAAGCCCTGAAATTCTTTCCCTTCTATCGGAACTGGCAATAGATCTTGGAGCTGATCTCGTTTAATTGATGGGGAAACTCTTATTAATAGATCCCTTCTTTCTTCTGCCTTTGTGTCAACATCTTCTCGGATTCGGACTCGTCAGGAATCTCTGGTTGAAACCCCAAGACTCATTCGTTTAGTCAGGCTAGTCTATCTAGGAACCCCCTTCCCTGTGATCACATCCAAGATTCCACTCAACTCCCAAACCCAAGAAGTTTGCAACCTTGTTTCAACATCTTATTCCCTATACTGGTAGGCCAAGTGACTCTCATACCCGCATTCCTCTGTCAGGCATATTGTCCCTAAACCTTCCGCTGGATCTCTGTCCGGTCTTTGGTCTTCCTTAGCATCTTTTGGAATATAGGGGTTACTCTTCAGTCAATGGGAGGAATCCTCCGATCTCAGTGAAAGAAGGCTTTGTTCGAGCTAAGCAAGCAAGTAAGAAACCTTTCTGTGAAGAAACCCTTGTTAAAGCTTTTCGTCTTACCCTTCACTCAGTTCACTCCTTCAACTCAATCGTTCGCTTTGCTCACTTGACTCAATTGTTCACTTCGTTCACTTGACTTGGTCTCCGTTCCACTCGTTCAAACCGAACGGAGAGGGGAGATGTATTACTTATCCCTGAGAGAAAGGTCGCTCTGCTCCTTCAATTGACCTTCGGAGTTGACTGGAAACCCTAGTCTCTTGAGAACTCAAAAGGGCAACGATACGATTTCCAAAACTCGAAACGGCAACTCAAAGACCTACGTTCATGGTTGCCTTTGGGTAACCACTCTCTTGCGAGGTCCGGACAAGGAGTTTTTCCTACTTTTGGGGCTTGACCGAGGGCACTTTAGACTACTTTATTATCTTGCCATTAGTGAAAGACTAAAAAACCAGTCCCGACACTGAGTTCCCAGGCGCAACCAGACACTACAGCAGAGTAGAAAAACCCTCTAAGAAAGACCAACCGTAGGCCAATGCAGCAATAGGAGGGCATACCCCCTTCAAGAGACCATAAGAACGATCGGGTGGCGGGCGGGAGCAACAAAAACATTGAGATTTGCTTGTTCAGAGATGCGTCAAAGTACACCTATGAAAGTGGATTGCAAGGGTTCAGGCACCAATGCATTAATAAAGAATAACCAACCAGAAGCACTTTTCAGGGAGCGTAGAAAGAAGGATTGGTCCTACTATCTATGGGCAGGAAAACAGCCTTAAAGTGGCTCTGGATGACCTTTAGGTAACAGGCCCCGGGAAGGACCTTTCTCGCTCGAAGGAACTAGGAAAAGAACGTCCCACTACGAATTCCTATCCCATTAAGACAATACAGATAAGGGTTAGATTAGTTCCAAGTCTAACTTTGAAAGCATACGCATTGGCTGTAAAGCAAACCCTTTGGCTCTCGGCTTTCTGCTTGGATATATCTTTTCTTTCCTCTCAAAAGATGTGTTACCTAACTCACTATGTCCTTTGTTGAATACCCATTTCCAGGAGCGGGAACCTTGAATGGAAAACCCTGTATCCTTCCCCCTCGAAATGTCTTTCGCTGACCGACCCTATCCACATCCTTTTCAGAATACCAGATCAAGAGATGAATTAGCGGATCACAGGGCTAAGTCGAAGCATGTCTGAACCTTCTTTAGTAGTGAGCCGTACCGAGTAGCTCCTAGCAAGGGCTTAAAGATCACAGTAATGCCTGCCTAAACTTTCCTTGGGTACGAATGTCATGTTCATAGCTGCTTTCTCTAGACACCATGGAAAAGATCACTGATGAGCTCAATCTCTAAGTGTGAAATTGCTTACATAGTCAAACCTCCTCTTTTTGAGTAATAATAAGACGAGGTCAACAATTCTCATTTCTTAGTTAAAGAAAGCTAATTATTGAAACCAGGGGGAAGGGAGGGCAAGAAAGTCAGGTTAGAATAGAACTAGCGGACATGAGAAAGAGTTTAGATATCCACGACTTATTCAATAATTCGATAGAGAATCGAACAAGTTGCGGGAAAGAGCTGGTGGTATAGAGTATAATAAGAGAAAGCTTTTAGGTGTTCTCTGTCCCTCTTCCTAGAAATAGAAAAAGAGAAGAACTCTTTCTGAGCGCTAAGCACTAAGCTAGGGTTGCTACTGGTTTTGAAGTCCTCGATGAACCGAGCCGGGTTAGCAGTTCCCGTTCCACCTTTCGGCTTAGTTACTCTCTCGTCGTTCCTGAGAGCGGATTAAAGGATTGAAGAAGAAGAGTTGCTACGTGTAAGATAAAAAACACTTTGAACCTCTAAGAAAAGAAGAAGGTGCCTTCTTAGATTACATGGCCAGGTTAGGCTTTCGGTTTCATACCAATCTCCCTATTCTGGTAGTGTTAAAAGCAATAAGATAAGTATGGGTGATGACCTATTCTTTCAACACAGTCAACATCCTCGGTTTAGCAATCAAGTGACCAGTTCAATCATAGGTATTCGTTCTTTGAGTCGGTTTAGTTACAATCTCAGTCCACGGTGCATCCCGAGCACCATTAGTCTCATAATCTTCCCTTTCCTTTCATCTCTCCAAATGTGCATATTAAGTCAATCAATTTCCTTGCCTTTGTTCTTCTTCTTTGACTTTCTGCTTTTACTCTTGCTCATGTCTGACTGGCCTAGCTCGAAATGCCAGGCCTCATTGACCATGGTTTAGGTTTCTTGCGCAGCTCCTTCGGACCCTCTGTGGTATGATCTTATGCTTGAATAACTTGCTTAAGGTGAGCAGTCCTCATCATTAAGAGTAGGAAAAGGTAACAATACTATTTATCTGAAGCTACGTAGAAAACCTTCAACAGATTTACAGTCTGTCGCTTTTGACCAATCGACCACTTGTTCTTGTTAGTCTTGCTACACGACACGAGTCTAGGGTGAAGTTGAAGCAGACACGGTCAAGTGAAGTCGACTTCACAAGTGATTCAACATACCATGGAGTATATATATAAAGATGAGATTTAGCCGGTCCTTGCTTACTATAAATCTATGAGTATGAGTCAGGAGCCTTTGTTTGAGCTTTCTTTCAAAGACCTAACGTCGTAGCCTGCTTCAAGGTTAAATTTGGCCTTATATCTCGGTCCTCAAGTGAGGCTATATGTCTAAGCTAAGCTGTGTCGATCCCCGGATCACAAGCTGGTTCTGTGTGCCACCCATGGACATGGCATCTATCGCCTAATGAACTAAGTTCGTATCCAACCCACCTGGACTGCTTTACATCATATCATGGATGAGCTACTCAACTAGGCGGATAGGGTTGGTCTGACTTGCTCGGTGCCTACTACTGAGTGATTAGATGGATGCCAGTCATTATGGAATCCTAAAATGTATTCTGGAGAAGGAACAGGGGTTGTGTAGTAGCTACCAAGACAGCTGAGGCATGCCACTTTACTTGCTTTGGAGTGGTTCGGTTACCGACCACAAAAATCCCGGCACATAGAATATCTCCTCATGAGCCTTTCGCAGACTGGATGGACTTTAGCCTAGGTGTTCTCCGGAGGTGAGGTGATTTAGATAGAAGATAAAGATACATGGATCGCCCTTTCATTGAACTGCTATATTCCGATGCACCTATAGCAACGGGTATACCATATAGTCTCTTTTCGGATGGAGCTTTTCTAGGATCAGACGCGAGCTAAGGCACCAGAGCGTCCCCGATGGGCCAATCCCTCAAGGTATGTTCTTTCAATCCTGCCCGGATTGAGTATCAACGAAGATTTTTTCACAATGCTAGCACCCTCAGAGTTGAGTTTTGATTGAGAACAGCTAAGGTGAAGAGCAAAGAGTTGAGTTACTTTATTTCCGAAGAAGTCAAAGTCTATTTCTCGGATCGGGACTTAGGTATTAACCCAGCCCGGTTCGTTTAAAAGAAGATCTTCCCTTGCGTACTTTTTTCGGGTAGGCGAGACAGGTAACTTACTGAGTTCATCAATTCCGCTATTGAGTGAGGCCATCCTTAACTTAATAATATAATTGACTTGCTTACTCGTGCCGGGTAAGGAGACAGACACGAAAGAAAGTCATAGCTATGGTCAGATGGTGGATGATTGAAAGCAGCTTGGACAGTCTGACTCAACACTATGTGATAGCGGAGTTGGATGCTTGGAAGATCGGCCTCCGTCTCCTGAATGCTTTAAAGAAAAGTGCGTAAGATCGGCCGCTCCTTGATGGTATTCAGATAGGTTGGGTAGCGTAGGTGGGCTTCAATTCATTCTCTACGAAATGTTGTTTGCGGGCCTTGGTCAGTGTAAGATCTTGCGCCAAAGAGAACCTCTTAGATAGCTAAGTAGCCACTTGTGACAGAGGAATCAATTTCTTATTTGCTGAATCTAAAACAAGATCCTTGCTCTATTTTCACTTCCCGATTTTGCAATACAGCGAATCGTGGTTGGCAGCCGGGACCTTTCCTTACAATTTTTGGCTCAAGTTCCAGTGGTGGGATTTGTGCGTGGGAGATCGAAGCCCGCGTACTTATCTCCACAAGCAGCTCTGTAGTCTAAGAGTATATACCGGTACCGCTGGCCAATCGTTCTACCAGAGTATAGACAGATGCCCTCAGATCGTCCTAACGATGCCTATAGCAAGGGTGTCTACCTAGAGTGCAGAGGCAGCTGATAACGAATTGGAATGAGAAGACGAAGACGAGTGTGACTTGGAGTTATAATTAGCACTTTTTGAAGGTAAATTAGACTTTGAATTTGTTTATTACAGTGGGAATTCAAAAAAAATATGAATTTACATTAGAAGCGTTATCTATCTATCCAGCACGAGCTCAGAATAAGCAAAAAACTCAGGCTAAGACCCTCCCCATTACTGCACAACTGAATAGCTATTTTCTAAAAGGAATGTAAGCGGCACTCCCATAAAGCTGAAATCGCACAGTCGCTTAAGATACGTCATAATAAAAGAATCCCAAAACTGACTAACATACTCTTTGACGTGATGATGCTGAGAGAAAGGACCGGAGAACGCTGGATACAAGGCGAGGAAGGCCGCAGAAAGAAAGGCTAGAGAGGCTGCTGAGCAAGAAGCAAAGATGGATGCGGAGAAAGAAACTGTGGAACCAGTTGCTCAGGAGAAAACCATCCATGTGCATGATGCCAGTGGCGATGAACACATCCAGCCGAAGCCAATAGCAATCAGCACTCCGGCCATGGTCTTAGAGGCAATGGCGAAAATTGTGGAGGATAGGTTGGAAGGAGAACAAGCAACCATTCCAATCATTGAAGAACCGTTGCCAACAAGGAGTGTTGAACTAGTTGCCCAGGATGAGCCCATTGCAGCCTTGATTGAAACGTTTTCTGATGTGTAAAATAAACTTGTAAAGATATCACAATCAAAAAATTATATTGACCGCAATCAAACCACGGTGTCGGATGTAGTTAATGAATGAGTGCGGATCGTCCTCAGGGATTGTGCAATTCAATTGTATTATGATACGTTTGAAATGAAATGTTAAGAAACAATAAACGAAAACATGATTCAAGAATTATTTGTATTCGAGTGTCACTATTCTTTACTCAAGAATCAAGAAACTATAAACAATCAAGAATCGGTTGTTTTGATAGTATTTCCAATCAACAATCAAGAATATAAGGGAGGCTCGTAGGAATCGATCGGATCTTTAGACGTGATGTAATCTAAAGGGTTTCGTGTTCTTGTCTTTCGAAGAATTGATACTAGATCAATGGCGATCGACGAGAGTTAGGGTTTTCTTGATGAAATTAGGGTTTCATCTCTTAACCCTTGTTCTTTCGAGGATACCATTTATATTCTAGCCTCTAGCAATCTCAAGAAACGATCGGAACTCCCCAATCTCGAGCGATGTCGATCAAGAAAGCATCGCAACGAATTGGGTCGTCGATTCTTGAACTTGCTAGGGTTTACAAACTCGTGGGATTCAAGAATCGATTACAAATTTGTTACATCATCATACTAAAGATCGTTTCGACTCCCCGACGAGCGGAGTTTTATTCACACATCACCACAAAGACAATATTCAAGAATAGTAATGATAACATGATGCGGAATTTAAAGAAAACAAGATAAAAGAATATCACCTTTTATTTAATCAACAATTTCAATACATTCTTTCAAGAATCTACAAGAAGAAGAAATCGATCGTTGACTCGGCTTCGCTCGTCTCCGTGGATCGTGGATCTACTTTGATCTCTTGCCCGATTGAAGATCGGCTCGGCTCATAAAAGGGTTGAAGGCATCTTGCTTGGCTTGCACTCAAGATCTTGAATTGTGGTTGGATTTAGGGTTAGGGTTTCCTACAAGCTCTCTCACTAAACTTGAGGAAGAGGGGATGAAGAAAGAGATTGATTTTCTAAACTTCAATCAAGGTTGAATAATATTTTCTAACATGAGAAATGAGTGAGCCTAGGGTCTTATTTATAGAACTCCCAAACCCTAGGTTAGATTTGAATTAGAACTTTCCCTCCCAAAGTTTGTTGAAGGGTTTCTAGAAGGAGTTTGTTAGGAGTTAGCTTAGGGTTTAAGCTAGGGTTTAGGGAAAGTTCTAGAATGATTAGGCTAGTTTAGGTGTTTGCTGATCTGGAGGAAGTATCTGGCATATTCTGGAAGTTTGTGTGCATTTCTGAGCTGTAGCCACTGAAACAGGAATTTTGGTGCCAAAATTCCTTGATGACGTCACCAGTATGCCGCGCTTCCGCCGCATTTACCCTATATATGCCGCGCTTCCGCGGTCTGTTGGTGGCCTTGGGATCTGTGTCTTCTGCAGTGGTCTTGTACTGCTGTTTTTAGCTTCCTTTGATGTTTAGATTTGTACTTCCTCTTCTGTGTTGATACCAGATTTGAGTTAAGTGAATTTACGAGCAATTGTAATGGTCGAGCAATGTAATGATCGAGCAAGCTTCTCTTTTCCTGCATAGACTTCGAAACAGGGGTTGCAAGATATAGAAAATATGCTATGTAATGCAATGCAGTCAATTTCCCTCGAAATGATGGTTTTAAGGTCGAATACATGTAATCTGATATTTTGCGACCGATTTGCTAATATGTAGAATATGAATACCGTACACTTCTATATGGATGCAGATGATATGGAAATTGCCTGTTAAAATATGCAATATTTTCGACTGATCAAATACCCCCAAACTTAATTTCGATCGTCTCGAGAGAATGTTTTATTAAAAAGAGAGAAGGAGAAAATAAAGAAAGAGAAAAACCAACTAGCACACTTTCGTAGGCAACACGATTGCACTGAGCATGTGCAACAAGCCTTTAAACCTCTAGGTGTCCCTAGTAGGAGGAGTGTTGTCTCCTGAGGGTTTTCAGCGGATTGCACCCACAAAATCCAATAATAAAAGCAAGATCATGAATATTACATTTAAAGAAGAGAATTGTAAAAGAAAAACTTTGAAAATTAGGGTTTCCAACTAAGCTAGCTTTTCGGTTGTCATGAGCCCTATCTTAATGGTCATGAAAAGATGTTAGAAATCACGTCCTCCCTCAATAAAACATCGTCTTATTCTTCATTCCTATCTGTATTCCAAACATCGATCATATAACCCTGCGTGTGTGTAAAGACATCCCTACACCTGGAGAATTCAATTCAAGCTATCATACCCTTGTCCATCGGCCTCAGTACTTCTTGGCAAACGAGATTGCTTACACACTTTCATGCGACCGTTAATACTTCTTGAGGTACTAACCGACCGATTACTAATGTGCTTGCATGCTTGGTGTATTTTCCTCGTCTTGCACCACCTCAGGCATAGCAGTGACTCCCAGACCAGTTGACCTTGGGGCACTAGGTGAAGAAGCACCCTTTTGCTATATATTTTTATTGCCCTTGGTGATAACAAAACCAGTATCCATTTTTCTCACCACTTTGAAACACATATTTTTTTTTTTCATACTTTTGGCTTTAAGACAAGAGCATTTCAAGGTATCCTCTACTATCCCAGGCTTCAAGACGTGTGTAAGTGCGAATAGCAGGGTAGCAACGTTCAAAATGTTTGGCTTCCAGTATAGAAACTATTTTTCAGACTTATTTTTATCCTCAGATTAGTGACGTCTTTCATCTTACTAACCCTTGGGACAACGGCTCATAACTACTTATTACTAGTTCGTATAAGAAAACTTCTAATTTTCTTAGTTTTCTTAAATTTTTCTAATCTCATGGATGCAATTTTTCACTATCTAAACTTTCATTATCTTATTTATATACAAAAAGGTGTAAATATTAAAATTATTTTTATATTTGAAAATTTTTAAATTTTTATGGGTTTTGAAAATTTTTCAATTTTTATAGATTTTTAAAAGAAATGTTTTGTGCTTATGCAGATGATATGCAAATGATGCGAAAATAAGCACAAACCTCCCCCAAACTTGTTTTCAACAGTGTCCTCACTGTTGCCGACAGCTATATCTACAAAACCTGTAAATCTGGGGGGAATTATTAGTGGGGGCAAAATATATAAGTGAAGAACTTCCCCCAAACTTATCTTTCACTCACCTTCATTCAAAAGATGATGCAATGATATACAGGATATGAAGGTGAGACGGAGGAATTTTAATCCAAATAAACTGGCTCTTGTAAGAACAAGAGCTCCTCCGTGGGGTCAGTGGAAAAATACGGCTTTAGTCTATGTCCATTTACTTTGAAAACTGTGCCGTTTGTAACATTTTCTACTTCTACTGCCCCGTGCGGGAATACAGACCGCACAACAAAAGGTCCCTTCCAACGAGATCGGAGCTTACCCGCATGAAGGTGTAAACGTGAATCATAAAGAAGGACTTGTTGACCAGGTAAAAATGTTTTCCTTAAAATGCTTTTATCGTGAAAAACCTTAGTCCTATTCTTTGTGATTACAGCATTATCATAAGCTTCATCGCGGAGTTCGCTTAGCTCGTTAAGTTGCAGCTTCCGAAAGTTGCAAGCAAGGTTTAGATCAAAATTTATTTCCTTTATAGCCCACAATGCTTTATGCTCTATCTCAACAGGTAGATGACATGCTTTACCAAAAACTATCCTATATGGAGACATTCCTAGGTCGGTCTTATATGCAGTCCTGAATGCCCAAAGAGCATCCGTCAATTTGGTCGACCAGTCTTTTCTATTCTTGGCAACAGTTTTCTCCAGGATAAGTTTGATTTGTCTGTTTGAGATCTCAGCCTGCCCGCTTGTTTGGGGGTGATAGGGTGTAGAAAGTCGGTGGTTGATTGAGTATTTTCGCATCAGAGTCTCGAAAGACCTGTTGCAGAAATGTGTCCCATTATCGCTAATGATAGCGCGTGGGTGTCCAAATCGCGAAAAGATATTCTCTTTTAAGAACTTAATGACAACTTTCCTGTCATTAGTGCGACATGGAATGGCTTCTACCCACTTTGAGACATAATCAACCGCCAGCAAAATGTACAGATTCCCAAAGGAGTTGGGAAAAGGACCCATAAAATCAATGCCCCAAACATCAAACATTTCAACAACCAGAATGGGTTGCTGAGGCATTTCATTCCTCTGGGATATTCTACCCGTATACTGACATTGTGTACAGGTTTTGCAATACTCAAATGCGTCCTTGAATAAGGTCGGCCAATAAAATCCACATTGCAAAACCTTTTCCGCTGTCTTTCTAGGACCAAAGTGACCCCCACAAGCCTGATCATGACAAAATGAAAGAACACTCTTGAACTCTTCATTTGGGACGCACCGGCGAATGATCTGATCAGGACAATATTTAAACAAATAGGGCTCGTCCCAGTAAAAGTGTTTTACTTGGGAAAGAAAACGATATTTGTCCTGTTTTGACCAATCGCTCGGTATAAGTCCTGTGGCATGATAGTTCACAATATCCCTGAACCATGGTTCATCGGATATGCTCAAGAGTTGTTCATCAGGGAATGAGTCATTGATCGGCAGGGTCACAGGAGAAGAAACGATGCGTGAAAGGTGGTCAGCTACTACGTTTTCACATCCTTTCTTATCTTTGATAACAAGATCAAATTCTTGTAACAGTAGGATCCAACGTATTAGTCGACCTTTTGCATCTTTCTTCGCCAGAAGATGTTTCAAAGCGGAATGGTCAGTATATACAACTATAGGTGAGCCGATTAAGTAAGGCCTGAATTTTTCTAATGCAAATACAACCGCTAAAAGCTCTTTCTCGGTGGTTGTATAATTGATTTGCGCATCATTCAGGGTCTTACTGGCATAGTAAATCACGTGTGGCATCTTATCGATGTGCTGTCCTAAGACTGCACCTACTGCAAAATCAGATGCGTCACACATCAGCTCAAAGGGGTAGTCCCAATTTGGTGATGATAAAACGGGGGCTGTGGTGAGTGAGTGTTTAAGTGAGTCGAAAGCTGTCTCGCAATCCGAGTCAAAGTGGAAGGTCGTATCCTTGGCCAGGAGTAGTGTTAAAGGTCTAGCAATTTTGCTAAAGTCCTTTATGAATCTCCTATAAAAGCCTGCATGGCCAAGGAAAGAGCGAATATCTTTGACGCTTTTGGGATGAGGCAGATTTTGAATGACATCTACTTTAGCTCTGTCAACCTCAATGCCTTTTTGTGAAATGACATGTCCAAGGACTATTCCTTCTTGGACCATAAAATGGCATTTTTCCCAGTTCAATGTCAAGTTCTTCTCTTTGCAACGAGTAAGAACAGCGTCTAGATTCGCTAGGCAATCAGAAAAAGAGTCTCCAAAAATCGAGAAGTCGTCCATAAAGATCTCCAAAAAATTCTCTACCATATCAGAGAATATCCCCATCATACACCGCTGAAAGGTAGCGGGAGCATTGCATAACCCAAAGGGCATGCGACTGTAAGCAAAGGTACCAAAAGGACAAGTAAAAGTGGTTTTATCTTGATCCTTTTTGGCGATGGGGACCTGATTGTAGCCTGAGTATCCGTCCATAAAACAATAAAACTCTCGTCCCGCTAAGCGTTCCAGCATTTGATCAATAAATGGTAGAGGAAAATGGTCTTTCCTCGTAGCAGCGTTGAGTTTTCTATAATCAATGCATACACGCCACCCCGTTTGGGCGCGTGTCTGAATCAACTCATTCGCCTCATTTGTGATAACTGTGATGCCGGATTTCTTAGGAACGACATGTATAGGACTCACCCACTGGCTATCGGAGATTGGGTATATAATACCACTATCTAAGCACTTGACGATTTCTTTCATGACAGCTTCCTTCATGACGGGATTCAACCGTCTCTGTGGTTCTCGGGTTGGTCTGGCATCATCCATCACATGTATATGATGTTCAACTATCAAGGGACTAATCCCTTTGATGTCCGCCATACTCCAACCAAACGCCTCTTTATTAGATTTCAATACCGATAAAAGGGCATTCTCTTGCTCTGATGCAAGAGAAGCGGAAATGATAACCGGTAATGACTCGTTCTCACCAAGATATGCATATTTCAGGTGAGAAGGTAAAACTTTGAGATCTAACTCAGGCGGAGAAATGATAGAAGGAAGGGTCATAGATTGATTTTTGGATCTACAAAGAAGCTCAGAGCCTGTGAAAGATACAGACTCGGGTGGAGAAAAGTCAGAAGTGCAGGACTCATGTGTAGCTAAAGTGTCCTCACTAAGATCATGTGTGAAATCAAACAGAGATGTGCTAATGTCATCGAGATCAGTCAAGCAAAGATCCTCAGCTCCACAACTATCGGGAGCGATCTCATGGACAGAGCATACATCTAAAATATGAGCAGAGGGTTCTGACGGCTGACTTCCAACTCTATAGATATTTAGTTCAATGGTCATATTTCCAAATGATAAATTCATTGAACCATTTCTACAGTTTATAACAGCGTTGGAAGTGGCAAGGAAAGGACGACCTAAAATCACCGGAATTTGGCCCCGGGGGTTTGCTACAGGATGTGTGTCGAGCACAATGAAGTCTACGGGGAAAACAAATTCCCCGACCTTTATCAGCACATCCTCTAATTCACCCCTTGGTTTGGTGATAGATCGGTCTGCCATCTGGAGAGTGCAATGAGCAGGTTTCAGCTCTCCAATCCCTAATTGCTCATAGACAGAATAAGGTAACAGGTTAACACTCGCGCCAAGGTCTAACAGAGCACGATTTATGTTTTTACCCCCAATCGAAATCGATATCGTAGGACAACCTGGGTCCTTTCTTTTCTTTGGAAGCTGGGGTATAAAAGCAGTGCTGATGTTATTAGACATAAAGACCTTCTTCGGCACTTGGGTCTTCCTCTTCCTAGTGCACAAGTCCTTTAGAATCTTCGCATAAGCGGGGACTTGCTGAATCGCATCTAAGAGAGGGATATTGATGTTAACCTGTTTGAACATCTCTAAAATTTTCTCCATATGAGGACTCGTTCTATTAGCCCTTAGCCGGTTCGGGTAAGGTGCTTTCGCAATAAGCGCGGGGTCCATCATAGGAGAAGGAAAGGGGGGTAGACGAGGTCCCAAAGGAGGTGTGGGGACCGTCTGTGGAGAACTATAAGGGTTGGATGAAGGTGTTGAGCCTAAAGGGAAATGGAGAATAGGCTCGTGCGAAGGTGGTTTGGTAGAAGAAGAAGGATCAGAAGGTGAAGTGTGTGTATGTGGGAAAGACTCAGCCGGGGTGTTGATATGATTTTCAGTATTATCAATATCTTCCCCGACATGATTGTTCAGCACTCTTCCCGATCTCAACGTTGTGATGGCATTTACATTGTAATGCCCAGGATTCTGTAGGGGTTGAGAGGGAAGTTTCCCTTTTTCTCTCGCACTCATTTCGGCTTTTAAGCGTGCGATTTCAGCTTCCATCGTGCGAATACTCTCAGCTTGGGACGCTGAGTTTTTCTTTATTTCACTGACGGAAGATCTAACTTCAGTCGAAACATCCATGAAATTTGATAAAAGTGATTTCATGGTTTGAGTGAATTGAGAGAACTCGTCAGAACAGGGCTGCATAGGATTAGACTGTGCAGGAGTGTTGCCCTGGTTTTGGAAATTTTGTGACTGGTAGGGGTGCTGAGTGAGTTGTAGGGGTTGCTGTTGTGGTGGAGGAAGAGCCCGTTGAAATTGATTCGTGTTCGGAACCGTGTTTTGAGATTGTGATTGGTTCCAAGCAAAATTCGGGTGGTTCCTCCAACCCTGATTGTAACTGGAAGAATATGGATCGTTTCGAGGTCTTTGAAATGCGGCATTAGAATGCTCTTGACCTTGAAACGCAGAGTTTAATGGACATTCTTCCGTTAAATGTGACGGATCAGAACAGCACCCGCAAACAGTTTTGGGGAGCGACATTGGGTTTAGGGAGGCTGCTGCAAATTTGTGTTCCATAGCGTCGAGCTTCTTTTGCATTGCTGCCATTTCAGCTCGGACACCTATGGACACATCTATTTGGTGTACGCCACCCCTATTCAATGGTTGTGTTCCACTCTCCCAAATTAGTGACTTTTCAGCGAACTCTTCTAAGTATCGCCAGGCTTCCCCGTCATCTTTGGTCATAAATGTACCTTGACACATGTTTTCAAGGCTCTGTTTAGTGCTAGGGTTACTGCCCTCATATATGATTCGGCAAAGCTCCCATCTCGGGATGCCGTGATGAGGACATTGAACCAATAGATCCTTGAAACGTTCAAAGTATTTTGAAAATGGTTCGGCAGGGAGCTGGGCAAATTGGTTCAGTTCGCTACGGATTCGAGCCGTCTTTTGGACTGGGTAAAATTTCTTAAGGAATGCAGCGACGAATTCTTCCCAATTCGTAATAGAGTGTGCGGTGGTGTTATATAGCCACTTCTCGGCTATATCGCACAAAGTAAATGGAAGAAGTCGTAAACGCATCGCATCCACTGAAAGTTGAGACGTACCCATCATTGCGCAAACGTTTTCAAATTTGGTAATGAAAACGTAAGCGTCCTCGGTCTCGAGTCCGTGGTATTTGGGTAAAAGATTGATATACTGGGGCTTTATCTCAAAATTATCCCCATTGGCTGGTGGTGTGGATAAGCAGGTCGAAAGAGGACCTCTATGTGGATAGCATCTTTCCTGGAGAGAAATGTGGGGTGGAGTAGGATTCTGCGCACCAACGGACGGTGGCAGATTAGGGTTAAAGAAGTTTGATGGATTCGGATCCATCGGTGTGGGTGTGGTAGTGGGTAAAGAAAAGGTAAATGGAGAATTACCGACTTCGGAGTCGATAGGAGGTACGCGGACTAAACGGGCACTAGAATCCCGTGTCCAGCCTATCTTGTACTAAAAAGGGTTAGTACAAGTGGCAGCGTTGACTTATAATTAGGGGTAAAATGAATGCGGTGCTTGCTTTAAAAAGGGACGGATTTTGAAAAAATGATGCGACAAAACAAATGCAGCACACAAACCCTAGAATCTAATGGTCACCTAGGTCCGATCTCTAGACCGCTCCTAACTGCCAAAAGACAAGCCGCAGGATAGAATCCTCCACTGCCTCTTTGTCCCCCTGTGGCCGGATAAGTGCCAGGTAAGTGGGAAGGAACCACCACTACAGTGGACCTAATTAATAACCACTAGCCTTAGACACACTCGCCTTAGGCACCACAAGAAAACGCGGATAAGCAATGAATTACCCACGACCTTCTCTTGTCCTATTGAGCGCGACAGTCCTTAGAGTCTTCTCTAGATTTCTTTTAGTTAATGGAGGTAATGCGGATGCAAGTTTGACGATTTTCGGGGCCTAGGAAGGGTAATGAAATCCCCACCTAATTTGGATTTGGCCGTGCCCCTTAAATTTCCGTATTAGAATGCAAACAACCAAGAAATCAAAATCACACACAATTTTTATTTTGCTTTTGCGCGCTGCGATTTATTTGCAAAGAATCCTGCAGCAAAGGGTTAATTGGAGCTAAAAAGGGAGAGGGGAGAGAGACAGAAAATACCTGCACTGAAAATATTTCAGTGATCCCTCAAGACTGCGGCGCTTCCGCCGCAATATGCATGTATATGCCGCGCTTCCGCGGCTTGATGATGGATTCACTGTACCAAAATTTTTCAGCTGCTTCCTGTTCCTATCTCCAGCTCTCTGGTATATCCCAAATAATTTTTCAACAGCACAAAATGCTCCAGATCACCTTGCAGTCAAATTACAACACACGTGTAAGAGTTTGTACGAATTTTGATTTCAAGAAGTAAAACGTAATAATTCTTTCACTTCAAACTATAAATGCAAATGAATTAGCGCGATCCCCGGCAACGGCGCCATTTTGATTGAAATGTTTTCTGATGTGTAAAATAAACTTGTAAAGATATCACAATCAAAAAATTATATTGACCGCAATCAAACCACGGTGTCGGATGTAGTTAATGAATGAGTGCGGATCGTCCTCAGGGATTGTGCAATTCAATTGTATTATGATACGTTTGAAATGAAATGTTAAGAAACAATAAACGAAAACATGATTCAAGAATTATTTGTATTCGAGTGTCACTATTCTTTACTCAAGAATCAAGAAACTATAAACAATCAAGAATCGGTTGTTTTGATAGTATTTCCAATCAACAATCAAGAATATAAGGGAGGCTCGTAGGAATCGATCGGATCTTTAGACGTGATGTAATCTAAAGGGTTTCGTGTTCTTGTCTTTCGAAGAATTGATACTAGATCAATGGCGATCGACGAGAGTTAGGGTTTTCTTGATGAAATTAGGGTTTCATCTCTTAACCCTTGTTCTTTCGAGGATACCATTTATATTCTAGCCTCTAGCAATCTCAAGAAACGATCGGAACTCCCCAATCTCGAGCGATGTCGATCAAGAAAGCATCGCAACGAATTGGGTCGTCGATTCTTGAACTTGCTAGGGTTTACAAACTCGTGGGATTCAAGAATCGATTACAAATTTGTTACATCATCATACTAAAGATCGTTTCGACTCCCCGACGAGCGGAGTTTTATTCACACATCACCACAAAGACAATATTCAAGAATAGTAATGATAACATGATGCGGAATTTAAAGAAAACAAGATAAAAGAATATCACCTTTTATTTAATCAACAATTTCAATACATTCTTTCAAGAATCTACAAGAAGAAGAAATCGATCGTTGACTCGGCTTCGCTCGTCTCCGTGGATCGTGGATCTACTTTGATCTCTTGCCCGATTGAAGATCGGCTCGGCTCATAAAAGGGTTGAAGGCATCTTGCTTGGCTTGCACTCAAGATCTTGAATTGTGGTTGGATTTAGGGTTAGGGTTTCCTACAAGCTCTCTCACTAAACTTGAGGAAGAGGGGATGAAGAAAGAGATTGATTTTCTAAACTTCAATCAAGGTTGAATAATATTTTCTAACATGAGAAATGAGTGAGCCTAGGGTCTTATTTATAGAACTCCCAAACCCTAGGTTAGATTTGAATTAGAACTTTCCCTCCCAAAGTTTGTTGAAGGGTTTCTAGAAGGAGTTTGTTAGGAGTTAGCTTAGGGTTTAAGCTAGGGTTTAGGGAAAGTTCTAGAATGATTAGGCTAGTTTAGGTGTTTGCTGATCTGGAGGAAGTATCTGGCATATTCTGGAAGTTTGTGTGCATTTCTGAGCTGTAGCCACTGAAACAGGAATTTTGGTGCCAAAATTCCTTGATGACGTCACCAGTATGCCGCGCTTCCGCCGCATTTACCCTATATATGCCGCGCTTCCGCGGTCTGTTGGTGGCCTTGGGATCTGTGTCTTCTGCAGTGGTCTTGTACTGCTGTTTTTAGCTTCCTTTGATGTTTAGATTTGTACTTCCTCTTCTGTGTTGATACCAGATTTGAGTTAAGTGAATTTACGAGCAATTGTAATGGTCGAGCAATGTAATGATCGAGCAAGCTTCTCTTTTCCTGCATAGACTTCGAAACAGGGGTTGCAAGATATAGAAAATATGCTATGTAATGCAATGCAGTCAATTTCCCTCGAAATGATGGTTTTAAGGTCGAATACATGTAATCTGATATTTTGCGACCGATTTGCTAATATGTAGAATATGAATACCGTACACTTCTATATGGATGCAGATGATATGGAAATTGCCTGTTAAAATATGCAATATTTTCGACTGATCAAGCCTCTAGCATGGCCAAGTCACCAACCTGTGAGGAATAAGTAGCAGCTCTAACTGCTGAAGATGTAGGAGATGCTGCATAAAAGAATGATGCACAGGTTGGTGGCAACGACCGGGATGGGTGTAGATTTGCAAACAGATATCCCCCCCCCGCGCAAACAACGTCCATGATGACAGAAAGCCTCCTGCTATAGCACCCACTGAAGGTCGAGATAGGGAACCAACCATCGGTAGAGGCTACTCCGGAGGAGGTTCAGGTTGAGGCTTCTGCCAAGGAAGCAGAACAAGTCAAGATGATATGGCAAAAAAACTTCCAGCTGCTTCAGATATTGCTCTTGTTGCTCAGTCAGTCACTGTGGAGCACGCCGGAGCTCAGGGAAGGGAAGAATCATTAGTGGAAAATACTCCAGAGGCAGTGAGTTGATGAACTCCCCACACTCAAGAGCAAAGAAAGACCCATTGTTGAGCTTCCTCCTTCTTCGGTTGCTAATGAACAGGTCGAAGAACACATCTCCGGAGCAATGACCAATCGAGTCCGGAGCACACACTCGGCGCAAATAACTTCTCTTTCCAACATGCAAGGGATGAGCTAGACTGAATATAGCATGCTCAATTGGTTTTCATAACGCGTGCTATATTTAGAAGCCTTGCATATAATCCGTTTTCTTACTGGGACGACCTATTTATTGCTTGCGAGTGATGTACTGGTTTCGGCTATGATAAAGGTTGCGGTGGAGGTTGCTGATACAGAAGGCTCTTTAGGAGTAACCGAACGCTTCAGGAATCTTTCTTTTATTAAGAATTCTCATTTTCCATAGGATTGTATAGAACAAGAAACCTATTCTTGGCTTCCGTGATGGAAATAACAATCTTCACTTTTCTAGGCGGTCCACAAAACAAAAGAAGCTTACAACTCTCTCTTTCCTGGAGGTCAGTCAACTCTTCTCGTCAGGCAATCAATCCATCCTTCGTCTCGGGCAGGAAATAACCACCCTTGTACTGGAAAAGAGAAGGACGCAAGACGATTGATTACCCTTCTCTCTTCTATATGAAGTCAGTGAGTCAAGTCACAGCCATTGGGAAGGAGTCTCCAGGTCGTGTTCACAATATGAGTTTTGTATCTTTAAGAGCCTTTATTTATAGCGAGTGAGTTTACAAACTATCTTTCTTAACCTGTTTAGCGAGCGAGTTGACAAGCTAGCTTGACTTCCTCATTATTGCGAGTTTATGAGCAAGCATTCATCCTTATATTTATGAGCGAGTCACAAACAAAGTAAGCGTCATTATTAGTTGAAAGTTGTCAACATCATTATTCAAAGCTGCATTATTATTGTGAGTTGGAGAACAATATTAGACTTTTTCCTTGTTGCGATCGACTTCGAAGAGTTTTTTATTTGAGGCTATCGTATCGTATATAGAAAGAGTGAATCAATAGCTTTTGAACTCGCAATCAACGAAACTAAATCCATTCAATCTTCGCCTGCTGGCTTGACCTAACTTGGCTCGCTCCTACACCTGCTCCAACTCAAGAGCTCAATCGCAAGCCCCTGCTTTTTCAACTTCAACTAAAGTTGCACTAGTAGAAAAGACAATTCAATTGGACTCTGAAAGAGAGAACCGATCGATAAAACGTCTATTTCTAATAGAAGCGGGCGGTCCTGTTTATATGATATACCTATTGTCCATTCCCCGTGACTTCATTGACTTCACGGACCTTGCTTTGACTTCAATCACTGACTTAACCAAATCAAACACCAGATATAAGTGGTGAACGACACGACCGTCCCTACTCGAACCGAAAAGCGTTGATTGACCGTTCTACTCATGCCTATGCTTCTACTTTCTTCGTCTATGCCTATGCTACCTATGCCATTCCCGGATTAGACAAAAAATCCTCTCCTCTTCGGGACATGATAGCCCTGTTGACCATCAAATCTGCCCATCCGACTCTGAACCTTCGAGCCGAGTTCCTCTGGATGGTATTTCATAATGGACCCACCTTCCCATGTAAAAAATGTATTCTTCCCTTGCGGAAAAGAATGAAGTTCTCTCTTTCTTTACAAAGTAATTTACCACCTATGCGATTATGAAAAGGGAAGTGACCTCTTTGCCTCTTCTCTTATCCGAGAGTTTCCACAGTGGTCACTTGAAGACAGGGAAATAACTTTGAGGGGGCGGAGCTTATTAGGCATTCATTGGTTTATGCGGGCTTCAAGATATTGGTACGGCTTCCAGATTGGAAGAGGGAAGGACTCAAAATCCCCTTGCTCCTTGACATGGATCTACTTTTTGTTTGAATAGGGTTTGAAAAATATGCAAGATACAGGTAGACTCTTCCCCGGCAAAAAAGTCTAATTGATTGTTTGTTTGAGTGCTTTTCCTATTTTATTTTATTAATTAAGTCCCCTCAGCAGCACTTGTTAGCAATTATGTAGATGATATCCCTGTGTTTGGAGAGCACGATGCAGCTGCTGGAAAGCAATTGACTCTTATTTATGCACTTAGAAATGAAGCAGTTGATGATATCAAAGAATGAAGGTAGCAAGGCGATGTAATTGTCGGTGCCCTAGGAGGACAATTTCTACTATTCTCTCTAGACTGGATGAGAAAGATCAAACTGACTTTTCTACATGCAACCTACCTCCCCTGGATGAGAAAGTTTCAGATCCGCCGGGGCAAGTATCTTCTTTCTGTCTATTTAAGTTACAGGAGAAGTTGTTCCAGAATAGTTTTATTTGAGACGGAAGCAAGTTGGATTTGAGAATGAAAGAAGCTACTTCTTTTTTTTTTCAAGGGCCTTCATTTCCGCTTTCCTCCATTCGGGACCTCTGAAAGAATCTTAGGCTCCGTGGCACTGAAATTGGCTGAAACAAAATTGACGAAGGTGATAAAGAATAGTCAGAAATGAAATGGGAAATTGGGTGAGCTGTAGTCTTCCCCTTTCACAAAGCAAGAGGAAGATCAATGAGAAAATCATGTGAAGGAGCAGAGGCGATGGAATCCCTTAGCTCCGTAGCGAGCGTAAGCCCGATGGAATCCCTCTTTTCGTGCATTTTAGTATTCGCCGACTTTCCAAATCGGCCTGGCCAGGCTTCGCATCAATGACGGAATTGGTCATCGGTAACTTTTCTGAGTCTTTCCGTAATCTTCTCCCGCCTGAGAAATTCCAAGCATTTCCTCATGCACAGGCCTATGGGCTTAAGCAAGCCCCTTAAGAAAATAAGATTCATTTCTTTTCTTGTTCAAGTTTCGTTAGCTGAACATCATTTCTCGTTACTTGTTACGGTTGGTTTGGTTGAGTCCCGGGAAGCTCACCTTGCCTATTTGACTACCAGTCAATAAATTATTGATTGATTAGCAGCGAGAAAAGAGTTTTGAGGCTAGTCAGGTGTACGTACTTAGTGAAGTTCATAGTCGATTGATATTCATTTGTATTAGCTGACTGAATAGAACATCAAGGTGACAGGATTCGAACCTATGGCCCTATGTACCCAAAATAGATGCGCTTACCAGACTGCACTACACCTCGTCTCCCCTCCGGAACATATAGATCCACCCGATCGAGGAACACTCGAACCGAACTCGCCCACCCCGCTTTGGGCACAGGGCCGCGAGAACCACCCTTTTTTTAAATCTGCCTCCAAGCCTCTTTCACGTTTCTTTCTTCATCTGGTCGGCTACGTGTCCTTTGGACCAAAAAGCCCGCTTAGAAGTGGATTTGAACCACTGACACAAGGATTTTCAGTCCTTTGCTTTAACCTGCTGAGCTACCTGAACCACTTTCCTAAAGTCTCTTTTCTTCATCTATGAGCGCCCCACCAGCAGTGGAAGAGCTTGCTCAAGAACCGAGAGCCGGCCGAGGACTGGTCGGCCCTCGTTCGATCAGGTGTTCTTCGCTATAGACGCCACCAAGAACAAGAAAAAGGTATTGCAGAGCCTAGTCACTAAGTAGTGCTATTCTGTCTTTCGAGGGACTCAATCAAGAAGAGGTTCTTTCTCTCACGCAATTTAGCCCGCCCGTTCCACTTCCGTGCCGGAGGGGAGCTGATGGTAATGGCCCATGATACAATCTTCTTGTATGTCGATTTCTCGACCGACCATGCCACCCGGAACTGTTCCTCCGAACATACAAGGTAGTGAATACTTGCTTACTCGTTAAGGAAAGAACTTAGCGCAACACTCAAACAAACCTGAACCATAGATCAGAGAGTTTACTGCTTTCACTTGCTTTAAAAAACAAAGTGTGATCTTAGCCACCGGGGACCGACCACGTGAACGGATTCGCTAAAGGCACTACTGGCCTTACTAATAAGGAATAAAGAAAGGGCTTGCTTTCTCAATCCAGAATCACACTTCACAAATAGTTTACGCCCACTTGACGAGAGACGATCGAATTCTTTCTCTTTCTATACGCAATTCAATCTATGAGAAAAGATCAATGAATGACTAGAGCGCGAGCCGAGTGAGCGGGAGGAGCCTTTGTTGTTATCTCCGAGCAGCTGAGTTGAACTAATTGAAGAAAGCACTTGAAACGAAGATGACCAATGAGCGAATTTCTGACTTACAAAAAAGTTGTTGACTTCAGATCAGTGACCGCAAATGAGTTTGGACTGATCGACTAGGCACCACAAAGCAAGCATGAGGGAAAGCTCAAAGGATTGAACCAAGACAAAGGCTCTTGTTGACAGAGCAGCCCAGATATCGCATTTTTCGGGCAGGAAGAGATGTAAGTAAATCCTACCCCAAAAGGGCAGATTTTCTTGAAACCCGAAGGTGTCAAACAAGCAAGTGGGACTGACTCTCAAGCTAGAGGCCAATGTTCGAAAGCTATAATCCTGGCTACATCATAGCCTAGGTCCGGTCCCGAAAGAATGAACGGAATTGTGGAATCACCTTCTTTGCCTTCTTGCTCTTCTCCTTCTGCTGCTTTGGATGCTTGCTTTCCCGGTTTGGTTCAGAAAGAATCTAAGGAAATTCCTTCGCTCATGGATAGGGTTGAGAGCCCTTCCCTTTTGCACGAGGATAAGGTTTAAAGTAAGTAGCGTAAAGAATCTCATTCAATCAGAACTTACTTTAAATCTTACCGGAAAGAATCTAATGAAATCAGGACCGGCCGGGAAGAGTCAAATCCTAGAGTCTTATAACTTTCGAGTAGACCTCTTTCTATGGAAAGATCGTCACGTAATGGAAACTACTCGGGCGATGCTACTCTCTTCATCGGGTCTTTCCTTCCCTTATTGGCCAGCGGGCTTGGAGCAAGATAGCGAGGCTGCGCACAGCGAACAATGCTCCCTCCTCCCCTTCCTTATACCGTGCCTAGCACACCAGAGACTGATGATGATCCTAAGAACATGCAAAGGATCGAAGGGGCCATTACTCGCTTGTTGAGGAATGCACTTACAAGCAAGGCTTAACTAGTCTCATTATGTTGGATTGACTGCACCACTGTTGGCTCGCTCCCTGTAGCTGGCTAGCTCTTACTATTGCTTGGCCTAGAAGTTCTTAGATTTGCTTAGCCTGGCTGGTAAATGCGCGATTTCACACACGAATTGACAGATTGGGTTGTGTTCAGTATACCATAGTACTTATAATAGAGAAAAGAATGCATTAGAGAGTATGCATAGCAGTCTTCCACCCCCCATTCGGGCTCGTTCGTTTAGCAGATCGAATGAATAAGCAGTCGAAATTCTTTGATGTGCCGCTAGTGCTTTGGTGTAGCGAAGGTTTACTTCTTACAGTCGCCTGGATAAGAGGAAGGGTGGGCGGTTGGTGGGTTTTTAAGTATACTTTTCAAGCTGGACTTTAAAGAAAGAGATTGATTCCAACCAAATCTTAAGAACAATTCAGGCTGACTAAGCGCTTATTCCAATGACTTTATGTTATTCAATAGCGGTTAGATGTCTGTAACTACAAATATATCCTCCTATCCAACCGCTTATTGGTCGATCCCTGGCCTGCTACAGCAGAAAGAAGCGAAGGAGAATTTCAGTTAATCGCCCAAACTCGTGTCGTGTTTTTTCCGTCGATAGGGAAAACGAAGCCTGAGAAGCAATTTCTGTGTGGAACCTCATCTAAATCTAAGGCTTTCGGTCTTTCTTTCTCAAGAACGAAGGCAAGCCTCGTGGTAGTCCCGAGATGCTTTGCTCCTTCTGGCCGGACAAAGTGAGGTCGCTGTTCATAATAGTGCTGCTAAGAGGATATTGAACCCTCCCAGAACAAAAAAGAAAGACTCAACGAGGTGGATCGAAAGGACGATCCTAACTACTGCCCATATCACTGATACGTAGACCATCCTCTCGAAGATTGTTGGGTGTTTCAGAATCGGATGCAAAGAGAGTACGAGGTTAGCCCTAGGTGAGGATTGTTCCCCGCCGAACATAAAGACGCGACCGTACAGGTCCGTCTTGCCTGAAATTCGGGGCAAATACTAATTGGTGCTATCCTTCCACCTCTCCGAAGATGCCAAGTTGATTTATGGCACCATGTATCGAAGGTTTAAACGGATGCGGCCGATGTAGCAGACTTCGTCAGATTCCCCCTCACTTGAGGAGTTTTTGATTGTGGGGACGCTCTTCCCTGCAGGCGCAAGCCCCTGCAGTTAATTACGCTACCGCATCGCGGTAACAACTTTCTCCTTCTCCAGATGGTCACTTCGTGTCGTGGGTGTTTGTTTTGTGTTTGGTTGCCCGTGGATTGTATACGGAGACTAAGTTATGTTGTCGTCCGTAGGGCGTGGACTAGTCCAAATCCGTATCTTTCTTAGATTTGGGTTTGGAGGGTTGTGTTAAAGGATACGTTAGCCTTATTTGAGGCTAAGATCAACTTAAACGTTTGTTAAGGACATGTTAGTCTAATTCTAGACTAAGATCAACTTAACGGGATCGTTTAGATCCGACAAGAGAGCAATTGGGCTCTATTGTTTAGTTTAATGACATTGCGGTCGATAATTAGTTTAAGGACATTACGGTCCATTGTTAGTTTTAAGACATCACGCTCGAGGTTAAGGACATCATAGTCCGTGAGTTTAAGGACCTCACAGTCCGATGTTAGTTTTAAGACATCACGGTCGAGGTTAAGGACATCATAGTTCGTGAGTTTAAGGACCCCATAGTTCGATGTTAGTTTTAAGACATCACGGTCGAGGTTAAGGACATCATAGTCCGTGAGTTTAAGGACCCCACAGTCCGATATTAGTTTTAAGACATCACGGTCAAGGTTAAGGACATCATAGTCCATGGATTTAAGGACTCCACAGTCCGACGTTAGTTTTAAGACATCACGGTCAAGGTTAAGGACATCATAGTCCGTGGATTTAAGGACTCCACAGTCTGATGTTAGTTTTAAGACATCACGGTCAAGGTTAAGGACATCATAGTCCGTGGATTTAAGGACTCCACAGTCCGTAAAATGTGTGGTCGTCGGGACCCGTCACCTCTTTGAAGACGTTGAGGAATTACAAAGACAAATATCAAAGGAGTGAAGAGATGTACCCTTGAACCGGGGTGATTTGGTTGAAAGAGCAGATGTGCTCAGTTCAAAATAAGTTGAGGACTTATGGCCAGAAGTGGACTAAGTCCAATTAAAATGTTTTAACATTTTATTTTTTGTTCTGGCTATTAAGCCTTTATTTGGGCTCGGCCCTTTTAAATAATGCTAAGCATTGGGCTCTATCATTTTGTCTGGTATTAAATGCATAGCATTTATCAGGAACAAAGTGGTGTTCTGATAGTGCACCACGTGGTGCATCAGGCGCTTTGCGCCAATTAAAAAGCGCACTGCGCTAGCGCACGCGAAGGTGACACGTGTCGCGCTCAGCGCTAAGCGCCGGTTCATTAGCGCACTTTCTGTAACAACCGAGTCCAGTTATACCAATTTCAGTTAGCGTATGTGTTGTTTGTGTGTTTATTTCATTTACCCTGTTTAGTTGCAAATGGTAGTTTACTTTATATTCGACCCGCTTGCTTGAGCTTGCTGTTTCATAATACCTAGCATCATATATTTTTTTGCATATAACAATTTAAGTCCCTTAAAACAATTTAAAAAGACATGTCATGGCCTGCATAGTACCCCTAACCCTGTGGTAGCATCCTTGCATCATGTTTTCGTCCCGTTCAGTGAAACGGATGTGTTTGGATGGCTACGCGCACGTACGTGCGTCCGTTCTTGGGAGTATGCATTTCTGTTACAAAATCCTTCATTTCAAATTTTGGAACTTGCTAATAATTTTCATATTTCAAATTCAAAATTTTGGACCCGACCCGGGCGCTTTTCTGAATTATTTTACATCCCGCCAAAATTCAACTATTTGAATTTTTGAATTTAAATCCTAATTATATTTTATCTCTTCTAATTCATTTAAAGATTTAGGCCGGCACAATATTTTTTTTAAAGCTATTAGAAATCTTTTATATATTTCTTTCCTAATCTTTTCTCACCCTCCCCAACCAATCAGAAAATCCCCCTCTCCTTCACTTGGACCCACGCCTCTCTCTCCTTCTCTCCCCCTTTCTCTTTCTCTCTCTCTCTCTCTCTCCTCTCTATTCTCTGCGCAAACAGACAAATTCATCTCTCCTCACTGTGCATTCCTCTCTCTCTCACTCCTCTCGATCTTTTTCTCTCTCCTCTCGTGCGTATATCTCTCTCTCCCCCCTCTATATATCTTCCTCTTCATTATTCTCTGTTTCACGTAACCCATCGCCTTTTAAACCCTAGCCGCTGTCTCCCCTCTTGCCGTTGCCTTAACACCGACGATTCCTTTGCATACCTCATCACCTCCGCCACCACTCCCTTCTTCCCCGATCACCCTGCACTTTCACCCGAGGCCGTTGCACCCTGCACTTAACCCACAGCAACCTTAAACCCAACGTCTCCGGTCGTCGCCGACGACCCTAGCCTCGCACCGACCATCATCACCACCTCATTTCCTTCCTCTCCTCGTCATCATCCCCTCACCAATACCCCCGACACCTAGCCCTGCACCCAAAACCGACCCCAAACCCTAAACCTAACCCTTACACCAAACCCCTTCGCCGGCACCCTCACCGCCGTTGATCTCACCGCCAACATATCCTTTGCAGCCCAGTAAGCAATCCTACACTCATTTCTCCTCCATTCTCATTTCTTGCTTTCTTTTCTTTTCTTTCTTTAAGTTATCAGTTTCTTGTTCACGGCCGTTGTCTAGATCGCCGGAGTTGGCCGCGACGTCGACGATCCTGATGACTCAGCGAGAACCCCTGACCCGTGTGATTCCACTGTTCGTTGTTTGAACCCATTCCGTGTACCGTGCGCGCGTCGCGACTTTCTCGCCGACGTGAGACGTTCCGTATACCGCTTCGCGACCCGTCGAGGCAAGTGAAACTTGCTACATGCTATTCATACTATTCTTATACTTATTTATCTAATTTCATATTAAATCCATCGATAGAATCTAAAGTTAAGAATTCCAAGTTAACAGTGCGATGTTTCGTTTACATTTAGCTTCAAACTTGAAACCTACCCGTTGCATTTACTTTACCAAACCTAATAACCACATTTATATGTTTAATCACATTTTAACTATTGACATAGCCTATGGTACTCTTTCTATAGTTTTACTCTATCGGACACCCGTGTGCATTTTAACCTGTTTTAGTTATGATTAACATATTATATATATATCATTGCATCCCTAAATTACTTAATACTTATTAACATGATTTTAACATCCATAATTGTCATACTGTATTCATGTAATGTTGAAACTATCTCTTAAACTCAAACTGATAACTGTACATCTAATAATTTAACCTGTACCTATTTGCATGACATATTACATGTGCCAGTTTTTTGTTCTGATAGTATCCATGCTTGTTTACTTATAACCATGATTATTCTAGTTGATTATGAGCACCCACATGGTATCTTGTATACCCTGACATGACTTGCGACACATATTACCTGACCCGACATGGTACCGTACGACTCTTGATATGACACGGCACTTCTATACAGTACCCCATTTGACCTGACATACCATGGCTTTACCTGTTGCCTGATCTTGCGTCTAATGCCAACAAACCTGTCCTGTAGTCCTCACGGACCATTCCTGTTGTCTCTACAGACAAACCTGTACCTGCCTGATCATGTGTTGGCATTAGTGCTAGATTATTTTATACTTGACTTGAACATATATAACTTGGGGGTATGGGGAAATCAGTATTGTAACCAAACGTAACTCAAAGGGCCATCCGATTGTTTGCCGTTTTTCCGGGGGTTACGGAATACCCATTGTTTGCCGTTTTTCCGGGCGTTACGGAATACCCATTGTTTGCCGTTTTTCCGGGCGTTACGGAATACCTATTGCTTGCTGTCTTTCCGGGCGTTACGGAATAACCACCGACGAGTTACGATGAGGATTACACTACTTGGTTTCGAAGACTTTAAAATAGATGACCCTGTAGCACAGTTTAGATATCTCTGCACGTCACTTATACTGACACATTTACTGTTATATATTCTCATTATATTCTTGCTCATACTCATACCTACACGCCTTACTACCTCTGTTATTATTATTGCTTGATATCATGACGCGCTGACGTCTGGGTTTTGCATGGCCCAGATTCCATACCTTTGCTGCAGTCCGAGCAGGAGTACTTCAACCAGCAGGCTGAGCAGTAAGGACTCAGTAGTAGTTAGTTCTTTTACTTTTCAGCATTTTATTCCTGATGTGAGCCCGCATTATGGGACAGACTTTCCAATTACTCTTGTATTGGATCTCTTGCTTCCGCATTTTTTTATTATTGACTCATTTTATTTTGGCTTATGGACATGTGCTAGATAGTTTTATTATTGTTCTTGATATCTCTACAGCCGTAATGTGACTGTGGAAGGATAATTTCTATCCACAGGTAGCATGGTTGGCTATGTCACGTGCCTACCTTAGCGTACTCTGGGAAGCGGGGCGTGACCTGGTTCTTTTGGTATCAGAGATATAGGTTAATCGGGTTGGTTCTTTTGTAGTTGGGTATTGTACCCAATACATGAATCAGAATACTCGTGATTAGGAAACATGTCCTGCCACCTTTCCGTTTTACCGTTCATGAATCTTGACGTCCTCCTGATTATACTTTTACGGTATGCAAACTTCCTTTGCATATCGACTCGAAACCTGATTCTTTGTTTATCTCTAGAACTTAGGTGACTTGGGTGGAGTTATGTAATTGTAGCTATGATACCGCGGCATAGTTACAATGTCGTACTCTATTTAAGTAACTCAGAGTTCTAGCCATGATCTACATTTTGAATCTGTTATCATGCTAATCCTTGGGTGTTTTGATTTCAGGATTTTTGCAGAAAAGAATCTGAAGACGTACCAAAGGCGTATTGACGAAGCCACCATGCTTGGAGTAATACGTGGGATGTTGGAAAACCAAAAGCGACAGACCGAGCTCATCCAGCAGCAAGCTGAATCTTTTCAGGAAGGTTTGCGGACCATTCAGCAGTCCATGAGCAATGTTGTGGCCAAACCAGTGGATCGTGTGGGTACCGTGGCGGATTTCAGGAGACTGGGTCCGTCTGTCTTTACTGGCCTGGAAGAGCCGTTGCCAGCAGAGCAGTAGTTAGTTGATACGGAGAATTTACTCATTGCAGCACAGATCCCAGAGGATAAGACGGTAGATGTGGTACGCATCCAGTTGGTAGACTACACCCATGAATGGTGGCTTGTGGAAGAGACCCGCTTGCCTAAGCCTATCAGCTGGGCGGATTTCTCGAAGAGTTTCTTGGAGAAGTTTTTTCCGCGGACTGCACGGGAGGAAATGGAGGAAAAATTCATCAGTTTGAAGCAGAACAGCGCACCTGTAGATGTACATGCAGCTGAGTGGACGCGGCTCAGTAGATTCGCGGGACCTTTGGTTGCCAGCAATGCTGATAGGGCAAGAAGGTTCATGCGCAGTTTGGATGTGGACATCCAGAGGCAGATTGTCTCCCTGGGTTTGACTACTTTCTCACAAGTACTTACAGAAGCCCGAGAGCAGCAGAGTCTATCTATGAAGACCGGGAGTACACCGTAGCCAGCAGTTACAGTGCGGAAGCCGGTATTTGCACCGAACCGAGCACATGGACGCAAAGGTATTCCGGTGGACAGGCGTGGCGTTGTACCAATGAAGAAGCCAGTTTTGCCTGAGCAAAAGGGAAGGGTGTTGTGCGATTACTTCCAATGACTGGGTCATTATCGAAGAGATTGTCGTAAGAGGCTTGGACTTTGTCTTATTTGCGGATCAGCGGATCACACCATTGATACTTGTCCGTTGAAGCTACGGTTGAAGGAAGATACTCAGAAGCCACCGCAGAGACAGTTTCAAGAGCAGAAGCTGATAACTCAGGGACCCAATCAAGCTCGAACCTTTACCCTGACGGCTGAAGAGGTTAAAGCTTCAGAGGAAGCCGTTTCAGGTACCCTACTTGTTCATGGTTTTCTCGCATTAGCGTTATTCAATTCTGTGCATCCCATTGATTTATGTCATCCAAGTTGATTACTACACTCGATTACTTGCACGAGCATGTTTTAGTTATTGGGACATACACACTGGGAACGGGAAAATTATAACTAATAGAGGGTGTAACGATTGTTCTGTTGTTGTTGGCAGACGGGAGTTATTTGCAAATTTCTTGGTGATTGTTACCGGCAGTTATGAAGTCGTCTTGGGAATGGATTTTCGGCACTTTCCACGCTCACATCGAGTGTAGAGCAAAGAAAGCGAATTTCCAGATTCCCGGACACCCAGAGGTTGTCTGGAAGAAGCAGTTCTGTCGGGCCAGTCGAGTTAGGGCTAGGCCGACAACTACTGTTCTTTCATCGATGAAGATTGTTAAAGATGAAGCGTCAGCTGTAGTTTGAGAGTTCATGGACGTGTTTGAGGACATCTCGGGTTTACCGCCAAAACGAGATGTGGAGTTCGTGATCGATCATGTTCCTGGTACAGCGCCAATATCAAAGGCGTACTATCCAGTGGTACCAGTGGAGTTGGAAGAAGTCAAGAAACAAGTTACTTAATTACTTGTGAAGGGCTGGATTCGAAGCAGTAACTCACCTTGGGGAGCTCCAGTTCTTCTAGTAAAGAAGAAGGATGGCACAAGGAGGATGTGCATCGACTATCGAGAATTAAACCGGGTAACTATTAAGGACAAGTACCCGATCCCTCGCATTGGCGAATTATTTGAATAGCTTAGTGGAGCGAGGGTATTTTCGAAGCTGGATTTGCGATCCGGATATTATTAGGTCCGAGTTAAACCAGAGAATATTTGCAAGACTGTGTTCTGAGCTTGGTATGGACATTACGAGTATTAGTGATGCCCTTCGGAGTAACGAATGCACCGGCGATATTTATGGACTTGATGAGCCGAATCTTTTCACCATTCTTGGACCAATTTATAGTAGTACTTATTGATAATATTCTGGTCTACTCCAAGAGCAGTGAAGAGCATGCAGAATATTTGGTGATCGCACTGCGGACATTGAGGCAAGAAAATTTACATGCAAGGATGAGCAAGTACGAGTTTTGTCTTGAAGAAGTGAAGTTTTGGGGCATATCGTAGTTGGAGATGGAATCGCCGTTTATCCAAGGAAGATTGCAGTAGTTCAAGACTGGCCGATTCCGAAGAACGTTGCAGAGATCAGAAGCTTTCTTGGACTTGCTGGGTATTACAGTTATTCGTGAAGAACTTATGAAGGAGGTGCACAGTTCAGCATATTCCGTACATCCAGGAGGCATGAAGAGGTACCGAGTTTTACGACAGCATTTCTGGTGGGAAGGCATGAAACGGGAGATTGCCCGCTTTGTGGCAAAATGCTTGGCGTGTCAGCAAGTTAAGGCTGAACAGCAAAGGGTTGCTGGTTTATTGCAGCCACTTTTGATCCCTCAATGGAAGTGGGAACATATAACCATGGATTCCATAACGGCTCTACCGCGGAGTCCAAAAGGCAACAATGCAGTTTGGGTGATTGTTGATCGTTTGACCAAGGCAGCTCATTTCATTCCTTTTCGGGTTGGTCAATCGACAGAAACCTTGGCAGAACGGTACATGCAGGAGATGGTAAGATTGCATGGAGTACTGGTGGGCATCGTGTCCGATCGTGACACTCGGTTCTTATCACACTTTTGGAGGAGCTTACAGGAAAGTTTGGGGACTCGATTGAAGTTTAGCACAGCTTATCATCCTTAAACAGATGGCCAGTCGAAGAGAACGATCCAAACTCTTGAAGATATGTTGAGGGCTTGCATGTTGGACTTCAAGGGTTCATGGGAGGATCATCTGCATTTGGTGGAGTTTTCTTACAACAACAGTTTCCAGGCGACAATTCAGATGGCTCCATTCGAAACTTTATATGGTCGCAAGTGTCGTTCACCTGTTTGTTGGGACGATGTTGGTGAATGAAGTTTGTTGGGACCAGATTTGGTTGTGCAGACAGTTGAGATAGTTAGCGCTATCCGGAATCATATGAAAGCAGCACAAGACCGACAGAAGAGTTGGGCAGATACGTCGAGAAGACCTCTAGAGTTCGCCATGGGTGATTTGGTTTTCTTGAAGGTTCAGCAGTGCAAGGTGTTACCAATGAGCTAGAAGCTCCTCCTTGTAGTTAAAGAGTGAATTAATTACTTATGGTAATCACAGTAAATGCAAATACCCCAAGTATACATTAATTTTTAAGCAATTTTTTTTGTACACTAAAATTGGAGTTGTTACACATGTTCATCCAGCAACTTAGTGGCGAGTCGGCAGATATCGGATGCTCGGCGAGGAAGCCGGCGATGGCCTAGCCTTTCACTGTCTTGAGAGGTCTATATGTTATCGAGAACTCCATTAAGAGGAGGGCCCATTTGGCAAGCCTTCCTGTTAGTACGGCTCTTGAAATCAAGTACTTGAGAGGATCCACCTTTGATATGACATGAATCTCATGCGCCAAAGCATAGTGTCTGAGCTTTGTTATTACAAAGATCAATGCCAGGCAATGCTTTTCAATAGGGGATTAGTTGTTTTTCGCCCCAGAAGAACTCGACACAAATAGTAGAGAGATCTCTCTTTCCCCTGGCCATTCTCCTGTGCCCATAACACGCCTAAGGAACCTTCAAGGGCCGTTGTATACAGGATGATAGGCTTTCCCTTAACCGGGGCGGTCAATACAGGCGGATTCTGCAGATATTGTTTAATTTCATCTATTGCACTTTGGCATTTATGATCCCAAACGAATGGGGTCCCCTTCTTCATTAGATGGCTATAGGGTGGCATTTACCAGAGAGGTTGGCTATGAACCGCCGGATATACGCGAGCTTTCTTTGGAGAGATCGTAGTTGTTTGAGAGTCTTCGGCGTAGGCATTTCCATAATCGCCTTAATCTTTGATGGTCTATTTCGATGCCTTTGTGTCGTATGATGAATCCTAGAAATTTTCCTGAGGAGACTCCGAATGCGCATTTGAGAGAATTCATCTTCAGGTTGTATTTACGAAAGCGCTGGAACACTATCTTCAGATGTTCCCAATGTTCCTCGTACGATTTGCTTTTCACCACAAGGTCGTCGATATAGAATTTGACGATTTCATGTATGAGGTCATCGAAGATCTTCATCATAGCCCTTTGGTAAGTGGCGCCTGCGTTCTTCAAACCGAAAGGCATCACTTTATAGCAGAATATGCCCAGCGGAGTTCGGAAAGCAGTGTGTTTTTGGTCTTCGGGATGCATCTTTATTTGATTGTACCCTAAAGATCCATCCATGAAGGAGAAGACTTCATGAGTGGATGTGTTATCTATCATCATCTTGGTAACCGGTACGGGGAAGTCGTCCTTCGGGTAAGCTTTATTGAGGTCTCGAAAGTCCACGCAGACGCGCACCATCCTATTTTTCTTCATCACTGGGATAATGTTGGCGATCCAGTCAGGGTATTGAACTTCTTGGATGAAGCCGGAGTCAATTATTTTCTTGACTTCGGCATTGATGCTCATCTCAAGTTCGAGTCGCATTCTTCTTGGCGCCTGTTTGACTGGCTTGACGCCCGATGATATTGCCAGTTTATGCATAGCTATTTCTGGATATAGTCCCGGCATCTCGGAATAGTTCCATGCAAAGCAGTCTTTATACTGCATAAGCACGTTTTTCAGTATAGCCACCTGCTCTTTAGACAGTAGCTCACTGATGAACGTTGGCCTCGGGTTGTTTTCCGTCCCCAAGTCGATTTTTCTCAGGTTGTCCGCAGCAGTGTGTATCCCATCTTCCAACTCTTTTGGCGCCGGTGGAAATTATGAGATCACCCTATCCTCATCCTCATTTGCGAAGCACCCGGAGAGGTCATCCATATTCTCGTGCTCTCCCTCTTCCGATAGTGTTATCATATGGCACGTACGAGTTCGTTTCCAAGATCGATGCTGATCTGGACTTACCCTCGCCATGTAGGTTGCTTTTGGCTCATGTTTCCGTGGTGGGGTCACCTTCCAATTGTCGGATAGAGTGAACCTGCCTTGTTGATATTGGTTTTCGACCCAGTTTTTGAAGGTGAAGCAGTCTTCAAGAGGATGTCCTATTGCTCGGTGATAAGAGAAATAATCCGGGTGATGGACCTCGTTTGCTTGTTCAGGGTGCCTAGACTCTGGGAGCGTCATCATTTGATGCTTCACGACAAGGTTAAATATTTTCCTTGTCTTGTCTTGCGGGAAAGAATATTCTCGACCCATCTTCTTCATCAGCGATGGATTCCAACGGACCTTTTCTCGATCACACAGTTCTTTGGACCCGCTTTGCTATTTTCGAACGTCATTCCCGTTCTTTATTTTGTTTTTTCCTCTGTGTCGGGCTTTTTTCTTGTCGCTGGAATGTACAGCGGGTTGAGGATGAAGGGCATCATCATTTTCTCTTTCCGCAGACCGTTGAGTGAGCTGTTGCGTCCTAACCTTTTCGTAAATAGCCATTTCGCGATTATGGTCATCCCTAACTTTTTGACCAGCTTCTCTCATTAGCTTGTCAATTTGTTCATCGAATGACGGACTTAGCACCTTTACGGTGGGATCTCGCTCTGGTTTAATATCTGCGCTATCCGAAAAAGCATTCCCTTCTCCACTGGAATTATTTACGACACTACAGCCATGGAATCGCCCCCGTTTCTTGGACCGGACATATCCAAGCCCGATCGTTTCCATTCTCCCGTTGGGCATTTTTTGCTGAGTTCCGAGGACGTTCCAAATCCTATTGTAAAACTGAGCTTGTCGAGCAGTCTGTTTGAAAGGTACGCCTTGGCATTTTAACAGCCTCTTTTATCCCTCTGTGTAATATCTGGGCAGACGGGTTAGTTGAAGCCTGTCCAGTGCAAAATTGGCACCATTCCAGATTTCTTTCTCGACTTTGGTCTCCGTGGATCGATAGAAGTGGATCGCCTTTTCACCTTTTCTCCTGGGAGGGACGTAAAAATTCTACAGCTCTTACACGCTATATGTATCGAGCGCATCAAGCTCCTTGTAATGCTGCCGTAGAACCTTGGTAATTTGCAAACTCTGGTCAGCTCTAGTGAAGGCCTGCATTGATGGACGAACAGAGAACAAAGCGTTGACCTCGTCTTCAGAGCCGCTGCCGAAGACCAGAATAGGGGTAGATAGTCCAGGCATGTTGCATTAGGGCTGCCCCGAATAGACTATCTCTTCCTCCTCCTCGGTATCACTCCTGAAGATCGAAATAGTGGCGATATCTTTTTGTTTATTCTCCGGCTTATGACATCTTTCCATGTCTTCGAAGTCTGGTAGGAAGTACTTTGCGTCTTTGTATTTTCGGACTTCATTTATGGAGAATGGATTTAGCTCCCCCGTCACGGTGTACTCGAGGCCGTCATTAAAATACTTCATACACTGATGTTGTGTAGAAGGAATGACGTTGTACTCATGCAACCAAGGCTTGCCTAGCAGAGCATTGTAGCAAGTCTTGGCGTCAATGACAAGAAATTTGATGTCAATGACGAGCAGCCCGAAGCGTAACGTCATTATTATAGACCCGAGTGTTCATGACGACTGAGAGTCAAACCTGAAGATGGTAATTTTATCCCGAGCCAGGTGCTGAACGCTCATGCAAATTTCTTTCAGCACCCTCACATTGAGAAGTTGACAGAGTACCCGTTGTCAACTAGGATCTTCCCTATCTTGATGTCATGGCAGTACCCAGTTACATATAATGGTCGGTTGTGCTCGCACGTTCAGAGGAGGAGGTCTCCATCGCTGAAAGTGATGTCAGCTGTGTGAACTTCTTCCATCTCGTCTTTCATCTTTTCTTCGGCAAGGAAAACTTGAAACTGATCGGGCTCTTATAACGCCTTGGTTAGAGCATCTTGTGCCTCTTTAGACAGGAGAAGACCATCCAATATGCTCGGTTGTAAGGGTATCTTCCTCAGATATGCCAGGACATTGTAATCCACCTTGTTCTTTTTAGGCGGGCCTTTGGCTGCGAGCTCTTTGACAGCTCTATCATCGAGGGTAATCTCCTCAAGGACTTTTTCCTTCCCCTTGTCTCTTTTGCTCAAACCTTTGTTTGCAGGCCCGAGGTTCTTTTCGGGCAGCGTTCGGGTACGCAGCTGGATTTTCTCACAGTTCTTCTGCTCCTTTTCTTTTTCAGAGATGGGTTCTTTGAAGAGAGGGCCGAGGGTTATTTCTTCCTTAGAATCACTCCCAAATGTGAGTACTTAAGATTTCCTGGTATCGACCATGTGACAGTTGCCAGCAGTCCCTTCACACTCATCTGTCGCACTTTTTCACTGTCGACGAGCTTCACGCTTCATCCTCTTAAAGTTTTTTCGGTGAACAACGTATCCTTGCCACCACTTCTTGAAGGCATTGCACTCTTCGGTACGGTGCATAAACCTCCGATAGTAAAAGCAGTAGCTCGGATGAACCTCCGCTTCTTCGAGGCACATATTCCCAGAAGTATTTCCTTTGAAAAGTGGCAGCTTCATTCCCATTGATAGAGCCTTGGCGAACCGTTTCCCCGTCTTGAACTTTCTTTTGTCTGCCGCGGGTGTGCTTCGATCTGGCCGAAGTGCTTTGTGATTGATCTTCGCTGTAGCCTCTTCATCCTGACACCGATACTTGGCCCTTTCATATATGGTCGTTTCACGCTTTCGGTCAGCTTTGCTCTTCTGACGAGCTTCATTCAGCCGCATGTCAATTAGCTCGTCTGACGGTTCCAAGGATTTTGGCACCGATCTTGCCCCCAGCTCCTCTACGCTATTTTCTAACGCTGAGTGATCTTCTTCATCATTTACCGACGAATGAGAGATCATGTGGTTATTCTGACGAGTCGTCTCCTTCATCAGTGTCGCTGTCTCTGTTCTCAAAGATATGGTTGAGAAACTCTTGGAGTGTGACTGGAGTCCGCGCCTTCTGGTTGTATTCCTCCAGTGCATCAATATACTTTTGCAGGTCCGTGCGCTTGTCGTCAGACTACGCGGGCTTCTTGGTCTTCTTCTTTTTCTTCGAAGACTTTGATGGCTGGGCCTGGGTGGTTTGCCCATTGTTACTGACGTTCGGTGTCGAGCAAGGTTTAAGCATCCCTTCAATAATCTCAGGTTCCAGCGGGCTTTTCCACCTGATCGCCGGGCATGCTTGAAGATCCTTCAGCATTCTTTTATTTTTAGCCAAAATGACAACTTCCCATGGAGCTTCTTCTATAAATGAGCATAATGCCCCCGGCATATCCACCTTTTTAGGAGTGTGCTGCTGTGGCGGATTTACCTTCCAGTTTTCAGACAGCGCAAACTTGCCTTGTTGGTACTGGTCCTCAATCCAGTTTTTGAAGATGAAGCAATTTTCGATTGGGTGGTCCATTATTCGGTGGTAGGGGCAGTAATTAGGACTGTTGACGTCACCAGGCTACAGTGGGCATTTCGAATCCTGCAGAGTGATGTGCTTGTTGCGCACAGCTAGTTCGAACAGTCTCCTCGTTTTGTCCCGGGGAAACGAGTTAGGACATCTCAACTTCTCATCAACGGATCGCGGTTTGTTGCTTTGGCGAACAACCGGTTTCGGGTTACTCGGTTGTTGTTGAGCCTTGGCGATGAAAGTTGCTTTCCCCTTGCCATTTTCATTCCGGGGATCCGTTTTTGAATAGGAAGGCCTATGACCCATGTGGTCCATTTGGGCCAGCTTGTCGATCAAGGCCTGGAAGATGGTCGGGCTTGAAGACCATCATAAATTGGGATATAGTTGTCTGCGGATCAAAGGTCCCTACGAACATGCCCATGGCAGGAGCTTCTTCTATGTGTTGTTCGCATTTTGACCATAGGTTCCACCACCGAATTGCATATTGAAACCAGGTCTCTCCTGGCTTCACCCTGGCATTGATCAACGCCGTGATCGGGGTGCGCTCTCTTGTGCTTGCAAAACGCTGGGTGAACAGCAGCTCCATTTCTGTAAATGTTTTGATGGAGTCATTCGGAAGCTCTGAGTACCATTCAAATGCTGTCTCTGCCAAGCTGCCGACGAACTGGCAAAGCAGCAGTTTGTCATCGCCCCCAGTATTGCCGCATAGAGCTCTGAACTGAGCGACGTGCCGATAGGGATTGCATGTCCCCTTATTCATGTGGAATTTAGCGATCGTATATCCCAGCGGGTACTTAATTTGATCGTACTAGCCTGGATATAATCGTCCATTTTGACGACTTGGCCGGCGGCCTCGCTTGCCTGATGAGCTCGTATTTGTTGAGCTATGTAGTTATCAAGGGCAGCTTTTGAGATCGTCTCCTCGCTGGATGCTTATAGAGCCGGAAGAGGGTTTGATGTCTCCCATATTTCATCTTCAATGATTATCGGGGGATCTTCGGCTGGAGGGTCCGGCTGGATCATCATCCCCACCATATCTTGGAATAGGAGCGCCATTTGTTTTATATTAGCCGCTTGTTCCTGTAGGGTTCCTATGCACACTAATGAGGTCTCACAATAGATCAAACATGCCCAATTCAAATTTTTTCATGTGCCTACAAACCCTAATACGGATCGTTAACTAGAGGATAAGGTGATAAAGATGCAAGTAAACAACTTTAACTTAAAGGAAAGTGACTACAACCTTTGTAGATCCGGTCCTCCACCTCTCTAGCTCCGTGATGACGACCCTCCACGGTACCCATCGGAATCCTAGACTCTCGCAGTGGTTTCATCGGAGAAAAGATCGGGCTAGGTCATCGACTTCGATGCCGAAGATGATCTACGTCGAGGCAACTCAAGATCAAGCTCTTACTTCACCAAGTCATGAAACTTGTGAAGAAAACACCCTATACTACTTGGCAAGTGGTAGAGGATGAAGAAATAGAAAGTGGGTTCACTTTAGAATTGGATTTCTCACTCTTTTTCTCATGTTGCCATTGAAGCTAGCAAGCTTTCATAAATCTTGATGAAGATGAAGAAGATGATAGAATAAAAAGGATTGTTTTTAAAAAGAAAATCCCATTCATTCTTATCATAATGCAACCTTGGTTAAGTGTAGAGAATAAACTAGGGTTAGTTGAATGGTTAGGTTTAAGAGATGAAGACAAAATGGTCACTTAGTCAAAGATGCATGAAGCATCAAGAAACTTCTTGTATGAAAGCAACCATTTAGTTTTCCTTTTTCTTTTAACCAAAATAAATAGATAAATAAATAAAGCAATGGAAACCCTAACCATTAACTAAACATAGTGTATAGCATACACACACCCAAGGTTGCATGTATCATCAAACATGATACAAACAAGTGTACAAAAATATATCACATATACAATGTGCACTTCAAGTGAGAAAATCAATTTTAAGTGAACAAATACTAGTTAATGCAAAGTAATATATCAAATATATAATTATACATTAAATCATTAAATCAACACTTGATTTAACGATCCGGTCATATCGCATATGACCGAGTAATATCCGATGTATCGACTTATCGAATCAATCCTCGATTCGATAACTAGGTTATATCGCATACAACCAATCGATACATTCATCGCGAGAATAGAATACGGTATCACATACACGCATTATTCTCGGTCCCGCACATATCTCATATGCGCTCCTATTTCATTTCGCTTGAGCCAAGAAACCTCTGTGTAAGACTCTAAAGACTCGTCAATACGCCGGCAGCAGGTGATGATCATATCAAACACCCACAAGCCGCAAGCGGTCTGCTAAACGTAGCGGCCACCCGGGTATTGAGCGATCAGAAGATCGACGAGCAAGCCCGCTCACACTCCTGTGAATCCAACCTGTAACACTTACCGTACAGTCCGGTCTGTTCGTCTGATTTGTCGCATATCTTGCCTAGGGATGGTAAACGTCAAACCCCAATAGCTTGATAAGTCATGCCGACGTAAGGTCCATAACATGTGTGAAACTACTGATAACACTTAACAGTAGATCACTGCAACCCTGGCCAGGGATTTCCAGTTATGGCCAGTCGTGCATAGCGCAACATCAACCCCCAATACCGGGAGAGACGAATCCCCTCCTATCGCTCATTGCCTCCATATGAATCGGGACTGTACCCAAAAACCACCTATTTGCATGACTCAGTAGAGCCGTGGTAGGGTGGAAATCAAAGCACAGTGGGAGACACACAAGACTCTATGACGATCTCGGGTCAATAGACTAAGCTGTACCAGTGTCACCAGAGAACTGCCATCTGACGTAAGGTATAATACCATCTGGGAGTTCTCGGCGAGTCCGTTCAGTGTACCCAGTCTCTACTGAGCACCCGCATACCATCTCTGATGTTAAACACCAATGGATATGGGATCATCCATCGCCCATCACATGGGTCGAGAAGATATACGCTAGTCTACTCTGGAATATCGATGCCCCGTCTCGATATTCCCATGACTAAGAACATTGAAGGATGTACTCATGGACTACCCAGGCCCCACTAGTATGATCTGCATCATAGTCCTGGAAGTCGAGTACACATCTTAAGGGCTTTATCAACATGTAACAGAGAGACAGAAAGTATACATGTTAAGATAAAGAGCAACCAGATAGCGTACTATCATGTCGAGCAAGAAAGTCCTACCTATATATATCCCAGCATCCACTACAATATACATCCAATGTACAGTAATGGCCTCTAGGGCTTACATATAACTAACAATCTCCCACTTACACTAGGGCCATCTGTAGCAGTGGTTGCAGTATCACATACTCAACCATCCCATTAAAGTCTCTCTCTGGGAAAAAGCCTTTGTGAGTAGATCCGCCGTGTTATCATCTGAGTCTACTCTCCTAACCTCGATCACCCTGGAGATCAACAATCTCCATGATCAGGTGATGCTGCCTCAGAATATGTCTGGGTCACTGATAGGACCGGGGTTCCTGAGCCAAAGCCACAACTCCATTGTCACACAATGGGAGGAACTAAGTTCATCTCATGAACTAGTATACACCCAGACAGCCTCTTAAGTAGCGATGTATCTAGCCTTAATCGTCTAGTATGCCACGGTATCTAGCTTGGAACTCTTCCAACATACCATCCCTTTACTGAGGGTAAAGACAATGCCTGTGACTAACTTTCAGTCGTCTTTATCACCCTTGAACCCTTCCAGTGATTCTCCCCAGGATCGATTGATACCATCTCACTACATCTAGTGAGTATCCTAACATCCAATTACATCTATCTCATAGATGATAACTCAGGATTTAGGAGGTATCACTTTGATCCTATATGGAGAATCCTTGTGATAAGCGGAGATTGACCGAGCGTAGCATAGGAAACTACTTCCCTATCAAGAGTATGTCATCCACGTACTCTACGAGGATCACCACCATACTCCCTACTACCCTTTTTGTACATATAAGGTTCATCTACCATTTTGATGATGTCAAACTGTTTGACTAATTCATCAAAACAGATGTTCTAACTCCGCGATGCCTGCTTTATTTTGTAAAGCAACTTGCACACGTTTCCGCTGCTCCCACTGTTTACGAAGCCCTCTGGCTGTGTTCTTATAGACGTTCTCTTCTAAATCATTTTAGAAAAGCAGTCATGGCACCCAACCACCAGATATCGTAGTCATGGTATGTAGCAATGGCAAGTAGGATCTGGATGGACTTAAGCATAGTCCCTGGAAAAGGTTTCATCATTATCCACGCATGGTCGATGACGAAAACCTTTAACAAGTCTAGCTTTGAAAGTCTCAACTTTTCCATCTACACCAAGTAATCTTCTCAAGATATACTTGCTCCTGATGGGGATTTAACCCTTCAGATATAGCAACCAAAGTCCATACTTTGTTGGTGTTCATGGATTCCATCTCAGATCGCTAAGCATCCAGCCATTCTTATAGAGTCCTTACTCTCGATGGCTTGCTCGAAACTAGTTGGGTCATCATCTCATGATGCATTCCTCGCTCCCACTGTCATCGAGAAACCGATGTATCTCTCAGGCGGATGAGAAACCCTACCAGATCGGGGGAGAGGCTGAGGTTCGTCGGAGACTATTGAATCCTTTGGTTCTGTCAAATCATCAGCTGCAGTTTTGTATAGCTGGAACCTTTCCAGTTCTATAGAACTGACATTGCCTCGATCTTGTCCGGATTTTGCTTTTGACATAGGCCGGACAACCCCAAATCTTAACTTGCTTAAGAGATAGGTTCTTCCCATACCATACCTTATATGGAGTGGTAGGCACTGATTTGATTCGAACCCAATTCAATAGATATGCAGCTTCTCAAGTGCACAACCCAAAAAGGAATAGGTAACTCAGTAGTACTCATCATAGAGCACACTATATCCAATATGGTGCGATTGCTCCGCCCCGATACACCGTTGTGCTGTGGTATATTCAGAGGAGTAACACTGAGAGAGAATCTCATTCTCCTTTAGAATAAGCCAGGAATTCTATGCACAAGTATTCTCCTCCCTGATCACATCAAAGGACATAATACTTATACCCGTATTGGTTCCCTACTTCTAGCTTATATTCTGTGAATATCTCAAAAGCTTCGGACCTATATTTCAACAGGAACATATGGCTGAATCTTGAGAGACTATCAGAGAATGTAATGAAGTACAAAGAACCGGTCCTGGCATATGTAGACAGGAGACCTTACATACATCATCATGTATCAGTCCCAAGAGTTTACCAACTCTTTCTCTGTTTCTAATAAACAGAGCTATGATCATCTTATCTTTGTGACATGACTTGCAAGTTTCACAAGATGTAAATTCAAACTGATTTAAATATGCATCTAAAATGTAACTTCAGCCAGTCGGGTCGCATTGATATGACCTAGTCTACAATGCCTCAAGAAGGATTCGTTTATTTCTGAACTCTTCCTCTTGTGTGTGTTCTGTATACTAGGAACTGTAGTTTGATTTAGAACGTCAATGCTTTTAGATAACGTGCCTGAACCGATCAACTTTTGATATAGGAAACGTTCAAAACATTATCCAACAATACAAAATTTTATCATTTCTTTACTTATAAAGAGACTAATATGATTTTGTATATCAGGTTCGGTATCTAATAGTATTTGTTCAGAATCAATGTATTGGTAATACAGGGTGACAGTGACCAACAGACTTGGCTGCAACACTTGCCCCGTTTTCTGTCTCATGAAACTTATCACCCGTTCTCAGTTTTCTACCTTTCTGTAGCCCTATGTAACAGATTACATATCTGAGATCCTGATCCGGTATCAAATACCCAGGATGCAGAGGATACTGAGAAACAGTTCTTTGTAATGAACACACCCGAAGGAGATGCATCATATGCACTTTCTTCGTTTTGGCGGCATAGGAATTCTGGTATTCCCCTAATTCCTGCTCGGTCTTATAACAATTATAAGTTGGAGCGGGACCAACGTTCCCCAGCTCAGTATAACAAGCGGGTTGGTCAATAATCCGTATTATTATCTTGATTAAGGCGTGATATGGTCGCTATCTGGAGAGAGAGAGAAGAAAACACTCTGCGTGCGCTCTTGCAAGATTAGATTGGTTATAAATTTTATCTAATCAGGATGGCTCCCACTGTTTTTATCAAATCTTCCTTCAAACCTTAATAGGAAAGACTAGCCGGGATTAATTACACTCTACAAGTTCGCCAATCTTTCAGCCAGGCCAGTGTCGGTACTTTGAGGGAGGTTCCCCGTGCTTTCGCACGGACCTAATTAAAGTAAACCTCGTTTTCCCAGAGGCGTAACCCCGTTAACACCTTTCTAGACACCTACTTGATCGGCTAATTGCAAAGTGCAAAACTCTCCCAGGAGTAACAATTACTCGCAGTGGGTATCGGGATCCAACTATCATATAGAAGGTATGCAATCTCATTGCAAATTTCAACACTTGAAACTCCCGATAAAGGTTTTTACCCCTAGCACCTATGACCTTAACTATGGTCAACAAATCATAAGTACTAGTCAAGTTCTACCCGTCATTTCGTGATTAATTATACCCACCCACATGACCCTTAACTAAGGTCAACAAAGTCAAGCGACTGTCCTAACTAATCGCATCATATGCGGTGTAGGAAGACATCACTTAGCTACCGTACACTGTGCCTTAACTAAAGTCAACAAACACGGCACGAATACTAAGTATTCTACTTCCTAAAATGACGGAGGGTTGCGGATGGTTTTTAATAAAACCTTTAACGCTTTGAACTTGATCCCGTTGCGGAATCAAATGGTTTTTAAATGGAGTGTTTTTGAAGCTCTTCTAGTTTTGCTAAAGGGATCACTCCCGGTGAAGGGATCGTCGGCCCTTTCCTCGTCGAATGAGGTGCGGGATATATCATATATATCACTGTGTAAAGCAGAAACTATAGAAGCAATCAAAAGACAAACCGAGTGTGTAGCATCTGCCAGTTATTGCTAAAGGAGTCACTCCCGGTGAAGGGATCTCGGTCCTTTCCTCATCGAATAAGGTGTAGGATGTTCTACAAGGAACACCGCGATGCAAAGCAAGAACTGTAGCTACCTGTTTTTATTTTGAAATTCACAACATCAATTAGGTTTATTTTCTTTCATTAATCTCATTAATGAATATCCCATCATTTAAGTCCACCTAAACATCACAGATAAATATAACGTACGCTTATGCCATCCGCATTCGCATCGATGTCCCGTCTGCACCGTTAGGTTAGGTAACTAACGCCAGAGCGAGGCAGGGCTAGCGCGGGTGTAAAACATAAGCAACGTCTATATAATATATCATATATACTATATATAATATCTATCTGAACATATCACATGATCACATCACAGATAACGCAGCAGAAAATATTGATTGGTAGAGATTCTGCGTGTTTAACTTTAGTTAATTACCGCAATCAAAACGGTTTCGCTTGTAGCTAGCCGGTTGAGTACGGGTCATCCGCAGGGAGATGGGAATCTTTTTCTATGTGCTTTAACGAGTTAAGTCCAATTTTCCAGGTTTGTTTGTGATTAACTAAGTGTTAAAATGATATGTAAAGAGAGCTTGTTAGGGTTAGGATTAGGTTAGTTTGAGTTAGGAGTCGCTCACTTCTTTCGTTGCCACTCTTAATATCGGTGTTACGGTAATCGGCAACAACGGGGATTAGCACGACTAGGAAGGAACTTGCGAGTATAAGCTAGGCTTTCCAACGCTTAAGTTCGTCCTTTTGGTGCTTGTCCGTCCGTTCTTGGCTCTTAGCCATAACCTCCGGTTAATTCAACTACAACCGGTCTCACTACGGAATCACCGCTATCATGTAGGATAGGGTGCCGTAAGGAGCGGATTGTGGTTCAATTAACGGGAGTCGATTTAAGAAGTTGGGCAAGGAAAGAGTGCGAGAGATTTCCTTCTCTCAAACTTCCCTTATCCTACCCTAACAAGTATGAAACTACTCACACATCATAATGAAAAGAAAATAAAACAAAAGAGGAAGATAGAAAGAAAGAGATTAGAAGATAACAACTAGCTATTTGCGACCTCACCTTGGCAAGGATCAAGCGTAAGCATCATGGTTGTTTTAGGATAAAGAAAAAGAGAAAAGAAAGAAACAACAATAAATAACAACAACTACTTATCAATTAACGATTACAAGCGATTAACATAAAAAGAGCAAGACAAGTATATAACAAAATGAACTTCTTTATTCATCATTCTTCACTCACAAAAGCTCACTATAAATTTTTCAATGGAGAAGAGATGAGAAGAGGAAGAAGAACAAGTATTCTAAACCCTAAAAAATACAAGATTAAGCACCCTTGTCTTCACAAGGTTCTGGGCTATTTATAGGCAGGGAATTGGAAATCTAGGGCAAAATTCTGCCTCTAGACGAAAAGACCAAAATACCCCTAAAATTTCGTCAACTGAGGAGGCCATACGGCCGAGGTTCCGCGTCCTAAGCATGATAATGCCGCGGAACCGTGGCGGTTTAGAGGAATTGGCTTCTCGGATTTTCTGTGCTTCTTAGTGTTGATGTTTGGCTCAGTTTGGTACAGTTTCTTTCTTAGAATCTCTCCACATTTTCTCCAGAATTTCAGCAAATCCAAAGGTGATTGGATGTGGATCTTTTTGTCATGATTTCCTCGAGCTCCGCGTAGATTTCTTTGATCTTGTGTTGCCATTGAGACTTGTGCATGAAAATGACATTGATTTGCCATTTTGTCTCTCAAACTGGTGTGTGACAACATACGGATAGAGAGCGGAGACCCGTGTTTTATCTGTGGTTGGCAGGAACCCTGATTTTGTCGTGCTTTTCCATGGATTTCATCGTTTAGAGCCGAGAACCTATATTCTGCAATTGACTAGCAAACACGGCTCAAGAGTACCTACCGATAAGCAATATGATAAAAATTGGGCGGTATAAAAATGCAAAAAACTGATATGAACAAATATCATATGAAATATTGGATATACTAGGACGTCCGTGTTTTCAATACGAGCCGGTATAAAACACGGATTCCACGGTCGTGATGAATAGCCAATCTCACACCCCTAGACCCCTACGAGAGCGGCAAGCAACCCTACAAATTCTAGGGTTAGGAGACCCGGACTCGACTCTTCGAGATGGTCTCCCACTGGACCCTAGAACCTGGTTACTTGTGCTCCCCTCCTTGGGTCTATCCTAATGCGGAAAAGTAAATAATATACAAATGGTGACATCATCCGCAACCTGGAAGTGCCCCAATAAAAGAATATTACATACAAGTTTTTACATGAATGAAAATGAAAAACACTCATCTCACATAAAAAAAAATCCGGCTATTCAAACACGACGATCCAATATAACATATCCAGCAACACATAACATCACATGTCATCAGCGTAAGTAAACATGCGTATCCCAATTGTCCTTGACATATAGCAATGAAATCGGCGATATCACATATTACACTTACGGTCACAGAAAAAAAAGTGTAAAACTACAACAGTTGGAATCCACAAACTCTTTAGACATCGCATGTCTAACCAAATAAATTCCTTAGACATCGCATGCCTAACAGTTATAAACCCCGCATTTTAATCTCATTATCGAAAACTCTTTTCAATATCAAGTCGGGCAATTCAACAAGATTCCCGACATCCTGAACGAATGCTCGTCGCAAACTTTAGTAGACGGTCGCACCCCCGATACCGTCGACGAAGTGCACTAAGGCGGAACACCGCTACGGTGGGCACCCGAACGGATGCTTTCGGCGACGGGGTTCTCCTACAGTCACTTGGTCGGAGCTATGGGGTGTAGCTGTCTATTAAGTTTATCCGGCGAGTATCCGCGTACGCTACGTGATTGCGACGGACTTTTGATCACATCAAAATTCCGTGGCAACCGATCAAGTGAGACTAAACCGCTAGATTTATAATATTCATTCAGTTATCTCATAACTACTTATGAATTCCAATTATTGTATCACATTCCGGATAAGTAGAAAATGTTAAACTTTCCGATCGAACAATCGAACACCCAAGTTTTCCCGAAACAGCTCAACACATGAAATAGGTTTTAAAACATTCACTTCATGCCTCAGTACCAACGGTCCAGCCGTAGAAGTGCCAAGCCAACGCCTCACATGTGGCACGTCGTACTGCCCCAAACCCTAAGTTTCAAAGGGCAGTTCAAGACGGTCACATAATCGAGTTAAGGTTTGTTGTCTTCTAGAGGGACCATCGCGTTACTTGCACCACTTAGAACGTCTTTAAACCACGGAAAAATCCAACACTTGGAAATTTCCCGGCGGGGGAAAAAGTGGGTATTTATATCCGGTCGAACTTTTTAACAGTTTCTAAAATATCCGGAAAAACTTAAAAGAAGTTAAATTATTCGATCAAATTAACGAGTCCCCAATAAAACCCTAGAATACTCGACACTTGAGTGGAATTAAAAAATTCCCATAAAAAATTGCCAAGAAAGGACCTAAGAATAAATATATGAAATTTCAGGGATTAAATCCAAATTTTGGCCGCGGAACCGCCGCCAAGCCCATGGTTTAGCCGCGGTTCCACGGTCAAATTATTAACTTAATAGACTGTACTTCACAGTAATTCTTAGTTTTTCCTGCTTGTTGTTCTGAGAATTTTTAATTCACAAAAATCCACTGTTTTGAAAAATGTACAGAGAAGGGTTTTGTCGGGGTTTACGGGTTCGATCGGACTTCTAACTTCGTCTACGCATCGCCTAAGGCTCTAGCTAGTCTCTGATACTACTGTAGGGTTCCTAGGCACACTAATGAGGTCTCCCAACAGATCAAACAAGCCCAATTCAAATTTTTTTCATGTGCCTACAAACCCTAATACAGATCGTTAACTAGAGGATAATGCGATAAAGATGCAAGTAAACAACTTTAACTTAAAGGAAAGTGACTACAACCTTTGTAGATTTGGTCCTCCACCTCTCTAGCTCCGTGATGACGTCCCTCCGCTGTACCCATCCGAATCCGAGACTCTCGCGGTGGTTTCATCGGAGAAAAGATCGGGCTAGGTCGTCGACTTCGATGCCGAAGATGATCTACGTCGAGGCAACTCAAGATCAAGCTCCAACTTCACCAAGTCATGAAACTTTTGAAGATAACACCCTATACTACTTGGCAAGTGGTAGAGGATGAAGAAATAGGAAGTTGGTTCACTTTAGAATTGGATTTCTCACTCTTTTTCTCATGTTGCCATTGAAGCTAGCAAGCTTTCATAAAGCTTGATGAAGATGAAGAAGATGATAGAAAAAATAGGATTGTTTTTAAAAAGAAAATCCCATTCATTCTTATCATAATGCAACCTTGGTTAAGTGTAGAGAATAAACTAGGGTTAGTTGAATGGTTAGGTTTAAGAGATGAAGACAAAATGGTCACTTAGTCAAAGATGCATGAAGCATCAAGAAACTTCTTGTATGAAAGCAACCATTTAGTTTTCCTTTTTCTTTTAACCAAAATAAATAGATAAATAAATAAAGCAATGGAAACCCTAACCATTAACTAAACATAGTGTATAGCATACACACACCAAGGTTGCATGTATCATCAAACATGATACAAACAAGTGTACAAAAATATATCACATATAAAATGTGCACTTCAAGTGAGAAAATCCATTTTAAGTGAACAAATACTAGTTAATGCAAAGTAATATATCAAATATATAATTATACATTAAATCATTAAATCAACACTTGACTTAACGATCCGGTCATATCGCTTATGACCGAGTAATATCCGATGTATCGACTTATCGAATCAATCCTCGATTCGATAACTAGGTTATATCGCATACAACCAATCGATACATTCATCGCGAGTATAAAATACGGTATCACATACACGCATTATTCTCGGTCCCGCACATATCTCATATGCACTCCTATTTCATTTCGCTTGAGCCAGGAAACCTCTGTGTAGGACTCTAAAGACTCGTCAATACACCGGCAGGAGGTGATGATCATATCAAACACCCACAAGCCGCAAGCGGTCTGCTAAACGTAACGGCCACCCGGGTATTGAGCGATCAGAAGATCGACGAGCAAGCCCGCTCACACTCCTGTGAATCCAACCAGTAACATTTAGCGTACAGTCCGGTCTGTTCGTCTGATTTGTCGCATATCTTGCCTAGGGGTGGTAAACGTCAGACCCCAATAGCTTGATAAGTCATGCCGACGTAAGGTCCATAACATGTGTGAAACTACTGATAACACTTACCAGTAGATCACTGCAACCCTGGCCAAGGATTTCCAGTTATGTCCAGTCGTGCATAGCGCAACATCAACCCCCAATACCGGGAGAGACGAATCCCCTCCTATCGCTCATTGCCTCCATGTGAATCGGGACTGTACCCAAAAACCACCTGTTTGCACGCCTCAGTAGAGCCGTGGTAGGGTGGAAATCAAAGCACAGTGGGAGACACACAAGACTCTATGACGATCTCGGGTCAACAGACTAAGATGTACCAGTGTCACCAGAGAACTGCCATCTGACGTAAGGTATAATACCATCTGGGAGTTCTCGGCGAGTCCGTTCAGTGTACCCAGTCTCCACTGAGCACCCGCATTGTTGGAGATAGTGCCCTCAGAGTCAATTATTGGATCACAGGCACGTGATTGCAATGATTGAGGGGAGGACCTATCCCAGTAGGACAGTCTTACTCGAGATGATAGTATGCTATCTGGTTTATCTTTATCATCGTGTACTGCTTTAGGTGACCTTACGAGTCGCTATTGCACGTTGATAGAGCCCCTAGGATTCTTGCTTGACTACCAGCAGTATGAGGGCGATCATATACGTGAGAGCTGGAGTCTATAAGCACATCCTTAAAAGGTCCCTAGTAGTGGGAGTTTCGAGACAGGGCATCGATTCTCCAGAGTAGACTAGTGTATACAGTCGAGACCCCGACGAGGGGCGGTGGCCGGTCTCACGAGCCACTGGTGTCAGTTGGTTCACCTAAGATGTATACAGGTGCTCATTGGGTTATGAGTACACCGGACAGGACTCGCCGGGAACCTGCTAGTTGGGATTATACCAGACGTCAGATAGCAGTTCCCTGGTGACATGTGTATAGGTTAGTTCATCGACCTGAGATCGTCATTTGTCTCGTGTGAGTTCCCACTGTGCTTTGATTACTACCCTACCACGGTTCAAAGGAGTCGTGCAAACAGGTTTTAGTTGGGTACAGTCCCGAGCCACATGGAGGCAGTGAGCGGATCTGCAGGGGTTTGTCTCTCCCGGTATTGGGGGTGAGGTCGCACTGTGTCTAGGAGAGCCAGAACATGAAAAGTCCTTGGCCAAGGCAGGAGATTTGCTGGTAGGTATTCCAGTAGTATCTCAGGGTGTTCTGGGCTACACTCCGACACGACTTGTACCGCTATTGGGGGTCTGACTTTTACCAACCCCCTAGGCCCGCCATGCGATGCTCATAGACGAACGGACCGGACTGTACGGATATTGTCACTGACAGGCTCAGTAGGGTGTCAGGATGAGTTCGCTCATCGACGTCCCTTTTGGTCAATAGCTGGTGGCCCGTCACGTATGGCTGATACCTCTGACGTGCTAGTGGTTAAATCCACAGCCATAGTATTGACGAGTCTTTAGAGTCCACCACACTCAGTTACTCAAGTTTCGGGCGAAACGCTGCTGAGGCCGTATGGAGATATGGCAGGGTTCGATCAGATACGTGCGGTATTGCACGGATCGTGATCGGACGGATTTTACTAGCCGGCTTTGGCTTAAGCCGGATCCTAGTATTAGATAGTGTAGTTTTGTCTCTTTGCATTTGTGTTCAGTGGGAATACAAATGCGGGCATGTATTTGCAGTAGCGGGGTTTTCCTGTAATTTATTACAGGATCAGTTTTCTGTAGTTGCCAGTTTGCATTCCGTTCCGGCCGGTTTTCCTTTGTTCTTTCGCGGCCGGACTTTATCGTTGGAGGGTGTTATTTGCAGTTTGCAAATAACATTTTGTGAAGGGGGTTTATTGTGATTGTGCCTTCATAATCATGATGAGATTCTTTTCTTGTCTTTTCCATTGCTTTTTTCATGATGGTTGTTGAAAGGATATGAGCTTGAAATTGATGTGAGCCATTTTCTTTTATGCTTTCTTTTTCACATTATCATTCTTTTTATATATACATGGAGATTTTTGAGGAGTGGAAAATTTCTATCTTCATTTCATTCCATGGTTGAAAAAGACTAGCTTCATATATCTCATTGCTCTTTATCATTCTCCTCTCAATACCTCCATCAATGGCAACCTCATAAACCCCAAAGAGACATGGCTACTACACTATTCTACAGCATTCCTTGGACGCGTCGGCTAGCCAACTTCGCGCCCGAGTTGCCTCGGTCCAGAGGTGGGAGCCCGTAAAAGACTTTGGCGATGTGGTGCCCGTTTCGACGAGGAGGTGACGGACGAAGTATCCGCGGGAGATCGGAGTGGAGACGAAGACCGAAGGACATGGATCGCTTGGTATACTTCTCTACCCGTATTTTACTTTGCTAGTTGCTAGGTTAATGGCCCGATCCGGGTGAAAAGTGCGCGGTGGTGCCGGTTTGCTAGTTTGCAAAGTTTTTCGTTTCCGCATTCCGGCGTCGGATCGATGGCCTGGGCGCCGCCGCGGACTTACATTGGTATCAGAGCCATGCCATTAACCTAGCTAGCTTGCTCTAGTATGTTTAAAGCCTCGATCGATCAAAATCCCAAAAACCGTATTTTCACATGCTCAGTTTCTGTCGAAATTTTTTCAGTTTCAAAAATTTTTCAGGTTGTCTCAGAATACTGTACATGGATATAGAAGCAATCTGTGAAAATTTGGTCGCGCGATCTCTCCAAACCGCCGCGGAACCGCGGCCAAACCCATGCTTGGGCCGCGGTTCCGCTGCGCTTTTGATTGATCACTTGATCAAAATTTTGCAGATTGCTTCTGAGTTGGAAATAGGGGTTTTGGGACATTCTTTTTGGGCCCAGATTTTCTGTAAGTGCTACAGTACTGCTTGGGGCCCACTTGATAAAATTTGTTCGATCGGATATTTTAAACATATTAGTTCACAGTATTTACATTATATCTGCGACCGTGAATGTCACTCGATCGGTAAATCCAGTCTGTCTGCTATAGCCCTTTTAGACGGATTTGCGAACGTGACATTCACGTTGATGTTCTGTGTTGTGCTGTATTGTTGCGGATCGGTCGTGGAGGATAGCCTGGATGCAATGGTAGTACAGTTTTGTTTTATATGTACATTTGATATTGCGGGGCGAGCGTCCGACATGTGGACTGCCGTCACTGCCTATTTGTATTATTATTTTAGGGCATGGCCAGGTTGCGGTCGATGTACCCGTTGTATGTATATTTTACTTTCTGTACTAGGATTACCCCGCGGAGGGGTGCACGGATAGCCAGGTTCTATAGGGCAACGAGCCCGCATCTCATGACATTGAGACGGAGGGGGCTTTACTCTAGAATTGGCGGGCTATTCGCCGCACTCGTAGGGGGTATAGGTTGACCCAGGAGGGGTGCCCAAGTTACCGGATTCCGTGAAGTGCTGGGTGGTCCATTCACGTTGCTGAAGGGGGCTGCCTCGCTTCAGGTTTTGGCGGGTAACTTGCCGCGCCCGTAGGGGTCTAGGTTTTCATTGCAGAGGCTATCCACACGACCAGGGGAACGTCGGGTTTCAGTAGCGGCTCTGTGAAACCCGGGGATCCCAGATATCTGTATTATTCTGTGATGCTGTACATTTCTGTGCTGTTGCATTTTATCACGCCTTGAGCGAAAATTATATATTATATATATACTAGTAGATGTTGTATATGTTTTGCATCCGCGCTAGTCCAGTCCCCGCTCTGTCGTTAGTTAAGGAACCTAACGGGTGATGACGGGACCCAGTGGCGAATGCGATGGCATATACGTACATCATTATTTTCGTTCTTTTGTGGTGTGATCAATTGATGGGACTGCGTTGATTCGGATCAATGCAAGCTAAACAAACCTATTCTGATGTTGTTGGAACACTTTTTCAAAAAACTGTTATTGCAAGGGCGTTCTCTTTTGTTTTGCACAGTGGTATTCAGTTGGAATATCCTGCTCCTCAGTCGACGAGGCAAGGGCCGAGATCCCTTCACCGGGAGTGACCCCTTGGACAGAAGTTTGCGTCAGGGCAATAACTTCATTATAGCCGATTGCTTTTGCTTTGTATTGTGGTATTCAGTTGGAATATCCTGCACCTCATTCTACGGGGAAAGAGCCGAGATCCCTTCACCGGGAGTGACCTCTTTAGCGAAGGTTTTCCGTTACTATATTTTCTAAAAAGCTATCCGTTCCTTCAACGATATCAAGTTCATTACGTTAAAGGTTTTCGCCAGAAACCAGTCGTAGCCCTCCATCATTTCAGTTAAATATTCGGTAGTATTCAAGCTATGTATTTTGACCTCACGCCAAGGCATAGTGTTTGGTAGCTGCCGGGTATTTATCTGTTGCATAGATAGATGCGTTGGTTTGGGACAGTCGTACTACTATTTTGGCCTACGTCAAGGGTATGTACGGGTGGGTTCAAATTAACCTGGACAATGATGGGTAGAACTTGACATGTGACTTATGATATTTTGACCTCACGCCAATGTCATAAGAGCATGGGGCAAAAATCCACATCGGGAGTTTCAAAAGAACTGAAACTTGCCAGATATGCGCATACCTTCTGGAGTGTGATAGCGTGAGCGGATTCCGTCACGTTATCATGTGATGATAGTTGGATCCCGATTCCCACTGATGAGTTGGTTTACTCCTCGGGTGATCCCGGCTAATTCTTCTTTCAGGTTTGGGGAAGAATTTGACGTTACAGTGGGAGATTTCCAGATTAGATAAAGTGATAACCATTCTGATCTAGGTTAGAGTGCACGCTGAGTGTTTCTTTTCTCTCTCTCTTTGGCAGCGACCATTGCCCCGACCCTAGACTATGACTCAGTGACCAAGTTGACCGAACCTTCTTAACACTGGCTTTTGGATTGTTAGAGTTGCAGACCTCATTGCCACTCCTACTTTTATCCTTTTCTCCAGGACACCCCGTATTACTACGAACGTCCACTTCCATTGGACAAAACCATCGTATGGTTATATACGAACTCGAAAGAATTCGAGGATGGTTTCCGGTTCTGGAGAAAACGAATAGGACTATTCAGTTGTCTTTTCTTTTTACCTTCTCTCAGGTTGCGAGTACTCCTTGGTTTAGGAGATAGTACACCTATTACGCAAATTGGATAAGTCTTCTTCCAAACCATAGGCAGGTGCCGACCGGTAGGAAATGAAGAAAGCCAATTAGCCTAAATGGTGTACAGAAGGTATTAAGTTAAGACAAAGCAAGGGATTAGTAAGAGGGCAAAGTAAACTGCGACTGCTATTCACGACCAAACCAAGTATTTCTTCGCCAATCCTAAATCACCTTTGTATTTCTTCAGGACACTCCGTATCACTACGAAGATCCCAAGTTTATTGGATAATCCATCGTATGGTTATATACGAACTCGAAAGGAACTTGTTCCAGTTCGGGGATGGATCCTGATTCAGGAGAAATAGGAATTAAGTTCATTCGGTTGTCTTTTATCTTCACATTCTCTCGCATTGCGAGTGCTCCTAGGACTAGGACAGTACACTCATTATGCTTATTGGATAGTCTTCTTCCAAACCATAGGCTGGTGCCGAACGGTAGGGAAGGAAGAAAACCATTTGGCCTAAAGGGGTGTACAGAAGGTAATGACTAAAGACATATAAAGGGATTTGGAGAGATGGCAAAGAGATATACGGTTACAGTTGTGAATCTGGATAATGGAAGAGGCATTACTAGGAATACCGGGATACCCCATCGAAACATTTCAATGTTTCAGTTTCACTGTGTACTGTTAAAGAAAACTGATTTCCCAATTAGACACTTGCTTCAGGGTATGTATTTACCAGGTTTGATTCTCACATCTGTATGGTTTTACAGATGATGAGTGGGAGTAAGTTATTGGGAATTGGGTGATCATCCTCATTATATTGGGATTCGTTGTAATCGGTGATATTTGAGGAAGTCACCTGGGTTGTTTGCCAGACAGCAAATATTTGGTTTTGAATATCCGCGGTTATGCACCAATTTCAAATTGATATATCTGTACGTCTATTTTTATAGAGTGAGATATACCTTTTTGAAATTATGTCTATGACATTTACCTATATCAGTTTATGGTTAGGTAAGGAGTATTGAACAGCTGTGTAATTCTTCTTAACCATAAGTACAGTTTTCAACATACGGCACACAGTGAATGAGTCATTTGACTCAAGGGACTTATACAGAGTATTGTATATTGTCCAGTGTCCATTAGGACAGAGGGGTTGGTCCTCGTACTATATTCGGCTTACTTATGACTTCTCTAGTATTTAGACAAGTGTTTCGTAGAAACACAAGGTCCGAATTTTGAGAAGTTATAGGTATAAGAGTAAAGTAGAGAACCAGGTATTGCAAGTATCGGGATTCTTCAAGGTGATCGAAGATGTAGATACCTGTGAAGGGTATTCAGTTGATAGTAATGATTAAGAGAACCAGCTTCTCTTTCAGGTTACTCATAATTGGAAGTACTCCTAAGTTGAGTAACGCTGATCGGCCTCTCTTCCATTTAGTTGACATGCACTGGAGACAGCTGCATGATTTGAATCTGGTTCAATTAAATCAGTGCCTCTGTTTCTATATTGGATATAGAACAGTTCATATCTAAACATTGTTAAGGTACGGGGAGTTGTCCGGCTTATGCTTAAAACCAGACTCTAGATGACATAAGGCACGTTTCTGTAATGGCTGTTTGTGGGTTGACCCGGGCTATGACGAGGGTTGACTTTCTACCATCTGGAAGATCAATAGTGATATTGTTCTTGACTCGCCACAGTTTTAATAAAAATGGACTTTTTCAGAAAACAGTAGTGGGAGTATGGTAGAACCGGAAGTGATTCCAGAACCGTAAACGATTACTGAAGATTTGATAAGAACCTAAAGATTCAATCTGGTTTGACATTCCATTGGCCACTCCGCAGATATGGTGGGTAACCTCAGGCACCCGAGAGGTACTTCGGTATGCTCAGGGACGGTGGCAGGGAGGTTCTTGTTTACCCAGACTTGCCATTGCTGTTGTTCCAGACTGTGAGACCCAGCAGGAGGATGAGTATAGCGTCGTTCTAAACTGACTTTAAAAGTGCACGTGTATATGACTCTGCCAGAGGGTTGTCGTAGTCAGTGGGAGCAGCGGAAGCATTGGTGGACAGGAGGCTTATATCTATTTATAGACTAAAGCAGATATAGCGGAGATAGATCAACTATTCCTGATGTGACAGTCATAGGTTTGACTTCATCAGAATAAGGGATGGATCTGTTAAGAAGGTAGTAGAGTGTGATGTCCTGGTATTTGATGACATACACAGAGTAGGAAGTGATATTCCTATACTACAATCGGTTATACGTTGGTCGTCACACAGTGGTTTCTCCACATAGGACTTGGATATTATATCAGACATTCTGGTCACTAGATCTGTGGTTTTAGATCTAGATTTGGGTAGTTTCCCAATCTGGGTACTTAGACAGCATTCTATGAGTATTTAGAATGGACGACTCCTAGCATGGTGGTGTACCTACAGGTAATGGAGTCACCCTCTCTAAAGGTGTCTGACAGACTAAAGGGGAGAGGGATGTGCATGATTGACAGATCACTTGCTTAGGCAATTGAGTCAATCATGAGATGTCAAGTACCACACCAGATGTTGTTCTTGCAGTAGGTGCAATAAGATGATATTGATCCAATCCTGGAGAAACAGTCGGAAGCAGTTTTAGAACATAAGTTGATGTTCTAGGGATATGATAACAGCATTCTCCTTCGGGAGACAGTTATCATTCCAGGCTTTCAAGGTGACCTGGATGGCAGAGTGGTTGTCAGAGTTATAGTTTTCCCTCTGACGAGGGGCAGTATTTTGGACAGGTGGTCCAAGTGGATACTGAGGGAAGCCATGGCGCAGGATACTGATTAAGTTCAGTTGACGATACAGTCTAAGAAGTTTGGATTTGGAGTTCATTTATGAGCTAGGTCCCATCAGACATCCAGACATTCTAAGACAGGTATTGCTCATTTCGGGAGATGGCTTTCTCCGGGAACTTGAGATAAAGAGGGACATAGAAAGAAACACCAGAGCGGATCCACTCACTGAGGCTATTCCTCGAACGCAATAGTTTCGCAAACGAGCTTTGTGACACTGACTAGTAGAGGAGTTGGGTGTTCGGTATCACACGGGCTGTGAGTATGCGACATCGCAATAATTAGCCTTGAGTGCAAGTGGGAGATTGTTGGAGATAGTGCCCTCAGAGTCAATTATTGGATCACAGGCACGTGATTGCAATGATTGAGGGGAGGACCTATCCCAGTAGGACAGTCTTACTCGAGATGATAGTATGCTATCTGGTTTATCTTTATCATCGTGTACTGCTTTAGGTGACCTTACGAGTCGCTATTGCACGTTGATAGAGCCCCTAGGATTCTTGCTTGACTACCAGCAGTATGAGGGCGATCATATACGTGAGAGCTGGAGTCTATAAGCACATCCTTAAAAGGTCCCTAGTCGTGGGAGTTTCGAGACAGGGCATCGATTCTCCAGAGTAGACTAGTGTATACAGTCGAGACCCCGACGAGGGGCGGTGGCCGGTCTCATAAGCTACTGGTGTCAGTTGGTTCACCTAAGATGTATACAGGTGCTCATTGGGTTATGAGTACACCGGACAGGACTCGCCGGGAACCTGCTAGTTGGGATTATACCAGACGTCAGATAGCAGTTCCCTGGTGACATGTATACAGGTTAGTTCATCGACCTGAGATCGTCATTTGTCTCGTGTGAGTTCCCACTGTGCTTTGATTACTACCCTACCACGGCTCAAAGGAGTCGTGTAAACAGGTTTTAGTTGGGTACAGTCCCGAGCCACATGGAGGCAGTGAGCGGATCTGCAGGGGTTTGTCTCTCCCGGTATTGGGGGTGAGGTCGCGCTGTGTCTAGGAGAGCCAGAACATGAAAAGTCCTTGGCCAAGGCAGGAGATTTGCTGGTAGGTATTCCAGTAGTATCTCAGGGTGTTCTGGGCTACACTCCGACACGACTTGTACCGCTATTGGGGGACTGACTTTTACCAACCCCCTAGGCCCGCCATGCGATGCTTATAGACGAACGGACCGGACTGGAAGTCGAGTACACATCCTAAGGGCTTTATCAAAATGTAACAGAGAGACAGAAAGTATACATGTTAAGATAAAGAGCAACCAGATAGCGTACTATCATGTCGAGCAAGAAAGTCCTACCTATATATGTCCCAGCATCCACTACAATATACATCCAATGTACAGTAATGGCCTCTAGGGCATACATATAACTAACAATCTCCCACTTGCACTAGGGCCATTTGTAGCAGTGGTTGCAGTATCACATACTCAACCATCCCATATAAGTCTCTCTCTGGGAAAAAGCCTTTGAGAGTGGATCCGCCGTGTTATCCTCTGAGTCTACTCTCCTAACTTCGATCACCCTAGAGATCAACTATCTCCATGATCAGGTGATACTGCGTCAGAATATGTCTGGGTCACTGATGGGACCGGGGTTCCTGAGCCAAAGACACAACTCTATTGTCACACAATGGGAGGAACGAAGTTCATCTCATGAACTAGTATACACCCAGACAGCCTCTTTGGTAGCATCTTAAGTAGCGATATATCTAGCCTTAATCGTCTAGTATGCCACGGTATCTAGCTTAGAACTCTTCCAACATACCATCCCTTTACTGAGGGTAAAGACAAAGCCTGTGACTGAGTTTCAGTCGTCTTTATCACCCTGGAACCCTTCCAATGATTCTCCCCAGGATCCTTTTTGGGATAGCCTTCTCTGGTATTGCAAGCCTCTTTGCGGGCCCACTTGAGCTTAGGCTCAGCCTGTCGAAGACTGAGGCGGTAGACTTGGACGACCCATTGAGAGGGGCCGCGGTAGTTGCGAGACGATCGAAGACCGACTTCTTTGGAGCCTCCTGTGGTGGTACTGAAGTGTCAAAGCTCATTGACGGGAGCATGGTCCTAAAGTACAACCCAGTGGTGGCCTGAGTTACCTGCTCTACTGGCATTACAAAGATGGAGGCCGCTTGGGGCCCGTAAGTCACTTCTCCTGTCATGGCGGAGCGGGAGTTGCTGTTGCAGTTAGTGCAACTGGAGGCCAACGATGTTATCTCTTTTTCTGCATAGGAGCAAGAAACCAAATCTTAGTACCTCGAATCCATAGGCAACCATAGCAAACCGCGATTTTGTTCGCGAAACACGACAAATTAAGTATGGAGTGGAAAGAGTAAAAGGTCCCACCGGGCATGGTAGAATCTGTTTACCCCCGAAAACCGGAGACGGATCCACGGTGGATCGTCTAGCCTGAATTTGGGGGCAGATGCTATTTGGATTTATCCGTCCACCTCTCCGAAGATGCCAAGTTGATTTATGACACCGTATATCGGAGGTTTGGATGGATGCAGCCGTTGTAGCAAACTTCGTCAGATTCCCCTTCGTTTGCGAGGGGTTTTTGATTGTGGGGACGCTCTTCCCTGCAGGCGCAAGCCTCCGCAGTTAATTACATTTCTGCTTAGCGATAACCACTTACTCTTGCTCCAGATGTTTGCTTCGTGTCGTGTGTGTTTGTTTTGTTTTTGATTGCCCGTGAATTGTATTTGGAGACTAATTTATGTCGTCGCCCGTAGGGCATGGATTAGTCCGAATCCGTATATTCTTAGATTTGGGTTAGGGTTGATTTAAGGATCATTAATATCGTTTGAGATTAAGATCAACTTAAATGTTTGTTAAGGATACGTTAGTCTAATTTTATACTAAGATCTACTTAACAAGGTTTTAGAATCATTCAGATCCAACAAAAGAGCATTTGGTCTCTATTGTTTTAGTTTAAGGACGTTTCAGTCCATTTTTAGTTTAAGGAAGTTTCGGTCCGTAGATCATTCTGCGTGCATGTGTATTTGTTATGTGAAGGGATATGCGGCGATGATGTGGGATACACCCATTTGAGGTGTGATTTGATTTGGGGTGTGCACATAAGCTTGGGAAGTGTACCAAAAAGCTATTGGTTGTCGGGACCCGCCACCTCTCCGAAGACGTTGAGGAATTACAACGACATGTATCAGAGCTGTGGAAAGATGTACCCTTGAACCAAATTTCCATAATGAGGGAAGAGATCAATTTAGAAAACAATGATCATGTGGGCTCGGTTGATTTGAACTTAGGGTTAGCCCACTCAGCCCTTGAACAGAGTGCTAAGCCTTTGCTTGGACTCAGTCAAACTTTACTTCACTTTCTTTTCTCTTCTATTTTTTTATGGATTGCTAAACACTCTTCATGGCGTTCACGTGCGAAGAACGTGAGGCTCTTGGCGCTGAGCACTGGGTGTTGTCTGATGAGTGCCAACCACTTTATTTTGAATGGCGCCCACGTAAGGGGCACGTGAGGCGCTTGGAGCTGAGCGCCAACCACTTAGTGCTAAGCACTCCTTATAGAGCAGCGCCCACGTGGGGGACACGTGAGGCGCTTGGCGCTAGAGCCAATCACTGAGTGCTAAGCACTCCTTATAAAGTAGTGCCCATGTGAGGGACACGTGAGGCGCTTGGTGCTGAGCGTCAATCTCTGAGTGCTAAGCACTCCTTATAAAGTAGCGCCCACGTGAGGCGCTCGACACCGAGCATTCTTGGTATATTCTGTTCTGAAGAGTTCAATTCTCTATTCTTTTCTGGATATTTGATCCTCAAGAACAAATTTATCCCAATGAGAATTAAGTTCTCATTTGTGAGAGACTCGTCTCATGGATCTCAGATCCAGAAAAAGAGCTAAGTTATTTAATGAGGGTTAAACACTTAAATATGCAGATGAGATGCTCTGATCTCTATATTTTTCATTTACCTCGAAGAGAAGTAGCTTTCTTCTTGAAGTTTGAAGTTTATGGGGGGATTCTTCTAAACAAGACTTGAAATCTTGGGTCTTTTATATAGTAGAGGCAAGTCTGTTGATTTAGTTGAAGAAATCTCTCATTGAGTGATCCTTAATTGATCTAGGGATTTTATCCACCGTTGGATCTTTGATTAAAGGACTTCTGTTTTGCAGAAGATATTTCTCTTGTTTTTAACAAGATTGGGGAAATATTTTCCCATACAGAGCTTATTCTGTAGCTTGGTGATTTTTAATCACCCATGGATTTTTTAATCCATATGTGCGCCGGTTACAATGGCCCCCCCAAATTTGACTTCCCACAAAAAGAGAAGGCCGGAGAAAACCCTACTGCCTGTGGAGAATTCCAAAGGCATGGGACCCAAGCACCCCAAGTCTGGGGGCATGATAGTGCACACCGTCTGCATCGCTTCCGGGAAAGAGGAAAGCCGTACTTTCGTGGGTCATCGACCACTCACTCGTTCGTTTACAAAGGCTCAGGAGCAACAACAAATGCTTCAAGAGATGCTGACAATGATGGCCGCAATTAATGGGCAAAAAGAAAGCTCATAATCGACGTCTGAACAACGCCAGGAACAGGAGACCGACACCGAGTTTCTGTGAAAGGTGCTCGAAAAGAATGATAAGGAAACCGCAGAACAGGCTGCTAATATAAAGTAGATGGCGCTTCTATTCCAAGACATGGTTAGGATGATGATCCAGCCGGACCCTCCAGCCGAAGATCCACCGATAATCATCGAGGACTATAGAGGGGAAACATCAAACTCTCTTCCAGCTCTATCAGCAGCCAGGGAGGAGACGATCTCCAAAGCTGCCCTTGATGACTACATAGCTCAGCAAATACGAGCTCATCAGGCAAGCGAAGCAGCTGGTCAAGTTGTCAGAACCGGACGACCATACCTAGGCTGGTACGATCAAATCACGTACCCGCCGGGATATACGATCCCCAAATTCCACGTGTATAAGGGGACATGAAATCCCCATCAGCACATCGCTCAGTTCAGAGCTCTATGCTGAAATACTGGAGGCGAGGATAAATTACTGCTTCGCTAATTCGTTGGCAGCTTTTCGGAGACGGCATTTGAATGGTACTCAGAGCTCCCAAATGACTCCATCAAAACATTCACCGAAATGGAGATACTATTCACACAGTGGTTTGCCAGCATAAGCGATCGTACCCCGATCACGATGTTAATCAACACCAGGGTGAAGCCAGGAGAGACCTAGGTTCGATACGCAATTCGGTGGCGGAACCTATGATCAAAATGTGAACAGCGCATAGAAGAAGGTCCTGCCGTGGGAATGTTCATAGGGACTCTTGATCCTCAAGCAACTATATCCTAGTTCATTATGTTCTTCAAACCGACCACCTTCCAAGCGTTGATCGACAAGCTGGCCCAAATGGACCAGATAGGTTGCGGACCTTCCTCTTCAAAAATAGACCCTCGGAATGCAAAGGGTAAAGGGAAAGCGGCATTCGTTGCCAACACACAAAAACAACCGAGTGACCCGAAACCGATTGCTCGTCAAAACAATGCGCGCCTGCACCAGTCCCTCGATGAGAAGCTAGGACGCGCTTACTCGTTTCCCCATGATAAAACAAGGAGATTGTTCGAACTGGCAGTGCACAATAAACTCATCACTCTTCCGGACCCAAAACGTCCACCACAGCCCGGTGACGTCAACAACCCCAACTACTGTTCCTATCATAGAATGGATAGTCATCTAATCGAAGATCGCCACGTATTAAAAAATTGGATCGAGGACAAATATCAATGGGGGAAATTTGCGCTTTCCGAGAATTGGAGGGTGAACCCGCCACAGAGGCACATTCCTAAAAAGACGGATACACCGGGGGCATCATGCTCATTCGTGTAGGAAGCTCCATGGGAAGTTTTCCTTTCAGCCAAGACTAAAAGAATGCTGAAGGATCTTCAAGCATGTTCGGCGGTCAGGTGGATAAGACCATTGGAGCCCGAGATCATTAAAGGGATGCTTAAACCGCGCCCAACACCGAAAGCCGGTAACAATGGGCAAAACACCCAGGTGAAGCCTTCAAAGTCTTCGAAGAAAAAGAGGAAGACCAAGAAGCCCGTGCAGCCTAATGACAAGTGCATGGACCTGCAGAAATACATTGATGTGCTGGAAGAATACAAGCAGAAGGCATAAACCCCAGTCATCCTCGAAGAGTTTCTCAACCATATCCTTGAGAATAGAGATAGAGACGATGACGAGGGAAATGAGTAGTCGGAAGAAACCAAGGATTATGTAGCGAGTTGCCACATGGTCTCTCATTCATCGTTAGAAGAAGAAGAAACTCCCTCGGCGTCGGAAAGCAACGCAGAGAAACTGGGGGCAGGATCATTCCCAAAATCCCTGGAACTGTCAGACGACCTGATTCGCTCTATCCGACAGTTGGAGGGTGATCCCTCCACGAAAGCATGAGCCAAAAGCAACCTATATTGCGAGGGTAAGTCCAGATCAACATCAAGCTTGGAAACGAGCTCGTACCTGCCACGTGATAACACTATCAAATGATAGGGGAGCACGAGAATATGGATCATTATGCAAAGCCGCCAGATTCTCGCGCCAGCAGAAATATCTCCAGAGTCGTTTGAAGGAAGGGAACTGACCAAACAAGTAGCCTGCCAAATAGAGGATGAAGAAGAGGCTACGTATTAGAGAGAAGTCTTCATAGCCTACTTCAAATCCTATCAAACACCCAAAGATGCGTCGTCAAGACATCAGCTCATGAAACGAACTCTGTCTATTGCCTTCGTCAATGATACCTTATACAACAGATCATTCGAATGTCTGTGGCTAAGATGCCTGGGACTGGAAGAAGCAAGGAGAGTAGTCCAAGAAACCCATGATGGACTCTATGGTTCTCATCAAGCCGGGCCAAAGATGAAACTGAAGATCAAGAGAATTGGTTACTATTGGCCCACAATGATTTAGGATTGTCTTGAATATGCGAAGTGGTGTCACTCATGCCAGATTCATAGGGACTTCATCCACCAGCATCCAAATTCTCTACACCCAACACTGGCTAGTTGGCCGTTAGAAATGTGGGGAACCGATATAATTCGGTCCATCGAACCGGGGTCATCCAAAGGACATTGGTTCATATTGAAAACAACCGATTACTTCTCTAAGTGGGCAGAAGCGGTACCGTTAAGGGAAGTGAAGACGGAGAACATCCTCCATTTCTTCAGAACTCACGTCATCTATCGGTTCGGTACTCCGTGACGGATTATCTCGGATAACGGACCAGCCTATAGAAGCCGTAAGGTCAGCCGCTTCGCACAACAACACAATATAGACTGGAGATACTCTTCAGTCTATAATCCCTAAGCCAACGGTCTGGCTGAGTCTTTCAACAAGACTTTGACGAAGATCATAAAGAAAATGGTGTCCAGAAATAAAAAGGATTGGCACGAGAGACTGCATGAAGCTCTCTGGGTGTATCGAACCACGTTGAAAACGGCCACGAATACAACACCATAAGCGTTGGTATTCGGCACGGAAGTGGTACTCCGCTTGGAAATAGAGCCACTCTCTCTTCGAGTAGCGGTTCGTTACGAACTGATGGATGAAGAAAATGCTCATCTTCGGCTTGGGAAGCTCGATGCCCTCGATGAAACCCGTCTCATGGCGCAACAAAACCTAGAAGCTTACAAAGTAAGGATGACGTGCTCATATGAAAGACTAACCAGGACAAGAACATTCCGCCAAGACGAACTCGTACTAGTTGTCAAACAACCAATGATCCCCAATCGTGCCAAACGGGGGAAATTCGAGCCGAACTATGAGGGCCCATACATTATAGACAATGTTTACCAAGGTGGGGCCTACTTGCTCATGGATGTGCATAGCGAATGACCCTTCCGGCCAATAAACGACCTATTCCTTAAGAAGTACTACGCCTGACGAGTCACGACTCAGGTTAATGATAGATGACGATACTTGTGTCCGCTCGCTATTTTCTTGAGTCAAAACTCTAAAAGTAGTATTTAACAGAATCTCCGTCCCAAATACGGAAACAACGGACCGAAACTTCCTTAAACTAACAACGGACCAAAACGTTCTTAAACTAAACCCTCACCTAAAAAATGGTAATCTACAGACCGAAATGTCCTTAAACTAATGGACCGAAACGCCCTTAAACTAGCAATGGACCGAAACGTCCTTAAACTAAACCCTCACCTCAAAATGATGATCTACGGACCGAAACGTCCTTAAACTAATAACGGACCGAAATGTCCTTAAACTAAACCCTCACCTCAGAAATAGTGATCTATGGACCGAAACGTCCTTAAACTAATCACGGATCAAAACTTCTTTAAACTAAAGCCTCACCTCAAAAATGGTGATCTGCGGACCGAAACGTCCTTAAACTAAACCCTTCACCTCAAAAATGGTGATCTGCGGACCGAAACGTCCTTAAACTAACAATGGACCGAAACGTCCTTAAACTAAACCCTCGTCTCCAAGATGGCGACAACGGACCGTAATGTCCTTAAACTAAAATGTCTCCTCCAGCACGGCGATAATGGACCGAGATGTTCCTAAACTAGCAATGGACCGGAATGTCTTTAAACTAGCGTGTCACTTCAAACACGGTGATAATGGACCGAAATGCCCCTAAAACCAGTACTCTGCCTCAAACAGGGCGATATCTTTCCCTGAGATCTATGTTGCAATCAAAGTTCCAACGGCAAAGACTGGATCCCAGTAAAAAACGGTATGTCCATAAGCAAAATGGGTATGGATGAAAACCCGAAAGGGCTCTGTGAGCAAAAACAGCAGGACTACCGGCAAGCTGGTGAAAACCCGAAAAGGCGCAATCTCGTTAAAAAAACGGTATGTCCATAAGCAAAATGGGCACGGATGAAAATCCGAAAGGGCGCCGTGAGTAAAAACAGCAGGGCTACCGGCGAGCTGGTGAAAACCCGAAAGGGCGCAATCTTGTTAAAAAAACGGTATGTCCATAAGCAAAATGGGCACAGATGAAAACCCGAAAGGACGCCGTGAGTAAAAACAGCAGGTCTACCGGCAAGCTTGTGAAAACCCGAAAAGGCGCAATCTCGTAAAATTTTCACTTACGACATCCCCTCGACTCGTCAGGAGAACTCCCCTTATAAGACCCTCACGGCTCATAGAATTCAAAGTCTTAAGATATAGGGACCTAAATCTGCTCTTAAGCCATCACGTTCCCCAAGTGCCTTACAAGAAGTCGAATATTGACCCTTGTATACAATCCACGGGCACAAACAAATATCCCCTCAACTAGTTCCACCAATGGTGCGAAATATCCCCATTTGGTGAACAACACTTGTAGGTCCTCTCGACTTGCAATGAGAAAACACTCTGGTAAGATCCTTACAACTTAGAAGAGAAAAGGCCACTTAGGAATCCTTATGACTCCTAAGGAGAAAATACACTTACGAGATCCTCACGACTCGTAGGGAGAATACCTTTGTGAGACCCTTACGGCTCATAAAGTAAAAAGCCTTGGTCAACAGGATCCTAACCCTGTTTACTAAGCCATCTTTGTTCAGACCAGCATAGGCCCATGATGATTCGCTCCTGGAAACGTTCCAGTGGTAGCGATGCTGATGCCTAATTTCAAGTCCTCTTAAGGCAAATGTTGATTCGCTCCTGACCATATTCCAGTCGCAGCAATGCTGATACCAAGATTGGTATCAAATCTCAAGTTCCATATTCGCAACAAAAAATCAGCGAGCAAAAAAAAGCGTATGGAATAGGCGAAATGTTTGGGCAACTCGTAATAAAAAGCAGCGAGTAAAAAGAAAATAGTCGAAATGATTGGGCACCGCAATAAAAAGCCGAAATGATTGGGCAATCGTGACTCTCGCGATATAAAAAGCTGAAATGATAGAGCATCGCGGAAAAAAATAAAATGAAATGAAACTTTTTCCCTGCAGGTAAGTCTGTTGCATATATGTATGCCCTAGAGGCCATTATTTGATAGTGGATATATCGGTATGTGTATATATATATTCAGAGGACATTCTTGCTCGACATGATAGTATGCTATCTGGTTTTTCTTTATCTTGACATATTCATTTGATCATGCATATTATTCATTTGGTACATGTTGATAAAGCCCTTTGGATATTTGCTTGACTACACTGATTATGATGCGGATCATACTAGTGGGACAAGTGTAGTTTATAAGTATATCCTTAAATTGCTCCTAGTCGTGTGTGTATCGAGACGGGGCATCGATATTAAAGAGTAGACTAGCGTATACGCTTCTTGACCCATATGATGAGCGGTTGATGATCCCATATCCATTGATGTTTGACATCAAAGATTGTATAAGGATGCTTAGTGGAGACTGGGTACACTGAACGGACACGCCGAGAACTCCTATATGGTATTATATATATCGTCAGATAGTAGTTCTCAGGTGACACTGGTACAGGTTAGACTGTAGACCCGAGATCATCATAGAGTCTTGTGTGTGCTCCCACTGTACTTTGATTACCACCCTACCAAGGCTCTATTGAGTCGTGCAAACAGGTGGCTTTTGGGTACAGTCCTGAAACACATGGAGGCAATGAGCGATAGGAGGGGTTTCATCTCTCCCGGTATTGCGGATTGATGTTGCGCCATACTCGATTGGCTATAACAGGAAATCCCTGGCCAGGGATGCTGAGATTTACTGATAAGTGTTATTAGTAGTTTCTCGATCTGTTGTACGCCATACATCGGCATGACTTATTGTGTTATTGGGGTCGACGATGCCATCCCTAGACTCGATATGCTGCATATCAGACGAAAAGACCGGACTGTACGGTAAGTGTTGCCAGTTGGCTCGACGGGAGTTTTGACAGGTTCGCTTGTTTTTCTTCTGATCGCTCAATACCCAGGAGTCGTTACGTACAGCTAGTGCCGCTGACGGTTTGTGGGTATGTGATATGATCACTGCCTACTGCTAGCGTATTGACGAGTCTTAGAGTTCCACAGAGGGGTTTCCTAGCTCAGGCGAAAAGATGTGGGGGTGCATATGAGATATGCACGGGAGCTCGATTAAATGCGAGTATATGATACCGTATTTTAATCGGGTGTTTTCTATTGGTCGGGTCGTATGTGATATAACCGGATTATTAAATCAAGTATTGATTTAATATTATTGACTTTTATCTCATTTATTTTAAACCTTTTCTTTGTGAATGTATGCATGAATGTATGTATGTACACAAATGCACACATCCATGCATACATGTGTCATGGTTGTTGATACATAGGAGTTGGCTATGAAAGACTCAAATGGTATATATATTTATATATTATTGATATTAAGAAAAAGAAAATGAAATTAAATCATGGTTTAATTTTTCATTTGTTCTTTAACTCAATATAAAATATCTAGATATTTATTAATCATGGTTGTATGTGAGTGTGACTCTCATATATTTATTTTCATTTTCTCATTTTATTTGGAGAATTATCACAAAAGAGCTCAAGCTTAGCCATTCTCCTTCTTCTTCCTCCTTCATGCTCTTTAGCTTTTTCAAGTGAGTAAAGAACACAAAAAGAAAAGGTTTTTAAGTGAGATTTCAATCCACATCACCAATATATATTAGTCTATCCCACTAGTGTAGATTGTTTGCTTCACCTTCATCTAGATCAAGTGAAGCTAGGAGCTTGTGCCAAGGGACTCCGTGGTGGATCGTCGTGGACTTTGAAGAACTCAAGAGGACCGGTTCAAACTCAAGGTTGATCCAAGGAGTCAAAGAAGGAGATCTACAAAGGTTGTATTTCACACCTCTTAGTGTTTAACACTTGATAGTATGTGATACTTTATATTGTTACCCTAATTTTCTAGTTCGATTCCTAGGTTGGTTTAATTAGCACCTCTAAAATTTTTAATATACCATATTTGATACTTACCAAAACCTTCTCTAAGCGCTAAGCAAACCCCTACAGTGGTATCAGAGCCAAGCTAAAAACTTAGACGATGTTAGATAATTTATGAAACCGAAATAACTTCGAATACTGAAACCCTAAACTTGCTCTCTGTCGATTTTTAAATGATCTCCTAAAATTATTTAAATAGTTGCAGAATATTACATATAATGTAATAAGAACACCACACGAAAACGAGGCCATTCCACCTGATTTCACCCGGCGACTTTCTCAAAAAATCCGGCCTGGCCGGTTTTCCAATGAAGTTTAGGCCTCGTTTATGTCTGGTGCTCTGGTCTCTGGGTTTTGGTGTTTCAGGTATTGTTTATTTTTACTAAGATTGCATGTGATGTTATGTTTAGTAAAGACTATTCAGAGTATTTCGTAGTCGTAATTTGAACATTGTTTTAGGTAACCTAGACGACGTTTAACAGTTTGAACGAACATCAAACACCGCCTCATGACCCCCTTTGAAATTTTCCAAAAGTTGGAATTTTCCAAGTTGAATATATTCAAGAATCGTGCAGATAATTCTATAGAACCTTTAGAAGAACGAAACCCTAACTCGATTCTATGACCACGGAACCATGACCAAACCCTAGCGTTTGCCGTAGTTCCGCGGCGCCAGTGGTGAGGCAAGGATTGACCCTTCTAAGGCTGGTCCATAGGTCCTGTGGCATGTTTTGGGTATTTTAACTTTTCTCAAGTGTTGAGCTCTTAGGGAGATGTGGGTGTTTGTTGATTCGATCGAAACGTTTAACATCGTCTAGCTTTTTGTGAATGCGATACAATAATTGGAATCTACAAAAATTAGTTGTGTGTAAATCTAACATTTCGGTCACGGGCAGAATCGGAAATCTTATTGAATTATCCGACTTCTTTTGAAAAGGTGTTTTCATGGATGAGACCTAAATGTGAAATTTGCATCGTTAGGCATGAAATCCAGAATATGTGATATTCCTGGTTTATGATGTCTAAAAGCGGTGACGATTCCAATTGTTATAGTTTTTCACTTTCTTTTCTGCGACCGTAAGTGTAGTATGTGGTGTATCATCGGTTTCGTTGCTATACATAAACAACAATTGGGGTACGCATACTTGCTTATGTTGATGACATGTGATGTTATGTGTTGCTGTGATATGATGTGTAGGATCGTCATGATTGAATGGCCCGGGGTTTTTTGTGAGATGAGAGTTTTTCCTTTCATTCATGTAAAATTCATTGTATGTAATATTCTTTTATTAGGGCACTTCCGGGTTGAGGATGATGCCACCATTGTTGTATATTATTTCTTTTCCGCATTAGGATAGACCCAAGGTGGGGAGCACAAGTGACTGGGTTCTGGGGTCCAGAACGAGACCATCTCGAGGAGTCGAGACCGGGTCTCCTAACTCTAGAATTGGTAGGGTAACTTGCCGCTCTCGTAGAGGTCTAGGGGTGTAGGATTGGCTATTCATCACGACCGTGGAATCTATATTTTCTATTTTTGGCTAAATACAAAATACGGACCTCCTACTATATCCTATATTTTCATATATGTGCTTCTGCGGTTTATATTCAGTGATGTGATCACTTGATATGCTAAGACGAATGGAATATTATATATATGATATATAATAAACGTTGTTTATGTTTTGCATCCGCGCTAGTCCCGCCCCGCTATGCCGTTAGTTAAGTAACCTAACGGTGCATAACGGGACACTATGGCGAATGCGGATGGCATAAGCATATGTTCTATTTTCGTTTCTTTTCTGTGATGTCTTAAGGACTTAAATGATGGGACTACATTAATGAGATTAATGTACAGAAAAAGAAACCTAAAGGATGTTATAGAACCGGATTTGAAACCAACTCGGCTTTTTATGAAAAAGAAAAGTTTCAAAATTGCGGAGCATAAGCCACTCCTTTTAAAAACCATTTGATTCTACAGCGATATCAAGTTCAAAGTGTTAAAGGTTTTCATAAAAACCATACGCAACCCTCCATCATTTTAGGAAGTAGAGTACTTAGTATTCGTGCTACATTTGTTGACTATAGTTAAGGCGTAGTGCACGGTAGCTAAGTGATGTCTTCCTATACAACATATGATACGATTAATTAGGATATTCATGTGACTTTATTGACCATTGTTAAAGGTCATGTGAGTGGGTCTAATTAATCATGAAATGGCGGGTAGAACTTGACTAGTGCTTATGATTTGTTGACCATAGTTTAGGTCATGAGTGCTAGGGGTAAAAACCATATCGGGAGTTTTAAGAGTTGAAATTTGCAATGAGATTGCATACCTTCTATGTGATAGTTGGATCCCGATCCCACTGTGAGCAAGAGTTTCTACCAGGAAAGTTTTGCACTTTACAATTAGCTAACCCATTAGGTGTCTAGAAACGTGTCAACAGGGCTACGCCTCTGGGATAATGAGGTTTACTTTAATTAGGTCCGTGCGAAAGCACGGGGAACTTCCCTCAAAGTACCGGCACTGGCCTGGCTGAACGGTTAGCGAAGTTGTAGACTGTAATTAATCATGGCTAATTTTCTTTTTAAGGTTTGAAGGAAAATTTGATAAAAGCAGTGGGAGACATCGATTAGATAAGATAATAAACCAATCTGATCTTTGCAAGAGCTTTCGCTAAGTGTATTCTTTTCTCTTTCATAAAAGCAGACACCAATGACGGGACTTAAGCTTTTACTAGATAAAAATAAGCTGACCGGACCGAACTATAAAGACTGGCTGAGAAACATTAACATTGCTCTCACATATGATAAGGTATAATATGTCCTCACTGATAAAGCCCCGCTCGTCCCAGGCCCTGAATCTTCTTGTAGCGGATAGGGAAATCCGCAAGACTTGGGATATTGACTGTGCCACCGCCAAATGCCTCATGCTTGCATCGATGGACAACATACATCAGCAGTAGCATGAGAAGATGGACATTCAATGCATCTTTCTCCATACAAAGCAGTTGTATGGAGAGCAATCTCGTACCCTCCTATACGAGGCATATCGAAAGCTGTTTCAGATGTGGATGGCTCCTGGCACACTAGTAGGTGACCATGTCTTGAAGATGATAGCTCTTATTGAAGAGCTAGAAGGCCTCGGATGGACAATGGAGAACGAACAATATGTTGATATTGTTCTACAGTCTCTCCCCTGCCTTTGCTCCATTCATAGTGAACTTCAACATACACAACATGGAGAAGTCACTACCTGAACTTCTCAATATATTGAGAAGTGCAAAAAGAACCCTCAAGATTGCTAAGACTCCCGCTCTGATTGCTGGGCCTTCTTCATCTTCTTTCCCAAAAGCTAAGGCTAAGGGAAAGGCGAAGAAGAAGCCTATCAAGCCGGGAGGAGGAGTAAAGAAGGCAAAGGGGAAAGATAAATCCAAGGCTGCAGAGTCGAAAAAAGGAGAATGTTTCTACTGCAAGAAGTCGGGACACTGGAAGCGAAATTGTACTGAGTGCCTGGATCTCAAGAAAAAGAAGCATGGTTATGCTTCCGCTTCAAGTGTGTTTGTGACTGAAAACTGTTTCTCTATTAACTCTGCTTCCAGGGTATTGGATACCGGTTCGGGTTCTCATATCTGCAATTCTGTGCAGGGCCTGAGAAATAGCAGAGTTTTGAAGACCGGTGATCACACTCTTCGAGTTGGAAATGGTTCCAATGTACATGCAGTTTCGGTGGGAGAGTATCACCTGGGGTTGCCGTCGGGTTGTATATTGGATTTGAACCCATGTTATTATGTACCTAGTATGCTTTGTAATATAATATCTGTTTCTTTGTTAGACAATGAAGGATATCATTTTGTATTGCAGAATAATGTTATGAACATAACCGCAATCAAGAGTTGGTTGGGTATGGTACACTTAATAACGGGATATACGTTCTAAATCAACACATAGTTTTCAGCATACAACACACAAATAAAAAAAAGTTTTCAGATATAAGTGAATATTTTCTTTGGCATTGTATACTTGGTCATATTAATAAAACAAGCTTTATAAAGATGGATATTTAAACTTTTTTGAGTATAAATCTTATGCGACTTGTTAGTCATGTATCAAAGGCAAAATGATCAAAACTCCGCTTACTGGATATGGAGAAAGAGCTACAGAGCTCTTAGGCCTCATAATAGTGATGTATGCGGGCCAATATCTACACATGCGAGAGGCGGTTTTTCTTCATAACTTTTACTGATACTTTCTCAAGATTCGGTCATGTGTTTTTGATAAAGCATAAGTCTGAAACTTTCGAGAAATTCAAGGAGTGCAACTTGAAGTAGAAAAACAGACTGCAATGAGCATCAAGATACTTCGATCGGATCGACGTGGAGAGTATCTCAGTATAGATTTTTCGAACTTTCTAAAAGAGAACGGGATTCTTTTTCAGCTCACTCCCCCTTACACACCACAGCACAACTGTGTGTCAGAATGGTGGAATCGAACCCTATTAGATATGGTACAATCCATGATGAGTGATACTGAGTTACCCCTCTCCTTTTGGGGGCATGCATTAGAGACTGTAGCATATCTGTTGAACAGGGTTCCAACCAAGATCGTGTCTACCACTCCATATGAGATATGGTATGGGAAGAGACCATCTTTTAAATGAGTTAAGATTTCGGGTTGTCCGGCTTTTGTCAAAAAGCAGAATCCAGACAAACTCGAGACACGTTCGGTTCAGTGTATATTTGTAGGATATCCAAAAGATTCGTATGGATATCTTTTCTACCACAAGGAGGAACAAAGGGTGTTTGTTTCTCAATATGCCACATTTTTAGAAAAGGAATTTTTTACAAATGATACTGATGGTAATGTGGTAGATCTAGAAGAGCTTCTAGAGACACAAGTTACAGATGACAACTTGGTTGAGCCTGATGTTGCAATAGAACCTTATGAACCTCAGCCACTCCGTAGATCTGGTAGGAATTCTCGCCCACCAGAGAGATACTACGGTTTTCTCATTGATGGTGATAGAGAAGATTGCATCATGGATGATGATGACCCTACCAATTTTCAGCAAGCTATCACGAGTGGTGACTCAGTGAAGTGGCTGGATGCCATGAGATCCGAAATGGAGTCTATGTACACCAACAAAGTATGGACTTTGGAAGATACACCCTCTGGGGTAAAACCCGTAGGGTGCAAATGGATTTTTAATAAAAAGATCGGTGTAGATGGAAAGGTGGAGACCTATAAGGCAAGGCTGGTAGAGAAAGGTTTTCGTCAAAGACCAGGACTGGACCATGACGAAACTTTTCTCCGGTAGCCATGCTTAAATCCATTCGAATCCTACTTGCTATTGCTGCTCACTACGACTGTGAAATCTGGCAGATGGACGTTAAAACTGCATTTCTAAATGGTGATTTAGAAGAACGCGTTTATATGGATCAGCCAGAGGGCTTCATTGATAGTGGGAGCAGCGGGAAAGCATGTAGATTGCTTAAATCCATTTATGGATTAAAGCAGGCATCACGGAGTTGGAACATCTATTTTGATGATGTTATCAAAGAGTTTGATTTCGTCAAAAATTCAGATGAACCTTGTGTTTATAAGAAGACTGTAGGGAGTACTGTCGCATTCCTCGTATTGTACGTGGATAGCATTCTTCTGATAGGAAACGATGTTCCTATGCTACAGTCGGTCAAATCATTCTAATCACAAAGGTTCTCCTGAAGGACCTGGGTGATGCCACGTACATATTGGGTATTAAGATCTATAGGGATAAATCTTAAAGGTTATTAGGATTGTCCAAAACCAGGTACATCAACACCATCCTAAAGAGGTTTAGTATGGAAGACTCTAAGCAGGGTACCTTACCCGCTTGCCATGGAGTCACTCTCTCCAACGACTTTTGCCCAAAGTTCAATGAAGAAAGAGCTCGCATGAGCATTATTCCCTATGCTTTAGTCGTAGGATCTATAATGTATGCGATATTGTGTACATGCCCTGATGTAGTTTATGCACTGGGTGTAGTAAGCAGATATCAGTCCAACCCAGGGGAGAAATACTGGACAGCTGTGAAGAACATTCTTAAGTACTTGCGAAGGACTAAAGAATTGTTCTTGGTATATGGTAACGGGGATCTCCAAATGGAGGCCTTTACCGATTCGAGCTTCCAGAGTGATAAGGATGACAGCAAATCTATCTTAGGGTTTGCATTTACCCTCAACGGAGGGGCGGTGTGTTGGAAGAGTTCCAAACATGATACCGTTGCAGACTCTACGATGGAAGCTGAGTACATTGCTGCGAATGATGCTTCCAAGGAAGCCGTCTGGATGAGGAAGTTCATCTTGGAGCTAGTAGTAGTTCCAAACATTATTGATCCAATACCATTGTATTGTGATAATAATGGGGCTGTGGCATTGGCCAAAGAGCCCAGGTCCCATCAGAGGTCCAGACACATCCTGAGGCGATATCATTTGATCCGGGAAATAGTTGATCGCCGTGAGATTAAGATTCGGAGAGTAGATACAAAGAATAACACTACGGATCCACTCACCAAGGCCCTCCTTCAGCCGCAGCATGAGCGACTTTTTAAGAGGTTGGGTATGAGATGCGCCAATAATTGGCCTTAGTGTAAGTGGGAGATTGTTGGATATATGTATTCCCTATAGGCAATTATTTGATAGTGGATGTATCGGTATGTGTATATATATATTCAGAGGACATTCTTGCTCGACATGATAGTATGCTATCTGGTTTTTCTTTACCTTGACATGTTCATTTGATCATGCATATTATTCATTTGGTACATGTTGATAAAGCCCTTTGGATATTTTCTTGACTATTCTGATTATGATGCAGATCATACTAGTAGGACAAGTGTAGTTTATAAGCATATCCTTAAATTGTTCCTAGTCATGGGTGTATCGAGACGGGGCATCGATATTCCAGAGTAGACTAGCGTATACGCTTCTTGACTCATATGATGAGCGGTGGATGATCCCATATCCATTGATGTTTGACATCAAAGGTTGTATACGGGTGCTTAGGGGAGACTGGGTACACTGAACGGACTCTCCGAGAACTTCTATATGGTATTATATCTATCATCGGATAGCATTTCTCAGGTGACACTAGTGTAGGTTAGTCTGTAGACCCGAGATCGTCATAGAGTCTTGCGTGTGCTCCCACTGTACTTTGATTACCACCCTACCATGGCTGTATTGAGTCGTGCAAACAAGTGGTTTTGGGTACAGTCCTGAGACACATGGAGGCAATGAGCGATAGGAAGTGTTTCGTCTCTCTCGATATTGGGGGTTAATGTTGCGCCATGCTCGATTGGCTATAACAGGAAGTCCCTGTTCAAGGCTACTGAGATTTACTGATAAGTGTTTTCAGTAGTTTCTCAATCTGCTGTACGCCATACATCGGCATGGCTTATTGAGTTATTGGGGTCGACGATCTCATCCCTAGACTCGATATGCAGCATATCAGATGAAGAGATCGGACTGTACGGTAAGTGTTGTCAGTTGGCTCGACGGGAGTTTTGACAGGTTCGCTTGCTTTTCTTCTGATCGCTCAATACCTAGGAGCCGTTACGTACAGCTAGTGTCGCTGACGGTTTGTTGGATGTGATATGATCACTGCCACTGCTAGCGTATTGACGAGTCTTAGAGTCCCACAGAGGAGTTTCCTAGCTCAGGCGAAAAGTTGTGGGGTGCATATGAGATATGCGTAGGAGCTCGATTAAATGCTAATATATGATACCGTATTTTAATCGGGCATTTTCTATTGGTCGGGTCGTATGTGATATGACTGGATTATTAAATCAAGTGTTGATTTAATATTATTGACTTTTAGCTCATTTATTTAAAACCTTTTCTTTGTGAATGTATGCATGAATGTATGTATGTACATATATATTGATATGAATGCACACATCCATGCATACATGTATCATGGTTATTGATACATAGGAGTTGGCTATGCAAGACTCACATGGTAAATATATTTATATATTATTGATATTGAGAAAAAGAAAAAGAAATTAAATCATGGTTATATTTCTTCTACACTCTTCTTCACTTGACCTAAGTTTGACCATGGTTTAATTTTTTATTTGTTCTTCAACTCAATATAAAATATCTAGATATTTATTAACCATGGTTGTATGTGAGTGTGACACTCATATAATTATTTTCATTTTCTCATTTTATTTGGAGAATTATCACAAAAGAGCTCAAGCTTAGCCATTCTCTTTCTTCTTCCTCCTTCATGATCTCTATCTTTTTCAAGTGAGTGAAGAACACAAAAAGAAAAAGTTTTTAAGTGAGATTACAACCTATATAACTAATCTATATTAGTCTAGCTCACTAGTGTAGATTGTTTGCTTCACTTTCATCTAAATCAAGTGAAGCTAGGAGCTTATGCCAAGGGACTCCGTAGTGGATCGTTGTGGACTTTGAAGAACTCAAGAGGACCGGTTCAAACTCAAGGTTGATCCATGGAGTCAAGGAGGGAGACGTACAAAGGTTGTATTTCTCACCACTTAGTGTTTAACACTTGATAGTATGTGATACTTTATTTTGTTAACCTAATTTTCTAGTTCGATTCCTAGGTTGGTTTGATTAGCACCTCTAAAATTTTTAATATAGCATATTTGATACTTGCCAAAACCTTGTCTAGGTGCTCAGAAAACCCCTACAAAGTCTACGTCAACCCCTGTATATAATCTATGGGCATAAACGAAGAGGGAGCCACATTTTCCCACCTAGATCCATCAAAGGGAGAGCCAAGTCTCGACGGTTTACAAACGACCCAGAGACCACCTCGACACTCGTCTTATCTAGCCCCGAAGGGACCAGAGACACAGCAGTCGCAAAGCTGCTCGAGCAAACCCTAACGGACCTCAGTCATAATGAGCAGGGGTTATCCATGCGTTAGGGCAAGTTTGCCCATACACCTAAGGAAGGTAAACTAAAAAAACTCCGAAATGAGTATATAAACTACTTTATGCCAAGTCATAACAACAAAAGAAAGAAAAGCGCTGGTACAAAAAAACAACATGTCTTTTATTCATGAATCAAAATGAATACAAGATACTCTTATTTATGCATGGTTACAAAAAAAGGAGAATATACAGAGAAAGAAAAAAATGTTTTAGTCGGCGAGCGATTCAATAGGCCAGTAAGTTCATCGTTCTTCCGTTGGACCTCGGCTTCAAGCTCTATTAGTGCCGCAAGACGGGTCCCTGCCTGGGTCTGTTGAGTTTGGTATGATGCAAACCGACTCTCGAGCTCTTTCTATGTGACCTTATGGGCTTCAACCATCTCACGGGTAAAAATAACAGCTTTGTAAAGAGCTACCAATTCTGTAATGGCTTCTTGAAGCACCCGCCAAATTTCATACATACGGGCGGTCTTGGCAGTAAGCCGAGCCTGAAGTTCCCCCAAAGGGTTTGAAACTAACTCTCTCTCTGAAAACTTTCGGTTGAGCCTCTTCTCGCATGACTATAGATTGGTTGCACATCGTTTGATCCGTCCCCGTAGGCTCGCTTTTACAGTTAAGATATCAGACGGAAGGCGTACGCACTCAAGCCCATGTAGGCAGGCCTCCACTCGGTGACAGTACTCAACCCAGACTTGCACCAATAGTTCATCATGATAGGTGGAGAGAAAAGATAAGGAAGCATTGGCTTCGATGGCAAATTCTTCGGCCATGACAGAGGTACCAGCGCGAAGGTCTTCAATGAGAGCCGACAGAGAGTAAATGCTTTCTTTTTCCATCCCTTCAGATGCACGTCAGGCATAAGGGTCTGGTGGCATGGTGATTCGAGACTCTAACGGGTCAAGACTAGAAAAGCTGTCAAGATTTATGAACAGTCAGCGAGATTTCCAAACATGGGATAAACAAAACAATGCCAAAGATAAAGCGCCACTTACCCACAATCATGCAAGGAGGGTTTGAAAGATCTCCAGGACCATCAAGGATCTCGACTTCGTTATCGGCTTCTAGAACTGTGGAAGGCATATTAGCATCATTATAAAAAAAATAATAATAAAGTAAAAGGGGTCAAAGAACACCGACCTTGCCTAGAAGAAAGGACTATGCTTTGCGGAGATATCGCCAGTGGGGCAGCCATATCAAGCAAACGCTGGAAAGTTTTCCTAGGAGATAGATCCACGATGGAAGCCGCCAATTCCCGCAATTCTGGAGGAAAGAAGGGTTCAAATAATGGAGGGATCATTAAAACAAAAAGTAGAAGATTACCTTCGATACTTCATCCGCCTTGAACTGGAGAAATGGCAGTTTCGACAGCTTCCTCCACACCCTCAGATACATCACTGGAGATATTTGTCGGCATTGCAGCTTTTAATTGAGAAACAACGGCCGTCACAGCAGGCTCCAAGGAGGGGACAACGATCTCGGCAATCTTTTCTACACCCTCTGGTGCACCACTGGAAAGATCCGTTGGATTTATGGCTGGCAAGATCACCTCTGCTGAAGGTATAGATGCTGAAGGGACATAAATCACCACCGAGAGCTCCAAGACAGGAATAACGGCTTCAAAAATCTCTTCTAAACCCTTCGGTGCATCACTAGAGATGTCCATAGGATCTATGGCTAGCGAGGTCACCGCTGCTGGAGGAATAGACACTGGAGGAACAGAAGTTACCATCGGAAGCTCCACTGCAAGAGTAGCAGCTTTAATAATCTCCTCTACACCTGCCGATGCGTCACGGGATATATTTGTAGAGTCCACATTCATGGCCCGATCTAGACTCAAATCCGATTTCGCTGCCGAAGCCCCTGCAAATTTTTTGCATAAATAAGAAGATATAAAAGTGATACAATTTGCTCGCCAAAAGAAGGATGCGAAAAGTATGCATACCGATACGCCAAGGAGATTGAAGTATGGCTTTTTCAAGCCGTTGTTCTTTTCTGACTAAATTTGCTCGCTGAGCTTCAAGCGCAAGTTCATGCCTATCCATCTTCAGTGCAATCTCGTCTTCAGAAGCAGCCGAGATGGGCTGCTTGAGTGCTCGTTCCTCTTCTATTAGCAGAGAACCTATGAGTACCCTCCGTAACGATGGGTCAACTTCGTACAATATGACGGGGGGTAAGCTTTTTTTGGTGCGCCCACTTTTTCAGTCTCATCTTGTGAGTGCCTTATAGCCTCAACCAACTGCGCGGCTTCCTCAGCAGACGAACTAAGAAAGAGAAGACCATCGTCCGACTCCTGCACGGATAACGGTTCGTCTTGGACAAGAGGCTCCGATTTGAGCAAGATGTCGAGCAGGCCAGTGATTGTTTTCTTCCTCCTTTTCAAGCCAGAGCTAACATTATAGAAGGAGCGCTTCCTCCCCTTTGGCGCCTTGGCACGACACTGCCCGACCTAACCTTCGACGTCATCCTTCGGTGATGTCACTACTGGCGCTTTCCCAGGGACTTCTGCCCCAGCTCTGGCACGCACCGACATACCAACAGTGCGAGGGACTGGTCCTACTTCTACGGTTTTAGGAATGAGTTCCGAACCGCTATCCCTTAAAAGTGGCGAACATCCGACCGCGGCCGCAGCGAAGCGCTAGTGACTTGGTTCGAAGATGGAACTCTATATTCGAAGAGTACCGGCCTCTCCTCGGTAATGACATGACCGACTCGATGGAGATACCAACCCTTGAAAGACCCCACAGACCTTGGAAGATAGTCGAGCTCTGGGATTATGAAGAAGGAGCCAGTGTTCAGCCGCATGAAATGATGGATGATGTCGCGAGTGACGTTCAGAGACAAAGTGGGCTCAACTAAAACGTCTCAAAAGGGACACCCTGGTTATAGCCCAATTGCTGGGCAAAGCGGTGCGGATTATACAGCATAAAGAGAACTGTGTCATTCTGACAGAACACCAAATAGCCCAGCCTAATCAAGTACAGGTGCATAATCTCTTTGGGCTTTAAAGATGGCGCTCCACCCTTTGAGAAATCAAACAATTGTTGAATAGGCCCTGCAGGAGCAAAGAGGACTCGGTCGCTAAAAACCATTCCGCCTTCGTTTGAGTATAGGTTAAGAAACACATGAAAAGCCCCTAGATGGGTCGGATCGGGAGTGGAAGCATCCACCAACCTCATAACCTGTAGGAAGGTATAGGATTCGTAAAAATCTGGCCACCGGTGTACAACAAACGCTCGCAATATATGCATCTCGATCCACGACGTTAAGTAGTGGAGGGAGAAATTCATAATATCTGCGCCAGGGGTCGAAGTATTAGCCGCAATTCTTAATCCATGATACAGATGCGACAATCTTGCAATGCCGATGGCCAATCGTTCCCCTTCAGCTATGCGATGAGCGGGGTAGAAGACGGAGGCTCTCATGAAGCCTCGATGCGTCGATATGGCGAACCAACTGAGCCAGAGAATGATGAAGCCGACGAAGAAGGTATCTTCGTCCATACCAGGGACCGCAATCACATTGAAGGACATGGTCGACGAGGTTGGGATATAGAACTCCGGCAAGTCTTCCTCTTTGGCCGGAAGTTTTTTCATCCCAAATCCAAAAGGGTCGTCGATGTTCTTGAATTTTGGAGCCTCTTTGGATAAGAAGTCTCCATGGAGAAAGTAGGCAATAAAGGTTTCGAAGGTGATGCCTTGCCCTTCTGACGTCACGAACAGTTTCTCAAAAAATACCCAGGACTTTGATTAGACTAGGGTACTTGTGATGGACGGTGTTTTCAGTCGTCAGGCCATCAAGCATAAAAGGCACGGTGGAAAAAACATACTCATCAGGAGGCAATAACTCTTCATAATGCTCTCCCATGATCGGCAACTCGGAAATCTTGCAAAACTCTTCCAGTGAAATTGAGACCTCGCGATCCCCTAGGAAAAATATGTTGGTGGGAAGGTTCCATTGGTTCAAAAAAGCCTTAACCCACCAGACGTTAGGGGCATGGTAATGGAATAGAGACGCATAAACTTCTTGGTATAGCCCAACCTTCTGCAACCGTGCGCGTTGGGTGGAAAGAATGTATCGAGCCCAGGGAAGGTAGCCTACTGGGTGGCGGGGGGTAACGCCTACCTTATAAACTTACCCCCTGGGTCAGGCTTCACCCTGACATATGCGGCGCCCCAGAATATCTATAGCCGGCAGGGGCTGGTTCGGTATCCCGGTTGTTGACGGCTCAAGCCGTCCTGTAGGAGTCCAGTTAGTCGCCTTCACCGCATAAGCGGTCTGTAGGTGTTCCATCTGCGATATTGGGCGGATGGGTTCTGTTAGCACTTCACAAGTAAAGCTACGGCGGTCCCAGATGATCTGACCATACCAAATCCCCCATAAGAGTAGACTCGTACAGTCCCTATCCTGTGCCCTGATCATTGCCATAACTTTCTCGTCCGACGGTGATTGCGGAAAAGCGACGTCTGAGCGAATATAAAGAAAGTAGGGATGTGAAGCCATTGTTCCTGAAATAAGGGAAAGGAAAAAACCATTAATAAGATATATTTATATATATGTATATATATATAATAACAGAAGAAAAAGACATAATGTTTGTGTCGTGGGACCACTGCCCGCAAAACCCATGTCCTCCACAAAATCAATATGGCGGCCCAGCAATGATGCGACAAAATAATCATTGAGAGAATAAAAAAGGATTCTTAATAAACAGTAAAGTTAAAACAAACCTTAAACTAAGTTCTGTTAAAAAGCACAACACATTCAAATCTGCATTCGGGGCATTAAACCCCTAAAATACTCGAAAGAAAGAAAGGATTTTTTTTTTCTTTGAGTCTCTCTCTCAGAGCTAAGCTCTACGAATACGGAAGTAAATTCCTTTAATAAAGGGATTGAATCCCAAAAAAACCCCATGGCCAGGAGGTGAAAAAGTTGGAATTAAATTCCATGGATCTTTAAAGATTGGTAACAGGGTAAAATCTTAAGAGGAGGATTAACAATCCCCATTAATTCAAGGCTTCAAAATCTACATAAATGTGTGTTCTGGATCTTTTAGAAATCAATTTTTTTTAAAAAAGAGCAACGCTCTGTTGATGGATTTTAAAATCCAGGGTAAAAAGCAAGAAAGGTCGTTTAAGATCCTTACCCAAAAAGAAGTTTTGCAGAGTTTAACTCTGAAAGATCTAGGACAGAGAACTAAGCTCTGCAAAAGAAGAATTAATTTCTCAAGAAAAATAAGCAAGGAAGAAGATGAATGAACAGTGGTCTTTCTAGAGAAAAAAGCCCTGGATTTATAAGACATGATGGGAGCGGTTCATCTTCCCGTTCCCCTAGGCAAATCCAATAGCTCTAAGGGTGACAGCGTTGCACTCACGTACGAGCCACGTGAGAGCAACGCTGGGGGGCATTTGTTCCCTTATATAAAAATAAAAATAATAATAATAATAAAATATGTATGTATGTATGTATGCACTTATATATAGATATGGAAAGAAAGAAAAAAATCGCCGTTAATACAGGTCTCGCGTGCCCACACGTGAGCATCTATATGCAAAGCTTATAGGCGCTTTATTTAATCAATCAACAAGATAAAACCAAGCCTCACGTGTAAGCATGTGAGCGCCTATATGCAAAGCATATAGGTGCTACATTCAAACAGATGGCAAGCCAAAAGGGTCACGTGTTAACACGTGACACACTCACATGCTATTGCATATAAGCGAACAAGCTTAATCCTATTGGGGGTCACGTGCTACACGTGAGCGCTTCTGACATCTTTGAAGCTGATAGAATTTAATTCTAAACAACAGAATTAAAACTCTATTTGGAAAATATTTCCTTAAAATCTTTCTAATATTGAATCTTGGACGAACTATCTGATAGAATTAAATTCTATATTAGTAAAACAATTTCCTGGTCTTGTTAAACTAACAAGATATTCATATCATAGAATAAAGTTTTACGTGATAAAATTAAATTCTACATTAGAATAAAATTCTAATCTTGTTATCCATATGATAGAATTAAATTCTATATATATTAGGAAAATAATTTCCTGATCTTGTTAAACCAACAAGATATTCATGCATGTGATAGAATAAAATTCTGTCTTAAAATCCTTTGGATTGGAAAATCAAACGGTGAATAAAATTCACCAGATCTTTGGTTGAATATGAAATCAATCGTGATCTCTCAATAAGAGATTATCTTAATAAATGGATTCTTTTTCTTCTTCTATAAATAGAGGAGGAAAAAGAAGAAGAAAAAAGAGGAAGGGCGAGATAAAAGAGAGAGAGAGAGAAAAGAAGGGAGAGACAGAAAAAAAGGGAAGATACAACAGAGAATTTAATTCTCAAAAGAAAAAGATCCCCTTCCTAAAGAGCCCTAGGTAAAGAGAAAACACAGAGATTATTTCATCTCTCCTTCGCCTCTCTGAGGGTTTAATCCTTCACACAAGAACTTAGTTATTCCTCTGGTTGAGATCTGCAGAAGCAGATCTCCCTACAAATTGAGAATGTAATTCTCATCTGGGAGATTCTGTCATGCAGATTCAAAGCCTAGAGGAAAGAACTGAGTTCAAAGAGTTTAACTCTTACAACAAAAAAACCATAAGAGAATTCAATTTCTCTGAATCTAGGGTTTAACCCTATAAACAGAATTTAATTCTTGCAAAGAATAAAGGGAGAACTTGATTCCTCAGATCTACAGAAAAACGGCCTAGTAATTCATTAGTGTTTAACACTACAATGAAATCTCATGTGTCCCACATAAGCGTCTCTAATGAACAAAAGAAAGAAAGACGCACGCGCCTCACGTGCTCACACTTGAGCACCACAATAACCAAGTGCTTAGCACTTATAAAAGAAAGGGGATATAAAATCCAGAGAACATTTCCTTTTTTGGGGCGCCTCACGTGCTGACACGTGAGCGCCAAAGCAACCAAGTGCTTAGCACTTATAAAAGAAAGGCGATATAAAATGTAGAGAACATTTCCTTTTTTTTTGGGCGTCTCACGTGCTCACACGTGAGCGCCACAATAACCAAGTATTTAGCACTTATAAAAGAAAGGGGAGATAAAATCCAGAGAACATTTCCTTTTTTTTAGGCGCCTCACATGCTCACACATGAGCGCCACAGTAACCAAGTGCTTAGCACTTATAAAAAAATAAAACCCAGAGAACAGTTCCCTCTTTGGGGCACCTCATGTGCTCACACGTGAGCGCCTCCAAAATTCAGTGTTTAACACTGATTCAGGGCCTCACGTGGGAACAAGTGAGTGCTAAACATATACCAGTACTTAGCACTATATGAAGTCAACTTCAGCCCCAAATTTGGCTAAGTCTTCCTGAGATCAAAACATATTCAATCTCCAAACCGACCGAGCCTCTATGCTCATGTTTTCCTAAACTAATTCCAGTTTCAAACATGACTGATGACTCCTCAACTGATGATATCCAAAACGATATTCATCCCACATTCCCCCCGAGGAAATCTTAGTCTCAAAATACGACTAATGATTTCTGGGCTTGACCATTAATTCCTTTTTCCCTCAAACATGGGAATTGGTTCAAGAGTACATCTCACTACACCTCTGATGCATGCCATTGTAATCTCTCAACGTCTTTAGAGAGGTAGCGGGTCCCAACAACCAACTTCTTTGCGATGCACGTCCCAAGTTGACGCGCATACCTCAAACTAAACATTGCCTCAAAAATGGGGACAATGGACCGTAACGTCCTTAAACTACAATAGACTGAAATATCCTCAAACTACAATAGACCGAAATATCCTTAAACTATAACGGACCGTAACGTCCTTAAACTACAACAGACCAAAATGTCCTCAAACTACAACAGACCGAAATGTCCCCAAACTACAATAGAACGAAATGTCTTCAAACTAAACGTTGCCTCCAAAATAGCGACAACAGACCGTAACGTCCTCAAACTACAACAGACAAAAATATCCTCAAACTACAACAGACCGAAATGTCCTCAAACTACAATAGACCGAAATGTCCTCAAACTACAACAGACCGAAATGTCCTCAAACTAAACGTTGCCTCCAAAATGGCGACAACAGACCGTAATGTCCTGAAACTACAATAGACTGAAATGTCCTCAAATTACAACTGACCGAAATATTTTCAAACTAAATGTTGCCTCCAAAATGGCGACAATGGACTGTAACGTCCTCAAACTACAACAGACCGAAATGTCCTCAAACTACAACAGACCGAAATGTCCTCAAATTACAACTAACCGTAACGGCCTCAAACAACAACAGACCGAAATGTCCTCAAACTACAACAGACCGAAATGTCCTAAAACTAAACATTGCCTTCGAAATGGAAACAACGGACCGTAACGTCCTTAAACTACAATTGACCGAAATGTCCTCAAACTACAACGGACCATAACGTCCTTAAACTACAACAGACCGAAATGTTCTCAAACTACAAGAGACCGTAATGTCCTTAAACTAACAATGAACCGAAACGTTCTTAAACTAAAACAATAAAGCCCTAATACTCTTTGTTGGATCTGAATGATTCTAAAACCCCCGTTAAGTAGATCTTAGTCTCAAATTGGACTAATGTATCCTTAACAAACATTTAAATTGATCTTGATCTCAAACGAGATTAACGATCCTTAAATCAAACCAAAATCAAATCTATGAATATACGTATTTGGACTAATTCATGCCCTATTGGCGACAACATAAATTAGTCTCCGTATAGAATCCACGAGCAATCAAAACTAAAAAAAACACACATGACACAAAGTGAACATCTGGAGTAGAAAAAAGTGGTTATCGTGATGCGGTAACGTAATTAACTGCAGGGGTATGCGTCTGCAGGAAAGAGCATCCCCACAATCAAAAACCCCTCGCAAACGAGGGGGAATTCGACGAAGTCTGCTAGAACGGCTGCATCCGTCCAAACCTCCGATATATGGTGCCATAAATCAACTTGGTATCTTCGGAGAGGTGGACGGATAAATACAAATAGCATCTGCCCCTAAATTTAGTCAAGATGATCCATCCCGGATCCGTCTCCCATTTTCGGTGGTGAACATGCATATTGGCGCCTGCGTGAGGAGCACGTGAAGCACCACCATAGGATTTAATTCTATAAGATTGGCTCTGGCGCTTGCGCTCTCATGGAGAGCACGTGAGGCGCTGCCTCATTAGATTCAACAGAGCTTTGCTCTTTTATTAGGTTAAATATTGGGAAAACAAATGCCCCTACAGTTGCTCTCATATGGCTTACATATGGGTACAACGGTGTCACTGTTTTCCATCGTTGGATCTCCTGGGGAGTTGAACCATCCCTTCATGTCTTATAAATAGGGCCTTTGGACCTTAAGATGACTGCAGTTTCGTCATCTTCCATCTTCTTCTTTGAGAATTTAATTCTCTTCTCAGAGCTCTGCCCAAGAAACCCTTAGAGTTTAAACTCTGTTGAAGAAAATTGGTAAGATTATGACCATTTTTCTTTAAAATGAGACTCTTTTTTGTCTTGGATTTTTAACCCATTAATAGAGCTTGGCTATTTTTCTTGAAACGATCTCTTAGAGATCTTAAAAAACTTTGTTTAGGTAAATAGTTGGTCTCAGAGATCTTAGCATTTTACCCTGTTTGTGACTTTGATCTTTGAGGGTTGTTTGGAATTTAATTCCATTTCCCGTAGGGATTTCTGGGATTTAATTCCGTTAGAGGAATTTAATTCTGGGTTGTTCTACAGAGCTTAGTTTTGAGAAAATTTCTTTTTTGAGAAATCATTTTGGGAATTTTATTCCCCTTTTCTTTCTTTCTACGGTTCTTCTTGCAGATTTGAATCTGTTGTAGAACTCATTTTTCGAGAGAGTTTAACTCTACAGTTCAATGATATTTTTCATTAAATGAGAATTCTTTCGAATTCGTATACCGAGTGCCTTCCTCATCATTGATGGGGTATCACCTTGATTTTGTAGGGGCCACTTTTTTTCTTCTAGATTGTACTGATTCTGGTATTTTGATTGCTAATCCTTTATTGGTTTTTTTTCTTTTCAGATACTATGGTTTCTTATCTGTATGGTCTTGAGGAAATTATCTCTTATGAGGAGAATCGCATCCAAGGCCGCTGCCAGAGCTAAGAGTTTACTAACGCCTAATGCGCGGAGGTGATGCGTCGCTTCGACGATTATAATGGTCGATTACTCTCTCAACGTTCTGCTCTTTTGAAGATTTTCATTGGGTCGATTAGGAAATCACTTCCTGAGCTTGATGAGGCTATGCCGCTCAAGGCACTTGATGAGGCTGAAGACAAGGTGTATTCAGTATATCTGATGTGCCTGATTTCAAAAAAGCGAAGAAATGATCTTGTCGCTGTTTTGCATTGCGTCTTCATACAGAAGGCGATAATATCCGTATACCAGAGGATGGATGACATCAGCGGGGATCCCGACGCTTGCATTCGTGAGAAAATGCATAAGAAAATGATCAACGAAGCCAGAAGCCTTTACTCAAACTTGCCTCTAAGTTCATGAATCTGTGTCCGGAATTCAGCGACTTACCATTGTAATTTTTTTTAAAATTTTTTTATCATCAATGTATAAATTTCTTCGAAGTATGAATGACAAAGTTCCCCTTTTCTTTACGCCAATGCTTATATGTGCCTCACGTGAGGTGTTGTTATATATATAAAAAAAGAACTAGTGCCACCGTTCACGTGTCATGCGCATGAGGTGCTGCTACGAGATTTAGTCCTGAACTAGAGCCGGCTCTCACATGTTACGCACGTGAGGTGCTGCTGAGGGAATCGTTTCACCTTCTTGCTCTGATTTCCATGAGTCAACCTTTTCTTTTTCCATGCCCTTTTTGTCAGGACTTGGAAATAGTTCCACCATACACAATATTTTCTATGCCTAGACTTGAATGATTCTCTTTATAATCTGAATCTATGTTTTCCTCTTTCTTCACAAAGAGAGAACCATTTTTAACAAACCAAGAGTTATGGCTTGCAATCGTCGGCATGCTCGTCGACAACCATGGAAAGTACCTATCGAGGGAATTGTTCCCCGTTTCGCTGCGCGATTAGTGGATCATGTTCTCACTGATGACCAATGTGACACAATGATGCACAAGCTTCTGTCTTGTAGGGGCTCTCCTCTTCCTATCGGCTCCATTTGGCTCTGGATGATCTTCATGTCCGTGCTTGCTGACATCCCCCTCATCCAGTGGAGATGACTCCGGCGATGCTCGACGCAACGGAGGACAAGATCGAGTGCTTTTATAAGGTGTTTTGATTTCCTAGCCTCTGAAGGACCGTTCTATTCAGTTGCTGAGTCAGATGCCGGCCGTTATGTCCGCCTTCAGTGATGGGCATGACACTAACCGATGGGGAGCAACCCCTTGCGAAGATTGCCACTTCGACATGGTCGAGAAAGAAGAGAGAGAGAGCTAGAGAATTTTATTTATTGTTTTACCAATCTTTGTATCTCTGATCTCATATTTGGTGATTTTTTCTTATGGAATAAAATAAAAAAATTGTTGACCGCTAAATGTTCAGTTAACAAAACTGCACATTTAATATGACATTTTTCCTACTATTTCTATATAATAAAACGTGTTTATTATAATATATGATACATATGGGGGTTTATCTGTAAAAATACTATTTTCATATGTTTATATATTATAATTAACATTATGTAAGAAAAAGTAAGTATAAATATCCATGTGACATTTGGCCCATTTAAATATGCTTACCTTATTAAAAGCCTTTGACCAATTCTTAATAGTTAAGTTAATATCTCCATAAAACAAATTAATATTATTTGTTGAGTTATTGTGCAGAATTTTCAGGACTGAAATCAAGGAAATCAAAGTTGGCGAAACAAACCTGCCTAATTAAGAAAGTAAACTAAAGAAATCAAGTCTGGCATTGACGAAGAGAAGATTTTCAGTTCCAGAGATGTGAAAAGATCACCACGTGTCATATAGATAAAGCCCCAGAAAAACAACCACATGATCTCCATGTTTGGCTGCGGAACCGCGGCCAAACCCACCTATTGGCCGCGGTTCCGCCGCGTATCAGACGAGTTGGGAGTTAGGATTTTTGCTGTTAGGATCTTAACCACTGGTTTCCAAATTAGGAAGTTAGGGTTCTGGCTCTGGGACTATAAATAAGAACCGAGAGCCTCTTGGAAAATTCATCAAGCCGACGAGATCACGATGTCCAAGATGGCTCATGCATCCAGGCTGATCATCAATAGTTCATCTACCTCCTTAGAAGAGATCCAGAAGCAAACTAGCATTTTGTAATCATTTTCTAAGAGAACAAAGTGTATTTAATCTTGTTGATTAATAAAGCTAGTTGTTTTCTTATTTTATTTCTTTGTAGTTTTTCATTATGTTTTCCCTCTCTATCTTTTCTTATCCCAACATGCACGAGTAATTCTTTGCTTGTTAGGATTCGTAGGATTATGGTAGATTAATGGATGATGAAGATCCTTAAACTCTTTTTACGTCCTATAAAGTTTATAAACTTTATCAAAAGAATAGTTAACATCCTAATCGGGCGCGCTATCAATTCATTGATAGTCATGACTACGATTACAGATTAGATTAACAATTGTTTTGGTAAAGGCTAGACATGAACGGAGATCCATGTCAAGCTAGGGGTTAAGAGTGGGAACCCTTTTCCCTCCAGAAACCCTAATCTACATGCATCACTGTCGATCTAGTTTTAAATCTATTAAAGGATAAAAGGAGTAATCTTTAATTAATCATCCATGACTACTAAATCTTAACGAACCCTATAAGCCCCCCTTTTAATATAAATCCTACATCCGTAGTTAATCTAGATCTATATTCTGCATCCGTGTTTGACGTAGATATAGAACCTACAACCATTCTTCACCATTCTTTATTCTTCCTCCTTTCTTTCTCAACACGCCTAAAGTAAGATAAAAAGATTCAACGTTTCCCAGAGGACGACCCGTACTCATCTCAGTCTAGCTACACGCGATTGATTGCGGTTACTACAAAACACACGAATCAAATGGCGCCGTTGCCGGGGATACGTGCGTAATTTTTTATTCTTACTATTTGTGTTGAATTCTTATTCGATCTATATCATAATTAAATGCAAATTTTATATTTAACGAATTGTGTGAATTTTGCAAGGAGGTCTGGAGTCACTGACTTGAGGAAATAGAAAGACAGAGACATTCATCGAGATCCAGAGGAGTACAGGAGGCCACAGAGCAAAATTTTATCAACTGTTCCTTCTTCCTTGCGGCGGAACAGCGGCACAAGAGACATATACGCGGCGGAAGCGCGGCTAAAGGGGGGAGTTAGGGGTCGTAACTTCTCTGGTAAGTTTCTCAACTCTTTCTCTCTCCTCTGAAATCCAATAAAATATCTTTTCTGCAGGATTCTTTGCAAATATTTTGCCGCTCAAAAATCTTTTTGCAAAGTTTTGTAATTGGTTTGTTAATTCATATTTTAATACGGATTTTTAAGGGGCAAGACTAAAATTCAGATCAGGTAGGGATTTTATCACCCTTCCTTGGTCCCACAAATCACAAACCGAGCATCTGCATCAACCCTACATTAATTTAAAAAATATCTAGATAAGACTCTAAGGACTGTCGCGCTCATTAAGGACAAAGGAAGGTCGTGGGTAATTTATCGCTTATCCGCATTACTTTTGTGGTGCCTAGGCAAGTGTGTCTAAGGCAAGTGGTTATTTAATTAAGGCCCGCTATTTTCGGTAATTCATATAGAGGATACCTCCCACTTACCCGGCATTTACCTGGCCATAAGAGTAATAAAGAGGTGGTAGAGGATTGATCCTACGGCTTGTCCTTTGGAAGTTTAGGAGCGGTCTAGAGACTTGACCTAGGTAACCTTAGTTCTAGGGTTGTTTGTGCATTTCTGTGTGATTTGTCTAAGTCCGACACACTTTTCAAAATAGACAATTTTTAAAAGTACACACGCTGCCACTTGTGCTAAACCGTTTAGTGCATGCTCGGCTGGACACGGGATTCTAGTGCCCGTCTTGTCCGCGTTCCTGCTATCGACTCTGAGGTCGGTACTTATTCATTTTCCTTTTCCCCACCATCCACCACATCGACCGAGATGGAGGTACTCCATCAAATTATAACACCACGCTGCCACCGCCCGTAGGTGAGAAGAACCCACCACGCATCTCTCTCCAAGAGAGATGCTATCCTATCCGTGGTCCACTTCCCACTTGCTTATCTATTCTACCAGCCAACGGGGATAATTTTGAAATTAAACCCCACTACATCAATCTGTTGCCTAAATTTCACGGGCTTGAGTCTGAAGACGCGTACGTTTTCATCACTAAATTCGAAAACGTATGCACAATGATGGGTACTTCACAACTGACTGTGGATGCTATGCGTTTGCGTCTTCTCCCATTCACTTTGTGCGACTTGGTAGAAAAATGGCTTTATAATACCGTCACACACTCTATCACTAATTGGGATGAATTCGTAATAGTATTTCTTAAGAAGTTTTACCCAAACCATAAGACCGCCATGTTAGGACCGAAATCAACCAGTTTACCCAGCTTCCCAACGAACCATTTTGGAAGTGCTTTGAACGTTTTAAATATCTGCTTGTCCAATGTCCTCATCGTGAAATCAATAGATGGGATTTGTGCCGAGTTATATATGAGGGCATTAATCCAGCGACAAAGCAAATGCTTGAAACAAATTGTCAATGCAATTTCATGTCTAAAGATGATGGTGAAGCTTGGAAATATCTGGAAGACCTCGTTGAAAACACTTTGCAGTGGGAAAGTGTAAGACCACCTTCATCTAGGGGAGGTATTCATCAGCTCGACGTTTCCATCACGGTAAAAGCCGAAATGGCAGCGATGCAGAAGAAACTCGATGCTATTGAGAACAAATTCTCATCAGTCTCCCTAAATCAGGTCACGCTACACAAGACCGTGTATGGTTGCTGTTCTGATCCTTCACATTTGATGGAAGAATGTCCTATGAATGCACCGTTTCAAGGTCACGAGCAAACTAATGCTGCTTTTCAGCAGCGACCTAGAAACGATCCTTATTCTTCCACGTACAATCAAGGATGGAGGAATCATCCTAACTTTGCTTGGAACCAAAACCAACCCAAAAATCAAAACCAGTTCCAAGAAAATTATCAAAGACCTCCTCCACAGCAACAACAACCACAACCACAAAATCAGCACCCCTTTCAGTCACAAAATTTTCAAAATCCGGCCTAACACATATGCACCATAATTAGCCGGTACTGATAACTCTTCACTCGCACATACTTTGCATTTGCTTATGAAACATACCATTCAAATGTCGACTGATATAAAGTCTTCTATTGATACCATAAAGAAAGACTCCGCCTCCCACGGTGAGAGTATTAAATCAATAGAAAACCAAATTGTACTGTTGAACGCCGTAATGAGTGCGAGAGAGAAAGGGAAACTCCCATCTCAACCCCTACTGAATCCTGGCCACTCACAAAATCATAACGTGAGTGCCGTTACTACATTGAGATTGGGAAAAGTGCTAAATAACCGAGTAGGTGAATTAGTTGATGATGTTAGTGATACCAATGATACCCCGGCTTCTACTTCTTTCCCTAATTCTTCTAGTCTCCCACCTTCATCCGGGCCTATTCTCCGTTTTCCCCAAGGCTCGAACACTTCGCCCAATCTATCTAAGACGATTCCCACTCCAATTTTGGGATCAAATCCGTCCCCACAATCTTCTCCACAATTGTTAGACCCAAAACTTATTGATCAAGCTCCTTTTCCAAACAGATTAAGGGCCAACAGACCTAACCCACAAATGGAGAAGATTGTGTAAATGTTTAAGCAAGTTAACGTAAATATTCCTCTCCTAGATGCTATTCAACAAGTCACATCTTATCCTAGAATCCTTAAAGACTTGTGCACTAGGAAGAGAAAAACTCAAGTGCCGAAAAAGGTTTTCATGACGAGTAATGTTAGCACAGCTTTTACCCAGCAAATACCAAAGAAACGTAAGGACCCTGGCTGTCCTACCATCTCTATTTCTATTGAGGGTAAAAATATTGATCGTGCTTTACTCGACCTTGGCGCTAACGTTAACTTGCTTCCTTATTCAATATACGAGCAGTTAGGGATTGGAGAGTTAAAACCCGTCCATTTTACTCTCCAGATGGCAGACCGATCAATCACCAAACCTCAGGGTGAACTAGAGGATGTGTTAATTAAAGTCGAGGAATTCATATTCCCTGTGGACTTTATTGTTTTAGATACACAGCCTGTGGCAAACCCACGCAATCAAATCCCGGTGATACTCGGTCGACCCTTCCTAGCAACTTCTAACACTGTAATTAATTGTCGTAACGGTTCTATGAACTTATCCTTCAGGAAGATGACAATTGAGCTTAATATTTACAATCTAGGAAGTCAACCATCTGAACCTTCTGCTCATTTGCTTGATGTTTGTTCCATCCATGAGATAGCTCCCGAAAGCTGCATGGATGAGGAACTTTACTTTGATGATCTTGACAACACTACTGAGACATCGTTTGATCTTGCACAAATTTATAGTGAGGATATGTTCAATGAGTTCGTCCCAGAGTTTGAATCCGTTGACTCATCGCAAAAGTCAGTAGCACTTTCCGAGTCAATATCCTATGCAAGTTTTGAACCTCTTAGGGAGTCCGAATATCATTCCCTTACCCCACCTTCTATTGTCTCTCCGCCAATACTTGATCTCAAACCGCTACCTTCTCATCTTAAATATGCATATTTAGGTGAGAATGCGACTCTTCCCATAATTATATTCGCTTCTCTAGCCTTAGAGCAAGAGAACGCACTTTTGGCAGTGTTGAGATCAAATTGGCAAGCATTTGGTTGGACAATAGCTGACATCAAAGGGATTAGTCCCTTAATTGTCAAACATTATATACATCTGATGAATGAAGCCAAACCAACCCGAGACCCATAAAGACGGTTAAATCCCGTTATGAAGGAGGCGGTAAAGAAAGAAATCATCAAGTGCCTTGATAGTAGTATAATTTACCCTATATCTGATAGCCAATGGGTAAGTCCGATTCACGTAGTCCCTAAAAAGTATGGCATCATGGTCATAACTAATGAGGCTAATGAGTTAATCCAAATACGCATCCAAACTTGGTGTCGCGTATGTATTGATTACAGAAAACTCAATGCCGCGACGAGAAAAGATCACTTCCCTCTACCTTTCATTGACTAGATGTTAGAATGATTAGCTGGACACAAATACTATTGTTTCTTGGACGGATACTCTGGCTATAACCATGCCCCCATCGCCGAAAAGGATCAAGATAAAACCACAATTACTTGTCCTTTCGGTACTTTTGCTTATAGACGCATGCCCTTTGGGTTATGCAACGCTCCCGCTACATTTCAGCGATATATGATGGGGATATTCTTAGACATGGTTGAGAATTTTCTGGAAATTTTTATGGACGATTTCTCCATTTTCGGGGACTCCTTTAAGGACTACCTTCGTAATCTTGACGCGGTTCTTACCCGCTGTAAGGATAAGAACTTAACTTTGAATTCGGAAAAATGCCATTTTATAGTCCAAGAAGGTATTGTCCTTGGACATGTAATTTCACAAAAAGGCATTGAGCTTGACAGAGCTAAAATTGATGTCATCCATAACCTCCCTCGTCCCAAATACGTCAAAGATATATGATAATTCCTTGGTCATGCAGGATTTTATTGGAGATTCATTAAGGACTTTAGCAAAATTGCTAGACCCTTAACTCTTCTATTGGCCAAGGATACTACATTTCACATCGATTCGGATTGTGAGGCTACTTTTGAATCGCTTAAAGGATCACTCACTACAGCCCCCTTTCTATTATCTCCGGATTGGAACCACCCGTTCGAGCTTATGTGTGATGCATCAGATTTTGCTATTGGTGCGGTCTTAGGAAAACACATTGATAAGATGCCACATGTAATTTACTATGCAAGTAGGACCATGAATGATGCACAAATAAATTACACAACTACCGAGAAAGAACTCTTGGCAGTTGTATTTGCATTAGAAAAATTCAGGCCCTACTTGATTGGCTCGCCAATAGTGGTTTACACTGATCACTCCGCCCTACGACACCTTTTATCAAAGAAGGATGCTAAGTCCAGTCTAATACGTTGGATCCTGTTGTTACAAGAATTTGATCTTGTCATCCGAGACAAGAGTGGATGCGAAAACGTTGTAGCCGACCATCTTTCACGCATCACTTCTTCACCAACTTTGACCGTGCCGATAAATGACTCATTTCCTGACGAACAGCTCTTGACTGTATCCTACGAACCTTGGTTCGTGGATATTGTGAATTATCTAGCGACGGGACTTATTCCTAGCAATTGGTCGAAACAAGACAAACTTCGATTTCTATCCCAAGTAAAATACTTTTACTGGGATGAACCTTATTTTTTTAAGTATTGTTCCGATCAAATCATTCGCATGTGTGTCCCTAACGATGAATTCAAGTGTGTTATCATTTTGTCATGATCAGGCATGCGGCGGTCATTTTGGTCCTCGAAAAACGGCGGAGAAAGTTTTGCAATGTGGCTTTTATTGTCCAACATTATTTAAAGATGCATATGAATATTGTAAAACATGTCCGCGGTGTCAGCACTTAGGTCGGATTTCACGAAGAAACGAGATGCCGCTCCAACCTATATTGGTTGTGGAAATATTCGATGTTTGGGGTATTGATTTTATGGGCCTTTTTCCCAACTCTTTTGGGAATTTATATATCTTGTTAGCGGTTGATTACGTCTCGAAATGGGTGGAAGCAATACAGTGTCGCACTAATGACAACAAAGTTGTCATTAAGTTCCTTAAAGAAAATATCTTTTCGCGATTCGGACACCCTCGCACTATAATTAGCGACAACGGGACATATTTCTGTAATCGGTCTTTCGAGGTTTTGATGCAGAAATATTCAATCACTCACAAACTTCATACACCCTATCATCCCCAAACAAGCGGGAAAGCTGAGATCTCAAATAGGCAGATCAAAATAATTTTGGAGAAGACGGTTTCTAAAAACCGTAAAAATTGGTCAACCAAATTGACGGATGCTCTTTGGGCATTTCGCACCGCTTATAAGACCAATCTTGGTATGTCTCCATACCGTCTTGTGTTTGGGAAGGCATGCCACCTTCCTGTCGAGATCGAACATAAAGCAATGTGGGCTATTAAAGAGCTTAACTTCGATTTTGATCAAACGAGCAGCTATCAGAAGATGCAATTGAATAAGCTAAGCTAACTCCGTGATAAAGCTTACGATAATGCGGTGATAGTAAAGAACCGGACTAAAATGTTCCACGATAAAAACCTTTTTAGAAAAACTTTTACATCGGGGCAACAAGTCCTTCTTTACGATTCCCGTCTCCATCTTCATCCGGGTAAGCTTAAATCTCATTGGAAATTACCTTTTGTGGTGCGGTATGTACATCCACATGGGGCAGTAGAAGTTGAAAATTTGAAAAACGGTTCAATTTTTAAAGTAAATGGGCATAGATTAAAACCGTAATTCTCTGATGACCCGGCGGAGGAGCTCCTGTTTTTACCGGAGCCGCTTTATCAGAACTGAATTTCCTCCGCCTCACCTCAATGTTTTGGTAACATTTTCTTGTTTTAATAATGGAGGTGAATGAAAATGACTTAACTGAATATCTGTGCGTGCCAAAGAACAAGTTTGGGGGTAGTTTTCATTTAACTACTATTTTACCCCTTTTATCTCTCCCCAAGTATACAGGTCCATGCTCTCAAAAGACAACATCAGTGAGGACACAGCTGAAAAAAGGTTTGCGGGAGGTTTGTATTCACTGAATTATCTTTGACACTGGGCATTCAAATTTTTTTGTTTTTCTTATATAACAAAAGAGTAGAAAGTGAAAAAATTATATTTAAAAGATAGGAATAGTTTAAGAAAAACAAGAAAGTTAGATATTTTCTTAAATGAAACTAGTAATAAGTAGTTATGAGCTGTTGTCCCAAGAGTTAGTAAGATGAAGGAAATTACTAATCTGAGGATAAAAATAAGCCTGAAAAATAGTTCCTATTCTGTAAGCCAAACATTTGAACGTTGATACTCTACTATACGCACTTACACACATCTTGAAATTCGGGATAGTAGAGCATACCTTGAAATGCTCTTGTCTAAAAACCAAAGTATGAAGAAATTAAAAGTGGAGAATAAAAGATAAAATGGTGAAAAGAAAAATGAACACTGGTTTTGTTATCACCAGGGCAGCAATAAAAAAATATAGCGAGGGTGCTTTATTACCTAGTGCCTTAGACCAATTGGTTTGGGAGCCACTGCTAAGCCTTAGGTGTTGCAAGACGAGGACAAACACCTAATTAGCAAGCACATGAGTAATCGATCGGTTAGTACCTCAAGAAGTATTAACGGTTGCATGTAAAATGTGTGAGCATATTCCATATAAATATCGATTAAAAAGTACTAAGGTAGATGGAGAAGAGTATGATTGCTTGAATTGAATTCTCCGAGTGTAGGGATGTCCAGTTCACACACGTAGGGGTATATGATCAATGTTTAAAGGAAAGATAGGGAGGAAAACTAAAGGCGATGTTTTATTGAAGGATGATGTGATTTCTAACATTTTTTCACGACCGTTAAGATAGGGCTTATAGCAACTGAAAAACGAGTGTAGTTGAAAACTCTTATTTTCAAGTTCTTTCTTTTATAGTTCTTATCTTTATATATAACTTTCACCATCTCTCTTTTATTATAGGATTTTGTATGTGTAATCCGCTGAAAACCCTCAGGAGACAACACTCCTCCTACTAGGAAAACCTACAGGTTTAACGGCTTATTGCACGTGCTCAGTGCAACCGTGTTGCCTATAAAAGTGTGCTTAGCTTTCTCCTTTCTTTTTCTCCTTCTCTTGAATAAACTAGTTTGCTCGAGACGATCAAAGATAAGTTTGGGGGTATTTGTTCAGTTGATAAAACTGCACATTTAATATGACATTTTTCCTACTATTTCTATATAATAAAAGGTGTTTATTATAATATATGATACATATGAGGGTTAATCTATAAAAATACTATTTTTATGTGTTTATATATTATAATTAACATTATGTAGGAAAAAATAAGCATAAATATCCATGTGACATTTGGCCCATTGAAATATGCTTACCTTATTAAAAGCCTTTGACCAATTCTTAATAGTTAAGTTAATATCTTCATAAAACAAACTAATATTATTTGTTGAGTTATTGTGCAGAATTTTCATGACTGAAATTAAGGAAATCAATGTTGGCGAAACAAACTTGCCTAATTAAGAAAGTAAACTAAAGAAATCAAGGCTGGCAGTGACGAAGAGAAGATTTTCAGTCCAGAGATGTGAAAAGATCACCACGTGTCATATAGATAAAGCCCCAGAAAAACAACCACATGATCACCATGTTTGGCCGCGGAACCGCGGCCAAACCCACCTATGGCCGCGGTTCCGCCGCGTATCAGACGAGTTGGGAGTTGGGATTTTTGCTGTTAGGATCTTAACCACTGGTTTCCAAATTAGGAAGCTAGGGTTGTGGCTCTGGGACTATAAATAAGGAACGAGAGCCTCTTGGAAAATTCATCAAGCCGACGATATCACGAAGTCCAAGACGGCTCACGCATCCAGGCTTACCATCAACAGTTCAACTACCTCCTTAGAAGAGATCGAGAAGCAAATTAGCATTTTGTAATCATTTTCTAGGGGAACAAAGTGTAATTGATCTTGTTGATTAATAAAGATAGTTGTTTTCTTATTTTATTTTTTTGTAGTTTTTCATTATGTTTTCCCTCTCTATCTTTTCTTATCCCAACATGCATGAGTAATTCTTTGCTTGTTATGGTTCATAGGATTAGAGTAGATTAATGGATGATGAAGATCCTTAAAATCTTTTTACGTCCTATAAAGTTTATAAACTTATCAAAAGAATAGTTAACATCCTAATCGGGCGTGCTATCAATTCATTGATAGCCACGACCACGATTAGAGATTAGATTAACAATTGTTTTGGTAAAGGCTAGACAAGAATGGAGATCCATGTCAAGATAGGAGTTAAGAGTGGGAACCATTTTCCCTCCAAAAAACCTAATCCACATGCATCACTGTCGATCTAGTTTTAAATCTATTAAAGGATAAAAGGAGTAATCTTTAATTAATCATCCATGACTACTAAATCTTAACGAACCCTACAAGCCCCCCTTTTAATATAAATCCTACATCCGTAGTTAATCTAGATCTATATTCTGCATCCGTGTTTGACGTAGATCTAGAACCTACAACCATTCTTCACCATTCTTTATTCTTCCTCCTTTCTTTCTCAACACGCCTAAAGTAAGATTAAAAGATTCAACGTTTTCCATAGGAGGACCTGTACTCATCTCGGTCTAGCTACACGCGACACCGTTATTGATTGCGGTTACTAAAAAACACTCGAATCACTGAACGTTTCATTCCTAGCACATATCCATATAGGCATCTTGCTTCTGCACGTATACTTTGTATTTTAACCTTAGAAGTTAATGATGCATGCATCTAGACAGATGTGAACAAATTCTTCGTTCTGCCACCTCGCTCATAGTGGTATACCCATGAGTGAAGTATAATATATGATTGGTTTTGGGTTGGCATGTCATTTAGAATTTTGAAAGTGGATGGACACAAGCGTCATCATCCACGATTAACTTATCTCTTGATCCTTAAGGAACGTAATTCTACGCCCCGAGGTCTATGAGTTGCACCTTTCTGTTTCTTGATGTCTTAACCTAGTGCCAATTAGTTTATTCACTCATTTCGGGGTTTCTAGTTTATTCACTCGTTTCGAAGTTTCTAGTTTGTGTACTCAATTCGGAGTTTGTAGTTTATTCACTCGTTTCGGAGTTTCTATTTTATGTACTCGTTTCGGAGTTTGTAGTTTATTCACTCGTTTCGGAGTTTCTAGTTTATGTACTCGTTTCGGAGTATGTAGTTTATTCACTTGTTTCGGAGTTTCTAGTTTATTCACTCGTTTCGGAGTTTGTAGTTTATTCACTCGTTTCGGAGTTTCTAGTTTATTCACTTGTTTCGGAGTTTCTTTAGTTTACCTCCCTTGGTTTTACAGGCAAACTTGTCTTAACGTTATATACAATTAACATCTATTGTTTACGACAGAGGTCCGTTAGGTTCGTGGTACTAGGGTTTTAGTCCGTGGTACCATCGCGTTGGCTGATGTCTTCCTCGATATGCAGTCTTTACGCCGTTGTTCGAGTAGCCCCACGACTGTCGTGTCTTTGATCCCTTCAGGGGCTGGACAAGACGTCTTTAAGTAATCTCCTTAGGTCATATTACCATCGGAAGAGCAAATGTTAGGAATTTGCCATGAAACTTTTTACTTGAGGTTAGCCTCAGTTTAGAGCCCTGATCAGTCATAACCAGTCCACTCTGGTGTAGAATGATCTCCGATAGTGTACCCCTCCGAAAGGACGGCGCACAGGACCGCGATGTCCTGACGCTGAGATTCGGGGCAGATGCTAATTGGTGCTATCCGTCCACCTCTCCGAAAATGCCAAATTGATTTATGGCACCGTGTATCGAAGGTTTAGACGGATGCGTCCGATGTAGCAGACTTCGTCAGATTCCCCCTCGCTTGAGGGGTTTTTGATTGTGGGGACGCTCTTCCCTGCAGGCGCAAGCCCCTACAGTTAATTACGCTACCGCTTCGCAGTAACAACTTTCTCCTTCTCCAGGATTTCACTTCGTGTCGTATGTGTCTGTTTTGTTTGTGGTTGCCCGTGGATTGTATACGGAGACTGAGTAATGCCGTCGCCCGTAGGACGTGGATTAGTCCAAATCCGTATTTACTTAGATTTGGGTTTGGTGTTTTCAGTTTAAGGATGCATTAGTCGCGTTGCGGCTAAGATCAACTTAAACGTTCGTTAAGGATACGTTAGTCCTGTTTTAGACTAAGATCAACTCAACGTAGTGATTAATTTAATGTATGGCCATCGGGACTCGTCACTTCTCTGACGTCGTTGAAGGATTACAACGACATGTATCAAAGGAGCTCGGAGATGTACCCTCGAACCAGAGTTGATTGGGAGTTTTATAATCCATTTGAATATTTAAGGATACGTTAGCCGTGTTTGGGGCTAAGATCAACTTAAACGTTTGTTAAGGATACGTTAGTCCAGTTTGAGACTAAGATCAACTTAACGGGACCGTTTAGATCCGACAAAAGAGCATTTGGGCTCTATTGTGCCAGTTTATGGACGTGGTGGTCCGATATTAGTTTAGGGACGTTTCGGTCCGATATTAATTTAAGGACGTTTCGGTCCAATGTTAGTTTAAGGACGTCTCGGTCCAATATTAGTTTAGGGACGTTTCGGTCCGATGTTAGTCTAAGGACGTTTCGGTCCGATATTAGTTTAGGGACGTTTCGGTCCGATATTAGTTTAGGGACGTTTCGGTCCGATGTTAGTTTAGGGACGTTTCGGTCCGATATTAGTTTAGGGACGTTTCGGTCCATTATTAGTTTAGGGACGTTTCGGTCCGGTATTGGGTGTGTGGCCGTTGGGACCCGTCACCTCTTTGACGTCGTTGAGGAATTACAACGATGGATGTCAAAGGAGTTCGGAGATGTACCCTCGAACCGGATGTAGATTGATTTAGGAGAGCCATTTTGCTCAGCCAATTTAATTTAAGGACTTATGGTCACGATTGGGCTAAGTCCAGTAAAAAAAAATGTCCAACATTGCTTTTACATTTCCTTTTATTTTTATTTGGGCTTTGCCCAGAAAAGATGGAGGGCATCAATTTGTTTTGGGCTCTGTTCTTTATGAATGATGCAGAGCATCAATTTTATTTGGGCTCAGCCCTTTTATTGCTTTGCAATTTATTTTGGCCTGCTAGGTCTTTTTGATTTGGGCCTGGCCCTTCAAGTAATGCATTGCATTTCTGCAAAGCACCAAGAATCTTTTAGATTCAAGGAAAGGAGTGCAGAGCACTTTTTAATTTCTTGATCTAGATTTAGATCAAAGAAAAGAAAAAAATCTTTTCTTTCTTTCTATCTCAGAGAACCAGAGGTTCTCTAGCAAGTGCAAGGCACTATTTTTTATTATTATTATTTATTTATTTATTTATTTATTTATTGAAGATCACTGATCTTGTCTTTTAGATCAATGATCTATTCCTAAGAGAATTTTCTCTTATTTCAAAGGTTTTTACCTTCTTCTTCTTTTGTGTTCTCAAGAAGTTCTCCAGAGCTCTTTTCTCTCTTTTTTTTAATCCAATTCTCTATATCTTTGAAATGGGGTCTGGGGTCCTTTTTATAGTGCTCAAAAATCAGTTAAATTTGTTAAAAAGATCTTTTCTGAGTGATTCGAGGAATTTTCTCCACCGTTGGATCTTTGATCCAAAGGCCCCTGTTTTACAGAAGAAATCTTCTTGTTTAAACAAGAACAGAAAAAATATCCTTAAATTTTCACTCTGTTGTTGCGCAACTCACCAGCGCGTGACACGTGTCGCGCAGTGAGGCGCTTGCGCAACAGCGCTTGCGCAACAGCGCAGACACGTGTCGCGCAGTGAGGCACTTGCGCAACAGCGCAGACACGTGTCGCACAGCGGTGCGCTTGCGCAACTGCGCAGACACGTGTCGCGCAGCCGTGCGCTTGCGCAGTTGTGCTTGCGCAACTGCGCAGACACGTGTCGCACAGCCGTGCGCTTGCGCAGTTGAACGTTGCTTATGTTTTTTAAAGAGCCTTGCTCTGATTGGACGTACTGCCTTGGGCGTTGTGCTGCCGTGTCAACTTCTGACACGTGGCGCGTTGCGCGCAGCGCACGGGAACTGAAGCGTTGCTTCAAAATTTGAATTTTCAAAATTCAAGCAGAGCCTTGCTCTGATTGGGGGAACAAATGCCCCCCCACCGTTGCGCTCACGTGGCGCGCACGTGAGTGCAGCGGTGGCAAGACCCCAACCGTTGGATCATGGGGGTCAGTTGAAGAGACGCAGACGTCTATAAATAGGACCCTTGGTCCTTAGTAATTCTTTTACCATTTTCAAGAATTTGAATGTCAGAGCCTTGCTCTTGCTTAGGAACTTCCAGAGCCTTGCTCTTGTGAGAATTTCAAAGTTCTAGTTTTAGAATCACTCTAGGTAAAATCAATTAAATTAAATTAATTTAAATTAAATTTAATTAACAGAGCCTTGCTCTTATAGATCTTTGATCTAAAGGAAAACCCCTTTGGGGTTTCTTCAACAGAGCCTTGCTCTCAAAAAATTTACAGATTTACAGAGATCTGATCCATGGGTTCTAACCCATGAACAGAGCATTGCACTTAGATCAAATGTAGATCTTTTTAGATCTGATAAACGGAGAAAAATTTTGTTTTATAAGTTTTCATGGATTTTTCAAGATTCCAAAACTCTAAAGATAAAATTGATGGATCTTTCCACTATTACCATAGAGCTATGCTCTTTTAAGGAATCTTGTTCCCCTGAGACCAGAGTTTGACAAATGTCACTCTGTGACAGAGCTTTGCTCTGAAAGAGAATATTTCTCCTTGTCTCTAGGGATTTCCCATCAGTGAGGATATTCTTTTGGGGACCTTTTCATTAATTGACAGTCTCATCTAATGATGGGGTTGTCTTATTAAATGATGTACCGTCATCCAGATTTTGTGGGTCCCTCTTTTTGTCCCCTACCCATTACATCACAGTGTTGAGTAAGATTTCAAAATGCCAAGTGTCAGAACACTAACGGTTATTTTTATCTTTCTACAGGAAACATGTCTGACGACTTATCTTTCCCCTTTGTTCGCTCGGAAGGAGGGTTCCCCCATTCGCCGGTGGACCGGGTGGTGTTCGCCTTGATTAAAGATCACGATCCAGAGTGCAAGAGACTTCACCTGTGGGGAAGGTGGTATAGCCAAATCATCCAAGGCCGTCGCAGCTTCAGCTCCGCTTCGCCTTCTGAGCCCATAGTTACGATCCCTTATGCGGACAAGCCCCCGGCGGAGTATGCCGTGGAGGTTAAAAATTGGAATGCCGACGACCTCCTTCAGCCTGCAATCGGTGCCATTCCGGTGCAGCCGCCGCCGGCTATAGATATCTTGGGGAGGCGAATCTGTCAGGGTGAAGCACGCCCTTAGGGACAGGCTTATAACATTGGATTGATCCCGCGGCCGCTTGCCGGATATTTGCAATGGGCCGTTACATTTTGGCGACGAAGAGGGCTCTCCTGACGACGATTGGTTTATACTCAGCTGTCTACGTCTCGCTTTTCGAGTATCCCTCTCCTCCGACGTGGTGGATAAAGGCCTTCATCGAACAATGGAATATCCCCACCCATACCTTCCTGACAGCGGATAGGGAAGTCTCCATCTCTCTGGAGGAGTTTGCTGAGATTTCAGGTCTGCCAATGAGGGGAGAACACTACGAGGAGCTGCTTCCTCCTGACGAGTATGTCTTCGCTACCAAGCAGCTTGTATTTGACTTAACTCCGGAAAATGCTATTCAGCATCAGCACCCGGGCTTGGTGAAGGTGTTGGAGATTTATGAGGAACTCCATTTGGAATCGGGAGACCGGGGCGTCAGTTTCGCGGATTTCATTGCTCGTTTTATCCGCCCGGAGTTCCTATCAGAGCAGGGCGAGAAGTTCGCTCAGCTTGCTGACCCCTTTGGTTTCGGCTTGGACCGCCGACCTTCATCGGAAAATGACCAGCGGGATTTTTATTTCCCCGGCACTGCCAGCGTCCCTTTCTCAGAGATCGCCGTTCCTGGCATGGACGAGGAGACTTTTTTCATAGGGTTCTTGGGTCTATGGCTATGCAGCTTCGCGCTTCCCATGCACCCACGCCTCATGCGGTCCTCTGTCTTTTACCCGGCGCATCGAATGGCGGCTGGTTTACAGTTATCAGTAGGGATCGCTGGGCTGGCTTACCTCTACAATGGACTTAGCGTAGCGGCGGATGCTAATAAGCCTGGGGTACAGCCTGCTAACTTCCCGATGCACTACTTCACTTCTTGGATGGAGCTGCATGTGCGAGGGGTGTTTGGTGCCCATAAGACTCCTCCGTTTTTTGAGAAATATAGACTCCCAAGAATCATGCGGTTGGTCGGGGCTTCAATTGTGGTTGCACCTCCGCGGGAGTCTAGGGGACTGCTCCTGCGTTCACATCTAGTCGGAGCGAAGACCTCTTTTGTGGATAAGGTCATCACCATAGGCTCCGAGACCACTAAGTCAGTGGTGTCGCTGCGTGATGACTTTAAGGGCGGGGTTTCTGTACTGAAGGCTCGGGAAATCCTTCACCTTTACTCCATTCGTCCGGGCTACCTAGTATTTAGGCAGAATGAGACGGCTCTCTTTATGAGGTATAACCCACATCGATTTGTGCGACAATCGAGTTACAATCAAGGGATCCCGATGGAAGCCTTTCTGGAAACACCCGCGGCCAACCAAGGGGGAATAAGGAATGCTATGCATCATTTCACCCGGCTCAATACAGGCTCTTATTTTTTTATCAGTGAGCCTAGCTGTGCCCCTAAAATAATCCATCCGTATGTAGCTTGGTATGCGCATGCTTTGGGCCCAATCATTTTAATGGAGAAACGCCTGTTGGTTGACCGTAGGGGTGCGCCTCCTGGTGGTGATCGCAAGGCTCCCTTGCAGCCAAGGATCCAGGTCACCTTCCCGATGAAAGATGCCGGAGCTGACCGACCGCGCGTGTTGGCCCCCCCACGTGGATTGCCACTGCCTACTACGGTGGATGCCCTTCCAGCGCCCCGTGCTCCCACGAAGACGGTTAAAGTGGTATCACCAGGGTCCGGCGCAGGAGCAGAGATCGGGACCCGCCGCCCTAAAGTGGCTGCCAAGCGCAAATCCGCTCCGGGTGGGTCTAAAGCTGGTGGACAGCAGAAGAAGAAGAAGTCCGCTCTTTCCCTCGATGCGATCCTCAGCTTAAAGCCTGCGGCTCCTCCCGCCGAGGCCATATGTGAATACGGCAGCAATGAGGGTTTCGTGGTAGATCCTGCGGACACCAATCTGGCTGCCGCCATTGCAGCTTCGGAGCAATCGGCGAGGCTTGAAGCGATGTTAAGCAAACTCGCTGAGTCCGGTAATCATCAGACGCTTTATTTGTCGTTTTATTGCACTTTGTATTGTTATATTTAACTAACATTTGTTCCATTTTCAACAGGTGTCTCTACTGAAGAGGCTATTGCTGCCTCCCTGAAAACCTTCCAGGAGGAGGAGGAGAAGCGTACCCTAGCAGGCGCTGGTATGTTTCACCCCTTTCTCTTTTATAAGGAAAGTTTGTTGTCTTTTTATGACGGTCAACCTAACCTTCTTTCGTTTCTTAGCAGGGGTTATATCAGTTGATGCGGGGATCCTTCCCGAGCCTGTTACTGAGGTCCCGGCTTCATCAAAGTTGCCGCAAGAGCCTCGGCTTGACAAAACGACGAGGGATGCCCTGAAAACCTTAGAGGCTTCCCTATTCACGGACGAGGACACCTCAATTAGGGAAGCTCTAGTGGCATCCGTCTCAACGGCTCGGGAGGAGCGGAAGCGGTTGAGACGCGAAGCAAAGGCGCGTAGAGCTGCTCTGGCCGCGGGAGCGGGTCCCAGTACCATTCCTCGTGCTGACACTCCTTCTGGAGAGGCCCCTGTCGCCCTGTCTACTGCTTACAGGCAAGTGGCGCGCGCGGCCTGAAGTGCAAACAATAAATCCCCTTCAGGTAGCATCTCTTTCAGAACCTTGTTGTAAGAATTATTATAAAGCCATTGGCTTATATGCATTCCATCTTGCAGGACCAAGTCCGACTGAGGGGGAGGCGGAGACCGTTGAACCCAGGGAAACGGCGGAAGCAGTGCCTGCCGAACCTGAGCCGACGGTGAAGCGCGTCATTGGGGCCACGGGACCTGAAACAGAGGTTGAGGAATCCGCCGCCGAGAGGGTTAGTGATACTGCTCCTGACGTGGCGGTAGATGAGATGATTGTCTCAACCGAGGCGAAGGCGGTAGAGGGCGAAGCGCTCGAGGCTGGAGACCTCGCGGTGACGGTGGACGAGACAACCGTGACCGCAGAAACCGAGGGAGTATCGGGTGAGGCGGCCACGATTCCTGAGGAGGAGCGAACCGCTCTTTCTCAGGAATCTGGTAATATTCCGATCATAGCCCTCCCCGCGTATGGTTCCTTGCCGTCTCCCGGGCTCGCGAGCACAACAACGGTTCCCATCGAGTCGGGTGATGAGACTACGGGCGGTGGTCTCATGTCGATGGATGAGGGGATTGCTTCAGTTTCTGCTGGTAGCTCGTCAGGTAAATTTTTTGTCACCAGCGTTCCCCCCTTTTTTATATATCTTGCGATCTCTTCTAACAAGCTTGTCTTTGTAGGTGCGGCTAGTGCCGATGCTCCTTTGCTCGAGGGGGCACCGTCGACTACTGCTTTGGCGGTGGTCACCTCCCCGCCTTCTCTTGTACCATCACGGATGTTGGAAGGTACGGATTCACGACTCATGCATTAATCTTTCAAAAATGTAGCTTTATACTAACGTTATACCATTGTGCCTTTGCAGGAGTGCTCTTCGATCATTTATATCAAGTGTTGCTCCCACACTTCTCTTTCCCATCCGAACTCGCTTCTCCCTCTGGTGGCGCCGGTGAGTATACTTTCACTATAATAACTTTATTTACCTCCTTTTTTCTAGCAATGGGATAATTTCTGACTTTTCCTTTTCTCTATTGCAGTGCCACAAATCGAAGGAGGGGATGCAAGACCTGCCGTGCTACCTGCCCTTCCGGTCCCCTTTGAGGCTCGCGTCCTTTCACCGGCAGGCCCTTTCTTGAGACGTCCATCTTCAAAGGGTGCTGTGATGAGTTTGGGCATGCTGAGCGGGTATATTGAAGAGCTCAATGTGGATGCTCTCCCTTCTGCCGTAGATTTTGCCGCGGAGGTTAACCCGATGTTGGCGGCGCTCGTAAATTTTCATAACGAAGGCGTCATCGAATCTTGGGTTAACCACTGTAGGGGGATTGAGGCTTGTCTATATCGGCTGGAGTCGACGCGCCCTTCTCCCGAAGTTTTAGCCCTGAGCACCCAATGCACAACTTGGCTCGAGCAAAGCACTTCGCACTTCCGCCACTTGGAACAAGAAGCAGCTTCAAGACTAAGGGAATGCCAAAAGACCTCGAACGAAACGGCCCATCTGCGCGCTGAGGTTGAGGCAAATGCTGCCCAAGTGAAGACTATCTTCGAGGGTCTCTTGGAGCGTATCTTCCATGGGCTAAACTTGAAGCGGAAGCTTGACGTAGCTGAGCGCAATATCCCAAGTCGGGAAGCTGCCTATCAGGTCGTCAGGGAGCAGCTTGCGTCGGTCTTGCAGCAGCGAGCCCAAGTGGAGGCAGAGCTGGCGGTAGTAGCCGATCGAGAGAAGACGTGGAAGGAAGTATGCGAGCAATTGTTAAATCTATGCAAGACGCTTCCTTCCCAGTAATTTCTCCTTGTATCATTTATACTTGTAAAATATATGTATATATTTTTTTTTATTCTTTAGTACAATGTATCCTGTACCCAGTCAATGTTCATGAATAAAAGATACACATTTTTGTAACGTCCTGTGTCATTTCTTCGCCTTTTTCATTCTTTTCAGCATGACATATTTAATACACCTTATTGACAGATAACTTCATTTCTCCCAGAGATAACGATGGCCTAGACTGCAGGTTCAGATCTGCCGCCTAGGACTTTTCAACTCTATGAGCCGTGAGGGTCTCATAGAGACTTTTCTTCCTACGGATCGAGAGGATCTCGTAGGCGGGCTTTCTCCTTAGGAATCGTAAGGTTTCCTAAGTGTGGTTTTCTCTTATAAGTCGTAGGGATCTTATAAGAGAATTTTCCCTCTTACGAGTCGAGAGAATTCGTAAGCAGTTGTTGCCCTCCTCGTCGAAATTCGACTTCGGAGAGTGAGACCCGTGAATAGTATGCAAGAGACCATTTTGGATTGACTTGCAGGGCCCCATTGCTTAAGAAGCAAGCTTTTCAGTCCTTGCTGTCTGAGACTTCATCTTGCAGATTAAGAAGCAAGTTCAATTTGTTGAGGAAATTCCTTTTCTGAAAGATTTGGCGGGATTTCCCCCACCATCGGATCTTTGATCTAGGGGCTTCTGTTTTACAGAAGATAATAACCGAAAAGATTTCTTCAGAACCTTTTTGTTTAGCGCGAATGCTCCAGGATATGACGCGTGTCGCACAGCACACAGTGCAGCGCAACTGCGCTAGCACATCTACGTCGACACGTGTCATGCAGCGGACGACGCATACGCCGCTGAAGCGTTGCTTCCCTTGGTTTTGCTTGAAATAAAGCTTTGCTTTGACTGGGTGCGCTGCTTTGGGGTGCTGCGCTGATGCGTTTGCGCTGGACACGTGGCGTGTGGTGCGCAGCGCAACACAACTGCGCTAGCGCTTCCGTGCTGAAGCGTCGCTTCTTCAAGACAGGGCTTTGCTCTGATCGGGGAAGGACGAAGCGTCGCTTCATCTCCTGTCTCGGAATTCGAACGGAAATTCGCTCAATTAGGGTGAACTGCCGTGACAACTCTTAGAAGTCGAAGAGGCACTTGAGGCCTATAAATAGGACCTTTGGTCCCCTCCAGATACTTATCATCTTCCAGATTTCCATTTTCGAAGACTTCAGAGCTTTGTTCTTGCCTTTAAGAACTCCGGTGCCTTGCTTCTTTTTTTTAAGGTTTTTTAGAAAAACTTCAGGTAAAATCGATTCTTAGATTAATCTTAAACAGCAGAGCTCTCGTCTAGTGGGTTTCATCTTTGAACATAGTTTTGCTCTATAGGAATTTAGTCATCCATGTATGTTATTGCTTTTCTATCGTTGATCTTCCTGTAATATTTTCTCCAGGCATAATGGCGGTGGTGCATCTATACAGTCTGCACGAGTTCATTACCTACGATGATATCTGCGCTCAGGGTCGTCAACAAAACCAGGAGTTTACAGACGCTGAATGTGCAGAAGTTATGGGTCGTCTGAACGCAAGCGGCGGTTGGCTGTTGCCTCGGCGTTCGGCTCTTTTGAAAGTCGTGCTGGGAGCAATATGGAGGGCACTTCCGGGTCTTCACGAGGCCCTACCACTCAATGCGCTGGATGATGCCGAGGACAAAGTGCATTCAGTGCACCTGACAGGGCTGATCTCAAAGAAACGCCGGAACGACCTCGTTGACATCCTGCATCAAGTGTTTCAGCAGACGACGATCGTTGCTGCTTATCAAAGGCCGGAAGGGCTTGCCGATGATATCGACACCGAGGAGCGCGAAAGACTGCGCATAAGAATAATTAGAAAGGCCAGAAGAACTCTGGATGGCCTTACTTTTGATTTCCTCAATCCGTGCCCCGGATCCGAGGTTATACCGTTGTAATAATTTGAACAATGTTTCTTATTCATTATTCTTATGCTTGTAAAAACTTTCAACGGTATGAATGAAAACCCTCCCCTTTTCTATTTCAGCTTGTCTTATTTCTCGTCCTGAATCTTCTGTCCATGCATAAATGAATGCGTCACGCACGCCAGATCAAATGTAGACCGGATATTCTTTCTGTCACCTTCTTTTTTTTAATGTCAGTAGGCTGTCTTAATAGCCATGGTTGATGGATGTCTAGAAAGAATATTCCGACTTCCTCAGGAAGTAGCGATGGCTTAGGCCGCAGGTTCAGGTTTACCGCCTAAGACTTTTCAATTCTATGAGCCGTGAGGGTCTCATAGAGGCTTTTCTCCCTACGGATCGAGAGGATCTCATAGGTGGATTTTCTCCTCAGGAATCGTGAAGATTCCTAAGTGTGGTTTTCTCTTATAAGTCGTAGGGATCGTATAAGAGAATTTTCCCTCTTACGAGTCGAAAGAATTCGTAAGCGGTTATTTCCCTCCTCGTCGAAATTCGACTTCGGAGAGTGAGACCCGTGAATAGTATGCAAGAGACCATTTTGGATTGACTTGCAGGGCCCCATTGCTCAAGAAGCAAGCTTTTCAACCCTTGCTGTCTGAGACTTCTTCTTACAAATTGAGACGAATCGGGAATTTGCTCGCGGAGAAGGTGATGGCTCTGCGAGTTGACATGAGTTCAGAGGCTCTCATCACGGAGTGTTTGTATCCGTGAATCGAGGAGTTTGCTAGGGATTATTTGTTTCCCGAGCACCAAGGATTATTTGTTTCCTTGGGGTTTGAAACGAGTCGAGGAATCCCACGGAGGCGCTGGTGGCTCGGCGGGTCGACGCGAATCAGGAGTCTCTCGTCAAGGAGTGTTTGTATCCGTGAGTCGAGGAGTTTGCTAGGGATTATTTGTTTCCCAAGCGCCAAGGATTATTTGTTTCCCTGGGGTTTGAAACGAGTCGAGGGTTCCCACGGGGGCTCTGGTGGCTCTGCGGGTCGACGCGGATCAGGAAGCTCTCATCAAGGAGTGTTTGTATCCGTGAGTCGAGGAGTTTTGCTAGGGATTATTTGTCTCCCAAGCGCCAAGGATTATTTGTTTCCTTGGGGTTTGAAACGAGTCGAGGGTTCCCACGGGGGCGCTGGTGGCTCTGCGGGTCGACGCGGATCAGGAAGCTCTCGTCAAGGAGTGTTTGTATCCGTGAGTCGAGGGATTTGCTAGGGATTATTTGTTTCCCAAGCGCCAAGGATTATTTTTTTCCCTGGGGTTTGAAACGAGTCGAGGGTTCCCACGGGGGCTCTGGTGGCTCTGCGGGTCGACGCGGATCAGGAAGCTCTCGTCAAGGAGTGTTTGTATCCGTGAGTCGAGGAGTTTGTTGGGAGAGTATGGCTCACTCTTTGTTTATGCCCTTGGATTGTATACAGGGATCGATGTGATCTTAACTGTAGGGCCAAAATTTTATCATCATTATTTTTTTATTTCCGTGATGCTCTATCATTTCAGCTTTCATATTGCGAAGGTCGCGATCGCCCAATCATTTCGGCTATTTTTCACGGTGCCCAATCATTTCGGCTATTTATTTTATTTCTACTCGCTGCTTTTTATTGCGAGTTGCCCAATCATTTCGGCTATTTTGCGTGCATACATTTTACTTGCTGCTTTTTATTGCAAGTTGCCCTATCATTTCGGCTATTTCGTATGCATGTGCGGCTTACTGGCTTTTCGCCGTAAACCTGAACTTGGACACTGATTTTAGCATCAGCACCGCTACAACTGAGACGTTGCCAGGAGCGAATCATCATTTGCTTCTGTCATTGTCGAACAAAGGAGGCTTAGCGACCAGGGTTAGGGTCCTGTCGACTAAGGCTTTTGACTTTATGAGCCGTAAGGGTCTCACAAAGCTATTTCTCCCTACAAGTCGTTAGGATCTTATAGGTGTATTTTCTCCCTAGGAATCGTGAGGGTTCCTAAGTGTTTGGTTCCTCTGTAAGTCGTAAGGATCCTACAGGAGGGTTTTCTCTTTGCAAATCGAGAGGATTTACAAGGGTTATGCGAATATATCCTCAGTCACGGATGGACCTTGGTTAGGGAAATGTTTATTCGCGCCCGTGGATTGTATACAAGGGTCAGTATTGAGCCACTTGTATGGCAATATCGAAAGTTGTGGGGGTTGCTTAAGCACAGGTTTAGATCTCTGTAACTTAAGACTTTCAAACCTTACGAGCCGTGAGGGTCCCATAAGGGCGTTCTCCTTACGAGTCGTGAGGATCTCGCAAGTGTATTTTCTCCTTAGGAACCGTGGGGATCCCTAAGTGTGTTGCTCCCTTGTGAGTCGTAAGGATCTCACGCGGGTGGTTTCTCCTTACAAGGTCGAGAGGATCTTGTAAGTGTTCTTTAACGAGGTTGCGCCCTTTCAGGTTTTCACAAACACTCGCCGGTAGTCCTGCTGTTTTTACTCACGGAGCCCTTTCGGGTTTTCATCCGTGCCCATTTTGCTTATGGACATACCATTTTTTTTTATTATTTTTTATTTATTTCCTTTTTCTCTTTTTTTTTTTACGAGGTCGCGCCCTTTCGGGTTTTCACGAACACTCGCCGGTAGCCCTGCTGTTTTTACTCACGGAGCCCTTTCGGGTTTTCATCCGTGCCCCTTTTTGCTTATGGACATACCGTTTTTATTTTATTTTATTTTTATATTTTATTTTTATTTTTTATTTTTTTTGTCAGCCTAAGGATGTTGCGGTATTAGTTTAAAGACGTTTCGGTCTGCTATTAGTTTAGGGACATTTCGGTCCGCTGTTAGTTTAGGGACATTTCGGTCCGCTGTTAGTTTAGGGACATTTCGGTCCGCTATTGAGAAGCTGGCTACTGCTTATACAGTTTGAGCTTAAGAAGATAGCGAGCGGACATAGTCGTCGTCATCTATCGTTGACCTAGGCTGTGGCTCATTAAGCGTAGTATTTCTTTAGGAAGCGACCGTTTATTGGTCTGAAAGGCCTTTCACCGTGCATGTCCATGAGTAGATAGGCCCCACCCTGGTAAACTTTATCTATGATGTACGGGCCTTCATAGTTCGGCTCAAATTTTCCCCGCTTGGCGCGATTGGGGATCATAGGCCTTTTGACCACTAGCACGAGTTCGCCTTGGTGGAATGTCCTTGGTCGGGTCAATCTTTCGTATGAGCGCATCATCTTTGCTTTATAAGCTTCCAGATTTTGTTGCGCTATGAGCCTAGTTTCATCAAGGGCGTCAAGCTCCTCAAGCCGAAGGTGAGCATTTTCTTCGTCCGTTAGCTCATGGTGGACTGCCACTCGTAGAGAGGGTAACTCTATCTCGAGAGGGAGTACTGCTTCCGTACCGAACACCAACGCGTATGGCATTGTGTTTGTGGCTGTCTTGAACGTGGTTCGATACGCCCAAAGAGCTTCTTGCAGTCTCTCATGCCAGTCTTTCTTATTTCGGGACACTGTTTTCTTTATAATTTTCGTCAAGGTCTTGTTGAAGGCCTTGGCGAGACCGTTAGCTTGTGGATTATAGACTGAGGAATATCTCCAGTCTATGTTATGCTGCTGTGCGAAGCGGCTGATTTTATGACTTCGGTAGGCTGGCCCGTTATCGGAGATGATCCGCCTCGGAGTTCCAAACCGATATATGACGTGCGTTTTGAAGAAATGGAGGATATTCTCCGTCTTCACTTCTCTCAATGGTACTGCTTCTGCCCACTTAGAGAAGTAGTCAGTCGTTGCTAGGATGAAATGATGTCCTTTAGACGATGCTGGTTCGATGGGGCCGACTATATCAGTCCCCCACATTTCGAATGGCCAGCTAGCTACCGTTGGATGCAGCGGATTTGGGTGCTGGTGGATGAAGTCCCCATGAATCTGGCATGAGTGACATTGCTTCGCATATTCGATGCAGTCTTGAATCATCGTGGGCCAGTAATAGCCCATCCGTTTGATCTTCAACTTCATCTTTGGACCTGCTTGGTAAGAACCGCAGATTCCATCATGAATTTCCTGAATGACTCTTTCCGATTCGTCCGGTCCTAAGCATCTCAGCCACAGAGAACCGAATGAACTCTTGTAGAGAGTATCATTGACGAAGGCGAAGGACAGAGCTCGTTTTATGAGTTGATGTCTTGCGGACGCATCTTCGGATATTTGGTGGGACTTGAAGTAGTCTATAAAGACTTCCCTCCAATCCTCAACCTTCTCATGTTCTTTTATTTGCAAGGTCGCTTGTCTAGTCACTCCCTTCTCTTCGGGTGATTCCGAAGGTATTTCTGCGGGGGCGAGCACCTGACGACTTTGTACCATGATTCTAACGTCATCGAGGTTCTCGTCAGCCATTTCTTTAGCGAGTTTGGCCAACGCGTCCGCTTTGCTGTTATCCGCGCGGGGTATGCTCTCCAAAGTATAGGAGGGAATTTGGGTTAGCAGTTGTTGCACCTTTTCACCGTATTTTACTAACTCCGGTTTGCACGTTTGGTAATCGCCGTTTACTTGACTAACGACCAGTTGCGAATCTCCGTATATGAGGAGGTTTTTAATTCCCATGTCAATGGCGATCTCGAGGCCTGCTATCAGAGCTTCGTATTCGGCTTCGTTGTTTGTCCTCGGTTCCGTCAGGGAGAACGCGTAGCGCATTATCCCTCCTTGTGGAGTTATAAAGATGAGTCCTACCCCCGATTTGATTATAAAGGTACTTTGTTTGCGCTTCTTCACGGAAGATGCTCCGTAAAAATAAAGCTCCCATCGGGTATTATAACCATCGATCGCATCAAACGCATGTTCGTCTGGAAGATCGCAGTTTAAAGGAGAGTCGGCTGGTATCGGGTGCTCAGCAAGGAAGTCGGCGATGGCCTGGCCTTTTACTGCTTTGAGTGGTCGATATGCTATCGAGAACTCCATTAAGAGTAGGGCCCATTTAGCGAGTCGTCCTGTCAATATAGCCTTTGACATTAGATATTTGAGAGGGTCCACCTTTGAAATGAGATAGACTTCATGCGCTAATGCGTAATGTCTAAGCTTTGTTATTGCGAAGATCAACGCCAGGCAGTGTTTTTCAATGGGGGAGTAATTGCTTTCTGCCCCCAGCAGCACTCGACTTAAATAGTAAAGTGCTCTTTCTTTCCCCTGGTCATTCTCTTGTGCCCATAATGCGCCCAAAGAACCTTCAAGGGCGGCCGTATAAAGAATGAGAGGCTTTCCCTTCACTGGAGCAGCCAACACTGGAGGGTTTTGTAGGTACTGTTTGATCTCGTCTAGTGCGCTTTGGCACTTTTGATCCCAGACGAACGGGGTTCCTTTCTTCATCAGGTGGCTGTAAGGACGGCACTTTCCTGAGAGGTTGGCTATAAATCGCCGTATGTACGCGAGCTTCCCTTGGAGAGACCGCAGCTGTTTGAGAGTTCTCGGCGGAGGAATTCCCATTATTGCCTTGATCTTGGACGGATCTATCTCGATACCTCGGTGTCGAACGACGAATCCCAGGAATTTGCCCGAGGAAACCCCGAATGCACACTTCAGAGGGTTCATCTTTAAGTTGTATTGTCGAAGACGTTGAAATACGGTCTTCAGATGCTCGAGATGTTCCTCATATGATTTGCTTTTAACAACGAGGTCGTCGATATAGCACTCAACAATTTCGTGTATAAGGTTATCGAAAATCTTCGTCATGGCCCTTTGGTAGGTTGCACCGGCGTTCTTTAAACCGAATGGCATCACCTTGTAACAGAATATTCCCAAAGGAGTCCGGAAAGCCGTATGTTTCTGGTCTTCAGGGTGCATTTTTATTTGATTATATCCTGATGAGCCATCCATCAATGAGAAAATCTCATGCGTGGACGTATTGTCTATCATTAGTTCGGTGACTGGTACTGGGAAATCATCCTTCGGGCAGGCTTTGTTGAGATCCCGAAAGTCCACGTATATGCGCACCGTACCATTTTTCTTCATCACTGGGACGATGTTAGCAATCCATTCAGGGTATTGAACCTCTTGGATAAAGCCGGAGTCTATCAGCTTTTTGACTTCCGCGTTGATGCTCATTTCGAGCTCAAGCCGCATTCTTCTCGACGCTTGTTTGACCGGCTTGACACTCGGGGATATTGCCAGTCTATGTACAGCAACTTCTGGATCAAGTCCCGGCATCTCGGAATAGTTCCATGCGAAGCAATCTTTATGCTGTACAAGGACGTCCTTTAACGCAGCCACCTTTTCCTCGGACAGCAGTTCGCTGACGAATGTCGGTCGCGGATCGTTTATCGTCCCCAACTCAATTTTCTTGAGGTTATCCGCAGTGGTATGTATGCCGTCCTCCAGTTCTTTCGGAGCTGGGGGAAATTCTGAGATCATCTCGTCATTACTGTTTTCGAGGCACCAGGGAAGGCTGTCTATGTTCTCGGACTCTTCTTTTAATATCGTTATCATATGACAGGTACGAATTTTCTTCCAATCCCAATGCGGAGTTGGTTCTGTTCTTGTGTTTTCGGGTTCGTGCTTTTGTGGCGGCGCTACCCTCCAGTTGTCAGACAACGCGAATTTGCCAAGCTGATACTGGTCCTTAACCCAATTCTTAAAGGTGAAGCAATCTTCAAGCGGATGCCCTACTACTCGATGGTAAAAGCAATAATTTGGGTGTGAGGCTTCGCCTGCTTGTTCGGGGTGCTTGGACTCCGGCAATGTAAGCATTTGATGTTTTAGAGCAAGCTCAAATATCTTCCTTGTTTTGTTCCGAGGAAAAGAGTATGCTCGACTCATTTTCTTCATGAGGGCTAAGTCAATAACGCTCGACTCTCGGATACGTGGTTTCTTAGCTGTGCCTTGTGGTTGTTGAGCGTCTTTTCTGCCCTCTGACTTGTTTTTGCTTTCGCGTCGAACCTTTTTTGTAGCAGGTTGAGCGGCCTTTCCATCCTTCACGGCCTGTCGGAGAAGGCGTTGCGTCTTGGCTTTCTCATAGATGGCCGTCTCACGATTGTGGTCATCTCGGACTTTTTGACCAGCTTCCCTTATAAGCCTGTCCATTTGTTCTTCAAATGATGGACCGGGCACTTTTTCATCAGGAACTTTTACTGGCTTAGGATTAACGTCCTCCCATTGAGCGTCCGCATCTTCATCGAAATCATACATGACATAACAGCTATTTACTAGCTCTCGTTTCTTTAGCCGGATGCACCCAAGCCCTTTTGTTTCCATTCTCCCGTTAGGCAGTTTGCGTTGGGTCCCGGGAACATTCCAGACCCTGTCATAGAATTTAGCCTCTCTAACGGTCTGTCTGAAGGATATCCCTTGGCGTTTCAGCAGTTTCTTCAAACCTTCGGTATAATATCTGGGAAGACGGATAGGCTGAAGCCTGTTGAGCGTGGGATCCACGCCATGCCAAACTTCTTTTTCCACCTTGTTTTCTTCAGAACGGTAGAATAGGATTGCCTTCTCGCCTTCCCGTCCGGGAGGGATATAAAATGTCCGCAGCTCTTCTACACTGTAGATATTAAGTGCGTTCAGTTCTTTATGATGTTTAGGCGGCACCATGGCGACTTGCAGACTTTGTTCTTCGTCAGCGGAAGCTTGTATTGAAGGTCGAGCAGAGAATACGACATGGACCTCATCCTCCGAGTCACTACCAAAGACCAATGTAGGAGTGGACGGTCCTGGCTTGTTATGTTGGGGCGGACCCGAATAAACGATCTCCTCTTCTTCCTCGGTATCACTGCCGAAGACAGGGATGGTGGCGTTAGTTTTATTTTCTGGCTTGTGACACTTCTCTGTGTCTTCGAAATCCGGCAAGAAGTATTTGGCATCTTCGTATTTGCGGACCTCGTTCACAGAGAACGGGTTCAGTTCTCCCGTCACGGTATACTCGAAACCATCCTTAAAATACTTCATACACTGATGTTGTGTAGAAGGGATGATGTTGTACTCGTGTAACCATGGTCGGCCGAGCAAAGCGTTGTAGCATGTCTTGGCATCTATGACGTGGAACTTAATGTCCGTGATGAGTAATCCGAAGCGTAACGTCAGTATCACAGATCCAAGAGTCTTTGACGATTGGGAGTCGAACCCGGATATGGTGATCTTGTCCCGAGCAAGGTGCTGGACGCTCATGCAGATTTCCTTCAACACCCGCACGTTGAGTAGGTTAACAGACGACCCGTTATCGATCAGAATTTTGTCTATCTTTATATCATGGCAGTATCACGAAACATAGAGAGGGCGATTGTGTTGCAAGTCCCAAGTAGAAGGTCCTCATCGCCAAAAGTAACATCAGCCGTGTGTACTTCCTCCAACTCATCCTTCATCTTTTCCTCGGCCAGGCATGCTTGGAATTGTTCCGGTTCTTGTAAGGCTTTAATCAAAGAATCCCTCGCCTCTTTTGATAGCAACAGGGCATCGAGAATGCTGAGTTGTGAGGGTAGCTTCCTCAGATGCGCCAAGACATTGTAATCCACTTTATTCCTCTTTGGCGGGTTCTTGGCGGTTAACTTTTCCGCAACTCGATCATCCAAGGCGATGTCTTCAGAGGCCTTCTCTTTCCCTTTGTCTTTCCTGTTTAAGGGTCCGAGATTCTTTTCGGGTAACGTCCGGTTGCGTAGCTGTATATTCTCGCAAGCCTTTGGTCCTTCTTCTTTTCCCGAAGTGGATTCTTTAAAGAGGGGGCCAAGCTCTAGCTCCTCATCAGAATCGCTCCCAAATACAGGTACTTGTGATCCCCCGGCGTCAATCATGCAACAACCACTGCTAGTTTTATCAAGCACTTTGATCATTCCGTTCTGCTCTCGGCGGGCTTTGCGCTTTTCCCGCTTAAACTGTTGCCGGTGAGTAACATATCGTTGCCACCACTTACCGAAAGCTTTGCACTCTTCGGTGGGATGCGACACCTTCCGATGGTACAAGCAATAGGAGGGGTGGTCTTCCATTTCACCCGTAATGTTTTTCTCGGAGGGTGGTAGCTTTATACCCATCGACACAGCCTTAGCGAATCTTTTCTTTATCTTGAACTTGATTTTATCTGTGGTGGGTGTATTTTGTTCTAGCGGGAGTACCGCAATTCTTTCGTCAAGGCGCTGGCGTTTGGCCCTTTCGAATATAACCGCTTCGTTATCCCGATCAGCTTTGCCCTTTAAGAACGCCCGATTTAGGAATGCATCAATCGCTTCATCCGACGGCTCCAGGATTTTTAGTGCAGGCTCTGCCCCTAGCTTTTCAGCGCGAGGAGTCTCCTCATCGCTTGTGGACAAATGGGAAATCACATGGCAACTTGCCACATGTTCTTCAGATTCATTTGACGAACTACCTCCCTCATCTTCTGCTTGGAAGACGTGGTTGAGGAACTAATGCAATGTAACGGGAGTCCGCGCCTTCTGGTTGTACTCTTCCAGCGCGTCAATTTGCTTTTGCAAGTCCGTGCGCCTATCGCTAGGCTTCACCGGTTTCTTGGCCTTCTTCTTTTTCTTCGAAGACTTTGACGACTGGCTACTAGTGCTTGAACCCCCATCATTGGTCTTTGGAGTTGGACGTGGCTTTAACATCCCCTCAACGACCTGCGGTTCCAATGGGCTTTTCCACTTGATCGCCGGACATGCCCAAAGATCATTTAGCATCCTCTTCGTTTTTGATGATAATACAACCTCGTATGGAGTTTCTTCAATGACAGAGCATGTTGCCCCCGGCATATTCGTCCCTTTAGAGGTGTGGGGCTGCGGGGGATTCACCTTCCATTTGTCAGATAACGCAAATTTTCCCTGTCTGTACTGGTTTTCAAGCCAATTTTTGAAAATGTAGCAGTCCTCAATCGGATGGCCTAACACTCGATGATAGGGGCAGTAATTAGGTTCGTTGACGTCACTTGGTTGCAACGGACGTTTTGGATCTGGCAAATTTATGAGTCTATTGCGTAATGCCAGCTCGAATAACCTCTTCGTTTTATCGCGGGGAAAGGAATAAGGACGTCCCATCCTATCCTCAGGGGGTACGTAAGGGCGCGTATTGTTTGGACGAGCAACCGGCTTCAAGTCGTTCGGTTGTTGTTGAGCATTAGCGACAATGATCGCTTTTGCCTTTCCTTTGTCAGTTCGGGAATCTGGCTTTGGGAGAGAGGGTTTATGACCTATCTGGTCCATTTGCGCTAGTTTGTCAATCAAAGCCTGGAAGGAAGTCGGCTTGAAAAACATCATAAACTATGAGATGGTTGCCTGTGGATCAAGGGTTCCAACAAACATTCCCACCGCAGGGGCTTCTTCTATGCGCTGCTCACACTTTGACCATAGATTACGCCACCGTATAGCATACTGAACCGATGTCTCGCCGGGTTTTACCCTAGCATTAATCAGTGCCGTCATCGGTGTACGTTCACTGGCACTTGCAAAGCGTTGGGTAAACAGCAGCTCCATCTCCGCGAAGGTTTTAATAGAATCATTAGGGAGTTCAGAGTACCACTCGAACGCCGTATCTGATAGACTTCCGACAAACTGGCGGAGCAAAAGCTTGTCATCGCCGCCGGTGTTACCGCAAAGCGCCCTGAACTGGGCGACATGCTGATGGGGATTGCCAGTCCCTTTGTAGACATGAAACTTGGGAATTGTGTAACCCGGCGGGTACTTGATTTGGTCATACCAGCCTGGATATGGCCGCCCCATTTTTACGACGTGGCCGGCTGCTTCGGCCGCATGATGAACCTTTATTTGCTGGGCTATGTATTCGTCCAGATCAGTCTTAGAGATTGTATCCTCTTTAGCTGTTAATAGAGCGGGCTGCGGATTTAATGTATCTCCCTTATCATCTCCAAGGACGGTTAGGGGTTCTTCAGCGGGAGGATCTTGTTGTATCATCATCCCTATCATGTCCTGGAAGAGGAGGCCCATCCGCTGTATGTTGGCCGCTTGTTCAGCAGCCTCTTTGTCCCTCTTTTCCAGTACTCGGCGAAGGAACTCGGCGTCGGTCTCTTCCTCCTGGCGCTCATCTAAGGACGCCTCAGGGTTCTCTTCTGGCCCAGTGAGTGCAGCCATTGTGGTCATCATCTCCTGGAGCTTTTGTTGCTGCTCCTGAGCCTTGGTCACTGATCGGGTGAGCGGTCGGTGACCCGTAGAAGTGCGGTTTTCTTCCTTTCCAGAAGCCATATAAATCGTATGAACTGTTATGCCCCCTGACTTTGGAGGTTTAGGTTCACCGCCTTTAAACTTTGCCGCTGACGCGGGAGCTTTCTCTGGCTTCCTTCTTTTGTGGGCCATCGAGGTTGAAGGAGTCGTTAAAATGGGCATGCTAGCAATTGTTGCCCCCTGCTGTTTAACGGGGCGGGTTTTGTCTTTTTCCACCTTTGCCTTTTTCTGGCGATGAAAGTGATCTGGGTCAATCACAGAGTCTTGAACCCTTCGCCAAACCTTGTATATCTTTGACGATAGCCGTTGAGGGGGCCGTTCTTGTTTTGTTTCTGGAACTCTCTCCACGGGTAGAGGAGATCTTTTCAAGGTAGCGGTTGGAGAGTTCTTACGCACTCTCCTTAGTAGTTCAAAGCTGTTCCCAGTCGGAACAGCAGCGTTGACTTCCACCATTGGAGCGGGTGGAGTTATCCCTGAGGGGGAGTTGCCCCCTTCTTTCCTCACTCGTCGCCAATGGCGACGTCGCGCACGACGAGCCGTTGGGACTGGCTCGGAAATCGAGATGGTTTCTTGTTGCCCCCTGTTTGAGTGTAGGGTAACTGCCGATGTCAGCCTATCGAAGACCGATGCCTTTTGACCAGCTGGGGGAGGAGTGGGAACCGTCAATCTTGCGAAGACCGACTCTCTGATGGGAGAAGCCGCTTTAACGACTTCCGAAGCAGCGGCCGTTGCCCTCTTTGGGACGGCCACTTTATAGTTCTGACCTAGCCTGGTGAAAACGGAGGCTGTCGGTTTAATAACGGGCGACCCGTTGACAGGGGCTGTCGGAACAGTGAGTCGGTTGAAGACCGACTTTTTACCCACTTCCGGTGCAGGTATTGGTGCAGAAACGCTTGCAGGTGGGATCATAGTCCCGAAGAACAAGCCGGTGGTGGCTTGGGTCACCTGATCTACCGGCAGAGTAAGGAAGGAAGCCGCTTGGGGCCCATATGCTACACCTCCTGGTGAGGTGGAGCGTCCGTTGCAGCGGCATTTCGAGCAGTTGGTACAGCTAGAGGCCATTGAATCTTGAATTCTGCGCCAGGTAAAAGACCAAATCTTAGTAACTTGAAATCCGAAGACAACCATTTAACAAACCGCGATTGGTTCGCGAAGACGACACACGAAGTGTGGAGTGGAAAGAGGAAGAGGTCCCACCGGGCGTGCCAGAATCTGTACCCCTCCGAAAGGACGGCGCACAGGACCGCGATGTCCTGACGCTGAGATTCGGGGCAAATGCTAATTGGTGCTATCCGTCCACCTCTCCGAAAATGCCAAATTGATTTATGGCACCGTGTATCGAAGGTTTAGACGGATGCGTCCGATGTAGCAGACTTCGTCAGATTCCCCCTCGCTTGAGGGGTTTTTGATTGTGGGGACGCTCTTCCCTGCAGGCGCAAGCCCCTACAGTTAATTACGCTACCGCATCGCGGTAACAACTTTCTCCTTCTCCAGGATTTCACTTCGTGTCGTATGTGTCTGTTTTGTTTGTGGTTGCCCGTGGATTGTATACGGAGACTGAGTAATGCCGTCGCCCGTAGGACGTGGATTAGTCCAAATCCGTATTTACTTAGATTTGGGTTTGGTGTTTTCAGTTTAAGGATGCATTAGTCGCGTTGCGGCTAAGATCAACTTAAACGTTCGTTAAGGATACGTTAGTCCTGTTTTAGACTAAGATCAACTCAACGTAGTGATTAATTTAATGTATGGCCATCGGGACTCGTCACCTCTCTGACGTCGTTGAAGGATTACAACGACATGTATCAAAGGAGCTCGGAGATGTACCCTCGAACCAGAGTTGATTGGGAGTTTTATAATCCATTTGAATATTTAAGGATACGTTAGCCGTGTTTGGGGCTAAGATCAACTTAAACGTTTGTTAAGGATACGTTAGTCCAGTTTGAGACTAAGATCAACTTAACGGGACCGTTTAGATCCGACAAAAGAGCATTTGGGCTCTATTGTGCCAGTTTATGGACGTGGTGGTCCGATATTAGTTTAGGGACGTTTCGGTCCGATATTAGTTTAGGGACGTTTCGGTCCAATGTTAGTTTAAGGACGTCTCGGTCCGATGTTAGTTTAGGGACGTTTCGGTCCGATGTTAGTCTAAGGACGTTTCGGTCCGATGTTAGTTTAGGGACGTTTCGGTCCATTGTTAGTTTAGGGACGTTTCGGTCCGATATTAGTTTAGGGACGTTTCGGTCCGATGTTAGTTTAGGGACGTTTCGGTCCGATATTAGTTTAGGGACGTTTCGGTCCATTATTAGTTTAGGGACGTTTCGGTCCGGTATTGGGTGTGTGGCCGTTGGGACCCGTCACCTCTTTGACGTCGTTGAGGAATTACAACGATGGATGTCAAAGGAGTTCGGAGATGTACCCTCGAACCGGATGTAGATTGATTTAGGAGAGCCATTTTGCTCAGTCAATTTAATTTAAGGACTTATGGTCACGATTGGGCTAAGTCCAGTAAAAAAAAATGTCCAACATTGCTTTTACATTTCCTTTTATTTTTATTTGGGCTTTGCCCAGAAAAGATGGAGGGCATCAATTTGTTTTGGGCTCTGTTCTTTATGAATGATGCAGAGCATCAATTTTATTTGGGCTCAGCCCTTTTATTGCTTTGCAATTTATTTTGGCCTGCTAGGTCTTTTTGATTTGGGCCTGGCCCTTCAAGTAATGCATTGCATTTGTGCAAAGCACCAAGAATCTTTTAGATTCAAGGAAAGGAGTGCAGAGCACTTTTTAATTTCTTGATCTAGATTTAGATCAAAGAAAAGAAAAAAATCTTTTCTTTCTTTCTATCTCAGAGAACCAGAGGTTCTCTAGCAAGTGCAAGGCACTATTTTTTATTATTATTATTTATTTATTTATTTATTGAAGATCACTGATCTTGTCTTTTAGATCAATGATCTATTCCTAAGAGAATTTTCTCTTATTTCAAAGGTTTTTACCTTCTTCTTCTTTTGTGTTCTCAAGAAGTTCTCCAGAGCTCTTTTCTCTCTTTTTTTTTATCCAATTCTCTATATCTTTGAAATGGGGTCTGGGGTCCTTTTTATAGTGCTCAAAAATCAGTTAAATTTGTTAAAAAGATCTTTTCTGAGTGATTCGGGGAATTTTCCCCACCGTTGGATCTTTGATCCAAAGGCCCCTGTTTTACAGAAGAAATCTTCTTGTTTAAACAAGAACAGAAAAAATATCCTTAAATTTTCACTCTGTTGTTGCGCAACTCACCAGCGTGTGACACGTGTCGCGCAGTGAGGCGCTTGCGCAACAGCGCAGACACGTGTCGCGCAGCGGTGCGCTTGCGCAGTTGTGCTTGCGCAACTGCGCAGACACGTATCGCGCTGCCGTGCGCTTGCGCAGTTGAACGTTGCTTATGTTTTTTAAAGAGCCTTGCTCTGATTGGACGTATTGCCTTGGGCGTTGTGCTGCCGTGTCAACTTCTGACACGTGGCGCGTTGCGCGCAGCGCACGGGAACTGAAGCGTTGCTTCAAAATTTGAATTTTCAAAATTCAAGCAGAGCCTTGCTCTGATTGGGGGAACAGATAGTGTTTTAGGTTTTATATGAGTTTCCTTCAAGACCCGAAGATAGGAATATGTTGTTGCTTCAATTTTTTGTTTGACGATGTCGCGCCGATTCTTTGCTGAAGTAGGGTAGACATCTGTAAGAATTTATGTTGTATGTACTACAATTGAAGTCCAGAGCTAGGAATATGCCATTGCTCTATTTTCATTTAATAGCCGCATTCGCATCTTGCTGAAATGAGGAGGAACGTCGGGATGGTCTCTAGGTTGTATATGTGCCGTCGAGACTTGGAGTTTAGGATTTTTCCGTTACTCCATTTTTGGTTTCGACCCTTGGGACTTTTGTTGATGTTACGTTTGCATCCTGCTAGAATGAGAAGGGACTTCGAGATAGTCTCTGGATTGTATATGAACCGTCAAGACTTAGAGCAAGGATTTTTCCATGGCTTCATTTTTGTTTCGACCGTTGGGTCTTTTGTTGACATTGTATCTACATCCTGCTGGAATGAGAAAGAACGTCGAGATAGTCTCCGAGTTGTATATGAACTGTCAAGACTTGGAGCTAGGATTTTGCCATGGCTCCATTTTTGTTTTGACCCTTGGTTCTTTTGTTGACATTGCGTCTACATACTGCTGGAATGAGAAGGAACGCCGAGTTGGAGCTAGGATTTTGCCATTACTCCATTTTGATTTGGCTCCTCAGAGCTTTGTTGACGTCATGTCTGCACTCTGTTGGAATGAGAAGAATGTCGAGCTGATCTCTTGAATGTAAATATTGCCGTCAAGATCTGGATCTTCTTTTGACGGAGCTTGGTGGGAAAGTATGGTTCCCTTTCTTTTATATGTGCTCATGGATTGTATACAAAAGTCAATATGGACATATTTGCAGGGCAGAGGAAATTTTATTTTATTTTAGTTTTTATTGCCGCGATGCTCTATCTTTTCAGCTTTTCATATCGCGAAAGTCGCAATTGCCCAATCATTTCGGCTTTTTATCTGCGATTTTATATTTTTACTCACTGTGTTTTATTGCGAGTTGCCAAAACATTTTGGCTGTTTTTATATGCATATTTTTTGCTACTCGCTGCTGTTTTTATTGCAATTTTGGAATCTGATACCAACCTTGACATCAGCATCGCTACGACTGGAATATTGCAAGGAGCGAATCATCATTTGCCGTGAAATGACTTAAAGTTTGACACCTGTTTAGGCATCAGCATCACTACGACTGGAATATTGTCAGGAGCGACTCATCATTTACCTTTGCTGATTTGAACAAAGGTGGATTAGAAAACAGAGTTAAGATCCTGTCGACTAAGGCCTTTTGACTTTATGAGCCGTAAGGGTCTCATAAAGATATTTCTGCCTACAAGTCGTGAGGACCTCGTAGGTGTACTTTCTCCTTAGGATTCATGGGGATTCCTTAGTGTATTTTCTCTTGTAAGTCATAAGGATGTTGCAAGAGTGTTTTCTCCTTATAAGTCGAGAGGACTTACAAGTGTCGTTCACCATACGGGGAACCTTGGCGGGGGAATGTTTATTCATGCCCGTGGATTGTATACAAGGGTCAATATTGGACCACCTGTAGGGCAACTTAGGGGATATGACGGCTTAAGAACATGTTCAGATGCCTGTAGCTCAAGACTTTTGAGTTTTATGAGCCATGAGGGTCTCATAAAGGGAATTCTTCTTACGAGTCGTGAGGATCTTGCAAGTGTAATTTCTCCTTCGGAATCATGAGGATTCCTTAGTGTGTTGCTCCTTTGTGAGTCGTAAGGATCTTAAGCAAGTATTTTCTCCTCACAAGGTCGAGAGGGCCTTGCAAGCGCACATGAATTTTTTTATTTTACAAGTTTACGCCCTATTCTGGTTTTCACAAACTCGCCGGCAGTCCTGCTGTTTTTACTCATGGTGCCCTTTCGGGTTTTCATCCATGCCCATTTTACTTGTGGACATACCGTCTTTTTTTTAACAACGAAACTCTCGAAAGTAGCTTCGTCGTAAATGACTCATCTGTTTTCCGGTGGGTTTTAAGAGTGGCTTCATTTCCGAAGTAGCTGTGTAGCCTGTAGGACTTGAGTTGCAACCTTCGCCATCGAGGCTTCGATTGCAATACAGATCTTAAGGGAAGGTATCACCGTATTTAGGGCGATGCGCCATGTTTGAGGCGACGCACTAGTTTATGAATGTTTTGGTCCATTATCACCATGTTTGAGGCGAATTTCTAGTTTAAGGACTTTTCGGTCCATTGTTAGTTTAGGGACATCTCGGTCCGATGTCACCATGTTTAAGGCGGATAATTAGTTTAAGCACTTCTCGGTCCTATATCGCCACATTTGAGGTGAGATTCATGTTTAGAGACATCTCGGTCCGTTATTGCCATGTTTGAGGCGAATTTCTAGTTTAAGGACATCTCGGTCCTTTGTCTCCATGTTTGAAGCAAATTTCTAGTTTAAGGACATCTCGGTCTTTTGTCGTCATGTTTGAGGCGACGGAACTTTTTTGCATACTACTCTCAGAGTTCTGACTTAGGAAGATAGCGAGCGGATATGAGCGTCTTCATCTATCATAGACCTAAGTCGTGACTCGTCAAGCGTAGTATTTTTTGAGGAATTGGTCGTTTACTGGCCGAAAAGGTCTTCCGCCATGCCTATCCACGAGCAGGTAGGCTCCACCTTGTAGACTTTGCCTATGATGTACGGGCCTTCATAGTTCGGCTCGAATTTCCCCCATTTTGCATGATTGGGGATCATTGGTCTTTTGACGACTAGCACGAGTTTACCTTGGCTGAATGTTCTCGGCCTGGTCAGCCTTTCATATGACCGTGTCATCCTTGCCTTATAAGCCTCTAGGTTTTGCTGGGCTACAAAGCGAGTTTCGTCGAGGGTATCAAGCTCCTCAAGCCGAAGATGAGCACTTTCTTCATCTTTTAGATCGTATCGAACCGCTACTCATAGAGAAGGGAGTTTTATTTCCAGGGGAAGCACTACTTCCATGCCGAATACCAACGCGTATGGTGTTGTATTTGTCGCTGTTTTGAACATTGTTCGGTACGCCCAGAAAGCTTCATGCAACCTTTCATGCTGGTCTCTCTTGTTTCTAGACACCATTTTCTTTATAATCTTCATTAAAGTCTTGTTGAAAGCTTCAGCTAGACTGTTGGCTCAGGGATTATAGACTGAAGAGTATCTCCAGTCTATTTTATGTTGTTCTGTGAAGCGACTGATCTTATGGTTTCTGTAGGCCGGCCCATTATCCGAGATAATCCGTCGCGGAGTGCCGAACCGGTAGATGACATGTGTCTTGAAGAAATGGAGGATGTTCTCCGTCTTCACTTCCGTTAGTGGTACTGCTTCTGTCCCCTTAGAAAAGTAGTCCATCGTTGCCAATATGAACCGATGTCCGTTGGATGACGTTGGCTCGATGGGCCTAATTATATCGGTTCTCTACATTTCTAATAGCCAGCTAGCCACTGTTAGGTGTAACGGATTTAGATGCTGGTGGATGAAGTCCCCGTGAATCTTGCATGAGTGACACTGCTTCGCATATTTGAGGCAGTCTTGAATCATTGTGGGCCAATAGCAACCCATTCTCTTGATCTTCAGCTTCATCTTTGGCCCGGCTTGATGAGAACCGCAGAGTCCATCGTGAATTTCTTGAAAGACTTTCTTTGCTTCCTTCGACCCCAGGCATCTTAGCCATAGACATTCGAACAATCTCTTATAGAGAATCATTGACGAAGGCGAAGGACAGAGCTCGTTTCATGAGCTGATATCGAGACGACGCGTTTTTGGACGTTCGTTGGGATTTGAAGTAGTCTATGAAGACTTCCCTCCAATCGTTGACCTTTTCTTTGTCGCTTATTTGAAGGGTTACTTTTTCGGTCGTTTCTTTTCCTTCGGATGGCTCTGTTAAGTCTCCCGAAGATATTTCTGTTGGTGCGAAGATCCTGCGGTTTTGCACGATGATTTTTACATCATCGAGGTCTTCATCGGCCAGTTCCTTAACCAATTTGGCCAACGCATCCGCCTTGCTGTTTTCTGCACGCGGTATACTCTCCAGAATGTAGGAGGGGATTTGTGTCAGCAGTTGCTGCACTCTTTCACCATACTTTATCATCTCTGGCTTGCACATCTGATAGTCGCCATTTACTTGGCTAACGATCAGCTGGGAGTCTCCATATATAAGGAGGTCTTTGATTCCCATGTCGATAGTGATCTTGAGACCCGCTATCAAAGCTTCATATTCAACTTCGTTATTAGTCCTTGGCTCCATTAAGGAAAATGAATAATGCAATATTCCTTCTTACGGAGTCACGAAGATAAGGCCCACCCCGGCTTTGATTATGGGGGTGTTTTTCTTTCGCCTCTTCATAGAATATGCTCCATCGAAGTAGAGTTCCCATCGAGAATCATTTTCTTCCTTCTCTCCTTCGATTATGTCAAACGCATGTTCATCCGGCAACTCATAATTTAAGGGGGAGTCGGCTAGTATCGGTGCTCTGCGAGAAAGTCGGCAATGGCCTGGCCTTTCACTGCTTTGAGGGGTTGATACGTTATCGAGAACTCCATCAGGAGGAAGGCCTATTTGGCAAGCATTCCTGTTAGTATGGCCCTTGACATCAGATATTTGAGAGGATCCATCTTTTATATGAGATGGACCTCATGTGCCAAGGCGTAATGTCTCAGCTTCGTTATCGCGAAGATCGGTGCCAGGCAATGCTTTTTAATGGGGGTGTAGTTGTTTTCTGCCCCCAGGAGAACTCAACTCAAATAGTATAGAGCTCTCTCCTTTCCTTGATCGTTCTCTTATGCCCATAGTGTGCTTAGAAAACCCTCAAAGGCCATCGTATATAGGATAAGGGGTCTTCCCTTAATCGGAGAGGCCAATACCGGCGGATTTGCAGGTATTGCTTGATTTCGTTTAGTGCATTTTAGCACTTTTGATCCCAGACGAATGGGGTTCCCTTCTTTATTAAATGACCGTAGGGACGGCATTTTCTGGAGAGGTTGGCTGTGAACCGCCGGATATATGCGAGCTTTCCTTAAAGAGATCGCAATTGTTTGAGAGTTCTTGGCGTGGGTATTTCCATAATCGCCTTGGTTTTTAAGGGATCGATTTTGATAATCCAGTGTCGTATGATAAATCCTAGGAATTTGCCTGAGGAGACCCCAAACGCACATTTAAGAGGATTCATCTTCAGATTATACTTCCAAAGACGTCGGAACACTATTTTTAGATGTTCCCAATCTTCCTCATGAGATCTGCTTTTAACCATAAGGTCGTCGATGTAGCATTCAATGATCACATGGATGAGGTTACTGAAGATCTTTGTTATAGCCCTCTGGTAGGTAGTGCCATCGTTCCTCAGACTGAAGGGGATCACCTTATAGCAAAATATGCCCAGCGGAGTCCGGAAGGCAGTATGCTTTTGATCTTCAGGATGCATTTTTATTTGATTGTATCCTGAAGATCGATCCATGAAGGAGAAAACCTCATGGGTAGACGTGTTATCGATCATCAGCTTGGTAACAGATACTGGTAAGTCATTCTTTGGGCAAGCTTTGTTGAGGTCCCGAAAGTCCACGCAGATGCGCACCATCCCATTTTTCTTCATCACCGGAATGATGTTGGCAATCTAGACAGGATATTGAACTTTTTGGATGAAGCCGGAGCCGATTAGTTTCTTGATCTCAGCATTTATACTCATTTCAAGTTCGAGCCGTATTCTTCTTGACGCCTGTTTGACCGGATTTATGTCCGGCGATATAGCTAGTTTATGTACTGCCACCATTAAATCTAGACCCGGCATCTCAGAATAGTTCCATGCGAAACAAGTTTTATATTGCATGAGCACGTCTTTTAATGTGGCTACCTGTTTTTCAGATAGTAGCTCGCTAACGAATGTCGGTCTCGGATCATTTTCTGTCCCGAAAACAATTTTCCTTAGGTTTTCCGCCGTAGTATGTATCCCGTCTTCCAGCTCTTTTGGTGCTGGTGGAAACTTGGAGATCATCTCGTCCTCGTCTTCATTTGCGAAGCACATGTGGAGTTCATCCATAGTCTTGTGCTCTCCCTCCTTTGAGAGTGTTATCATGTGGAAAGTATGAGTTCGCTTCCTTTTTTTATGTTGAGCAGGTCCTATCCTTATGGTATAGGTCCTCTTTGGCTCATACTTTTGCGGCGGGGTTACCTTCCATTTTTTGGATAAAGCGAACATACCTTATTGATACTGGTTTTCTACCCAGTCTTTGAAGGTGGGGCATTCTTCAAGAGGATGACCTATTGCTCGGTGGTAGGAGTAATATTCCAGATGACGGACCTCGTTTATTTGTTCGAGGTGCCGAAACTCCGGGAGTGTCATCTTTTGATGCTTCATGACAAGGTTTAATATTTTCCTCGTCTTGTCTTGGGAGAAAGAGTATTCCCGACCCATCTTCTTTATAAAGGACAGGTTCCAACCGAGTTTTTCTTGATAGCATGACTTTTTAGATCCGCCTTGTTGTTTGTGAACATTGGTTGCGCTCTTTAACCTGTTTTTCCTCTATTTCGGAATTTTTCCCTTTTGTGAAGACATACAGCGGGCTGGAGATAAAGGGTGTTGTAGTCTTCTTTCTCTGCAAATTGCTGATGGAGGCGTTGTGTCCTAACCTTTTCATAAATGGCGATTTCACGGCTGTGATTGTCTCGGCTCTTTTGACAGGCTTCTTTTATTAGCTTGTCTATTTGTTCTTCGAGCGACGGACTTAACGTTCTTAAAGCTGGATTTCGCTCTGTTTCAACATCACAAATATTTGGAAGAGCATTTTCCTCTTCTCTGGAGCTGTTTATGACACAGCAGCTGTAGAACTGCTCCCGTTTCTTGGACCGAATGTATCCAAGCCCGGTTGTCTCCATCTTCCCGTTGGGCATCTTTCGCTGGGTTCCAGGGATATCCCAAATCTTTTTGTAGAATTGGGCTTGCCGAACAGTTTGTTCAAGGGGTATATCTTGGCATCTTAACAGCCTTTTCAATCCTTCCATGTAGTATCTTGGCAGATGGAATGTTTGAAGCCTGTCGAGTACAAAATCGGCACCATACCAGACTTCATTTTCTATTTTGGTCTCCGTAGATTGGTAGAAGAGGATCGCCTTTTCAGCTCTTCGCCTGGGAAGGACGTAGAATGTCTGTAGCTCTTGTATGCTGTATGTATCGAGCGCAACAAGTTTCTTGTAATGCCGAGACGGAGCCATTATGATTTGCAGACTCTGATCTGCTCCGGCGAGGGTTTGCACTGACGGGCGGACGGAGAACACTGCGTTGGCCTCGTCCTCAGAATCACTGCCAAAGAACAGAATAGGGGTAGATGGTCCGGGCCTATCGTTTTCTTTCAGGGGTTGCCCCGAGTAGACTATTTCTTCATCTTCCTCGGAATCTCTCTCAAAGATCGGGATAGTGGCGGTGGACTTTTTTTTATCCTTCTGCTTATGACACTTTTCTGTTTCTTCAAAGTCTGGTAGGAAGTAATTTGCGTCTTCATATTTTCGGACCTCGTTTACGGAGAACGGATTTATCTTCCCTTTGACGGTGCATTCTAATCCATCCTTAAAATATTTCATATACTGATGTTATGTAGAAGAGATGACGTTGTACTCATGTAACCAGGGCCTACCGAGCAAAGCGTTATAGCAAGTCTTGGCGTCAATGACATGAAATTTGATGTCCGTGATGAGCAACCCGTAGCGCAGCGTCAGTATCACGGACCCAAGCATCCGTGATGACTGTGAGTCGAATCCAGAGATGGTAATTCTGTTTCGGGCCAGGTGTTGAACGTTCATGCAAATCTCCTTCAGCACTCTCACATTGAGAAGGTTGACAGAGGATCCATTGTCGACAAAGATTTTCCCTATCTTGACGTTGTGGCAGTACTCGGTGACGAATAATGAGCGATTATATTCACGTACCAAGGAGGAGATCTTCATCGCTGAATATAATGTCAGCCGTGTGGATCTCTGCCAGCTCATCCCTCATCTTCTCTTCTGCGGGAAAAGTTTGGAACTGATCGGGCTCTTGTAATACCTTGATCAGAGAATCTCATGCCTATTTGGACAGGAGGAGAGCATCCAGTATAGTCAATTGTGAGGGTATTTTCCTCAGATGTGCTAGGACATTGTAATCCACCTTGTTTTTCTTAGGTGGGTCCCTGGCTATGAGCTCTTTGACAACTCCATCGTCGAGGGCAATTTCCTCATGGATTTTTTCTTTTCCTTTGTCGTTTTTGCTCGAACCTTTGTTTGAAGGTCCGAGGTACTTCTTAGGCAGCATGCAGTTACGCAGCTGAATGTTCTCACAGTTCTTCTCCTTCTCTTCTTTTTCGAAGGTGGGGTCTTTGAAGAGAGGGCTGGGGGATATTTTATTCTCAGAATCTCTCTCGAAAATAAGAACTTGGGGGTTTTCCCCTTCCGAACTAGTATCAACCATATGACAGTTGCCAGTCATTTTTTCATGCGCATCTGTCGCCTTATTTTTCCATCGACGAGCTTCGCGCTTCACCCTTTTGAAGTATTTTTTATGGGCAACGTATCCTTTCCACCACTTCTTGAAGGCATAGCATTCCTCGGTGGGGTGGGTAACCCTCCGATGATATAAGCAGTAATTTGGATGTGAATCCTCTCCATCGAGGCATGTGATCCTGAAAGTGTTTCCTATGAGAGGTGGCAGCTTCATTCCCATTGATAGGGCTTTGGCGAACCGCTTTTCTGTCTTAATCATGCTCTTATTTATCGCAGGTATGCTTTAGTTTGGTCGGAGTACTTTACGACTCCTCTTTGCCGCGGCTTCTTCATCCTGACGTCGATACTTATCCTTTTCGTATATGGCTATTTCGTGTTCTCGGTCAGCTTTACTTTTTCGAAAGGCTTCGTTTAACAGCCTATCGATCGGGTCTTCTTGCAGTTCCGAGGATTTTAGCGCCGATTCTTCCCTCAGTTTCTCTGCATTGTTTTCTGATGCTGAGAGAGTTTCTTCTTCATTTAACAACGAATGGGAGACCATGTGGCAACTTGCTACATAGTCTTCGGTTTCTTCTGATGAGTCATTTTCCTCATCGTAGTCACTATCATCGTTCTCAAGAATATGCTCGAGGAACTCTTCGAGTGTGACCGGTGTCCGCACCTTCTGGTTGTATTCCTCCAGTGCATCGATGTATTTTTGTAGATCTGTGCGCTTGTCATCATACTCGGCAGGCTGCACAGGCTTCTTGATCTTCTTCTTTTTCTTTGAAGACTTTGAAGGCTTGACTTGGTGTCATGGCCCAAAGTTAGGATGTGACCAGCACTTAGATTGTATAATATCTAAAGATATATACACAACCCGAGTAAGCTGAAAAACCAAGATAAAAATCCTTTTTGCGGAATTTTTATAAAATTTTAGTTTTTAAGTAAAAATCACAGTTTTATGTAATTAAGATCCTAACGGTAACTCACTAATGAATTCATAATAAAAGCAATTACAAAATGTTAAGTTTGGTTGCATCCCAAGTTGGGATCAACAATATCAATAGTAGAAATAAATATCCAAAATGTATATGACATCAATAAGAATTTCAGACATAAGTAAAAGAAATAACAATTTATAGAACTAAATGATCTCATCTGTCAATTAATATACATACAACCCTTTCTCACTCTAAGTCGCAATACAAGGTCTGATGGAGATTTTCTAGATCCAAAATACAATACCAAAAGAGAAGGTTACGACATATGTAACTCACCTATCAAAAGATGCGATAAAAGCTGAAAAAGTGGATCTGCACTGCTGCTAACCATCCACTCTACTCCTGTAAGGAACTGTGGCACAACGGGGGTGGGTTGCCAACTCAATGAATAAAACTAACAAATAACAACTGATAATGTAAATATGACGGACCATAACAATCTGTAATATGGATAATTATGATGCATGGTAGCATGTGAAAAACATGAATCCGTACTACTAATCACATAACCAAAACCGAAATCTCATCATTTATTTCCAAATAAAGTTCATCTTTCCGTATCCATCATCGACACAAATCTTCCATTCTCTCAAGCATCATTCCTCGAATGATCCTGTAATCAATAACACCAGTCGATATCATCTAAATATCCTCCGTGTTTCACAACTATCTCCGGTATCGAGTATCCTCGTTAGGCTCCCCGCCTATCATGCGGCTATCCCGCCCCTCGGTCTCGACCTTGTCCACCATGTATCCAACTGTATGCCCCTCAATTCAGTTTGGATAACTTATAATTCCGCAACCGTATGACACTCAACTCGGTTCGGAATAAAAACCAAATCATAAAAATATCTCATGGTGGACATGTCACATCAATCATGAAAAATCACTGGATTTATGCAATAGTATAGGAAAGCTCAAAACCATAAATCCTCAATAATAAAATTTTCTTTTATATCAACTTCGAACATTTAAATACGAAACATGATGTTATTTATGCAAGGTACTACTGTTAATGATGTTAAGGTATGATAGAATCATACTTAACAAGATAATTATTTAGTGTAAAAGTGACATATTAATTGTAACACCTTAGGTTGTGTTTAGTAGTTAATTATATTTTAATACATGGTTTCTAATAAAAAGTTTACCAAATTGAGTTTCAAATATTTTATCCTATTTAATGAGTATTTTATTAGAATTTTCTTAGGCTTGCACACACTTGTGCATGCAAACTAGGGTTAAAATTAGGGTTAGACCATGGTTAGCAACCATGGTGGACTAACCATTTTATTTGACCCATTTTCTTTAAGTTATTTAGTCTTAATTAAGTATGTGTGTTCTTTTTTTTGGAAAAGAAAATCATTTGTGTTAGTTGACTTGGAGGGAGAAGGAGAGAGAGAGAATGGGCATGATGGGCATCATTGCATGAGCCCATGCTTGCATTTATTGAGGTGAGAGAGATGGAGGTTGACTCTCTTGTGCTCTCATTCTCTTTTGTTTGCAACACTCTCATTTCTTACTCTCTCACTCTTTCACTCACACACACACGCACTCAGCTGTGAGCAGCAGCAACAACAGCAGTAGCAGCCCGCAGTAGCATCAGCAGCCAGCAGCAGCATCAGCAGCAGCATGGAGCAGCAACAGCAGTAGCAGCTCCAGCAGCCACAGCAGTTTTTCCCATCCTCTCCTCCTCCCTTTTCCTGCTTCCAAGGATCCCTTGGGGTATAATTCTTAAGCCCAACTCCTTGTTGCTAAGTTTATGTGTTGTTTAATGCTTCGGTTGGTGGTTATTATGGTTATTAGTGCTAGATTTGTGTTTTGATGTAAGATTTAGTTAAGTTAGAGTTTTTATAGCCTAGTGAACCTTATTAGGTGATAATATTGCTGAGTGAACCCATTAGTTTCACTAGATTTAACTAGATCGCCTTAAAATCTAAATCTTGAAAAGTTTAAGTGTGGTTTTGATGGAAACTGTATGATTTTGAGATCTTCTACCACTGTATTACTTTGCTAGCTTAGCAAACAACTTCAGAATAGTGTGCAGAGAGTATAGACTAGTGTGTTGAAGTTTGAGCACGTTCCACCACCAAAAATCCGGTGACCTCCTTCAATTTTCCGGCCTCGCCGGCCCCCCCTGATGAGATGAGTGTTGGTGTTGATATAAGTGGTGCCTGTAGGTTTTGTCTGTTGGTGAAATCTGGGATTATAATTTTAGTAAGCAAACTTATACACTAGGCTAGAAATTGTGCTAGGATCATAGTGTAGGAAGCTGGGCCCATTCCACCAGTTTTGGGCCGGTATGACCCCACTTGCCGCCGGCCAAATTTTGATAGAATTGGTTGGATTTTGGCAGGTACCTGTCTGTAGGTATTGTGATGGGTTTGGTCTTGTTTGATTTTCCTATTTTTGTTCCAGATAAAATCTGGGACCGTTTACCTATTTTTAGCGTAGCGGGACTTGCGCGACACGTACGATGCGTGTTGAGTTGGTTTGCTGTGTATCACAGTGTGTCGCTGTGTGCCACAGCATGTCGCGTTGGGTTTTGGCGTATGCACACACGCGCGTTTAGTTTACGACGCGAGTGTATCGTTTGATTTCGATATCGCGTTTTGTGAGATATTTGCTTATGTGGATTTTTCTTGTGTGAATTCTAGGTTTGCAGGCGGGTACGTCGGACGAAGCAAAGAAAGGGAAGCAGGTGGTCGGCTATGAGTAGCGCACGACCAGGTGAGTAGATTTAACATCTACGGGGAAATCGCCCGTATGGCGTTAAGCGTCAGGTTGTGTTAGGATATTTAGTCGCAGATGTTCATAGGGACTAGTAGCATACCTTCTTGTTGCATATAGAAATGATAGCATAGAACACTGCACTGTCACTAACGGTTCAAGCTGCACGAGCACTATTTGTATGTTACACTCACACCGTTAGTGATTGCCATGACACTCGCACTATAGGATTGCTACGCATTATACATATCGTTTGATTGTTGCATCATTGATGATTGTCATGACCTGTTGCATATTGACATATATTGATATTTTCATACTTGCGCACATGCACACTATATATTCATACCAATGCACACATATATTGATATCTTCATACCTACGTACATGCACACTGTATATTCATACCAGTGGACACATATATTGATATCTTCATACCTGTATATTCATACCAGTGCACACATATATTGATATCTTCATACCTGTGCACATGCACACTATATATTCATACCAGTGCACACATATATTGATTTCTTCATACCTGCGCACATGCACACTGTATATTCATACCAGTGCACACATATATTGATATTTTCATACTTGCGCACATGCACACTATATACTCATACCAGTGCACACATATATTGATATCTTCATACTTGCGCACATGCACACTGTATACTCATACCAGTGTACACATATATTAATATCTTCATACCTGCACACATGCACACTGTATATTCATACCAGTGCACACATATATTGATTTCTTCATACCTGCGCATATGCACACTATATACTCATACCAGTGCACACATATATTGATATCTTCATACTTGTGCACATGCACACTGTATATTTATACCAGTGCACACATATATTGATATCTTTATACGTGCGCACATGCACACTATATATTCACACCGGTGCACACATATATTGATATCTTCATACCCGCGCACATGCACACTGTATATTCATACCAGTGCACACATATATTGATATCCTCATACCTGCGCACATGTACACTGTATATTCATACCAGTGCACACATATAGTGATATCTTCATACTTGCATAGAGTAACGCATTGAGATATGTTGTTTCCATGTTATTTCTGGATTTGAGAATCGTGGATATTTCAGAAGAGAATATGTAATTATTTAAAAACCTGGTTTCCTTTGATATGATATTTCAGTGCGTCCACCATACGTTTTCTCGGTTCTAAGACGTATGATATGTGAACCCGGTATCGAGGAGTTGGATGAGGCCGATTGCGGGTACATGGTGGACCCGGTATGGTACCCCGGGATGAGAACGGATCGCTGTGCAGTAGACGGTGAGCCTGGCAGAGGGACTACTACCTACCGGTGATTGGTTAGATCTGGCGGTTATCCGGAGGATATTGACCAGTGATGAGAGATGGATACGGGACGATCTGTACTGTCAGGGCCGAGGGTCGATTCCGCAGACGGAGCCCGATACTTGAGGATTTGCGTGTCAATGCTAGACACGATGATTCATGATATTTAGGGTGCCGATGCTGGGCACCCATGATTCTATGGGACTTACAGGATTTGGGCATATGGATGGACACCGATTATTTTCCACGTTGATATTCTATGTAGATATTATTATTCCCATGCTCAGCATTCAGTATTTTATATCTCATCCTGTATCTGTTGTACCTGATAGAGTACACGTGTTATGCATGATTATTGCATACCCTGCTCATTCTATATAGATGCCATTAGATTTCACATGTTATGCACGATTATTGCATACCCTGCTCATCCTATATAGATGCCATTAGATTTCACATGTTATGCACGATTATTGCATACCCTGCTCATCCTATATAGATGTCATAAGATTTCACATGCTATGCACGATTATTGCATACCCTTCTTATCATTTAGAGATGTTAGATCGTACTTGATGCATGATTACTGCGCATATAGTTCATCATATAGATGTTATCTGTTGGCATAGGTTAGAGTATCGCAGCGCGTGCATACTCACGATTACCTTTATATGTTATCTACTATTCACGAGTTGGCAACTCACCCCTGTTGCGCCACAGTGTTTGCAAGTTACCCTTCGGAGTAGTCGCGGAATGCTGCTTTCTTGCATCTTTTGACACAGATACCCCTGCAGTTGGCGTACTAGCTCTTTTGTTGATAGGTGTGTTTTGTGCAGTATCTGTTTATCTTTCAGTTATGTACATTGTTGTATCTAGTACTCTCCATCCACCACTTATGTATTGACTTAGAGAGCAGTTGTGAGGACGATGTATATTATTTTGTACTCTGGTGTCGAGCTCGTTGTGAGCCGACTTTACTTATGCAGTTTTATCTGTCTATGATGTTTTCCACATATTGCTCATTTCTTCGCTACGGCGTCGTATATTGTTATCATGGTGATTGTCTACTTAAGGTTTTCTTAGAAGTATGGCAAATGTTTCTATTAAATGTTTTAAACACTCTATACTTTTACTGGTTTGATTTCTGGGTTTTGGCTTACTTAGTCGCGTTACGCCTGTAGACGTTACGTGGTTAAGTGCCGGTCCCGGGCCAAACTTTGTGTCGTGACAAAATTGGTATCAAAGCGTAGGTTTTACCTTCGGAGTGTAGGATGACCCTGGTATGATGGAGTAGGTAGCTGCAGCAGAGTGGCGTAGCGTGCGTATGTTCTGTGGCATACTCACGACACGATACTCCGCCTAAGAGACCTTAGGTCTTATTGATTGAAATTTCTTCATGATTGTATACATCCCTGTGAGTCGATTTCCGTATCCTCATCGAATCCTACTTTCTTTCAGCCATTATGCCGCCAAGGACTACGAGGGCGCAGAGAGCGGCCGCGAGAGCCGAGATTCGAGTTGATTTATCAGAGATGAGGATTGATCTGGGTAGTACCCCTGCTGTACTAGAGCAGATTATTCCTCCTACGACAGATCAGATCGCTAGATTAGAGGCAGAGATGCAGGACTTGCGCCAGACGATGAGCTCATTGGTAGCGGCCGTTCGAGCACAGCGACAGAAGGTTGTCACCCCTGTTACCCAGTTGTTCCTTGCGATCATCATGCAGTATTCCGTCACCTACATAGCACCAGTAGAGACAGCCCCAGTTTACGAGACACGTCTTCCAGAGACCATGAGTTCCGGAACAGTTGAGGAATCGTGCTGGTGTACCAATCCAGAGCAGAGGCTTAGGACAAGGACAGTCGTTCAGCTCTCATCCCCAGGAGGGTCAGCAGTCAGCACGTGGATGTTTTCGATGCGGAAGCCTTCAACACTTCGTCAGACATTTTTCCTTAGCATGACGTCAGGGTCATATTCTGAGACATCATAGACGTGGAGGGTCCGCTCAGAGGGGTCAGTTTATCAGAGGAGGAGTTTGGCCTGTTGCGGGCAGAGGGCAAACACGAGAGTTTGCTTCTACTCATCGGGACGCGAGGGCGTCCAATGCAGAGTTTTCAGGTATCCTTAATTCGTATGTTCTTTGATGTATTTATTTGTTTTTCACACTTGTGCCGTGGTTGGGACGAGAGTCATGCTAGGTAGATCAGCCGTTTGTTGTGTTAACTTCTGTCAATGATTCTTTTGTTGCGCGACACGTAATTCGGTCGTGTGCCAATCAGATAGGAGATAGAGATTCGTCCGTCGTTTTGATCCTTCTAGAGAGATTGGACTTGACGTTCTCCTGGGCACGGACTGGTTAGCTACGCGCTAGGCGTTGTGGACTACCGTGAGGAAACAATCAGGTTTTGTTTTCCTCGGCGAGTCAGTTCTTGTTGTGCAGGTAGATAGTTATGCCGCCTCTCACAGCTTGAATTCAGCCTTTTTCGCTAGTCGGCTTTTGAGGAGATGTCGTGGATTCTTGGCGTTCCTTCATGATACCGTAGCCACAGTTGGTTTGTTGGGCCAGTTTTCTTTCATGCGAAAGTTTCTGACGTTGTTCCAGATGAGCCGGCGAAGCTTAAGGAGCTTAAGGATCTGCTGTAGAGTTGTTTGTTGGGGGGAGTTTCGTGCGTCTAAGTGTTTCGCATTAGGAAGCTCCTATTTCTGTTCGTCAAGGAGAAAGACGACAGATTGAGGTTGTATATTGATGGATCGTCAATTGAACCGGCTTACGGTGCGTATAGGTATCCTTTACCTCGCATTGACGATTTCTTCGATCAGCATCAGAGTGCGAGACTTTGTCTAAGTTGTTTGGGATCAGGTCATCATTGTTGCGGGTTCGGAGTGATGAAATTCTGAAGACTGCCTTGTGCGTGCTACAGGCTTGTGTGTTTTGGTGTGTCATTGGATTCACCAATGCCCTAGCAGCATTCGTAGAGGCGATGAACCGGATTTCTTCAGGCCGTTCCTCGACCAGTTATTGTTGTGTTATTTACGACATCCTGGTCTATTTAATGTGTCTTGAAGGATAGGAGTAGCACTTAAGGATCTGTTTGCAGATACTGGGAGAGCCCCAACAGTTTGCTAGATTCTCGGAGTGTTCCTTCAGGCTTGTTTGTGTTGACTCTTTGGTCTTGTAGTTACGGGAGACGGTTTTGTATGGTTCCGAGGATGAATGTGGCCGTACAGCTTAGGCCCAGACTTGTGAGCAGGACGGAGGTCCGCAGATTTTGTCTTAGCAGGTCTTTACCGCCGTTTCGGGCAGGATTGCTAGTGTAGTGCAGCACCGTTGACTAAATTGACCGGAATGGAGGTTTCTTTCCTTTGGACTGAGGCTTGTGTACGGAGTTTCGGCAGTTGAAGATACGGTTAACAACTGCATCAGTTCTTTCTTTGCTTTTTGGTTCGGGCGACTTTGTGGTTTAACTGTGATGTTTCGTGAGTAGGGCTCGAATGTGTACTGAGGTGACACAATGGAGTTATCGCTTTTGCTTCCCTACATTTGGAGGAAGTACGAGAAGGATATCCCACTCATGATCTGGAGATGGCCACGTTGGTTTTGCGTTGAAGATTTAGAGACACTACTTGTTCGAGAGTCATGTCAGATTTTCACGGACCACCAGAGTTTAATGTACATCTCCCTGCAGCGGATTTCGATTGTTGTGATGGTCCCCCGCAGATTTACAGTTCTTGTGCGATCTTTGAGTACAGCTTAAGTTCATCTCTACTGAGGGGACAGCTTGCACATCTCCGCGCCCGACCACTTTTCTTTTATCGCTTTCGCAAGACACTGCCCACCGACGTTCATTCGTCAGAGATACTTGAGCCTATTCAGCTGGGTAATGATTCGGAGTCCTTGATTTGTGACAAGGGTATGCTAAGTTTAGGGACGTGTTTGTGTACCTGATATTATTGGGTAGAGACGTGAAATTCTAGAGCGGGCACATCTGTCAATCCTCTGTACTCATTCAAGTCCCACTAACACTTAACGTGACTTGTGAGATAGTTACGTGTGGGCAGGGACGGAAAGAGAAGTCTTGGGATTCGTTTCAAGGTGTCTGTCTTGTTATGTGCTTGGGTTGAGCAACTGAGACCGGCGGGAGAGTTGCAACCTTTAACCGTTCCGAAGAGGGAATGGGAGCAGGCCTCCATGAATTTCGTTATGTTGTCTACCCCAGTTTAGTCAGGGTGTGACTCCATTCAGATGCTTGTCATCGGGTTATACTCAGTTTGCTCAGTTGTTCTTTGCTAAGTTTGTGCGTGCATAGTAATTGTTGTCGGCAGTTGGGGATCGTCACTCGCCATTGTTAGGGTTCTCCTTCAATAGCAGTTATCAGGAGACACTCCAATTGGCAACCTTTAGGTTTAGGGGTTAGGTCGTGTCGATCACCAGTCTGTTTTTCTAACTCCGCGTTGTAGGATTTTTGGACCTCAGCTTGTCTAGAGACTTCGGAGATGATCCAGTTGTTTTAGGTCAGGATGAGAATTGTCTATTTCGGACAGAGGTCATATGCCGACCCAGATGATCGCATATTCGAGTTCGCAGTGGCAGATCATGTATTCCTACGGATTTTTCCGATAAATGACATGTTGAGTTTTGGGAAGCTTATCCCAGGATTGTAGGTCTTTTTAAGATCCTTAAGGCGAGTTAGTTCGTTGCCTTTAATTTGGCACTTTCACCCAGATTATTGAATATTCACCCCGTATTTTTGTGTCGATACCTTGAAATTACCTTCATGACCTTTCTCACTTGATTCGGCATCAGACCATTTAGTTCGAGCGCGATCTTTCGTTCACCAAGCAGCCAGTCGTAATATTGGACCGGCAGGTGAAGAAACTTCGATCGAAAGTCTTGCCATCAGTGAAGGTGCTTTGGCGTAGCCCAAATGGTGAAGAGATCACTTGGGAGGCCAAGGGCGAGATGTGGAAGAAATTCCCTCATCTCTTTGAAGGTATGCGTAGCTTTGTATTTTTAAATTCGGGGATGAATTTCTTTAAGGGGGGTAACACCTTAGATTGTGTTTAGTGGTTAATTATATTTTAATACATGGTTTCTAATAAAAAGTTTACCAAATTGAGTTTCAAATATTTTATCCTATTTAATGAGTATTTTATTAGAATTTTCCTATGCTTGCATACACTTGTGCATGCAAACTAGGGTTAAAATTAGGGTTAGACCATGGTTACAACCATGGTGGACTAACCATTTTGTTTGACCCATTTTCTTTAAGTTATTTGGTCTTAATTAAGTATGTGTGTTCTTTTTTATTTTGGAAAAGAAAATCATTTGTGTTAGTTGTCTTGGAGGGAGAAGGAGAGAGAGAGAGAATGGGCATGATGGGCATCATTGCATGAGCCTATGCTTGCATTTATTGAGGTGAGAGAGATGGGGTTGACTCTCTTGTGCTCTCATTCTCTTTTGTTTGCAACACTCTCATTTCTTACTCTCTCACTCACACACACACACACTCAGCTGTGAGCAGCAGCAACAACAGCAACACCATTAGCAGCAGCAGCCAGCATCAGCAGCCAGCAGCAGCATGGAGCAGCAGCAGCAGTAGCAGCTCTAGCAGCCACAGCAGCTTTTCCCATCCTCTCCTCCTCCCTTTTCCTGCTTCCTAGGATCCCTTGGGTTATAATTCTTAAGCCCAACTCCTTGTTGCTAAGTTTATGTGTTGTTTAATGCTTCGGTTGGTGGTTATTGTGGTTATTAGTGCTAGATTTGTGTTTTGATGTAAGATTTAGTTAAGTTAGAGTTTTTATAGCCTAGTGAACCTTATTAGGTGATAATATTGCTGATTGAACCCATTAGTTTCATTAGATTTAACTAGATCGCCTTAAAATCTAAATCTTGAAAAGTTTAAGTGTGGTTTTGATGGAAACTGTATGATTTTGAGATCTGCTACCACTGTATTACTTTTCTAGCTTAGCAAACAACTTCAGAATAGTGTGCAGGCGGTATAGACTAGTGTGTTGAAGTTCGAGCCCGTTCCACCACCAAAAATCCGGTGACCTCCCTCAATTTTCCGGCCTCACAGGCCCCCCTGATGAGATGAATGTTGGTGCTGATATGAGTGGTGTCTGTAGGTTTCGTCTGTTGGTGAAATCTGGGATTATAATTTTAGTAAGCAAACTTATACACTAGGCTAGAAATTGTGCTAGGATCATAGTGTAGGAACCTGGGCCCATTCCACCGGTTTTGGGCCGGTATGACCCCCTCTTGCCGCCGGCCAAATTTTGATAGAATTGGATGGATTTTGGCAGGTAGCTGTCTGTAGGTATTGTGATGGGTTTGGTCTTGTTTGATTTTCCTGTTTTTGCTCCAGATAAAATCTGGGACCGTTTACCTATTTTTAGCGTAGCGGGACTTGTGCAACACGTACGATGCGTGTTGAGCTGGTTTGCTGTATATCACAGCGTGTCGCTGTGTGCCATAGTGTGTCGCTGTGTGCCACAGCATGTCGCGTTGGGTTTTGGCGTATGCACACACATTAAGTATACATATGGGTTTAGTTCGCGACACGAGTGTATCGTTTGATTTCGATATCGCGTTTCGCGAGATATTTGCTTATGTGGATTTTCCTTGTGTGAATTCTAGGTTTGCAGGCGGGTACGTCGGACGAAGTAAAGAAAGGGAAGCAGGTGGTCGGCTACGAGTAGCGTACGACCAGGTGAGTAGATTTAACATCTATGGGGAAATATCCCGTATGGTGTTAAGCGTCAGGGCGTGTTAGGATATTTAGTCGCAGATGTTCATAGGGACTTGTAGCATACCTTTTTATTGCATATAGAAATGATAGCATAGAACACTGCATTGTCACTAACGGTTCAAGCTGCACAAGCACTATTTGTATGTTACACTCACACCGTTAGTGATTGCCATGACACTCGCACTATAGGATTGCTACGCATTATACATATAATTTGATTGCTGCATCATTGATGATTGTCATGACCTGTCGCATGTTGACATATATTGATATTTTCATACTTGCGCACATGTACACTGTATATTCATACCAGTGCATACATATATTGATATCTTCATACCTGTGCACATGCACACTGTATATTCATACCAGTGCACACATATATTGATATCTTCATACCTGCGCACGTGCACACATATATTGATATCTCCATACTTGCGCACATGCACACTGTATATTCATACCAGTGCACACATATATTGATATCTTCATACGTGCGCACATGCACACTGTATATTCATACCAGTGCACACATATATTGATATCTTCATACGTGCGCACATGCACACTGTATAGTCATACCAGTGCACACATATATTGATATCTTTATACTTGCGCACATGCACACTATATACTCATACCAGTGCACACATATATTGATATCTTCATACTTGCGCACATGCACACTGTATATTCATACCAGTGCACACATATATTGATATCTTCATACCCGCGCACATGCACACTGTATATTCATTCCAGTGCACATATATATTGATATCCTCATACCTGAGCACATGTACACTGTATATTCATACCAGTGCACACATATAGTGATATCTTCATACTTGCATAGAGTTACGCATTGAGATATGTTGTTTCCATGTTATTTCTGGATTTGGGAACCGTGGATATTTCAAAAGAGAATATGTAATTATTTTAAAACCCGGTTTCCCTTGATATGATATTTCAGTGCGTCCACCATACGTTTTCTCGGTTATGAGACGTATGATATGTGAACCCGAATCGAGGAGTTGGATGAGGCCGATTGCGGGAGCATGGTGGACCCGGTATGGTACCCCGGGGCGAGAACGGATCGCTGTGCAGTAGACGGTGAGCCTGGCAAAGGGACTACTACCTACCGGTGATTGGTTAGATCTGGCGGTTATCCGGAGGATACTGACCAGTGATGAGAGATGGATACGGGACGATCCGTACTGTCGGGGCTGAGAGCCGATTCCGCAGACGGAGCCCGATACTTGAGAATTTGCGGGTTAATGCTAGACACGATGATTCATGATATTTAGGGTGCCGATGCTGGGCTCCCATGATTCTATGGGACTTACAGGATTTGGGCATATGGATGGACACCGATTATTTTCCACGTTGATATTCCGTGTATATATTATTATTCCCATGCTCAGCATTCAGTATTTTATATCTCATCCTGTATCTGTTGTACCTGATAGAGTACACATGTTATGCACGATTATTGCATACCCTACTCATCCTATATAGTTGCCATTAGATTTCACATGTTATGCACGATTATTACATACCCTGCTCATCCTATATAGATGCCATTAGATTTCACATATTATGCACGATTATTGCATACCCTGCTCATCCTATATAGATGCCATTAGATTTCACATGTTATGCACGATTATTGTATACCCTGCTCATCCTATATAGTTGCCATTAGATTTCACATGTTATGCACGATTATTGCATACCCTGCTCATCCTATATAGATGTCATTAGATTTCACATGCTATACACGATTATTGCATACCCTGCTTATCATTTAGAGATGTTAGATCGTACTTGATGCATGATTACTGCACATATAGTTCATCATATAGATGTTATCTGTTGGCATATGTTAGAGTATCGCAGCGCGTGCATACTCGCGATTACCTTTATATGTTATCTACTACTCACGAGTTGGCAACTCATCCTCGTTGTGCTACAGTGTTTGCAGGTTGCCCTTCGGAGTAGTCACGGCAGGCTGCTTTCTTGCATCTTTTGACACAGATACCCCTGCAGTTGGCGTACTAGCTCTTTTGCTGATAGGTGGGTTTTGTGCGGTATCTGTTTATCTTTCAGTTATGTACATTGTTGTATCTAGTACTCTCCATCTACCACTTATGTATTGACTTAGAGACCAGTTATGAGGACGATGTATATTATTTTGTACTCTGGTGTCGAGCTCGTTGTGAGCCGACTTTACTTATGCAGTTTTATCTGTCTGTGATGTTTTCCACTTATTGCTCATTTCTTCGCTACGGCGTCGTATATTGTTATCATGGTGATTGTCTACTTAAGGTTTTCTTAGCAGTTTGGCAAATGTTTCTATTAAATGTTTTAAACACTCTATACTTTTACTGGTTTGATTTCTGGGTATTGGCTTACTTAGTCGCGTTACGCCTGTAGACGTTACGTGGTTAAGTGCCGGTCACGGGCCAAACTTTGGGTCGTGATATTAATATCGACGAGGTGTAGTGTAACATGTAAAGGTGTGCACGTGCGGCATAACTCGTCGATAATTGTGCAGTGTTCTAACAACTATTAACATGATGATATATAAGTATATATGAATGCATCTTTTTAATTTCGCATATAAAGTCAATCTTTCAATTTAACAAAATACGGCGTATCATGCCATCTTTACACAATCCCCCGGTAGATGTTTAGTCTACTCACCGTAATACGCCGTACTACTCACGAATCGCCAATCCTTTTCCTTTCCTTGCGGCCTCCGAAATTCCCGTATTTGAATCTAACATCGAGAATTAACTTGTATAAGAAAACGGCTATATTCCGACATGGCAAAATCATGAAAACACAAGTTGTACGTACTAACTACACTACGTACGATTATTGCAAACTATCTAACACTTATCTTAACTGGATTTTTACCAAACGTTGTTTTGTAACAGAAAACAGATCGCGTTACGTTTTAACCGTGTCGTATTGTAAATTTTTTATTCCTTTTTCAATATTAGTTTCCAGATTTCAATTACAGTTAAACTATTTTAATTAAAGAATACCAAATTTTCCTAACAATGATACAGAGACCTACCCAAAAACCTAAAACCCCAAAGTCTACCACAAATCCGACGACGCCGGAATTCTATTGTTGGTCACCGACCAAAATCCGAGCCCCTGGGTTCGTGCTCCTATGGTTTTTTCTAGGCTCAACATACAACATTTTGGCACTATTTGGTTAAGTTGATATTTATCTAAACTATAGCAGATTAATACAGCGTTCAGTTTTGCCTAAAATACGATATCATAAACATTTTGATTTTCAAATTTTTAGACTAGCTACAGAATTAATTCCTACAGTGAGTGAGGATGTTACCTACAAGGATATCGCTGGAAGAACTCCCTCCAAGACGCACAAGCTCCTAGTCCTAACTTGATGGTGAAGAAATCCTAAACTTAGCTCTTTTCTTCTCCTTTCTCTTATTCTCCTTTGTTTTGTTTTGGTTTTCTTTTCTTCTTTCTTTTATATTTTTCAGGTTTTAATTTAGCTACCGATCTGAACATAAGATCTATATGAGAAAAGGGAAGGGTGAGGTGTAGGAGGAGGTGTCAATCCACAAGGTGTGCCATCTTCATGCAAGGAGGAGGTGTGGGGTGTGTGTTGTGCATGAGAGTAGGAGGTGTCAATATTTTATCATTTCTAATTTGATTTATCTTGATAAATTTCTGAACTAAACCTTATCTAACCTCTTTTCTACTTACACTCTTAACAAATTCCAATTTGGACAAATTCCTAAACTTTACATTACAACTCCTCACAACTTATGTTATTATATAACACCATTTTAATTAAAATGAAGCTAAATTTCACATTAAAACCCTTATAATTTATTTATATTACATATTAAAAAAAATTTACATACTATTTATGAAAATGTCTTATTTGGTTTTAATAACTTTTTAATTTAACATTTTATTATTTAATTTATTTATTTTATTTATTTCTAAATTTTCAGAATGTTACAATATTCCCCCTTAAGAAAATTCGGTCCCCGAATTTAAGACTTAACTAGACGTACCTTCAAAAAGATGTGGAAATTTCTTTCGCATCGCATTCTCGGTCTCCCAAATAATCTCTTCACGATTTGTTACTCGCCAAAGAACCTTTAAAGATGGAAGTACTGCCTGCCTGTCTAGGATAGCGACTGGATACACTGTGTAGGATAAATCCGGCTCAAGCTGTAAGGTCTGATGCTAGATCGCGTGAGAAGGATCGTGAAGATACTTGCGAAGCATCGATATGTGAAACACCGGATGCACATTGGGAACCTCGGTGGAAGTGCTAAACGATAAGCTACCGCACCCAATCTCTCCAAAATCTCGTAGGGTCCGAATATCTGGGGTTAAGCTTCTCCTTCTTCCCGAAACGCATCACACCTTTTATCGGAGATACACGAAGGAATACATGATCTCCCACATCAAACTCGAGTCTACGACGTCGTCGATCTGCATAAGATTTCTGTCTGCACTGGGCCGCCCTCATTCTGTCTCGTATCAGTTGAATCTTTTCCGTAGTCTCATGTACTATCTGCGGTCCCAAAATGCTACTCTCGCTCAGTTCCGTCCAGCAAACAGGTGACCGACATTTCCTCCCATACAAAAAATTACTACTGAAATCAAGGCTGCAAGCTCGAAGCATATCCTCTAAAGTTTGAATGGTCCGCTCTGACTGACCATCCGTCTGTAGGTAAAAACCTGTACTAAAACTCAGTCGTGTACCAAGAGCTTGTTGAAGTTTCTGCCATAGCTTGCTCGTAAACTGGGTACCCCTATCTGACACTATGCTCGTCGGAATTCCATGCAATCGTACAATCTCGTCGATATAAATCTGAGCATACTAAGCAAACCCATACGTCGTCTTCACCGGAAGAAAGTGAGCTGCCTTTGTCAATCTATCTACAATCACCCAAATGGAATCATACCCTCTGCTAGTCCTGAGTAGATCTACAACGAAATACATGGATAATTGTTCCCATTTCCACTCCGGAATGGGCAAGGGCTGTAACTCTCCTGCCGGTCTCTGGTGCTCGGCCTTGACTTGCTGACAAGTCAAGTATCTCGAAACAAACTCCGCAACGTCCCTATTCATTCATTCCCACCAATAAACATCCCTCAAGTCATGATACATCTTAGTAGAACCAGGATGAATACTATATGCTGATCGATGGGCATCCTCTAAGATCTCACGTCTCAATCCATCAAAATCTGGCACATAAAGATGAGTCCCACAACTTAATACTCTACGGTCATCCATCACAAACTCCGACTCTCTGCCCTGCCTAACCCGATCCATGATCTCCGTCATACGAGCATCTGCGAGCTGTGTCTCTCGAATACGATCCAATAACTGAGGACGGGTGTGAACATGTGCTAACTTTCCTCCTGTCGAGGTGAAATCAAACTTTATACGGCTATCACATAAAAACTGCCAGTCTATAGAAGACTGTCTCTGCAAGGTGCGCAGATGGGATAAGCTACCTCCTGGCCTCCGACTCAAAGCATTTGCTATAACATTCGCTTTGTCTGGATGATATAAGATCTCACAATCGTAATCCTTCACGAGTTCCATTCATCTATGCTACCTTAGATTCAGATCCCTCTCCTGAAAAATATACTTTAAGCTCTTATGATCTGTGAAGATTTGGCATGACTCTCCATACAAGTAATGCCTCCAAATCTTCAGTGCGAAACTACAGCAGCCATCTCCAATTCATGAGTGGGACAGTTCTATTCATGCCTCTTCAACTGTCGAGAAGCATAAGCTACAACCCTGCCTTGCTGCATCAATACACAGCCTAAACCCACTCAAGATGCATCACAATACACAAAAAAAACCACCTGACCCAGAAGGTAAAGATAAGACTGGTGGAGTTGTCAAGCGCGTCTTCAACTACTGAAAACTCTGTTCACATAAAAGAAAGGGAACCTCCTTACTAGTCAATCTGGTCAACGGGGCAGCGATCCGAGAAAAATCCTGCACAAAGCGTCGGTAATAACCCGCCAGACCTAAGAACTCCGAACCTCAGTAACTGTCACAGGTCTGGGCCAGTGTTGTACCGCTTCGATCTTCTTCGGGTCCACACGTATCCCATCTCTTATAAATACGTGACCCAAGAAATCCACACTATCCAACCAGAAAGCACACTTTTAGAATTTAGCGAATAGCTGATGCTCCTTCAAGGTCTGCAACGTGATACGTAAATGCTGCTTGTGCTCCTCTCTGCTTCGAGAATAAACGAGAATTTCGCCAATGAATACTATAATAAACTGATCAATGAAGGGCCTGATGATACGATTCATCATATCCATAAAAGTTGCTGGGGCGTTGGTGAGTCCGAACAACATCACCAGAAACTCATAGTGCCCATACCGTGTGAGAAAAAGCAGTCATTCGGAATGTCATCCTTCCGAACCTTCAACTGGTGATACCCTGACCGCAAATCAATCTTTGAGAAGTAGCCAGCTCCCTGTAGCTGATCAAACAAGTCATCGATACGAGGCAGTCGATACTTATTTCGCACAGTAACTCGATTCAGCTGTCGCTAGTCGATACACAGTCTCATACTACAGTCCTTCTTTACAATAAGACAGGAACTCCCCACGGAGATACACTGGGACAAACAAGTCTCCTATCTAACAACTCTTTCAACTGGCTTTTGAGTTCCTTCAACTCCGTCGGGGCCATCCGATAGGGTGGTACAGAAATAGGCCCCGTACCCAGAATCAAGTCAAGGTAAAATTCAATATCGCGATCGGGCAGTAATCCTGGTAACTCAGCAGGAAACATATCCGGAAATTCTCGTGCGATCGGAACCTGGTCCAACGGAATCTCGGCGGCTCCTATGTCCTGAACAAATGCTAAGAACTCATGACAGCCCTTCTTCAAGAGTCGTCCCGCACAAAGAGCAGAAATCATGTTAGCAGGGGTTACATTACAATCTCCCTGCACAACAAGGATCGGTTTAACTAGAAAACAAAATCTGACCTCTTTCCCCCGACAATCTACATAAGCATGACAAGCGGCCAACCAATCCATACCAAGAATATATCAAAAACTAACACATCTAGAAGACTCAATCCACTAATAAATCCCTATCACCAATATGTACCGAACATGACTTGAATACATGTCGAGTTATAAAAGAATCTCCTACAGGAGTAATCACAACTAGCGGTAATTCTAACAGCGACAACTCTCTTCCCAGAGAAGGTGCAAAGTGTGTAAATATGTATGAATGCGTAAAAATAGAATTAATTAAAATATGCGCGCTTAAGGAACATACTGAAAGAATACCGGTTACGACTGCATTGAATGTCTGGACATCCTGTGGAGTCAAGTAAAGACACGAGCCTGGTCCCTACTAGCATCCTGACATCCTTCCTTAGAGTCTACAATCCCTAGCAAAATGTCCTGGATGTCCATAACTAAAACAGGTAGATGGGGGCCTCTTCTCAACGGGGTACGAACTGAACATCTGGCCTTTGAGTCCTATCTCGACCAAAACTACGGCCTGGAATAAATCTGCCTCGACCTCCTCGTCCTCTCGAATTATGACCGTCACGACCACGGCCTCTATGGGCGTTGATCTGGCGTGGAACAACAACAGCTGTAGGAGGTAATGTGCTCGGAGGAGGTGGTAAAGTCATATGAGAGACCAATGCCTCACCCTGTCGCATCATGGGGCAATTCTGAATAAAGTGATGCAGACACCCATATCTGAAACATCTGTTCCCCGCCGAAAGACGCGGATGAAGACGCGATAAACGTCTTGCCTGAATTTCGGGGCAGATGCTAATTGGTGCTATCTGTCCACCACTCCGAAGATGCCAAGTTGATTTATGACACCATGTATCGAAGGTTTAAACAGGTGCAGCCGATGTAGCAGACTTCGTCAGATTCCCCCTCGTTGAGGGGTTTTTGATTGTGGGGATGCTCTTCCCTGCAGGCGCAAGCCCCTACAGTTAATTATGCTACCGCATCGCGGTAACAACTTTCTCCTTCTCTAGATGGTCACTTCGTGTCGTGTGTGTTTGTTTTGTTTTTGGTTGCCCATGGATTGTATACGGAGACTAATTTATGTTGTCGCCCGTAGGGCGTGGATTAGTACAAATCCGTATCTTCTTAGATTTGGGTTTGGGGGTTGGGTTTAAGGATACGTTAGCCTCATTTGGGACTAAGTTCAACTTAAACGTATGTTAAGGATACGTTAGTCTCATTTTAGACTAAGATCAACTTAACGGGAACGTTTAGATCCAACAAAAGTGTATTTGGACTCTATTGTTTAGTTTAGGGACATTGTGGTCGATTAGTTTAAGGACATTACGGTCCAATGTTAGTTTAGGGACATCTCGGTCCAGATTAAGGACATCGTAGTCCGTGGGTTTAAAGGGACCCCACAGTCCGAGGTTAGGGAAATCATAGTCCATGAGTTTAAGGACCCCACAGTCCGTGGTTTAAAGACATCGTAGTCTATGAAGTTTAAGGACATCGTAGTCTATGAGTTTAAGGGCCCCACAGTCCGTGAAATGTGTGTTTGTTAGGACTCGTCACCTCTCTAAAGACGTTGAAGGATTACAACGACAGATATCAGAGGAGTAAAGAGATGTATCCTTGAACCGGTGTGAATTGGTTGAAAGATCTATAGTCCAATTTAGAACTAAGATCTATTAAATATTTATGAGCAGATGGGCTCAATTAAATATAAGTTGAGCACTTATGGCCAATCTTGGGCTAAGTCCAATCAGATTAAAATGTTCAACATTTTATTTAGGGCTGCTGAGCTTTTATTTGGGCTTGGCCCTTTTAATAATCATGACAAAATTTTTATCTTGTATTGAATGCAGAGCATTCATCAGAGCTCTGGGCTTTATTAAAGAACAATTTTTGTTCTGACAGCGCAACACGTGGCGCGCCAGGCGCTTTGCGCTAATTAAAGAGCAGAGTGCGCTTCTGTCACGTAGCGTACACATGGAGGACACGTGTCGCGCTTGGCGCTAAGCGCCAGAAAGTGAGCGCATTGAGCCAGTTTATGAGCGCTAAGTGCTAGTTTATGAGCACATTGCGCTAGTTTAGTGGCGCACACGTGAGTGACATGTGGCGCGCTAGGCGCTGAGCGCCAGCCCATGAGCGCAGTGCACTATTTCAGAAGCGTAAAGCGTAAAGCGCAAGTTGCATACGTGGTTGACACGTGGTGCATTTTGGCGCTGAGCACCGGTCCAGAGAGCGCAGAAGCGCTGTTCAAGAGTGCAAGGCATATTTCAATAGCGCAAACCGCATTTCAATAGCGCAAAGCGCATTTGATCAAATTTATGATCTGTGAACAAATTTATGTTTTTTTAAAAGAGACTCTGTCTTAAGATTCAAGAACAACAGTTCTTATTTTTGAAAGGCTTTGCCTTTATAGATCAATGATCTGTGAATGAAGTAAATACTTCTTTGTTATGTGATGAGATCTTTTGATCTCTTTTATGAAAGACCTTGGTCTTTGTAGATCTATGATCTTTTATAAGAAGATAATTCTTCTCTTTAATTATGAGATGAATCCATCTCTTTGTTCATCACCATTTTTACCTTGAAGAAAAGTCTTCTTTTGCTGAGAGCTTGCTCTTCTTTCTTTGAGTTTTCTCAAAGTTTATAGGGGGGTTTCTCTATATCAGACTTGAAGTCTTGGGACTTTATATAGGGCAAGTTGATTTATTAAATCAGTTAAAGATATCTTTCTCTGATTGATTTGGGGATGTCTCCCCACCATTGGATCTTTGATTCTAGAGCTTCTGTTTTACAGAAGGCAATCTTCTTGTTTTTAACAAGATTGGAAAGATCTTTCTATAACAGAATTTTAATTCTGATTAATTAATGATTTATCATTATTATTAGATCTTTTGATCTGGCGGTGGGGAATTTTATAATTCCAGCGTTGGCGCACCCATGCTTTGCACGTGGTGCGCTGCTCAGAGCGTAGTGCACTTTGCGCTAGCGCGCCTACGTTTGACACGTGGCGTGCAGCGCAGAGCACAGCGTAGCCTGCGCTAGTGCAGGGTTACTAGGCACTCTTACAAGGGTGTATAAGGCATCAACTATACCCGATTCAAAATTTAGACGTGCCGAACAACCCTAACCAAGATCTTTAAACTAAAGAATAGGCGAAACAAAGCATGTTAAACACTTTAACACTAAGATTTTAGGATTACAACCTTTGTAGTCCGGTCCTTCACTTCTAAAGCTCCGTGTTGAGATCCCTTCGCTGCGATCATCATGTACCCAGACTCTAGAGAGGCTCCACGAAGAGAATGATGCATACTTGCTTCCAATCTTCGATAACTAAGATGATCTACCTTGAAGTTTCTTTAACACAAGCTCTCACTCACAAATGAAGTGAACACCCTAATCTAAATGGCTAGGATAGACTAGGATGATGAAGTAGGATTTTAGCTCTCATTTGTTTTCTTAATCTCACTCATTTTCATCACAACATAAAAAGCTAGAAAGTTTTTTCATGAAAGAAGAAAAAGGAAGAAGAAGATCTAATCCTTTTGTGATGAATAATGAAAGTCAAGTGTGAGGTTAGAAATGCAACCATGGTATATGTAACCCTTGTAGAGATTAAACTAAGGTTAAAGGGTTGGGTTGGGTTAAACAAATATCTTGCAAAATATCAAAACAAATATCTTTGCAAGAAACAAAAGCAAATCTTCTAGAAACTTCTAGAAAAGATTAACCCAAATCAAACCCTAACCATGTTTAATCTCCACTAAACATGTTGCATTAATAACCCTAACATGTTACAATATTATATATCACATATACAATATTTATTGTAACAAAATAAAATAATACAATTAACATATATCGCATATATATCAATGTATTACCCGAGTGAGAAAAAGAATGTTTTAGTGAGATTATATTAGTTAATGTAATTTAATATATCAAATATATAATTATACATTAAATTATCGAATCAACACTTGATCAGATAATCCGGCTATTTCACAAATAACCGATCAATATAATCTGTATCAGTTCATCGAATCAACACTTGATCCGATGACCCGGTTATATCTCATATACCCGGCCGATATCTCATATTGCGAGAATCTAATACGGTATCACATACACGTATTGTTCTCGGTCCCGCACATATCATATATGTGCTCCTACTCCGTTTTTCCTGAGTCAAGAAACCTCTGTAAAGGACTCTAAAGAATTGTCAATACACCGGCAGTAGGTGATGATCATATCAAACACCCACAAGCTGCAAGCAGTCAACTAAAATGTAACAGCCACCCAGGTATTAAGCAATCAGAAGATCAACAAGCAAGCCTGTACTTTCTCCCGCGAATCCAATCAGTAACACTCCTGTACAGTCCGGTCTCTTCGTCTGATATGTCGCATATCTCGCCTAGGGGTGGTAAAATTCAGACCCCAGCAGCTTGATAAGTCGTGTCGATATGAGGTCTATAACAGTTCGAGAAACTACTGATAACACTTACCAGTAAATCTCAGCAACCCTGGCCAGGGATTTTCAGTTATAGCCAATCGAACACAGCGCAACATCAACTCCCTGTACCGGGAAAGACGAATTCCCTCCTATCGCTCATTGCCTCCATGTGATTCGAGACTGTACCCAAAAGCCACCTTTTTGCACGCTCTCTTGGACGTGGTATGATGGAAATCAAAGCACAGTGGGAATCACATAAGCCTCTATGACGATCTCGGGTCTACAGACTAACCTGTACCAGTGTCGCCAGAGAACTGCCATCTGACGTGAGGTATAATACCATCTGGGAGTTCTCAGCGGGTCCGTCCAGTGTACCCAGTATCTACTTAGCACCCGTACACCATCCTTGATGTCAAAAAATGATGGATATAGGATCATCTATCGCCCATCATATGTGTCAAGATGCGTATACGCTAGTCTACTCTGGTGTATCGATGCCCAGTCTTGATACACTCTCGACTAGGAACAGTTATAGGATGACTCGTCAACTACCGTGGCCCCACTAGTATGATCTCATCATAGTACCAGTAGTCGAGTACATATCCTAAGGGCTTCATCAACATGTAACATAGAGACAATCACAGTACATGTTAAGATAAAGTACAACCAGATAGCATACTATCATGTCAAGCAAGAAAGTCCTTCCTATATATATCTCAGCATCCACTACAATATACAACGCATGTACAGTAATGGCCTCTAGGGCATACATATAACTAACAATCTCCTACTTGCACTAGGGCCATCTGTTATGGTATCGCATGCCCAACAATCAGCTGTGGTTGAAGTATCTCATACTCAACCATCCCATAATAGTCTCTACTGGGAAATAGGCCTTTGTGAGTGGATCCGCATTGTTTTCTTCTGTGTCTACTCTCCTAACCTCGATCTCCCTGGAGATCAACCATCTCCATGATCAGGTGATACTGCCTAAGAACTATATCTGGATTTCTGATGGGACGGGGGTTCCTTGGCCAAAGCCATAACTCCATTGTCATATAATGGTTGGAACGAAGTTCATCTCATGAACTTATATATATATATATATATATATATATATATATCCAAATTGCCTCTTTGGTAGCATCCTTGGTAACCCTGTATCTTGCCTTTAATCGTCTAGTATGTCATGGTATCTAGCTTGGAACTCTTCCAACATACCGTCCCTCCGCTGAGGGTAATGACAATGCCTGCGACTGACATTCAGTCGTCCATATCACCCTGAAACCTTTCCAGTGATTCTCCCCACGATCGATTGATACTATCTCACTACAACTAGTGAGAATCCTAACATCTAATTAGATCTATCTCATAGATCCATAACCCAGGATTTAGGAGGTATCACCTTGATCCTATATGGAGAATCATTGTGATAAGAGGAGATTGACCGAGGGTAGCATAGAAAACTCCTTCCCTATCAAGAGTATGTCATCAACGTACTCTACGAGGATCACCACCATACTCTCTACTACCTTTTTGTATATACAAGGTTCATCTACCATTTTGATGAAGTCAAACTCCTTGACTACCACATCAAAACAGACGTTCCAACTCCGCGATGCCTGATTTATCACATAAAATACTTGCTTATGTTTCCGCTGCTCCCACTGTCTACGAAGCCCTCTGGCTGTGTACTTATAGACGCTCTCTTCCAAATCATCATTTAGAAAAGCAGTCATGACACCCAACCGCCAGATATCATAGTCATGGTATGTAGCCGTAGCAAGTAGGATCTGGATGGACTTAAGCATAGCCTTGAAAGTCTCAACTTTACCATGTATACCAAGTAATCTTCTCAAGATATACTTTCTTCTGATGGGGATTTAACCCTTTAGATATAGCAACCGAAGTCCATACTTTATTGGTGTATAAGGATTCCATCTCAGATCGCTAAGCATCTAGCCATTCTCACAGAGTCCCCACTCCTGATGGCCAGCTCGAAACTAGTTGGGTCATCATCTCATGATGCAATCCTCGCTCCCACTGTCATAGAGAAAACCGAAGTATCTCTCAGGTGAGTGAGGAACCCTACTAGATCGGCGGAGAGGCTGAGGTTCGTTAGAAACTATTGAATCCTTTGGTTCTACCAAATCATCAGCTGCAGTTTGTATAGCTGGAACTCTTTCCAGTTCTACCTCATGACCAATAATTTCTTCACAAGAAATTCCCTTTCACAAAGGTGGCATGCTGAGAAACAAAACATCTTTTGTTCCTCGATAAGGTAGAAGATATTCGCTTGCGAATGCTTGGGATATCCAACAAACTTCCACAGAACTGACTTTGCTTCAAGCTTGTCCGGATTTTGCTTTTAGACATAGGACGGACAACCCCAAATCTTAACTTACTTAAGATATGGGCTCTTCCCATTCCATATCACATATGAAGTGGTAGGCAACTGATTTGATTGGAAGCCTATTCAATAGGTATGCAGCTTCTCAAGTGCATAACTCCCAAAAGGAAATAGGAAACTCAATAGTACTCATCATAGAGCGCACCATATCAAATAGGGTGTGTTTGCTCCGCCCCGATACACCAACGTGCTGTGGTGTATACGGAGGAGTAATGCTGAGATAGAATCTCATTCTCCTTTAGAATAGTCCAGGAATTCCTTGCTCAAGTATTCTCCTCCTTGATCTCATCAAAGGACATAATACTTATACCCGTTTTTGGTTCTCTACTTCTAACTTATATTCTGTGATTATCTCAAAAGTTTTGGACTTGTGTTTCAACAGGAACATATGTCTGAATCTTGAGAGATCATCAATGAATGTAATGAAGTACAAAAAACCGGTCCTGGCATGTGTAGACAACAGACCTTCATACATCAGCATGTATCAATCCCAAGAGTTCACTAACTCTTTCTCTGTTTACAATAAACGGAGCTGTGGTCATCTTATCTCTATGAAATGACCGGAAAGTTTCACAAGATGAAAATTCAAACTAATTTAAATATGCATCTATATGTAACTTCAGCTAGTCGGGTCGCATTGATATGACCTAGTCTACAATGCCTCAAGAAGGATTCGTACATTTCTGAACTCTTCCTCTTGTGTGTGTTCTGTACGTTAAGAACTGTGGTTTGATTTAGAACGTCTATGTTTTTAGATAACGTGCCTGAACCGATCAACTTTTGATATAGGAAATGTTCAAAACATTATCCAACAATACAAAATTATATCCTTTTTTACTAATAAAGAGACTGATATGATGTTGTATATCAGGTTCGGTATCTAATAATATTCGTTCAGAATCAATGTATTTGTTAATACAGGGTGATAACTACCAACTGACTTCGCTGCAACACTTGTATCATTTCCAACTCTTGGAACTTATCATCCGTTCTCAGTTCTCTACCTATCTGTAGCCCATGTAACAAATTACATATGTGGGATCCTGATCCAGTATCTCATACCCAGGATGTAAAGGATACAGAGAAACAGTTCTCTATAAAGAACACACCCGAAAAAGATGCATCAGCATGCACATTCTTCGTTTGGACGGCACGGGAATTCTTGTAATCCCCAATTTTCTGCTCTGTCTTATAACAATTATAAGTTAGAGCGGGACCAACGTTCCTTAGCGCAGTATAACAAGCGGGTTCGGTCAATACATTCGTATTGTTATCTTGATTAAGGCGTGACATAGTCGCAACCAGGAGAGAGAGAGAAGAAACTCAGTGTGCGCTTTTACAAGATTAGAAAGGTTATCAATTTATCTAATCAGGATGGCTCCCACTGTTTTATTCAAATCTTCCTTCAAACCCTAAAAGGAAAGACTAGCCGGGATTAATTACACTCTACAAGTTCGCCAATCTTTCAACTAGGCCAGTGCCGGTACTTTGAGGGAGGTTCCCCGCGCTTTCGCACGGACCTAATTAAAATAAACCTCATTTTCCCAGAGGCATAACCCCGTTGACACCTTTCTAGACACCTACTTGATCGGCTAATTGTAATGTGTAAAACTCTCCCAGGAGTAACTCTTACTCGCAGCGGGTATCAGGATCCAACTATCTCACAGAAGGTATGCAATCTCATTGCAAATTTCAACACTTGAAATTCCCAATAATATTTTACCCCTAGTATCCTATGACCTTAACGAAAGCCAATAAACCATAGGCTACTAGTCAAGTTCAACCCGTCATTTCCCGATTGAATTAGACCCACCCGCACGACCCTTGACGAAAGCCAACAAAGCTGCACGACTACCCTAACTCAATCGCATCATATGCTCATACAGATAAGCATAAATAGCTACCGGACACTACGCCTTGACGAAAGCCAACAAACGTAGTACGAATACTAAATACTACTTATCTGAAATGACGGAGGGCTACGACAGGTTTTTAAGAAAACCCTTTGCGTAATGAACTTGATATCATTGTAGAATCGAGTGATTTTAAATGGAGTGTTTTTGAGTCTTTTCTATTTTCGCTAAAGAGGTCACTCCCGGTGAAGGGATCGTCGGCTCTTTCCTCATCGAATAAGATGCAGGATATTTCACAAATATCACTATGCAAAGAAAAAACTATAAAACAATCAAAAGACAAACCGAGTATGTAGCATCTGCTAGTTTCGCTAAAGAGGTCACTCCCAGTGAAGGGATCTCGGCTCTTTCCTTATCGAATAAGGTGCTGGATGTTCTATAAGGAACACCGCTATGCAAAGCAAGAACTAGAGCTACCAGTTTTTAAACAAGTTTCTACAAAATTTTTAGGTTTCTTTTATTTCATTAATCTCATTAATGAAGTCCCATTTTATTATGCTTCATAAGCATCTCATTTGAAACGAAATCTGCAATATAACATATATCTCATATATAATATACATTCGTCTCAGGCAGTAATATGATCTCATCACAGAACATTGCAGCAAAAGAACATATATGAAATATTGGATATACTAGAATTTCCGTGTTTTATGCGAGCCTGTATAAAACGCGGATTCCACGGTCGCGATGAATAGCCAAACCCACATCTCCAGACCCCTACGAGAGCGGCAATAAACACTGCCAATTCTAGGGTTAGGAGACCCGGTCTCGACTCCTCGAGATGGTCTCCCACTGGACCCTAGAACCTCGTTACTTGTGCTCCCCGCCTTGGGTCTATCCTAATGAGGAAAAGTAAATAATATACAATGGTGACATCATCCTCAGCCCGGAAGTGCCTCAATAAAAGAATATTAGATACAAATGAATTTTTCATGAAAGAAAATAAAAACCCTCATCTCACATAAAACCCTCCGGCTATTCAGAATACGACGATCTAATATAATATATCACAGCAACACATAATATCTCATATCATCAACGTAAGCACGTATGCGTATCCCGATTGTCGTTGATGTATAGCAACGAAACCGACGATACACCACATATTACACTTACGGTCACAGAAAAGAAAGTGTAAAACTACAACAGTTGGAATCCGCAACCTCCTTAGACATCGCATGCCTAACATAATGAATTCCTTAGACATCCCATGCCTAACAATTATAAATCCTACATTTTAGTCTCAATATCGAAAACACTTTTCAATATCCAGTCGGGAAATTCAACAAGATTCCCGATATCCTGATCGAATGCTCGTCGCAAACTTTAGTAGACGGCCGCACCCCCGGATACCGTCGACGAAGTGCACTAAGGCGGAACGCCGCTGCCGCGAGCACCCGAACAGATGCTTTCGGCGACGGGATTCTCCTACAGTCACTTGGTTGGGGCTATGGGGCGTGGCTATCTATTAAGTTTACTCGGCGAATATCCGCGTACGCTATGTGATTGCGACGGACTTTTGATCACATCAAAATCCCGTTGCAACCGATCAAATGAGACTAAACTGCTAGATTTATAACATTCAAATTAGTTATCTCATAACTACTTGTGGATTCCAAATATTGTATCACATTCCAGATAAATAGACAATGTTAAACTTTCCGATCGAATAATCAAACACCCAAGTTTTCCAAAATAGTTCTCAACACTTAAAATTAATTTAAAAACAACCATCACATGCTACAGTACCAATGGTCCAGCCGTAGAAGGGTCAAGCCAACGCCTCACATGTGGCAACGCCGTACTGCCCCAAACCCTAAGGTTCAGAGGTGGTTCAGACGGTCACATAATCGAGTTAAGGTTTGTGTTCTTCTAGAAGGTCCACCGAGTTACTTGCACGACTAAGAACGTTCTTAAACTACGAAAAAATCCAACACTTGGAAATTTTTCCGGCAGGGGAAAAAGTGAGTTATTGATATCTATTCGAACTTTTTAACACGTTCTAAAATTACCCGAAAAAAATAAACGAAGTTAAACTTTCCGATCGAATCAACGAGTTCCCAATACAAGCCAGAAAACTCAACACTTGAGTATAATTAAAAATACCCAGAAGCATCAGGAAGTACCTACGGATATTACTGTGCAAAACGCAAACCATACTTTTACTGTTTGGCCGTGGAACCGCCGCACAAGCCATCGTACAGCCGCGGTTCCACGGCGCTTTAATGGTACTGGTGGCTCGTTTTACATAGTAATTCTTGTATTTCCCTACTGATTTTTTTGAGTATTTTAATGCATAAAAAATCACATTTTGAAAAAAATTCCAGAAACAAGGGTTTTACGGGTATTCGGAGTTCGATCGGCTTTAAACTTCGCCTGGACTTCGCCTAAAGCTCTAGCTTGGCTCTGATACCACTGCAGGGTTACTAGGCACTCTCACAAGGGTCTATAAGGTATCAACCATGCCCGATTCAAAATTTAGACGTGCCGAACAACCCTAACCAAGATCTTTAAATTAGAGATTAGGCGAAACAAAGCATGTTAAACACTTTAACACTAAGTGTTTGGGATTACAACCTTTGTAGTCCGGTCCTTTACTTCTAAAGCTCCGTGTTGAGGTCCCTTCGCTGCGATCATCATATACCCGGACTCTAGAGAGGCTCCACAAAGAGAATGATGCAAACTTGCTTCCGATATTCGATAACTAAGATAATCTACCTTGAAGTTTCTTTAACACAAGCTCTCACTCACAAATGAAGTGAACACCCTAATCTAAATGGCTAGGATAGATTAGGATGCTGAAGTAGGATTTTAGCTCTCATTTGTTTTTTTAATCTCACTCATTTTCATCACAACATAAAAAGCTAGAAAGCTTTTTCATGAAAGAAGAAGAAGGAAGAAGAAGATCTAATCCTTTTGTAATGAATAATGAAAGTCAAATGTGATGTTAGAAATGCAACCATGGTATATGTAACCCTTGTAGAGATTTAACTAAGGTTAAAGGGTTGGGTTGGGTTAAACAAATATCTTGCAAAATATCAAAACAAATATCTTTGCAAGAAACAAAAGCAAAGGTTCTAGAAACTTCTAGAATAGATTAACCCAAATCAAACCCTAACCATATTTAATCTCCACTAAACATGTTGCATTAATAACCCTAACATGTTACAATATTATATATCACATATAAATTATTTATTGTAACAAAATAAAATAATACAATTAACATATATCGCATATATATCAATGTATTACCCGAGTGAGAAAAAGAATCTTTTAGTGAGCTTATATTAGTTAATGTAATTTAATATATCAAATATATAATTATACATTAAATTATCGAATCAACACTTGATCCGATAATCCGGCTATTTCACAAATAACCAACTAAGATAATCTGTATCAGTTCATCGAATCAACACTTGATCCGATGACCCGGCTATATCTCATATACCCGGCCGATATCTCATATCGCGAGAATCTAATACGGTATCACATACACGTATTATTCTCGGTCCCGCATATATCATATATGTGCTCCTACTCCATTTTGCCTGAGTCAAGAAACCTCTGTGTAGGACTCTAAAGAATCGTCAATACGCCGGCAGTAGGTGATGATCATATCAAACACCCACAAGCTACAAGCGGTCAGCTAAACGTAACAGCCACCCAGGTATTGAGCGATCAAAAGATCAACAAGCAAGCCTGTACTTTCTCCCGCGAATCCAATTAGTAACACTCCCGTACAGTCCGGTCTCTTCGTCTGATATGTCGCATATCTCGCCTAGGGGTGGTAAACGTCAGACCCCAGCAGCTTGATAAGTCGTGTCGATATGAGGTCTATAACAGTTCGAGAAACTACTGATAACACTTACCAGTAAATCTCAGCAACCCTGGCTAGGGATTTCCAGTTATAGCCAATCGAACACAGCGCAACATCAACTCCCTGTACCAGGAGAGACGAATCCCCTCCTATCGCTCATTGCCTTCATGTGATTCGGGACTGTACCCAAAAGCCACCTTTTTGTACGCCCTCTTGGACATGGTATGATGAAAATCAAAGCACAGTGGGAATCACACAAGACTCTATGACGATCTCGGATCTACAGACTAACCTGTACCAGTGTCACCAGAGAACTGCCATCTGACGTGAGGTATGATACCATCTGGGAGTTCTCGGCGAGTCCGTCCAGTGTACCCAGTCTCTACTGAGCACCCGTACACCATCCTTGATGTCAAACACCGATGGATATGGGATCATCCATCGCCCATCATATGGGTCAAGATGCGTATACGCTAGTCTACTCTGGTGTATCAATGCCCTGTCTCGATACACCCTCGACTAGGAACAGTTATAGGATGTACTCGTCGACTACTGTGTCCCTACTAGTATGATCTCATCATAGTCCTAGTAGTCGAGTACATATCCTAAGGGCTTCATCAACATGTAACATAGAGACAATCAGAATCATGTTAAGATAAAGTACAACTAGATAGCATACTATCATGTCGAGCAAGAAAGTCCTCCCTATATATGTCCCAGCATCCTCTACAATATACAACGCATGTACAGTAATGGCCTCTAGGGCATACATATAACTAACAGCTAGCGCACCCGTGTTTGATACGTGACGCGCAGCGCGCCTAGCGCTAGCGCACACATGGTGCACTGCATAGGGCGCAGCGCACCTTATGCTAACGCATCCGTGTTTGACACGTGGCGCGCAGCGCGCCTAGCGCTGGATCTGAAGCGTTTTTTAAATTTTAAAATAGAGATTTGCTCTGATTAGGGGTGCACTGCCTAGGGCACAGCGCACCTGGCGCTAGCGAATCCTTGTTTGACACGTGGCGCACAACGCGCATAGCGCTGGATCTGAAGCGTTGCTTCAATTTTTGAATTTTAAATTTCAAAACAGAGCTTTGCTCTGATTGGGGGAAACAGAAGCGTCGCTTCATTTCAAATCTCCGAATTTGAACAGAGCTTTTCTCTGATTGGGGAAACAAATGCCCCCCCCCACCGTTGCGCTTATGTGGCCCATACGTGAGTGCGACGGTGGTAGCATCTCAGCCGTTGGATCAACTTTTGGAAGTTGAAACGACTCAAATACTTATAAATAGGACCTTTGGTCTCTTAGATGATTTTCATCTTCTTCTTGAGAATTTTTATTCAGAGCATTGCTCTTCAGTTTAAGAACTTTTCAAGAGTCAGAACTCTATCAAAACTTAAGTAAAGTTTAAATTTTTTTTAATAAATTAGGTTTTTACCCATTAATAGAGCCTTGCTCTTCATATATCTTTGATCTAAAGAAAACCCATTTAGGGTTTCATTAACAGAGTTTTGCTCTCATGAACCCATAGATCTAAAGAGATCTTTTCTTGGGGTTTCGTACCCCATGAATCAGAGCGTTGCACTTTTGATAACATGTAGATTTCTTAATTTTTGATGAAGAACTCTTAAGAGTTTTTTCATGGATCTTGAAGATCCTAGAATTTTTAATTCGTAAAAATTAATTTTAATTAATTCTTTTCTGATGGAATTTTCCATCATCATTACAGAGCTAGGCTCTTGACCTTCTCGGCGAATCTCTTTAAATTCCTTTCATAATTGACTTTGACAGGTGTCATTCCTGTTTGTAGAGCATTGCTCTCGAGGAGTTTAACTCCTAGAACCGAGGGGTCGCTTATTAAATGAGATTCCTTTTTAGGATTTCTCACGAATTCGAGTTTATTAGGTGTCATAATCAGAATTTGTTTTCTCCATAGGGATATCAAGAGTCGTTTAAATTCTGTATCTATTTTTCCTCATTACTAATCCTTTAATGATGTTTCTTTTCAGGTACTATGGTTGTTCATCTATATAGTCTGAATGAGTTCATCTCTTATGAGGATATTCACGTACAGGGCCATTGCCAAAATCAAGAGTTTACAGATGCCCAATATGCGGAGATCATGGATCGTCTGCATGCACGCGCCGGTTGGATGCTTTCTCGCCATTCCGCTCTCTTGAAAATCGTAGTGGGAGCAATTTGGAGGGCACTTCTTGGGTTTCACAAGGCCATGTCGCTTAATGCGCTAGATGATACCGAAGACAAGGTGCATTCGGTACACCTGTCGGGGCAAATCTCGAAGAAGCGGCGAGATACTATAAATAACAGAATAGGAAACGATATTTTCCCTCATTGATATTCTACATCAAACTTTCCAACAGACGACGATAATCGCTTCTTATCGAAGAGAGGGGGACATTGGCGAGGATCTCGACACTCGTGAGCGCGAGAGGATGCATACGAGAATAGTCAGAAAGGCCAAAAATATTCTAGACGGCCTTATTTTCGAAATCCTCAATCCATGCCCTGGATCTAAGGTTTTACCATTGTAATCATTTTGATGATGTTTTCGTTTACTGCTTTCATGATTGTAAGAACTTTTCAAAGTATGAATGGCAAATTCCTCATTTCAGCGTGTTTTATTTTACGTACTAAATGTTTTGCACATGCATGAACGGGTATGCTTCAAACGCTTAATCAAATGCGAATCAAATGTTCTCCTTGTCGCTTTCTTCTCTTTTCTTTGTTGCCGGCATGTTACCTTAGTGAGCGTAGCTTGCAGATGATAGAGTGAGCATCTTGTTTTGGCTTCTTCGACGGGTAGTAATGGCTTAGAAAGCAGGTTCAGATCTGTTGCATAAGACTTTTCAACTTCATGAGCCGTGAGGGTCTCATAAAGACTTTTCTCCCTACGAGTCGAGAGGATCTCGTAGGTGTATTTTCTCCTTAGTAATCGTGAGGATTCCTAAGTGTGTTTTCCCTTATAAGTCATAAGGATATTATAAGAGAGTTTTCTTCCTTAAGAATCGAGAGGACCCATAAGTGTTTAATGAGATTGAAGTTATCAGCATTTCACGGCGTCATTAGGTGACGTACTTCCGCGGCGGGGTTATGTAGATGACGTACTTCCGCGGCGGGGTCATATAGATGACGTATTTCTACGACTGGGTCATATGGATGATGTATTTCCGTGACGGGGTCATATGGATGACGTATTTCCATGACGGGATCATGTGGATGACGTATTTCCGAGACGGGGTCATGTGGATGATGTATTTCCGAGACGGGGTCATGTGGATGACGTATGTCCGTGACAGGGTCATGTGGATGACGTATTTCCGTGACGGGGTCATGTGGATGACGTATTTCCGCAACGGGGTCATATGGATGACGTATTTCCGATACGGGGTCATGTGAATGACGTATTTCCGTAACGAGATCATATGGATGACATATTTCCGAGACGGGGTCATGTGGATTACGTATTTCCGCGACGGGGTCTTATGGATGACGTATTTCCGCGACGGGGTCATTTGGATGACGTATTTCCGAAACAGGGTCATGTGGATGAGGTATTTCCATGAAGGGGTCATGTAGATGACGTATTTCCTAGACGCGGTCATATGGATGACGTATTTCCGAAGCGAGGTCATGTGGATGACGTATTTCCGTGACGGGGTCATGTGGATGACGTATTTTCGAGACGGGTCATGTGGATGACGTATTTGCGACGGGGTTATGTCGATGACGTATTTCCAAGACGGGGTCATGTGGATGACATATTTCTGAGATGTTGTCATTTGGATAATGTATTTCCGAGACGGGGTCATGTGGATGACGTATTTCCGCAACGGGGTCATATGGATGACGTATTTTCGCAACGGGGTCATGTAGATGATGTATTTCCGAGACGGGGTCATGTAGATGACGTATTTCCGAAACGGGGTCTTATGGATGACGTATTTCCAAGACGGGGTCATGTGGATGACGTATTTCCGCGACAGGGTCATGTGGATGACTTATTTCCGTGACGGGGTCATGTGGATGATGTATTTCCGTGACGGGGTCATGTAGATGACGTATTTCCGAAACGGGGTCATATGGATGACATATTTCCGAGATGGGATCATGTTGATGACGTATTTCCGCGACGGGGTCATGTGGATGGCATATTTCTGAAACGGGGTCATGTGGATGACGTATTTCCGCAACAGGGTCATGTGGATGACGTATTTCCGTGACGGGGTCATGTGGATGACGTATTTCCGAGACGGGGTCATGTGGATGACGTATTTGTAGGGTTCCTAGGCACACTCAAGTGGTTCCACAAGGCATCAACCATGCCAAACTAAAATTTTCCGATGCCGAGAAACCCTAAACTAGATCGTTAACTAGAGATTAGGCGAAACTACAAGCAACTAAATTGCTTTAGTACTAAGTGAATGGAAATACAACTTTTGAAGATCCGGTCCACCACTCCTTTAGCTCCATGATGACGTCCCTCCGCTGCATCCATCGGAATCCTGGACTCTCGTGGTGGTTTCATCGAATGAATGATCGGGCTAGGTCGATGACTTCGATGCCGAAGATGATCTACGTCGAGGCGACTCTAACTCGAGCTCCAACTTCACCAAGTCATGAAACTTGTGAAGAAAACACCCTATACTACATGGCAAGTGGTAGAGGATGAAGAAATAAGAAGTGGGTTCACTTTGGATTTTGATTTCTCACTTGGATTCATCACTTGTAATTTTCAAGTAAGCTTTCTTCACCTCTTGAAGAAGATGATGAAGAAGAAAGAAAAGGAATTCTTAATTAAAATAATTCAAGTGAATCTTATCATTTAGCAACCATGGGTGAGTTAACTTGTGCAGAGAATAAACTAGGGTTTAGGTTTAATGGTTAGGTTATGGCAAAAGACAAAATGGCAAAGACTTTCAAAGCATCATGAAGCTTCATGGATAAAACAAAGCATGCCTCCATTTTATTCTTTGCCAAAATGAATAAAGTAAATTAAATAAATAAATCAAACCCTAATCATTAACCTAATCATAGTTTAAAGTAAACACACACCCAAGTTTGCATGTATCATCAAACATGATACAAACTAGTGCACAAACATATATCATATATACAATGTGCACATTCAAGTGAGATAATCAATCTTAAGTGAACCAATACTAGTTAATGTAAAGTAATATATCAAATATATATAATTATACATTAAATCATTAAATCAACACTTGATTTAACGATCCGGTCATATCGCATATGACCGACTAATATCCAATGTATCGACTTATCGAATCAATCCTCGATTCGATAACTAGGTTATATCGCATACAACCAATCGATACATTCATCGCGAGAATAGAATACGGTATCACATACACGCATTATTCTCAGTCCCGCACATATCTCATATGAGCTCCTATTTCATTTCGCTTGAGCCAGGAAACCTCTGTGTAGGACTCTAAAGACTCGTCAATATGCCGGCAGCAGGTGATGATCATATCAAACACCCACAAGCCGCAAGCGGTCAGCTAAACGTAACGGCCACCCGGGTATTGAGCGATCAGAAGATCAACGAGCAAGCCCGCTCACACTCCTGTGAATCCAACCAGTAACACTTACCGTACAGTCCGGTCTCGTCGTCTGATATGTCGCATATCTCGCCTAGGGGTGGTAAACGTCAGACCCCAATAGCTCGATAAGTCGTGTCGATATGAGGTCTATAACAGTTCGAGAAACTACTGGTAACACTTACCGGTAAATCTTAGCAGCCCTGCCCAGGTATTTCCGGTTATAGCCAATCGAACACAGCGCAACATCAACTCCCTATACCGGGAGAGACGAATCCCCTCCTATCGCTCATTGCCTCCATGTGATTCGGGACTGTACCCAAAATCCACCATTTTGCACGCCCTCTTGGACGTGGTAAGGTGGAAATCAAAGCACAGTGGGAATCACACAAGACTCTATGACGATCTCGGGTCTATAGACTAACCTGTACCAGTATCACCAGAGAACTGCCATCTGACGTAAGGTATAATACCATCTGGGAGTTCTCGGCGAGTCCGTCCAGTGTACCCAGTCTCCACTGAGCACCCGTATATCATCTCTGATGTCAAACACCAATGGATATGGGATCATCCATCGCCCATCTGTATGGGTCGAGAAGGTATACGCTAGTCTACTCTGGTATATCGATGCCCCGTCTCGATACACCCACGACTAGGGACCTTGAAGGATGTACTTATGGACTACCATGTCCCCACTAGTATGATCCGCATCATAGTCCAGGTTGTCAAGTACACATCCTAAGGGCTTTACCAACATGTAACAGAGAGACAATCAGTGTACACGTTAAGGTAAAGAGCAACCAGATAGCATACTATCATATCGAGCAAGAAAATCATCCCTATATATGTCCAAGCATCCACTACAATATACATCCTATGTATAGTAATGGCCTCTAGGGCATACATATAACTATCAATCTCCCACTTGCACTAGGGCCATCTGATAGCAGTGGTTGTAGTATCTCATACTTAACCATCCCATAAAAGTCTCTCTCTCTGGGAAAAGGCCTTCGTGAGTGGATCCGCCGTGTTGTCCTCTGAGTCTACTCTCCTAACCTCGATCATCCTGGAGATCAACTATCTCCATGATCAGGTGATGCTGCCTCAGAATATATCTGGGTCACTGATGGGACCAGGGTTCCTGGGCCAAAGCCACACTTCCATTGTCACACAATGGTAGGAACCTAGTTCATCTTATGAACTAATATACACCCAGACAGCTTCTTTGGTAGCATCTTAAGTAGCGATGTATCCAGCCTTTATCGTCTAGTTAGCCACGGTATCTAGCTTGGAACTCTTCCAACATACCGTCCCTTTACTAAGGGTAAAGACAATGCCTGTGACTGACATTCAGTCATCCTTATCACCCTGGAACACTTCCAGTGATTCTCCCCGGGATCGATTGATACCATCTCACTACATCTAGTGAGAATCCTAACATCCATTTAAATCTATCTCATAGATCCAAAACCCAGGATTTAGTAGGTATCACTTTGATCCTATGTGGAGAATCATTGTGATAAGCGGAGATTGATTGAGCGTAGCATAGGAAACTCCTTCCCTATCAAGAGTATGTCATCCACGTACTCTACGAGGATCGTCACCATACTCCCTACTACCTTTTTGTTTATACAAGGTTCATCTACCATTTTGATGATGTCAAACTCTTTGACTAATCCATCAAAACAGATGTTCCAACTCCACGATGCCTGCTTTATCACATAAAACATCTTGCACACGTTTCCGCTGCTCCCACTGTCTACGAAGCCCTCTGACTGTGTACTTACAGACTCTCTTTTCTGAAACATCATTTTAGAAAAGCAGTCATGACACCCAACCACCAGATATCGTAGTCAAGGTATGTAGCCATGGCAAGTAGGATCCGGATGGACTTAAGCATAGCCACTGGAAAAGGTTTCATCATTATCCACGCCTGGTCGATGACGAAAACCTTTAACAAGTCTAGCTTTGAAAGTCTCAACTTTTCCATCTACACCAAGTAATCTTCTCAAGATATACTTGCTCCTGATGGGGATTTAACCCTTCAGATATAGCAACCAAAGTCCATACTTTATTGGTGTACATGGATTCCATCTCAGATCGCTAAGCATCCAGCCATTCTTACAGAGTCCATACTCTCGATGGCCAGCTCGAAACTAGTTGGGTCATCATCTCATGATGCAATCCTCGCTCCCACTGTCATAGAGAAACCGAAGTATCTCTCAGGTGGGTGAGGAACCCTACTAGATCGGCGGAGAGGCTGAGTTGGTAACTATTGAATCCTTTGGTTTTATCAAATCATCTGCTGTAGTTTGTATAGCTGGAACCTTTCCAGTTCTACATTACAGACCTTGCCTCGAGCTTGTCCGGATTTTGCTTTTAGACATAGCCCGGTCAACCTCAAATCTTAACAAGCTTAAGACATTGGCTCTTCCCATACCATATCTTATATGGAGTGGTAGGCTGTGATCTGATTCGAACCTAATTTCAATAGGTATGCAGCTTCTCAAGTGCATAACCCCCAAAAGGAAACAGGTAACTCAGTAGTACTCATCATAGAGCGCACCATATCGAATAGGGTGCAATTGCTCCGCCCCGATGTACCATCGTGCTATGGTGTATACGGAGGAGTAACACTGAGAGAGAATCTCATTCTCCTTTAGAATAGTCCAAGAGTTCCATGCACAAGTATTCTCCTCCCTGATCTTATCATAGGACATAATACTTATACCCGTATTCTGGTTCTCTACTTCTAACTTATATTCTGTGAATATCTCAAAAGGTTCGGACTTATGTTTCATCAGGAACATATGACTGAATCTAGAGAGATCATCAAAGAATGTAATGAAGTAAAAAGAACCGGTCTTGGTATGTGTAGACTAGGGACCTACATACATCTATATGTATCATCCCAAGAGTTCACTAACTCTTTCTCTGTTTCCAATAAACAGAGCTATGGTCATCTTATCTCTATGAAATGACTGGTAAGTTTCACAAGATGTAAATTCAAACTAATTTAAATATGCATCTAAATGTAACTTCAGCCAGTCGGGTCGCATTGATATGACCTAGTCTACAATACCTCAAGAAGGATTCGTTCATATCTGAACTCTTCCTCTTGTGTGTGTTCCGTATACTAAGAACTGTAGTTTGATTTAGAACATCAACACTTTTAGATAACGTGCCTGAACCGATCAACTTTTGATATAGGAAATGTTCAAAACATTATCCAACAATACAAAATTTTATCATTTCTTTACTAATAAAGAGACTGATATGATTTTGTATATCAGGTTCGGTATCTAATAACATTCGTTCAGAATCAGTGTATTTGGAATACAGGGTGACAGTGACCAACAGACTTGGCTGCAACACTTGCACCGTTTTCTGTCTCATGAAACTTATCACCCGTTCTCAGTTCTCTACCTTTCTGTAGCCCTATGTATCAGATTACATATCTGGGATCCTGATCAGGTATCTAATACCCAGGACGTAGAGGATACAGAGAAACAGTTCTTTGTAATGAACACACCCGAAGGAGATGCATCATATGCACTTTCTTCGTTTGGGCGGCACGGGAAATCTGGTATTCCCCAATTTCCTGCTCGGCCTTATAACAATTATAAGTTGGAGCGGGACCAACGTTCCCCAGCACAGTATAACAAGCGGGTTTGGTCAATAATCTGTTTTATTATCTTGATTAAGGCGTGATATGGTCGCTACCTGGAGAGAGAGAGAAGAAAACACTCAGCGTATGCTCTTGCAAGATTAGATTGGTTATATATTTTATCTAATCAGGATGGCTCCCACTGTTTTTATCAAATCTTCCTTCAAACCCTAAAAGGAAAGACTAGCCGGGATTAATTACACACTACAAGTTCGCCAATCTTTCAGCCAGGCCAGTATCGGTACTTTGAGGGAGGTCCCCCGTACTTTCGCACGAACCTAATTAATGTAAACCTCATTTTCCCAGAGGCGTAACCTCGTTAACACCTTTCTAGACACCTACTTGATCGGCTAATTGTAATGTGTAAAACTCTCCCAGGAGTAACTCTTACTCAAGTGGGTATCGGGATCCAACTATCTCATAGAAGGTATGCAATCTCATTGCAAATTTCAACACTTGAAATTCCCGATAATATTTTGCCCCAAGCACCCTATGACCTTGACGGAGGTCAACAAACCATAGGCTACTATTCAAGTTCAACCCGTCATTTCTTTATTGAATCAAACCCACCCGCACTACCCTTGACGGAGGTCAACAAGGTCGCACGACTACCCTAATCCAATCTGCATCATATGCATAAGCAGATAAATACTAGTTAGCTACCGCACACTACGCCTTAACGGAGGTCAACAAACGTAGCACGAATACTAACTAGGACTTATCTGAAATGAAGGAGGGCTACGACGGGTTTTTCTAAAAACCTATTGCGTAATGAACTTGATATCGTTGTAGAATCAAATGATTTTAAAATGGAGTGTTTTTTAGGATTTTCTAGTTTTGCTAAAGGGGTCACTCCCGGTGAAGGGATCGTCGGCCCTTTCCTCGTCGAATGAGGTGAGGGATATATCATATATATCACTGTGCAAAGCAAGAACTATAGAAGCAATCAAAAGACAAACCGAGTGTGTAGCATCTGCCAGTTATTGCTAAAGGGGTCACTCCCGGTGAAGGGATCGTCGGCCCTTTCCTCATCGAATAATGTGCAGGATATATCATATATACCACTGTGCAAAGCAAGAACTGTAGCTACCTGTTTTATTTTTGAAATTCGATTCCAAAACATCTTTAGGTTTCTTTTACTTTCATTAATCATATTAATGAAGTCCCATCATTTAAGTACATAAACATCACAGATAAATACGACGTACACTTATTCCATCCGCATTCGCCTCGATGTCCCCTCGTGCACCATTAGGTTAGGTGACTAACGGCAGAGCGGGGCAGGGCTAGCACAGGTGTAAAACATAAGTAACGTCTATATAATATATCATATATACTATATACAGCATCTATCACAACATATCAAATGATCACATCACAGATATCGCAGCAGAAGAAACATATGAAATATTGGATATACTAGGACGTCCGTATTTTCAATACGAGCCAGTATAAAACACGGATTCCACGGTCGCGATGAATAGCCAAACCCACACCCCTAGACCCCTACGAGAGCGGCAAGCAACCCTACCAATTCTAGAGTTAGGAGACCCGGACTCGACTCTTCGAGTTGGTCTCCCACTGGACTCCAGAACCCGATTACTTGTGCTCTCCTCCTTGGGTCTATCCTAGTGCGGAAAAATAAATAATATACAAAAGGTGACATCTTCCGCAACCTGGAAGTGCCCCAATAAAAGAATATTACATACAAGTTTTTACATGAAAGAAAATGAAAAACACTCATCTCACATAAAAAACCCCGGCTATTCAAACACGACGATCCAATATAACATATCCAGTAACACATAACATCATATGTCATCAACGTAAGTAAATATGTCCATCCCAATTGTCGTTGACATATAGCAACGAAACCGGCGATATCACATATTACACTTACGGTCACAGAAAAGAAAGTGTAAAACTACAACAGTTGGAATCCGCAAACTCTTTTAGACATCGCATGCCTAATCAAATGAATTCCTTAGACATCGCATGCTTAACAATTATAAACCCCGCATTTTAGTCTCATTATCGAAAACTCTTTTCAATATCAAGTCGGGAAATTCAACAAGATTCCCGACATCCTGATCGAATGCTCGTCGCAAACTTTAATAGGCAGCCGCACCCCCGATGCCGTCGACGAAGTGCACCAAGGCGGAACACCGCTGCCGCGAGCACCCGAACGGATGCTTTCGGCGACGGGGTTCTCCTACAGTCACTTGGTTGGGGCTATGGGGCGTGGCTATCTATTAAGTTTACTGGCGAGTATCCGCGTACGCTACGTGATTGCGACGGACTTTTGATCGCATCAAAATTCCGTGGCAACCGATCAAGTGAGACTAAACTGCTATGTTTATAACATTCATTCAGTTATCTCATAACTATTTGTGGATTCTAATTATTGTATCACATTCCAGATAAACAGAAAATGTTAAACTTTCCGATCGAACAGTCAAACACCCAAGTTTTCCCGAAACAGCTCAACACATGAAATAAGTTTAAAAAACATTCACTTCATGCCTCAGTACTAACGGTCCAGCCGTAGAAGGGTCAAGCCAACGCCTCACATGTGGCACGCCGTACTGCCCCAAACCCTAAGGTTCAAAGGGCAGTTAAAGACGGTCACATAATCGAGTTAAGGTTTGTTGTCTTCTAGAGGGTCCTTCGCGTTACTTGCACTACTTCGAACGTTCTTAAACTACGGAAAGATCCAACACTTGGAAATTTCTCGACAGGGGAAAAAGTGGGTATTTATATCCGGTCGAACTTTTCAACATGTTCTAAATTTACCCGGAAAAACAATAACGAAGTTAAAATTCCTGATCGAATCGAGGATTAAAAAATAAACCCCAGAATACTCAACACTTGAGTCAGATTAAAAATACACATAAAATAGTAACCACAGAGACAAGAATTACTGTGCAAAAAACCGTCCCTAATAAGCTTAACTTGCCGCGGAACCGCCGCGGAAGGTGGCTTATTGCCGCGGTTCCGCGGCCATCTTAAGAAATTGGGGGCTCGTTTTTCACCATAAATCTTAATTTTCCCTGCTGAATTTTTCAGGTATTTTTAATTCTGAAAAATCACAGATTTTAAAAAATGACCAGAGAGGGGTGTATTTTGTTGTATTTGGGTTCGATCGGGGTTTTAACTTCGTTAACGCATCACCTAATGCTGTAGCTAGGCTCTGATACCACTGTAGAGTTCCTAGGCACACTCAAGTGGTTCCACAAGGCATCAACCATGCCAAACTAAAATTTTCCGGTGCCGAGAAACCCTAAACTAGATCGTTAACTAGAGATTAGGCGAAACTACAAGCTACTAAACTGCTTTAGTACTAAGTGAATGGAAATACAACCTTTGTAGATCCGGTCCACCACTCCTTTAGCTCCGTGATGACGTCCCTCCACTGCAACCATCGGAATCCTGGACTCTCGCGGTGGTTTCATCGAAGAAATGATCGGGCTAGGTCGATGACTTCGATGCCGAAGATGATCTACGTCGAGGCGACTCTAACTCGAGCTCCAACTTCACCAAGTCATGAAACTTGTGAATAAAACACCCTATACTACATGGCAAGTGGTAGAGAATGAAGAAATAGGAAGTGGGTTCACTTTGGATTTTGATTTCTCACTTGGATTCATCACTTGTAATTTTCAAGTAAGCTTTCTTCACCTCTTGAAGAAGATGATGAAGAAGAAAGAAACGGAATTCTTAATTAAAATAATTCAAGTGAATCTTATCGTTTAGCAACTATGGGTGAGTAAACTTGTGTAGAGAATAAACTAGGGTTTAGGTTTAATGGTTAGGTTAAGGCAAAAGACAAAATGGCAAAGACTTTCAAAGCTTCATGAAGCTTCATGGATAAAACAAAGCATGCCTCCATTTTATTCTTTGCCAAAATGAATAAAGTAAATTAAATAAATAAATCAAACCCTAACCATTAACCTAATCATAGTTTAAAGTAAACACACACCCAAGTTTGCATGTATCATCAAAGATGATACAAACTAGTGCACAAACATATATCATATATACAATGTGCACATTCAAGTGAGATAATCAATCTTAAGTGAACCAATACTAGTTAATGTAAAGTAATATATCAAATATATATAATTATACATTAAATCATTAAATCAACACTTGATTTAACGATCCGGTCATACCGCATATGACCGACTAATATCCAATGTATCGACTTATCGAATCAATCCTCGATTCGATAACTAGGTTATATCGCATACAACCAATCGATACATTCATCGCGAGAATAGAATACGGTATCACATACACGCATTATTCTCGGTCCCGCACATATCTCATATGCGCTCTTATTTCGTTTCGCTTGAGCCAGGAAACCTCTGTGTAGGACTCTAAAGACTCGTTACTACGCCGGCAGCAGGTGATGATCATATCAAACACCCACAAGCCGCAAGCGGTCTGCTAAACGTAATGGCCACCCGGGTATTGAGAGATCAGAAGATCAACGAGCAAGCCCGCTCACACTCCTGTGAATCCAACCAGTAACACTTACCGTACAGTCCGGTCTCGTCGTCTGATATGTCGCATATCTCGCCTAGGGGTGGTAAACGTCAGACCCCAATAGCTCGATAAGTCGTGTCGATATGAGGTCTATAACAGTTCGAGAAACTACTGGTAACACTTACCAGTAAATCTCAACAACCCCGGCCAGGGATTTCCGGTTATAGCCAATCGAACACAGCGCAACATCAACTCCCTATACCGGGAGAGACGAATCCCCTCCTATTGCTCATTGCCTCCATGTGATTCGGGACTGTACCCAAAAACCACCGTTTTGCACGCCCTCTTGGACGTGGTAAGGTGGAAATCAAAGCACAGTGGGAATCACACAAGACTCTATGACGATCTCGGGTCTACAGACTAACCTGTACCAGTGTCACCAGAGAACTGCCATCTGACGTAAGGTATAATACCATCTGGGAGTTCTCGGCGAGTCCGTCCAGTGTACCCAGTCTCCACTGAGCACCCGTATATCATCTCTGATGTCAAACACCAATGGATATGGGATCATCCATCGCCCATCTGTATGGGTCGAGAAGGTATACGCTAGTCTACTCTGGTATATCGATGCCCCGTCTCGATACACCCACGACTAGGGACCTTAAAGGATGTACTTATGGACTACCATGTCCCCACTAGTATGATCCGCGTCATAGTCCAGGTTGTCAAGTACACATCCTAAGGGCTTTACCAACATGTAACAGAGAGACAATCAGTGTACACGTTAAGGTAAAGAGCAACCAGATAGCATACTATCATATCGAGCAAGAAAATCATCCCTATATATGTCCAAGCATCCACTACAATATACATCCTATATATAGTAATGGCCTCTAGGGCATATATATAACTAACAGTATTGTCTGTTGTAATGAGACGAATATCGAAGTGGTCTCCAGGTTGTCTGGGAATCGTTGAGAATTGGAGTAGGGGCTTTGCCGTAGCTCCAGGGCTGATTGCAGCGTCTGAATCCTGCTGGAATGGGAAGGAACGATGTTGATGATCTCTAAGCTATGCCTGAACCGTCGAGATTTGGCTTCGTTTTCTGATGGAGCCTAAGAAGGGAAGGTGTGATTCCTTCTTTGTTTACGCCCCTGGATTGTATACAGGGATTGATATGATATTACCTGTAGGGCATGAATTTCATCATCATTTTTATTATTATTTTCCGCGATGCTCTATCATTTTAGCTTTTATATCGTGAAGGTCACGATTGCCCAATCATTTTGGCTATTTTCGCGATGCCCAATCATTTCGGCTATTTATTTTATTTTTACTCGCTGCTTTTTATTGCGAGTTGCCCAATCATTTCGGCTATTTTGCATGCATACATTTTTACTTGCTGATTTTATTGCAAGTTGCCCCATCATTTTGACTATTTCGTATGCATGTATGGCTCGCTGGCTTTTTGCTGCAAGTTTGGAATTAAACACCGATTTCGGTATCAGCACCACAACAACTGGAATATTTCTAGGAGTGAATCATCATTTGCCTCTGTCGATGTCGAACAAAGGTGGCTTAGCAAACAGGGTTAGGACCCTGTCGACTAAGGCTTTCGACTTCATGAGCCGTAAGGGTCTCATAAAGTTTTTTCTCCCTGCGAGTCGTAAGGATCTCGTAGGTGTGTTTTCTCCTTAGGAATCGTGAGGATTCCTAAGTGCATGATCTCTTATAAGTCATAAGGATCTTACAAGAGTGTTTTCTTCTTATAAATCGAGAGGACTTACAAGGGCTGTTCACCGTGTAGACATGTCCCTAGTCACGGATGGGACTTTGTTAGGGAAATGTTTATTCACATCCGTGGATTGTATACAAGGATCAGCATTGAGCCGCTTGTAGGGCAGTATTGGAGGTTGTAGTGGCTGCTTAAGAATAGGTTCAGATCCCTGTAGCTTAAGACTTTTGAATCTTATGAGCCGTGAGGGTCCTATAAGTGGGTTCTCCTTACGAGTCGTGAAGATCTCGCAAGTGTAATTTCTCCTTAGGAATCGTGGGGATCTCTAAGTGTGTTGCTCCCTTGTGAGTCGTAAGGATCTCACGCAGACGGTTTCTCCTTACAAAGTCGATAGGACCTTGCAAGTGTCTTTTAACGAGATTGCGCCCTTTCGGGTTTTCACAAAACTCGTCAGTAGCCCTGCTGTTTTTACTCATGGAGCCCTTTCGGGTTTTCATCCGTGCCCTTTTTACTTATAGACATACCGTTTTTTTTATTCTCTTTTTTCTCTCTCTTTTTTGTGTCGGCCTTGGGATGCTCCAGTCCACAGTAGTTTATCAACGTCTTGCTGAACAGCTAGTTTTAGGACATAGTGGTCCATCGTTAGTTTAAGGACGTTTTGGTCCGTTGTTAGTTTAAGGACGTTTCGGTCCGCTGTTAGTTTAAGGAAGTTTCGGTCCGCTGTTAGTTTAAGGACGTTTCGGTCCGTTATTAGTTTAAGGACGTTTCGTTCCGTTAGCCGGTTACTACTTATAGAGTTTGGGCTTAGGAAGATAGCGAGCGGGCATAGTCGTCGTCATCTAGCATTGACCTAGGCCATGACTCGTCAGGCGTAGTACTTTTTTAGGAAGCGACCATTTATTGGCCTGAAGGGTCTTTCACCATAGATGTCCATGAGTAGATAGGCCCCACCCTGGTAAACCTTGTCTATAATATACGGGTCTTCATAGTTCGGCTCGAATTTCCCCCGTTTGGCACGATTGGGGATCATAGGACTTTTGACCACTAGTACGAGTTCCCCTTGGCAGAATGTTCTTGGCCTAGTCAATCTTTCGTATGAGCTCGTCATCTTTGTTTTATAAGCCTCCAGATTTTGTTGCGCCATGAGCCGAGTTTCATCAAGGGAATCAAGCTCCTCAAGCCGAAGGTGAGTATTCTCTTCGTCCGTTAGCTTATAATGAACTGCTATTCGTAAAGAGGATAACTCTATCTTAAGGGGGAGTACTGCCTCTATACCGAATACCAATGCGTACGGCGTTGTGTTAGTGGCCGTTTTGAACGTAGTTCGATACGCCCAGAAAGCTTCATGCAGTCATTCATGCCAGTCCTTCTTATTTCGAGAAACCGTCTTTTTCATGACCTTCGTCAAGGTCTTGTTAAAAGCCTCAGCTAGACCGTTAGCTCGGGGGTTATAGACCGAGGAGTATCTCCAGTCTATGTTATGCTGTTGTGCGAAGCGGCTGATCTTGTGGCTTCTATAGGCTGGCTCGTTATCGGAGATGATCCGTCGTGGAGTTCCAAACCGATAAATGACGTGTGTCTTGAAGAAATGGAGGATATTCTCCGTCTTCACTTCCCTTAGCTGTACTGCTTCTGCCCATTTGGAGAAGTAATCAGTTGTCGCCAAAATGAATCGATGTCCTCTGGACGATGCTGGTTCGATGGGGCCAATTATGTCAGTCCCCCACATTTCGAACGGCGAGCTAGCCACTGTTGGATGTAGCAGATTTAGATGTTGATGGATAAAATCCCCATGAATCTGGCACGAATGGTATTGCTTCGCGTATTCGAGGCAATCTTGGATCATCGTGGGCCAATAATAACCCATCCGTTTGATCTTCAGCTTCATCTTCGGCCCCGGCTTGGTGAGAACCGTAGAGCCCGTCGTGAGTTTCTTGGACGACTCTTCTTGCCTCTTCAGGTCCCAAGCATCTTATCTATAGAGAATCAAATGATCTCTTATACAGGGTATCATTGACGAAAGCAAAAGGCAGAGCTCGTTTTATAAGCTGATGTCTTGAGGACGCATCTTCAGGTGTCCGACGGGTTTTGAAATAATCTATAAAGACTTCTTTCCGATCCGTAACCTTTTCCTGGTCTTTTATTTACAGACTCATTTGCTCGGTCGCCCCCTTTTCCTCGGATGACTCTGGAGAAATTTCTGCCGGTGCAAGAACCCAACAACTTTGCACAACGATCCTCACGTCATCGAGGTTTTCGTCAGCCAGTTCTTTAGCGAGCTTGGCTAATGCATCCGTTTTGCTATTTTCCGCACGCGGTATGCTTTCCAAGGTGTAGGAAGGAATTTGAGTCAGCAGTCGCAGTACTCTCTCGCCGTACTTCACCAGCTCTGACTTGCACATTTGGTAGTCGCCATTTATTTGACTAATAACTAGTTGGGAGTCTCCGTATATGAGCAGGTTTTCAATTCCCATGTCGATGGTGATCTCGAGACCTGCTATCAAAGCTTCATACTCAGCTTCGTTGTTCGTCCTCGGCTCTGTTAAGGAGAAGGAAAAGTGCATTATCCCACCTAGTAGAGTCATGAAGATAAGGCATGCCCCTGATTTGATTATGGGGGTGCTTTGTTTGCGCTTCTTTATGGTAGATGCTCCATCAAAGTAGAGTTCCCGCCGGGCATCGCCCCCGTCGATCCTGTCAAACGTATGTTCGTCTGGCAGCTCGCAATTCAAAGGAGAGTCAGCAGATATCGGATGCTCAGCGAGGAAGTCGGCGATGGCCTGGCCTTTCACTGCCTTGAGAGGACGATAAGTTATCGAGAACTCCATCAATAGCAGGGCCCATTTAGCGAGCCACCCCGTCAATATGGCCTTTGACATAAAATATTTGAGAGGATCCACCTTTGATATGAGATGGACCTCATGTGCCAACGCATAGTGTCTGAGCTTCGTTATTGCGAAGATCAACGCCAGGAAGTGTTTTTCAATAAGGGAGTAATTTCTTTCTGCCCCCAGGAGAACTCGACTCAGATAGTAGAGGGCTCTCTCCTTCACTTGGTCGTTCTCTTGTGCCCATAATACGCCTAAGGAACCTTCGAGGGCGGTTGTATACAGAATAAGAGGCTCTCCTTTAACGGGGACGGCCAGTACTGGCGGATTCTGCAGGTATTGCTTGATTTCGTCCAATGCGCTTTGGCATTTGTGATCCCAGACGAACGGAGTTCCCTTCTTCATTAGGTGATTGTAGAGGCGACACTTTTCGGAAAGATTGGCTATGAATCGCCGGATATATGCGAGCTTTCCTTGGAGAGACCGCAATTGCTTGAGAGTCCTTGGAGGAGGCATTTCCATAATCGCCTTGATCTTTGACGGATCTATCTCGATACCTCGGTGTCCGACGATGAATCCCAGGAATTTTCCTGAAGATACTCCGAACGCGCATTTGAAAGGATTCATCTTCAAGTTGTATTGCCGGAGACCCTGAAACACGATCTTCAGATGCTCTAAATGTTCCTCGTATGATTTGCTTTTAACTACAAGGTCATTGATATAGCATTCGACGATTTCATGTATGAGGTCATCGAAGATTTTCATCATGGCCCTCTGATAGGTGGCACCGGCGTTCTTCAAACCGAAAGGCATCACCTTATAGCAGAATATGCCCAAAGGGGTTCGGAAAGCGGTGTGCTTTTGGTCCTCGGGATGCATCTTTATCTCATTATATCCTGATGAGCCATCCATGAAGGAGAAAACTTCATGAGTGGACGTATTGTCTATCATCAGCTCGGTGACCGGTACTGGAAAGTCGTCTTTCGGGCAGGCTTTATTGAGATCGCGAAAATCCACACATATGCGTACCGTTCCATTTTTCTTCATCACTAGGACGATGTTGGCGATCCAGTCAGGGTACTGAACCTCTTGGATGAAACCGGAGTCGATTAGTTTCTTGACCTTGGCATTGATGCTCATCTCAAGCTCGAGCCGCATTCCTCTCAGCGATTGTTTGATCGGCTTGACGTCCGGGGATATCGCCAATTTGTGCACAGCAATCTCTGGATCTAATCCTAGCATCTCGGAATAGTTCCATGCGAAGCAATCTTTATGCTACATGAGCACGTCCTTTAGCATAGCCACCCTTTCTTCAGACAACAGCTCACTGACGAACGTCAGCCGCGGGTCACTTGCCGTCCCCAAATCAATTTTCTTGAGCTTATCTGCAGTGTTATGTATTCTATCTTCCAGCTTTTTTAGCACCGGTGGAAATTCTGAGATTACCTCGTCACCATCGTTTTCGAAGCACCAGGAAAGGTCATCCATATTCTCGGGCTCTTCTTCTGACAGCGTTATCACGTGATTGGTACGAGCTCGCTTCCAAGATCGATGTTGATCCGGCTCTACTCTCATGGCTTTGGGTTCGTGTTTCTGCGGCAGGGTTACCTTCCAGCTGCTGGATAGAGTGAACCTACCTTGTTGATATTGGTCTTCGACCCAGTTCTTGAATGTGAATCAATCTTCGAGAGGATGTCCTATTGCCCTGTGATAGGAGCAATAGTCTGGGTGAGAGACTTCACCTACTTGCTCGGGGTGCTTAGACTCCGGGAGGGTAATCATTTGATGTTTTATGGCACGATCAAGTATCTTCTGTGTTTTATCCTGGGGAAAAGAGTATGCTCGACCCATTTTCTTCATAAGAGATGAATCTGGACTGCTCGATTCCTGATCGCGTGGCTACTTGGACCCGCTTTGTCGCTGTCGAACGCCTTTTCCATTCTTTGGTTTATTTCTGCCTCTGCGTCAGGCCTTTTGTACAATGGGTTGACAAGGAGGAGCATTTTCATTTTTCACAGCCTGTTGAAGGAGGCGTTGCGTCCTGGCTTTCTCGTAGATGGTCATTTCACGATTATGGTCGTCTCGAACCTTTTGACCTGCTTCCCTTATAAGCCTGTCCATTTGTTCTTCGAACGATGGACTGGGCATTCTCACGGCGGGAGCTCTTTCTGGTTCAGGATTAGCATCTTCCCATAGAGCATCTGCTTCTTCATCAAAGTCATGTATGACGTAGCAGTCACGGAGTAGCTCCTGTTTCTTAGATTGAACATATCCAAGCCCGATTGTTTCCATTCTCCCGTTGGGCAACTTTCGTTGTGTTCCGGGAACGTTCTAGATCCTGTTATAGAACCGTGCTTGTCGCGCGGTTTACTTAAGGGGTACACCTTGGCGTCTCAAGAGTCTCTTTAATCCGTCCGTGTAATATCTGGGCAAATGGATAGGTTGGAGCCTGTCAAGTGTAGAATCCGCGCCATGCCAGATTTCTTTCTCCACTTTGGTCTCCCCGGATCGGTAGAATAGGATCGCCTTTTCACATTTTCGTGTGGGAGGGACGTAGAATGTCTGCAGTTCTCCCACACTATAGGTATCTAGCGTATCTAGTTCTTTATGATGCTTGGGCGGAACCATGACAACTTGCAAACTTTGCTCTTTATCTGCGAAGGTTTGTATGGATGGCCGAGCAGAGAATAGCATTGACCTCATCTTCCGAGTCGCTGCCGAAGATCAACATAGGAGTGGACGATCCCGGCTTGTTGTAGTGGGGCGGCCCTGAATAAACTTTCTCTTCTTCCTCCTCGGTACCACTCCTGAAGACCGGAATAGTGGTGATAGCTTTGTTCTTCGGTTTGTGACATCTTTCCGTGTCCTCAAAATCTGGTAAGAAGTATTTTGCATCTTCGTATTTCTGGACTTCGTTCACGGAGAACGGTTTTAGTCCCCATGTCACAGTGTACTCGAGACCATCTTTGAAATACTTCATACACTGATGTTGTGTAGAGGGGATGATGTTGTACTCGTATAACCAGGACCGGCCGAGCAAAGCATTGTAGTATGTCTTGGCGTCAATAACGTGAAACTTAATGTCCGTGACAAGCAGCCCAAAGCGTAGTGTCAATATTACAGACCCAAGCATCCGTGATGACTGGGAGTCAAATCCGTAGATGGTGATTTTATTGCGAGCGAGGTGTTGAACGCTCATGCAGAATTCCTTTAACACTCTTATGTTAAGGAGATTGACGGAGGACCTATAGTCGACCAGAATTTTACCTATCTTGATGTCATGACAGTATCCGGAGACATATAGGGGACGGTTGTGCTCGCATGTCCCAAGGAGGAGGTCTTCATCACCGAAGGTGATATCGGCTGTGTATACTTCTTCCAGCTCATCCTTCATCTTTTCTTCGGCGAGGAAAGCTTGGAATTGCTCGGGCTTTCTCTGTCCTCCTTCTCTTTTGAGCATTTGACATTTAGGGGGCCATTGCGGCGGGCACCCAGGTAGTTATCGTCCTTTGTGGCTTGACAGGACGGTTCTCATCTTGCTGAACTTTCACTTTCTTTTGTCGGCGAAGATTACCCTGATCAATTACTGAGTCCTGAACCCGTCGCCAGACTTTGTAAATTTTGGAAGACAGCCACTGAGGGGATTGCTCCGGCTTTTTTTCTGTAACATTCTCCATGGATGGAGATCTTTTCAGTACGGCGGTAGGAGAGTTCCGCGCACCTTGTTCAGCAATTCAAAACTGTTCCCGGTTGGAACAGCAGCACTGACTTCCACCGTTGGGGCTGGTGGAGTTAACCCAGAGGGGGAGTTGCCCCCAGCTTTTCTTACTCGGCGCCGGTGGCGACGTCGAGCGTGTCGAGCCGTTGGGATTGTTTCAGCTTGAGGGGTGACTTTGTCATTCCCCCTGTTCTGGTGAGGCGCTGCTGGTACCAGCCTCTTGAAGACCGACATCCGTCGAGCAGTAGTGTCTAACCTGTCAAATACAGACCTTTGGGCGGGGGAAATAGCTTTGAGGACTTCTACTGGAGCGGGAGCCGGAACAGTCAGTCTTATGAAGACCGACCCTTTGGCAGGAGAAGCCGCCTTGACGACTTCGGGAGCAGGGATGGCTATCTTCTTCGGAATAACCTTTTCTGGAATTGCAGGCTTCATCATGGGCCCACATGAACTTTGGCCCAATCTGGCGAAGACTGAGGCGCCGAAGCTGGACGACCCGTTGAGAGGGGCCGCAGTAGTAGTAAGTTGATCGAAGACCGACTTCTTTGGGGCTTCTTGCGGCAACATCGGGGCATTGAAGCTCATGGGTGGGATCATAGTCCTAAAGAACAGCCCAGTGGTGGCCTGAGTTACTTGGTCCACCGGCATCGTGAACAGGGAGGCAGCTTGAGGTCCGTAAGCTATGCCTCCAGATGAGGCGGAATGCGAGTTGCAGTTACAGCTGGAACACTTCGTGCAAGTAAATGCCATTGATGTTTCGTTTTCTGCACCAAGCAAGAAACCAAATCTTAGTACCTCGAACCCAAGGGCAACCATATCAAACCGCGATTCGTTCGTGAACACGACACACGAAGTGTGGAGTGGAAAGTGGAAAATGTCCCACCGGGCGTGCCAGAATCTATTCCCCGTCGAAAGATGCGGACGAAGACGCGATAAACGTCTTGCCTGAATTTCGGGGCAGATGCTAATTGGTGCTATCCGTCCACCTCTCCGAAGATGCCAAGTTGATTTATGACACCATGTATCGAAGGTTTAAACGGGTGCGGCCGATGTAGCAGACAGATTCCCCCTCGTTGAGGGGTTTTTTATTGTGGGGACGCTCTTCCCTGCAGGTGTAAGCCCCTGCAGTTAATTACGCTACCGCATCACGGTAACAACTTTCTCCTTCTCCAGATGGTCACTTCGTGTCGTGTGTGTTTGTTTAGTTTTCGGTTGCCCGTGGATTGTATACGGAGACTAATTTATGTTGTCGCCCGTAGGGCGTGGATTAGTCCAAATCCGTATCTTCTTAGATTTGGGTTTGGGGGTTGGGTTTAAGGATACGTTAGCCTCATTTGGGACTAAGTTCAACTTAAACGTATGTTAAGGATACGTTAGTCTCATTTTAGACTAAGGTCAACTTAACGGGATCGTTTAGATCCAACAAAAAAGCATTTGGACTCTATTGTTTAGTTTAGGGACATTGCGGTCGATTAGTTTAAGGACATTACGGTCCAATGTTAATTTAGGGACATCTCGGTCCAGGTTAAGGACATCGTAGTCCATGGGTTTAAAGGGACCCTACAATCCGAGGTTAGGGACATCGTAGTCCATGAATTTAAGGACCCCATAGTCCGTAGTTTAAAAATATCGTAGTCTATGAAGTTTAAGGACATCGTAGTCCATGAGTTTAAAGACCCTACATTCCGGGAAATGTGTGGTTGTCAGGACCCGTCACCTCTCTGAAGACGTTGAAGGATTACAACGACAGATATCAGAGGAGTAAAGAGATGTACCCTTGAACCGGTGTGAATTGGTTGAAAGATCTATAGTCCAATTTAGAATTAAGATCGGTTAAATATTTATGAGCAGACGGGCTCAATTAAATATAAGTTGAGGACTTATGGCCAATCTTGGGCTAAGTCCAATCAGATTAAATGTTCAACATTTTATTTAGGGCTGCTGAGCTTTTATTTGGGCTTGGCCTTTTTAATAATCTTGACAAAAATTTTATCTTGTATTGAATGCAGAGCTTTCATCAGAGCTCTGCGCTTTATTAAAGAACAATTTTTGTTCTGACGGCGCAACACGTGGCGCGCCAGGCGCTTTGCGCCAATTAAAGAGCGCGGTACGCTTCTGTCAAGTAGCGCACACGTGGAGGACACGTGTCGCGCTTGGCGCTAAGCGCCAGAAAGTGAGCGCATTGCGCCAGTTTCTGAGCGCTAAGCGCTAGTTTATGAGCGCATTGCGCTAGTTTAGTGGCGCACACGTGAGTGACACGTGACGCGCTTGGCGCTGAGCGCCAGCCCATGAGTGCAGTGCGCTATTTCAGAAGCGCAAAGCGCAAATTGCATACGTGGTTGACACGTTGCGCATTTTGGCGCTGAGCGCCGGTCCAGAGAGCGCAGAAGCGCTGTTCGAGAGTGCAAGGCACATTTCAATAACGCAAAGCACATTTCAATAGCGCAAAGCGTATTTGATCAAATTTATGATCTGTGAAAAAATTTATGTTCTTTTAAAAGAGACTCTGTCTCAAGATTCAAGAACAACAGTTCTTATTTTTGAAAGGCTTTGCCTTTATAAATCAATGATCTGTGAATGAAGTAAATACTTCTTTGTTATGTGATGAGATCTTTTGATCTCTTTTATGAAAGACCTTGGTCTTTGTAGATCTATAATCTTTTTTAAGAAGATAATTCTTCTCTTTAATTATGAGATGAATCCATCTCTTTGTTCATCATCATTTTTACCTTGAAGAAAAGTCTTCTTTCGCTGAGAGCTTGCTCTTCTTTTTTTGAGTTTTCTCAAAGTTTATAGGGGGGTTTCTCTATATCAGACTTGAAATCTTATGGCCTTTATATATGGCAAGTTGATTTATTAAATCAGTTAAAGAGATCTTTCTCTGATTGATTTGGGGATTTTTCCCCACCATTGGATCTTTGATCCTAGGGCTTCTATTTTACAGAAGGCAATCTTCTTGTTTTTAAAAAAATTAGAAAGATCTTTCCATAACAGGATTTTAATTCTGATTAATTAATGATTTATCATTATTATTAGATCTTTTGATCTAACGGTGGGGAATTTTATAATTCCAGCGCTGGCGCACCCGTGCTTTGCACGTAGTGCGCTGCTCAGAGCGCAGTGCACTTTGCGCAAGCGCACTTACGTTTGACACATGGCGCGCAGCGCAGAGCGCAGCGCTAGCGCATCCGTGTTTGACATGTGGCGCGCAGCGCGCCTAGCGCTAGCGCACACATGGTGCACTGCCTAGGGCGCAGCGCACCTAGCGCTAGCGCATCCGTGTTTGACACGTGGTGCGCGGCGCGCCTAGCGCTGGATCTAAAGCGTTGCTTCAATTTTTGAATTTTAAATTTCAAAACAGAGCTTATCTCTGATTGGGGGTGCACTGCCTAGGGCGCAGCACACCTGGCGCTAGCGAATCCGTGTTTGACACGTGGCTCACAGCACGCCTAGCGCTGGATCTGAAGCGTTGCTTTAATTTTTGAATTTTAAATTTCAAAATAGAGCTTTACTCTGATTGGGGGAAACAGAAGCATCGCTTCATTTCAAATCTCGGAATTTGAATAGATCTTTACTCTGATTGGGGGAACAACATCCTTGCGGGGGCCGCTGAACATATAGGTATGTGTGACTTGACTGGCCCGTAAAGAATCCGCCACGACCACTACGAATATGTCTAAGGGCTGATGTATTATTATGAATTCGCCTTGGCCTCTAAACAACCGTACGTGGAATAACGGTCGTTCTTAGTGCTCGACTAATTTCTAACAAGGAGCCGATCATTCGGCGCATCTCTTGAACACTTGCCTCCATCCTAGCTATATGATCAATATAGGGTGGATCAATTTGTTCATGAGAAGTAGGCGTACTACCCAAATTTGTCCCTGTTTCAAACGAGCCCGCTCCAATCTCATCTCTAACAGCGGTCGTCTGAGTCCCCATAGTCATTGATGACATAGTGGCTGGAGTAAGAAACATGATTGATAAAGATATTGCAATCGAATCACAAGATACATGGAATCAAGGAAAGAAGTACGAACAAATATCTTCTAAGGTTAGTTAGGCTGAGTATGATAACGTAAATATGCCGTGGAACATACGTACAGTACTGCACTCATCCTTAATCACCTACTCCATCAAACCAAAGGTCATCCTAAATCACGGACTCACGTCAACTTATCTTAATTCACTACTCGATTCCGTAAGGTTAATCCTAAGCTCTGATACCAACTTTGTCATGACCCAAAGTTAGGATATGACCGGCACTTAGATTATATAATATCTAAAGGTATATACACAACCCGAGTAAGCCAAAAAACCAAGATCAAAATCCATTTTGCGGAATTTTTATAAAATTTTAGTTTTTAAGTAAAAATCACAGTTTTATGTAATTAAGATCCTAACAGTAACTCACTAGCGAATTCATAATAAAAGCAATTACAAAATGTTAAGTTTGGTTGCATCCCGAGTTGGGATCAACAATATCAATAGCAGAAATAAATATCCAAAACGTATATGACATCAATAAGAATTTCAGACATAAGTAAAAGAAATAACAATTTATAGAACTAAACGATCTCATCTGTCAATTAATATACATACAACCCTTTCTCACTCTAAGTCACAATATAAGGTCTGATGGAGACTTTCTAAATCCAAAATACAATACCAAAAGAGAAGGTTACTACATATGTAACTCACCTATCAAAAGATGCGATAAAAGCTGAAAAAGTGGATCTGCACTGCTGTTAACCATCCACTCTACTCCTGCAAAAAACTGTGGCACAACGGGGGTGAGTTGCCAACTCCATGAATAAAACTAACATGTAACGGCTGATAATGTAAATATGACGGACCATAACTAACTGTAATATGGATAATTATGATGCATGGTAGCATGTGGAAAACATGAATCCGTACTACTAATTACATAACCAAAACCGAAATCTCATCATTTATTTCCAAATAAAGTTCATCTTTCCGTGTCCATCATCGACACAAATCTTCCATTCTCTCAGGCATCATTCCTCGAACGATCCTGTAATCAATAACACCGGTCGATATCATCTAGATATCCACCGTGTTTCACAACTATCTCCGGTATCGAGTATCCTCGTTAGGCTCCCCGCCTATCATGCGGCTATCCTGCCCCTCGGTCTCAACCGGGTCCACCATGTATCCAACTGTATACCCCCCGACTCAGTCTGGATAACTTATAATTCCGCAACCGTATGACCCTCAACTCGGTTCGGAATAAAAACCGAATCATAAAAACCGAATCATGGTGGACATGTCACATCAATTATGAAAAATCACTGGATTTATGCAATAGTATAGGAAAGCTCAAAACCATAAATCCTCAATAATAAAATTTTCTCTTATATCAACTTCGAACATTTAAATACGAAACATGCTGTTATTTATGCAAGGTACTACTATTAATGATGTTTAAGGTATGATAGAATCATACTTAACAAGATAATTATTTAGTGTAAAAGTGACATATTAATATCGACGAGATATAGTGTAACATGTAAAGGTGTGCACATGAGGCATAACTCGTCGATAATTGTGCAGTGTTCTAACAACTATTAACATGATGATATATAGGTATATATGAATGCATGTTTTTAACTTCGCATATAAAGTCAATCTTTCAATTTAACAAAATACGGCGTATCACGCCATCTTTACACAATCCACCGGTAGATATTTAGTCTACTCACCGGAATAAACTGTACTACTCAGAAATTGCCAATCCTTTTCCTTTCCTTGCGGCCTCCGAAATTCCCGTATTTGAATCTAACATCAAGATTTAACTTGTATAAGAAAACGGCTACATTCCGACACGGCAAAATCATGAAAACACAAGTTATACGTACTAACTACACTACGTACGATTATTGCAAACCATCTAATGCTTATCTTAACTGAATTTTTACCCAAACGCTGTTTTGTAACAGAAAACAGATCGCGTTCCGTTTTAACCTTGTCGTATTGTAAATTTTTTATTCCTTTTCCGATATTAGTTTCCAGATTTCAATTACAGTTAAACTATTTTAATTAAACAATACCAAATTATCCTAGCAATGATACAAAGACCTACCCAAAAACCCAAAACCCCAAAGCCTACCACAAATCCGGCGACGCCGGAATTCTATTGTTGGTCGCCGGCCAAAATCCGAGCCCTTGGGTTCGTGCTCCTATGGTTTGTTTTAGGCCCAACATACAACATTTTGGCACTGTTTGGTTAAGCTGATGTTTATCTAAACTATAGCAGATTACTACAGCGTTCAGTTTTGCCTAAAATACGATATCATAGACATTTTGATTTTTAAATTTTTAGACTAGCTACAGAATTAATTCCTATAGTGAGTGAGGATGTTACCTACAAGGATATCGTTGGAAGAATTCTCTCTAAGATTCACAAGCTCCTAGTCCTAACTTGATGGTGAAAAAATCCTAGACTTAGCTCTTTTCTTCTCCTTTCTCTTGTTCTCCTTTGTTTTGTTTTGGTTTTCTTTTCTTCTTTCTTTTATATTTTTCAGGTTTTAATTTAGCTACCGATCTAAACATAAGATCTATATAAGAAAAGGGAAGGGTGAGGTGTAGGAGTAGGTGTCAATCCACAAGGTGTGCCATCCTCATGCAAGGAGGAGGTGTGGGGTGTGTGTTGTGTATGAGAGTAGGAGGTGTCAATATTTTATCATTTCTAATTTGATTTATCTTGATAAATTTCTGAACTAAATCTTATCTAATCTCTTTTCTACTTACACCCTTAACAAATTCCAATTTGCATAAATTCCTAAACTTTACATAACAACCCCTCACAACTTATGTTATTATATAACACCATTTTAATTAAAATGAAGCTAAATTTTACATTAAAACCCTTATAATTTATTTATGTTACATATTAAAATTTTAATTTAATTTGTTTTACATACTATTTATGAAAATGTCTTATTTGGTTTTAATAACTTTTTAATTTAACATTTTATTATTTAATTTATTAATTTTATTTATTTCTAAATTTTCAGAATGTTACACTTGGGGATTTTGCCCTTTGTCAACAATCTCCGGTACGGGACGCGGTTTCAACATCCTTTCGATGATTTCGGGTTCAAGTGGGCTTTTCCACCTGACTGCCGGACATGCATGTAGTTCTTTTAGCATTCTTTTGGTTTTAGTTGAAAGAACGACTTCCCATGGAGTTTCTTCCACGAGCGAGCATGATGCCCCCGGCGCATCCACTTTTTTGGGAGTGTGCTTCTGTGGTGGGTTCACCCTCCAGTTCTCAGACAGCTCGAACTTCCTCTATTGATACTGGTCCTTGACCCAGTTCTTGAAGATGTAGTAATCCTCAATTGGGTGGCTTACCATTCTGTGATAGGAGCTGTAGTTGGGGTTGTTGACGTTGTTGGGTTGCGGTGGACGCCGTAGGTCTGGCTATGTGATGAGTTTGTTACGCATTGCCAACTCAAATAGTCTCCTTGTCTTATCACGGGGAAACGAGTAAGCGCGTCCTAGCCTTTCTTCCAAGGATAGGCGTATACGTATGTTTCTTTGGTGAGCAGCCGGTTTTGGGCCACTCGGTTGTTGTTGGGTGTTAGCAACGAAGGTCGCTTTCCCTTTACCCTTGACATTTCAAGGGTCCTTACTTGAGGAGGAAGGCCTGTGTCCCATCTAGTCCATTTGGGCCAGTTTATCGATCAGAACCTAGAAGGTTGTTGGTTTGAAGAACGTCATGAACTGGGACACAGTTGTTTGAAGATCAAGGGTCCCAATGAACATGCCCACGGCGGAGGATTCTTCGATGCGCTGTTCACACTTTGACCATAGGTTCCACAACCGGATCGCATATTGGACCCAGGTTTCTCCTTACTTTTCCCTGGCATTGATTAATGCTGTGATCGGGGTGCGCTCGCTTGCGCTGGCAAACCGCTGTGTGAATAGCGGTTCTATCTCTGTAAATGTTCTCACGGACTCATTTAGAAGCTCCGAATGCCAATCAAATGCCGTCTCTGACAAGCTGCCAACGAAATGGCGAAGCAACGGTTTGTCGTCGCCTCCAGTATTGCTGCATAGAGCTCTGAACTGCGCGACGTGCTGATATGGGTTGCTTGTCCCCTTGTACACATGGAACTTGGGAATCGTATATCCCGGCGGGTATTTAATTTAGTGATACCAGTCTGGATACGGTCGCCCAGTTCTGATGATTTGACCTGCGGCTTCATTAGCTTGATGAGCTCGTATTTGTTAAGTGATATAATCATCAAGAGCAGCCTTGGAGATCGTTTCCTCCTTGGCTACCGATAAGGCCGGAAGAGAATTTGATGTTTCCCCTCTGTAATCCTCAATGATTATCAGCGGATCCTCGGCCGGGGGTTCTGGCTGGATCATCATCCCAACCATGTTTTGGAAAAATAGAGCCATCTGTTTTATGTTAGCAGCCTGCTCAGCAGCTTCCTTGCCTTTTCTTTCAAGCACCCTTCACAGGAACTCTGTATCGGTCTTTTCTTCTGGCGTTGTTCGGCTATTGTGTTCGTGCTTTCTTTCTGCCCGGTAAGTGCTGCCATTTTGGTCAGCATTTCCTGGAGCTTTTGTTTTTGCTCTTGAGCTTTTGTCAGCGACCGAGTTTGCGGCCGGTGACCTACGGAAACACGGCTTTCTTCTTTTCTGGAAGCCATGTAGACCATATATACGATCATGCCCCCAGACTTGGGGTGTTTGGGTCTATCACCTTTGGGATTTGCTGCCGGCGGTTGGATTTTCTTTGTCCTCGTCCTTTTGTGGGAGGTCGAAGTTGAAGGAGCCATTGTAATAGGCACATGTGCAGAAGAATTCCTTCACTGTATGATAGGGGGAGAATCTTTCTCTTGCCAAGCTTTTGATTTCTTCGGTCGACGGGAGTAGTTTTGATTAATCATGGAGTCCTGGACTTTTCACCTGACCCCATGAATTTATGAGGAGAACCATTGATGGGGGCGCTCCATCTTTGCATGTACTGTGGTTTCTACATGCGGGGGTGATTTCTTTAGCACCGCCATTGGAGAGTTCTTGTGTACACTCCTGAGTAGATCAAAGATGTTCCTAGTTGGAACAGCAGTGCCAACTTTCACTATTGGAGCCGGTGGGGTAAGTCCAGAGGGGGAGTTGCCCCCAGCTTTCCTCACTTGGCTCCAGTGACGACGTCGAGCGTGTCTTCCAGACGGGTCTGCCTCAGATTTAGATGCGGCTTCTTCATTCCCCTGGCATTGCTGAGGGCCTACTATTGTCATCAACCTATTAAAGACTGGCGTCCTGATTGAAGTTTGGAGAGGGCCGGCCAATCTTTCGAAGACCGACTTTCTGGTAGGGGAAGCACCTTTGACGACTTCACCCGTAGCAAGAGTTGGGAGGGCTATCCGTTTTGGGGCATCCCCTTCAGGTATCATGAACCTCTTTGCGGGCCCATTTGTGTTCTTGCCCAGTCTGTTGAAGACTGAGACGTCAGCTTTGGACGGCCCGTTGAGAGGGGCCGTTGTGGTCGCCAGTCGATCGAAGACCGACCTCTTAGGATCTTCTTCTTGCGGCACTGAGGCACCGACACCCACTGGTGGGAACATGGTCCCGAAGAATAGTCCAGTAGTGGCTTGCGTTACTTTCCCCACCGGCATTGAAAAGTTAGATGTCGCGCTAGGCCGTAGGTTACTCCTCCAGCTGGGCTAGAACGAGTGTTACTATTGCAAGAAGTGCATTGGGAAGCTATCGATTTCTCTTCTTCTGCACAGGAGCAAGACACCAAATTTTAGTACCTCAGATCCAAAGGCAACCATAGCGAACCATGATTTCGTTCATGAAAACACGACACACGAAGTGTGGAGTGGAAAGTGGAAAAGATCCCACCGGGTGTACCAGAATCTATTCACCGCCGGAAGACGGACTAAGACGTTGGGACGTTTGGCCTGAATTCTGGGGGCAGAACTATTGATTTATCCGTCCACCTCTCCAAAGATACTAAGTTAATTTATGACACCGTATATCGGAGGTTTGGACAAATGCGACCGTTGTAGCAGACTTTATCAGATTTTCCCTCATTTTATGAGGGTTTTTTTATTGTGGGGACACTCTTCCCTGCAAGCACAATCCCCTATAGTTAATTAAGTTACTGTATTGCGATAACCACTTTCTCCTGCTCCGAAAGTTCACTTCGTATAGTGTGTGTTTTTGTTTGTTTTGGTTGCCTGTGGACTTTATACAGAGACTAGTTTATGTCGTCGCCCGTAGGGCATGGATTAGTCCAAATCCATATATTTTAGATTTTGGCATAGCTTTATTCAAGGAGTGTTAATCTGGTTTGAGATTAAGATCAACTTAAATGTGTGAGCATTTGGGCTCAATTTGTTCTTACTAAGGATGTGTTAGTCTAATTTGAGACTAAGATCAACTTAGCAAAATTTTAAGGATCATTTTTTTTAAGATCCAGCAAAAGAGCATTTGGGCTCAGCTGCAAGAAAATTTCAAAGACTTAGCCAATTTGGGCTAAATCTACTTAGCCTTTTTCTTTTCAAAAGTGCTAAGCACTTATTTAGGCTCTATTTGTTCAGCCCTTTTGTTTTCATGTAAAAATACTAAGCACTTATTTGAGCTCTGACGCTCATATATATGTCATGTGAAGAATTCAGTCATGGGTGCTGCCCATAAATGTTGAACACATTTAGTCATTTTGACTAAATATGAAGTGCTAAGCACTTTTATGGTGTCCACGTGAGTTGCACGTGAGGCACAGGGTGCTGCCAAAATAGTGCTAAGCACTCAGCCGTTTTGGCCGCATATGAAGTGCTAAGCACTTTTTTGTATGGCGCCCACGTGAGGAGCACGTGTGACGCTAGGCGCTGCCCAATCAGTGCTAAACACTTAACTGTCTTCGGCTGCATAGGGAGTTCTGAGCACTTTTATTCAGCGCCCACGTGTATTTCACGTGAGGCGCTGGCCTTCTGTTTTGGGCGCCCGCGTATTTTTCACGTGAGGCGTTAGGCGCTTTTAAAAAGGGGTGCCCACGTGAGGAGCATGTGAGGCGCTAGTCTTTTTTCCTCTTTTTTTTAGAGATTAAACTTCTATTAATGGTTTTTTGACCATTAATGATCACTAAGATCTTCGGTTTTTTTTAAGATCTGGGATCGGTTTATTCTTTAAGAACTAAGTTCTTTTTTAGGTTCCTTTCTTCTTTTGTTTTTTTCTTTTGGACCTAGTTTTTTTCTGAATTTTTGATTCTCAAGAACAAGTTCCCAATGAGAATTAAATTCTCAACTTATGGAAGACTTGCCTTGTGGATCTCAGATCCAGAGAAAGAACTAAGTTCTTTAAAAAAGTTTACACCTTTTGATGTGATAGAGATATTTTGATCTCTTTTCTTTACCTAGGGTTTTGAGAAGGAAGGTCTTCTTCTTTGAGAATTGAATTCTCTGTTCTTTTTGAGAGCTCCCTATATTTTTGCAGAAGGTTATAGAGGCTTTTCTCTATCTTCTTTTGTCTCTCTCTCTGTGTTGTGGTCTTCTGTGTTGTGTGAGACTTGAAGTCTCGGGTCCTTTAAATAGTGAAAGCAAGTTTGTTATTTAATTCTGAGAAAATCTCTTATTGAGATATTCCAATTGATTTAATTGGACTCAAAATTGAGTTGGGGAATTTTACCCACCATTGGATTTTTGATCCAAGGATTTCTGTTTTTACATAATATGATTTTTGTTTTTAACGAGATTGAGGAAATATATTCCCCTATACAGAATTTATTCTGTTAAACGGTGATTTTTTAATCACAATTGGATTTTTAATCCAAGAGTTCTCTGTTTTACAGAGAACAATCTTTCTTATTTAGAAAGATTGAGGGAAAATATTCCAAAATAGAATTTTATTCTATAATTGGATTTTTTTATCCAACTAACAGTATCTTTCTTATTTTAGAAAGATTTGGGAAATGTTTTCTCCTAAAAGAATATAATTCTTTATTTTGATGATTTATCATCTCCGTTGGATCTTTGATCCAACGGCTCTGTTTAACAGAGAGTATTATAGAATTTTAATTCTATCTGGGCGTCGGCGCTCACGTGTTATGCACGTGGGCGCTACTTAACAATTTAATTCTTATAATTGGTATTTATGTGCTTTGCACATTGGCGCCCGCGTGAGGAGCACGTGCGGTGCCATCTAAGAATTTAACTCTTATGTAATGAACTCTTCTATAACAATTCCAATTTCAATGTACAGAAAATTGTTTAAAAGTTAATGTACAATTAGGGTATTTGCAATCCAGTGTACATTATAAGTATTTGTTTTACTTTTGAATAGCAAGAAAACACTTGTAGCACATTAGTAAAGCATTGCACTGCTGTGACATAGCACTTGAGTTTAAATCACATCAGCCGCATTATCTTTTTATTAAATTTTCTTTTAATCTTTTAGAAACCCAAAGGTTTGCACTTGCACAACACGTAAAACAAAAGGTCACTGATTATTTAAACATGTGCACGAGGGTATATGAGACGACACCAACACGTGGCACCCAACCCTAACACCCCCCATCGGTAAAGACCCGGCGAAATGCAAAAAATACCCGGTACCGCCGGTAAAAACCGTCTGTAATGCTATGAACTTTTGCCCTCTACACCCTTTTGCCTACCCCACTTCCCCTAGACAGTTTGTATTCTCTGCAATTATCCAGAGAATTAAAATACCCTCTTTAAATCCATTTTTAATACTAATTGTAATCCATCAATTCAATATACCAAACCTTAATTTTTCCAATAAATACCACACCCCATTTCACACATCCTCACTCAGAAATCCCTGCCGAAACTCTTAAGAATTTCCAAATCCCTTTCGTATACAAGTGGAGTTAGCGAAGGGTGAAGTTTCGGCGACGATCCAAGAAGATTTCGGCGACGAAACGACGCCCCGAAGGTTTCCCCAGCTTCCCTCTTCTCCCTTCTAACCTTGTAGCCAGTAAGTCCTTTCTCCCCCTCTCTTCTACTACCTTAAAAACTTTAAATTCTAAAACCCGACGAAAGCGGAGTTAATCCGACTTCCGATTCGGTTTTTTTTTAAAAAAATCTATTTTTATTAAACAAGAAAATAACATACTCTCATATCATGTTTAACAAACATTAAAAAGCATATTAAAACAAGTTTCATATCAAAAGAATCTTTATTGCAACTTTTATTGTATTTTTACGGTAAAATAGCACATACTTTAGTTTCCGCCATAAAAAAACATAATACCTATATTACATGTAGATAGTTCACGAGGTAATGACCTACCTCATCACAACACACATCTATGATATAGCACGATGGAAATTTGGGAATATAGTTATGAATAATTCGACATTACAAATAAATACCATTAACTTGCAAAACCATTTCTTCAAAAAACGGTGTTAATCGATTCCTTGCAATTACGCCTCTACAACCCTCTTTTGGGAACCCCGTTAGGGATGGTATGGATTATCGCACATCCTCGGGCCTATTAGAGCGGAATTCAGATCTCCGCAAGGAGCATTCGAATTCCGATGGAATTTCTAATACCATTTTTAAGAAAATGAGATTTCTAGAAAAAAAATTAAAATTATTTTTTATATATAAATATATATATATACATATATATATATATATATATATATTATCAAAAGATCTATTTTAAATATATTATACAATATTTCAAGTTTTCTAAATCAAAGGAATCACAATTATATGAAATTACCATTTCAATACAAAGAAATACCAATATTTCAATAAAATACCATATACAATGAAAACTAGGTTACTCACTAGAACTTTCACTTTTATAAAATAGACATCTATGAAAACCCTAAAGACGATAATTAAATACTTGAGGTGTATTTTGAAGTTACACCAAAACTATTTTTACATAAAACCCCCTCAAGTTTTATAAATTACAATAAGGACCCTGGTAAAAATAGGTTTAAGCGGGACCAATTCTCTTGAGCCTCGGTGAGCCAGAGAAAGTGGGTGCTTGCCTATCTAAAGTAGATAATCTAACAAACGGTGTTGTTAACACGGTAATTGTCTTGAAAAAGACACAAATCCTGCCGTCCATCTGCAGCAGTTACCGATAACATCAAAACCTAATTCAGGATTCAATTTCTTTTCAAAGTGTTTGACTCAGACTAAGTCTCAATCTAATCAATCTGACTTGAATATGATTCAAGTATAAAACTACAATTCAATATGAATCCATTTATTCAATCTATAACAATCAATATTGATTGAACCGAACCATGAATATACTCCGTCTACATGTTCATCCATTACATCCGTTCCATTTACTGATATCATGATTTTGGCACATACAATTTACAATACAGTACAATACAATACAATCCGTATAATCAATACATAGAACACTAAGGGGTTTATAAAGGGGTAGACTGATACGGAACATGTTAAAGGTGGCACGTGGTGGTCACTTAAGACGTAATACATCTATGTCGTTGTTCCGTGGTATTATCGACAGAGCCTTGTACTACGGGTTAGTAAAGTCCACAGTGTAAGTTGGACTCCTCTAGTATACATTGGCATTTTCTATACCAAGATACAAACAACTGCGCTAACATTATAATAAAACATTATCAAATTATACTCTCTTTCTATCTATTCTATCTTTACTCATCTTTAGGACTTACCGAGCGATTGTTCGCTGACGACATTCCTTTTCTTCTTTCCTTAAAATGTTGTCAGGTGTTTCGGACTCACTGGAGATCGAGCCCAGCACTGAAGATTTGGAGCAGTTAGCTTTTGACCCGGAGTTTTAGATACTTGTACATATTTTCATTTCTGTTATGCCATTGTTAAGGAATTGCTTTCATTCCATGTATTTACATTTCAGTTGTATTGTAAAAAGAATGTTAAATAAATAAAGTTGCTGTTCATTTACATTTTATCTCTTGTGTACATTTATTTTATATTGCTTAGATACGCTTAGCGTGTTTACTTCTAAGTACATACGTAGCGGGCCTCGCCATGGCCCCTTCACCGTACACCGGGAATCGGGGCGTGACAGGTTTTGTTGGCGGCCTATGAAGGTCAGTGCTGCATGGAATCTTGCCATGCAGGTCCCCTCTGCATGGACATCCTAAGAAATATAACACAAGAAACAACAACTGAAAATATTCTTTACAATTACTTATTCCTTGAATCTTATTCTTTGAATCTTTCCTAACCCTATTTTTCATTCAAGGTTATGGATACCTCGAACAACACCAGCACCAATGTCAACAACACACCTCCACCTCTACAGCTTACTCCTACCATAGCTACTCTGATCAATGAGCAGACTGTACTGCTTGAGGCAATCCGTAGACTCCTGGAAGGACAGCAGCAGCAGACTGCTATTTTAATGAACCAACCAGAAGCGGAAGCCTCAGGGGTAAAGCAATTCCGAGCATTACATCCCAAGCAATTTTCTGGGAAAGAGAGCCCTCTAGAAGCTGAAGAATGGGCTCAAAGCATTGAAGATGACCTGGCAGCAGCACAAGTGCCAGAGTTTGCTTGGCTACGAGTTGCGAAACTGCAGCTCACAGATAATGTCCGAGTGTGGTGGAAGGCGGAAGAGAGCCGTCTTGCCTAACCAATCGAATGTAAGACCTTTCACGATATATTCGACACGAAGTACTTCCCTGAGACTGCCAGATTCGACATGAAACAACAGTTCATCCACCTACAACAGGGTTCGATATGGACCAAATCCGTGGATGAGTATGATGATAAGTTTACCATGCTCAGTCGGTAAGATATGTCTCACTATTTCGATTTTCAAATATCATATACTACACAGCTAACATAATACCTTAACAGATTTGTGGCACACCTGATACCGACGGATGAGATCAGAGCCCTGCAATTTCAACAAGAGTTAGATCCGGAGATCCAAGCTGTGTTAGCTACAGGGGATTTCCCGACCCACGAACTGGCTCTGAAAGCTGCCCGTCAATATGAGGCAGTGGTAAAGATGAGGGGCAAACCTCAATCTGCTGGAGTAAAGCGCCCTGCCAACCAGATGACAGGAGGAGCCTCTTCAAGGCCACCATTTGTGCCCAGGAGACCGGGAGTACCGAACAATCGGCCCAACCCAGCCTTTTGCACATACTGCAGGAGAGATGGACATCTGGCGAAGGACTGTCGGCATGTGAATCGCCTTTGCTTAGTCTGCGGCTTAGCCACTCATGACATTGGGTCTTGTCCTCGTAGACATAACCCAAATGTTGCACCCAGACAAGCAATCACTTATCAGCAGCGTCCAGCCATTCAGGCACCTGCTCCACAACTCGCTCTCCCTTCTCCACCACCTCATGGACCGACTGCACCTCCTTCTCATCAGTTCCAGCAAGCTCAACGTAACCCACCTCAAGGACAGAGGAATGCTCCTATAGGAGGAACATACTAAGGCGACAGGTTTTCACAATGACTGTGGAAGAAACTGAAGCCACCGGCCAAGTCATCACTGGTAACACTTCCCTTTCAAACTCTCTTTCAGTCTAAATACATACCTATATATCTTTTCGTTATACCTAAAACATATCCCATATACCTTAGGTACAATCTTAGTAGCCTCACTCCCTGCACTCGCACTATTCGATACTGGAGCATCTCATTGCTTTATGTCGCAACGGTTCGTCCGAACTCATGCGATTCCAGTCACATCGCTTGTATCCAGCTAGAATGTCAGTTCAGGGAACGACGTTCTAAAGGCAACAATGGGATACAACCTGTGTCCAGTGGTCGTCTGCAGCAGAGAATTCTACGCTGACTTTAAGGTATTGGACAAACCGAACTTCGATGTGGTTCTGGGTATGGATTGGCTAGGAACCTTCTACGCTACCATCGATTGTCGTCAAAGGAAGGTAGTGTTCGAGATCCCAGACCATCCGGTCTTTTATTTCAAAAGTGGAGACCGTACCCTGGAGCCAGGCACTTACAAGGAGAAACCAAAGAAGGCAGAGATTGCTACGCATCAGTCAGAAAAAGACAAGCCAGAGGTAGTTCGAGAGTTCGACGATATATTTCCTGAAGACATATCAGGTTTGCCTCCGGATCGACCTCTTGAATTCAGCATTGATTTAGTACCTGGAGCACAACCGGTGATCAAAGCACCTTATCGCCTAAGTCCAGAAGGTTTAAAGAAGATCCTGATTTTTCTCAAAAACTATTTCTAAACCGCAATCAAGAACGGCGTCGCTTTGCAGCTAGCCGGAGAGTACGGGTCGGTCCACAGGGATTTTGTGAATCTCCTAGTCGCGCTAACGAGTTAATTCCGAAGGGTGTTCGGATTGATTATTAAATCTAAAAACTAAATTAATCTATATCTAAGTCTTGCTAGGGTTAGGCCTAGGTTAAGTTTGGAAAGTCTATAAATCTCACCGCTTTCTATACCCATATGAAGATCTAATTAGGTGTTATGGTAAATATTAATAAAAGGGATTATGATGATTGGGAAGATTGTTCTTCCTCTAGATCATTGTCCTTCCTTTCTTAATCTTTACCCTAACCTCCATGGAAAGCCTTAAAATCCGGGCCTTTAGACTACGGTATCACCGCTACCTCGTGGGTAGAGTGCCGTAGGGAGCGGAATAAGAAGGTATGCATGGAGTTCTATGAAAATATATGATGGGCAAGAAAGGGGATGAGAGATCTTCGTCTCTCAAACCTTCCCCAGATCTAACCCTAACAAGCGAGGAGACTAATCACTCATTAGGGAATTGAAATACATTTATCTAGGGCAGAGAATAAAAGATTAACTAGGGCAAGGAATTAAATTTATCTAGGGCACGAATAGAAAATTAACCTAGGGCAGAAAATAAAGAACTTACAAAAAATGATGCTCTCCAAAAGAATGCTGAAATTTATTAATGAAGGGAGGCATAGCCTTTACAATGATTTAGAGTTCCTATTTATAGAGGATAGGAAACCCTAGGTTACAATTGATTCGCATGTCTACATTTACCAAAATATCCTTAGGAAGACCTAGTCAAAGTAGACTTCAAGATTTGGTAAAATTCTATCTCTGAAAATTTTGGAACTGATTCTGGGCTTCTTGGGCTTTTTATTTCTTTGGATCTTTATTCAATTTGGCTTCTCTATTTCTTCCAGATCTCCAGTGAACAATTGCAGTGGACTTTTAACCGTTTACTTTGTAATCTTGGACCTTGCATTGCCTTGTACTTTGTGAATTTTATCTTTGATGTAGGCTTGATCAAGAGTCTTCTGTTTGTTGGTCAAAGTCCACTCTTGCATCGTCTTTTCATCGTTTTTACTGTTTTCGCTCCAAGAACCTGTAACCTGTAATATGTAGCAGACATGCGTCAAAAGCACCTGTTTATTTGTAAAAAGAATAAGAATGGGGAATATAATAATGCAATATTATGATATGAGCAATTACCCCTAAACTTATCTTTTGCTCGTCCTCGAGCAAACTTATTTTTATTCACTAAAATCCTAACCACACTTTCGCAGGGAAACGCGATTGCACTGAGCTCGTGCAATAAGCCGTTAAACCTCTAGGTGTCCCTAGTAGGAGGAGTGTTGTCTCTTGAGGGTTTTCAGCGGATACTACCCACAAAATCCTATCAACTCGACCCATTAACTTTTATTCTCTAATTAGGCTTTCTAACAAGGAATTCTATTATCGTTGACTCGTAAATTATCCACCCATATTCTTCACACTTCCTCATCATTTAACTTAAGATTATATATATCCTGTAGACTTACTTAGCTTTCGTCATCTCTTAAATTTTCCTTCTACGGTTCCATCTCCACTTAGGAATTTCTATCAACTCTACTAAAGATACAAGTTCTATTCTTCACTCCTTTCTCTCATCTAAATCCCAATCACATACCCCTACGTATGTGTATAAATCACCCCTACACTTGGAAATTCAAATCAAGCAATCATACCCTTGTCCGTTGTCCAAAGTATTAATTAGTTGGTGAATTTTTTAATTGAATTTTGCTTACACATCCTTCATGCAACCGTTAATACTTCTTGAGGTACCAACAACCGATTACAAGATATGTTTGCACTTTAAAGCGTAATTCCTAGTCTTGCAACACCCAAGGCTTTTAGCAGTGACTCCCAAACCAGTTGGTCTAAGGCACTAGGTGATGAAGCACCCTCGCTAAATATTTTTCTATTTTTACAGCCTTAAGTAATCACAAAAACCAGTGTTCATTTTTTTTCTTTATTCACTTTTTTTTTCTTTTATTTTCTTCGTACTAAGGACTTTAGACAAGAGCATTTCAATGTCTCTTCTACTATTCCAAGTTTCAAGGTGCGTGATTGTGCAAATTGTAGGGTATACATTTTCAGAATCTAGACTTAAGCTAGGAACTATTTTTCAAACTTATACTCTAATAAGAACATCAATACTTTTCCTTTGTTTCGACTTAGCCCAAGAAGTGAACTCAAAATTTGCCTATTTCTAAATAAACTACAAAGACATATACTTTCTACCGCTAAACTTTAAGGAAAGTTATCTTTAGGGTTTTTAATTTACTAAGTCTAAGATCTAGGTGTTCCTAGCCAGTTAACCTATTTGTCAAACTCAAGTCAAATAAGCCAAAATTGAATACAATAATTTTTATAATTTTTGAAATTTTTCAATTTTTATGGGTTTTCAAATAAGTATGCAAATGCAAAAATATGTACAAATGAATGCGAAGGAAGAAGACGTACCGAGCATACCCCCAAACTTAAACTTGACAGTGTCCTCACTGTCATGCTACACCAAGAGGGTCAAAATGTCGGCACTCCCCTGTTTATTTATTTATAATTTTTTTTTATTTTTTTGAATTTTTTATTTTTTATTTTTTATAGAAAAAGAAAACAAAAATATATATACATATATACAACAAGGTTCCCCCCAAACATAAGCTTGGCCTTACACAAGCCAAAGGTTAGCACCAACCATTCAAAAATTTTATCGTGGTAATGGTAGAGCTGGTGCAAGAATGGAGTGGAAAGAAAAGAGATGAGAAGCACACGAGACCGTGTGGAGGTAGAAACGGGATACGGTCTCGGTGGGGGAGAAGAATGGCAGGAAAGAGAAAGAAGTGGACTACGATCTTGAGGGTGTAACTCGAGTGAGTAAATTAGCGCAATTTGTGATGACCGAAGTGTTAAAAATGATTGTGCTAATCTATCAACTCTTCGTGAAATGGGGTCAAATCCCTCAAGATTCGCAAGAAGGCATGTGTACGCCGAACTTGGTATTGGAGATAAAAGCGTAACGGTCTCTTGTACGGTCGGAACGATAGGAAGGACGAAAGGGAGTGAATTAGGGATAGTCTCATTCTCACCGTAATAAACTGTTTCGAACTTGAAAGATTCCATCAATGGTTCGAAACAACTGTAAGCAACCGAGTCTGATGGTTCGACTAACTCATCTGAAAATTCAAAGGACTCAAACTCGGGCAGTGAGTCATCAATATTGTCCGAAAAAGTGAAACACTCGTAAGTGTTATCGGCTGTGAGAACTGTGTCAGATTCAAAGGAAAATTTCTCAAGCTCACAGTCTTCAAGCGTGATCTTTTGTGTGGTCGGAACGATGGAAAGGAGGGAGGGTGATTTAGTTAAAGGTTCAAGAGGCTGAATTGGAAAATCTGACACATCAAATAAAAATGGTTCAACCTCAATATTATCCTCAAGACTCTCCTCAATACTATCCTCAATATTTAACTCATCCATGTCATTATCATCAAAATATAGACGCATATGAGATTCGGGAGAAACATTTAATAACTCAGGATGATGATTTGAACATAAAATTTCAATTAAATCAACAGGTTCATCGTCCGAAATATTCCCGGCGTCTATATCCTCAATCAAGTGAAAATCAATTTCTTTAGACACCTCCTCAAGAGCATGGATGTTTATCAATGTAGGTTTTAGAGTGGAGATGTAAAGGTCAAATGGATTAGGTGCGGTTTCACTCGAAAGGGGTTCTTCACAATTTGGCAAATCAAGCACTACAAAATCACACAACTCATTTTTATTTTCAACAGGTGAACTATTTAGGGCAATCGATGGAAAACAGGAGTTGTGGGCTTCAATTGGGTAAAGATAGGTTTGATTTGAAAATCCTCTCTCATTCTCACTCTGTCCAACCGTCTCCTTATACATTAAAAAAATTTGAGCTAGCGGGAAACTAGCTACCGGTTCACTAGGTTGCATAAGGGCGGCCACGGACGCTTCCACATTCCTAGTCATTTTGTTTGTTGCTAAGATATAAGCATCCAACGACTCTTCCAAACTAGACTTGGGTGGTAAGGGGGTTTCGGTAAAAGATTCGAAATTGTTTGGATATGTGAAACTCCCTAATGGCTGTGTCGAAACAGTGTCTAATGAAGGTGGTAAGGTCGGGTAGGACTGGTAGGAAGTGGGTGATTGGACAGGGGTAGGGTCAACATATGGATAAAAAGGTGAATAGTCATGCGGATCCCTAGAACTAGATGAGTAGAGAGGGGTGAGAAATCGGCTGCGAAATTGAGCAATATGCTCAGCAATGGACATCGGCTCAGGAGTGACAAAAGGACTTGAAAAAGTGGTATCAACATATGGAGGTGGTAAAGATTGACTTGGTTGACACAAAATGGGTTAAAAAGTCAAACTGTTTCTCCTAGACGCCTCTATATGATCTTTCAAAGAATTTTTTGGCACGGAGGGATCGTCTTTAAATTGACCGAACAAATTGACGTACGATGCAAAATTAGGTTCGGGATACCAAAGTTCGGCAAGTGATTTATGATGTGGGGTACCCATGATAGAAGAAAGGGTGAAAGAAAGAAAGATGTGTGGTGGTTGTGCAAGGATTTATTTGCGGCAAAAATTTTGCAAGTTTCTATAAAAGATTTGTCCCTTTTTTTTCTTTTTCTTTATTTGGAAATTGTTGCAACAAGATTGTTAATTAAAGATATGCAACCGAAAAATATTACTTGCAATCAGTTATTATTTTAAGCATATCACAAAGAATCTTTATTTGGAAAAAATTGTTGCAAAAAGATATTCGAGAAAAGATATGCAACAAAAAAGATTACTTGCAATCACTTTCTAATTTAAACAAATCGCAAAAATCCTGCACAAGATTGTTATATGGAAGGGAATATATTTTTAAAGCGCACGGAATCCTGCAGGAATTTTCAGAAAAGATATTTCAAAAATTACAGAGGAGAAAGAGTGGTGCTTACAGAAAAAATTTTGCCAGATGATATCGCGAGATTGCTGCCCTTCCGCGGCCAAAGTGGGGTTCCCAACGCGGTTCCGCGGTGATCTAGTCGGCGCGGATCCCAAGAAATTTTCTGCACTCCTGATTTCGTAGTTCCCTTCTGTTTTGATATTTTGTTTTCTGTTTGTCTTTCTGTAAATTTCCAGATCCGAGTTTGTATATCCTGCAAAATTCGTACAACAAAGTATCCTTTCCAAAAAATAACAATTGATATATTTTTATAATTTTTGGATTTTTTTAGATTTTTATGATTTTTTAATTTAAGATTAACCCGAAATTGCAAAAAGGAAATTTCTACGCCATCCCCGGCAACGGCGCCATTTGATTTTTCTCAAAAACTATTTCTAAACCGCAATCAAGAACGGCGTCGCTTTGCAGCTAGCTGGTGAGTACGGGTCAGTCCACAGGGATTTTGTGAATCTCCTAGTCGCGCTAACGAGTTAATTCCGAAAGGTGTTCGGATTGATTATTAAATCTAAAAACTAAATTAATCTATATCTAAGTCTTGCTAGGGTTAGGCCTAGGTTATGTTTGGAAAGTCTATAAATCTCACCGCTTTCTATACCCATATGAAGATCTAATTAGGTGTTAGGTAAATATTAATAAAAGGGATTAGGATGATTGGGAAGATTGTTCTTCCTCTAGATCCTTGTCCTTCCTTTCTTAATCTTTACCCTAACCTCCATGGAAAGCCTTAAAATCCGGGCCTTTAGACTACGGTATCACCGCTACCTCGTGGGTAGAGTGCCGTAGGGAGCGGAATAAGAAGGTATCCATGGAGTTCTATGAAAATATATGATGGGCAAGAAAGGGGATGAAAAATCTTCGTCTCTCAAACCTTCCCCAGATCTAACCATAACAAGCGAGGAGACTACTCACTCATTAGGGAATTGAAATACATTTATCTAGGGCAGAGAATAAAAGATTAACTATGGCAAGGAATTAAATTTATCTAGGGCACGAATAGAAAATTAACCTAGGGCAGAAAATAAAGAACTTACAAAAAATGATGCTCTCCAAAAGAATGCTGAAATTTATTAATGAAGGGAGGCATAGCCTTTACAATGATTTAGAGTTCCTATTTATAGAGGATAGGAAACCCTAGGTTACAATTGATTCGCATGTCTACATTTACCAAAATATCCTTAGGAAAACCTAGTCAAAGTAGACTTCAAGATTTGGTAAAATTCTATGTCTGGAAATTTTGGAACTGATTCTGGGCTTCTTGGGCTTTTTATTTCTTTGGATCTTTATTCAATTTGGCTTCTCTATTTCTTCCAGATCTCCAGTGAACAATTGCAGTGGACTTTTAACCGTTTACATTGTAATCTTGGACCTTGCATTGCCTTGTACTTTGTGAATTTTATCTTTGATGTAGGCTTGATCAAGAGTCTTCTGTTTGTTGGTCAAAGTCCACTTTTGCATCGTCTTTTCATCGTTTTCACTGTTTTCGCTCCAAGAACCTGTAACCTGTAATATGTAGCAGACATGCGTCAAAAGCACCTGTTTATTTATAAAAAGAATAAGAATGGGGAATATAATAATGCAATATTATGATATGAACAGATCCGAACTCAGTTGGACGAATTATTGAAGAAAGGATGGATTCGTCCTAGCACTTCAAGTTGGAGATCTCCAGTCTTGCTCGTGAAGAAGAGGGAAGGTTCATACAGAATGTGCATTGATTATAGAGTCTTGAACGAAGTAACAATAAAGAACAAGTATCCACTACCGTGCATCGATGATTTATTCGATCAGCTGACTGGATCTTGTGTTTTCTCTATGTTAGATCTTCGTTCGGGTTAACATCAGGTGAAGGTCAAGGAAGCTGATATTCAGAAAACAGCCTTCAGAACTCGCTATAGACATTACGAATATCTCATGATGCCATTTAGAGTGACCAACACACCAGCAATATTCATGAGCCTGATGAATCAAGTTTTCCGATAGTACCTAGACATGTTTGTTGTCATCTTCATCGATGACATCCTGGTGTATTCAAAGAGTCGGAAAGAACACGCCGAACACTTGACGATTGTCCTGGAGACGTTACGACGGTATCAACTCTATGCCAAATACAGCAAGTGTGAGTTTTGGCTAGATCAAGTGTAACACCCTAGTTTATTTATACCAGTTCCATTTCAAATATTTCTTTATTTATGGTATTTTCTTGATTTACCGTGTTTTGGGTGCGAATAGTGTATTTGACATCTGTATTTGCATCCGACCCGACCCACATGCTTGAAACCAATCTTAATTCATGTTTGTGATTTATCCTGGCTTGTTACGTGGATCCGTGGACTTTCATATTATACATACTGCATACTGGCATTATATCTGGCATCTGCATATTTTAATAAAACATTTAAAATCACATAAAATATTTTAAAAATATATTGCATGGCCTGCCTGATACCCCTAACCCTGTTGTGGCATACGCGCACCTTGGTCTCGTCCCGTTCAGTGTAACGAACCTGTTTGGATGGCTACGTGCACGTGCATGCATCCGTTCTTGGGGGTATGCATTTTCGTTACTCGGATATCCTGTTTTAATGTTGGTTGACACTTATATTATCCGTATTTTAAAACTAGATTTTTAGACCCTACCTGGATGTGTTTTGGACTACTTTTGTATTAGCCTGAAAACTCAAATTTTTTTAATATTTTATTCATTAGTTATAACTATTTAAGGTTTTAGATTTTAAACTAAATTAAATCTTTTAAAAGGTTTTAAAATTAAAGAAATCTTTTCTAACACAGTATTCTTTCTCTCTCCCTTTCTTTCTCTCGATCTTTCTCTCCTCTCTCTCTCTCTCAACAGATCCCTCTCTCTCTCTCTTTCTTCTACTATATTATATATATATTTTTTATTTAAAACCTAATAATTAAAACCCATACCCTACGAGCTCTCTCTCTCTCTCTCTCTTCCTCTCTCTCACTTCTCTCGCAAACACTGTTTCTTTCTTGGATCCCGTCACCACCTCTTTCCTATCGTCACCTTCGTCTTTCCTTCTCCTTCTTTAAATACTTTCCACCCATGAGATCTTCAAATAAAAAAATATAAAAAAGCCATAACCCTTAACCTAGCCGCCTCGCCTCACCCTCGTCGGCCTTCCCTTCACCACCATCACCTCCATCACTCCCTCTTCCCAAAAGCAGAGCCCTTCCCTACACATGCAGAACCCCAAAAACCCACTCCAAGCCTCGCCTGTGCGCACCTTTGCCGCAGACCCATCACCGGCGCCCTCATCGGCCTCACCCCATCACCACCTCCTTTTTCTCCCCCTCGCCCTTATTCCCGAGCTCGAATCCTACACAACTCAAGAACCCAAGAAACCCACTGCCTCGCCGGAAAACCCCCGCCTTGCATCATCGCGTCAATAACCCATCGCCGTTGTAACCCCCTCGCATCATCTCTGATCCAGAGCACCAATCCCAGACCACAGCCCCTATCTTCATCTTCTTTCTTCTTTCTTTCTTGATCTCATTTCTTTTTCCGGTGATCACCGCCGGAGCCGTGTTCGTCGCTGCCGATCCGAGTAATCCAGCGAACGTTCTTTACCTGCGTGGTTGTCCTCTTGCCCTGCCTAGACCCGTCCCACGTGTCGTGTGTGCGTTGCGATGATTACCTGATGTCGGACGTGCCGTACGCACCCGTCGTGTGTTCCGCTCAAGCAAGTTTATCTTGCCACATGCTATAATACGTATCTTGCATCCATATGAATACAAATATTACCTTTTGATTGCATTATACATCTATATTAAAGTTTTTCTATTTTCGGATACCCGTATGCATCCATATCATTTAATATACATGTAGCTACATTTACAGATCATATTAATTCATGTTATTATTGTAGTAGCACCCCATGCTTAATAGTTGCATCCCACTTAGTCTCGGAGCTCTAAATGTAACCCCTGATTGATATTTGTGCATCCATACCATTAATTATATATCTAGTTGCATACCATGTCACGTTATTTCATATTACTGCTATATTAACATCCCATGCTAGATAATATGCATCATACATAGTAATGGAACTATAGTTGCAACCCCTGATAGTTATTTATCCATCCATGTTTATTGTGTATCCATACCATTAATTCTGCATACCTAGTTGCATGCCATATTACATTAACTCATATTATTATTACATTAGTACCCCATGCTTGATAATGTGCATCCTACATAGTCATGATGTAACCCCTGATAGATATTCGTACATCCGTACTTTTACCCTGATTCAATACTTGCTACATTTTACTGTTGGGCACCCATGTGATACACTGTGCACTACTTGACATGACCTGATACACCATTACTTGACATGTTACCTGATCCTGTTTCTAATGCCGACAATCCTGACATGTTGTCCCGATGGACATATCCTGTTGTCTGTATAGACAAATATGTTCCCGCTTGATCCTGTGATTGGCATTAGCTTTAGATTTATCAATACCTGACTTGAACACATAACTTGGGGGTATGGGGAAATCAATGATGAAATCTGACTTGTAACATGACAGTTCGATGCTTATACTGATCGGTTTTATGGGCTAGGCCAGCCTTGGGATGATGATGCTGACATCATTCATCTGTACATATTTCCTGTTTAGTGCCTACCGGCATGTCTCGGATTTCAGCCCGAGAATCTGGACTGTGGTCCCGGGTATGCACGGGATACTATTGAGTTACATCAATGATTCATTAAATTGATTTAACAAACTTGAGAGTAGTTAACCATGTAGCACAGTTTAGTTTTATCGCTGCACTTCACATATACTGGTACACTTCACTGTTCGATATCCCTGCTCACTTATTACATTCATGTTACCATTTTATAATTCATTCCTGCATATCCTGTTACCCCCTGATTATATTATTATTGATATTGTGACGCGCTGACGTCTGGGTTTTGCATGGTCCAGATTCACTACCCTTGTTGCAGATCGAGCAGGAGTATTTCAGCCGACAGGCCGAGCAGTGAGGATCCTGTTAGTATTCTAGTTTAGTTTCCTTTCAGCATTTTATTTCCTGATGTGAGCCCGTATTGGACATACCTTCCAGATTGTTATTGTTACTTGGATTTATTGCTTCCGCATATTATTTCTTGACTCGTTTATTCTGGCTCATGGACATGTACTAGATAGTTTATTTTATTTCTACTGTTCTTGATATCTTATAGACATCCATAATGTGACTGTGGAAGGATGTTTCCTAGCCACAGGTAGCATGGTTGGCTCTGTCATGTGGCGATCTTAGCGCATTTTGGGAAGCGGGTGTGACATGGTTTGTTTGGTATCAGAGCGATAGGATTTATGTTAATCGGGTTTGATTCTTTTGTAGTTGGGTATTGGACCCAATACACGAATCGGAAAATCCGTATTTAGGAGCATGTCCTGCCACATTGTTGTCGTGATTCTTGAATCTTATCTTTCTCTTGACCCTTTATCTTGATGAGATGGAATAACTTTGCATCTCGGCTTGAAATTCTTTTGTTCCTTATTGTTTCTCATATCCTATTCCTTTGATTCTGATATTAGGATTTGGGCGACTTGAACAGAGTTATGTAATTGTACCTATGAACTGCAGCATGGTTACAATGTGGAACTCTATTTAAGTAACTTGGAGTCCTAGTCTTGATTCACTTCTTTGTTTCATGGTCGTTATATTGCCTTGCTTGTCACGCCCCGCTTCCCAGAGTGCGCTAAGGTCGGCACGTGACAGAGCCAACCATGCTATCTGTGGCTAGAAAAGATCCCTCCACAGTTACATTACAGCTGTCTAAAAGATATCAAGAACAATAGAAATAAAATAAACTATCTAGTACATGTCCATAAGCCAGAATAAATGAGTCATGAAATAAAATGCGGAAGCAATAGATCCAAATAACAATAATAACCTGGAATGTACGTCTCAAAATGCGGGCTACATCAAGAAATAAAACAATGCTGAAAGGAAACTAAACTAGAATACTAACAAGTCTTCACTGCTCGGCCTGTTGACTGAGATGCTCCTAAACGGCTTGTGACAAAGATAGAGGATCTGGGCCATGCAAAACCCAGACGTCAGTGCATCATAATATCAATAATAAAACAATCAGGAAGTAACAAGACATGCAGGCATGAGTATGAATAGTAATAAAAGTATAACAGTATCACGAATAAGGGACAGTGAAGGGTATAAGCACATGTGATGAGCAGTGAGTAATCTAAACTGTGCTACTGGGTTACCTATTCTAAAGTCTTCGAAATCAATTAATGTAATTATCATCGTAACCCATCGGTGATTATTCCGTAACGCCCGGAAAAACGGCAAACAATAGGTATTCCGTAACGCCCGGAAAAACGGCAAATAATAGGTATTCCGTAACGCCCGAAAAAATGGCAAACAATAGGTATTCGCTAATGCCCGAAAAAACGGCAAACAATATGATAGCCCTTTGAGTTACGTTCGGTTACATTCTTGATTTCCACATACCCCCAAGTTATGTGTTCAAGTCAGGTATTGATAAATCTGAAACTAATGCCAACACAGGATTAAGCAGGAATAGGTTTATCTATACAGACAACAGGATATGTCTATCGGGACAACATGTCAGGATTGTCGGTATTAGAAACAGGATCAGGTAACATGTCAAGTAGTAATACATCAGGTCATGTCAGGTAATGTACATGTACCAAGTCAGGTCAAATAGTGGTGTATCAGGTCATGTCAAGTAATGTACATATATCAAGTCAGGTCAAGTAGTGGTGTATTATGTATCAAGTCAGGTTAAGTAGTGGTGTATCAGGTCATGTCAAGTAATGTACATGTATCAAGTCAGGTCAAGTAGTGGTGTATCAGGTCATGTCAAGTAGTGCACAGGTACAAGCGGATGCTCATAATAAAACTGTAATAGGTACGGGTGCACAAATAAAGTATGGATGCACAAATATTTATCAGAGGTTATATCATGACTATGTAGGATGCACAAGATCAAGCATGGGGTACTAATGTATTAATAATAAGAATTAATGTAATATGAGGTGTAACTAGGTATGCAGAATTAATGGTATGGATACACAATAAGACATGGATGCTCAAATAACTATCAGGGGTAACAACTACAGTTCCATGACTATGTAGGATACACATTATCAAGTATGGGGTGTCAGTATAACAGTACTATGAAATAATGTGACATGGCATGCAACTAGATATATAATTAATTGTATGGATGCACAAATATCGATCAGGGGTTACATTTACAGCTCCAAGTCTAAGTGGGATGCACATTATTAAGCATGGGGTGTTACTACAACAATAACATGAATTAATATGATCTATAGATGCAGCTATATATATTTTTAAATAATATGGATGCATACGGGTATCCGAAAACAGTAAAACTTTAATATGGATGTATAATGTGATAAACGGGTAACATTTAACCCATATGGATGCATAATAATGTACCTAGCATGTAGCAAGATGAATTAGCATGCGACTAGATATGTAAATAGTGATATGGATGCACACGGATGTCCGAAGACAGTAAAATAGTAAAATGGTAATGTGGGATGCATAATTAAACAATGAGTAATGTTATTATTCACATGTGTGCAATATATTGTAGTATAGCATGTACAAAGGTAAACTTTCCTCGATGGATCACGCGACGGATGCGTACAGCACGTCCGACGTCGGGTAAACATCGCAAAACCACACGCGCGCACGGGGAACGGGTCCAGGCAAGGCAAGAGCATGACCACACTGGCAGGGGACATTCACTGGATCTCCCGGGTCGTCGGCGTCGAGTACGGCTCTGGCGATCACCGGAAACGAGAATTCAAGAAATCAAGAAAGAAAAGAAAAGTGAAGAAGAAGAACAAGAAAAGGAAGAAGGAGAGAGGGCTGTGGTTTGATGTGGCTCTGAGGTCAGAGAAGGGTGTGAGGAGGTGATGACGAAGTTGCTTGGGTTTTCCGGTGAGGTTTCACAGCCACGGGCAGTGAGTGCTAGGGTTTTTTTTATTGCAGGGAATGGGCTCGGGTGTGCAGGGAACCGTGGTTTGGCTGGGGTGTTGGTGAGGAGATGGAGGAGGCGAGGTCGAGGAGAGGAGATGATCGTCGGCGAGGTGAGGGAGAGGGCGGTGCCGACGAGGGTTTGGGCGAAAGTGTTGGGTTCTTGGGTCGTCGTGGAAGGAGAGGTGAGAAGGTGGACGAGGAGGATGAGAGAGGTCGAGGAGAAGAAGTCGATGGTGTAAGGAGACGGAGGTGAAGGTGTTAGGTCCACGTTACCTCTCCCGGTACTTTCGGGGTTGCGGAAACGGTAAAACAAAAATTTTTCTGGACTTGGCAACATGGACCGTAAAAGCCGGATCTTTACTAAACAATACACTAGCATCCTAACTAGAGATTTATCTACTCGGTTAGGGGTTATACCTCAACTTGAACTCCTTCTCTTCTTGTTGTTCTTCTCTTCTTGTTGTTCTTCTCTTTGCTTGCTCGATGGTTGATCCGGACTTTGGTCACCTCCGCGGCCTCCTTGAGTCGAAGACGATCCACCCGAGAGATGTACACCGAGCTCCACCTCGAGCCGAGATAACTAAGGCAAGGAGATTGCTAATCTAGAAGCCCTAGGTTGTGTAGAAGTGGTAGATGAATGGTTTTGTCTTTGTGGGATCTTTATCTCTCAACACATGAGATCAAATGATAAATCAAGAAGAGGAAGAAGGAGGAGCTAGCTAACAACCATGGAGCTTCTCATTCCAAGAGAGAGAATGAGAATGAGCAAATGAAAAACTTAACCAAGAGAAAACACAACCATGGTTGCAATAATGCAAAAACATTATCATTACTAATCCCATCAAGATAAAGTTGATGGCTACAAATGACATGACCATTATCATCACAAAAGAAAAAGAAAACCAAAGAATACTTTAGATCTTTCAAGAAGATCCTAGTCAACTTTGGTCAAATGGTCAACAAAGTCAAGATGGTCAAATGGTCAATGTAATTAGCCATAACATAATTATCAATGAAAAGATTAGTAAATAATGTCCCCGGCTCATAATGGTTTTGACCAAACGAACTGTCAAAACCCTAATGAGCCTGCCACATAACGGTTTTGGCCGAACCAACTGCCAAAACCCTAATGAGGCACCTCCTCCTTCATCGCTCCGGAAAACTGTGAATACACACCTGCATCCGTATTCCGTAGAATGCGGATGCACAGAAGATAAAACAAATCCATCCGTGCAATACTAGGATCCGGCTTAAACCAAAGCCCACTAGTATTGCCTGCCCGAACACCACACGCACACAAGTGTACGTAAGTGATCGCAGCCCTGCCGTAAAACCATACGGCCTCTACACGTTTCGCTCAGTGCAGGGAAACTCTCTGTGTGGGACTCTAAAGACTCGACACTACGCTGGCAGTGGGTTTAACCACAGACCGCAAGCGGCACTAGCTGTGCGTAACGGTCCCCAGGTAGATGTCGATAAGAAGGCCGATGAGGTAAACCCATCCGAACTCCTACTGAGTCTGAATGTGACAATCTCCGTACAGTCCGGTCTGTTCGTCTGATACATCGCATGTCGGGCCTAGGGGCGGTAAACGTCAGTCCCCTAAAAGCGGTACAAGTCGTGTCGGAGTGAAGCCCAATACACCCTGAGATAACACTGGAAACCCACCAGTATATCTCGCTTGCCCTGGCCAGGGACTACTCGTGTAATGGCTCTCCTAGACACAGCGCGATGTCAACCCCCAATACTGGGAGAAACGAATCCTGTCTAACCGTCACTGCTTCCAAGTGCTTCGGGACTGCACCCAACTACTACCTGTTTGCACGACTCAGTAGAGCCGTGGTAGGGTAGTAATCAAAGAACAGTGGGAACACACTCGAGGCGAAGTGACAGTGTCAAGTCAGCGGACTAAGCTGTACTCATGTCACCTGGGAACTGATAACTGACGATAGGTATAATACCAACCATCAGTTCCCGACGAGTCCTGTCCAGTGTACTCGTAACCTAATGAGCACCCGTATACTATCTCAAGTACGACGTACTGACGGCTGTGGGACAGACCGTCTCCCATGCTGGGATGAGAAGCGCATACGCTAGTCTACTCCGGAGTATCGATGCCCTATCTCGATACTCCCATGACTAGGGACGTATAAAAGGATGTGCTTGTAGATTACCCAGCCCCCACGAGTGTGATCGCCATCACAACGCCGGTAATCAAGCACAGATCCTAAGGGCTCTTCTAATGCGTATAGGTGATATAATAAATAAACACACATGTACACATTAAAGTAGAGACAAACCAAGTAGCATACTACTATATCGAGCAAGATTGTCTATACAACTGTGAATATCCCAAGCATCCATCAAGTAATATACATACTAGTATGATACAGTAATGGCCTCTAGGGCATATACACCAACAATCTCCCACTTGCACTAAGGCCATGTACTGGCGTATCGAAGACCTATCATCTCGATCAGCCGCTCGAACTGAGTCTGGGGTAAGGCCTTCGTGAATGGGTCCGCTGTGTTGTCCTTTGTGTCCACTCTCCGCACCTCGATCTCCTGGCGATCAATGATCTCCCTGATCAGGTGATACCGCCTTAAGATGTGCCTGGATTTCTGATGGGACCTTGGTTCCTTCGCTAAAGCTATAGCCCCATTGTTATCGCAATACAAAGGTATTGGGTCAACAATGTACGAAACCACCTGAAGTTCACTAATGAACTTCTTCATCCAGACCGCCTCTTTTGCGGCATCGCTTGCAGCAATGTATTCAGCCTCCATCGTCGAGTCTGCGACGGTATCCTGTTTGGAACTCCTCCAACATACCGCCCCTCCGTTGAGGGTAAACACAAAACCCGAGACAGACTTGCTGTCATCTTTGTCACTCTGGAAGCTTGAATCGGTAAAGGACTCGACCCGGAGGTCTCCATTACCGTAAACCAGGAACATCTCCTTAGTCCTTCTCAGGTACTTGAGAATGTTCTTCACTACTGTCCAGTGGTCCTCACCTGGGTCTGATTGATACCGGCTTACCGCGCTCAGCACGTAAGCTACATCTGGTCTTGTACATAGCATCGCATACATTATAGATCCTACCGCCGAAGCGTAGGGTATAGTTCTCATGCGAACCCTCTCCTCGTCAGTCTTGGGAGACATCTTCTTAAAGAGGGTACTTTCGTGCAATGCGGGTATGTTACCGTGCTTGGAATCCTCCATACTAAATCTCTTTAGTACGGTCTCTATGTACCTGGACTGCGAAAGTCCCAGTAGTCTCTTGGATCTATCTCTATAGATCTTGATCCCCAGAATGTACGAGGCATCACCCAGGTCCTTCATGGAGAACCGTTGTGACAAAAATAGCTTGACCGATTGTAGCATAGGAATGTCATTTCCTATCAAAAGAATGTCGTCCACGTACAAGACCAGGAATACGACAGTTCGTCCTACAATCTTCTTATAGACACAAGGTTCATCCTCGTTCTTGATGAAATCAAATTCCTTGATTGCCTCATCAAAACAGATGTTCCATCTCCGCGATACCTGCTTTAATCCATAAATGGATTTAAGCAACTTGCACACCTTCCCGCTGCTCCCACTGTCTACGAAACCTTCTGGTTGATCCATGTAAACGCACTCTTCCAAACAACCGTTTAGGAAAGCCGTTTTAACATCCATCTGCCAGATTTCATAGTCATGGAAGGCAGCAATGGCAAGTAAGATCCGAATGGATTTGAGCATAGCCACCGGAGAAAAAGTTTCGTCATAGTCCAAACCAGGTCTTTGACGAAAACCTTTTGCAACGAGTCTAGCTTTATAGGTTTCCACCTGCCCATCTACACCAAGTTTCCTTTTGTAGATCCATTTGCATCCAACGGGTTTTACCCCAGGTGGAGCAATATCCAAGGTCCACACTTTATTGGCGTACATGGACTCCATTTCGGATTGCATTGCTTCCTGCCACTTATCAGAGTCCCTACTGATAATGGCCTGCCTGAAACTGGTAGGGTCATCTTCGTCCAAGATGCAATCCTCTCGATCCCCGTCTATGAGAAAACCGTAGTATCTCTCGGGCGGATGAGAAATCCTTCCAGATCTGCGGAGTGGCTGAGGTTCGTTTGGGGTTATTGAATCTAACGGTTCCTCCAAATTTTCAGTTACATTTTGTGGTCGCTGAATTTCTTCCAGTTCTACCGAAGTCCCACTACTTTCTTTTGCAAGAAACTCCCTTTCTAAGAAGGTAGCGTGGCGAGATACAAACACCTTCTGTTCCTCAGTGTGGTAGAACAGATATCCTAGTGAGTCTTTAGGATATCCCACAAATTTACACAGAACTGATCGTGCCTCTAGCTTGTCCGGTTTCTGTGTTTTCACATAGGCCGGACAACCCCATATCTTAAATCGCTTAAGATACGGATTTCTCCCACTCCATATTTTATATGGAGTCTTAGGCACAGATTTGGATGGAACATAATCAGTAGGTATGCTGCTGTCTCTAGCGCAAGTCCCCAGAATGAAAGAGGTAACTCAGCATTACTCATCATGGATCGAACCATATCCAATACGGTACGATTCCTTCTCTCCGATACACCGTTGTGCTGTGGTGTATAAGGAGGAGTAAGCTGAGAGAGAATACCATTCTCTTTTAAGTAATCTCGGAATTCCGTGCTTAAGTACTCCCCTCCCCTATCAGACCGGAGGATCTTGATACTTTTGCCTGTCTGGTTCTCTACTTCCTTTCTGAATTCCTTGAATTTCTCAAAAGCTTCAGATTTGTGTTTCATCAGATACACATATCCGAACGTAGAGAGATCGTCAGTGAATGTGATGAAGTAGGAGAACCCACCCCTTGCATGTATAGACATCGGACCACATACATCACTATGTACGAGTCCCAAGAGCTCTGCTGCTCTTTCTCCATGTCCGGTGAACGGAGATTTGGCCATCTTCCCTTTGAGACAAGACTGACAAGTTTCATAAGATGAAAACTCGAACGCATTCAAGAGTCCATCTTTATGCAATTTACTCAGTCTTTTCTCTCCGATATGACCAAGTCTACAATGCCACAAGTAGGATTCATTCGTATCTGAATTCTTCCTCTTGCGTGTGTTTTGTATATTGAGAACTGTATTCTGATTTAGAACGTAGATACCATTACACAGTGTACCCTCTGCAGCCAGTACCTTATGAAGGTAAATGTTCATGATATTCTTGTCAAGAACAAAGTTATATCCATCTTTATCGAGTAAAGAAACTGATATGATGTTGCAAACCATGGAGGGTATATAGTAGCAATCGTTCAAAATCATAGTCTTGCCATTTGGCAATACTAGGTGATATTCACCGACAGCTGCCGCATTAACTTGTGCTCCGTTCGCTACTCTGAGCGACATATCACCCGGTGCAACTTTCCTACTTTTTCTCAGTCCCTGCAATAAATTACAGATATGAGATCCTGATCCGGTATCAAGTACCCAGGAGGTAGGGCTGACCGTAAAACAGTTCTCAATTACAAGAACACCTGAAGTAGATGCAAAACCATGCTTCTTCTTCAACTGGGTATCCTGGAAATCCATACAATCCCCTTTCCCATTCTCATACTCATGACTGTTGTCACAAGTTAGAGCTGAACCAACGTTCCCCAGCCCCGAATAAGAATTCGGATCGGTCAAGCGATACATTTTATTATCTTGATTAGGGCGTGAAAAGGTTGCTGCCTGGAGAGAGAGAAAAGAAACACTCAGCGTATGCTCTTGCAAGATTAGATTGGTTTATTAGTTTATCTAACCAGGATGTCTCCCACTGTTTCCTCAAATTCTTCTTAAAACCTTTTTAAAAGAAGAACTAGTCAGGATTTAATTCACATCACAATACTTTCTTAACCTTTCAGCCAGGCTAGTGTCGGTACTTCGAGGGAGGTTTTCCAACGCTTTCGCGAAGTTCCTTAATTTAAGAACCTCTTTTCCCTGGGGGCGTAACCCCGCTAACACCTTTCTAGACACCTACTAGGTTTATAGCATTGATTGTTAAGTGAAATAATCTCCCGAGAGTAATCCAACTCATCGGCGAGATCGGGATCCAACTATCACTGTGTGATGACCTAGATAGAATCCACTCTAGTCACCACACTCCAGAAGGTATGCTAAATCTGCAAGTTTCAGTACTTTTGAAACTCCCGATGTGGTTTTTGCCCCTAGGACCCAAGTGATCTTGACGGAGTCAACAAATCAAAGAGTCATAGTCAAGTTCAACCTGTCATTATCTGGATTGCATTAAACCCACCCGCATAACCTTTGACGGAGTCAACAAGGTTATACGACTGTCCTAATCAATCCTATATACCGATACAAACAAGCAGCACTTAGCTACCGTACACTACGTCTTGACGGAGTCAACAAACGTAGCACGAATACTAAGTGTTACATGTAAGAAATGACGGAGGGCTACGGCTGGGTTTTTGGCGAAAAACCCGTTAACGTAATGAACTTGATATCGTTGAAGGAACCTGGTAATCTTTTTGAAAATATAGTGGCGAAAACTTTTGCTAAAGAGGTCACTCCCTGTGAAGGGATCTCGGCTCTTTCCTCGTCGAATGAGGTGCAGGACATTCCAAACTGAATACCTCGATGCAAAGCAAGAATAATCGACTATAGTGAAGTTATTACCCTGACGCAAACTTTTGTCCAAGGGGTCACTCCCGATGAAGGGATCTCGGCCCTTGCCTCGTCGACTGAGGTGCTGGGCATTCATAACCGAATACCTCGATGCAAAACAAAAATTGAACGTCCTTGCAATAACAGCTTTTTGAAAAACTTGTTCCAACAACGTCTTTTAGGTTTATTTTCTTGCATTAGTTCTTTTAATGCGTCCCATCATTTAAATCCTACCATTGCAGAAAACAACCAAAATATGACGTACGCTTATGCCATTCGCATTCACCACGGGGCCCCGTCATCACCCGTTAGGTTACTTAACTAACGACAGAGCGGGGGCTGGGCTAGCGCGGCTGTAAAACATAAGCAACGTCTAAATAGTTATTATATATAAATATACAGCAATGATAGCCAATCCAGATCACAGATGAAAACTTTGGATATATTAGGAACCCGCGATTCATTCGAGCCTGCAACGAAAAGCGGATTATACGGTCGCGATGAATAGCCAATACCCCACCCAAGACCCCTACGGGTGCGGCAAACTACCCGCCAGTACCCGAAGCGAAGCAACCTCCCTCAACGTCGTGAGTAGGCCACTCGGCACTTCGAGATACCCGGTAGTTTGTGCACCCCCTCCATGGGTCTATCCTAGGAGCAAAAACAGTAAAAAGAATTATACAATGACGGCTACAACCCCGACCCGGTTGTGCGGCCATACAAATAATATTACATCAATTTACAAATTTATTACATGAATGAAAGAAAAAGAAACTCTCATCTCGCATCCATCCCGGCTATTCATTCGCGACAATCCAACGAGTTCATATACACATACCATCAACAACACAGATCACAGATGTGTATAACCCCCACTAATCGGCGTATAGCGATTAGTAGACGTTCAATACACAAATAACATTACAGATATAACCATTAGCCAAAGTCTACAGAATATCGACTAAAAATACGGATTTTTGAGCCCCAAAAACAAATTTTGCTTTCTGGAAAATCTGGGCAGAAATATCATATTGTAAAAATCCCAAAATACCCATCTAAGAAAACTGCAAGAAGCAGATCCCCAAACAGAGCCAAACTGGCCGCGGTTCTGCGGCATAAGCAAGCTTATGCCGCAGAAACGCGGCTCTTTGGTCGAGTTGGGTGATCAAATTTTTGAAGTTTTCTAATAAAAGCCTGAGCCGATTTTTAGTGCGTGAATTTTTAATTTTGGAACAGATCTGAAAATCGGCAGAAACTGAATTTTTCCGGCGTGTTTTGCGGTTTTTCGTCCGGTCGAAATTCTAAATACTTTGCTAACATGCTAGGGTGTGTTTAGTTAGGCTCTGATACCACTGTTAGGTCCACGTTACCTCTCCCGGTACTTTCGGGGTTGCGGAAACGGTAAAACAAAAATTTTTCTGGACTTGGCAACATGGACCGTAAAAGCCGGATCTTTACTAAACAATACACTAGCATCCTAACTAGAGATTTATCTACTCGGTTAGGGGTTATACCTTAACTTGAACTCCTTCTCTTCTTGTTGTTCTTCTCTTCTTGTTGTTCTTCTCTTCTTATTGTTCTTCTCTTTGCTTGCTCGATGGTTGATCCGGACTTTGGTCACCTCCGCGGCCTCCTTGAGTCGAAGACGATCCACCCGAGAGATGTACACCGAGCTCCACCTCGAGCCGAGGTAACTAAGGCAAGGAGATTGCTAATCTAGAAGCCCTAGGTTGTGTAGAAGTGGTAGATGAATGGTTTTGTCTTTGTGGGATCTTTATCTCTCAACACATGAGATCAAATGATAAATCAAGAAGAGGAAGAAGGATGAGCTAGCTAACAACCATGGAGCTTCTCATTCCAAGAGAGAGAATGAGAATGAGCAAATGAAAAACTTAACCAAGAGAAAACACAACCATGGTTGCAATAATGCAAAAACATTATCATTACTAATCCCATCAAGATAAAGTTGATGGCTACAAATGACATGACCATTATCATCACAAAAGAAAAAGAAAACCAAAGAATACTTTAGATCTTTCAAGAAGATCCTAGTCAAGTTTGGTCAAATGGTCAACAAAGTCAAGATGGTCAAATGGTCAATGTAATTAGCCATAACATAATTATCAATGAAAGGATTAGTAAATAATGTTCCCGGCTCATAATGGTTTTGACCAAACGAACTGTCAAAACCCTAATGAGCCTGCCACATAACGGTTTTGGCCGAACCAACTGCCAAAACTCTAATGAAGCACCTCCTCCTTCATCGCTCCGGAAAACTGTGCATACACACCAGCATCCGTATTCCGTAGAATGCGGATGCACAGAAGATAAAACAAATCCATCCGTGCAATACTAGGATCCGGCTTAAACCAAAGCCCACTAGTATTGCCTGCCCGAACACCACACGCACACAAGTGTACGTAAGTGATCGCAGCCCTGCCGTAAAACCATACGGCCTCTACACGTTTCGCTCAGTGCAGGGAAACTCTCTGTGTGGGACTCTAAAGACTCGACACTACGCTGGCAGTGGGTTTAACCACAGACCGCAAGCGGCACTAGCTGTGCGTAACGGTCCCCAGGTAGATGTCGATAAGAAGGCCGATGAGGTAAACCCATCCGAATTCCTACTGAGTCTGAATGTGACAATCTCCGTACAGTCCGGTCTGTTCGTCTGATACATCGCATGTCGGGCCTAGGGGGCGGTAAACGTCAGTCCCTTAAAAGCGGTACAAGTCGTGTCGGAGTGAAGCCCAATACACCCTGAGATAACACTGGAAACCCACCAGTATATCTCGCTTGCCCTGGCCAGGGACTACTCGTGTAATGGCTCTCCTAGACACAGCGCGATGTCAACCCCCAATACCGGGAGAGACGAATCCTGTCTAACCGTCACTGCTTCCAAGTGCTTAGGGACTGCACCCAACTACTACCTGTTTGCACGACTCAGTAGAGCCGTGGTAGGGTAGTAATCAAAGAACAGTGGGAACACACTCGAGGCGAAGTGACAGTGTCAAGTCAGCGGACTAAGCTGTACTCATGTCACCTGGGAACTGATAACTGACGATAGGTATAATACCAACCATCAGTTCCCGACGAGTCCTGTCCAGTGTACTCGTAACCTAACGAGCACCCGTATACTATCTCAAGTACGACGTACTGACGGCTGTGAGACAGACCGTCTCCCATGCTGGGATGAGAAGCGCATACGCTAGTCTACTCCGGAGTATCGATGCCCTATCTCGATACTCCCACGACTAGGGACATATAAAAGGATGTGCTTGTAGATTACCCAGCCCCCACGAGTGTGATCGCCATCACAACGCCGATAATCAAGCACAGATCCTAAGGGCTCTACTAATGCGTATAGGTGATATAATAAATAAACACACATGTACACATTAAAGTAGAGACAAACCAAGTAGCATACTACTATATCGAGCAAGATTGTCTATACAACTGTGAATATCCCAAGCATCCATCAAGTAATATACATACTAGTATGATACAGTAATGGCCTCTAGAGCATATACACCAACAGAAGGTTGAGGCGGCAATGGCAGTGAGAGGCTAGGGTTCGGGTTTTCTCGTGGAGGCAGTAGGTTAAAAAGAAAAGAAACGAAGAGGAAGGAGGGTGACGGTAAAGAGAGAAGGGAGGTGAGCGGATCCCTGGTGAACAGGGATAGCGAGAGGAGAGAGAGAGAGGGGGAGAAGGAGAGAGAAAGAGAGAGAGAGAGTGTGTGCGCTGGGGAGATGGAGAGAGGTAGAGAGGCAGAGAGAAGAAAGAGAAAAAGAACGAGAGGAGGGAGAGAGAACTGTGAGAAGAGAGAGATTTGGCAGCATTAGGTTAGGATTTTAAATTTTAAAAAATCATTTAGTTAACTGAATTTATACTGCTAAAATATATAATATTAATAAAATATTTAATATTCTGGTTAATACAAAATAGTCCAAAACACGCCCGGGTCGGGTCTAAAAATCCAATTTTAAAATACGAAAAATATATGTGTCGACTGGTTGATGTGAAAGAGTGTTTGTAGTAATTAACCGCAATCAATAACGGTGTCGCTTGTAGCTAGCCAAGATGAGTACGGGTCGTCCTCTGGGAAACGTTGTACCTTTTATTCTTACTTTAGATGTGTTGAGAAAGAGAGGAGGGAGAAATAAGAATGTTGTAGAATGGTTGTGTGATCTAGATCTACGTTAAACACGGATGCAAAATATAGATCTAGATTAACTATGGATGTAAGTTTATATAAGAAGAGGGCTTGTAGGGTTCATTAGGATTTAGTAGTTATGGATGATTAATTAAAGATTACTTTTTCTATTCTTTAATAGATTTAAAACTAGAACGACAGTGATGCGTGTAGATTAGGGTTTCTGGAGGGAAAAGGAATCCCACTCTTAACCCCTATCTCGACACGGAACTCCGTTCATATCTAGCCTTTACCAAAACAATCATTAATCTAATCTCTAATCGCGGTCAGGACTAACAATGAATTGTTAGCGCGCCCGATTAGAATGTTAATGATTCTTTTGATAAAGTTTATAAACTTTATATGACTTAAAAAGAGTTTAGGGATGTTCATCATCCATTAGCCTACCTTAATCCTACGAACCCTAACAAGCGGAGAATTACTCGCGCATGTTGGGAGAAAAAGAGATGGAGAGAAATTGCATAATTAAACTACGAAGAAATAGAATAAGAAAAAGAAAGCTACCTTTATTAATCAACAATATTCATTACACTTTGATTCCTTAGAAAATGATTACAATTTCTAGTTGCTTCTCGATCTCTTCTAAGGAGGTAGACGAACAGTTGATGATCAGCCTGGATGCGTGAGCCATCTTGGACTTCGTGATCTCGTCGGCTTGATAATTTTTCCAAGAGGCTCTCGGTCCCTATTTATAGTCCAAAGCTAGAAACCTTTGCTTCCAAATTAGGGAAATAGCTGTAAAGATTCACCCAAAATTTGCGCAACCTCTATCTCCTAAATCATGCCACGGATCCACGGCCCAAGGGGGGTATGGCCGCGGATCCGCGGCCATTCAATCTCTTCCCTTGATCATTTTTCTGGGACTCTGTATTTGTGACATTTGGCGATCCTTGGAACCTTTGTATCATGGAAATCTTCTCATGGTTGCTGCCAGACTCGGTCTCCAAGTTTTGCTTTCTTAATTAGGCAAGTTTTCTTTAACAACTTGATTTCCTTGATTTTAGTCTTGAAAAATTCTGCACAACTTGGAAAAATTCTGCACAACAACTCAAATAATATTTAGTAGACTTTGTTCTACTAGGATTTGGTCAATGATATTATTTGCATACATTTTCCTACCAAATGCTAATTATAATATATCAATACATGGAAAATATTATTTTTACAGATAAACCCTCATATGTATGATATATTATAATAAAGACCTTTTTTAATATGAAAATGGTAAGAAAAATGTAATAACAAATGTGCAGTTTTATCAACTGAACAAATACCCCCAAACTTATCTTTGATCGTCCCGAGCAAACTAGTTTATTCAAGAGAAGGAGGAAAAGGAAGGAGAAAACTAAGCACACTTTCATAGGCAGACACGATTGCACTGAGCACGTGCAACAAGCCGTTAAACCTCTAGGTGTCTCTAGTAGGAGGAGTGTTGTCTCCTGAGGATTTTCAGTGGATTACACCCACAAAATCCAATAACAAAAGAGAGATGGTGAAATTTACATATAAAGATAAGAACCATAAAAGAAATAGTTTGAAAATTTAGAGTTTCCAACTATACTAGCTTTTCAGTTGTCATGAGCCCTATCTTAATAGTCATGAAAAAATGTTAGAAATCACATCATCCCTCAATAAAACATCGTCTTTATTTTTCATTCCTACCTTTCATCCAAACATTGATCATATACCCCTACGTGTGTGAAATGGACATCCCTACACTCGGAGAATTCAATTCAAGCTATCATACTCTTGTCCATCTACCTCGGTACTTTTTAACTTGATGAATATTTAGATTTGCTCACACATTTTCATGCGACCGTTAATACTTCTTGAGGTACTAACCGACCGATTGTTCATGTGCCTGCATATTAGGTGATAGTATTTTCCTCGTCTTGCACCACCTAAGGCTTAGCAGTGACTCCCAGACCAGTTGGCCTTAGGGCACTAGGTGAAGAGGCACCCTCACTATATTTTTTATTGCTGCCTTGGTGATACAAAACCAGTGTTCATTTTTTTTTCTTTTCAACATTTTTATATTTTCTTCTCACCATTTTTATATTTTCTTCATTTTTTTATTTCCTTCATACTTTGGCTTTTAGACAAGAGCATTTCAAAGTATCCTCTACTATCCCGAGTTTCAAGACGTGTGTAAGTGCATATAGTAGGGTATCAATATTCAAATGTTTGGCTTCCAGAATAGAAACTATTTTTCAGACTTATTTTTATCCTCAGATTAGTGACTTCCTTCATCTTACTAACCCTTGGGACAACAGCTCATAACTACTTATTACTAGTTTGTTTAAGAAAACTTCTAATTTTCTTGGTTTTCTTAAACTATTCCTATCTTTTGGATGTAATTTTTCACTTTCTACTCTTTTGTTATAAAAAAAAAATCTAATGCCCGGTGTCAAAGATAATTCAGTGAATGCAAACCTCCCCCCCAAACCTGTTTTCAGTAGTGTCCTCACTGATGTAGCCTTTTGATAGCATGAACCTGTATATTAGGGGAGAGATACAAGGGGTAAAATAATAGTTAAATGAAAAATTCCCCCAAACTTGTTCTTTGACACGCACAGATATTCAATTAAATCCATTTTCACACACCTCCATTCGTAAAATGAGAAAATGTTACAAAAACATGGAGGTGAGGCGGAAGAAATTTAGTTTTGATAAAGCGGCTCCTGTAAAAACAGGAGCTCCTCCGCGGGGTCAGCAGAAAAATACGGTTTTAATCTATGCCCATTTACTTTAAAAATTGAACCGTTTTTCAAGTTTTCAACTTCAACTGCCCCGTGCGGGTGTACATACCGCACCACAAAAGGTCCTTTCCAACGAGATTTAAGCTTACCCGGATGAAGATGGAGACGAGAATCGTAAAGAAGGACTTATTGCCCCGATGTGAAGGTTTTTCTAAAAAGATTTTTATCGTGGAACACTTTAGTCCTGTTCTTTACTCTCACCGCATTATCGTAAGCTTCATCGCGGAGTTCGCTTAGCTCATTCAACTGCAGCTTCCAATAGCTGCGTGCATGATCAAGATCAAAATTAAGCTCTTTAATAGCCCACATTTCCTTATGTTCAATCTCGACAGGAAGGTGGCATGCCTTCCCAAACACAAGGCGGTATGGAGACATACCAATATTGGTCTTATAAGCGGTGCGGAATGCCCAAAGAGCATCCGTCAATTTGGTTGACCAATCTTTACGGTTCTTAGAAACCGTCTTCTCCAAGATTTGTTTGATCTGCCTATTTGAGATCTTAGCCTGCCCGCTCGTTTGGGGATGATAGGGCGTAGAAAGCTTGTGAGTGATTTAATATTTCCGCATCAAGGCCTCGAAAGACCTATTGCAGAAATGTGTCCCGTTGTCGCTAATTATAGCGCGAGGGTGTCCGAATCGCGAAAAGATATTTTCTTTAAGGAACTCAATGACAACTTTGTTGTCATTAGTGCGACACGGTATAGCTTCCATCCATTTCGAGACATAATCAACTGCTAACAAGATATATAGATTCCCAAAGGAGTTGGGAAAAGGGCCCATAAAATCAATACCCCACATATCGAATATTTCCACGACCAATATAGGTTGGAGCGGCATCTCGTTCCTTCGTAAAATCCAACCCAAATGCTGACATCGCGGACAAGCTTTGCAATGTTCAAATGCAACTTTAAATAATGTTGGCCAATAAAAGCCACATTGCAAAACTTTCTCCGCCGTTTTTCGAGGTCCAAAATGACCGCCACATGCCTGTTCATGACAAAATGATAACACGCTCTTAAATTCATCGTTAGGGACACACCTGCGAATGATTTGATCGGAACAATACTTGAATAGATAAGGTTCATCCCAGTAAAAATATTTTACTTGGGATAGAAATCGAAGTTTGTCTTGTTTCGACCAATCACTCGGAATAAGTCCCGTCGCAAGATAGTTCATGATATCCACGAACCAAGGTTCGTAGGATATAGTTAAGAGCTGTTCGTCAGGAAATGAGTCGTTTATCGGCACGGTCAAAGTTGGTGAAGAAGTGATGCATGAAAGATGGTCGGCTACAACGTTTTCACATCCACTCTTGTCTCGGATGACAAGATCAAATTCTTGTAACAATAGGATCCAACGTATTAGCCTGGCCTTCGCATCCTTCTTCGATAAAAGATGTCGTAGGGCGGAGTGATCTGTGTAAACCACAATAGGCGAGCCAATCAAGTAGGGCCTGAATTTCTCTAATGCAAATACAATTGTCAAGAGTTCTTTCTCGGTAGTTGTGTAATTTATTTGTGCATCATTCAAGGTCCTACTTGCATAGTAAATTACATATGGCATCTTATCAATGTGTTGTCCTAAGACAGCACCAATAGCAAAATCTGATACATCACACATAAGCTCGAACGGGTGGTTCCAATCTGGAGATGATAGAACGGGGGCTGTAGTGAGTGATTCTTTAAGCGATTCAAAAGCAGCCTCACAATCCGAATCGAAGTGAAAAGTAGTATCCTTGGCCAATAGAAGGGTTAAGGGTCTAGCAATTTTGCTAAAGTCCTTAATAAATCTCCTATAAAATCCTGCATGACCAAGGAAGGATCGTATATCTTTGACGCAATTGGGACGAGGGAGGTTATGAATGACATCTATTTTAGCTCTGTCAACCACAATGCCTTTTCGTGAAATTATATGTCCAAGTATAATACCTTCTTGGACTATAAAATGGCATTTTTCCCAATTCAAAGTCAAGTTCTTATCCTTACAGCGGGTAAGAACCGTGTCAAGATTACGAAGGCAGTCCTCAAAGGAGTCCCTAAAAATGGAGAAATCGTCCATAAAAATTTCCAGAAAATTTTCCACCGTATCTGAAAATATCCCCATCATGCACTGCTGAAATGTAGCGGGAGCGTTGCATAACCCAAAGGGCATGCGTCTATAAGAAAAAGTTCCGAAAGGACAAGTAAAAGTGGTTTTATCTTGATCCTTTTCGGCGATGGGGACCTGGTTATAGCCAGAGTATCCGTCCAAGAAACAGTAGTATTCGTGTCCCGCTAATCGTTCCAACATCTGGTCAATGAAAGGTAGAGGGAAGTGATCTTTCCTCGTCGCGGCATTGAGTTTCCTGTAATCAATACATACGCGCCACCCAGTTTGGGTGCGTGTTTGGATTAACTCATTAGCCTCATTAGTGATGACCGTGATGCCAGACTTTTTAGGGACCACATGAATTGGACTTACTCATTGGTTATAAGATATGGGGTAAATTATTCCACTATCAAGGCACTTGACGATTTCTTTCTTTACCGCCTCCTTCATAACGGGATTTAACCGTTTTTGTGGGTCTCGGGTTGGTTTGGCTTCATCCATCAGATGTATGTAATGTTCAACAATTAAGGGACTAATCCCTTTGATGTCGGCCATTGTCCAACCAAATGCTTGCCGATTCGATCTCAACACTGTCAAAAGTGCATTCTTTTGCTCTAAGGCTAGAGAAGCGGAAATAATCACTGGCAAAGTCTCATTCTCTCCTAAATATGCATATTTAAGATGAGAAAGTAGCGGTTTGAGATTAAGAATTGGCGGAGAGACAATAGAAGGTGGGGTAAGGGAACGATATTCGGACTCCTTAAGAGGTTTAAAACTTGCATAAGATATTGACTCGGAAAGTGCTGCTGACTTTTGCAACGAGTCAACGGGTTCAAACTCAAGGACGGACTCATTGAACATATCCTCACTATGAAGTGGTGCAAGATCAAACGATGTCTCATTAGTGTTGTCGAGAACATCAAAGCAAAGTTCCTCATCCATGCAGCTTTCGGGAGCATCTCGTGGATGGAACAAACATCCAGCAAATGAGCAGAAGGTTCCGATGGCTGACTTCCCAGCTTGTAAATATTAAGCTCAATTGTCGTTTTCCCAAAGGATAAGTTCATAGAACCGTTACGACAATTAATTACAGCGTTAGAAGTTGCTAGGAAGGGTCGACCAAGTATCACCGGGATTTGATTGCGTGGGTTTGCCACAGGTTGTGTATCTAAAACAATAAAGTCCATGGGAAATATGAATTCCCCGACTTTATTTAACACATCCTCTAGTTCACCCCGAGGTTTGGTGATAGATCAGTCTGCTATCTGGAGAGTACAATGGGCGAGTTTTAACTCTCCAATTCCTAACTGCTCGTATACTGAATAAGGAAGCAAGTTAACGCTAGCGTCTAGATCGAGCAAAGCACGATTAATATTTTTACCCCCAATAGAAATAGAGATTGTAGGACAGCTGGGGTCCTTACGTTTCTTTGGTATTTGTTGGGTAAAAGCTGTGCTAGCATTACTCGTCATGAAAACCTTCTTAGGCACTTGAGTTTTTCTTTTCCTAGTGCACAAGTCTTTAAGGATTCTTGCATAAGATGGGACTTGTTGAATAGAATCTAGGAGAGGAATATTCACGCTAACTTGCTTAAACATTTCCACAATCTTCTCCATTTGCGGGTTAGGTCTGTTGGCCCTTAATCTGTTTGGAAATGGAGCTCGATCAATAAGTTTTGGGTCCAACGTTTGTGGAGAAGACTGTAGGGACGGATTCGATCCCAAAATTGGAGTGGGAATCGACTTAGATAGATTTGGCAAAATGTTCGAGCCTTGGGGAAAACGGAGAATAGGCTCGGATGAAGGTGGGAGACTAGACGAATTAGGAGAAGAAGAAGAAGAAGCTGGGGTATCAATGGTGTCACTAACATCAAATTGCTCACCCACTCGGTTATTCAGCACTCTTCCCAATCTCAACGTAGTAATGGCATTCACATTATGATTTTGTTAATGGCCAGGATTCGGTAGGGGTTGAGATGGGAGTTTCCCTTTCTCTCTCGCACTCATTGCGGCATTTAAGTGTGCGAGTTGGTTTTCTATTGATTTAATACTCTCACCATGGGAGGTGGAGTCTTTCTTTATGGTATCAATAGAAGACTTCATCTCAGCCGACAATTGCATGGAATGTTTCATAAACAAATCCAAAGTTTGTGCAAGTGAAGAGTTGTCAGTACCGGCCACTTGTGGTGTAGAAATGTTGGCCGGATTTTGGAAATTTAGTGAATGAAAGGGGGACTGATTCTGTGGTTGTGGTTGCTGTGGAGGAGGTCTTTGATAATTGCTTTGTTGGTTTTGGTTCCAAGCAAAGTTAGGATGATTCCTCCGTCCTTGATTGTACGTGGAAGAATAAGGATCGTTTCTAGGTCGCTGCTGAAAAGCAGCATTAGCTTAAAACGATGCATTCATAGGACATTCTTCCCTTAAGTGTGAAGGATCCGAACAGCAACCACAGACAGTCTTAGGAAACGTGACCTGATTTAAGGAGAATGATGAGAATTTGTTCTCAATAGCGTCGAGTTTCTTCTGTATCGCTGCCATTTCAGCTTTTACTGCTATAGAAACATCGAGTTGGTGAATACCTCCTTTAGATGTAGGTGGTCTTACGCTTTCCCACTGCAAAGTGTTTTCTGCGAGATCTTCCAGATATTTCCATGCTTCACCGTCATCTTTAGACATGAAATTGCATTGACACATTGTTTCAAGCATCTGCTTTGTCGCTGGATTAATGCCCTCATATATAATCCGACATAAATCCCATCTTTGTATTCAATGATGAGGACATTGGACAAGCAGATCCTTGAAACGTTCAAAGCGCTTCTAAAATGGTTCATTGGGAAGCTGGGTGAACTGGTTGATCTCGCTCCTAATATGGGAAGTCTTATGGTTTGGGTAAAACTTCTTAAGAAATGCTATGACGAATTCATCCCAATTAGTGATAGAGTGTGCGGCAGTATTATAAAGCCATTTTTCTGCCAAGTTGCACAGTGTGAATGGGAGAAGACGCAAGTGCATAGCATCGACAGTCAACTGTGAAGTACCCATCATTGCGCATACGTTCTCGAATTTGGTGATGAAAACGTACGCGTCTTCCGACTCAAGCCCATGAAATTTGGGCAGCAGATTGATGTAGTGGGGTTTAATTTCGAAATTATCCACATTAGGTGGTGGAAGAGATAGACAAGTGGGAAGAAGACAACGGATAGGATAGCATCTCTCTTGGAGAAAGATTCACGGTGGATTCTGCACACCTACGGGCGGTGGCAGCGTGGTGTTATATTCTGATGGAGTGTCGTCCATCTCGGTCGTGGTGTGTGGTGGGGGAAAAGAAGATGAAGAAGTACCGACTTCGACGTCGATAGCAGGAACGCGAACAAGACGGGCACTAGGATCCCGTGTCCGGCCGAGCATGCACTAAGCGGGTTTAGTGCAAGTGGCAGCATGTGTGTGATTTAAAATTGGTTTGTTTTGAAAAAAGTGGGACTCAAGACAAATCACTCTAAAATGCACAAGCAACCCTAGAACTAAGGTTACCTAGGTCCAGTCTCTAGACCGCTCCTAGACTTCCAAAGGACAAGCCGCAGGATCAATCCTCTACCGCCTCTGTACTACTCTTGTAGCCAGGTAAGTGGGAAGGAACCACAGTAGTGGGCCTAATTAAAAACCACTAGCCTTTGACACACTTGCCTAGGCACTACAAAAGTAATGCGAATAAATGATAGAGTACCCACGACCTTCCTCTGTCCTTATTGAGCACGACAGTCCTTAGAGTCTGGTCTAGATATTTTTTAAATTAATGAAGGGTTGATCTAGATGCTCGGTTTGTGATTTGTGGGGCTTAGGAAGGGTGATGAAATCCCCACCTAATCTTGATTTGGTCTTTGCCCCATAAAGTCTGTATTAAAATATGCAAAACAAAACCAATCATAAAACTTTTGCAAAAAGATTTTTGAGCGGCGCTATTTTGCAAAGAATCCTGCAGAAAATAGATTTTATTGGATTTGAGAGGAGAGAAAAAGAGTTGAGAAAGATACAAGAAGAATTTGGAACCCTAGATCTCCTGTTTCCTCAAGTCTGTGACTCCAGATTTCCTTGCAAAAATTCACGCACAAATCGTTAAATATGCAATTTGCAGTTTTGTTTTAATAATGATATGAATCGTCTAAGAATTCAACACAAATAGCAAGAATAAAAAATTACGCACGTATCCCCGGCAACGGCGCCATTTGATTGATGTGAAAGAGTGTTTGTAGTAATTAACCGCAATCAATAATGGTGTCGCTTGTAGCTAGCCGAGATGAGTACGGGTCGTCCTCTGGGAAACATTGAACATTTTATTCTTACTTTAGATGTGTTGAGAAAGAGAGGAGGGAGAAATAAGAATGTTGTAGAATGGTTGTGGGATCTAGATCTACGTTAAACACGGATGCAAAATATAGATCTAGATTAACTAGGGATGTAAGTTTATATAAGAAGAGGGCTTTTAGGGTTCATTAGGATTTAGTAGTTATGGATGATTAATTAAAGATTACTCTTTCTATCCTTTAATAGATTTAAAACTAGAACGACAGTGATGGGTGTAGATTAGGGTTTCTGGAAGGAAAAGGAATCCCACTCTTAACCCCTATCTCGACACGGAACTCCGTTCATATCTAGCCTTTACCAAAACAATCATTGATCTAATCTCTAATCGCAGTCGGGACTAACAATGAATTATTAGCGCACCCAATTAGGATGTTAATGATTCTTTTGATAAATTTTATAAACTTTATAGGACTTAAAAAGAGTTTAGGGATGTTCATCATCCATTAGCCTACCTTAATCCTACGAACCCTAACAAGCGGAGAATTACTCGCGCATGTTGGGAGAAAAAGAGATGGAGAGAAATTGCATAATTAAACTACGAAGAAATAGAAAAAGAAAAAGAAAGCTACCTTTATTAATCAACAATATTCAGTACACTTTGATTCCTTAGAAAATGATTACAATTTCTAGTTGCTTCTCGATCTCTTCTAAGGAGGTAGACGAACAGTTGATGATCAGCCTGGATGCGTGAGCCGTCTTGGACTTCGTGATCTCGTCGGCTTGATAATTTTTCCAAGAGGCTCTCGGTCCCTATTTATAGTCCAAAGCCAGAAACCTTTGCTTCCAAATTAAGGAAATAGCTGTAAAGATTCACCCAAAATTTGCGCAACCACTATCTCCTAAATCATGCCGCGGATCCGCGGCCCAAGGGGGGTATGGTCGCGGATCCGCGGCCATTCAATCTCTTCCCTTGATCATTTTTCTGGGACTCTGTATTTGTGACATTTGGCGATCCTTGGAACCTTTGTATCATGGAAATTTTCTCATGGTTGCTGCCAGACTTGGTCTCCAAGTTTTGCTTTCTTAATTAGGCAAGTTTTCTTTAACAACTTGATTTCCTTGATTTTAATCTTGAAAAATTCTGCACAATTTGGAAAAATTCTGCACAACAACTCAAATAATATTTAGTAGACTTTGTTCTACTAGGATTTGGTCAATGATATTATTTGCATACATTTTCCTAACCAAATGCTAATTATAATATATCAACACATAGAAAATATTATTTTTACAGATAAACCCTCATATGTATGATATATTATAATCAAGACCTTTTTTAATATGAAAATGGTAGGAAAAATGTAATAAGAAATGTGCAGTTTTATCAACTGAACATCGACCAAAACTAAAATTGGATATCCGGATAATTAAAATGCATACCCCCAAGAACAGATGCATGTACGTGCGTGTAGGCATCCAAACGAGTCTGTTTCACTGAATGGGACAAGAACAAGATGCGCGGATGCTACCACAGGGTCAGGGGTATTATGCAGGCCATGCAACGTATTTTTTAAAATATTTTATGTAACTTTAAATGTTATATTTAAAAATGCAGATGCCAGATAAATGCCAATATGCAGTCTGTAAATATGGAAGTGCACGAGTCTACGTAACAAGTCAGGATAAATCATAAACATGAATAAAGACTGATTCCAAGCAAGCGGGTCGGGTCGGATGCAAATACAGATGTCAAATACACTATTCGCACCCAAAACACAGTAAATCAGGAAAATACCATAAATAAAGAAATACTTGAACTAGAACTGGTATAAATGAACTAGGGTGTTATATTATACCCAACTACAAAAAGAATTTCGTCCTCGAAATTCCAAAAACAAGAAAAGATGAACAACCATGAAACTACAGGAATAGGTGTGGAAACTTCTGTCGTATCTCGTTTTCTCGTTCCCAAGTCGATTCTCCGTGCGAGCGATTTCCCTATGAAACAAGTACAAGAGGGATAACCTTGTTCTTAATTACCTTTTTCTCTTCGATCAACAATCGACATCGTTCGTTCCTCAAAGGTCAAATCCTCTCTTATAGTCAGCTCCGAATGATCCAGCATGTGTGTTTCATCTCGAACATACTTACGGAGTTGAGATACATGAAACACGTCATGAACATTCTCCAAAGATTGTGGTAACGCTAATCGATAAGCCACTTCACCAACATGCTCCATAATCTCGAAAGACCCCACGAATCAAGGACTAAACTTGCCTCGAATCTCAAAACGATACACTTCTCTAGTCGGTGATATTTTCAAGAACACCAGATCACCAACCGCGAACTCTAGGGGTCTTCTTGATGTGTCGGCCCAACTCTTCTGTCGATCTTGTGCTGTCTTCATAAGATTTCAGATAGTATTAACTTTCTCCACGGTCTGCACAATCAAATCCGGTCCCAACAATCTTCGTTCTCCAATATCGTCCCAACAAACAGGTGAACGACACTTGTCACCATACAATACTTCGAATGGAGCCATCTGAATAGTCTCCTGAAAACTGTTGTTGTACGAAAACTCCACTAAGTGTAGATAATCCTCCTACGAACCCGTGAAGTCTAACCTGCAAGCTCTCAGCATGTCTTCAAGAGTTCAGCATGCTCTTCAATGCTCCTTGAGTAGACCAGAATATTATCGATGAACACCACTATAAACTGGTCCAAGAACGGTGAAAAGATTCTGTTCATCAAGTCCATAAATATCGTTGGTGCATTCATGACTCCGAATGGCATCACTAAATACTCGTAATGTCCATACCGAGTACGGAACGCAGTCTTGCAAATATCTTCTGATTTAACTCTGACCTGATGATATCTGGATCGCAAATTCAGCTTCGAGAATACCCTCGCACCACTAAGCTACTCGAATAATTCTCCAATGCGAGGGATCGGGTACTTGTTCTTAATAGTCACCTGGTTTAAATTCTGGATAGTCGATGCACATCCTCCTTGTGCCATCTTTCTTTTTGACTAGAAGAACTGGAGCTTCCCAAAGTGAATTGCTGCTGCGAATTCAGCACTTCTCTAGCAATTCGGTAACCTGCTTCTTGATTTCTTGCAACTCCACTGGTGCCATCGGATAGTATGCCTTTGAGATTGGCGCTGCACCAGGAACAAGATCAATCGCGAACTCCACATCTCATTTTGGAGGTAAACCTGAGATGTCCTCGAACACATCCATGAACTCTTGAACTACAGCTGGCGCTTCCTCCTTATCAATTTCCATCGACGAAAGAACATTGTTTGTCGGCCTAGCCCTAAACTCGACTGGCCAGACAGAACTGCTACCTCCAGCAAAACAAACTCCGGATGTCCGGGAATCTGGAAAATCACTTTCTTTGCCCTACACTAAATGTGAGCATGGAAAGTGCCGAGAAAATCCATTCCCAAGGCAACATCACAACTACCGGTATCGATCACCAAGAAATCTGCAATAACTCTCGTCTGCAACTAACGACTGAACAATCCTTACATTCTCTACTAGCTATGATCTTCCCATTCACAGTGTGTATGTCCCAACAACTAGACAGGGTCGTGCAATAAATTGAATATGCAGCAATAAACTTGGACGACATAAAACAATGGGATGCATCCAAATCGAATAATACTAATGCGGGAAAATCATGAACAAGTAGGATACCTGAAACAACTTCATCTGAATCCTTGGCCTCTTCAGCCGTCAGGGTAAAGGCTCAAGCTTGATTAGGTCCCTGAGTTACCTGCTTCTGCCCCTGAAACTGCTTCTGCGGTGGCCTCTGAGTATCTTCCTTCAAACGTAGCTTCGACGGGCAAGTATCAATGGTGTGATCAGCTGCTCCGCAAATAAGACAAAGTCCAAGACTCTTACGACAATCTCTTCGATAGTGACCCGGTTGTTGGCAGTAATCACAAAACACCCTTCCTTTATGCTTGGGAAAAACTGGCCTCTTCATCGGTACAACACCATGCCTATCCACCGGGACACCTCTGCGTATAGGCGTTCGATTTGGCGTAAACACTGGCTTCCGTACCATAACTGCCGGCTGCTGCGTACCCTCTGTCTTCAATGATAAACACTGCTGCTCCCTGGCTGCTTTAAGCACTTGCGAGAAAGTGGTCAAACGCAGAAATATAATGTGCCTCTGGATGTCCACATCCAAACTGCGCATGAACCTCCTTACCCTATCAGCGTCGTTGGCAACCAAAGGTCCAGCGAATCTACTGAGCCGTGTCTACTCAGCCGCATGTACATCCATGGGTGTGCCGTCCTGCTTCAAGCTGATAAACCTTTCTTCCATTTCCTCCCGTGCAGTCTGCGGGAAGGACTTTTCCAAGAAACTCTTCGAGAAAGTAGCCCAACTGATCGGTTTGGGCAAACGGGTCTCTTCCACAAGCCAGCATTCACGGGCATAGTCCACCAATTGGATGCGTACTATATCCACTCTCTTGTCCTCTGGAATCTGTGCTGCAACGAGCAAATTCTCCGTATCGACTAGCCACTGCTCTGCTGGCAACGGCTCCTCCAAACCAGTGAAAGTGAATGGACTAAGTCTCCTGAAATCCGCCACGGTACCCACACGCTCTACCGGTTTGGCCGCAACATTGTTTACGGACTGCTGGACGGTATGCAAACCTTCCTGAAAAGCTTCAGCTTGCCGCTGGTTCAGCTCAGTCTGCCGCTTCTGGTCCTTAAGCAACCCACGTATTACTCCAAGTAAAGCGGCGTCATCAACATGCCTCTGGTACGATCGTAGATTCATGTCTTCCATGATCCTGCAACCAAGACACCGAAAAAGATTAGTATGATTACAAGATTGAAAACTTGCGATGAATGATGACCATAAATCAAGGATATGAATCAAGACTAGAACTCCAAGTTACTTAAATAGAGTACCACATTGTAACCATGCCGCGGTACATAGTTACAATCACATAACTCCACTCAAGTCGCCCAAATCCTAACATCAGAATCAAAGGAACAGAGAGAAACAATAGGAAACCAAAAGGTTTCAAGCCGAGATGCAAAGTTGTTTGCATATCGTCAAGACAAGGGTTAAGAGAAGGATATGATTCAAGAATCATGATAACAATGTGGCAGGACAAGTTCCTAATTACGGATCTTCCGATTCGTGTATTGGGTCCAATACCCAACTACAAAAGAATCAAACCCGATTAACCTAAATCCTATGGCTCTGATACCAAACAAACCCTGTCATGCCCCACTTTCCAGAGTGCGCTAAGGTCGGCACGTGACAAAGCCAACCATACTACCTGTGGCTAGGAATGATCCCTCCATAGTCACATTACGGCTGTCGAGAAGATATCAAGAACAGTAGAAATAAAATAAACTATCTAGTACATGTCCATAAGCCAGAATAAATGAGTCATGAAATAAAATACGGAAGCAATAGATCCAAATAACAATAATAATCTGGAATGTACGTCCCAAAATGCAGGCTCACATCAGGAAATAAAACAATACTGAATGGAAACTAAACTAGAATACTAACAAGTCTTCACTGCTCGGCCTGTTGACTGAGATGCTCCTGAACGACTTGTAACAGAGATAGAGGATCTGGGCCATGCAAAACCCAGACGTCAGTACGTCATAATATCAACAATAATACAATCAGGAGGTAATAAGACATGCAGGCATGAGTATGAACAGTAATAAAAGTATAACAGTATCACGAATAAGGGACAGTGAAGGGTATAAGCGCATGTAATGTGCAGTAAGTAATGTAAACTGTACTACTGGGTAATCTATTCTAAAGTCTTCGAAATCAATTAATGTAATCCTCATCGTAACCCATCGGTGATTATTCCATAACGTCCGGAAAAACGGCAAACAATAGGTATTCCGTAACGCCCGGAAAAACGGCAAACAATAGGTATTTCTTAACGTCCGGAAAAACGGCAAACAATATAATAGCCCTTTGAGTTACGTTCAGTTACATTCTTAATTTCCCCATACCCCTAAGTTATGTGTTCAAGTCAGGTATTGATAAATCTGAAGCTAATGCCAACACAGGATCAAGCAGGAACAGGTTTGTCTATACAGAAAACAGGATATGTCCATCGGGACAACATGTCAGGATTGTCGGCATTAGAAACAGGATCAGGTAACATGTCAAGTAGTGATACATCAGGCCATGTCAGGTAATGTAAATGTATCAAGTCAGGTCAAGTAGTGGTGTATCAGGTCATGACTAGTAATGTACATGTATCAAGTCAGGTCAAGTAGTGGTGTATCAAGTCATGTCAAGTAATGTACATGTATCAAGTCAGGTCAAGTAGTGGTGTATCAGGTCATGTCAAGTAGTGCACATGTATCAAGCGGGTGCTCATAATAAAACTGTAACAGGTACGGGTGCACAAATAAAGCATGGATGCACAAATATTTATCATAGGTTACATCATGACTATGTAGGATGCACAAGATCAAGCATGGGGTACTAATGTATTAATAATAAGAGTTAATGTAATATGAGGTGTAACTAGGTATGCAAAATTAATGGTATGGATACACAATAAGACATGGATGCTCAAATAACTATCAGGGGTTACAACTACAGTTCCATGACTATGTAGGATGCACATTATCAAGTATGGGGTGTCAGTATAACAGTAATATGAAATAATATGACATGTCATGCAACTAGATATATAATTAATGGTATGGATGCACAAATATCGATCAGGGATTACATTTACAGCTCCAAGTCTAAGTGGGATGCATATTATTAAGTATGGGGTGTTACTACAACAATAACATGAATTAATATGATCTATAGATGCAGCTATATATATTTTTAAATGATATGGATGCATACGGGTATCCGAAAACAGTAAAACTTTAATATGGATGTATAATGTGATAAACGGGTAGCATTTTACTCATATGGATGCATAAAAATATACCTAGCATGTAGTAAGATGAATTAGCATGCGACTAGATATGTAAATAGTGATATGGATGCACATGGATGTCCGAAGACAGTAAAATAGTAAAATGGTAATATGGGATGCATAATTAAACAATGTGTAATGTTATTATTCACATGTGTGCAATATATTGTAGTATAGCATGTAGCAAGGTAAACTTGCCTCGATGGATCACGCGACGGATGCGTACGGCACGTCCGACGTCGGGTAAACGTCGCAAAACCACACACGCGCATGGGGAACGGGTCCAGGCAAGGCAAGAGCACGACCACACTGGCAGAGGACGTTCACTGGATCCCCGGGTCGTCGGCGTCGAGTACGGCTCCGGCGATCACCGGAAACGAGAATTCAAGAAATCAAGAAAGAAAAGAAAAGAGAAGAACAAGAACAAGAAAAGGAAGAAGAAGAGAGGGCTGTGGTTTGATGTGGCTCTGGGGTTAGAGAAGGGTGCGAGGAGGTGATGAAGAGGTTGCTTGGGTTTTCCGTTGAGGTTTCACGGCCATGGGCAGTGAGTGCTAGGGTTTTTTGATTGCAGGGAATGGGCTCGGGTGTGCAGGGAACCGTGGTTTGGCTGGGGTGTTGGTGAGGAGGTGGAGGAGGCGAGGTCGAGGAGAGGAGATGATCGTTGGTGAGATGAGGGTGAGGGCGGTGCCGACGAGGGTTAGGGCGAAGGTGTTGGGTTCTTGGGTCGTCGGGGAAGGAAAGGTGAGAAGGTGGACGAAGAGGATGAGAGAGGTCGAGAAGAGGAAGTCGATGGTGTAAGGAGACGTAGGTGAAGGTTGAGGCGGCGATGGCAGTGAGAGGCTAGGGTTCGGGTTTTCTCGTGGAGGCAGTAGGTTAAAAAGAAAAGAAATGAAGAGTAAGAAGGGTGACGGTAAGGAGAGAAGGGAGGTGAGCAGATACCTGGTGAGCAGGGATCGCGAGAGGAGAGAGAGAGAGAGAAACAGAGAGAGAGAGAGTGTGCGCGCTGGGGAGAGGGAGAGAGATAAAGAGGCAGAGAGAAGAGAGAGAAAAAGAAAGAGAGGAGAGAGAGAACTGTGAGAGGAGAGAGAGATTTGGTAGCATTAAGTTAGGATTTTAAATTTTAAAAAATCATTTAGTTAACTGAATTTATAATGTTAAAATATATAATATTAATAAAATATTTAATATTCTGGTTAATACAAAATAGTCCAAAACACGCCCGTGTCGGGTCTAAAAATACAGTTTTAAAATACGAAAAATATATATGTCGACCAAAACTAAAATTGGATATCCGGGTAACGAAAATGCATACCCCCAAGAACGGATGCATGTACGTGCGCGTAGCCATCCAAATGAGTCTGTTTCACTGAATGGGACAAGAACAAGATGCACGGATGCTACCACAGGGTCGGGGGGTATCATGCAGGCCATGCAACGTATTTTTTTTAAATATTTTATATGACTTTAAATGTTATATTTAAAAATACAGATGCCAGATAAATGCCAATATGTAGTATGTAAATATGGAAGTGCACAAGTCCACGTAACAAGTCAGGATAAATCATAAACATGAATCAAGACGGTTTCAAGCAAGCGGGTCAGGTCGGATGCAAATACAGATGTCAAATACACTATTCGCATCCAAAACACAGTTAATTAGGAAAATACCTTAAATAAAGAAATACTTGAACTAGAACTGGTATAATGAACTAGGGCGTTACATTGCTTCTGTTGCTTTCCAGTTCATATTTTATCGCAAGCTTGAATCCTGTTTATCATGCTTATCTTCTTCATTATCTTGGCTTCGGATGAAGTCATTTCGGTATCCTACTTGTTCATGTTTTCCTGCATTAGTATTATTCAATTCTGGTGCATCTCTTTGTTTTGATGTTGTCTTGGGAATGGGTTTTTCTCGGCACTTTCCATGCTCATATTGATTGTAAGGCAAAGAAAGAGATTTTCCAGATTCCCGGACATCCGGAGTTTGTTTTCCTGGTGGTAGCAGTTCTGTCGGGCCAGTCGAGTTTAGGGCTAGGCCGACAAACAGTGTTCTTTCGTCGATGGAAGTTGATAAGGAGGAAGCGTCAGCTGTAGTTCGAGAGTTCATGGACGTGTTCAAGGACATCTCGGGTTTACCGCCAAAATAAGATGTGGAGTTCGCGATTGATCTTGTTCCTGGTGCAGCGCCAATCTCAAAGTCATACTATCCGATGGCACCAGTAGAGTTGGAAGAAGTAAAGAAGCAGGTTACCGAATTGCTTGAGATGGGTTGGATTCGCAGCAGCAATTCACCTTAGGGAGCTCCAGTTCTTCTAGTCAAGAAGAAAGACGGCATAAGGAGAATGTGCATCGATTATCGAGAATTAAACCGGGTGACTATTAAGAACAAGTACCCGATCCCTCGCATTAGCGAATTGTTCGAGCAGCTTAGTGGCGCGAGGGTATTCTCGAAGATGGATTTGCGATCCGGATATCATCAAGTTCGAGTTAAATCAGAGGATATTTTCAAGATTGCGTTCCGAACTCGATATAGACATTACAAGTATTTAGTGATGCCATTCGGAGTTACGAATGCACCGGTGATATTTATGGACTTGATGAACCAAATCTTTTCACCGTTCTTGGACCAGTTTATTGTGGTGTTCATCGATGATATTCTCGTATATTCAAGGAGCCTAGAAGAGCATGCAGAACACTTGAAGGTCGCACTGCAGACATTGAGGCAAGAAAGATTATATGCAAAGATGAGCAAGCACGAGTTTTGGCTTGAAGAAGTGAAGTTTTTGGAGCATGTCATATCCGGAGATGGAATCGCCGTTGACCCTAAGAAGATTACAGCAATTCAAGGTTGGCCGATTCCGAAAAACGTAGCAGAGATCAGAAGTTTTCTTGGACTTGCCGGGTATTACAGAAGATTCGTGGAGAATTTTGCTCGATTGGCTGAGTCTTTGACCAAGCTTACACGAAAGGAAGTACCGTTCGTATGGACGGATAGATGTGCGTCAGCTTTTGAGGCGTTGAAGCAAAGGCTGATAACCACTCCTATTTTGACCATACCAGACGGTTCCGGAGGATTGGTGATTCACAGCGACGCATCTGGGAAAGGTTTGGGATGTGTTTTGATGCAGCATGGGAAAGTTATAGCTTACGCATCGAGACAGTTGAATACCCATGAGAAGAATTACCCAGTCATGATTTGGAGTTTGCAGCAGTGATTTTCGCTCTGAAGATTTGGAGACACTACTTATTGGAAAAAAGGGGCGAAGTATTCACCGATCATAAAAGCCTAAAGTATGTGTTCATGCAGAAAGAGCTTAACATGAGGCAGCGTAGATGATTGGAGCTGATAGCTGACTATGGTCTGGATCTCAAGTACCATTCGGGGAAATTTAATGTAGTGCCGGATGCTCTTAGTCGGTTGCCAGCAATTCGGATGTTGACTGCACAGAAGGAGCTTATCGAAGATTTTTAGAGATTCGAGTTGGAGATCGTGCAACCGCATTCTTCGGGACAGTTGATGCAGCTGCAAGTACAGTCGTCATTGATCGAGAATATTAAAGCAGCGCAGTCATAGGACCCAAGATTGCAGAAGTTTCGAGAACAGGTTGAAGCAGGACTTCGAACGGACTTGTTGATTCATGAAGATGGTTCATTGTGATATGGTAGTCGTTTGTGTGTGCCGAAAGGAGACATTCGTGAAGAAGTTAAGAAGGAGGCGCACAGTTCCGTATATTCCGTACATCCAGGAGGCACGAAGATGTACCGTGATCTATAACAGCATTTCTGGTGGGAAGGCATGAAAAGGGAGATTGCTCGTTTTGTAGCGAAGAGCTTGGTGTGTCAACAAGTTAAGGTTGAACATCAAAGGGTAGCTGGTTTATTGCAACCACTTCCGATTCCTCAATGGAAGTGGGAATATATAACCATGGATTTCGTGACAGCTTTACCGCGGAGTCTAAAGGGCAACAATGCAATTTGGGTGATCTTTGATCGATTGAATAAGGCAGCTCATTTCATTCTATTTTGAGTTAGTCAGTCAACGGAAGTGTTAGCAGAACGGTACATGCAGGAGATTGTGAGATTGCATGGAGTATCTGTGAGCATCGTTTCAGACCGTGATACCAGATTCTTATCGCACTTCTGGAGGAGTTTACAGGAAAGTTTGGGAACGCAATTGAAGCTTAGCACCGTTTATCATCCTCAGACAGATGGCCAGTCGGAGAGAACGATCCAAACTCTTGAAGACATGTTGAGAGCTTGCATGTTAGACTTCAAGGGTTCTTGGGAGAATCATCTACACTTGGTAGAGTTTTCTTATAATAACAGCTTTTAGGCGACTATTCAGATGGCTCCATTCGAAGCATTGTATAGTCGTAAATGTCGCTCACCTGTTTGTTGGGACGATGTTGGAGAACGAAAATTGTTGGGACCGGATTTGATCGTCCAAACCGTGGAGAAAGTTAATACTATCCGGAATCACATGAAGGCAGCACAGGATCGGCAGAAGAGTTGGGCCGATATATCAAGAAGACCTCTAGAGTTTGCTGTTGGTGATATGGTATTCTTGAAGATATCACCGACTAGATGAGTGATTCATTTTGGGAGTCGAGGCAGGCTTAGTCCTCAATTCGTCGGGCCTTTCGAGATCATGGACCGTGTTGGAGAAGTGGCTTATCGATTGGCGTTACCACAATCTTTGGCGAATGTTCATGACGTGTTTCATATATCTCAACTCTGTAAGTATGTTCGAGATGAAACACACGTGATAGATCATTTGAAGCTGACTGTAAGGGAGGATTTGACCTTTGAGAAGCGACCGATGTCGATTGTTGATCGAAGAGAAAAGGTCCTTAAGAACAAGGTTATCCCTCTCGTACTTGTTTCTTGGGGAAATCGCTCGCATGGAGAATCAACTTGGGAACGTGAAGACGAGATTCGACAGAAATTTCCACACTTATTCTTGTAGATTCTTGTTTGTTTATCTTTTCTTATTCCTGAAATTTCGAGGACGAAATTCTTTTTTAGTTGGATATAATGTAACACCCTAGTTCATTTATACCAGTTCTATTTCAAGTATTTATTTATTTATGGTATTTTCTTGATTTACCGTGTTTTGGTTGCGAATAGTGTATTTGACATATGTATTTGCATTCGACCCGACCCACATACTTGAAACCAGTCTTGATTCATGTTTTTGATTTATCCTGGCTTGTTACATGGATCCATGCACTTTCATATTATACATACTGCATACTGGCAGTATATCTGGCATCTGCATATTTTAATATAACATTTAAAGTCACATAAAATATATTCATTGACGTTTGCTATTCGAAATTTAGTTTCCTTTATCTTGTTGTTATCAAAAAAAAATCGCGTTATTAACTACTTCCGTTTTACTTATTTTAAATGCTTTACTATTCTTCACATTTTCAATAGAGCAAATATATGTTGCATATACTATTTTGTTTTATTTTCTCTTATTTCGCCATATGGGTCTACTCAAGTTATTTAAGTTGCTTGATCGGTATTTTACTAAAATATTTTTGACTTTTCGGCAAATCCTTCACTACAGTTTATCGGTGTTATGATATCTTTCATTATAAATGTATATATGGTATATATATAGTTTGTTGCTACGAACTGTTATTCCTTCTACTTACTCATGACGTTTTATATCTTACCATTTATTTTGAATTTCGAGGACGAAATTTTATATAAGTGAGGATGATGTAATACCCGGTATCTTGTATATAAAAATCTGGTATATTTTCAAATTTATTTCTTATATTTTTCCAAATATTTACCCTATATTCCTCTTATTTCATTTTCCGTTAAATTCTATTTTTCCTAATCATTTTCCCACTCTTATTTTTAATTTCCCAATTAACATTCATCTAATTTCCTAACCCTAACTATTAAACCCTAAACTTTTATTATTTTATAAAATCTTACTTAAAACCCAGCCCATTCCTTTCCCATTTCTTTTAAATTCTTTTTACCTCTGCCCCAAGCCCAGCCCAAGAACCCGGGCCCAAAACCCTTCCCCTCACCCGACCCGACCCGCTCCCCACTCCCTTCTTCTTCCTCTCTTTGCTTCTTTTCCCGCCTTTTCCCCCTCACGACCGTTTCTCGCGCGCGCGCCCACGCCTCGCACCCACCCCCAACGATCTCTTCCCCACGACTCGCTCTCCCCATGACTCGCGCCCACTACCTCAACGCCCATGCTTCTCTCGCTCATTCCCCCACGACTCGCGCCCACGCCCAACGGCCGCACCCGCTTTCCCCAGACCCGCGCTCGCCCCATGACGACCCCCCTCTCTGCTCTACTCTCTTCTCCCCAACTTAACTCCACCTCTTCCCATCAACACGACTACCACTGCCATTCCTCTTCTCCATCTCCCCTTCTCCACTCCTCCTCAGTCACCTCGCCACCACCTCGAGAGACCCCCGACTTGAGCCCCTGCAACCCTCACCTGCACCTCCTCTGTCGCCTTCATCGCCACCACCAGCCCTCTCCTCGACCCACACCTCTCCTCCTCTACCTCACGACGAGATCCCCTAGACCCAAACTCCTCTCCTCTCTCCCAAACCTATAGCCGAGCTCCCATTTTCCCTCAACCCCCGATCACCTCGCCTGAGCCCCCTTCACAGTAACCTCTACAACCTCCATCGACTCCACCAAGCACCCGGACTTCCAGCAACCGAGCTCTTCAACCCCCATCAACAGCGCCACCACATTGTAGCCCTCTCCTTGCCGTACCACCCCCTAAGTCACCGCTGGCCAACCCCCTCTGCACTTGACGCCCGCTGGCCTCTTCCCCGCATCACCATAGTCGTTGCCTCATCTTTCCATCGAGGCCGACCCCCTCACGACCTCCTCTCACTGTCGCCCGAGTTCCCCACCTCATTGAGGTCGTCCCTGGATCGTCGGAGCTTCCTCTGACCGCCACTATCCCCGAGCCTCTTCCACTGCAAAGCTAACACCAAAGCCACTTCGTGCCACGTCGCCAGAGCTCACCAAGCTCAAACCTGACCATTTGCTGCCCGTGCCGTGTGCTGCCCCGCAATCGTCATTGTCGTGTCGTGCACGTGTCGCGATCACACCATTGTCGCTACCGTACCGTCGTCAACACGCCGTCAAGCAAGTTTAATACTTGCTTCATGCTACTTTTATCTATTACAATTCAATTTACCAATAAATTCCGCATATACTTTTCATGTGAATCAATATAATTCTAGTGTTCGATGCAAAACCCGAATAAAAAGCCCCCGTTAAATTGACGGAAACAAATCACATATGATGGCCCGAGTGATAACGAACATCGTGTTATGATTCGGCCGTAAAATACAGACTTTAATGACATGATAGGCCTAACCCAGTTGAACCCGTTAAAACTGAAATTTTCCTGTACCTGAAACTCGTAAAAATCACAGTTAATTGGTTACAAATTGGAATGTTGCTTTCGACGGATCATATCAAATCTAACTCGACGACCTAGAACCCCATAAGAATTTTAATCTGTCTCTATGCTAAAAAGGTGACGGGAACTAGCTGGGAGTGCGACTCTGGACTGCAGTCCAGAGAAGCTCTGGCTGTCGATTCTCATTTTGTAATACTTTCACTCTACTGTATGAAGATGCCATTATGCAGAACCCTATACCATATCGAAGATAAGTCTGTTATCTAACCATTGAAAGCGATTTCATTCATTTTCACTTTCGTTTACTATTTAAATTATATTTTAAATCAACAAAACCTATGGCTGTCCCAAACAGGGACAGAGCGTATACCCCTTTATTGTACAATGCATAACATCCAGCACACTATGGGTATTATCGATACATTTGGTGAGTTGGAAACCTAACTGATAACCCTAAATATTGTTCAACTATAGCATCGCCTAATTACGATCCCAACTGGGATTAAATCATGTTACGAAACGGACTTCCAGTTCTGAAACCGGATTTCCAGCAGTGAACACTTAAATTGAAATGTCCGTATCTAGCAAACCTGAAACCCGATTGATGCAAAACCAATTTTGATGGCTGTATAATTAAACATACTGCTTATCCCTTTTTCATTGTTTCACTTAATTCTGCATGTATGATTTATAGTGAATTATACAAGTGGTAGGACACTGACTGATGATATTCTATTCATGTTGTAATTATTGTATTCTCATCACATCATGTAGATGTCATTGCATTGGTAACCTAGAGATCGTGTGCATTACCCAGTGTTAAATATTAGTGCTTTGATTGTGGCAAGTGCGTGGTGATAAAGTGTGAATGAATAAGTGAAAGTGACACGTATTTGTACACAATCAGCGGACCAGATTGATTGATTGCGTTGTCGATGCCTATGGGACATATATAAGCGTAACCATAACTGGAATGGGACAGTTATGGAGCACATATATTAGTGTCATAGGTAAGGCACCAAACACTGTCCATTTATCTTGGGTATCAGTCGAGACATGCTTGATGGAGATCCTGTCTCCAGTTCTCGTGTAAACTTGTCATAGACCGACTAGTATTTGGGTTTATGGTCGGGGTTTGATGTAGACCACGGGGTGTGAGGTAGTTTGAGTGTGAGTTCAACAGAATATCGGGACTCCTATTGCCGGCTTATATCATGATTTTGGGAGTTGTATGGATGGAGTTACTGATTATTATCGTGCGTGTTTCGGGCCCGTGTTCCCTTGCCCCTGAGGACCTATCCTTGGGTGAGGGATACTCCTGCGTGGTTGACTCTCACACTTGGACTGACGATAGGTTTAGCGACCTGGACAGTGATACTTAGAGACTAATAGGTTTAGTGACATGCATTGATTACTGATTCGATACACATGCATTACCGTATACCTGCTTTACTGTTTACCTGTACTGGATCCTTCATGCTCATATCATTACTTCATGCTTACTGTTTCATATTCATATTTATTACACTTGTTATACACGTATTTCTATTTATTGCCATTGTGTCGCTCTGACGACCTGAGTATGCATGCTCAGAGTGAGAAGTGGATTTAGCTCGGACCAGGACCTGACGTACCCCGAGGACATTGCAGATATCTAGATCAGCGACTCAGCGCTATACTTCCTTGATCTCCATCTGGTTAGTTTTCGGTATCTGTTTTGATTTAGTGGCTGCATATCTCATTACCTGTGTACTGATTACTGATTACCACGCAAAAGCTAGAAGTTGAAGTGTGACTACGGCATGATGTTTGCTAGACCGTAGGAGCATGGCTGGCCTTGTCACCCCTCGTATTCCGTATTTTGGGAAGCGGGGCGTGACATGGTTTTGTTGGTATCAGAGCCAGGTTTGGAATTGGATTTCAGTTTCTATGTAGGGCTTGACAGTCTAAGTCGCCCTTTGTTCTAGATTGTAAACTTGTTATCCTTGATCGTGATTCACTTAGTGTGTTCTGCTACATATTTTGATCCATCCGCTAGAGTTTTGGGTGACTTAGTAGAGTTATGTGATTGTAATTATGAACTTCAGCATAGTTACAATACTGTACTCTGTTTAAGTAACTTGGAGTTCTACACTTGATTCCCGCTCGATTGAGTTTCACTCACCACCTATTCTTGCTTCGTTTTATATTTTATTCTGATTCTTTTATCTTGTACCTTATGTCATCCTAAAATTTGTTGTTTTAGGACCATGACTTCCAACCACTCTCCGTTTATATCTTATATCATTCCCGAGTTTTCAAATCTATTTTACGTTTTCATCCTTGTACCTTTCTATTGACCCTACACCTGCTTACGTTTCTTATTGGACTTATTGCATTCTCATGTCTTCGTTTCTTCAAGATTATCGTATCGCGTTGCATACCTTTAAGTTTCTATCAGAGTCGCGCAGCGGAAGCTGAAACTTGACTTCCAACAACTCCCCGTCCTCCTCCACTACCCAGAATCAGACCGTCGAGATTTTGAGTGTACTGCAAGGCTTGAAGGAAGCCCAGGAGCGAACGAACGATCTCTTAGCTGAAGGACTACGAAGGTGAATGGCTCAAGTCCCCAATCGTAAGGGAACCCCTGTTAAATAAAGAAGAGGTGTTAAGATGAAGCGCCCATTTATTCCTCAGCAACAGTAGCAATGGAGAACTCAACGTTATGGATACTGTAAGAGACCAGGACACCTTCAGAAAGACAGTCACAGGGCTAAGGGGCAATGCCTGATTTGTGGATCCAACGAGCATCTTATCGATGGTTGCCCTCGAAGGAAAGAGCTACAAGGAGGAGATTCGTCCACACTCTCCACTCCTGCTAAATGACTTGGTTATTTCGTAGTTTGAGCTTCGAGGATAGTACGTACCCAGCGCAGAATTCAACTCGCTTGACGAGAATGCAGCGGTCTAGATATCAACGAAGAACTATCACCTTTTCTGCTTTCAATAAAAAATACTATCACTCTTTAGTAAATGTTTCCTTTCTTCTAAAATCTTGTATCCGTTGAACTTTTTAGTTTGAATGCAATAAAATTTTGAGTTGTGATGTATGTATCGTCCCCTTGCCACTCATTATCCTTATACTGCTTATTGAATCAGTATTCTAAAATTTGATTTTTCAGTCCTTACCTACCGTATATTTTCCTTGTACTCCATATTCTTGGTTATTTTCTTAGTGTGTTCCACTGTCTGATCATGACTCTTTCTTTTCAGGTCATGGCCAATCCTGGAGCAGCGCCACCTATCGATGAGGACACTCGGTCCTGCGTCTCCTTGGACTGCATGCTGGTGAGTTCAGATGACTAGACCGATGGCCCATAGGTTATTTTCGGCAACAGCGATTCCGAGGATGAGAGAGTCGCAGCCCTAGAAGTCGACATGATCAACGACTCTGACAACGAAGAAGAAGACCCCGAAGACGACCAGATAGAGGAAGATCCCGAGGAAGGCCCGGTAGAAGAAAATCCAGGAGAGGAAGACCCTGAGAGGAATCCAGTGGAAGGAAATCCCGTGGGAGAAGATCCAGAAGGAGTGAATCACGTGGAAGTATACCACGATGAAGAAGCTCCAACCGAGGAAAAAAGACCAGGAGGAGAAGACCCCGTGGCAGAAGAACCTCCAGTGGCAATCACTGCGAGGCGCTATGGAAATGGACGCCCCTATCTTAGCGCGCGAGCTTACCGTAACCTGCTTAACTTCCATAACCGTGACTGACGTAATCTATCTTCTGTTTCCTCTGGCCAAAAAAATCTATGTATAGTTTAGGGCCACATTTTATCTTTCCAGAATGCCTTGTTTGAATTTTCTGGAATAATAATAATAAAGTTTCTGAGTTCGCTAATCTTTTGGAATATTGATTCGCATGATACATTGACTGTTTTCCCTCCCCAATAAATTTCTTTCCCTTCCGAGATTCATTACTATTCACCCCTGCACCTTGTGCTGACCTGACCCTAGCCTCTTCAACATTCAGATTAAAGTATCGCACTCTGACCTTTCGAATGGGCCATACTCCATTGCAATCCCTACCCTGACTAGCCCCTATACGTTATTAATGCTATTTCTTATCACTATAATTATATCCATTGACGTTTGCTATTCGAAATTTAGTTTCCTTTATCTTGTTGTTATCAAAAAAAAAAATCGCGTTATTAACTATTCCGTTTTACTTATTTTAAATGTTTTACTTTTCTTCACATTTTCAATAGCGCAAATATATGTCGTACATATATTTTGTTTTATTTTCTCTTATTTCGCCATATGGGTCTTCTCAAGTTATTTAAGTTGTTTGATCGGTATTTTACAAAAATATTTTTGACTTTTTGGTAAATCCTTCACTACTGTTTATCGGTGTTATGATATCTTTCATTATAAATGTATATATGGTATATATATAGTTTGTTACTACGAACAGTTATTCCTTCTACTTACATATGACGTTTTATATCTTACCATTTATGTTGAATTTCGAGGACGAAATTTTATATAAGTGGGGTATGATATAATACCCGGTATCTTGTATATAAAAGTCCGGTATATTTTTCAAATTTATTTCCTATATTTTTCCAAATATTTACCCTATATTCCTCCTATTTCATTTTCCGTTAAATTCTATTTTTCCTAATCATTTTCCCACTCTTATTTTTAATTACCCAATTAACTTTCATCTAATTTCCTAACCCTAACTATTAAACCCTAACCTTTTATTATTTTATAAAATCTTACTTAAAACCGAGCCCATTCCTTTCCCATTTCTTTTAAATTCTTTTTACCACTGCCCCAAGCCCAGCCCAAGAACCCCGGCCCAAAACCCTTCCCCTCACCCGACCCGAACCACTCCCCACTCCCTTCTTCTTCCTCTCTTCGCTTCTTTTCCCGCCTTTTCCCTTTCACGACCGTTTCTCGCGCGCGCGCCCACGCCTCGCACCCACCCCCAACGATCTCTTCCCCACGACTCGCTCTCCCCATGACTCGCGCCCACTTCCTCAACGCCCCTGCTTCTCTCGCTCATTCCCCCACGACCCGCGCCTACGCCCAACGGCCGCACCCGCTTTCCCCAGACCTGCGCTCGCCCCACGAAGACCCCCCTCTCTGTTCCACTCTCTTCTCCCCAACTCAACTCCACCTCTTCCAATCAACACGACTACCACCGCCATCACCCAAGTTCCCGACCGTGACGAACCTTAACCCTCGCCTCGTCACCTTCGTCGCCTCCCCACCTTCGACCTCGCCTCATCTTCCCGACCTTACCCTCGCCTCCCTCCATTCCTCTTCTCCATCTCCCCTTCTCTGCACCTTCTCAGTCACCTCGCCACCACCTCGCAAGACCACCGACTTGAGCCCCTGCAACCCTCGCCTGCACCTCCTCTGTCGCCTTCGCCGCCGCCGCCGACCCTCTCCTCCTCTACCTCACGACGAGATCCCCTAGACCCAAGATCCTCTCCTCTCTCCAAAACCTATAGCCGAGCTCCCATTTTCCCTCAACCCCCGATCACCTCGCCCGAGCCCCCTTCACAGTAACCTCTGCAACCTCCATCGACTCCACCAAGCACCCGGACTTCCAGCAACCGAGCTCTACAACCTCCCTCGACAGTGCCACCACCTTACAGCCCTCTCCATGCCGTACCACCCCCTGAGTCGCTGCCGGCCAACCCCCTCTGCACTTGACGCCCGCTGGCCTCTTCCTCGCATCACCACAGCCGTTGCCTCATCTTTCCATCGAGGCCGACCCCCTCACGACCTCTTCTCGCCGTCGCCTGAGCTCCCCACCTCGTTGAGGTCGTCCCTGGATCGTCGAAGCTTCCTCTGACCGCCGCTATGCCCGAGCCTCCTCCACTGCAAAACTAACACCAAAGCCACTGTCGTGCCACGTCGCCAAAGCTCACCAAGCTCAAACCTGACTATTTGTTGCCCGTGCCGTGTGCTGTCCCGCCATCGTCATTACCATGTCGCGCATGTGTCGCGATCACACCATTGCCACTGCCGTACTGTCGTCAACGCGCCGTCAGGCAAGTTTAATACTTGCTTCATGCTAATTTTATCTATTACAATTCAATTTACCAATAAATTCCGCATATACTTTTCATGTGAATCAATATAATTCTAGTGTTCGATGCAAAACCCGAATGGAAAGCCCCCGTTAAATTGAAGGAAACAAATCACATATGATGTCCCGAGTGATAACGAACATCGTGTTATGATTTGGCTGTAAAATACGGACTTTAATGACGTGATAGGCCTAACCCAGTTGAACCCGTTAAAACAGAAATTTTCCCGTACCTGAAACTCATAAAAATCACAGTTAATTGGTTACAAATTGGAATGTTGCGTTCGAGGGCTCATATTGAATATAACTTGACAACCTAGAACCACCTAAGAATTTTAATCTATCTCTATGCTAAAAAGGTGACGAGAACTAGCTTGGAGTACGACTCTGGACTGCAGTCCAGAGCAGCTATGGCTGTCGATTCTCGTTTTGTGATACTTTCACTTTACTGTATGAAGATGCCATGATGCGGAACCCTATACCATAACGACGATAAGTCTGTTATCTAACCATTGAAAGTGATTTCATTTGTTTTCATTTTTGTTTACTATTTAAATTATATTTTAAATCAACAGAACCTATGGCTGTCCCAAACAGGGACAGAGCGTATACCCCTTTATTTTACAATGCATAACTTCCAGTACACTATGGGTATTATTGATCCGTCTGGTGCGTTGGAAACCTAACTGATAACCCTAAATATTGTTCAACTATAGTGTCGCCTAATTACAATCCCAACTGGGATTAAATCGTGTTACGAAACGGATTTCCAGCAGTGAACACTTAAATTGAAATGGCCGCATCTAGGAAACCTGAAACCCGGTTGATGCGAAACCAATTTTGATGGCTATATAATTAAACATACTGCTTATCCCTTTTTCATTGTTTCGCTTAATTCTGCATGTATGATTTATAGTGAATTATACAACTGGTAGGACACTGACTGATGATATTCTATTCATGTCGTAATTATTGTATTCTCATCACATCATGTAGATGTCATTGCATTGGTAACCTAGAGATCGTGTGCATTACCCAGTGTTAGATATTAGTGCTTCGATTGTGGAAAGTGCGTAGTGATAAAGTGTGAATGAATAAGTGAAAGTGACACGTACTTGTACACAATCAGCGGACCCGATTGATTGATTGCATTGTCGATGCCTATGGGACATATATAAGTGTAACCATAACTGGAATGGGACGGTTATGGAGCACTTATATTAGTGTCATAGGTAAAGCACCAAACACTGTCCATTTATCTTGGGTATCAATCGAGACATGCTTGATGGAGATCCTGTCTCCAGTTCTCGCGTAGACTTGTCATGGACCGACTAGTATTTTGGTTTATGGTCGGGGTTTAATGTAGACCACGGGGTGTGGGGTAGTTTGAGTGTGAGTTCAACAGAATCTCGGGACTCCCATTGCCGGCTTATATCGTGATTTTGGGAGTTGTATAGATGGAGTTACTGATTATTATTGTGCGTGTTTCGGGCCAGTGTTCCCTTACCCCTAGGGACCTACCCTTGGGTGGGGGATACTCCTGCGTGGTTAACTCTCACACTTAGACTGACAATAGGTTTAGCGACCTGGACAGTGAGACTTAGAGACTAATAGGTTTAGTGACATGCATTGATTACTTATTCGATACACATGCCTTACTGTATACCTGCTTTACTGTTTACCTGTACTAGCTCCTTCATGCTCATATCATCACTTCATATTCATCATTATTACACTTATTATACATGTATTTCTATTTATTGCTATTGTGTCGCTCTGACGACCTGAGTATGCATGCTCAGAGTGAGAAGTGGATTTAGCTCGGACCAGGATCTGACGTACCCCGAGGACATTGCGGATATCTAGATCAGCGACTCAGCGCTATACTTCCTTGATCTCCATATGGTTATTTTTCGGTATCTGTTTTGATTTAGTGGCTGCATATATCATTACCTGTGTACTGATTACTAATTACCACGTGAAAGCTAGAAGCCGAAGTGTGACTACGGCAGGATGTTTCCTCGATCGTAGGAGCATGGCTGGCCTTGTCATCCCTCGTATTCCGTATTTTAGGAAGCTGGGCGTGACAGTTGCAACCCCTGATGGTTGTTTATGCATCCATGTTTATTGTGTATCCATACCATTAATTCTGATACCTAGTTGCATGCCATATTACATTAACTCATATTATTATTACATTAGTACCCTATGCTTGATAACGTGCAGTCATGATGTAACCCCTGATAGATATTTATACATCCATGCTTTTACTGTACATCCGTACTTTTACCCTGATTCAATACTTGCTACATTTTACTGTTGAGCACCCATGTGATACACTGTGCACTACTTGACATGACCTGATACACCATTACTTGACATGTTATCTGATCCTGTTTCTAATGCCGACAATCCTGACATGTTGTCCCGATGGACATATCATGTTGTCTGTATAGACAAACCTGTTCCTGCTTGATCCTGTGATTGGCATTAGCTTCAGATTTATCAATACCTGACTTAAACATATAATTTGGTGGTATGGGGAAATCAATGATGAAACCTGACTTGTAACTCAATAGTTCGATACTTATACTGATCAGTTTTATGGGCTAGGCCAGCCATGGGATGATGCTGCCGACATCATTCATCTGTATATGTTTCCTGTTTAGTGCCTAGCGGCATGTTTCGGATTTCAGCCTGAGAATCTGGACCGTGGTCCCGGGTATGCACGGGATACTTTTGAGTTACATCGATAATTCATTAAATTGATTTCACAAACTTGAGAGTAGTTAACCCTGTAGCACAGTTTATTTTTATCGCTGCACTTCACATATATTGGTACACTTCACTGTTCGATATCTCTGCTCACTTATTACATTCATGTTACCATTTTATAATTCATGCCTGCATATCCTGTTACCCCCTAATTATATTATTTTGATATTGTGACACGCTGACGTCTGCGTTTTGCATGGCCCAGATCCGCTACCCTTATCGCAGGCCGAGCAGGAGTACTTCAACCGACAGGCCGAGCAATGAGCATCCTGTTAGTATTCTAGTTTAGTTTCCTTTTAGCATTTTATTTCCTGATGTGAGCCCGTATTGAACGTACATTCCAGATTGTTATTGTTACTTGGATTTATTGCTTCCGCATATTATTTCTTGACTCGTTTATTCTGGCTCATTGACATGTACTAGATAGTTTATTTTATTTCTACTGTTCTTGATATCTTATAGACAGTCGTAATCTGACTGTAGAAGAATGTTTCTTAGCCATAGGTAGCATGGTTGGTTCTGTCACGTGCCGATCTTAGCGCACTCTGGGAAGCGGGGCGTGATATCAAGTCGGATTTCTCGGACATATTGTATCGGGCGAAGGAATCTCTGTAGATCCAGCGAAAGTATCAGCAGTAAGCGAATGGACGACACCGAAGTCAGTGAAGGACATTCGAAGTTTCTTGAGTCTAGCAGAATATTACAGAAGATTCATTGAAGGCTTTTCCAAGACCGCAACACCCCTGACCAAGCATACACATAAAGATGAAGATTTCGTGTGGTTAGAAGCATGCGAACGGGTTTTCGTAAAACTCAAGTCAAGATTGACATCAGCACCTATCCTTGTCATACCGGACCAAATTGGAGGTTTCGAAGTGCATTGCGATGCATCCGGTAAACGATTAGGATGTGTTCTACATCAACACGGTAAGGTGTAGCTTATGCATCAAGACAACTGAAGATTCATAAGCGCAATTATCCGACGCATGATTTGGAGTTGGCAGCCGTAATCTTTGCTCTTAAGATTTGTGACCATTATCTTCTTGGTGAATGAGTGGACATATACACAGACCACAAAAGTCTGAAATATGTGTTTACTCAGAAAGAGTTGAATATGCGGCACAGAAAATGGTTAGAACTCATGGCGGACTTTGACATCAACCTGCAATATCACCCAGGAAAAGTGAATGTAGTTCCAGATGCCCTTAGTCGCCAACCATTAGCAATGAATCTCGCCGCTTAGAGGAAGTTTCAACAAGACTTGCATCAGATGGAGATTGAAGTGGGCATGCCAGGTAACGCTTCAAGTTTGATGAACTTGCAAATTCAATCTACCATTATCATTCAGATCAAAGCAGCTCAAGCAAGTGATGCTAAGTTGCAAAAGATCAGAGAACAAGTAGAAAATGGACATAGAACAGACTTTATCATCCATGAAGACAGATCTTTGATATATGGCAATAGATTGTGTGTACCAAAAGGTTCTGTGAGGGAAGAGTTAATGAAAGAAGCTCACAGCTCTCCCTACTCAGTACACCCTGGAGATACAAAGATGTACAAAGATCTACGTCAAAATTACTGGTGGCATGGAATGAAGTGTGAAGTAGCCAGAAGCATCGCTAAATGCTTGGTGTATCAGCAAGTAAAGGCTGAACATCACAGGACTGCTGGATTACTTCAATCGTTACCTATCCCAGAATGGAAGTGGCAACACATTACAATGGATTTCGTGACTGCTCTTCCTCACAGCACAAAAGGTAACGATGCAGTATGGGTTATTATGGATCTACTCACAAAGTCGGCTCACTTCATCCCATTTCGAGTTGGCCGATCTACTGAGACATTAGTAAAGAAGTACATGGAGTTAAGAATCTAGGTAAAGAAATAAACTCTTCATAATATACTATTTCTGATACCTATGAACTCATATAGGAAATCATAAGATTACATGGAGTACCGGTTTGCATTGTCTCCGATCGTGACACCAGATTCCGATCGCAATTTTGGCAGAGTCTGCAGGCTGGCTTGGAAACAAGTCTGAACTTCAGCACAGCTTATCATCCACAAACTGATGGTCAATTTGAACGAACTATTCAGATCTTGGAGGATATGCTAAGAGCATGTCTGCTAGACTTCGGAGGATCATGGGAATATCACCTACATCTTGTAGAGTTTTCATACAACAACAGCTATCAAGCAAGCATTGTAATGGCATCCTTTGCAGCGCTCTATGTAAGAAAGTGTCGATCGCCATTAAGTTGGGACGAAATCGGAGATAGAGAACTTCTTAGACCTGAGATAATAGTGGCAACCGTAGATGTGGTACGCACTATACGGGAAAGAATGCGCATAGCTCAAGATCGACAGAAGTACTGAGCTGATGCAAAACGCCGTCACTTGGAGTTCCAGCCGGGAGAATCAACATGGGAAAGGAAGATGATATGCGTTCAAGATACCTTCATTTATCTGTAAACTAGTCCTTAAAATAAATTGTAAATTTCGAGAAAGAAATTTTTTGTAATGAGGGTAGACTGTAATAACTCCAATTTCAATATACAGAAAATTGTTTAAAAGTTAATGTATAATTAGGGTATTTGCAATCCTGTGTACACTATATGTATTTGTTTTGCTTTTAAACAGCAAGAAAACACTTATAGCACATTGGTAAAGTCTTACACTGCTGTGACATAGCACCTGAGGTCAAATCCGATTAGCCGTATTATCTATTTATTAAATTTTCTTTTAATCTTTGAGAAGCCCAAAGATTTGCACATGCACAACACGTAAAACGAAAAGTCACAGATTATTTAAACGTGTGCATGAGGGTATACGAAGCGACACCAACACGTGGCACCCAACCCCAACACCCCTCGTCCGTAAATACCCGGCGAAACAAAACATTTATCATTTTTATTATATCACATATTTTCCATTTTCCCAAATTAATTATATTTTTACGGATATCAATCCGAAATCTAAAAATACATACACGATATTGCTTTCATAAACACATAATATCTTTATTTAATTTATAAATTAATATCTATAATTTTCTAAAATGTTACACAAATCTCTCATAAAAAAGAGAATTTAATTCTCATCGCGGAGATCTTGTTTTTCAAACTCAAGATCCAGGGGAAAACGCGATGAACAAAAGAAAAGAACAAGAAAGAAAAAAATGATGGAATTTATATTCCAGGAGTTTAGTTCCCTCAAAAGATATGATAGAGGTTTTTATCTTATTAAGAACTTAGTTCTCACACAAAAGAAAAAGAAAGAATTTAGTTGTTACATAAACAAGATCTGCAACAGAAAATTTGAAATTTTAGAGTTTAATTCTAATTTTTAGAGTTAATCTCTACATTAACATGACAAGTTTCACATAAAAGGCATATGAAACCCTAAGAAACAACTACTTACGTGATAACACGTGAGAATCCAAAGAAACAACGTCTCACATGAAAGACAAGTAAGCACTCAAAAGAAAACATGAAAAAGCGTCTCACGTGATATTCATGTGAGCGCTCAAATAGCGTCTCACATGAAAGGCATGTGAGCAGTCAAAAGAAAACATGAAAAAGCGTCACACGTGATATATACGTGAGCGCTCAAAAAATAGCTTCCGAGACTTAAAATCTCAGATGAAAAACACGTGAACGCTGAGACTTAAAGTCTCATGTGAAAAATATGTGAGCGCTGGGAAGAAAAGCAAACAGAAGTGCGTCACGTGATATCCACATGAGCGCTGGGAAGAAAAGCAAACAGAAGTGCGTCACGTGATATCCACGTGAGCGCTTGAAACCAAAAATATACGTATCACGTGATATCCACGTTAGCACATGTTCACCTAAACAAATCATATATGTGGCAAAGTGGATACAAATGTTCACCTAAACAAAAATGAAAAAGTAAAGAATAAAGATTTCTTAAGATAAGAATCTTGATTTTTTCTTTTGGCTAAATTGCACGTAAATACCTAAGATTTTACCGTTTTCACAAATAGTGTCTAAGATTTTTGGCTGACAGATAAATACTCAACGTTTCTTTCCGTTAGCACTATACTACATGTCGTTACTCTTACTCTGCTGTTAGAATATATATTTTTGATTCCCGTTTTACAATCACATGATATTTTAAGGACAATTTTGTCCTTGCAACATAAACTAAAGAACAAAAAACACATTTTTTTTAATTTTTAATTCTCAAATCAAATGAAACTCCAGACATTTTGGGGAACCGATGATGTGTGATCTGTCATGACAAAATTAGTTCAATATCGGAGATAAATTGATGATGAAGATTGAGGATGGTTTTGAGTTAAGATTTTGAAATGGGAAGATTTAGGGCAAGATTTCACAGTGGAGAGAGGAAATGAGATAAGTGGATCCGTCGATAGAGAAGGTCGATGGGTGTCGTCGTTGGCGGGATCAACATCGAAATTGAGATGAGAGAGAGAGAGAGTGAGAGTTACAGAATAGGGAAAAGTGATCGATTGGGGAGGGAGGGGAGGTTGTTTGGTGGAAGAGTAATGAGTGTGGCGGTGGTCTGGACGGGGATCGGTGGCCAAGAAGGAAGAGAGACGATGTCATGGTCATAGGGCTTGAGAAATGATTTTTCAAAGAGAGAGAGAAAGGAGAGGAGAAATTTTGTGATAATAACAGCATAACCAGTGATCAGGTGGCCACTTACGTTATAGCCAATAATATGTTGCCACGTGGATGCCAATCTGGCCTGTTAATCACTTATGAAAATCCAACCCGTTAACAGACCCACCCGTTAAAAATCATTCTCAATTAATTCAAAAGAAATCATTCACAACACCATGAAAGAACTTAATCAAAATTCAAGATTGTCGATCCGAAAACCCATCACATTTGCCGGCATCCCCTCTCTGATGTGTCACCGCCAAACCATTGAATGTAAGGAACTGATCAAAATATATGCAAAAAAGAATTATCTGTGTTAATTCTCCTTGCTCAATACGCCAACTCGGCATCCAAACATCACTTATAAATAGTAAATAAAAAACAAGGATCACACCAAAATCTAGGCAATTGAAAGCAAGCTCATGGCCACAGAAAGAAGAAAGTGGCAGCAAGTTGTGGTGAAGGAAAGAAAGTAGATAATATTCCATATTTTGATAAATAAAATATATGTGTTAATAGATTCAATGATCTGTAAGCAGAGAGGAGATTGCATGTGATTTGGGAATTCAATTGAGATTTTGGAGTTTTTAATATTTTATTTTATTTTTTGAATATAATTTAATTGTATGGAGTTCAAAATTGCTGTTTTTATAATAAAGTTCAGATTTCATATGATTTTTGTTTTAATGTAAACCAATTATTCCCAAACCCATATAATGATTTGAAAACCCTGGACCTAATGGAGCAAAGAATCGACAGGGATGATTGGCTTTAGGATTCGAACAGAGGTGGCGCGGCTTGAATGGCGAGGAGAACAAGCACCCAAGCAGAGGAATTTAGGGATTGATAAAGGATTAAGTGAAGGATTTCTAATGGATTTGACTGGTTAGCAGGCTGTGAATGATTTTTAACGGGTGGGGTTTGTTAACGGGTTGCAGTTTCATAAGCGATTAACCTGCCATGTTGTCATCCTTGTGGCAACATATTATTAACTAGTTACCACCTGATGAGCAGTGGATCAGAAGCTTGATATCAATTTTAGGTAGGGCCGAATGTTCCACCAATATCTTATTAATCATTAAAAATGTAAGAGCATTATAACTAATATATATTTTATTTATCATAGAAAGTAAAAATACCAAAGGTGATTTTACAAAACCATCCCATGTACTCTAATTAAATCTACTATTAAACAATGTGATTTGCATCAATGGTTTATTATTAAAGACAAAACAAAATATATATAGAAAAATGCAGAATATTATTTTATTATTCACTTGACCTTCAAATCGATAATTATCAACGCATCTCATCTATTTAAGCAACACGGTGATGCCAAGAGCAATAGAACTCAAATGCAATGCATTATCATTCTCCTTAGTCAACCACGAATCGATCTTGGACTCCTTGAAGCCATCCTCACATATTTGGGGAGCATCAAGAGGCGCGCTTAGATGGACATTAGCAGAAGGAATATCCCCGGACATGATGCTATCGCTTGCTTTTTGCAAATTGTGTAATCCAATACTATACATCTGCGAGCATTGTTCGAGTGCGCTCTTAACATTGTCCGGCACATTCTTGTCCGTCAACAACTCTTTTATCTTTGCGAGGGTCTTTGTGAAGTTGGTCCTGTCCAATGCCGTAGCTATTAATGCTAGACCCTTTGTGTCGGCCTTGCGGCTCTTGGGATCGACTTGGAGAGACGATACACAGAAGTTGTATTCATTATCTTCCCCGGCCACCTTTCGGCATATCTCCTCGAGGGATGCATTTGTGGAGTGAACGCACAGGATGAGAAGGATGGCGACTGAGCAAAGGAGAAAGGCCTTCATTCTCTTTTTGGTGGATTAATTAATTTAGCTCTTGAATGCCTCATGAAACAAATTATTACCTTTCGTATATATAGTGCAAACCAAATTGTTATAAAAGGAAACTAAAGATGTACAGTGAATGAGGAAAATATATAAGATCGAATAATTATGGAAAGAAAATAAAATTATATATGCAATGGATGTGGAAATATATGTGGAAATCAAAAGGCTAAATCTATATTACAGATCTTATTGAATATGATTTGCTGAATTGAATCTTTACTTGAACATTGTGATGATAATGTTTTGAGGGTGATTGGAGGCTAGCTGACACTCCAATAAGCTACTTAAGGGGCTTCTTTTGTCAATATATCCTGCTTAAATCTTCTCTAGTAGGATATATACGGCAAATCTTCCTATTTACTAAAATTTAACCCCCGTAAATCTTCATAATTTTTTAAAAATTCCCCCAATTCCGTTACATAACAGTTAAATGATAGAAATATTGGTTATTTTTTTAATTAGAATAAATTGGTAGAATCCTATAATATATACCCCATTTCCGTTTCTGGCTCAATTTGTGACGTTTATTCTGGCTTATGGACATATACTAGATAGTTTATTTTATTTCTACTGTTCTTGATATCTTATAGACAGCCGTAATCTGACTGTAGAAGGATGTTTCCTATTTACAGGTAGTATGGTTGGTTCTGTCACGTGCCGATCTTAGCGCACTCTGGGAAGCGGGGCGTGACATCAAGTCGGATTTCTCGGACATATTGTATCGGGCGAAGGACTCTCTGTAGATCCAACGAAAGTATCAATAGTAAACGAATGGACGACACCGAAATCAGTGAAGGACATTCGAACTTTCTTGAGTCTAGCGGGATTTTACAGAAGATTCATTGAAGGCTTTTCCAAGACCGCAACACCCCTGACCAAGCTTACACATAAAGATGAAGATTTCGTGTGGTTAGAAGCATGCAAACGGGTTTTCGTAGAACTCAAGTCAAGATTGACATCAGCACTTATCCTTGTCATACCGGACCAAATTGGAGGTTTCGAAGTGCACTGCGATGCATCCGGTAAAGAATTAGAATGTGTTCTACAACAACACGGTAAGGTGTAGCTTATGCATCAAGACAACTGAAGATTCATGAGCGCAATTATCCGACGCATGATTTGGAGTTGGCAGCCGTAATCTTTGCTCTTAAGATTTGTGACCATTATCTTCTTTGTGAATGAGTGGACATATACACAGACCACAAAAGTCTGAAATATGTGTTTACTCAGAAAGAGTTGAATATGCGGCAGAGAAGATGGTTAGAACTCATGACGGACTTTGACATCAACCTGCAATATCATCCAGGAAAAGTGAATATAGTTCCAGATGCCCTTAGTCGCCAACCATTAGCAATGAATCCCGCCGCTCGGCGGAAGCTTCAACAAGACTTGCATCAGATAGATATTAAAGTGGGCATACCAGGTAACGCTTCAAGTTTGATGAACTTACAAATTCAATCTACCATTTTTAATCAGATCAAAGCAGCTTAAGCAAGTGATGCTAAGTTGCAAAAGATCAGAGAACAAGTAGAAAATGGACATAGAACAGATTTTATCATCCATGAAGACGGGTCTTTGAGATATGTCAATAGATTGTGTGTACCAAAAGTTTCTGTGAGGGAAGAACTAATGAAAGAAGCTCACAGCTCTCCCTACTCAGTACATCCTGAAGATACAAAGATGTACAAAGATCTACATCAAAATTACTGGTGGTATGGAATGAAGTATGAAGTAGCCAGAAGCATCGCTAAATGCTTGGAGTGTCAGCAAGTAAAGGCTGAACATCACATGACTGCTGGATTACTTCAACCATTACCTATCCTAGAATGGAAGTGGCAACACATCACAATGGATTTCGTGACTGCTCTTCCTCACAGCACAAAAGGTAACGATGCAGTATGGGTTATTGTGGATCTACTCACAAAAAGTCGACTCACTTCATCCCATTTCGAATTGGCCAATCTACTGAGACATTAGTAAAGAAGTACATGGAGTTAAGAATCTAAGTAAAGAAATAAACTCTTCATAATGTAGTATTTCTGATACCCATGAACTCATGCAGGAAATCGTGAAATTATATGGAGTACCGATTTGCATTGTCTCCGATCGTGACACCAGATTCCGACCGCAATTTTGGCAGAGTCTGTAAGCTAGCTTGGAAACAAGTCTGAACTTCAGCACAGCTTATCATCCACAAACTGATGGTCAGTCTGAATGAACTATTCAGATCTTGGAGGATATGCTAAGAGCATGTATGCTAGATTTCGGAGGATCATGGTAAGATCACCTACATCTTGTAGAGTTTTCATACAACAAAAGCTACCAAGCAAGCATTGTAATGGCACCCTTTGCAGCGCATCTATGTATGGAAGTGTCGATCGCCATTAAGTTTGGGCGATATCGGAGATAGAGAATTTCTTAGACCTGAGATGATAGTGGCAACCGTAGATATGGTACACATTATACGAGAAAGAATGCGCATAGCCCAAGATCGACAGAAGCATTGGGCTGATGCAAAGCGCCGTCACTTGGAGTTCCAGCCGGGAGAATCAACATGGGGAAAGGGAAGATGATATGCGTGCAAGATACCTTCACTTATCTGTAAACTAGTCCTTAAAATAAATTGTAAATTTCGAGGAAGAAATTTTTTTGTAAGGAGGGTAGACTGTAATAACTCCAATTTCAATATACAGAAAATTGTTTAAAAATTAATGTACAATTAGGGTATTTGCAATCCTGTGTACACTATAAGTATTTGTTTTGCTTTTGAACAGCAAGAAAACACTTATAGCACATTGGTAAAGTCTTGTACTGCTGTGACCTAGCACTTGAGTTCAAATCCCATTAGCCGTATTATCTTTTTATTAAATTTTCTTTTAATCTTTTAGAAGCCCAAAGATTTGCGCATGCACAACACGTAAAACGAAAAGTCACAGATTATTTAAACATGTGCACGAGGGTATACGAAGCAACACCAACACGTGGCACCCAACCCCAACATCCCCCGTCCGTAAATACCCGGCGAATCAAAACCCTTATCATTTTTATTATATCACATATTTTCCATTTCCCAAATTAATTATATTTTTATGGATATCAATCCGAAATCTAAAAATACATACACGGTATTGCTTTCATAAACTCATAATATCTTTATTTAAATTTTAAATTAATATTTATAATTTTCTAAAATGTTACACAAATCTCTCATAAAAAAGAGAATGTAAGTCTTATCGCGGAGATCTTGTTTTTCAGACTCAAGATCCAGGGGAAAACGCGATGAACAAAAGAAAAGAACAAGAAAGAAAAAAATGATGGAATTTATACTCCGGGAGTTTAGTTCCCTCAAAGATATGATCGAGGTTTTTATCTTATTAAGAACTTAGTTCTCACACAAAAGAAAAAGAAAGAATTTAGTTGTTACATAAACAAGATCTGCAACAGAAAATTTGAAATTTTAGAGTTTAATTCTAATTTTTAGAGTTAATCTCTATATGAAGATGACAAGTTTCACATAAAAGGCACGTGAAACCCTAAGATGCAACTACTTACGTGATAACACATGAGAATCCAAAGGAATAGCGTCTCACATGAAAGGCATGTGAGCACTCAAAAGAAAACATGAAAAAGCGTATCACTTGATTTCCATATGTGAGCGCTCAAATAGCGTCTCACATGCAAGGCATGTGAGCTGTCAAAAGAAAACATGAAAAAGCGTCTCACGTGATATACACGTGAGCGCTCAAAAAGTAGCTTCCGAGACTTAAAATCTCAGATGAAAAACACGTGAACGCTGAGACTTAAAGTCTCATGTGAAAAATATGTGAGCGCCGGGAAGAAAAGCAAACAAAAGTGCGTCACGTGATATCCACGTGAGCGCAACTAACAAAAATACGTCATGTGATATCCACGTGAGCGTTTGAAACCAAAAATATGCGTATCACATGATATCCACGTTAGCACATGTTCACCTAACCAAATCATATATGTGGCAAAGTGGTTTCAAATGTTCACCTAAACAAGAATGAAAAAGTAAAGAATAACGATTTCTTAAGATAAGAATCTTGATTTCTTTTTTCTGGCTAAATTGCACGTAAATACCTAAGATTTTACCGTTTTCACAAATAATGTCTAAGATTTTTGGCTGACAGATAAATACTCAACGTTTTTTTCCGTTAGCACTATACTACATGTCGTTACTCGGCAGTTAGAACATATATTTTTGATTCCCATTTTACAATCACATGATTTTTTAAGGACAATTTTGTCCCTGCAGCATAAACTAAAGAACCAAAAACACTTTTTTTTTTAATTTTTAATTCTCAAATCAAATGAAACTCCAAACATTTTGGGGAACCGCTGATGTGTGATCTGTCATGATAAAATTAGTTCAATATCGGAGATAAATTGATGATGAAGATTGAGGATGGTTTTGAGTTAAGATTTTGAAATGGGAAGACTTAGGGCAAGATTTCACAGTGGAGAGAGAAATGGGATAAGTGGATCCGTTGATAGAGAAGGTCAATGGGTGTCGTCGTTGGCAGAATTAACATTGAAATTGAGATGTGAGAGAGAGAGAGAGAGAGAGAGAGTTACAAAATAGAGACAAGTGATCGATTGGGGAGGGAGGGGAGGGAGTTTGGTGGAAGAGTAATGAGTGTGGCGGTGATCTGGATGGGGATCGGTGCCCAAGAAGTAAGAGAGATGATGTCATGGTCACAGGGCCTAAGAAAAGATTTTTCAAAGAGAAAGAGAAAGAGAAAGGATTGGAGAAATTTCATGATAATAAGTGCGTGACTAGTGATCAGGTGGCCACTCATGTTATAGCCAATAAAATGTTGCCACGTGGAATCCAATATGGCATGTTAATCACTTATGAAAATCCAACCCGTTAACAAACCCCACCCGTTAAAAATCATTCACAATTAATTCAAAAGAAATCATTCACAGCACCCTGAAAGAACTTAATCAAAATTCAAGGTTGTCGATCCGAAAACCCATCACATTGGCCGGCATCCCCTCTCTGATGTGTCACCGCCAAACCATTGAATGTAAGGAACTGATCAAAATATATGCAAAAAAAATAAAAAATTATGTGTGTTAATTCTCCTTGCTCAATACGCCAACTCGGCATCCAAACATCACTTATAAATAGTAAATAAAAAACAAGGATCGCACCAAAATCTAGGCAATTGAAAGCAAGCTCATGGCCACAGAAAGAAGAAGGTGGCAGCAAGTTGTGGTGAAGGAAAGAAAGTAGATAATATTCCATATTTTGATAAGTAAAATATATGTGTTGATAGATTCAATGATCTGTAAGCAGAGAGGAGATTGAATGTGATTTGGGAATTCAATCGAGATTTTGGAGTTTTTAATATTTATTTTATTTTATTTTTTGAATATAATTTAATCGTATGGAGTTCAAAATTGCTGTTTTAATAATAAAGTTCGGATTTCATATGATTTTTGTTTCAATATAAACCAATTATTCCCAAACCCATATAATGATTTGAAAACCCTGGACCTAATGGAGCAAGAGATCGACGGGGTGATTGACTTTAGGATTCGAGCAGAGAGGTGGCGCGGCTTGAATGGCGAGGAGAACAAGCACCCAAGCAGAGGAATTTAGGGATTGATAAAGGATTAAGTGAAGAATTTCTAATGGGTAGGGCCGAATGTTACACCAATATCTTATTAATCATTAAAAATGTAAGAGCATTATAACTAATATATATATTTTTTTATCATAAAATGCTGAATTTTATTTTATTATTCACTTGACCTTCAAATCGATAATTATCAACGCATCTCATCTATTTAAGCAACACGGTGATGCCAAGAGCAATAGAACTCAAATGCAATGCATTATCATTCTCCTTGGTCAACCACGAATCGATCTTGGACTCCTTGAAGCCATCCTCACATGTTTGGGGAGCATCAAGAGCCGCGCTTAGATGGACATTAGCAGAAGGAATATCCCCGGAGATGATGCTATCCCTCGCTTTTTGCAAACTGTGTAATCCAATACTATACACCTGCGAACATTGTTCTAGTGCGCTCTTGACATTGGCCGGCACATTCTTGTCCGTCAACAACACTTTTATCTTTGCGAGGGTCTTTGTGAAGTTGGTCCTGTCCAATGCCGTAGCTATTAATGCTAGACCCTTTGTGTCGGCCTTGCGGCTCTTGGGATCGACTTGGAGAGACGATACACAGAAGTTGTATTCATTATCATCCCTGGCCGCCTTTCGGCATATCTCCTCGAGCGATGCATTTGTTGAGTGAACGCACAGGATGAGAAGGATGGTGACTGAGCAAAGGAGAAAGGCCTTCATTCTCTTTTTTGTGGGTTAATTAATTTAGCGCTTGAATGGGTCATGAAACAAATTATTACCTTTCGTATATATAGTGCAAACCAAATTGTTATAAAAGGAAACTAAAGATGTACAGTGAATGTGGAAAATATATAAGATGGAATATGGAAAGAAAATAAAATTATATATGCAATGGATGTGGAAATATGAGGAAATCAAAAGGCTAAATCTATATTACATATCTTATTGAATATGATTTGCTGAATTGAATCTTTACTTGAACATTGTGATGATAATGTTTTGAGGGTGATTGGAGGCTAGCTGACACTCCAATAAGCTATTTTATGGGGATTTTTTTGTCAATATATCCCACTTAAATCTTCTCTAGTAGGATATATACGGTAAATCTTCCTATTTACTAAAATTTAACCCCCGTAAATCTTCATAATTTTTTAAAAATTCCCCCATTTCCGTTACATAACAGTTAAATAATAGAAATATTGGTTTTTTTTTTTATAATTAGAATAAATTGGTAGAATCATATAATATATACCCCATTTCCGTTTCTCCATGCCTCTTCACAACTCCGTGCGTCTATACTTTCAAAAAGTTAAAACCCTTTATGTTTCTCCATGCCGCTTCACAACTCCGTGCGTCTACACTTTCGGAAAAGGTTATGAGAGGATAAGTGTGAAAGGAGAAAGATTGAAAGGGAGGAGAAAGGATATGAATAAATTTATGAATTTTTTTCCTTCCAAAAGAAGAAAGAAGATGAATTTGTGCAAGGGCATTTTAGAAATCTTAGCGTAGGACATCAGTCCTTAACTCTAAGTTAACAGCAGTATATAATGGTTTTGGGGTTTTTTTTAAAAGAACTTGAAAATTTGTGACTCTTTTTTTATAAATATGAAGATTTGCGGGAGTGAGTGGAGGCGTGATTCTCATATTGGTTCATGTGGCCTATCCAATATGCTGAGGATAAAAGCTTCAATTGTTGTTGTTGTTGAAGATTTGCGGAAAATTATCAAAATGAAGAAGATTCATGAGGCTATATCGATAGCAGCCTAAACTAAAAACTTAACCAGAAATTATTCGCATCCATATAAAATCCCACACATATATAATTTTTCCATTTGTGTCATCATTTCACGCCTAGTTTTTGTAATGATTTTTTGGATCTAGACCAATGGATTTGTATTATTTGAACTGCTTTTGGGTTTCAAGCTATAAGCAAAGCTTGGCAACGTAATGTTGTTAATCCTGAAAACCATTAACAACGGGTCATGTTTTGGAGAAATAATTAACAATGGGTTTCTATTCAAATCCAACGGACCATAGCCGATGTCTTCCTTTTGGATTATCATATAATAGTTGCATCGTGTATCATCTTTTCCCGTTTCCACTGATCAACAAATATTTTGGGGTAATTAATGTTGACAGGTTTGGCTGCTGTTGATATCAGTGGTTCCGGGGGTTCTTCTTCAAACCCAATGGCATCTACGAGTGACAAAAAAAAACCTTAGGTTCTAAAACCACGCAAAGGCAAATGGGCTCCATAATGGGCAAATTCTCTGCAATTGCTTGCAATTCATTTGGAGACCTCATTGGAGTAATATATGGTGGAAAGAAGATCATAAACCATTTAAATTCACAACTGCAGTCGATTGTGGTTGCAACAAAATTGATAGAAAAGCTGGACGGAAACTACAAGTTTCAAGTCGAGACCCACCATCGCGATGCAGTGACACATCTATGATGGGTTTCCACAATCTTGACATTGTTATAGAAGATAGTTATCGTTGCAATGCCATATTCTTCATGAGGATGAAAATTTCTTTGTTTGAGGTGATAGTGATGACGAATATATTGTGTGTTACGATCTTGTTGGAAATGAGCTTCCTGGGCCATCATCTAAGCGCTTCATGGACAGGATTGATGAAGAAAAATTGCTTGCGGGTAACAGATGGAGGTCTGGATCTCCATCAGATGTTGTCTTCTGTTGATCTGTAGCGAGCGCTGATGAATGACTAAGTTTGGTTTTAGGGTTGCCTTCTGAAGCGCGTGGATCTCAGTGGGCTTGATTTGGAATTAAGCCGATCTACCTGCAAGGAAGTCCCGGGGTGGTTGTACCACCGTGGACCCTCCGACGATCAAGTTAGTCGAGAGATTTAGGCAGAGTAACGGCCTAGTGAGATAGAATTGTCTTACCAGAGTCGTCTGAGATGGGGTTTATATAGTGGCAACCATGGGCTGGCGGGCGCGAGATTTATGCTGGCCGTTATGCTTCTGGAGTTACGCCTACGCGAATGGCGGGATCCTTCATTAATGATGAGATACGCCCGTTAACGGGGGAACGCGATGGCGTGGAACGCGGGATCGTGGGGCGGCGGATATCTCGCGTCTGGCGAGATTCGCGGAGCCACGGCGGGAACGCCCGCGATCTGTGCTCTGGGTCGGTAGGCGAAACCGAGAAAGTTGAGCTCGGCGGGAGGCTCGGGGGCGAGCGGGAGGCCGAGAAAGCTTGGTTCCGTGATAGCTCGGGAGTGAGCTGGGAGGGCCGAAGAAGCCCATCGTGCAGGAGGGCTCGGAGGTGAGCCAATGGTTGCTTTGTAAGACGAGCATAGGAGTGTTCTGGGAGGTCATCGAAGGTCGAGGACACCCTCGGGTCGAAGGCCCGGGATACACCTTCAATGTACAGTTCTTGCTCCTTTCCCGTAAGCCTCGGGGCACGTCATCTGCCATGTGTCGTGATCTGGGAAGTCCTCAGTATTGAGCATCATCATTAGCCTCCCACTATCGTCCTGACCTATTTATGGGTCGGGTCGAGAGTAGTCTGATCGGTCACCCGGGCCAAGTTCTTAGTTGAAGAATTCGTCGGCACGGATTCCCGGGCAGTTAGTCGTTTTTTCCGATGACGTCAGCGGATCAGAGAGGAGATCGTGCATTAAAGGGGAAGCACCGATTCGATCGTACGTTCATTGAGGTGCCAGGCCATGCGTCCAGCGCTGGTTAGCTAACGTGTCGGGTCGCCGGTGTCCTTCGCACTTGAGGGGACACGCCCAATGACCATGAGGCACGTGGAACGTTGATGGCCGTCGAACACGAAGCGTTGTTTTGGCGGAAAACGATCAGCGCCGTAGGATGCGCTTGCTGAATGCTATAAATAGAGGTGGGATCTCCCCCAGGGTCCATACTTCGCTACAATTTCCTCATCGCTGCGTGAGTTAGCTCGGCGCTCTTCCCTTTAGGTTGGATTTCTTGCGTTCTTTCCTCGGAGGCTTCCTACGTTTGCTCAGGTTAGATGTCTTCCTCTGAGGAGTCTATAGAGATAGTTCGGGTAGAGTCTAGGGAGTCTTCTGCCGCTTCTTCCTCTGCCTCATCCTAGTCGGATTTTCCCCGGGAAGTTAGGGTTGGACATGCTCCCGGGGTCGCGCGACGGGGACGGTCCCCAAAGCGCGTATCAAGAGTGCTCGTGATGCGCCTTCCCTCCTGAGGAATGTGGACGAGCTCACCACAATCCAGGCTCGCTTCCACATTCCCCCTGGCTACTCGCTTTGCTTGGCCGGGGAGGAAGAGAGGGCAGACCGGGTGCGGGGTAAGGAGATTGTCTTGTACCTGGATGCCTTTTGGGCTGGAATGCGTATGCCCTTCTCCCCCGAGGTGAGTACGGCGATGAGTTGTTTCCAACTAGCCCCGGGCCAGCTAGTGCCGAACTCGTGGAGGATTCTCCTCTGGTTCCTAGTCCGGTTGAGACTTCAAGAAATCCCTTTCAGCCTGACCCTTCTTCTTTCTTTTCTCTGCTACAAAAATCATCCCGACACTCGTAAGGACAAGCCGAGCTGGGTATACGTTTCCTTTAGAAAACAAAGGAGAGGGGCGGCAGGGTCGGTGGTTGTAGCAGTTCCTTCTTTCATCCATGAATGGAAGGAGAAATTTTTATTTGTCGGGCCACCTAAGGGTGAGGATTGGCCTGTTCATGTTCAGTGGCACAGAGCCGACTGCCCGCGGGTGAGGTGGTTGTCCATTCCCGAAGTGAGGTCGGTGTTGGCATGGGAGCCCATCCAACGGGCCGATGTATTGCTTTCCGAGCAGGCCCTCGGCTGGGCCGGGCTCAACCCCGCTCAGTTCGTGGGTAAGTTAGGAGCCCAGGAGACCTATTTAGACCAGCATATTCTTCTTCTATTCTTTCTGGCATGGCTAACTCCCTTTGTACATTTTCCTTTTTTTTTTGCAGAACCGATGGACCACTCCAAATTTCTGGCTACGATGGCTGAGAAGAAGGGAAGGAAGGTCGGAGGTGCCGGCTCGTCACGCCCTGCTTCGAGCTCGGCCCCCTTGGCGGCCGCTTCGGTTAGGCGTTCCACTACGCCTCGGGCTCGGAAGACCAGCCACGGGGAGAGCCGCAAACACGCTCGGGAGTAGGAACCCCGGGTTTTGGAGGTGGCGGATGAGTCCGACCCTCCCGTGGCCCCTTCAAGCGGCACAAAAGTGTTAGTGTAATATGTCTTAAAGTCCATTATTGTATAGTATTAGTTTGTATATTACATTTTGGAAGCTTGGGATATATACACGGATTTAAGACAGTCTTGCTCGATATGGTAGTATGCTACTTGGTTTGTATCTATCTTAATATGTGAATATGTTTCTTTTGACGTATCGCTAATATATATTGGTAGAGCCCTTAGGATCTTTTCTTGACTACCAGCGTTGTGATGGCAGTCATACTAGTGGGGCTGGGTAATCTACAAGCACATCCTTATAATGGTCCATAGTCGTAGGATTATTGAGACAGGGCATCGATACTCCAGAGTAGACTAGTGTATACACTTCTCATCCCATGAGGGGAGATGGTCTGTCCCACAGCCATCAGGACGTCATACTGGAGATAGTATGCAGGTGCTCATTGGATTATGAGTTACTCTGGACGGACTCGTAGGGAACTGCTGGTTGGTACTATACTTATCGTCAGATAACAGTTCTCAGGTGATATGAGTACATCATAGTCAGTTGACTTAACACTGCTACTTCGCCTCAAGTATGTTACCACTGTTCTTAGATTACTACCCTACCACGACACTATTGAGTTGTGCAAACAGGTAGTAGTTGTTAGTGTATATACCCTAGGGGCCATTATTGTATCATACTAGCTTGTATATTACTTAATGGAAGCATGGGATATTCACAGTTATATTAACAGTCTTGCTAAACATGGTAGTATGCTACTTGGTTTGTATCTATCTTAATATGTGTATACGTATTGATAGAACCCTTAGGATCTTGCTTGACTACCAGCGTTGTGATGGCAGTCACACTAGTGGGGGACTGGGTAGTCTACAAGCACATCCTTTTTCAGGTCCCTGGTCATAGGATTATCGAGATAGGGCATCGATATTCCGGAGTAGACTAGTGTGTACGTTTCTCATCCCAGTTGGGGGAGATGATCGTCCCACAGCCATCAATACGTCGTACTGGAGATAGTATACAGGTGCTCGTTGGGTTACGAGTACATCGGACAGGACTCGCAGGGAACTATTGGTTGGTATTATACCCGTCGTCAGTTAACAGTTCCCAGGTGACTGAGTACAGCATAGTCCGCAGACTTGACACTGCTGCTTCGCCTTAAGTGGGTTCCCACTGTTCTTAGATTGCTACCTTACCACGGCTCGAAGGAGTCGTGCAAACAGGTAGCATTTGGGTGCAGTCCCGAAGCACTTAGAGGCAGTGGCGGTTAGACAGGATTTGTCTCTCCCGGTATTGGGAGTTGATATCGTGCTGTGTCTGGAAAGCCATTACGCAAAGTCCCTGACCAGGGCAAGCGAGATTTACTGGTAGGTTTTCCAGTAGTTTCTCAAGGTGTAATGGACTTCGCTCCGATACGACTTATACCGCTTTTAGGGGACTGACGCTTGCCACCCCCTAGGCCCGATATGCGATAGTCCTAAACAAACAGACCGGAATGTACAGAGATTGTCACATCAGGCTCGGTAGGAGTTCGGATGGGTTTCCTCATCGGCCTTCTTATCGACATCTACCTGGGGACCGTTATGTACAGCTAGTGCCGCTTGCGGTCTGTGGTTAAACCCACTGCCAGCGTAGTAGTCGAGTCTTTAGAGTCCCACATAGAGAGTTTCCCTGCTTCGAGCGAAACGATATAGAGGTCGTATAGTTTTACGACGGTTCGGACGCATACGTGTTTTTTCGCACGTACGATATTCGGACAGTTTTTATTAGCGGGCTTTGGTTTAAGCCAGATTCTATTATCGGATTATTGGATTTATACAGTCTAAAGTATTTCCGTATTTTCACGGATAGGAGGGGCGTTCCCGTAAATTGTCGAGAAGCTTCTAGAAGGATAATGACATGGAGGCTAAGGTGGCATTTGCATTTATTGGATTAATGAGTTATAGTGTGATTCATCCATGGAGTTAATGTTGCATTTATGATTTAAATGACTCATGAGATGAATCTCTATGTAAATTAATGAAGCATGATGACACATTATTATTTGTTATTCATTTAATAATATCATATGCTTCATATATTCATAATGATATCATTATTCCAAAAGGATTCTCACTCTCACCTTCTCTCTCCTCAAGCTCTCTCTTTTCAAACCCTAACCCTAAGCTCTCATGTGTTGAGATCAAGGCTTAGCAAGACTTATTAATCCCTAATCCTACTCTATATTCCCTAGGTTTCTTTGATTAGTACTTTGAGTAACCTAGTTACCTCAGGTTAGAGGTCAAGTTTGGAGTAGTAGCTTTCGGGTGGATCTTCTATTACAAAGAGGAGGCCGATGATGAGGTGGTCAACGAGAAGAAGAAGGACTTGGTTCATTAGGTATAATCTTCTTTCATAGTAGCTAATCCCTCCGATGATAGTGTTAGTTAGGGTTTGGCAAAGATCCGTAAGTTAGTCGATGTTTGTTTAAAGAAAAATGATTGTTTTACCTATTCCGCCTCCTCGCAACTCGTGGGGTGTATAACGTCGACTTACAGTGGTATCAGAGCCTCGCTAAACCATAACTAACTTGTTAGCAAATTCGTTAGAAATTCAATCGCAAAACGAACCGGAAAAAACATCAATTTGACCATGTTTCTGTCGATTTTAAAACGGGGTCTAAAAATTTTTCAGGGACCCTTAAAAATACAAGCAGGGAATTATAAGGTTATTGGAGAAATTTGGGCTCATAACTCATCCAAACCGCCGCGGATCCGCGGCCGATCCAAGCGATCCGCCACGGATCCGCGGCCGAGTTGGGGCCGAGTCAACCCAAAATTCCCCAGTAACTCTTCTGTGTTAATTTTGCTTTTTCTGGGATATTTTATTTCTGCTCAAGTCTCAGGTGCACAGAGAAGTTTTTGGAGTAGAATCATTTGCATTTGCTCGATCGAAATTCTACGATGTTTGGATAATTAGATTATATCTGTGATTTGTATAATGTGTTCGTAAACCTCCCCTAACTGCTAATATGTCGGTTGGCAGGGGGTTGCAAATTTCTGTAATGGTTTTTACTGTTTGTGTTTGTGGACTTGTTGGATTGTCGTGAATGGATAGCCGGAGATGTGAGACGAGCATTTCTTTCATTCAAATGTAAATTTGTAAATTGTTGTAATATTCTTTTGCGGGGCACATCCAGGTTGCGGTTGTAGCCACCGTTGTATTATTTCATTTACTGATTTTTGCTCCTAAGATAGACCCAAGGTAGGGTGCACAAACTACCGGGTACTTTGAAATGTTTAGTGGCCTACTCACGTTGTTGAGGGAGACTGCTTCACTTCGAGTACTTGGCGGGTAGTTTGCCGTACCCGTAGGGGTCTAGGGTAGGGTTTTGGCTATTCATCACGACTGTGTAATCTGTCTTTCTTTGCAGGCTCAAAAGGAATGCGGATTTGTAGAAAATCCAATATGTTCATCTGTGATCTGGAATGCCTATTATTGCATCTGACGAATGTACAATATCTATATATGATAGCTATTTAGACGTCACTTATGTTTTACACCCGCGCTAGCCCAGACCCCGCTCTGTCGTTAGTTAAGTAACATAACGGGTGATGACAGGACCCAGTGGTGAATGCGGATGGCATAAGAGGACATTGTATTTTCGTTGTTTTCTGCAATGATAGGTTAATGATGGGACACATTATATTAATGCAAAGAAAATAAACCAAAGTTGAATCGTTGGAACAGTTTAAAAGAAACCACTCGGTTATTTTTAAAATAGAAGATATTTTTAATTGCGGAGCTTTAACCACTCATTTTAAAAGCTATCAGATTCCTTCGGTCATATCAAGTTCACTACGTTCACGGTTTTGCCAAAACCATTCGTAGCCCTCCGTCATTTCATTTAGGTATTCAGTAGTATTCAAGCTATGTATTTTGACCAAAGCCAAGGCATAGTGTTTGGTAGCTGCTAGGTATTCATTTGTTGCATAGATAGATGAGTTAGTTTGGGACAGTCGTATTATCATTTGACCAAAGTCAGGGGTATGTACAGATGGGTTCAAATTAACAAGATAATGATGGGTAGAACTTGACATGTGACTTATGACATTTTGACCAAAGCCAAGGTCATAAGAGCATGGGGCAAAAATTTATATCGGGAATTTCTAAAGAAACTGAAATTTGCAAAGAGATGCATACCATTTGGAGTTTGCTGAATGTTGGTAGGATTCCTTCAGCATTATCATACGATGATATTTGGATCCCGATCCTACTGTGAGTATCCGCTACTCATCAGGAGATTCATCACTTAACGATCATTGCTATAAACCAAGTAGGTGCCGAGAAAGGTGTCAGCGGGGCTACGCCCCCAGAACAAAGAGGTTATTTAATTAAGGAAATTCGTGAAAGCGTTGGAAAACCTCCCTCGAAGTACCGACACCGGCCCGTCTGAACGGTTAAGCAAGTATTGTACGGTGAGAATAGCCTGGCTAATTCTTCCTTTTTGGTTTGAGGAGGGATTCGAAAAACAGTGGGAGCCATCCAGTTTAGATAAATTAAAAACCACTCTAAACTTGCAAGAGCATCATGCTAAAGTGTTCCCTCTCTCTCCTAATTGCAGCGACCCAGAACATGACAGGCCTTAAGTTACTATTAGAAAAAATATATTGACAGGGCCAAACTATAAAGATTGGCTGCGGAATGTCAAGATGGCTTTGACTTATGACAAATTGGGGTGTGTCCTTACCACTAAGGCACCTGTTGTCCCTGGTCCTAAATCCAGTAATGCGGATAAGGAAATCCACAAGACCTGGGAGTTAGATTGTGCGAAGGCCAAGTTTATCGTGCTTGCCTCTATGAATAATGAACATCAGAGGAGGAACGAGGATATGGATCTTGAATCCATATTTCTCCATACAAAGGATCTGTATGGAGAGCAATCTCGTATAACAAGATACGAGACCTCGAAGAACTTGTTTCAGTCGAGATTGGCCGTCGGATCGTCTGCAGGAGAACATGTCCTAAAGATGATTGACTATATAGAAGAGCTCGCAGACCTCGGGACGATTTTGGAGAACGAGCTCTATACAGACTTAATTCTCCAGTCCCTTCCATCCACCTACGCCCAATTTATTCTGAATTTCAACATTCAAAGAAAAGAAGTTGAACTTCCAGAACTCCTTAACATGTTGAGGAGTGCAGAGGGCACCTCGCAGAAGGCAAGGGAAACACCCGCTATGTTTGTTCGCGGTGCTTTTTCTTCCGGGTCCAAGGCTAGGGCCAAAGGAAGGAAGAATAATGCCGCTACCAAACCTAGAGGAGGTGTTAGTAAGGTGGGAGTCAAAGGAAAGAAAAATATTGCAGTGCCAGTAGTGGCAAAAGATGAGTGCTTCCACTGTCATAGGAAATGGCACTGGAAGAAAGATTGCAAAGCTTGGAATGCCAAGAACCAGGAACCGAAGCAAGCTGTGGCTTCGACTTCAGGTGTGTTTGTAATTGAAAATTGTCTGTCAATCAACTCTACTTTCTGGGTATTGGATACCGGATCAGGATCTCATATATGCAATTCATTGCAGGCACTGAGAAACCGTAGAGTGCTGAAGGTTGGTGATATGACCCTCCAGGCTGCTAACGGAGCTAGCGTGGGTGCTGTGTCTGTAGGGGATTATCACCTTGGATTGACGAGTGGACATATTTTGGTTTTGCATAACTGTTTTTGGGTACCCAGTTTAACGCGTAATATCATATCGGTTTCGTTGTTATCAAAAAAGGTTATGATTTCACGTTTGTAAGCGATGTTATTAACATCCACCTTAATCATGGTTTGATTGGGTCCGGTACACTGGATAACGGTATATATGTCTTAAACCAATTATAGATTTTCAATGTCCAGAACACACTAAAAAAAAGTCTCCGGATTTAAATAAGGCTTTCTTATGGCATTGTAGACTAGGTCACATCAGTGAGACAAGGTTAACTAAGTTACATAGAGAAGGATATTTGGATTCGTTCGAATATCAATCTTATGCCACTTGTCAATCATGTCTCAAAGGAAAGATGTCAAAGACTCCATTAACTGGACATGGAGTAAGAGCGAGCGAGCTCTTAGGACTCATACACAGCGATGTATGTGGTCCAATGTCTACACATGCAAGAGGTGGTTTTTCCTATTTCATTACTTTTACGGATATTTACTCTAGGTACGGATTCATTTTCTTGAGGAAACATAAATCCGAGGCTTTGGAGAAATTCCAAGAGTATAAGAATTAAGTAGAAAACCAAACCGACAAAAGTATCAAGACACTAAGATCTGATCGAGGTGGTGAATACTTAAGTACCGAGTTCCTAGGTTACCTAAAAGAGAAAGGAATTCTCTCTCAGCTTACTCCTCCATACACTCCACAGCATAACGGTGTATCGGAGAGACGGAATCGAACCCTATTGGATATGGTTTGTTCCATGATGAGTAATGCTGAGTTACCGCGATCTTTATGGGGTTATGCGCTAGAATCAGTGGCATATCTTTTGAACAGGACTCCTACCAAGACTATGTCTGCCACTCCATATCAGATGTGGAGTGGGAAGAAACCATATCTTCAGCATATGAAGATATGGGGATGTCCAGCTTTTATTAAAAAGCAGCATGCGGACAAACTCGAGGCATGATCAGTACAGTGTAAGTTTGTGGGATATCCAAAGAACTCCAAGGGGTATTTCTTCTATTGCGCAGAGGAACAAAAGGTTTTTGTTTCTCGTCATGCCCATTTTCTAGAACAACAGTTTTTAGAAAAGGAAACAAGTGGGAGCGAAATAGAACTGGAAGAAATTCCAGAACCACAAACTACTACTGAAGGTTTGGTAGAACCAGTAGTTCAAGAAGAACGGGACATTCCTGCACCCCTCCGCAGGAGTAGTAGGCCGTCTCATCCACCTGAGAGATACTACGGTTTTCTCATAGATGGGGATAGAGAGGATTACATCATTGATGATGATGAACCTACTAGCTTCCAGTAGGCCATCCAGAGCGGCGGCTCGGTACAATGGCTGGATGCAATGCGGACCGAAATGGAGTCCATGTACACCAACAAAGTATGGACTTTGGACTTTGCTCCAGATGGGGTAAAACCCATAGGATGCAAATGGATCTTCAAAAAAAAGATTGGTGTAGATGGACAGGTGGAAACCTATAAGGCTAGACTTGTTGGAAAGGGTTTTCATCAAAGACCTGGTTTGGACTATGACGAAACTTTTTCTCCAGTGGCTATGCTCAAATCCATTCGGATCCTTCTTACCATTGCTGCCTTCCATGATTATGAAATATGGCAGATGGATGTAAAGACGGCTTTTCTGAATGGTAATTTAGAAGAGTGCGTCTATATGGATCAGCCAGAAGGTTTCAATCAGAGTGGGAGCAGCGGGAAAGTGTGCAAGTTGCTTAAGTCCATTTATGGACTGAAGCAGGCATCGCGGAGTTGGAACATCTGTTTTGATGAAACGGTCAAAGAATATGACTTTATCAAAAATCCAGATGAACCATGTATATATAGTAAAATTGTAGCACGAACTGTCGTATTCCTTGTCTTATACGTGGATGACATTCTATTGATAAGAAATGACATTCCTATGCTACAATCTGTCAAAGGATTCTTGTCACACAGGTTCTCCATGAAAGAACTGGGTGATGCCTCTTACATTCTGGGGATCCGGATCTATCGTGATAGATCCAAGAGGATGTTGGGACTTTCGCAGTCCAGGTATATCAACACTATACTGAAAAGATTCAGTATGGAAGATTCTAAGTGTGGTAATTTACCGGCTTGTCACGGAATCACCCTCTCCAAAGAGATGTCTCCCAAGACTGATTTGGAAAGGGATCGCATGTCGATTATACCCTACGCTTCTGCGGTAGGCTCTATAATGTATGCGATGTTTTGCACCCGACCAGATGTAGCTTACGCACTGAGCGTGGTAAGCAGGTATCAGTCAGACCCAGGGGAGAAGCACAGGATAGCAGTAAAGAACATTCTCAAGTATCTGAGAAGGACTAAGGAGATATTCTTGGTTTACGGCAGAAAAGACCTTAAGATCGAGGCCTTTGCTGATTCCAGCTTCCAGAGTGACAAGGATGACTCCAAGTTCAAGTCAGGTTATGTCTTTACCCTCAATAGAGGGGCGGTGTGCTGGAAGAGTTCCAAGCAGGACACCGTTGCTGACTCGACGATGAAAGCGGAGTATATTGCTGCTTGCGATGCCGCAAAAGAAGCGGTCTGGATGAAGAAGTTCCTCACAGAACTTCAGGTGGTTCCTACCATTGTTGATCCAATACCGCTGTATTGCGACAACAACGGAGCTATAGCTTTAGCAAAGGAACCCAGGTCCCATCAGAGGTCCAGACACATCTTAAGGAAGTATCACCTGATCAGGGAGATCATAAATCGCCGGGAGATCGAGGTCCGGAGAGTTGCTACAGAGGAGAACAGTGCTGATCCATTCATAAAGGACTTACCTCAGATTCAGTTCGAGAGGCTACTCGAGATGATCGGTCTTCGATATGCCAGTACATGGCCTTAGTGCAAGTGGGAGATTGTTAGTGTATATGCCCTAGGGGTCATTATTGTATCATACTAGCTTGTATATTACTTAATGGAGGCTTATGATATTCACAGTTATATTAACAGTCTTGCTAAACATGGTAGTATGCTACTTAGTTTGTATCTATCTTAATATGTGTATACGTATTGATAGAGCCCTTAAGATCTTGCTTGACTACCAGCGTTGTGATGGCAGTCACATTAGTGGGGGCTGGGTAGTCTACAAGCACATCCTTTTTCAGGTCCCTAGTCGTAGGATTATCGAGACAGGGCATCGATACTCCGGAGTAGACTAGTGTGTACGCTTCTCATCCCAGTTGGGGAGATGGTCTATCCCACAGCCATCAGTACATCGTACTGGAGATAGTATACAGGTGCTCGTTGGGTTACGGGTACACCGAACAGGACTCGCAGGGAACTGTTGGTTGGTATTATACCCGTCGTCAGTTAATAGTTCCCAGGTGACATGAGTACAACATAGCCCGCAAACTTGACACTGCTGCTTCGCCTTGAGTGTGTTCCCACTGTTCTTAGATTGCTACCTTACCACGGCTCAAAGGAGTCGTGCAAACAGGTAGCAGTTGGGTGCAGTCCCGAAGCACTTGGAGGCAGTGGCGGTTAGACAGGATTCGTCTCTCCCGGTATTAGGAGTTGATATCGCGTTGTGTCTGGAGAGCCATTACGCAAAGTCCCTGGCCAGGGCAAGCGAGATTTACTGGTAGGTTTTTCAGTAGTTTCTCAAGGTATAATGGGCTTCGCTCCGACACGACTTATACCGCTTTTAGGGGACTGACGCTTGCCACCCACTAAGCCCGATGTGCGATAGTCCTAGACGAACAGACCGGACTGTACGGAGATTGTCACATCAGGCTCAGTAGGAGTTCGGATGGGTTTCCTCATCAGCCTTCTTATCGACATCTACCTGGGGACCGTTACGTACAGTTAGTGCCACTTGCGGTCTATGGTTAAACCCACTGCCAGCGTAGTAGTCGACTCTTTAGAGTCTCACACAGAGAGTTTCCCTGCTTCGGGCGAAATGATATAGAGGTCGTATGGTTTTACGACAGGGTTCGAACGCATACGTGTTTTTTCGCACGTACGATGTTCGGACAGTTTTTACTATCGGGCTTTGGTTTACGCCAGATTCTAGTATCGGATTATTGGAGTTATACAGTCTAAAGTATTTCCGTGTTTTCACGGATAGGAGGGGCGTTCTCGTAAATTGTCGAGAAGCTTTCAGAAGGATGATGACATGGAGCCTAAGGTGGCATTTGCATTTATTGGATTAATGAGTTATGGTGTGATTCATCCATAGAGTTAATGTTGCATTTATGATTTAAATGACTCATGAGATGAATCACTATGTGAATTAATGAAGCATGATGACATATTATTATTTGTTATTCATTTAATAATATCATATGCTTCATATATTCACAATGATATCATTATTCCAAAAGGATTCTCACTCTCACATTCTCTCTCCTCAAGCTCTCTCTCTCTCTCTTCAAACCCTAAGCCTAACCTCTCATGTGTTGAGATCAAGGGTTAGCAAGACTTATTAATCCCTAATCCTACTCTATATTCCTTAGGTTGCTTTGATTAGCACTTTGAGTAACCTAGTTATCTCAAGTTAGAGGTCAAGCTTAGAATAGTAGCTTTCGGGTGGATCTTCTATTACAAAGAGGAGGCCGACGAGGAGGTGGTCAACGAGAAGAAGAAGGACTTGGTTCATTAGGTATAATCTTCTTTCATAGTAGTTAATCTCTTCTATGATAGTGTTAGTTAGGGTTTGGCAAAGATCCGTAAGTTAGTAGATGTTTGTTTAAAGAAAAATGAGTGTTTTACCTATTCCGCCTCCCCGCAACTCGTGGTGTGTATAACGTCGACTTACAGTAGTTGGGTGCAGTCCCAAAGCGCTTGGAGGCAGTGGCGGTTAGATAGGATTCGTCTCTCCCGGTATTGGGGGTTGATGTCGCGCTGTGATTCGGAAAGCCATTACACAAAGTTCCTGTCCAGAGTAAGCGAGATTTGCTGGTAGGGATTCCAGTAGTTTCTCAGGGTGTTTTTGGCTGCACTCCGACACGACTTATTGCGCTATTGGGGGTTTGACCCTTGCCGCCCTAGGCCCGATATGCGATACTCTTAGACGAACATACCGTACTGTACGGAGATTGCCACAGATAGGCTCAGTAGGGGTACGGATGAGTTTGCTCGTCGGCTTTCTTATCGACAGATACCTGTGTAGCCGTTACGTGCAGCTAATACCGCTGACGCGCTTGTGGTTAAACCTACTACCAGCATACTGTCGAGTTTTTAGAGTACCACATAGAGGGTTTCCCAGCTTTGAGCGAAACGATATAGAAGTCGTATGGTTTTGCGACAGGATTCGATCACATACGTGTACTTGTGCGCGTATGATGTTAGGGTGGACAATACTGGTGGGATTTGGTTTATGCTTGATCCTGATTATTGGATTAGTTTCATCTCATTGTATTTGTGTTTCTCGGAATACGGATGCGGGTATGTATATACGGATGAGAGGGTCATTCATGTAATTTGATCAAGATTGTTTCTTGGAGTGAGACACCTCAATTAAGGTTTTTCTTTTTTGATTAATTCTTTAATGAGGTGGAGGAAATGAGGTAGGTTTTTTGTGGTATTTTAGTGACATATGATTAGGGTTTCATGTTGACTTTCTTGGACTCATATAAGGTTTGAAGACTTAGATATTTTGAGATATTTGTATGAGATATTTTCATATGCTTTAAAGTCCTAAAAAATGAGCCATTTTTATATATCATTCATATATCAGATACTAAACTCTCTCTCACTTTCCTCAAGCTTTCTTCATCTCCTCTCAAATCCTAACCATCTCATGAGTTGAGAATCCTAGGGTTTGTGAGACTACTAGACTCCTAATCACTCTCTACACATCCTAGGATACTTAGTTTAGCACACCAAGTGACCTAGTTACCTCAAGATAGAGGTTAAGCTCAAAGCTGGAACTTTCGGGTGGATTTTCTACGATTTGGAGAAGCCGACGAGGAGGCGTGATCCGTTCTCGCTTTGAGAAGTTTACGACGTGGAGAAGGACAGTGAGGAGGTGAAGGACAGCGAGAACTTAAGGTATAACTTTCTCACACAGAAGTTAAACCTCTGATTAAGCTTGTTAGTTAGGGTTTAGTATCGATCCTGGAGTTTAGTCGATGTTAAGAAGCACTTAAAAATCGTTTTTTGCAAACTCCGCCTCCCCGCGAACACGTGGTGTACGTGGCATCGACTTATAGTGGTATCAGAGCCGACTAAATCATAACTAGGGGTGGTAATTGAACGAGCCAGCTCGGGTTCAATTAAAGTTCAGCTCGGTATCAGTTCGTTCAAATTCGGTTTATTTATTAATGAGCCGGACATGAGTAAGAAAGCCTGGCTCGTTTATTAAATGAGCCAGACTCGAGCTCAGCCAGGCTCGTTCGGTATTGACTCGGGTTCGGCTGGGTTACACGGTTTGAAAAAAACAGTAATATGTAATATATAGCAGATTCTATACAACTCTCAGAACACTTAATTCAATTAAATGACAGTATATAAAGAGTACTGAGATAAATATAAAACCCAGCACTTAGACCCATTCAATGCCCTAGATGTTGATGTTTTTTTAATTTTTCCATATCTCAAAATCCTGAGTTTTCGGCATTATTGTTAATTATGTTTTTTTTTCTTGGAAGATACTATTAATATGAGTAAATGAGCTGAAAACGAGCCGAGCTCACAAACGAGCTCTAAACGAGCTCAATTGAGCTCGGCTCATGAACCCGGCTCGTTTAGTTAATAGGCCACAAATGAACCGAACGCGTGCTGGGCATGTTTAATCGAACTGGACTTGAGCTGAGTATCTCTAGCTCGATTAACTAAACGAGCCGGACTTGGGCCGACAAAAAGAACACTGAGCCGAACTCGAGCCGAGCTTGGCTCGCTCAAGCTCGGCTCGTTTACACCCCTAATCATAACTAGCAGATTAAATAACAAGTAAAACTACGAAACCGAAATAACCCCAAAACATCGAAACGTAGATCCTAGTTTCTGTTGTTTTTTTACGAGGCTCTAAAATTTTTTTATGAAACTACAGAGTACTCCTTCACTTGTAAAATGAACACACACAAAAAACTAGACGATTCCCTCTGAAGTGGACCGGCCACAATGCAAAAAAATCCGGTCTCATCCATTTTTTTGTGAGGGAATGCTTCGTGTTTTGTTCTGTGCTCTTGTTACTTGGATCTAGGGTTTCAGGAGTTGTTTGTTTTTGCCAATTTTGAATATGCTGTCAATTCTTCACTGTGGCAATACGGGGTGTTTCGAAATCATAGTTTTAACATCGTTTAATGTTTCAAGTTGTTATATATGTGTTCGTAAGCTTCCGCTAATTGCTATATGTCAGTTAGTTGGGGGTTACACATATCTGTGATGCTTTTGTGGTTTGTGTATATGAATATTGTTGGATTGTCATGAATGAATAGCCGGGGATGTGACGTATTATATTCTTTCATTCGATGTAAAATTTGTAAAGTGATGTAATATTATTTTGCGGGACACATCCGGGTTGAGGTTGTAGCCACCGTTGTATTATTTCTTTTATTGTTTATTGCTCCTAGGATAGATCCAAGGTGGGGTGCACAAACTACCGGGTACTTTAAAGTGCCGAGTGGCCTACTCACGTTGATGAGGGAGATTGCTTTACTTCGGGTATTTTGCAGGTAGTTTTTCGTACTCGTAGGGGTCTTCATCTGTGATCTGGAATGCCTATTATTGCATCTGACGAATGGATATTATATATATATATATATATATATATATAGACGTTGCTTATGTTTTGCATACGCGCTAGTCCAACCCCCATCTCTGGCGTTAGTTATCTAATCTAACGGTGTAAGACGGGCCCCGTGGCGAATGCGGATGACATAAGCGTACATTGTATTTTCGTCTTTTTCTGCAGTGGTAGGTTAATTGATGGGATTGCATTATATTAATGTAAAGCAAATAAATCAAAGCTGAATCGTTGGAACAATTTTAAAACCACTCGGTTTTTTCAAAACACTAAAACTTTTAAAATGCGGAGCTTAAACCACTCCTTTTAAAATCTATCAGGTTCGTTCGATTGTATCAAGTTCACTACGTTCACGGTTTCGCCAAAACCATTCGTAGCCCTCCGTCATTTCAGTTGGACATTCAGTAGTATTCAAGCTATGTATTTTGATCTTCGCCAAGGCATAGTGATTGGTAGCTGCTAAATATTCATCTGTAGCATAGATAGATGCGTCGGTTTGGGACAGTCGTACTACTATTTTGGCCTTCGTCAAGGGTATATGTGGGTGGGTTCAAATTAATCTGGACAATGACGGGTAGAACTTGACATGTGACTTATGATATGTTGGCCTTCGTCAAGGTCATAAGAGCATTGGGCAAAAATCCACATCAGGAGTTTCTAAAGAAACTGAAACTTGCTAGTGTTGCATACCATTTAGAGTGTGATAATTTTGGTAGGATTCCTTCGACTTTATCACACAATGATATTTAGTTTCCGATCCTACTGTGAGTATATGCTACTCCTCAGGAGATTTTTTCACTTAACGATCAATGCTATAAACCAAGTAGGAATCTAGAACAGTGTTAGCGGGGCTATGCCTCTAGGGAAAAGATGTTATTTAATTAAGGAATTTCGCGAAAGCGTCGTAAAACCTCTCTCGAAATACCGACACTAGCCTGACTGAAAGGTTAAACAAGTATTGTACGGTGAGATTAATCCTGACTAATTCTTCTTTTTTGGTTTGAGGAAAGATTCGAGAAACAGTGGGAGCCATCCTGTTTAGATAAATTAAAAACCAATCTAAAACTTGCAAGAGTATCATGCTAAAGTGTTTCTTCTCTCTCTCCTCTAATTGCAGCAACTAAGATGATGGGCCTTAAGTTACTATTAGATAAAAATATATTGACATGGCCAAACTATAAAGATTGGTTCAGGAATGTCAAGATGCCAATCACGTATAACGAATTTTACTATGTCCTTACTACTAAAGCCTCCTCCATCCCAGGTCCAGACTCCAGTTTCGTGGATATTGAGATTCATAAGACCTGGGAGATTGACTGCACGAAGGCGAAGTGCCTCATGCTGGCCACTATGGACAATGAGCACTGGAGGCGGCACGAGAATATGGATCTTGAATCCATATTTCTCCATACCAAAGAATTATATGGAGAGCAATCTCTTATCGCAAGATACGAGACCTCGAAGAAGCTATTTCAGGCGAGGTTGGCCGTCGGGTCATCTGTAGGGGAACACGTCTTTAAGATGATCGGCTACATTGAGGAGCTCGTGGACCTCGGGATCACGTTAGAGAATGATCTATATGCAGACTTAATTCTGTAGTCCCTCCCTTCCACCTATGCCCAGTTTATCTTGAATTTTAATATTCAAGGTAAAGATTTTGAACTTCCGGAACTCCTCAACATGTTGAGGAGTGCTGAGGGCACCCTGCAAAAATCCAGGAAAATACCCGCTCTACTTGTTGGTGGAGCTTCCTCTTCTAGATCCAAGGCGAAAGCCAATGGAAAGAAGAAGAAGGCCCCCACTAAGCCGAGAGACGGTGTTAGTAAGGTGGAAGCAAAGGGCAAGGCAAGAGCAGCGGGGCCGACAGTAGGAAAGGAAGAATGCTTCTACTGTCATAAGAAGGGCCATTGGTAGAAAGGTTGCATGGCTTGGAAGGCCAAGAACCAGGACCGAATCAAGTTGTGGCTTCGGCTTCAGGTGTGTTTGTAATTGAAAACTGTCTGTCAATCAACTCTACTTCCTGGGTATTGGATACCGGATCAGAATCTCATATCTATAATTCTTTGTAGGCACTGAGAAGTTGTAGGGTTCTGAAGACCGGTGATATAACCCTCAGAGTTGCTAACGGAGCGAGTGTGGATGATGTGTCCGTAGGGGAATATCACTTAGGGTTGACAAGTGGACATATTTTGGTTTTGCGCAACTATTTTTGTGTACCTAGTTTGACATGTAATATCATTTCTGTATTTTTGTTATCTAAAGAAGGTTATGATTTTACATTTGTAAGCGATGTCGTAAATATCCACCTTAATCATGGTCTGATTGGGTCAGATACTCTAAACAACGGTATATACGTATTAAATCAATTGCAAATTTTCTATGACAAGAACACACATAAAAGAAAGACTTCAGAATTAAATCAAGCTTTCTTATGGCATTGTAGACTGGGTCACATCAACGAAACAAGGTTGATCAAGTTATATAAAGAAGGATAATTGGATCCGTTCGAATATCAATCTTATGCAACTTGTCAATCATATCTCAAAGGAAAGATGACAAAGATTCCGTTCACTGGACGCGGAGTAAGAGCGAGAGAGCTCTTGGGACTAATACACAGCGACGTGTGTGGTCCAATGTCTACACATGCAAGAAGTGGTTATTCCTATTTTATTACTTTTACGGATGATTTCTCTAGGCATGGACATATTTTCTTGATGAAACATAAATCCGAGGCCTTTGAGAAATTCCGAAAATATAAGAATGAAGTAGAAAAACAAACCAGCAAAACTATCAAGACACTGAGATCTGATCAAGGTGGTGAATGTTGGGTTTACCTTGCACCTAGTCTAGGGTTTGGTAGTATTACTCACGCCACTATAAAAATTAGAGAGGTGCAAAGCAAACAAACCATGAATCTTTTCTAGAAATATTAGGGTAACAAGTTTTGTATCACATACAAAGAACTAAAGAGATTAGGATTATAACCTTTGTAGTCCATTCCTTCGCTTCATAATTCCATGTTGAGGTCCCTTCGCTGCGATCATCAAGAAATCCGACTCTCGTGAGGCTCCAAGAGGTGAATGATACATCTTGCTTGAAGTATTCTTGATCTAAGATGATCTACCTTGAAGAATCTTTAACCCAAGCTTACACTTCACTAATGAAGTAATTAGAGAATTGAACAGCCAAATTTAAGTGGCTAGAATAGATGAGGATAATGAAGTAAAAAAATTTCTCTCTTTTGTTTTCAATTTCTCACCATTTATCATCACAAATGAAAAGGCAAGTGAAGCTTTTCTTCAAGAAGCAAGAAGAAGAAGAAGAAGCAAAAGCTTTTGTGATGAATAATGAATTATTGTTGTGGTTACAATTGCAACCATGGGTTAAGAATGAAAAGCTTAACACTTGTAGAGAATAAACCATAGGTTAAGGGTTTGGGTTGGGTTAACAAATATTTTCACAAAATAACAAAGGATGAAGACAAAAGTCAAACCTTCATGAAGCTTCATGAAAGCTCATCCAAAGCTTAACCCTAATCCAAACCCTAAATAGGTTTAAACTCTAAAACCATGTTGCATTTGTAACCCTAACATGTTACAATATTATATATCACATATACAATATATTTTGTAACAAAAGAAAATAATACAATTAATTTATATCGTATATACATCAATGTATTATCCAGTGAGAAAATGAATCAATAAAGCGAGTTTATATTAGTTAACGTAATGTAATATATCACATGTATAATTATACATTAAATTATCGAATGAACACTTGATCCGACGATCCGGCTATATATATAAGCGACTAATATAACATGTACCATTTCATCGTATCAACACTTGATCCGATGACCCGGTTATATCACATATATCCGGCCGATATCTCATATCGCGAGAATAGAATACAGTATCTCATATCATATTATTCTCGGTCCCGTACATATCACATATGTGCTCCTACTCCGTTTTTCCTGAGCCAGGAAACCTCTGTGTAGGACTCTAAAGAATCGTCAATACGCCGGCAGTAGGTGATGATCATATCAAACACCCACAAGCTGCAAGCGGCCAGCTAAACGTAACAGCCACCCAGGTATTAAGAGATCAGAAGATCAACAAGCAAGCCTATACATTCTCTTGTGAATCCAATCAGTAACACTACCGTACAGTCCGAACTCTTCGTCTCATATGTCGCATATCAAGTCTAGGAGTGGTAAACGTCAGACCCCAGTAACCGATAAGTCGTGTCGATGTGAGGCTCATAACAGGTTGAGAAACTACTGATAACTCTTACCAGTAGCACTCCATATCAGCCCTAGTCAGGGACTTCTAGTTATAGCCAATCGAACACAGCACAACATCAACCCCCAATACCGGGAGAGACGAAACCCCTCATATCGCTCATTGCCTCCATATGATTCGGGACTGTACCCAAAAGCCACCGTTTTGCACGCCCTCTTTGACGTAGTAAGGTGGAAATCAAAGCACAGTGGGAATCACACAAGACTCTATGACGATCTCGGGTCTACAGACTAACCTGTACCAGTGTCACCGGAGAACTACTATCTGACGATAGGTATAATACCATCTAGGAGTTCTCGGTGAGTCCGTTCAATGTACCCAGTCTCCACTGAGCACCTGTACACCATCTTTGATGTTAAACACCGATGGATATGGGATCATCTATCGTCCATCATATGGGTCAAGATGCGTATACGCTAGTCTACTCTGGTGTATCGATGCCCTGTCTCGATACACGCTCGACTAGGAACAGTTATAGGATGTACTCGTAGACTACCCTGGCTCCACTAGTATGATCTCATCATAGTCCCAGTAGTCAAGTACATATCCTAAGGGATTTATCAACATGTGAGAGCAAGACAGTAATCCAATACAAGTCAACATGTTAAGACAAAATGAAACCAGATAGCATACTATCATATCGAGCAAGAAAGTCCACACTATATATATCCAAGTATCCACTATAATATACATCATATGTACAACAATGGCCTCTAGGGCATATATACAACTAACAATCTCCCACTTGCACTAAAGCCAGCTGTTGTAGTATTGTTCATACCAGAATATTGCATTTTATACCGCCCATTCTTATGCTCGTGTGTTTATAGGTAGGTGCTTATAATCCGTGTTTGTTACATATTTACAGAATACAGGTTTCCAGTACAAATATTGCAAATCATGACAAAATCTCCACAGTTACACCAAATACAGAACATCTGTCACAGCAGATAAAAGCCGGGTTCCGGTCATCCATATCCGTCCAGTGCCGAGTACCAGTTCCAGAGACAAGACATATGACAGCGGTCATTCGTGTCTCGGACAAGCACAGAGCACGAGAGGGGCTGCACAAGAATCAATGGGTGCGTGGAGCTCGAGAGAGATAGAAGTCAAAAGTGAAGAAATGATAGCAATCTTGGACTAGGAAATCTGCAGATATTCTGGAAGACTTTTGTGCAGTTTAAAGTTGGCAAACACAAAGACAAATGAAACCAGGGAAGCACCCAAAACCCGACCACCTAACTCCACCATAGGGCCGCGGATCCGCGGCCAATAGGGGGTCTAGGCCTCGGATCCGCGGCCGTACTGGCCCCTCTCTCTGTCGTTTTCTGGGGACTGTTTGGTCATTTCATATGGGGTCAGAATTTGGCCCTAGGGTTTCTGTAAGCAGCCTATAAATACCCTAAAATTGAGCTAAGCCAAGGGTCCAATTTTGTGTTCATTCTTTGTACCTCTTTTTGTTAGGATTTAGTCTTTTTCTTCTTCTTCTTCATCTTTTCTCCATGAAAATTGTAGTGAGAGCTTTTTGAGTGGAAGATCAATGAAGATGAGGGCTTTTGTATCATTCTCTTTTGTTTAACTTCCCCTTGAGATTCTTGCTTTCTCTTGATCTTTCAACCTCTTCATTGAGCTTGAAAGGTTAAGAGTTTGTTATTGATCTCAAGGGTCGTATTTTCTTATGGAATTAGCGCTTCATTTCACATGCGTTCTCTACCCTTCTCTTGATCTTGCAACCTCTTGATTGAGCTTGCAAGTTTAAGGGTTGGCTATTGATCCCATGCTTGTCTTGAGTTCTAGTTTCTATTTCTTTTTATTGCTTATTTATTACTTGCTTTTTATTATCTTGCTTTACTTTCTTGCATTTTAATTCATGCACTTAATTACTTGTAATCTTTTCTTTTCTTTGTTCTTTTCTTTTGTTCTCTTTTGTTCGTTTTTGTGAATGGTTGTAATTATCATTGTTAAGAATAAATACGGTATTGTAAGTTAAGATTTTCTTTTCTCATTTCCTTTTCCCGTTATTTTCCATTGAACTCCGCCCAAACCATACGCAAGCGCTCCGTTAGGCACCCTACCCTAACAAGGTAACGGTGATTCCTAACCGCGACCGGTTGCGTTCGGTTTGGCCGGAGGCGAAAGCAAGAGACAAGAACGGAAGGACAAGGGTAAATAAGCCGTATTCCACGAATACCGCGCTTAAATTCCCTAATCCACGTTGTTGCCGATTGCTCTAAGCTTCAATTGGTCAAGACTCGGCTCAAAGGTTTTGAGTACGGATTTCTTTAACTTATAATCTCGTATCTTTTTCTTAACAACTTTATACTTGCAAATAATACACATAGGATAGACTTGAACAAACACATACAAATTCTTTATTGACTCGTCTAAAACAAGAACGGAAATACAACCATCTCCCTGTGGATCGACCCGTGCTCAACCGGCTAGCTGCATAGCGACACCGTCCTGATCGCGGTAAACTTTAGAACTTTGAACATCCGACACGCCAAAAGCGTGCGATCAAATGGCGCCGTTGCCGGGGAGACGGTAGCGTATTTTTTTTTCTTGTTATTCGGGTTAATATTTTTTTTTTGTATATATATATATAAAAAAAGAAAAAAAGAAAAAAAATATTCTTTTTGTTTTTTGATCATTTTTGTGGGCAAGAGTGCAGATTTTTGCAGATTTGCAAACTGCGATTGTGGGGAGCAAAGTGTACATTCAAGGCTAAGGTGATTGCAAAGTACAGTGCCAAAGATCCGGGTAGTTTGACCCGCGCAAGCGAACTTTTCAAGCTTACCGGATTTGATTCAACGGGGGTTTCCTAACCCAAAACTTAACGGTGCGTACTTTACTAACACCTTCTTCTCAAATTTGACGCATCCAATATACTATTCTTTGCAGGATTCTTTGCAAGTTCGCTAGCAAACGCTAAAAATTGACTAACCCGTATTTGTTGCAGTGCCGCGCTTAAACTAAAAAACGATTTTTTGATTCTTTATAGAATTTTTATTGAATTGCGCATTGCATACATTAATACGGATTTAAGGGCAAGCGAACCCCACAATATACGGTAAAGGATTTCATCACCTTTTCCGTGGCCCACAAATCATGAACTTGAGCATAACGTTTACCCACACAAAATTTAAAAGAAACTAGACTTTAAGCCTTAAGGACTTCGCGCTCACTAGGAGAAGTTAACTGTGTTTAGAACCTCGCTTAACGGTATATTGTTTACGGGGTGTCTAGGAAAGTGTTAATGGCGAAACCGCCAAAAGAGAAAGGGTTATTTAATTAAGGAACTTCGCGAAAGCGTTGGAAAACCTCCCCTTATCTCTGTACTTACCTGGCCTCGTGATCAGTGTATCTTGAGCCCGTTTCTCGACACAGTTTTACTTCGACAATCAAGTTCTGGAGCAGGTCTAGTTGACCTAGGTAAAACCTAGAACGATTAGGTGTGTGGTATTTTTGTGTCGTGATTGTTTTTGTCCAGATTCTTTTTGTGTGTATATTTCATTCTTTTGTTAATATCTAAAAAAAAAAATTAAAAAAAAAATCACATTTTCCCCCTCCTTTTCTCTGCCTTCCTTTCTTTCTCTCTTCATATCATGGGTACTCCACCTCACAAAACTCTTGCCGAACTTTGGTACCCACAACCAGACATTACTTCTTACGGTTCTTGCTTTGGCCGAACATCGAACGATCCCTCCATGCCCAAAATCTCTTTGAAAGATCGGATAGACGCGTCTAGGACAAACAATTTGACTCCGCAATCCACTTCGTATCAACCATTTCAAACATTCACCCCTTCTTACGTTGATACCCCTTCCTCGAGTCATGTTGCAACTCCAAGACCTATGTCTATTGCAGAACGTATAGAACAATCCCGTAGCCGATCTTTCACTCCTTTCACCACTTCAAATTCTTGGGATCAACAATTCCATTCACCTTCCTATCCAAGTGTTGATCCTGCTCCTGTCCAGCCATTCAATTCCTACCAATCCTACCCTACTTTTGCACCTTCCCTAGACATTGCTTCAGAACCGCCATTTGGGAGTTTTCAGTATCCAAACAACTTTGAATCTTTTACTGAAACCCCTTCACAACCTATGTCTAGTCTGGAACAGTCGTTGGAAGACTTTAGGGTAGCGTCAAGCCAACAGATGATGGATTTGAATGCGTCCATGGCCGCTCTCATACAACCTACTGACCCGGTAGCTAGTTTCCAACTAGCTCCTAATTTTCCAATGTATGATGAGGCGGCAGGACAGGCTGAGAATTTGAGTGGAGAGAGTGAGATGTACCCCCTTCCAAATCAAACCTACCCATTCCAAATTGAAACCCACAACTCCTGTTTTGAAAGTCTATCGAGTATCCCATATGATTTAGCAATTGAAGATAGAATGATTAATGAGTTGTGCGACTTTGTAGTGTTTGATTTGCCAGATTGTGAAGGGACCTTGCCAAGTGAAACCACACACAATCCTTTTGACCTCTACACCTCCATCTTAGAACCTGAATTGATTGAAATCCATACTTTTGATGAGGTGTCTGAGAATATTGATTTTCACTTGATTGAGGATATTGACGCTGGGGATATTTTGGATGATGAACCCGTAGATTTGGCTGAGTTTGTCTCTTCAAATATCATCCCGAGTCATTAAATGTTTTTCCCGAACCCTATATGCGTCTGGATTTTGATGAAATATGCATGGATGAGCTAAATTTTGAGGAGAATATTGAGGATAGCACTGAGGATGAAACAGTTTTAATTGATGAGTCGGATTTTCCAATTCATCCTGTTCCTTTCATTGACTGTGTGCACCCTCCCGAAACCTTAACCGATACCCCTCCTCGATCACTTTCCTCCATCCTTTCCATCGTTCCGACCTTGCAAGAACCCGTCTCACTTACATTTCATATGTCTGGTTTACCGAGTTCGGCGTACCCATGGTTTCTCACGAATCTTGAAGAATTTGACCCCATTTCCCGACGGGTAAATATATTAGCACAATCGCTTTTCACACATCGGTCATCATAAATTGTGCTAATCTATTTACTCCATTTGCACCCTCAAGTTCGTATTCCACTTCTTTTTCCCTTCCGCCATTCTTCTTCTTCTCATATACCGAGACCGTATACCACTTCTATCTCCATATGGTCTCGCGTATTCTCCATCTCTTTTCTCTACGCCTTCTTTCACCAGCCACTGCTTTATCACAATAAGATCTTTGAATGGTTGGTGTTAACTTTTGGCCTGTGTAAGGCCTTGAATAACTTGACACTGTTCTTTCCCCCCTAATCCTGAACTTCATCGCTTAACAGTGGAAACACTGTTTTACTTAAGATTGGGGGGGGGAACCTTTTTTGTATATATTTTTTGTTTTTTGTTTTGTATATAATTTGTTTCTAGGAAGCGCCGACAATTTTGACCCTCTTGGTGTAGCCTGACAGTGAGGGCACTGTCAAGTTTAAGTTTGGGGGTGTGCTCGGTAAGCTTTCTTCCTTCGCATTCATTTGTATATTTTGCATTTGCATACCTTATTAAAAACCCACAAAAATTGAAAATTTTCCAAAAAATATAAAAACTTTGTCGTCAAGTTAGCTAATAGGGTAACTTAGATCTTTATTCCGAAAGTTTAGTTGATATGATAGAAATAACTAAATTCTAGGCTTAGGGATTGAAAACCCTAAAAATAACCCTCATTCTGTCTAACTTTGGTAAGTATACGTCCTTACAGTTTTTTAGAAATAGGTAATCCTGAGTTCAGTTCTTGAGTTAAGTCAAAATGAAGGGAAAGTATTGATGCTTTACTGAAGGATAAGTCTGAAAAATAGTTTCTTTTCTCGAGTTCAAATTTAGAAAGTATATACCCTACAAACTGCACTTACACGCACCTTGAAACTTGGGATAGTAGAGGATATCTTGAAATACTCTTGCCTGAAAGCCTAGTATGAAAGAAAAAACGGTATTTAAAGCTAAACACCAAAAGAGCATGTTGAAAAATATATCCGGTCTTGAAAAAGAAAAAGAAAAAGAAAAAAAGAAAAAAAAATAGAATAAAGTCAAGACCTGGAAACTGCTATTTACGCTTTAATGTTCACACATTCAGTAATCGGTCGTTAGTGCCTCAAGAAGCATTAATAGTCGCATGAAAGGTGTGTGAGCAAATCCGTCCATCCTTAATGAAAAGAAGTAGTATTAGGTATTAAGGCAAGGGTATTATAGCTTGAATTGAATTCTTGAGTGTAGGGGTGCAAATACACACACACGTAGGGGTATACAATTGATGTTTGGATAAGAGATAGAAATAAAGAATAAGACTTGTGTTTTCTGTAAAGTTGATAAAAATCCCTGATTTGAGGCCGCACTTTAGAAGAAAAACTCAGGAGATACCAACATCTTTCTAAACTTTTTTGGAACGTATATGATCTAAAGTTAAATAGATAGGAGGTGTGAAGCATTAGGGTTGGATATTTCTAACTTAGGATGATAGAGTTTCTAATGTAAATACTAAACTGTAAGAGTAGAATCGATGTTAACTTATGACACTAGCTTGACGGGATTTTGTGGGTGTAATCCGCTGAAAACCCTCAGGAGACAACACTCCTCCTACTAGGGACACCTAGAGGTTTAACGGCTTGTTGCACATGCTCAGTGCAATCGCGTTCCCTGCGAAAGTGCGGTTAGGATTTTATTTTTGTGAATAATTGGTTTTGCTCGGGACGAGCAAAAGTAAAGTTTGGGGGTATTTGTTCATACCAGAATATTGCATTTTATACCGCCCATTCTTATGCTCGTGTGTTTATAGGTAGGTGCTTGTAATCCGTGTTTGTTACATATTTACAGAATACAGGTTTCCAGTACAAATATTGCAAATCATGACAAAATCTCCACAGTTACACCAAATACAGAACATCTGTCGCAGCAGATAAAAGCCGGGTTCCGGTCATCCATATCCGTCCAGTGCCGAGTACCAGTTCCAGAGACAAGACATATGACAGCGGTCATTCGTGTCTCGGACAAGCACAGAGCACGAGAGGGGCTGCACAAGAATCAATGGGTGCGCGGAGCTCGAGAGAGATAGAAGTCAAAAGTGAAGAAATGATAGCAATCTTGGACTAGGAAATCTGCAGATATTCTGGAAGACTTTTGTGCAGTTTAAAGTTGGCAAACACAAAGACAAATGAAACCAGGGAAGCACCCAAAACCCGACCACCTAACTCCACCATAGGGCCGCGGATCCGCGGCCAATAGGGGGTCTAGGCCGCGGATCCACGGCCGTACTGGCCCTTCTCTCTGTCGTTTTCTGGGGGCTGTTTGGTCATTTCATATGGGGTCAGAATTTGGCCCTAGGGTTTCTGTAAGCAGCCTATAAATACCCCAGAACTGAGCTAAGCCAAGGGTCCAATTTTGTGTTCATTCTTTGTGCCTCTTTTTGTTAGGATTTAGTCTTTTTCTTCTTCTTCTTCATCTTTTCTCCATGAAAATTGTAGTGAGAGCTTTTTGAGTGGAAGATCAATGAAGATGAGGGCTTTTGTATCATTCTCTTTTGTTTAACTTCCCCTTGAGATTCTTGCTTTCTCTTGATCTTTCAACCTCTTCATTGAGCTTGAAAGGTTAAGAGTTTGTTATTGATCTCAAGGGTCGTATTTTCTTATGGAATTAGCGCTTCATTTCACATGCGTTCTCTACCCTTCTCTTGATCTTGCAACCTCTTGATTGAGCTTGCAAGTTTAAGGGTTGGCTATTGATCCCATGCTTGTCTTGAGTTCTAGTTTCTATTTCTTTTTATTGCTTATTTATTACTTGCTTTTTATTATCTTGCTTTACTTTCTTGCATTTTAATTCATGCACTTAATTACTTGTAATCTTTTCTTTTCTTTGTTCTTTTCTTTTGCTCTCTTTTGTTCGTTTTTGTGAATGGTTGTAATTATCATTGTTAAGAACAAATACGGTATTGTAAGTTAAGATTTTCTTTTCTCATTTTCTTTTCCCGTTATTTTCCATTGAACTCCGCCCAAACCATACGCAAGCGCTCCGTTAGGCACCCTACCCTAACAAGGTAACGGTGATTCCTAACCGCGACCGGTTGCGTTCGGTTTGGCCGGAGGCGAAAGCAAGAGACAAGAACGGAAGGACAAGGGTAAATAAGCCGTATTCCACAAATACCGCGCTTAAATTCCCTAATCCACGTTGTTGCCGATTGCTCTAAGCTTCAATTGGTCAAGACTCGGCTCAAAGGTTTTGAGTACGGATTTCTTTAGCTTATAATCTCGTATCTTTTTCTTAACAACTTTATACTTGCAAATAATACACATAGGATAGACTTGAACAAACACATACAAATTCTTTATTGACTCGTCTAAAACAAGAACGGAAATACAACCATCTCCCTGTGGATCGACCCGTGCTCAACCGGCTAGCTGCATAGCGACACCGTCCTGATCGCGGTAAACTTTAGAACTTTGAACATCCGACACGCCAAAAGCGTGCGATCAAGTATCTCATACCCAACATCCCGAAGAGTCTCTAAAATTGTATCTGGGGAATGGCCTTCGTGAGTGGATCCGCAGTGTTTTCCTTCGTGTCAACTCTCTTGACCTCGATCTCACGGCGATCAACTATCTCCCGGATCAGGTGATACCGCCTCAGAATATGTCTGGACTTCTGATGGGACCTGGGTTCCTTGGCTAAAGCTACAGCTCCATTGTTATCACAATACAAAGGTATTGGATGCTCAATGGAAGAAACCACACCAAGTTCAGTGATGAACTTCTTCATTCAAACAGCCTCTTTGGCAGCATCGCTGGCAGCGATGTATTCAGCCTCCATCGTTGAGTCTGCCACGGTTTCTTGCTTGGAACTCTTCCAACAAACCGTCCCTTCATTTAGGGTAAAGACAAATCCCGAGTGCGACTTTGAGTCATCCTTATCACTTTGGAAGCTCGAATCGATAAAGGAATCCACTTGGAGTTCTCCGTTACCATACACCAAGAACATCTCTTTAGTTCTTCTCAAGTACTTGAGAATGTTCTTCACAGCTGTCCAGTGACTCTCTCCTGGATCTGCTTGATACCTACTCACTACACTTAGTGAGTATGCTACATCGGGTCTGGTACATAGTATCGCGTACATGATAGAGCCTATTGCCGAAGCATAGGGTATCCCTTGCATGCGAGCTCTTTCCAAATCAGTCTTGGGAGACATCTTTTTTGAGAGAGTGAGTCCAGAGATCGTGGGTTGGTTCCCACGCTTGGATTCTTCCATACTAAACCTCTTTAGTATGGTGTCAATGTACCTGGATTGGGACAATCCCAGTATCCGTTTAGATCTATCTCTATAGATCTTAATTCCCAAAATGCAGGAGGCATCACCTAGATCTTTCATTGAGAATCTATGTGATAAGAAGAGCTTGACTGAGTGCAGCATAGGAACATTATTTCCTATCAAGAGTATGTCATCCACGTACAATACGAGGAAGACAACCTTACTCTCTGCAACCTTCTTGTATATACAAGGTTCATCTACGTTCTTGATGAAGTCAGACTCTTTGACTACAATATCAAAACAGATGTTCCAACTTCGCGATGCCTTCTTTAACCCGTAGATGGATTTAAGTAGCTTCCACACCTTTCCGCTGCTCTCACTATCTACGAAGCCCTCTGGCTGAGTCATGTACATGCACTCTTCCAAATCACCATTTAGAAAGGCGGTCTTAACATCCATCTGCCAGATTTTGTAGTCATGGTAAGCAGCAATGGCAAGTAATATCCGGATAGACTTAAGCATAGCCACTGGAGAAAAGATTTCGTCATAATTCATACCTGGACGTTGACGAAAACCCTTTGCAACAAGTCTAGCTTTGAAAGTCTCAACTTTTCCATCTACACCAAGTTTCTTCTTAAAGATCCACTTGCTCCCAATAGGTTTTACCCTTTCAGGAGCAACTTCCAAAGTCTATATTTTGTTGGTGTACATGGATTCCATCTCAGATCGCATTGCATCCAGCCACTTCAAAGAGTCCCCACTCGTGATGGCCTGCTCGAAACTGCTTGGGTCATTATCTTCCATGATGCAATCCTCACTTCCACCGTCTATGAGAAAATCGTAGTATCTCTCAGGTGGATCAGGAACCCTACTAGATCGGCGAAGAGGCTGGGGTTCGTCGGGTACTATTGAGTCATCTGGTTGCACTAAATCTTCAGTCGCAGTTTGTGCTACTGGAACTTTTTCCAGTTCTACTTCATTGCCACTAATTTCTTTTGCAAGAAATTCCTTTTCTAAAAAGGTGGCATGTTGAGCAACAAAAACCTTTTGCTCCTCACTGTGGTAGAAAAAGTATCCATAAGAATTCTTCGGATATCCCACAAACTTGCTGAGAACTGATCGTGCCTCGAGTTTGTCCGGATTTTGCTTTTTGACATAGGCCGGACAACCCCATATCTTAACTCATTTAAGATAAGGCCTCTTCCCACTCCATATCTCTTATGGTGTGGTAGGTACAGATTTTGATGGAACTTGATTCAATAGGTATGCTACTGTCTCAAGCACATAACCCCAGAAGGAAATAGGCAACTTAGCAGTGATCATCATAGAGCGCACCATATCTAATAGGGTGCGATTCCTTCGCTCGGATACACTATTGTGCTGTGGTGTATAGGGAGGAGTAAGCCGAGAGAGAATCCCATTCTCTTTTAGATAGTCTAGAAACTCATTACTCAAGTATTCTCCTACTCGATCTGATTGAAGGATCTTAATATTTTTGCCCGTTTGGTTCTCTACTTCGTGCTTATATTCTCTGAATTTCTCAAAAGCTTCAGACTTTTGTTTCAACCGGAACAAATGTCCGTATATTGAGAGATCGTCAGTGAATGTAATGAAGTAGGAAGAACCGTTCCTGGCATGTGTAGACATAGGACCACAAATATCACTATGTATTAGTTCCAAGAGTTCTGTAACTCTTTCTCCGTGTCCACTAAACGGAGTTTTGGTCATCCTACCTTTGAGACATGACTGGCAAGTATCATAAGATGAAAATTCAAACGGATTCAAACATCCATCCTTATGTAACTTAGCTAGCCGTGCCATATTGATATGACCTAGTCTACAATGCCACAAGAAGGATTCGTTCATTTCTGAACTCTTTCTCTTGTGTGTGTTTTGTACATTAAGTACTGTAGTTTGGTTGAGAACGTATATGCCATTATTTAACGATTCTGATCTAATCAACTTTTGATTCAGGAATATGTTCATAATATTATCCTGTACTACAAAATTAGATCCTTCTTTGCTCAATAAGGAAACTGATATAAGATTACATATCAGGGTCGGAATGTAATAGCATTCGTTCAGAACCAATGTATTACCATTTGGTAACACAAGGTGATATTCGCCAACTGCTTTGGCTGCAATATTTGCATCATTCCCTACTCTTACGGAATGATCATCCTCTCCCAGTTCCCTACCTTTTCGTAGCCCATGTAACATATTACATATGTGGGATCCCGATCCGGTATTTATTACCCAGGACGTAGAGTGAACTGAGAAACAGTTCTCGATAACTAACACACCTGAAGAAGATGCATCAACATGCTTGTTCTTCATTTGGATGGCGTGAGAATCCAGATATTCTACTATTCCCTGCTCGGACTTATAACAATTATAAGTGGGAGCGGGACCAACGTTCCTCTGCTCAGTATAATAAGCGGGTTCAGTCAATACATCCATATTATTATCTTGATTAAGGTCTGACAAGGTCGCTACCTGGAGAGAGAGAGAAGAAAACACTTTAGCGTATGCTCTTGCCAGATTAGATTGTTTATTATCTTATCTAATCAGGATGGCTCCCACTGCTTTTTATCAAATCTTCCTTAAAACCCTAAAAGGTAAGACTAGCCGGAATTAATTATACCTTACAAGTTCGCCAATTTTTCGGCCAGGCTAGTGTTGGTACTTTGAGGGAGGTTCCCCGTGCTTTCGCACGGACCTAATTAGAATAAACCTCGTTTTTCCAGAGGCATAACCCCGTTAACACCTTTCTAGACACCTACTTGATCGGTTAATTGTCCTGTGTAAGATTCTTCCAGGAGTAACTCTTAGTCGCAGTGGGTATCAGGATCCAACTATCTCATAGGAGGTATGCAATCTCATTACAAATTTCAACACTTGAAATTCCGGATAATATTCCGCCCCTAGCGATCTATGACCTTGACAAGGTCAACAAACCATAAATCGCAAGTCAAGTTCAACCCATCATTTCCCGATTGAATTAAACCCACCCGCATGACCCTTAACAAGGTCAACAAGGCCGTACAAATACCCTAACCCAATCATATTTCAGGTTTTAGCAGATAAACACTAATTAGCTACCGTACACTGCGCCTTGACAAGGTCAACAAACGCAACACGAATACTAAGTAGGATTTATCTGAAATGACGAAGGGCTTCGATAGGTTTTTCAGAAAACCTATTGCGTAATGAATTTGATATCGTTGCAGAAACAAGTGATTTTGAAAAGGAGTGTTTTTGAGGCTTTTCTAGTTGCGCTAAAGAGGTCACTCCCGATGAAGGAATCTCGGCTTTTTCCTTATCGAATAAGGTGCAGGATATTTCATAAATACCGCGGTGCAAAGTAAGAACTATAGAAGCAATCAAAAACAAAACCGTGAGTTTGTAGCATCTTCCAGTTTTGCTAAAGAGGTCACTCCCGGTGAAGGGATCTCGGCTCTTTCCTCATCGAATAAGGTGCAGGGTATATCACATATATCACTATGCAAAGCAAAAACTGTAGCTACCCTTTTTTATAAATTTGATTCTTCAACATCTTTTAGGTTTCCTTTCTTTTATTAATCTTATTAATAAATCCCATCATTTATGCTTCCTAAGCATCACAGAAGAAACGAAAATACAACGTACGCTTATGCCATCCGCATTCGCCACAATGTTCCGTTATGCACCGTCAGATTACTTAACTAACGGCATACCGGGACGGGACCAGCGCGGGTGCAAAACATAAGCAATGTTTATTATATATCATATATACAATAATAAAGCATTCGTCTTACGCATATAATATGATCACATCACAGTATATCAGCAGCAGAAGAAATATATGAAATATTGGACATACTAAGAGGTCCGTGTTTTATATCGAGCCTGTATAAAACACGGATTACACAGTCGCGATGAATAACCGAACCCACATCCCTAGACCCGTATGAGAGCGGAAAGTAACGCTGTCATTTCTAGGGTTAGGAGACCCAGTCTCGACTCCTCGAGATGGCCTCCCACTGGACCCTAGAACCTGGTTACTTGTGCTCCCCTCCTTAGGTCTATCCTAATGCGGAAAAGTAAATAATATACAATGGTGACATCAACCTCATCCCGAAAGTGCCCCAATAAAAGAATATTACATACAATTGAATTTTACATGGATGAAAATAAAAACGCTCATCTCACATAAAACCCCGGCTATTCAGAACACGACAATCCAATATAACATATCACAGCAACACATAATATCTGATATCATCAACGTAAACAAGTATGCGTATCCCGATTGTCATTGATGTATACCAACAAAGCCGACAATACCCCACATACTACACTTACGGTCGTAGAAAAGAAAAGTGAAAAACTACAACATTTGGAATCCACAATCACCTTAGACATCGTAAACCCGAAATATCACATATTACAGATTTCATGCCTAACTATATGAATTCCACATATTGTATCACAATCACAGAATATCAATACGATGTTTAACGTTTCGATCGAATCAACATACACTCACAAATTGCCCTCATGAGCTCAACACTTGAGCAAAGTTAAAACACTCAAAAACCGTGCCACAGTGTCTATGGACCAGCCATAGAAAGAGTTAACCAACGCCTCACCTATGACACCACGGAACTACGGCAAACTCGAAGGTTCGAACGCGGTTCTGTGGGCATAGAATCGAGTTAAGGTTATTATAGTCTTCTAGGGGGTCCATAGGGGTACTTGCACGAGTTTAGGAATATAATCAACTTCGGAAAATTACAACACTTGGAAATTTCAGCGGGGTACAAATTGTGGTGTTTGAAGTTCGATCGAACTGCTAAATATAGTCAAGTTTACCATTACAGTGTTAAATAATACGACTATGAAACACTACGAATTAGCCCTGAGTCAAAATAATCATCACATGAAAATTGGGCTAAGCAAACAATACTAGAAACCCCAAATATATAAGATAAGAGCACAGGAGGAATACGGAGTCCAGAGGGGGCAGGGGGGCTGGCCAGGCCGGAATCCCTAGCCTGGGGCTCGGCTAAAATCCAAACCCCTTTCTCCGTATTTCCCCTATGTTCTTAGGATCTCCCATATAACATTCTGCACTTGTTTGAAAAAATTTTAAAGGACTTTTTACAAAATTTACAAAGAGTAAAATATAGGTTTCATAATGCTGTATTTCGGAGTCGATTTCGCTTTCGAATTTGTTTTAACACCATGTCTAAAATTCTAGCTTGGCTCTGATACCACTTTTGGGTTTCTCTTACACCTAGTCTAGGGTTTGGTAGTATCACTCATGCCACTTTAAAAATTAGAAAGGTGCAAAGCAAATAAACCATGAAACTTTGCTAGAAATATTAGGGTAATAAGTTTTGTATCACATACAAAGAACTAAAGAGATTAGGATTACAACCTTTGTAGTCCGTTCCTTCGCTTCATAAGCTCTGTATTGAGGTCCCTTCGCTGCGATCATCAAGAACTCCGACTCTCATGAGGCTCCAAGAAGTGAATGATGCATCTTGCTTGAAATCTTCTTGATCTAAGATGATCTACCTTAAAGAATCTCTAACCCAAACTTACACTTCACTAATGAAGTAATTAGAGAAGTGAACACCCTAATCTAAGTGACTAGAATAGATGAGGATGATGAAGTAGGAATTTCTCTCTCTTTTGTTTTCAATTTCTTACCATTTATCATCACAAATGAAAAAGCAAGTGAAGCTTTTCTTCAAGAAGCAAGAAAAAGAAGAAAAAGCAAAAGCTTTTGTGATGAATAATGAATTATTATTGTGGTTATAATTGCAACCATAGGTTAAGAATGAAAGGCTTAACCCTTGTAGAGAATAAACCATAGGTTAAAGGTTTGGGTTGGGTTAACAAATATTTTCACAAAATATCAAAGGATGAAGACAAAAGTCAAACCTTCATGAAGCTTCATGAAAGCTCATCCAAAACATAACCTAAATCCAAACCCTAACTAGGTTTAAACTCTAAAACCATGTTGCATTTGTAACCCTAACATGTTACACTCTTATATATCACATATACAATATATTTTGTAACAAAAGAAAATAATACAATTAACATATATCGCATATACATCAATGTATTATCCAGTGAGAAAATGAATCAATAAAATGAGCTTATATTAGTTAATGTCATGTAATATATCACATGTATAATTATATATTAAATTATCGAATCAACCTTGATCCGACAATCCGGCTATATTGCATATAAGCGACTAATATAACATGTACCATTTCATCGAATCAACACATGATCCGATGACCCGGCTATATCACATATACCTGGTCGATATCTCATATCGCGAGAATAGAATACGGTATCGCATATCGTATTATTCTCGGTCCCGCACATATCACATATGTGCTCCTACTCTGTTTTGCCTGAGCCAGGAAACCTCTGTGTAGGACTTTAAAGAATCGTCAATACGCCGGCAGTAGGTGATGATCATATCCAACACTCACAAGCTGCAAGCGGTCAGCTAAACGTAACAGACACCCAGGTATTGAGCGATCAAAAGATCAACAAGCAAACATGTACATTCTCCTGTGAATGCAATCAGTAACACTATCGTACAGTCCAGTCTCTTCGTCTCATATGTCGCATATCAAGTCTAGGGGTGGTAAACGTCAGACCTCAGTAACCGATAAGTCGTGTCGATGTGAGGCTCATAACAGGTCGAGAAACTACTGATAACTTTTACTAGTAGCACTACATATTAGCCCTGGGCAGGGACTTCCAGTTATAGCTAATCGAACACAGCACAACATCAACCCCCAATATCGGGAGAGACGAAACCTCTCATATTGCTCATTGCCTCCTTGTGATTCGGGACTGTACCCAAAAGCCACCGTTTTGCAAGCCCTCTTGGACGTGGTAAGGTGGAAATCAAAGCACAGTGGGAATCACACAAGACTCTATAACGATCTCGGGTCTACAGACTAACCTGTACCAGTGTCACCGGAGAACTGCTATCTGACGATAGGTATAATACCATTTAGGAGTTCTCGGTGAGTCCGTTCAGTGTACCCAGTCTCCACTGATCACCCATACACCATCTTTGATGTCAAACACCGATGGATATAGGATCATCCATCGCCCATCATATGGATCAAGATGCGTATACGCTAGTCTACTCTGGTGTATCGATGCCCTGTCTCAATACACCCTCGACTAGGAACAGTTATAGGATGTACTCGTTGACTATCCTGGCCTCACTAGTATGATCTCATCATAGTCCCAGTAGTCAAGTACATATCCTAAGGGCTTTATCAACATGTGAGAGCAAGACAGAAAACCAATACAAGTCAACATGTTAAGACAAAGTGAAACCAAATAGCATACTATCATATCGAGCAAGAAAGTCCTCACTATATATATCCAAGCATCCACTATAATATACATCATATGTACAACAATGGTCTCTAGGGTATATATACAACTAACAGTGAATACTTGAGTGCCGAGTTCCTGGATTACCTAAAAGAGAATAGAATTCTCTCTCAGCTTACTCCTCCATACACGCCACAACACAACGGTGTATCGGAGAGACGGAACTGTTCAGTTGATAAAACTGCACATTTGTATTACATTTTTCCAACCATTTTCATATTAAAAAAGGACTTTATTACAATATATCATACATATGGGGGTTTATGTGTAAAAACACCATTTTCCATGTGTTGATATATTTTAATTAGCATTTGGTAGGAAAATGTATGCAAATAAATCCATTGACCAAATCCTTATAGAACTAAGTCTACGAAATATTATTTGAGATTATTGTGCAGAATTTTCCAAGTTGATTGTGCAGAATTTGTCAAAGAAATCAAGTTGTTAAAGAAAACTTGCCTAATTAAGAGAACAAAGCTTGGAGATCAAATCTGGCAGCGACTATGAGAAGATTTCCAGATTCTAAAGGTGCCTAGGATTGCCACATGTCACAAGATGCAAGCCCAAAAATTTTCATCAAGAGATCCTGACCTTTAAGCGCTGATCCTCGGCCAAACCCCCCTTGGGCCGTGGATCCGCCGCAATTCTATGGAGTTGGAAGCCAAGATTTTGTGGGGTGAATCTATGCTATATTTTACCAAGTTTTCAACCCAAAGATTCTGGCTTTGCACTATAAAAGGGCACCGAGAGCTTCTTGGAAAAGTTATCAAGCCGACGCGATCACGAAGCCCCGATGGCTCACGCATCCAGGCTGATCATCAACTGTTCGTCTACCTCCTTAGGAAAGATCGAGAAGCAACTAGTTTTGTAATCATTTTCTATGGAATAAAGTGTAGATTGTTAAAGTTGATTAATAAAGGTAGTTATTTTATTTAATTCTTTTGCATTTTACATTATGTTTTCCCTCTCTGTCTTTTCATCTTCTTCTCCCAACATGCGCGAGTAATTCTCCGCTTGTTAGGGTTCGTAGGATTAGGGTAGGCTAATGGACGATAAAGATCCCTAAACCCTTTTTAAGTCCTATAAAGTTTATGAACTTTATCAAAAGAATCATTAACATCCTAAGCGGGCGTGCTAGCAATTCTTTGCTAGTTCTGACCGCAATTAGAGATTAGATTAATGATTATTTTGGTAATGGCTAGATATGAACGGAGTTCCGTGTCGAGATAAGGGTTAAGAGAGGGATTCCTTTTCCCTCCAGAAACCCTAATCTACACGCATCACCGTCGTTCTAGTTATAAATCTATTAAAGGATAAAAAGGGTAACTTTTAATTAATCGTCCATGACTACTAAATCCTAACGAACCCTACAAGCCCCCTTATTATATTAACTACATCCCTAAAATAATCTAGATCTATATTTTTGCATTCTTGCTTAACGTAGATCTAGAAACCATTCTTCAAAATTCTTTATCCCTCCTCTCTTTTTCAACACATCTAAAGTAAGATTAAAATATTCAACGTTTCCCTGAAGATGACCCGTACTCACCTCGGTCTAGCTACGCGCGACACCGTTCTGATTGCGGTTAAACTACAAAAACACTCTTTCACATCAATCAAATGGCGCCGTTGCCGGGGAAACGTGCGTAATTTTTTAATTCTTGCTATTTGTGTTGAATTCTTAGACGATTCATATCATTATTAAAACAAAATTGCAAATTGCATATTTAACGATTTGTGTGTGAATTTTACGAGGGAATCTGGAGTCACGGACTTGAGGAAACTGGAGATCTAGGGTTTCACACTTCTTTGGTATCTTTCTTAACTCCTTCTCCCTCCTCTCAAATCCAATAAAATCTATTTTCTGCAGGATTCTTTGCAAAATAGAGCCGCTCAAAAATCTTTTTGCAAAAGTTTTGTGATTGGTTTTGTTTTGCATATTTTAATACGGACTCTAAGGGGCAAAGACCAAATCAAGATTAGGTGGGGATTTCATCACCCTTCCTAAGCCCCACAAATCACAAACCGAGCATCTGCATCAACCCTACAATAATTTAAAAAATATCTAGACCAGACTCTAAGGACTGTCGCGCTCATTAAGGACAGAGAAAGGTCGTGGGTAATCTATCGTTTATCCGCATTACTTTTGTGGTGTCTAGGCAAGTGTGTCAAAGGCTAGTGGTTTTTAATTAGGCCCACTACTGTGGTTCCTTCCCACTTACTTGGCACTTACCTGACTACAAGGGTAGTATGAAGGCGGTAGAGGATTGATCCTGCGGCTTGTCCTTTGGAAGTCTAGGAGCGGTCTAGAGACTGGACCTAGGTGACCTTAGTTCTAGGGTTGCTTGTGCATCATAGGGTGATTTGTCTTGAGTCCCACTTTTTCAAAACAAGACAATTTTAAATCACACACACGCTGCCACTTGCACTAAACCCGCTTAGTGCATGCTTGGCTGGACACGGGATCCTAGTGCCTGTCTTGTCCGCGTTCCTGCTATCGACGCCGAAGTCGGTACTTCTTCATCTTCTTTTCCCCCACCACACACCACATCGACCGTGATGGACGGCACTCCATCAAATTATAACACCACGCTGCCACCGCCCGAAGGTGCGCAAAATCAACCGCGCATTTCTCTCCAAGAGAGATACTATCATATCCGTGGTCCTCTTCCCACTTGTCTATCTTTTCCACCACCTAATGGGGATAATTTCGAAATTAAACCCCACTACATCAATCTGCTGCCCAAATTTCACGGGCTTGAGTCGGAAGACGCGTACGTTTTCATCACCAAATTCGAAAACGTATGCGCAATGATGGGTACTTCACAATTGACTTTAGATGCTACGCGCTTACTGATGGGTACTTCACAATTGACTTTAGATGCTGCGCGCTTACGTCTTCTCCCATTCACACTGTGCGACTTGGCAGAAAAATGGCTTTATAATACTGCCGCACACTTTATCACTAATTGGGATGAATTCGTCATAGTATTTCTTAAGAAGTTTTACCCAAACCATAAGACTGCCCATATTAGGAACAAGATCAACCAGTTCACCCAGCTTCCCAATGAACCATTTTGGAAGTGCTTTGAACGTTTCAAAGATCTGCTTGTCCAATGCCCCCATCACGGAATACAAAGATGGGATTTATGTCGGATTATATATGAGGGCATTAATCCAGCGACAAAGCAGATGCTTGAAACAATGTGTCAATGCAATTTCATGTCTAAAGATGACGGTGAAGCATGGAAATATCTGGAAGACCTTGCTGAACACACGTTGCAGTGGGAAAGCGTAAGACCACCTTCAACTAAGGGAGGTATTCACCAGCTCGATGTTTCTATCGCAGTAAAAGCCGAAATGGCAGCGATTCAGAAGAAACTCGATGCTATTGAAAACAAGTTCTCATCATTCTCCCTAAATCAGGTCACGCTTCCTAAGACCGTCTGTGGTTGCTGTTCGGATCCTTCACATTTAACGGAAGAATGTCCTATGAATGCATCGTTTCAAGCTAATGCTGCTTTTCAGCAGCGACCTAGAAACGATCCTTATTCTTCCACGTAAAATCAAGGATGGAGGAATCATCCTAACTTTGTTTGGAGTCAAAACCAACAAAGCAATTATCAAAGACCTCCTCTACAGCAACCACAACCACAGAATCAGCCCCCCTTTCAGTCACAGAATTTCCAAAATCCGGCCAACATTTCTACACAACAAGTGGCCGGTACTGACAACTCACTTGCACAAACTTTGGATATGTTCATGAAACAATCCATGTAATTTTCGGCTGAGATGAAGTCTTCTATTGATACCCTAACGAAAAACTCCTCCTCCCATGGTGAGAGTATTAAATCAATAGAAAACCAAATCGCACAGTTAAACGCCGCAATGAGTGCGAGAGAAAAAGGGAAACTCCCATCTCAACCCATACCTAATCCGGGCCACTCACAAAGTTATAATGTGAGTGCTGTTACCACGTTGAGATCGGGAAAAGTGCTAAATAATCGAGTGGGTGAGCAATGTGATGATAGTGACACCAATGATACCCCAGCTTCTTCCTCTTCCCCTAATTCGTCTAGTCTCCCACCTTCACCCGAGCCTATTCTCCGTTTTCCCCAAAGCTCGAATACTTCGCCAATTTCGCTAAATCTATCTAAGTCAATTCCCACTCCAGTTTTGGGATCGAATCCGTCCCCACAGTCTTCTCCACAAACGTTGGACCCAAAACTTATTGATCAAGCACCTTATCCTAACAGATTAAGGGGCAACAGACTAAGTCCACAAATGGAGAAGATTGTGGAAATTTTTAAGCAAGTTAATATAAACATTCCTCTCCTAGATGCTATTCAACAAGTTCTGTCATATGCAAAAATCTTAAAGGACTTGTGCACTAGGAAGAGAAAAGTTCAAGTACCTAAAAAAGTTTTCCTTGCGAGTAATGTGAGCACTGCTTTTACACAACAACTACCCAAGAAACGAAAGGACCCCGGAAGTACTACAATTTCAATTTCTATTGGGGGTAAAAATATTAATCGTGCTCTACTCGATTTAGGTGCTAGTGTTAACTTGATTCCGTATTTTGTTTATGAGCAATTAGGGATCGGAGAGTTAAAACCTGCGCATTGCACTCTTCAGATGGCCGATCGATCTATCACCCAACCTAGGGGTGAGCTAGAGGATGTGTTAATCAAAGTCGGGGAATTCATATTCCCTGTGGACTTTATCGTTATAGATACACAACCTGTAGCAAACCCACGCAATCAAATCCCGGTGATACACGGTCGACCCTTTTTGGCCACTTCCAACGCAGTAATCAATTATAGAAACGGCTCTATGACCCTATCCTTTGGAAAGAAGTCAATTGAGCTTAACATTTACAAGTTGGGAAGTGAACCATCCGAACCCTATGCTCATGTGTGTTCTATCGAATTAATGGATGTCGACAGCAGCGAATTTGATCAACCTCATGATACTGACTCTTTTCATATGTTGTTGTTTGACCCAACCATGTACTCTTCCACTGGGTTGTTCGAGTCAACATCTAACGCTGATGAGGAACTTTTTATAGAGTCTGACGATCACCCCATTTTTTCTGATGACATTATTCTTCGGGGTATCGACGAAAGCTTTGAGGAAATTTTCGCTGATGAACTCGCATTTTTACAAGACACGGGTGTTGAGATGAATCAACTCCAAGATAAAGAAATTGGACCTCCACCCCTTCTTTTGGACAATCATGATAATGCGAGTAATCCATCATCGCTATCACTGTGGCGTCTCTCCAAATTGAGACGCTATCCTTTTCCATTACACCTCTTGTCACCTCCCCACTTCTTCACGTCAAAAGGTGACATGTTCTTCCACCAACCTTGGTACTTCATTGATAGAATTTTTGAATGGTTGGTGTTGACCTTCGGTCTTTGCAAAGCTTGGCATTGACCAATAACCTTGACCCCCTCGTGTGATTTTAAATGATTAAAATTGTTTAACTCAACTTTGGGGGGTGGTATATTTTGGCTCTTGAAAGAAAATGATTTTTTAAAATTGTGAGCCTAAAATAAGTTTGGGGGAGGATTTTCACTTTCATATATTCTTGTCCCCATTAATAATTTCCTCCCAAGTCTACATGTTTTTGAGCTTAACGGATGACATCAGTGAGGACACTGCTGTAAACAGGTTTGGGGGAGGTTTGTGCTTACGTACGCATCAATTTGCATTATACTTTGCATAAGCACAACATTTTCAAAAAAAAAAAATTTAAAAATTTCTTTTATAACAAAAGTGTAGAAATTGAAAAATTACATCCAAAAGATAGGAATAGTTTAAGAAAACCAAGAAAATTAGAAGTTTTCTTAAACGAACCAGTAATAAGTAGTTATGAGCTGTTGTCCCAAGGGTTAGTAAGATGAAGGAAGTCACTAATCTGAGGATAAAAATAAGTCTGAAAAATAGTTTCTATTCTGGAAGCCAAACATTTTGAACGTTGATACCCTACTATACGCACTTACACACGTCTTGGAACTCGGGATAGTAGAGGATACCTTGAAATGCTCTTGTCTAAAAGCCAAAGTATGAAGGAAATAAAAAAATGAAGAAAATATAAAAATGGTGAAAAGAAAAAAATGAACACTGGTTTTGTTATCGCCAAGGCAGCAATAAAAAATATAGCGAGGGTGCCTCTTCACCTAGTGCCCTAAGGCCAACTGGTCTGGGAGTCACTGCTAAGCCTTAGGTGGTGCAAGACGAGGAAAATATTATCACCGAATCAGCAAACATATGAGTAATCGGTCGGTTAGTACCTCAAGAAGTATTAACGGTCGCATGAAAATGTGTGAGCGAATCTTAATATTCATCAAATTAAAAAGTACTAAGGTAGATGGACAAGAGTATGATAGCTTGAATTGAATTCTCCGAGTGTAAGGATGTCCATTTCACACACGTGGGTTATATGATCAATGTTTGGATGAAAGGTAGTAATGAAGAATAAAGACGATGTTTTATTGAGGGATGATGTAATTTCTAACATTTTTTCATGACTATTAAGATAGGGCTCATGACAACTGAAAAGCTCGTATAATTGGAAACTCTTATTTTCAAAGTCTTTTTTTTATGGTTCTTATCTTTATATGTAAATTTCACCATCTTTCTTTTGTTATAGGATTTTGTGGGTGTAATCCACTGAAAACCCTCAGGAGACAACACACCTTCTACTAGGGACACCTAGAGGTTTAACGGCTTGTTGCACGTGCTTAGTGCAATCGTGTCTGCCTACGAAAGTGTGCTTAGTTTTCTCCTTTCTTTTTCTCCTCTTGAATAAACTAGTTTGCTCGGGACGATCAAAGATAAGTTTGGGGGTATTTGTTCAGTTGATAAAACTGCACATTTGTATTACATTTTCCTACCATTTTCATATTAAAAAATGACTTTATTACAATATATCATACATATGGGGGTTTATTTGTAAAAACACCATTTTCCATGTGTTAATATATTTTAATTAGCATTTGTTAGGAAAATGTATGCAAATAAATCCATTGACCAAATCCTAGTAGAACTAAGTCTACTAAATATTATTTGAGATTATTGTGCAGAATTTTCCAAGTTGATTGTGCAGAATTTGTCAAGGAAATCAAGTTGTTAAAGAAAACTTGCCTAATTAAGAGAACAAAGCTTGGAGATCAAATCTGGCAGCGACTATGAGAAGATTTCCATATTCTGAAGGTGCCTAGGATTGCCACATGTCACAAGATGCAAGCCCAAAAATTTTCATCAAGAGATCCTGACCTTTAAGCGCTGATCCGCGGCCAAACCCCCCTTGGGCCGCAGATCCGCCGCAATTCTATGGAGTTGGAAGCCAAGATTTTGTGGGGTGAATCTATGCTATATTTTACCAAGTTTTCAACCAAAAGATTCTGGCTTTGCACTATAAAAGGGCACCGAGAGCTTCTTGGAAAAGTTATCAAGCCGACGCGATCACGAAGCCCCAGACGGCTCACGCATCCAGGCCGATCATCAACTGTTCGTCTACCTCCTTAGGAAAGATCGAGAAGCAACTAGTTTTGTAATCATTTTCTACGGAATAAAGTGTAGATTGTTAAAGTTGATTAATAAAGGTAGTTATTTTATTTAATTCTTTTGCATTTTACATTATGTTTTCCCTCTCTGTCTTTTCATCTTCTTCTCCCAACATGCGCGAGTAATTCTCTGCTTGTTAGGGTTCGTAGGATTAGGGTAGGCTAATGGACGATAAAGATCCCTAAACCCTTTTTAAGTCCTATAAAGTTTATGAACTTTATCAAAAGAATCATTAACATCCTAAGCGGGTGTGGTAGCAATTCTTTGCTAGTTCCGACCGCGATTAGAGATTAGATTAATGATTATTTTGGTAAAGGCTAGATATGAACGGAGTTCCGTGTCGAGATAAGGGTTAAGAGAGAGATTCCTTTTCCCTCCAGAAATCCTAATCTATACGCATCACCATCGTTCTAGTTATAAATCTATTAAAGGATAAAAAGGATAACTTTTAATTAATCGTCCATGACTACTAAATCCTAACGAACTCTACAAGCCCCCTTATTATATTAACTACATCCCTAAAATAATCTAGATCTATATTTTTGCATTCTTGCTTAACGTAGATCTAGAAACCATTCTTCAAAATTCTTTATCCATCCTCTCTTTTTCAACACATCTAAAGTAAGATTAAAATATTCAACGTTTCCCTGAGGACGACCCGTACTCACCTCGGTCTAGCTACGCGCGACACCATTCTGATTGCGGTTAAACTACAAAAACACTCTTTCACATCAATCAGGAACCGAACTTTATTGGATATGGTACGTTCCATGATGAGCAACGCTGAGTTACCGCGATCATTCTGAGGCTATGCACTAGAATCAGCTGCATATCCTTTGAACAAGGTTCCTACCAAGACTGTGCCTACCACACCATATCAGATGTGGAGTGGGAAGAAACCCTATCTTCAATATCTGAAGATATGGGGATGTCCAGCTTTTGTTAAAAAGCAGCATGCGGACAAGCTCGAGGAACTCTCAGTCCTGTGTAAATTTGTGGGATACCCAAAGAACTCCAGGGGGTATCTTTTCTATTACCCAGAGGAACAAAAGGTTTTTGTTTCTCGTCATGCCCACTTTTTGGAACATCAACTTTTAGAAAAAGAAACTAGTGGGAGCACAATAGAACTGGAAGAAATTCCAGAACCACAAGCTATTACTGAAAGCTTGGTAGAACCAGAAGTTTCAAAAGAACAGGACATTCCCACGCCACTTCGCAGGAGTAGTATGTTGTCTCATCCGCTCAAGAGATACTACGGGTTTCTCGTAGACGGGGATAGATAAGAATGCATCATTGATAATGATGAGCCAACTAACTTCCACCAAGCCATTCAGAGCACAGGCTCGGTAAAATGGATGGATGTAACGCGGACCGAGATGGAGTCCATGTACACCAATAAAGTATGAACTTTGGACATTGCTTCAGAAGGGGTAAAACCCGTAGGCTGCAAATGGATCTTCAGAAAGAAGATTGGTGTAGATGGACAGGTTGAAAGCTACAAGGCTAGACTTTTTGCAAAAGGATTTCGTCAAAGACCTGGTTTGGAATATGATGAAACATTTTCTCCAGTGGCTATGTTCAAATCCATTCGGATCCTCCTTGCCATTGCTGCCTTCCACGATTGTGAGATTTGGCAGATGGACGTAAAGACCACTTTTTTAAATGGAAATTTGGAAGAGTGCGTCTATATGGACCGGTCAGAGGGTTTCATTCAGAGTGGGAGAAGCGGGAAAGTGTGTAAGTTGCTTAAGTCCATCTATGGACTAAAGCAGGCATCACGGAGTTGGAACATATGTTTTAATGAGACGGTCAAACAATTCGACTTTATCAAAAATCCAGATGAACCATGCATATATAGTAAGATTGTAAGGAGAACTGTAGTATTCCTCGTCGGGTACGTAGATGACATTCTTTTGATAGAAAATGACATTCCTATGTTACAATCTGTCAAAGGGTTCTTGTCACAAAGGTTTTCCATAAAAGACATGGATGATGCCTCTTACATTCTGGGGATCCAGATCTATCGTGATAGATCTAAGAGGATGTTAGGGCTTTCACAATCCAGGTACATCGACACTATACTGAAGAGATTCTGTATGGAAGATTCAAAGCGCGGTAATTTAACGGCTTGTCACGGAATCACCCTCTCTAAAGAGATGTCTCCCAAAACTGATTTGGAAAGGGATCGCATGTCTATTATGCCCTATGCTTCTGCGGTAGGATCTATAATGTATGCGATGTTGTGTACCAGACCAGATGTAGCTTATGCACTAAGCGTGGTAAGCTGGTATCAGCCAAACCCTGAGAAGAAGCACTGGATAGCAGTAAAAAACATTCTCAAGTACCTGAGAAGGACTAAGGAAATGTTCTTGGTTTACGGCAGAAAAGACATCCAGATCGAGGCCTTTGCTGATTCCAGCCTCCAGAGTTACAAGGATGAATCCAAATCCATGTCTGGTTATGTCTTTACCCTCAATGGAAGGGCGGTATGTTAGAAGAGTTCCAAGCAAGACACCGTTGCTGACTCGACAATGGAAGCGGAGTATATCGCAGCTTCTGATGCCGCAAAAGAAGCAGTGTAACAACTCCAAATTCTTTGTACATAAAATTGTTTAAAAGCTAATATGCAATTGGGGTATTTGGAAATCCTGTGAGTACTATAACAATTTGTTTTACTTTTGAACAGCAAGAAACAGCTTGTAGCTCACTGGTAAAGCCTTGCACTGCTGTTACAACGCACCAGAGTTCAAATCCCATCAGCCACATTATTTTTGTTTTAATTTCTTTTAAATTTTTTAGAAGCCCAAGAGACTACACGTGCACAATATGTAAACTGAAGAGTCATATTTTAAATAAACATATACACTGAAGAATGAATACCAATCGACCCCGACACGTGGCCTATACCCCAAGCACACCCGTCGGTGTTGGCCCGGCTAGAAGGCGAAAAATTCCGGCGCCGCCGGTCTAGATCGTAGGAAATGCTCCCATATTTTTTCCCTGCAACCCTTGGACTCCCCCCTTAACTCCTGTATTGCTTATCTAATCTGCACATTTTCCAGAGGCAATAAATCACCCATTTAATCCTATTTTATTACAAATTTTAATTCACCATTCATACCCCCTAAAGCCTAATGTTGCCTATAAATACCACTCCATTTCACACCCCTCCTCACTCCCAATTCCCTGCCAAAACTCTCAAGAAATTTCTAAGTTCCTATAGTGTGCAAGTGGAGTTAACGAAGGGCGAAGCTCCGACGAAGTTCCAGCGATGACCCAAGAAGTTTCCGGCGAGAAAATGACGCACCAGCACTTCCCCATTCTTTCTCCTTCTCCCCTATACCTTATAAACCCGTAAGTCCCAATTCTCTCTCTCATCTTTAACTTTAAAAAGTTTCATTTCTAGAACCCGACGGAAGCGGAGTTAGTCCGACTTCCGAATCGGTTTTCTTTAAAAACTACATTTTTCTTAATCAAGATAACTTCGTATTCTCACATATTGCTTATCAAACATTAAAAAAACCATTAAATCAAGTTTCACCTCAAAATAATTATTGTTGTGACTTTTATCGCATTTTTACATAAAAATACCACAAACTATTCATTTCGGCATTATAACCTCATTTTCTTGCTATACCTTTAGATAGTTCACGAGGTAATGACCTACCTCAGTAATACACACATATCTATCATAGCATGATGAATTTTTGGACAATAAAATACGGGAGATACGATTTTGCAAATAAATCCCTTTAACTTATAAAACCGTTTTCTTTAAAAAATATATTAAAACATTTCCATACAATTGCGCCTCTACAACCCATTTTGGGGACTCCGTTTGGGATGGTAAGGATTATTGCACATCCTCGAGCTTAGTAGAGCGAAATGCAGATCTCCGCAATGAGCATTCAATCTCGATGGAATTTTTAAATATTTTTCTTTAGAAAATGAGATTTTTTACAAGAAAATAAATAACTTTATTTTCGTTAAATATGTAAATATAATTATTACCAATATACTTATTTTAAATATATATATATATATATATATAGTATTCCATATTTCCAAAACTCAAGAAAAGAATTCAAACATTATATGAAACTACCATGATAATTCAAAACAATATTCATATTACAAATAAATACCATATATTATGAAATTAGGTTTTATTCACCAGAAATGTCATATTTATAAAATATACATCAATGAAAACCCTAAAGACGATAATTAAATGCTTGAGATGTATTTTGAAATTATACCAAAACTATTTTTACGTAAAATCCCCTCAAGTTAAACTAATTTACAATAAGGACCCTAGTAAACATGGGTTTAAGCAGGACCAGTCTCTTGAACCTTAGAGAGCCGGAGATATGGGTGTGTTCACCGCCGAAAATCGGGAAGACTGAACGTCTTTCTTGAGTCTGGGGGCAGATACTATTTGGTTTTATCCGTCCACCTCTCCGAAAATGCCAAGTTGATTTATGGCACCGTGTATCGGAGCTTTAGACGGATGCGGTTATTCATATCATAATATTGCATTTTGTATTCCCCATTCTTATACATTTTACAATAAAAATAGGTGCTTTTGACCCATATCTGCTACATGTTATAGGTTACAGGTTCTTAGAGCGAAAACAGTGAAAAACACAAAAGACGACACAAAACAAGGATTTTTGACCACCAAATAGGAGGATCTTACTAAAGCCTAGAAGAAGAACAGTTCACCATCAACAAGGCAACGCAAGGTCCAAGAATACCAAGCGGGCAGTTAAAAATACATTGCAAAGTGTTCACTGAAGATCTGGAATCAATGTAGAAGCCCAAATGGAGAAAAAACTGAATAAATGAAAAGCCCAAAGAAACCTAAAGAAGCCCAAGAAAAATTATCAGAAGATCTCACTAAAGGGCCGTGGAACCGCGGCCCAAGATTGCTAATGCCGCGGTTCCGCGGCCGTATAGTGCCCGGGCTGCGTGAAATTTTTACCATAATTTGGGTGCGGCTCTGACTAGTCAACCTGAGGGCTGTTTTTGTAATTTCAGACATGCGAGACAATTGTAACCCTAGGGTTTCCTATTCTCTATAAATAGGAACTCTACAGATTGTAATTTTTTTTATGCCTCCTTTTAATAATAAATTTAGAATTCTTTATGGAGAGCATCGGTGCCTCTCTTCAATTCAAAAATTCAGATCTGACAACCCTGCGTTGATGGTTGGAGAAATGCATCTGTAAGTAGATTTAATTCCTTGCCCTAGTTTAGATTTCAATTCCTGCCCTAGGTAATTTTTATTCTCTGCCCTAGATAAATGTATTTCAATTCCCTAATGAGTGAGTAGTCTCCTCGCTTGTTAGGGTTAGATCTGAAGAAGGTTTGAGAGACGAAGATCTCTCATCCCCTTTCTTGCCCGTCATATATTTTCATAGGACTCCATGCATAACTTCTTATTCCGCTCCCTACGGCACTCTACCCACGAGGTAGCGGTGATACCGTAGTCTAAAGGCCCGGATTTTAAGGTTTTCCATGGAGGTTAGGGTTAAGATTAAGAAAGGAAGGACAAGGATCTAGAGAAAGAACATTCTTCCCAATCATCCTAATCCCTTTTATTAATATTTACCATAATACCTAATTAGATCTTCATATGGGTATAGAAAGCGGTGAGATTTATAGACTTTCCAAACTTAACCTAGACCTAACCCTAGCAAGATTTAGATCTAGATTAATTCAGTTTTTTAGATTTAATTAATAATCAATCCGAACACCCTTCGGAATTAACTCGTAAGCGCGACTAGGAAATTCACAACATCCCTGTGGATCGACCCGTATTCACCGGCTAGCTACATGCGACGCCGTTCTTGATTGCGGTAATAGATAGTTTTTGAGATCAATCAAATGGCGCCGTTGCCGGGGATGGCGTAGAAATTTCCTTTTAGCAATTTCGGGTTAATCTAAAATTAAAAAAATCATAAAAATCTGAAAAATCCCCAAAATTATAAAAATATATCAATTGTTATTTTTGGAAAGGATGCTTTGTTGTTTGAATTTTGCAGGATATACAAACTCGGATCTGAAAATTTACAGAAAGAGAAACAGAAAACCAAATATCAAAACAGAAGGGAAATTAAAAATTAGAACAGTGGAATTTTTCTGGAGACCCAAATCTCCCACCCCGCCGCGTTTCCGGGGCCAAAACCTGCCTTAGGCCGCGGAAACGCGGCCGTCTTGTCGAGTTGTCGCACGGAAAAAATATTGGGGATCTGCGCCGCTTAGACCGCCGCCCTTCCGCCGCGGTAGACCCTCTTTGACCGCCGAAACGCGCCCTTTTGGTGACATCATCCTCTGCAATTTGCACTGTAAGCTCCTCTGTTATTTCTCCTCTGCAAATTTTAAGATATTTTCTGAAAAATGCCTGCAAGATTTGGTGCGCTTTAAAAATCTTTCTCTTTCCAAATAATAAGTCTTGTGCAGGATTTTTGGGCCCCGCTCAAAATAGAAATTGATCGCAAGTAATCTTTTTTGTTGCATATCTTTTCTCGAATATCTTTTTGCAACAATTTTTCCAAATAAAGATTCTTGTGATATGCTTAAAATAATAACTGATTACAAGTAATATTTTTCGGTTGCATATCTTTAACTAAAAATCTTTTTTGCAATAATTATCAAGTAAAGAAAAAGAAAAAGGAAAATTATTATTAGGAAACTTGCAAATTTTTTGCCCCAAACAAATCCTTGCACCCCCACAAATTTTTTTTCTTTTCACCCTTTCTTCTAACATGGGTACCCCACATAATAAATCACTTGCCGAACTTTGGTATCCCGAACCTAATTTTGCGTCGTACGTCAATTTGTTCGGTCAATTTAAAGACGATCCTTCCTTGCAAAAAATATCATTGAAAGATCAAATAGAGGCGTCTAGGAGAAACAGTTTGACTTTTCAACCCACTTTGTGTCAACCAAGTCAACCTTCACCACCTCGATATGTTAGTGGATGCTCGGACATATATAGGGAGGACTTTCTTGCTCGACATGATAGTATGCTATCTGGTTGTATTTTATCTTAACATGTACTCTGATTGTCTCTATATTACATGTTGATAAAGCCCTTAGGATATGTACTCGACTACTGGGACTATGATGAGATCATACTAGTGGGGCCACGGTAGTCGACGAGTACATCCTATAACTGTTCCTAGTCGAGGGTGTATCGAGACAGGGCATCGATACACCAGAGTAGACTAGCGTATACGCATCTTGACCCATATGATGGGCGATGGATGATCCCATATCCATCGGTGTTTGACATCAAGGATGGTGTACGGGTGCTCAGTGGAGACTGGGTACACTGGACGGACTCGCCGAGAACTCCCAGATGGTATTATACCATACGTCAGATGGCAGTTCTCCGGTGACACTGGTACAGAGTAGTCTGTTGACCCGAGATCGTCATAGAGTCTTGTGTGATTCCCACTGTGCTTTGATTTCCATCATACCACGTCCAAGAGGGCGTGCAAAAAGGTGGCTTTTGGGTACAGTCCCGAATCACATGGAGGCAATGAGCGATAGGAGGGGATTCGTCTCTCCCGGTATAGGGAGTTGATGTTGTGCTATGTTCGATTGGCTATAACCGGAAATCTCTGGCCAGGGTTGCTGAGATTTACTGGTAAGTGTTATCAGTAGTTTCTCAAACTGTTATAGACCTCATATCGACACGACTTATCAAGCTACTGGGGTCTGACGTTTACCACCCCTAAGCGAGATATGCAACATATCAGACGACGAGACCGGACTGTACGGGAGTGTTACTGTTTGGATTCACAGGAGAATATACAGGCTTGCTTGTTGATCTTCTGAGCGCTCAATACCTAGGTAGCTGTTACGTTTAGCTGACCGCTTGCAGCTTATGGGTGTTTGATATGATCATCACCTACTGCCGGCGTATTGACGATTCTTTAGAGTCCTACACAGAGGTTTCTTGGCTCAGGCAAAACGGAGTAGGAGCACATATGTGATATGTGCGGGACCGAGGATAATGCGATATGTGATACCGTATTATATTCTCGCGATATTTGATATCAGCCGGGTCATCGGATCAAGTGTTGATTCGATGAATCGGTACGGATAAATATTAGTCAGTTATATGCGATATAGCCGGATTGTCGGATCAAGTGTTGATTCGATAATTTAATGTATAATAATATATATGATATATTAAATTACATTAACTAATATTTGCTCACTAAAAGATTCTTTTTCTCTCTCGGGTAATACATTGATATATATGCGATATATGTTAAATGTATTATTTTATTTTGTTACGATAAATATTATATATGTGATATATAATATTGTAACATGATATGATAACTAATGCAACAAGTTTAGTGGAGTTTAAACATGAGTAGGGTTTGGATTAGGGTTAAGCTTTCTAGATGATTCTAGAAGGTTTTGGTTTTGTTTTGTGAAAGATATTTGTAAGTGACTCATGCTTTAACCCAACCTATACCCTAACCCTAGTTAATTCTCTACAAAGGTTTACTTGACCATGGTTGCATTATTCATCATATTATTCTTTTCCTATTCATCACAAAAGGATACTTATCATGGTTCATCTTCTTCTTCCTTGAGTTCTTCTTGAAAAAGCTTTCTTGCTTTGATAAAAGTGATGAATAAATATGAGAAAAAGATAAATAAAGAGAGAGAAAATCCTACTTCATCATCCTCATCTTCCCTTGCCATTTAGATGAGGGTGTTCACATCATTTCATGAGTGTTAGCTTGTGTTAAAGAAACTTCAAGGTAGATCATCTTAGTATCGAAGATCGGAAGCAAAGGTTGCATCTTTCTCTTCGTGGAACTTCTCGAGAGTCCGGAACCCGATGATCGCAGAGAAGGGACCACAACACGGAGCATATGAAGTGAAGGACCGGATCTACAAAGGTTGTAATCCCTCTCACTTATTGTTAAGATTTTAACATGTTAGTTTTCGCCTAATCTCTAGTTTAAAGATCCGTATTCGGGTTGTTCGGCACGGCTAATTTTTTTAATCGGGCATGGTTGATGCCTCGTAGACCCTTGTGCGCGTGCCTAGCAACCCTACAGTGGTATCAGAGCCAAGCTAGAGCTTTAGGCGAAGTCTAGACGACGTTTGAAACCCGATCGAATCAAAAACCTAACCCGAGAATGCTCGCTGTACTTTTTCTGAAATCTGGTCTTTTTCGAAATTAAAAATATGCAGAAAAATCAGCAGGGAATTTGAAGAATTACAGTGGAGCACGTGATCATGATTCCGCCATAGTGCGGCGGAACCGCGGCACAAGCTGGCTTGTGCGGCGGTTCCGCGGCCAAGTAGTCACATCAACGTATTTAATTTGCACAGTAATCCCCAATTTCCAGTTCTGTATTTTCTGGAATATTTTAATATTTATTATGCAGTTGAGTTTTCTGGGGTTGTTTAGGGATTCGATGATTCGATCGGATTATCAGATTTTGTCTATGTGTTTTCCGGGTAATTTTTAGAAACTGTTAAAAAGTTCGAACGGATATCAATAACTCACTTTTTCCCCTGTCGGAAAATTTTTCAAAAGTTGGATTTTTTCTCATGTTTAAGAATGTTCTAAGTCATGCAAGTAACTCGGTGGACCCTCTAGAAGACAACAAACCTTAACTCGATTATGTGACCGTCTTGAACTGCCTTTTGAACCTTAGGGTTTGGGGCAGTACGGCGTGCCACATGTGAGGCGTTGGCTTGACCCTTCTACGGCTGGACCATTGGTACTGTGGCATGTGATGGATGTTTTTAAACTGATTTCAAGTGTTGAGATATATTGGGAAATCTTAGGTGTTTGATGATTCGATCGGAAAGTTTAACTTTGTCTATTTATCTGGAATGTGATACAATATTTGGAATCCACAGGTAGTTATGAAATAACTAATTTGAATATTATAAACATAGCAGTTTAGTCTCAGATGATCGGTTGCCACGGAATTTTGATGTGATCAAAAGTCCGTCGCAATTACGTAGCGTACGCGGATACTCGCCGGGTAAACTTAATAGACAGCCACGCCCCATAGCCCCGACCAAGTGACTGTAGGAGAACCCCGTTGCCGAAAGCATCCGTTCGGGTGCTTGCGGTAGCGGTGTTCCGCCTTGGTGCACTTCGTCGACGGTATCGGGGGTGCGGCCGCCTACTAAAGTTTGCGACGAGCATTCGATCAGTTTTTCGGGAATCTTGTTGAATTGCCCGACTTGATATTGAAAAGAGTTTTCGATAAATGAGACTAAAATGCGGGGTTTATAATTGTTAGGCATGTGATGTCTAAGGAATTCATTTGGTTAGGCATGTGATGTCTAAGGAGGTTGCGGATTCCAACTGTTGTAGTTTTACACTTTCTTTTCTGTGACCGTAAGCGTAGTATGTGGTGTATCGCCGGCTTCGTTGCTATACATCAACGACAATCGGGATACGCATACTTGTTTACGTTGATGATATGAGATATTATGTGTTGCTGTGATATGTTATATTGAATCGTCGCGTTTGAATAGCCGGGGGTTTTATGTGAGATGAGAGTCTTTTCTTTTTCATTCATGTAAAATTCATTTGTATGTAATATTCTTTTATTGGGGCACTTCAAGGTAGCGGAAGATGTCACCGTTGTATATTATTTACTTTTCCGCATTAGGTAGACCCAAGGCGGGGAGCACAAGTAATCGGGTTCTAGGGTCCAGTGGGAGACCATCTCGAGGAGTCGGGACCGGGTCTCCTAACCCTAGAATTGGCAGTGTTACTTGCCGCTCTCGTAGGGGTCTAGGGATGTGGGTTTGGCTATTCATCGCGACCGTGGAATCCGTGTTTTATACAGGCTCGTATTGAAAACACGGACGTCCTAGTATATCCAATATTTCATATATGTTCTTCTGCTGCAATGTTCTGTGATGAGATCATATTACTGCCTGAGACGAATGTTTATATTATATATATGAGATATATGTTATATTGCAGATTTCGTTTCAAAAGAGATGCTTGTGAAGCATAATAAAATGGGACTTCATTAATGAGATTAATGAAATTAAAAGAAACCTAAGATGTTGTATAATCGAATTTCAAAATAAAATAGGTAGCTACAGTTCTTGCTTTGCACAGCGGTATATATGATATATCCTGCACCTTATTCGATGAGGAAAGGACCGAGATCCCTTCACCGGGAGTGACTCCTTTAGCAATAACTGGCAGATGCTACACACTCGGTTTGTCTTTTGATTGCTTTTAATAGTTTTTGCTTTGCACAGTGATATATATGATATATCCCGCACCTCATTCGACGAGGAAAGGACCGACGATCCCTTCACCGGGAGTGACTCCTTTAGCAAAACTAGAAAAGCCTCAAAAACACTCCATTTAAAATCACTCGATTCTACAATGATATCAAGTTCATTACGCAAAGGGTTTTCTTAAAAACCTGTCGTAGCCCTCCGTCATTTCAGACAAGTACTAGTTAGTATTCGTGCTGCGGTAGTTTGGCATGCGTCAAGGCGTAGTGTACGGTAGCTAACTAGTGCTTATCTGCTAGCATACGATGCGATTGGATTAGGGTATTCGTACGGCGTTGTTTGGCATGCGTCAAGGGTCGTGCGGGTGGGTTTAATTCAATCAGGAAATGACGGGTTGAACTTGACTAGCGGACTATGGGTTGTTTGGCATGCGTCAAGATCATAGCACGCTAGGGGTAAAATATTATTGGGAATTTCAAGTGTTGAAATTTGCAATAAGATTGCATACCTTCTATGAGATAGTTGGATCCCGATACCCGCTGCGAGTAAGAGTTACTCCTGGGAGAGTTTTACACATTACAATTAGTCGATCTAGTAGGTGTCTAGAAAGGTGTTAACGGGGTTACGCCTCTGGGAAACCGAGGTTTACTTTAATTAGGTTCGTGCGAAAGCACGGGGGACCTCCCTCAAAGTACCGACACTGGCCTGGCTGAAAGATTGGCGAACTTGTAGCGTGTAATTAATCCCGGCTAGTCTTTCCTTTTAGGGTTTGAAGGAAGATTTGATTAAAACAGTGGGAGACATCCTGATTAGATATATTATATAACCAATCTAATCTTGCAAGAGCATACGCTGAGTGTTTTCTTCTCTCTCTCTCCAGGTAGCGACCATATCACGCCTTAATCAAGATAATAAAACGAATATATTGACCGAACCCGCTTGTTATACTGAGCTGGGGAACGTTGGTCCCGCTCCAACTTATAATTGTTATAGGACAGAGCAGGAAATTGGGGAATACCAGATTTCCCGTGCCGCCCAAACGAAGAAAGTGCATGCTGATGCATCATCTTCGGGTGTGTTCATTATACAGAACTGTTTCTCAGTATCCTTTACATCCTGGGTATGTGATACCAGATCAGGATCCCGTATATGTAATCTGTTACATGGTCTACAGATAGGTAGAGAACTGAGAACGGGTGATAAGTTTCATGAGACAGAAAACGGTGCAAGTGTTGCAGCCAAGTCTGTTGGTCACTGTCATCCTGTATTACCAGAATACATTGATTCTGAACAAATGTTATTAGATACCGAACCTGATATACAAAATCATATCAGTCTCTTTATTAGTAAAGAAAGGATATAATTTTGTATTGTTGGATAATGTTTTGAACATTTCCTATATCAAGAGTTGATCGGTTCAGGCACGTTATCTAAAAGCATTGTCGTTCTAAATCAAACTACAGTTCTTAGTATACGGAACACACACAAGAGGAAGAGTTCAGAAATGAATGAATCCTTCTTGAGGTATTGTAGACTAGGTCATATCAATGCGACCCGACTGGCTGAAATTACATATAGATGCATATTTAAATTAGTTTGAATTTACATCTTGTGAAACTTGCCGGTCATGTCACAAAGATAAGATGACCACAGCTCTGTTGGTTGGAAACAGAGAAAGAGTTAGTAAACTTTTGGGATTGATACATGCTAATGTATGAAAGTCCCCTGTCTACACATGCCAAGATCGGTTCTTTGTACTTCATTACATTCTCTGATAATCTCTCAAGATTCAGACATATGTTCCTGTTGAAACACAAGTCCGAACCTTTTGAGATATTCACAGAATATAAGTTAGAAGTAGAGAACCAAAATACGGGTATAAGTATTATGTCCTTTGATAAGATCAAGGAGGAGAATACTTGAGCACGGAATTCCTGGACTATTCTAAAGGAGAATGAGATTCTCTCTCAGCATTACTCCTCCGTATACACCATAGCACGATGGTATATCGGGGTGGAGCCATAGCACCCTATGTGATATGGTGTGCTCTATGATGAGTACTACTGAGTTTCCTATTTCCTTTAGGGAGTTATGCACTTGAGAAGCTGCATACCTATTGAATAGGGTTCAAATCAAATCAGTTGCCTACCACTTCATATGTGATATGGAAAGGGAAGAGCCTATATCTTAAGCTTGTTAAGATTTGGGGTTTTCCGGCCTATGTCTAAAAAACAAAATCCGGACAAGCTCGAGGCAAGGTCTGTTATGTAGAACTGGAAATGTTCTAGCTATACAAATTGCAGCTGATGATTTGATAGAACCAAAGGATTCAATAGTTTCCAACGAACCTCAGCCTCTCCGCTGATCTAGTAGGGTTCCTCACCCACCTGAGAGATACTTCGGTTTCTCTATGACAGTGGGAGCGAGGATTACATCATGAGATGATGACCCAACTAGTTTCGAGCTGGCCATCAGGAGTAGGACTCTGTAAGAATGGCTGGATGCTTATCGATCTGAGATGGAATCCTTATACACCAACAAAGTATGGACTTTGGTTGCTTTATCTGAAGGGTTAAATCCCCATCAGGAGCGAGTATATCTTGAGAAGATTACTTGGTGTACATGGAAAAGTTGAGACTTTCAAAGCAATGCTTAAGTCCATCCAGATCCTACTTGCCACGGCTACATACCATGACTACGACATCTAGTGGTTGGGTGTCATGACTGCTTTTCTAAATGATGTTTTAGAAAAGAGCGTCTATAAGTACACAGCCAGAGGGCTTCGTAGACAGTGGGAGCAGCGGAAACGTGTGAAAGATGTTTTATATAATAAAACAGGCATCGCGGAGTTGGAACATCTGTTTTGATGTGGTAGTCAAAGAGTTTGACTTCATCAAAATAGTAGATGAACCTTGTATATACAAAAAGGTAGTAGAGAGTATGGTGGTGATCCTCGTAGAGTACGTGGATGACATACTCTTGATAGGGAAGGAGTTTCCTATGCTACGCTCGGTTAATCTCCGCTTATCACAAGGATTCTCCATATAGGATCAAAGTGATACCTCCTAAATCCGGGGTTTTGGATCTATGAGATAGATCTAATTGGATGTTAGGATTCTCACTAGTTGTAGTGAGATGGTATCAATTGATCCTGGGGAGAATCACTGGAAAGGTTCCAGAGTGATAAGGATGACTGAATGTCAGTCGCAGGCATTGTCTACACCCTCAGTGGAGGGACGGTATGTTGGAAGAGTTCCAAGCTAGATGCCGTGACATACTAGATGATTAAAGGCAAGATACATCGTTACCAAGGATGCTACCAAAGAGGCAGTCTGGATATATATAAGTTCATAAGATGAACTTCGTTCCTACCATTGTGTGACAATGGAGTTGTGGCTTTAGCCAAGGAACTACCGTCCCATCAGAAATCCAGATATAATTCTTAGGCAGTATCACCTGATCATGGAGATGGATGATCTCCAGGGAGATCGAGGTTAGGAGAGCAGACACAGAGGACGGCAGCGCGGATCCATTCACAAAGGCCTTTTTCCCAGTAGAGACTTTTATGGAATGGTTGAGTATGAGATACTTCAACCGCAGCTAATTGTTGGGTATGCGATACCATAACAGATGGCCCTAGTGCAAGTGGGAGATTGTTAGTTATATGTATGCCCTAGAGGCCATTACTGTACATACGATGTATATTGTAGTGGATGCTAGGACATATATAGGGAGGACTTTCTTGCTCGACATGATAGTATGCTATCTGGTTGTACTTTATCTTAACATGTACTCTGATTATCTCTATATTACATGTTGATAAAGCCCTTAGGATATGTACTCGACTACTGGGACTATGATGAGATCATACTAGTGGGGCCACGGTAGTCGACGAGTACATCCTATAACTGTTCCTAGTCGAGGGTGTATCGAGACAGGGCATCGATACACCAGAGTAGACTAGCGTATACGCATCTTGACCCATATGATGGGCGATGGATGATCCCATATCCATCGGTGTTTGACATCAAGGATGGTGTACGGGTGCTCAGTGGAGACTGGGTACACTGGACGGACTCTCCGAGAACTCCCAGATGGTATTATACCATACGTCAGATGGCAGTTCTCCGGTGACACTGGTACAGAGTAGTCTGTTGACCCGAGATCGTCATAGAGTCTTGTGTGATTCCCACTGTGCTTTGATTTCCATCATACCACGTCCAAGAGGGCGTGCAAAAAGGTGGCTTTTGGGTACAATCCCGAATCACATGGAGGCAATGAGCGATAGGAGGGGATTCGTCTCTCCCGGTATAGGGAGTTGATGTTGTGCTGTGTTCGATTGGCTATAACCGGAAATCCCTGGCCAGGGTTGCTGAGATTTACTGGTAAGTGTTATCAGTAGTTTCTCAAACTGTTATAGACCTCATATCGACACGACTTATCAAGCTACTGGGGTCTAACGTTTACCACCCCTAGGCGAGATATGCAACATATCAGACGACGAGACCGGACTGTACGGGAGTGTTACTGTTTGGATTCACAGGAGAATGTACAGGCTTGCTTGTTGATCTTCTGAGCGCTCAATACCTGGGTAGCTGTTACGTTTAGCTGACCGCTTGCAGCTTGTGGGTGTTTGATATGATCATCACCTACTGCCGGCGTATTGACGATTCTTTAGAGTCCTACACAGAGGTTTCTTGGCTCAGGCAAAACGGAGTAGGAGCACATATGTGATATGTGCGGGACCGAGGATAATGCGATATGTGATACCGTATTATATTCTCGCGATATTTGATATCAGCCGGGTCATCGGATCAAGTGTTGATTCGATGAATCGGTACGGATAAATATTAGTCAGTTATATGCGATATAGCCGGATTGTCGGATCAAGTGTTGATTCGATAATTTAATGTATAATAATATATATGATATATTAAATTACATTAACTAATATTTTCTCACTAAAAGATTCTTTTTCTCACTCGGGTAATACATTGATATATATGCGATATATGTTAAATGTATTATTTTATTTTGTTACGATAAATATTATATATGTGATATATAATATTGTAACATGATATGATAACTAATGCAACAAGTTTAGTGGAGTTTAAACATGATTAGGGTTTGGATTAGGGTTAAGCTTTCTAGATGATTCTAGAAGGTTTTGGTTTTGTTTTGTGAAAGATATTTGTAAGTGACTCATGCTTTAACCCAACCCAAACCCTAACCCTAGTTAATTCTCTACAAAGGTTTACTTGACCATGGTTGCATTATTCATCATATTATTCTTTTCCTATTCATCACAAAAGGATACTTATCATGGTTCATCTTCTTCTTCCTTGAGTTCTTCTTGAAAAAGCTTTCTTGCTTTGATAAAAGTGATGAATAAATATGAGAAAAAGATAAATAAAGAGAGCAAAAATCCTACTTCATCATCCTCATCTTCCCTTGCCATTTAGATGAGGGTGTTCACATCATTTCATGAGTGTTAGCTTGTGTTAAAGAAACTTCAAGGTAGATCATCTTAGTATCGAAGATCGGAAGCAAAGGTTGCATCTTTCTCTTCGTGGAACTTCTCGAGAGTCCGGAACCCGATGATCGCAGCGAAGGGACCACAACACGGAGCATATGAAGTGAAGGACCGGATCTACAAAGGTTGTAATCCCTCTCAGTTAGTGTTAAGATGTTAACATGTTAGTTTTCGCCTAATCTCTAGTTTAAAGATCCGTATTCGGGTTGTTCGGCACGGCTAATTTTTTAATCGGGCATGGTTGATGCCTCGTAGACCCTTGTGCGTGTGCCTAGCAACCCTACACAGGTAGCTAGTTTCCCGCTAGTTCAAAATTTTTCAATGTATAAGGAGGCGGTTGGACAGAGTGAGAATGAGAGAGGATTTCCAAATCAAACCTACCCTTACCCAATTGAAGCCCACAACTCCAGTTTTCCATCGATTGCCCTAAATAGTTCACCTGTTGAAAATAAAAACGAGTTGTGTGATTTTGTAGTGTTTGATTTGCCAAATTGTGAAGAACCCTTTTCGAGTGAAACCGCACTTAATCCTTTCGATCTTTACACCTCCACTCTAGAACCCAAATCGATAAATATCACTGCTTTTGATGAGGTGTCTAAGAAAATTGATTTTCACTTGATTGAGGATATAGACGCCGGGAATATTTCGGATGATGAACCTGTCGATTTAATTGAAATTTTATGTTCAAATTATCATCCCGAGTTATTAAATGTTTCTCCCGAATCTCATATGCGTCTTGATTTTGATGATAATGGCATGGATGAGTTGAATATTGAGGAGAATTATAAGGATAGTATTGAGGAGAGTTTTGAGGATCATATTGAGGTTGAACCATTTTTGTTTGATGTGTCTGATTTTCCAATTCATCCTCCTGAACCATTGACTGTTATATCACCCTCCCTCCTTTCTATCGTTCCGACCACGCTTGAAGACTGTGAGCTTGAAAAGTTTTCTTTTGAATCTGACACAGCTCTCACAGCCGATAACACGTACGAGTGTTTCACTTTTTCGGACGATATTGATGACTCATCGCCCGAGTTTGAGTCCTTTACATTTTCAGATGAGTTAGTTGAACCATCAGACTCAGTTGATTACAGTAGTTTCGAACCATTGATGGAATCTTTTAAGTTCGAGACAGTTTACTACGGTGAGAATGATACTATCCCTAATTCACTTCCTTTCTTCATTCCTATTGTTCCGACCGTACAAGTGACCGTTACGCTTTCATCTCCAATACCAAGTTCGGCGTACCCATGCTTTCTTGCGAATCTTGAGGGATTTGATCCCATTGCTCGACGGGTTGATAGGTTAGCACAATCGCTTTTAACACATCGGTCATCACAAATTGCGCTAATTTATTTACTCGATTTACACCCTCAAGATCGTACTCCACTTCTTTCTCCTTTCCGCCATTCTTCTCCTACACCGAGACCATATTCCACTCTTCTTTCCTCTACACGGTCTCGTGTGCTTCTCATTTCTTTTCTTTCCATCCTATTCTTTCATCAACTAGATCATTACCACGATAAGATTTTTGAATGGTTGGTGCTAACCTTTGGCTTGTGTAAGGCCAGGCTTAAGTTTGGGGGGAATCTTGTTGTATATATATATATATATATATTTTTATTTTCTTTTCTATAAAAAAAATTATAAAAAATATAAAAATAAAAAAAATAAAAATAAATAAACAGGGGAGTGCCGGTATTTTGACCCTCTTGGTTTAGCATGACAGTGAGGACACTGTCAAGTTCAAGTTTGGGGGTATGCTCGGTACGTCTTCTTCCTTCGCATTCATTTGTACATATTTTTGCATTTGCATACTTATTTGAAAACCCATAAAAAATTTCAAAAATTATAAAAATTAATGTATTCAATTTTGTCTAATTGACTTGAGTTTGACAAATAGGTTAACTGGCTAGGAACAACTAGATCTTAGACTTAGTGAATTAAAACCCTAAACATAACCTTCCTTAAAAGTTTAACGGTAGAAAGTATATGTCTTTGTAGTTTATTTAGAAATAGGCAAATTTTGGGTTCACTTCTTAGGCTAAGTCAAAATAAGGGAAGAGTATTGATGTTCTTATTAGAGTATAAGTTTGAAAAATAGTTCCTAGCTAAAGTCTAGATTCTGAAAACGTATACCCTACAATTTGCACAATCACGCACCTTGAAACTTGGAATAGTAGAAGAGAGCTTGAAATGCTCTTGTCTAAAGTCCTTAGTACGAAGAAAATAAAAAAAATACATAAGTGTGAATGAAGAATAAAAAAATGGACATTGGTTTTCGTGATTACTTAAGGCTGTAAAAATAGAAAAATATTTAGCGAGGGTGCTTCATCACCTAGTGCCTTAGACCAACTGGTTTGGGAGTCACTGCTAAAAGCCTTTGGTGTTGCAAGACTAGGAATTACGCTTAAATGTGCAAACACATCTTATAATCGGTTGTTGGTACCTCAAGAAGTATTAACGGTCGCATGAAGAATGTGTAAGCAAAAATTCAATTAAAAATCCACCAATTAATAAGTACTTTGGACAACGGACAAGAGTATGATTGCTTGATTTGAATTTCCAAGTGTAGGGGTGATCTATACACACACGTAGGAATATGTGATTGGAGTTTAGATGAGAGAAATGGATAAAGAATAGAACTTGTATCTTTAGTAGAGTTGATAAAAATTCCTAAGTGGAGATGGAACCGTAGAAGGAAAACTTAAGAAATGCCGAAAGCTAAGTAAGTCTCCATAACATATATAATCTTAAGTTAAATGATGAGGAAGCATGAAGAATATGGGTGGATAATTTACGGGTCGATGATAATAGAATTCCTTGTTAGAAAACATAATTGGAAAATGAAAGTCGAAAAGCCAAATTGATAGGATTTTGTGGGTGTAATCCGCTGAAAATCCTCAGGAGACAACACTCCTCCTACTAGGGACACCTAGAGGTTTAACGGCTTGTTTCACGTACTCAGTGCAATCGCGTTTCCCTGTGAAAGTGCGGTTAGGTTTTATCGAGAATAAAAAATAAGTTTGCTCGAGGACGAGCAAAAGATAAGTTTGGGGGTATTTATTCATATCATAATATTGCATTTTGTATTCCCCATTCTTATACATTTTACAATAAAAACAGGTGCTTTTGACCCATATCTGCTACATGTTATAGGTTACAGGTTCTTGGAGCGAAAACAGTGAAAAACACAAAAGACGACACAAAACAAGGATTTTTGACCACCAAATAGGAGGATCTTACTAAAGCCTAGAAGAAGAACAGTTCACCATCAACAAGGCAACGCAAGGTCCAAGAATACCAAGAGGACGGTTAAAAATCCATTGCAAAGTGTTCACTGAAAATCTGGAATCAATGTGAAAGCCCAAATGGAGAAAAACTGAATAAATGAAAAGCCCAAAGAAACCTAAAGAAGCCCAAGAAAAATTATCAGAAGATCTCACTAAAGGGCCGCGGAACCGCGGCCCAAGCCTGCCAATGCCGTGGTTCCGCGGCCGTATAGTGCCCGGACTGCGTGAAATATTTACCATAATTTGGGTGCGGCTCTGACTAGCCAACCTAAGGGCTGTTTTTGTAATTTCAGACATGCGAGACAATTGTAACCCTAGGGTTTCCTATTCTCTATAAATAGGAACTCTACAGATTGTAATTTTTTTTATGCCTCCTTTTAATAATAAATTTAGAATTCTTTATGGAGAGCATCGGTGCCTCTCTTCAATTCAGAAATTCAGATCTGACAACCCTGCGTTGATGGTTGGAAAAATGCATCTGTAAGTAGATTTAATTCCTTGCCCTAGTTTAGATTTCAATTCCTGCACTAGGTAATTTTTATTCTCTGTCCTAGATAAATGTATTTCAATTCCCTAATTAGTGAGTAGTCTCCTCGCTTGTTAGGGTTAGATCTGGAGAAGGTTTGAAAGACGAAGATCTCTTATCCCCTTTCTTGCCCGTCATATATTTTCATAGGACTCCATGCATACCTTCTTATTCCGCTCCCTACGGCACTCTACCCACGAGGTAGCGGTGATACCGTAGTCTAAAGGCCCAGATTTTAAGGTTTTCCATGGAGGTTAGGGTAAAGATTAAGAAAGGAAGGACAAGGATCTAGAGGAAGAACAATCTTCCCAATCATCCTAATCTCTTTTATTAATATTTACCATAACACCTAATTAGATCTTCATATGGGTATAGAAAGCGGTGAGATTTATAGACTTTCCAAACTTAACCTAGACCTAACCCTAGCAAGATTTAGATCTAGATTAATTCAGTTTTTTAAATTTAATTAATAATCAATCCGAACACCCTTCGAAATTAACTCGTAAGCGTGACTAGGAAATTCACAACATCCCTGTGGACCGACCCGTATTCACCGGCTAGCTACATGCGACGCCGTTCTTGATTGCGGTAATAGATAGTTTTTGGATCAATCAGCGGCCGATGTAGCAGACTTTGTCAGATTCCCCCTCACTTGAGGGGGTTTTGATTGTGGGGACATTCTTTCCTGCAGGCGCAAGCCCCTGCAGTTAATTGCGCTACCGCATCGCGGTAACAATTTTCTCTTTCTCCAGATGGTCACTTTGTATCGTGTGTATTTGTTTTGTTTTTGGTTGCCCATGGATTGTATACAGAGACTAATTTATGTTGTCGCCCGTAGGGCATGGATTAGTCCAAATCCGTATTTTCTTAGATTTGGGTTTGGGTGAGTTTAAGGATCGTTAATCTCATTTGAGACTAAGATCAATTTAAACGTTTGTTAAGAATACGTTGGTCTAATTTTTAGACTAAGATCTACTTAACAGTTTGTTAAGGATACGTTAATCTAATTTTTAGACTAATATCAACTTAACCATTTGTTAAAGATACATTAATCTAATTTTTAGACTAAGATCTACCTAACAGGATCATTTAGATCCAACAAAAGAGCATTTGGACTCTATTGTTTTAGTTTAGGGACGTTGCGGTCCATCGGGTTAAGGACATCATAGTCCATGAGTTTAAAGACATCATAGTCTATAAAGGTTAAGGACATTATAGTCCATGAGTTTAAGGACCTCACAGTCCAGTTTAAAGACATCATAGTCTATAGGGTTGCTGATTGTCGGGACCCGTCACCTCTCTGAAGACGTTGAAGAATTACAACGACACATATCAGAGGAATGAAGAGATGTACCCTTGAACCGATGTTGGTTGGGAGATCTGTAGTCACGATTTCAGACTAAGACCAATTAATTAGATCATGAGCACATGAGCTCAGTTAGTATGATTTGAGGACTTATGGCCAACTTGGGATAAGTCCGCTCAGGTTTTAAAATGTTGAACATTTGTTTTTGGGATATTGAACATTTATCTGGGCTTAGTCCCTTTTTCATTTAACAATGCTGAGCATTGGTTTGGGTTTTGACAATGTTTTTGTCTTTTATTAAGCACTGAGCACTTATCTTAGCTATGGGTCTTTATTCAAAGAACAATTTATGTTCTCTCAGCGCACACGTGAGGAGGATGTGGTGCGCTTGGCGCTGAGCGTCAGATTTAGTGCGCTAAGGCACTTCCTGTGAGATTGCACACACGTGAGGAGCACATGGCGCGCTTGGCGCTGAGCGCCAATCTTGAGTGCAGAGCGCCTTTTATAAAAGAGAGCATACGTGAAGAGTACGTAGTGCGTTTGACGCTGAGCGCCAACATTGGGTACTGAGCACTGGGCTCTTGAAGTGCTGGGGCGCTTCTTTAAATTGGAGCGCTACGGCGCTGCGCGCCGGTTTTGAAGCGCTGCGGCTTTTCTTTTCAATTGGAGCACTAAGAGCGCTGCGTCGCTGTACGCCAGATTTTGAGCGCTGAGGCGCTTCCTTTCAATTAGAGCGCTAAGGCTCTTTTTAGGTCACTTTGATCGGTTCTGCGCTTCTGAGAATTAAATTCTCTTTTATAGGAGACTTCGTCTCATAGATCAAAGAAACTAAGTCTTTATTTCAATAAGAGATTTTACAATCTCCCCTGTTTTTATGAAAGACTTTGTCTTTATTTTATAGATCTATGATCTGAAGAGAGTTAAGTTCTTCCCTCCCCACTTTTATGATGAGATTTTATCATCTCTTTTATGAAAGACCTCGGTCTTATAGATCTATGATTTAGTAGAAGAAGAAATAGTTTCTTCTTCCTCCATGAGATGATTTTATCTCTCTGTTTATTTACCTTGAAGAAATTGTTCTTCCTCCGAGAACTTGCTCTTCTCTTCTCTTTGAAATTTCTCAAAGTTTAGGGGGGTTCCTCTTTTTTTGACTTGAAGTCATCGGTCCTTTATATAGGAGAGGCTGATTTGTTTAATCAGTTAAGGAAATCTTTCCTTTGATTGATTTGGGGATTTCCCCACCGTTGGATCTTTGATCCAAAGGACTCTGATTTACAGAAGGCAATCTTCTTGTTTTTAACAAGGTTGAGAAATTTTTCCATACAGAATTTATTCTGTATTTTGGTGATTTTTAATCACCTTTGGATCATTGATCCAACGGTGCTCTGATTTTCAGAGCACAATCTTTCCTGTTTGGAAAGATTCTGAGAAATGTTTCCTTAATAGAATTTTATTCTGGTCAATTGATGTTTTTTTAATCATGTTCGTTGGATCTTTGATCCAAGGGCTGTTAACATTTTGTTCTAGCACTAGTGCACACGTGCTTTACACGTGGTGCGCTGCTCAGAGTCTAGCGCTCTTAGCGCTAGCGCTCACGTGCTTTGCACGTGGTGCGCTGCTTAAAGCGCAGCGCTCTTAGCGCTAGCACACTCGTGCTTTGCACGGGGTACGCTGGTCAGATTCTTTGACTCTCAGCACTTGCGCTCTTGGCGCTATTGCAGTTATGAAGCGCAGCTTTATTTTGAATTTCAAAATTTGAACAGAGCTCTACTCTGATTGGAAGAAACAAGGTGCTTGCCTATTTAAGGTATACAACTTAACAAACGGTGTTATCAATACGGTAATTGTCTTGGAAAAAGACACAAATCCTGCCGTCCATGTGTAGCAGTTACCGATAACACCAAAACAATCAGGATTTCAATTTCTTTTAAAAGTGTTTGACTCAGACCGAGTCTCAAACTAATCAATATGACTTGATTGTGATTCAAGTATAAAACCACAATTCAATATGAATCCATCTATTCAATTTATACAACTTGACCGAACCGAACCATGTATACTCTCCATTTACATGTCCATCTATTATATTCGTCCCATTACTGATATCACGGTTTTGGAAAGTCGTCCATATATGCAATTTACAATACAAAAACAATTCAAACAATACAATCAAGACATTGCGGTGTTTATAAGGGGCAGATTGGTATGGAAGGTGTTAGAAGTGGCACGAGACTGCAACCATAAGACACCTAATCTGAATCTCCATTGCTGTTGTACCATGGCTGAATGGTTCCTTGTATTTCGTATACCTTAATCTCCGGGATAGTGAGACTTCTCTCGTATACACTGGCCTCTTCTATACCAAGTTACAAACAACATCGTTAACGATATAATACAACTTTAAAAGTTACATTCTTTTTTTGTCTATTCTGTCTCTACTTACTCTTGGGACTTACCGAGCGATTTGTTCGCTGACGACATTCTCTTTCTTCTTCTTCGGAATGTCGTCAGGTGATTCGAACTCACTGGAGATCGAGCCCAACAGCAACGACTTGGATCAGTTTACTGAAGACCCAAAGTTTTAGATTCACTTGTACATTACATTTCATTTTCATTTATGTTATACCATTGTTTAGGCGTTGCTTTCATTCCATGTATTTTCATTTCAGTTGTGTTGTAAAAAGAATATTTAATATATAAAGTTGTTGTTTATTCACATCTTGTCTCTTGTGCATATTTTATTTTATATTGCTTAGATACGCTTAGCATGTTTACTTCTGAGTAAATGCGTAGCGGCCTCGTCGTGTCTTCTGCCCGTGCACTGGGAAGCGCGGCGTGATAGGTTTTGTTGGTGGCCCATGCAGGTCCGCTCTGTGTGGACATATAGGTCAGCTCTGTATGAACATACAGGTCAGCTCTGCGTGGACAACCTAAGCAATATAACACAAGAACTAGCAACTAAAAACATTCTTTACAATTCATATTTCTTGAATCTTCCAATTTCATATATTTTGAATCTGTCCTAACCCAAATTTTTCTTTCAAGATTATGGATTCCCCAAACAATACCGGCACCAACTTCAAAAACACTCCACCACCCCTACCGATTACACCTATAGTAGCTGCTCCGATCAATGAGCAAACGGTTTTGCTTGAGGCGATTCACAGCCTCCTGAAGGGACAGCAGCAGCAGACTGCTATCTTGATGAACCGTCCCGAGGCAGAAGCACCTGGGGTGAAACAATTCAGGGCCTTGCACCCCAAGCAGTTCGCAGGAAAAGAGAACCCTCTAGGAACTGAGGAATGGGCTCAAAGCATTGAAGATGACCTGGCAGTGGCACAAGTGCCAGCAGTCGCTTGGGTTCGAGTTGCAAAGCTGCAGCTCACTGATAATGCACGGGTTTGGTGGAAAGCGGAAGAAAGCCGTCTCACCCAGCCAATCGAATGGAAAACTTTCCGTGACATGTTCGACACAAAGTACTTCCCCGAGACTGCCAGATTCGAGATGGAACAGTAGTTCATCCATCTGCAACAAGATTCAATGTGGACCAAGTCAGTAGATGAATAAGACACTGAGTTAACCATGCTCAGTCGGTAAGATACATCTCAATATTTCGATTTTAAAATATCACATACTACACAGCTAACACCATACCTTAACAGATTTGCGGCACACCTAATACCGACGGATGAGATCAGAGCCCGACGATTCCAACAAGGGTTAGATCCGGAGATCCAGGCTGCATTAGCAACAGGAGATTTTCCGACCCATGAATCGGCTCTGAAAGTTGCCCGCCGTTATAAGGCAGTGGTGAAGATGAGGGACAGACCTCAGTCTGCCGGGATGAAGCGCCCTGCCAACCATATGGCAGGAGGAGCCTCTTCAAGGCCACCTTTTGTGCCAAAGAGACCGGGAGTACCAAACAACGAGCCTAGCCCAGCCTTTTGTACCTATTGCAGGATAAATGGACATCTGATGAAAGACTGTCGGCGTGCAAATCGCCTTTGCTTAGTCTACGGCTCAGCTACTCACGATATTGGGTCTTGTCTGTTAGTTATATATATGCCCTAGAGACCATTGTTGTACATATGATGTATATTATAGTGGATGCTTGGATATATATAGAGAGGACTTTCTTGCTCGATATGATAGTATGCTATCTGGTTACACTTTGTCTTAACATGTTGACTTGTATTGGTTTACTGTCTTGCTCTCACATGTTGATAAAGCCCTTGGGATATGTACTTGACTACTGGGACTACGATGAGATCATACTAGTGGGGCTAGGGTAGTCAACGAGTACATTCTATAACTGTTCCTTGTCGAGGATGTATTGAGACAGGGCATCGATACACCAGAGTAGACTAGCATATACGCATCTTGACCCATATGATGGACGATGGATGATCCCATATCCATCGTTGTTTGACATCAAAGATGGTGTACGGGTGCTCAGTGGAGACTGTGTACACTGAACGGACTCGCTGAGAACTCCTAGATGGTATTATACCTATCGTCAGATAGCAGTTCTCCGATGACACCGGTATAGGTTAGTTTGTAGACTCGAGATCGTCATAGAGTCTTGTGTGATTCCCACTGTTCTTTGATTTCCACCTTACCACGTTCAAGAGGGCATGCAAAACGGTGGCTTTTGGGTACAGTTCCGAATCATATGGAAGCAATGAGCGATATGAGGGGTTTCGTCTAACCCGGTATAGGGAGTTGATGTTGTGGAGTGTAAGATTGGCTATAACTGGAAATCCCTGGCCAGGGCTGATATGGAGTGCTACTGGTAAGAGTTATCAGTAGTTTCTCAACCCGTTATGAGCCTCACATCGATCTGACGTTTACCACCCCTAGACTTGATATGCGACATATCAGATGAAGAGATCGGACTGTACGGTAGTGTTACTGATTGGATTCATAGGAGAATGTACAGGCTTGCTTGTTGATCTTCTGATCGCTCAATACCTAGGTGGCTGTTACGTTTAGCTGACCGCTTGCAGCTTGTGGGTGTTTGATATGATCATCACCTACTGCCGGCGTATTGACGATTCTTTAGCGTCCTACACAGAGGTTTCCTGGCTCAGGCAAAACGGAGTAGGAGCACATATGTGATATGTGCGGGACCGAGAATAATACGATATGAGATACCGTATTCTATTTTCGCGATATTTGATATCGGCCGGGTATATGTGATATAGCCGGGTCATCGGATCAAGTGTTGATTCGATGAATTTGTATATGTTATATTAGTCGATTATATGTACTATAGCCGGATTATCGGATTAAGTGTTGATTCGATAATTTAATGTATAATTATATATGAGATATATTATGTTACATTAACTAATATAAGCTCGATTTATTGATTCATTTTCTCACTGGATAATACATTGATGTATATGAGTTATATGTTAATTGTATTATTTTCTTTTGTTACATTATATATTATATATGTGATATATAATATTGTAACATGTTAGAGTTACAAATGCAACTAGGGTTAAAACCATGCTAGGGTTTAAACTTGGGTTAACATTTTCTTTTGGATTAATTCTTTTTGGATGGACTTTTGGATGGGCTTTGAGGAAGCTTCTTGATCCTTTGACAAAGTCCACCCTCTTTATTTTATCCTTGATATTTGTTAACCTAACTTTAACCCTACCCTATGGTTTATTCTCTACATGAGTTAGCCATGATAGATATCTAACTATGGTTGCATTTCTAACCACAACAATAATTCATTATTCATCACAAATGCTTTTCTTCTTCTTCTTGCTCTTGAAAAAAAAACTTCACTAGCTTTTGAGTTTGTGGTGATTAATAGTGAGAAATTGAAAACAAAAGAGAGTAAAATTCCTACTTCATCATCCTCATCTATTCTAGACACTTAGATTAGGGTGTTCACTTCTCTAATAACTTCATTAGTGAAAGGTAATCTTGGGTTAGAGATTCTTCAAGGTAGATCATCTTATATCAAGAAGACTTCAAGCAAGATACCTCATTCACCACATGGAGCCTCTCTAGAGTCGGAGTTCTTGATGATCGCAGCGAAGGGACCTCAACACGGAGCTTATGAAGTGAAGGAACGGACTACAAACGTTGTAATCCTAAACTCTATGTGATAGATAGTTCTTTGTATGTGATACAAGCTTTGTTACCCTAATAATTCTAGCAAAGATTCATGGTTTGTTTGCTTTGCACCTCTCTAATTTTTAAAGTGGCATGAGTGATACTACCAAACCCGAGACTAGGTGCAAGGGAAGCCCAACAGTGGTATCAGAGCCAAGCTAGAATTTTAGACACGGTGTTAAAACAATTACGAAAAAGAAATCGACTCCGAAATACGGTATTATGGAACCCTCATTTTGCCCTCTGTAAATTTTCTAAAAAGTCCTTTAAAAATTTTTCAAACAGGTGCAGAATGATATATAGGCCATCTAATGAACATGGGTGAAATACGGGGGGGGCTCAGATTTTGGCCGAGCACCAAGGCTAGAAATCCGGCCTGGTCGCCCCTTGGCCTCCTCTGCTCCCCGTATTCCTCCTGTGCTCTGGTGTCTTCAATTTGGGGGTTTCTAGTATTGTTTGCTTAGCCCAATTTTGATGTGATGATTACTTTAACCTGGGGCTAATTCGTAGTATTTCGTAGTCGTATAATTTAACACTGTATTGGTAACCTTGACTATATTTAGCAGTTCAATCGAATTTCGAACACCACATTTTGTACCCCGCTGAAATTTCTAAGTGTTGTAATTTTTCGAAGTTGATTATATTCGTAAAATCGTGCAAGTACCCCTATGGACCCTCTAGAAGACTATACTAACCTTAACTCGATTCTATGCCCACGGAACCATGAACGAACCTTAGGGTTTTCCGTAGTTCCGTGGTGTCATAGGCGAGGCATTGGTTAACTCCTTCTACGGCTGGTCCATAGACACTGTGGCGCGGTTTTTAAGTGTTTTGACTTTTCTCAAGTGCTGAGCTCACAGGGGTAATTTGTGAGTGTATGTTGATTTGATCGAAACGTTAAACATCGTCATGATATTCTGTGATTGTGATACAATATGTGGAATTCATATAGTTAGACATGAAATCTGTAATATGTGATATTTCGGGTTTACGATATCTAAGGCGCTGTGGATTCCAAATGCTGTAGTTTTTCACTTTTCTTTTCTGCGACTATAAGTGTAGTATGTGGTGTATCGCCGGCTTTGTTACTATACATCAACGACAATCGGGATACGCATACTTGCTTACGTTGATGATATGATATATTATGTGTTGTTGTGATATGTTATATTGGATCGTCGTGTTCTGAATAGCCCGGGGTTTTATGTGAGATGAGGGTTTTTATTTTCATTCTTGTAAAATTCAATTGTATATAATATTATTTTATTGGGGCACTTCTGGGATGAGGATGATGTCACCATTGTATATTATTTACTTTTCCGCATTAAGATAGACCTGAGGAGGGGAGCACAAGTAACCGGGTTCTAGGGTCCAGTGGGAGGCCATCTCGAGGAGTCGAGACCGGGTCGCCTAACCCTAAAATAGGCAGGGTTACTTGCCGCTCTCGTAGGGGTCTAGGGATGTGGGTTTGGTTATTCATCGCGACCATAGAATCCGTGTTTTATACAGGCTCGAAATAAAACACGGACCTCCTAGTATATCCAATATTTCATATGTTTCTTCTGCTGCTAATATACTATAATGTGATCATATTATATGCATGAGACGAATGCTTTATTATTGTATATATGATATATAATAAACATTTCTTATGTTTTACACCCGCACTAGTCCCTTCCCGGTATGCCGTTAGTTAAGTAACCTAACGGTGCATAACGGAACATTGTGGCGAATGCGGATGGCATAAGCGTACGTTGTATTTTCATTTCTTCTGTGATGCTTAGGAAGCATAAATGATGGGATTTATTAATGAGATTAAAAAAAGAAAAGAAACCTAAAAGATGTTGTAGAATCAAATTTTCAAAAAGGGTAGCTATAGTTTTTGCTTTGCATAGTGGTATTTGTGAAATATCATACACCTTATTCGATGAGGAAAGAGCCGAGATCCCTTCACCGAGAGTGACCTCTTTAGCAAAACTGGCAGATGCTACAAACTCACGGTTTAGTTTTTGATTGCTTCTATAGTTCTTGCTTTGCACCGCAGTATTTGTGAAATATCCTGCACCTTATTCAATAAGGAAAGAGCCGAGATCCCTTCACCGGGAGTGACCTCTTTAGCGAAACTAGAAAAGCCTCAAAAACACTCCTTTTGAAAATCACTTGTTTCAACAGCGATATCAAGTTCATTACGCTCATGGTTTTCATAAAAACCTGTGTAGCCCTCCGTCATTTCAGATAAGTACTACTTAGTATTCGTGCTACGTTTGTTGACTATGTTAAGGCGTAGTGTGCAGTAGCTAATTAGTACTTATCTGCTAAAACATGAGATATGATTGGATTAGGGTAGTTGTACGACTTTGTTGACTATGTTAAGGGTCGTGCAGGTGGGTTTAATTCAATCGGGAAATGACGGGTTGAACTTGGCTAGCAATTATGATTTGTTGACTATGTTAAGGTCATAAGTTGCTAGGGGCAAAAGCATTATCGGGAATTTCAAGTGTTGAAATTTGCAATGAGATTGCATACCTCCTATGAGATAGTTGGATCCCGATACCCACTGCGAGTAAGAGTTACTCCTGGAAGATTTTTACACATGACAATTAGCCGATCAAGTAGGTGTCTAGAAAGGTGTTAACGGGGTTATGCCTCTGGAAAAATGAGGTTTATTCTAATTAGGTCCGTGCAAAAGCATGGGGAACCTCCCTCAATGTACCAACCTGGCCTGCCCGAAACATTGGCGAACTTGTAAGGTGTAATTAATCCCGGCTAATCTTACCTTTTAGGGTTTTAAGGAAGATTTGATAAAAAGCAGTGGGAGCCATCCAGATTAGATAAGATAATAACCAATCTAATCTTGCAAGAGTATACGCTAAAGTGTTTTCTTCTCCCTCTTTCCAGGCAGCGACCCTGTCAGGCCTTAATCAAGATAATAATATGGATGTATTGACTGAACCCGTTTATTATACTAAGCAGGGGAACGTTGGTCCCACTCCAACTTATAATTGTTATAAGTCCGAGCAGGGAATAGGAGAATATCTGGATTCTCAAGCCGTCCAAACGAAGAATAAGCATGTTGATGCATTTTCTTCGGGTGTGTTAGTTATCGAGAACTGTTTCTCAGTTCACTCTACGTCCTGGGTATTAGATACCGTATCGAGATCCTACATGTGCAATATGTTACATGGGCTACGTGAAGGTAGGGAACTGGGAGAGGGTGATCATTCCGTAAGAGTTAGGAATAGTGCAAATGTTGCAGCCAAAACTGTTGGCGAATATCACCTTGTGTTACCAAATGGTAATACATTGATTCTGAACGAATGTTATTACATTCCGAGCATGATATGCAATATTATATCAATTTCTTTATTGAGTAAAGAAGGATGTAATCTTGTAGTACAGGATAATGTTATGAATATCTTCCTGAATCAAAAGTTGATTGGTTCAGGCTCGTTATTTAATTGCATATACGTTTTCAATCAAACTACAGTACTTAATGTACAAAACACACACAAGAGGAAGAGTTCGGAAATGAACGAATCCTTCTTGCAGCATTATAGACTAGGTCATATCAATGCGACACGACTAGCTAAGTTGCATAAGAATGGATATTTGAATCCGTTCAAATTTTCATCTTATGACACTTGCCAGTCATGTCTCAAAGGCAAGATGGCCAAAACTCCGTTTACTGGACATGGAGAAAGAGTTACAGAACTCTTGGGACTGATACATAGTGATGTATGTGGTCTCATGTCTACACATGCCAGAAACGATTCTTCCTACTTCATTACATTCACTGACGATCTCTCAAGATACGGACATGCGTTCCTGTTGAAACACAGGTCTGAAGTTTTTGAGAAATTCAGAGAATATAAGCAAGAAGTATAGAACCAAACAGGCAAAAGTATTAAGATCCTTTGATCTGATCGAGGAGGAGAATACTTGAGCAATGATTTTCTGGACTATCTAAAAGAGAATGGGATTCTCTCTCAGCTTACTCCTCCCTATACACCACAACACAATGGTGTATCGGATCGGAGGAATCGCACCCTATTAGATATGGTGCGCTCTATGATGAGCACTGCTGAGTTGCCTATTTCCTTTTGGGGTTGTGCGCTTGAGACAACAGCATACCTATTGAATCAAGTTCCGTATAAATTTGTACCTACCACACCATATGAGATATGGAGTGGGAAGAGACCATATCTTAAACGAGTTAAGATATGGGGTTGTCTGGCCTATGTCAAAAGGCAAAATCTGGACAAACTCGAGGCACGATCAGTTCTTTGCAAGTTTGTGGGATATCCTAAGAATTCCCAAGGATATATTTTATACCACACTGAGGAACAAAAAGTGTTTTTTTTCAATATGCCGCCTTTTTAGAAAAGGAATTTCTTGCAAAAGAAATTAGTGGCGAGACGGTAGAGCTGGAAGAAGTTCCAGCACCACAAACTATAACTGAAGATTTAGTGGAACCAGATAATTCAGTAGTTCCCAACGAACTCCAGCCTCTCCGTCGATCTAGTAGGGTTCCTCATCCACTTGAGAGATACTACGGTTTTCTCATTGACGGTGAAAGCGAGGATTGCATCATGGAAGATGATGACCCGACTAGCTTCGAGCAGGCAATCACGAGTGGTGACTCTATGAAGTGGCTGGATGCAATGCGATCTGAGATGGAATCCATGTACACCAACAAAGTATGGACTTTGGAAGTTGCTCATGAAGGGGTAAAACCCATTGGGAGCAAATGGATCTTTAAGAAGAAATTTGGTGTAGATAGAAAAGTTGAGACTTTCAAAGCTAGACTTGTAGCAAAGGGTTTTCGTCAATGACTAGGTGTGGATTATGACGAAACCTTTTCTCCAGTGGCTGTGCTTAAGTCCATCCGGATCTTACTTACCATTGCTGCATAACATGACTACGAAATCTGGCGGATGGATATTAAGGCTGCCTTTCTAAATGGTGATTTAGAGGAGTGCGTGTACATGACTCAGCTAGAGGGCTTCGTAGATAGTGGGAGCAGCGGAAAGTTGTGCAAGCTGCTTAAATCCATCTATGGATTGAAGCAAGCATCGCGGAGTTGGAACATCTATTTTGATGTGTTAGTCAAAGAGTTTGACTTCATCAAAAACGTAGATGAACCTTGTATTTATAAGAACGTTGCAGAGAGTAAAGTCTTCTTCCTCGTATTGTACGTGGATGACATACTCTTGATAGGAAATGATGTTCCTATGCTGTACTCGGTCAAGCTCTTCTTATCACATAGATTCTCAATGAAAGATCTAGGTGATGCCTCCTGCATTTTGGGGATTAAGATCTATAGAGATAGATCTAAACGGATACTGGGATTGTTCCAATCCAGGTACATTGACACCATACAAAAGTGGTTTAGTATGGAAGAATCCAAGCGTGGGAACCAACCCACGATCTCTGGACTCACTCTCTCCAAAGAGATGTCTTCGAAGACTGATTTGGAGAGAGCTTGCATGTAAGGGATACCCTATGCTTCGGCAGCAGGCTCTATCATGTACGCGATGCTATGTAGCATACTCACTAAGTGTAGTGAGTAGGTATCAAGCAGATCCTGGAGAGAGTCACTGGACAGCTGTGAAGAACATTCTCAAGTACTTGAGAAGAACTAAAGAGATGTTCTAGGTGTATGGTAACGGAGAACTCCAAGTGAAGTCCTTTACCGATTCAAGCTTCCAAAGTGATAAGGACGAATCTAAGTCGCACTCGGGATTTGTCTTTACCCTAAATGGAGGGGCGGTTTGTTGGAAGAGTTCCAATCAAGAAACCGTGGCAGACTCGACAATGGAGGCTGAATATATCGCTGCCAATGATGCTGCCAAAGAGGTTGTCTGGATGAAGAAGTTCATCACTGAACTTGGTCTGGTTCCGTCTATTGAGCATACAATACCTTTGTATTGTGATAACAATGGAGCTGTGGCTTTGGCCAGGAACCCAGATCCCATCAGAAGACCAGACATATTCTGAGACGGTATCACCTGATCCGGAAGATAGTTGATTGCCACGAGATCGAGGTCAGAAGATTTGACACGAAGGACAACACTGCGGATCCAATCACGAAGGTCATTCCCCAGATACAATTTGAGAGACTCTTCGGGATGTTGGGTATGAGATACCACAACAGCTGGCCTTAGTGCAAGTGGGAGATTGTTAGTTATATATATGCCCTAAAGGCCATTGTTGTACATATGATGTATATTATAGTGGATGCTGAGATATATATAGAGAAGACTTTCTTACTCGATATGATAGTATGCTATCTGGTTACACTTTGTCTTAACATGTTGACTTGTATTGGTTTACTGCCTTGCTCTCACATGTTGATAAAGCCCTTGGGATATGTACTTAACTACTAGGACTATGATGAGATCATACTAGTGGGGCCAGGGTAGTCAACGAGTACATCCTATAACTGTTCCTAGTCGAGAGTGTATCGAGACAGGGCATCGATACACCAGAGTAGACTGGCGTATACGCATCTTGACCCATATGATGGGTGATAGATGATCCCATATCCATCGATGTTTGACATCAAAGATGGTGTACGGGTACTCAGTGGAGACTGGGTACACTAAACGGACTCGCTGAGAACTCCTAGATGGTATTATACCTATCGTCAGATAGCAGTTCTCCGGTGACACTGGTACAGGTTAGTCTATAGACCCGAGATCGTCATAGAGTCTTGTGTGATTCCCATTGTGCTTTGATTTCCACCTTACCACGTCCAAGAGGACGTGCAAAACGGTGTCTTTTGGGTATAGTCCCGAATCACATGGAGGCAATGAGTAATAGGAGGGGTTTCGTCTATCCCGGTATAGGGAGTTGATGTTGTGCAGTGTTCGATTGGCTATAACTGGAAATCCCTGACCAGGGCTGATATGGAGTGCTACTGGTAAGAGTTATCAATAGTTTCTCGACCTGTTATGAGCCTCATATCGACACGACTTACCGGTTACTGGGGTCTGACGTTTACCACCCCTAGACTTGATATGCGACATATCAAACGAAGAGATCGGACTATACGGTAGTGTTACTGATTGGATTCATAAGAGAATGTACAGGCTTGCTTGTTAATCTTCTGATCGCTCAACACCTGGATGGCTGTTACGTTTAGCTGACCGCTTGCAACTTGTGGGTGTTTGATATAATCATCCCCTACTACCGGCGTATTGACGATTCTTTAGAGCCCTACACAGAGGTTTCCTGGCTCAGGCAAAATGGAGTAAGAGCACATATGTGATATGTGCGGGACCGAGAATAATACGATATGAGATACCGTATTCTATTCTCACGGTATTTGATATCGTCTGCGTATATGTGATATAGCCTGGTCATCGGATCAAGTGTTGATTCGATGAATTGTTATATGTTATATTAGTCGGTTATATGTACTATAGCCGGATTATCGGATCAAGTGTTGATTCGATAATTTAATGTATAATTATATATGAGATATATTACGTTACATTAACTAATATATGCTCGCTTTATTGATTCTTTCTCTCACTGGATAATACATTGATGTATATGTGATATATGTTAATTGTATTATTTTCTTTTGTTACATTATATATTATATATGTGATATATAATATTGTAACATGTTAGGGTTACAAATGCAACTAGGGCTAAAACCATACTAGGGTTTAAACTTGGGTTAACATTTTCTTATGGATTAATTCTTTTTGGATGGATTATCTTTTGGATGAGCTTTGAGGAAGCTTCTCGATCCTTTGACAAAGTCCACCCTCTTTATTTTATCCTTGATATTTGTTAACCTAATTTTAACCCTAGCCTATGCTTTATTCTCTACATGAGTTAGCCATGATAGATATCTAACTATGGTTGCATTTCTAACCACAACAATAATTCATTATCCATCACAAAAGCTTTTCTTCTTCTTCTTGCTCTTGAAAAAAAAGCTTCACTAGCTTTTGAGTTTGTGGTAATTAATAGTGAGAAATTGAAAACAAAGAGAGTAAAATTCCTACTTCATCATCCTCATCTATTCTAGCCACTTAGATTAGGGTGTTCACCTCTCTAATAACTTCATTAGTGAAGGGTAAGCTTGGGTTAGAGATTTTTCAAGGTAGATCATCTTAGATCAAGAAGACTTCAAGCAAGATGCCTCATTCACCATATGGAGCCTTTCTAGATTCAGGGTTCTTGATGATCGCAGTGATGTGACCTCAACACGGAGCTTATGAAGCGGAGGAATGGACTACAAAGGTTGTAATCCTAAACTCTATGTGATAGATTGTTCTTTGTATGTGATACAAACTTTGTTACCCTAATAATTCTAGCAAAGATTCATGGTTTGTTTGCTTTGCACCTCTTTAATTTTTAAAGTGGCATGAATGATACTACCAAACCCTAGATTAGGTGCAAGGGAAGCCCAACATTGTCCACGTAGACAAAACCCATGTGCTGCACCCAGGCCAGCAATCACTTACCCGCAGCGCCCAGCCATACAGGGACTTACTCCGAGACTTGCACTACCCGCTCCACCTCCTCGAGGACCGACTGCACCTCCTCGTCATCACCATCAAGCTCAAAGGAACCCACCTCAAGGACCAAGGAACGGACAGAGGATTGATCCTCCAGTAAGGAGGAATGTGCCGAGGCGACAGGATTTCACAATAACAAAGCTGAATCCACAGGCCAAGTCATCACTGGTAACATCTCCCTCTTAAATTCTCTTTCAGTTCATAGACATACCTTTTCCTTATACGTAAAACATATCTCACATACCTTAGGTACAATCTTAATAAGCTCACTAGCTACACTCGCACTATTTGATACTGGAGCATCCCATTACTTTATATCGCAACGGTTCGTCCGAACTCATGCGATTCTAGTCACACTGCTTGTATCCAGCTGGAATATCAGTTCACACGGAACGACGTTCTAAAGGCAACAATGGGATACAGCCTGTGTCCATTGGTCATCTGCAGCAAAGAATTCTATGCTAACTTCAAAGTGCTGTACATACCGAACTTCGATGAGGTTCTAGGTATGGATTGGCTCGGAACATTTTATGCTACCATTGACTGTCGTCAAAGGAGGGTAGTATTCGAGATTCCAGACCATTCGGTCTTCTATTTCAAAAGTGGAGACCGTACCCTAGAGCCAAGTACTTACAAGGAGAAACCAAGGAAGGCGGTGATTGCGGCAATTCAAGTGGAGGAAGGATTAAAGCCAGAAGTAGTTCGAGAGTTCGACGATGTGTTTCCTGACGATATATCAGTTTTGCCTCCCGATCGAGCTCTTGAATTCAGCATTGATTTAGTACCTGGAGCACAACCGGTGATCAAAGCACCATATCGGTTAAGTCCTGAAGGATTGAAGGAAGTCTGAACTCAGTTGGACAATTATTGGCGAAAGGATGGATTCATCCCAGCACTTCAAGTTGGGGATCACCAGTTCTACTTGTAAAGAAGAAGAAAAGTTCATATCGAATGCGTATTGATTATAGAGCTCTGAACAATGTAACTATAAAGAACAAGTATCCACTCTCGTGCATCGACGATCTGTTCGATCGGCTAAGTGGATCTTGCGTTTTCTCCAAGTTAGATCTTCGTTCGGGTTATCATCAGGTGAAGGTCAAAGAATCTAATATCCATAAAACAACATTCAGAACTCGCTATGGATATTACAAATTTCTTGTGATGCCATTTGGAGTGACCAACCCACCGGCTATATTCATGAACCTAATGAATTAAGTTTTCCGAGAGTATCTAGACAGGTTTGTTGTCATCTTCATCGATGACATCCTGGTGTATTTTAAGAGTCGGAAAGAACATGCTGAGCACCTACGAATTATCCTGGAAAAATTACAACAACATCAACTCTATGCCAAGTACAACAAATGCAAATTTTGGCTAGATCAAGTCGGTTTTCTCGGACATATTGTATCAGGTGAAGGAATTTCTGTAGATCCAGCTAAAGTTTCTGCAGTAAGCAAATGGCCGACACCGAAGTCAGTGAAAGACATTCGAAGTTTCTTGGGTCTAGCAAGATATTACAGAAGGTTCATTGAAGGATTTTCGAAGATTGCAACACCCCTGACCAAGCTCACACGTAAAGATGAAGAATTCGTGTGGTCTGAAGCATGCGAGCGAGCTTTCGTAGAACTCAAGTCAAGATTGACATCAGTACCTATTCTCATTATACTGGACCAATCTGGAGGTTTTGAAGTACATTGTGATGCATCCGGTAAAGGATTAGGATGTGTTCTACATCAGCACGGTAAAGTTGTAGCTTATGCTTTAAGACAGCTGAAGATTCATGAGCGTAATTATCAGACGCATGATTTGGAGTTGGCGGCCATTACCTTTACTCTCAAGATTTGGCGTCATTATCTTCTTGGTGAACGAGTGAACATATACATAGATCACAAGAGTCTGAAATATATGTTTACTCAGAAGGAGTTTAATATGCAGCAGAGACGATAGTTAGAACTCATGGCGGACTTCGACATCAACCTGCAATATCACCAAGGGAAGGTGAATGTAGTACCTGATGCCCTTAGTTGCCAACCATTAGAAATGAATCTCAGCGCTCAGTGGAAGCTTCAATAAGACTTGCATCAGATAGAGATTGAAGTAGTCATGCCAGGTAACGCTTCAACTTTGATGAACTTACAAGTTCAATTTACCATTGTCTATCAGATCAAAGCAGCTCAAGCAAGTGACACCAAGTTGCAAAAGATCAGGGAGCAAGTAGAGAATGGACTCAGAACAGACTTCATCATTCATGAAGACGGATCTTTAAGATACGGCAGTAGACTGTGTGTACCAAAAGGTTCTGTTCGGGAAGAGTTAATGAAAAAAGCCCACAGCTCTCCCTACTCAATACACCCTGGAGGTACAAAGATGTACAAGGATCTGCGTCACAACTACTGGTGGCAGGGAATGAAGCGTGAATTAGCCAGAAGCGTCGCTAAATGCTTGGTGTGTCAGCAAGTAAAGGCTGAACATCACAGGACTGCTGGATTACTTCAACCGTTACGTATCCTAGAATGGAAGTGGCAACACATCATAATGGATTTTGTGACTGCACTCCCTCGCAGCACAAAGGGTAACGATTCGGTATGGGTTATTGTGGATCAACTCACGAAGTCGGGTCACTTCATCCCATTTTGAGTTGGCCAATCAACTTTGACATTAGCAAAGAAGTATATGGAGGTAAGAATCTAAGTAAGATTTTAAACTCTTCAAATATGTACTATCTTTGATACCCATGAACTCATACAGAAGATTGTGAGATTTCATAGGGTACGGTCTGCATTGTCTCCGATCGTGACACCAGGTTTTGATCGCAGTTTTGGCAAAGTCTGCAAGCGAGCTTGGGAACAAGTTTGAACTTCCTCACAGCTTATCATCCACAAACAGATGGTCAGTCTGAGCGAACTATTCAGATCTTGGAAGATATGCTCAGAGCATATATGCTAGACTTCAGAGGATCGTGGGAAGATCACATACATCTTGTGGAGTTTTCATACAACAACAGATACCAAATAAGTATCGGAATGGCACCTTTTGCAGCACTATATGGAAGAAAGCGTCGATCGCCATTAAGTTGGGTCGACATCGGAGATAGAGAACTCCTTGGACCTGAGATGATAGTAGCAACCGTTGACGTAGTTCGTATTTTCAGGGAAAGAATGCGCATAGCCCAAAATTGACAGAAGCACTGAGCTGATGCAAAAAGCCGTCATTTAGAGCTCCAGTCGGGAGATCACGTATTTCTGAAGATATCTCCGAACCGCAGAGTGATTCGTTTTGGAAGACGGGATAAGCTAAGTCCAAGGTACATTGGACCGTTCGACAATCTCTAACAAGTCGGTGAAGTGGCTTATCGCTTGGCACTTCCACCTTCATTAGAAGGAGTGCACAACGTATTCCATATATCCCAACTCAGAAGGTATGTGAGTGACCCCAGCCATATTCTCGATCATTCCGAGCTCACTGTACAGCCCGACATATCTTGTGAGTAGCAATCTATTGAGATCTTGGACAGAAAAGTGAAGTCACTTCGGAACAAAGAAGTCAATTTAGTTCGAGTGGTGTGGAGAAAAGACACACCAAGAGAATCGATATGGGAAAGGGAAAATAAAATGCGTGCAATATATCATCACTTATTTGTAACTAGTCCTTAAAATAAATTGTAAATTTCGAGGACGAAATTTTTGTAAGGAGGGTAGACTGTAACAACTCCAAATTCTGTGTACATAAAATTGTTTAAAAGCTAATATATAATTGGGGTATTCGCAAATCATGTGAGTACTATAAGAATTTGTTTTACTTTTGAACAGTAAGAAAGAGCTTGTAGCTTACCAGTAAAGCCTTGCACTGCTGTTATAAAGCACCAGAGTTCAAATCCTATCAGCCACATTATTTTTGTTTTAATTTCTTTTAAATTTTTTAGAAGCCCAAGAGTCTACACGTGCACAAAATGTAAACTGAAGAGTCACACTTTAAACAAACATATACACTGAAGAATACCAATCTACCCCGACAAGTGGCCTAAACCCCAAGCACAGCCGTCGGTGTTGGCCCGACGAGAATGCAAAAAATTCCGGCGCCGCCGGTCTAGACCGTAGGAAATGCTCCCATATTTTTTCCCTGCAACCCTTGGACTTCCCACTTAACTCCTGTATTGCTTATTTATTCTGCACATTTTCCAGAGGCAATAAATCACCCATTTAATCCTATTTTATTACAAAATTTAATTCACCATTCATTCCCCTAAACCTTAATGTTTTCTATAAATACCACTCCATTTCACACCCCTCCTCACTCCCAATTCTTTGCCAAAACTCTCAAGAAATTTCCAAGTTCCTATAGTGTGCCCGACAAAATGATGCACCAACACTTCCCCACTCTTCCTCCTTCTCCCCTCTACCTTATAAGCTCGTATGTCCCAATTCCCTATCTCATCTTTAACTTTAAAAAGTTCCATTTCTAAAACCCGACAGAAGCGGAGTTAGTCCGACTTCCGATTCAGTTTTCTTTAAAAACTACATTTTTCTTAATCAAGATAATTTCATATTCTTACATATTGCTTATCAAACATTAAAAAAACCATTAAATCAAGTTGGTCGGTTGGAGGGAACGAGGAAGATTGCCTCGGCTGGGGAGCTTAGAGGCGAGCAAGAAGGCCGAGGAGTCTTGGACCAGTGGAAGCTCGGGACTAGCTGAGAGGCCGAAGAGGCCAGTCTACAAGGGGGCTCTGAGGAGAGCCAGCCAGAGCTTGCGGGTCGGGTACACGGATGGCCTGGTCGGCCCCTGTGGGCCCCTTCTTCTGAGCTCTGGGACACGTCATCTGCCACGTGTTGCGATCTTGGATGTCGCCAACATCGAGCATCATCATTAGGCCCCCACTCTTGTCCCGACCAGCTAGGAGGTCGGATCAGGAGTGGACTGCCGGGCTACCCAGGGTGAGCTCTATCCTAAGGTCCGTCGAAAGCATAAATAGTACTAAACCAAATCTGGGGAAAAAAGAAGTATTGCAAAAATCTTATTTTCCAAAACCCAAGACATAGAAAACGAAGCCAATTGGTGCAAGTTTGGCCGCAAATTGCAGCCAAAAGAGATTTTTAGGCAGCTCAAAGTTCTTCAATCCTCCTCATTTTCATTCAGTGTTAATATCATACAAATATCATTCTTATGCAATACTCCGAAAAAAAAATTTAGAGACAAAAATTTTTTTGAACAGAAACTTGATATATCGGTTTTGAGAAAATGGAAATTTATCGGTTTGGAAACTTAAGCATCGTCTACAACTAGTTCTAATGTTTGGTTTAGCTCTGATACCATTGAAAGTTAGTCAGTACAGCGGAAGCTCGCTGTGGCGTCCAAAGGTCTCTCAGTAGCTACTTTTTATATTGTCCCCTCACGACGAACAACAACCCGCCAGACCAATCCGCATAGGGCACCCAGGGGGTAAGAGCTCGTGCTTCGCCACTACTGCCACAAAGTGAGAACCCCCTATAGGTCAGCATCTCTGTCTAGTAGCTCTGATACCATTGAAAGTTCTTAGTGCTCTTGCCGCTACAACCGCGGCCAATGCGGAATCGAAAAACAAAAACTTCAATAGGAGCATTAGAAACTAATCCCTAGGGATCTATCCAAACACTAAACTAGAAAACAAGTATGCAAGGTTTAGGAATTACAATCTTCGATGCATGTCCACCCAATAGTGGAAGACCCCTCCAAGCTCCTCATAGACCGTCGGGAACAAGATTGAGAGACGAATGCCCTTACCGAAGATGATCCACCTAAGAGAACCGATCTAAGCTCCAGCTTCAACTAATGAAGCAACCGATACTCCAAGCTCGCTTGAAATGGAGAGTAGGGATGTAGAAATTTTTCACTATCATTTTCTCACTAAAAACCAAGCTCAAGAGAGCATGAAAGAAGGAGGAGAAGAGAATGGAGAGGTAGCATTCCTAACAAAAGGCTAAATGTTTGCATGTTGTGTAGAATGAATAAGAGAAGAATATGGCTTCATGTATTTTTTCAACCATCCAAAAAATATCACAACATTTTTAGTATAAACAAATGAAGCCCATCCCTCTCTATATTCCCATGACCATATCCAAATGCCACCTCGCCCTCCACCTCATATTTGATTTTCCTAAAAAGAAAATCAATAAATGAAGTGTCCTTCTTCTAGAAGTACTTCTATATAAATATGGAATACTTCCCGGTATACATATTGAAGTACAGATACGCGTACCCGTATAAAAATATGAATAGCCAAGAGAGAGTGCGAAAATGAAAAGTGAACAATAATACTAGAATATATATATATATATATATATATATATATATATTAAATCAAAACTTGATTTAATAATCCGGCTTAATCCTAAGGCGATTAGTATTATCAACTGTCCGATTAAAGTCCGTGTAGTTTGTACACGTATTTAATCCGACCACTGTATGTACCAACATATATCATCTATATCATATCGCCTGAACCAGAAAAACTCTCTATGTGAGACTCTAAAGACTTGACAATACGCTGACAGTGAGTTACTGTATAAAACCATAACCACAAGTACGTCGGCGACACTAGCTGTATGTAACGGCTACCCAGGTATATGTCGAAAGGGATGTCGACAATCAAGTCCGTCCGTACCCTACTGAGCCTAAATGTGACAATCTCCGTACAGTCTGGTCTCTTCGTCTAAGAGTATCGCATACCAGGTCTAGGGGGTGGATAATGTCAGACCCCTAATAACCTGATAAGTCGTGTAGGAGTCAAGCTCATCACCAACCGAGAAACTACTGAACTCCTATCAGTAAATCTCATCCACCGTGACCACGGATTTAGGGTGATGGCCAATCCGAACACAGCGCGACATCGACTCTTAATATCAGGAGAGTTGAATCCCCGACAATCACTCACTGCCACCATATGGCTCAGAACTGTACCCAAATAAAACTTGTTTGCATGACTCCTTTAAAGCATGGTAGGGTAGTAATCTAAGTACAGTGGGAACTCACACGAAACAAATGATGATCCCAGGTCAAAAGACTAATCTGTATCCATGCCACTAGAGAACTTCTATCTGACGATAGATATAATACCATTTAGAAGTTCTCGGCGAGTCCGTTCGGTGTACTCATCTCCAGTGAGCACCTGTATACTATCTCAGGTGACACAACACTAATGGCTTAAGGAATTTGGTCTCGTTTTTGCTCTGCGCATAATATCCTTTTGACGCTATCATCGGTTGAGGATGCATGGGGGAATTGGCGACGCCGGCTAAGGGTGGCACTAATATAGGATAACGGGACATTATTTTTATGAGGATCACCTGACACTACTACAATATGGGGTTGCCCCTACGGACTCAGAAATCCGTAGGAGCAAATATTTCTTGCCCCTACGGATTTATCCGTAGGGCCACATCGTTGTCCCTATGGTGCCTTACGTTCTAATTTTTTGTTTGGCCCTACGGAGCCGCAAGCCGTGGACCTACGGTTATGTCCGTAGGGGCATCTAAATAGGTTATTAATAATAAAAAGCACAGAAAAATTATTCACCGTTCCCAAAATTTCTCTCTCTCACTCCCGCGCGCCTCTCATCGCCTGTTCCCGCGTATCGTCGACACCGCGCTCACGCCTCGTCGCCAGTTTCCTCGGTCGTTTCCACACCTTCGTCGACTTCCCGCGCCTCGTCGCCACCTTCGCCGATCGTCGTCGACCACCAATTTCTACCGTCTCCTCCACCGCGCGCACAGTTTGTAAGTAAATCTCAAATAATTTTTAATTTTGATGCTGTAGTCTAGGGTTCAGGCCAGGTTCGGGTAGGGGTGAGGGTTTGGCGTCGGCGTCGGCGTCGGCATCGGGTTCGGTTAGGGTTAGGGTTAGGGTTCGGTTGAGGTTGGGGTTGGGGTTGGGGCTGGGGCTGGGCTGGGGCTGGTGCTGGGGCTAGGGTTTGGTTGGGGTTGGAGTTGGGGCTGGGCTAGGGTTCGGTTGGGGTGGGGCTGGGCTAGGGCTGGGGCTGAAGCTAGGGTTCGGTTGGGGTTAGGGCTGGGCTGGGGCTAGGGCTAGGGTTCGGTTGGGGTGGGGCTAGGGATATTGCTATATGGGATAAACTAAAAGAGGGTTTTGTGCAATTAACAGAAAACAAGAATGATGTGAAAAAATAACAATATGTAATATTACAACTATCCAATCCAAATTTCTCGTTTTCCTTATCCTAATATAAATATATATTTATTGATTACCTTGACATTTCCAGCTTCTTTAATAGCCTCTATGATTTTAACTTGATCAACCAACTGCTCATGATATTTGTAGCCCAGCATAGAGATCACCACATCAATTTTCTTTATTGCCTCCACCAAGCTCTTGTGATCATGCATATCACCCTATATATATTCAACATATATATCATCAGGTTTTTCTAAAATCAATGACCTTTAATTCAAAAAAAACAAACACACACACAGGGAGTGAATTAATGAAGAAAAGAGGGTCCACTTTTCGTTAGGTGTCGTCAAAAGTTTATATCCTCCATCATTTATCAAGCTACCGAGGACGAAAAGCCACCTTTATTAGTCAAGAGTTATGGTAATAGACTTGTCATTATAGATCATAGTCAATTTTTTTCCTATCATTTTCTTGATCTAGATGCTAATCAACTTGTTAATTGGTTACTGTTTTTATGACGTATTTGTCTATATTTGTTGACGGTGGCATTTCTTTTGGATGAACATGTTTTTTTGATGCATGTTTCAGTCATGTGAATTCATATGTTGCGTATAACGCTTTATGATATCAGTATCCTACATTTGTAGTTTTAATTGTTGATTGTTATAGATGAATGCCATTACAATAATAGGTTTTGGTAGATGAATGCCATTGCAATGTAGGATGATCAGTTCTATCAATCTTGATCTCAATGGTTTAAAATCATGTTATATATACAACACGAATGCACAACAAACGCATAATTAGAAAGTGATTCGAGATGTTCAAGTTAAAACCAATATATGATACTCGGTGATAATATGAAACCTTCATATTCTCTTCGATACTCATATATGAAACTAAAAGTGCCACTTAGACCCCGTCTATCGGTTAACATACGTGCGATATTCATCGTGACATATAACTATACGAAGGTTGTTAAATATCGGATGGTATAGCTCGATACTAACAACCGTCGTATAGTCTACACGACTAGAAAATTCAATCGTATGGTAACCGATAGATTTGTCCCGTGTGGACAAGTTAGGAATGTATAAAGCAAACACCTTCATTCACTTGTGTTTTCATCCGTTTCGAGATATTTCGTCGGTACCTTTCCGCTGGTTCTCTGTGTACGAAGATAGATTAGATGTTCATTTCAACGTTATTTCACAGCTTTGAAATGATTATCTATTCTATTACAGTGTACTCGGAGAACAGAGGGGAGGTGCGGCCGAAATTTACTTGAAACGGTTGAAAGCACAAGTGATGGGTGTTCGCTCTATACATTCTTAATAGAATAGAAGCCTTACCCCCGACAGCCGGAACACACACATACAATAAGAATACACAACAATCGCATAATTAGAGAGTGATTCGAGATGTTCAAGTTAAAACCAATATATGATACTCGATGATAATATGAAACCTTCATATTCTCATCGATACTCATATATGAAACTAAAAGCGCTACTTAGTCCCCGTCTATCGGTTAACATACGTGCGATGTTCGTCGTGACATAGAACTATACGAAGGTTGTTAAGTATTGGACGATATAGCTCGATACTAACAACAGTCGTATAGTCTATGCGACGAGAAAATTCAATCGTATGGTAACCGATAGATTTGTCATATGTGAACAAGTTAAGAATGTATAAAGCAAACACCTTCATTCACTTGTGTTTTCATCCATTTCGAGATATTTCGTCGGTGCCTTTCCGCTGGTTCTCCGTGTACAAAGATAGATTAGATGTTCATTTCAACGTTGTTTCACAGCTTTGAAATGATTATCTATTCTATTACAGTGTACTCGGAGAACAGCGGGGAGGTGCTGGCTAAATTTACTCAAAACGGTTGAAAGCACAAGTGATGGGTGTTCGCTCTATACATTCTTAATGGGATAGAAGCCTTACCCCCGACAGCCGGAACACACACATACTGTAGGGCTCCTAGGCACACTAATGAGGTCTCACAAGGCATCAACCATGCCAATTTCAAATTTTACGGTGCCGAGAAACCCTAGACTAGATCGTTAACTAGAATTTTAGGCGAAACAAGAAGCTAGTTAACAACTTAACTAAAAGAACGGAAATACAACCTTTGTAGATCCGGTCCTCCACCTCCATAGCTCCGCAATGAAGTCTCCTCGCTGTCCAAATTGAATCCCGGGCTCTAGCGTCGGCTTCATCGGAAAAATGGGCGGGCTAGGTCATCGACTACGATGCCGAAGATGATCTACGTCGAGGCATCACAAGATCAAGCTCCAACTTCACCAAGCCATGAAAACTTGTGAAGGAAACACCCTATACTACTTGGCAAGAGGTAAAGGATGAAGAAATAGGAAGTGGGTTCACTTTAGAATTGGATTTCTCACTCTTTTCATCAAATCACCATTGATGAAAGCTAGGTTTTCTTCTTGAAGAAGAACAAGAAGAAGATGATAGAATATTATGATAAGTTCAAATAAAATACAAAAGAAAATGAATACTTATCATAATATGAACCATGGTTAGGTGTAGAGAATTGACTAAGGTTAGATGAATGGTTAGGGTTAAGCATGAAGACAAAATGGTCACTTTGGTCAAAGCTTCATAAAGCTTCAACTAGAAAACAAATCAAGCCACCATTTTCTTTTCATTTGCCAAAAATAAATAAATAAATAAATCAACAAATAGATAAATGAATAAGTAAATGAAATGAAACCCTAACCATTCATATAACCATGGTTTAATTCTTTACACAAACCCAAGTGAGCATGTATCATCAAACATGATACAAACAAGTGCACAAAAGTATATCACATATACAACTTGTGAACTTCAAGTGAGAAAATCCATTTAAAGTGAACCAATACTAGTTAATGCAAAGTAATATATCAAATATATAATTATACATTAAATCATTAAATCAACACTTGATTTAACGATCCGGTCATGTCGCACATAACCGACTAGTATTCAATGTATCGGCTTATCGAATCATTCCTTGATTCGATAACTAGGTTGTATCGCATACAACCAATCGATACATTCATCGCGAGAATGGAATACGGTATCACATGATGCATTATTCTCGGTCCCGCACATATCTCATATGCGCCCCTATTTCGTTTCGCTTGAGCCAGGAAACCTCTGTGTAGGACTCTAAAGACTCGTCAATACGCCGGCAGCAGATGATGATCATATCAAACATCCACAAGCCGCAAGCGGTCTGCTAAACGTAACGGCCACCCGGGTATTGAGCGATCAGAAGATCGACGAGCAAGCCCGCTCACACTCCAGTGAATCCAACCAGTAACACTTACCGTACAGTCCAGTCTCGTCGTCTGATATGTCGCATATCTCGCCTAGGGGTGGTAAACGTCAGACCCCAATAGCTCGATAAGCCATGTAGATATGAGGTCTATAACAATTCGAGAAACTACTGGTAACACTTACCAGTATATCTCAGCAACCCTGGCCAGGGATTTCCGGTTATAGCCAATCGAACACAGCGCAACATCAACTCCCTATACCGGGAGAGACGAATCCCCTCCTATCGCTCATTGCCTCCATGTGACTCGGGACTGTACCCAAAAACCACCGTTTTGCACGCCCTCTTGGACGTGGTAAGGTGGAAATCAAAGCACAGTAGGAATCACACAAGACTCTATGACGATCTCGGGTCAACAGACTACTCTGTACCAGTGTCACCAGAGAACTGCCATCTGACGTAAGGTATAATACCATCTGGGAGTTCTCGGCGAGTCCGTCCAGTGTACCCAGTCTCTACTGAGCACCCGTATATCATCTCTGATGTCAAACACCAATGGATATGGGATCATCCATCGCCCATCTGTATGGGTCGAGAAGGTATACGCTAGTCTACTCTGGTATATCGATGCCCCATCTCGATACACCCACGACTAGGGACTTTCAAGGATGTACTTATGGACTACCATGTCCCCACTAGTATGATCCGCATCATAGTCCAGGTAGTCAAGTACACATCCTAAGGGCTTTACCAACATGTAACAGAGAGACAATCAGTATACACGTTAAGGTAAAGAGTCACCAGTTAGCATACTATCATGTCGAGCAAGAAAGTCCTCCCTATATATGTCCAAGCATCCACTACAATATACATCCTATGTATAGTAATGGCCTCTAGGGTATACATATAACTAACAATCTCCCACTTGCACTAGGGCCATCTGATAGCCATGGTTGCAGTATCTCATACTCAACCATCCCATAAGAGTCTCTCTCTGTGAATAGGCCTTTGTGAGTGGATCCGCCGTGTTGTCCTCTGAGTCTACTCTCCTAACCTCGATCCCTCAGAGATCAACCATCTCCATGATCAGGTGATACTGCCTTAGAATATGTCTGGATCACTAATGGGACCTGCGTTCCTTGGCATAAGCCATAACTCCATTGTCACACAATGGGAGGAACATAGTTCATCTCATGAACCAATATACACCCAAACAGCCTCTTTGGTAGCATCTTAAGTAGCGATGTATCCTGCCTTTATTGTCTAGTATGCCACGGTATCTAGCTTGGAACTCTTCCAACATACCGTCCCTTTACTGAGGGTAAAGACAATGCCTGTGACTGACATTCAGTCGTCTTTATCACCCTGGAACCCTTCCAGTGATTCTCCCCAGGATCAACTGATACCATCTCACTACAACTAGTGAGTATCCTAACATCCACTTAGATCTATCTCATAGATCCAAAATCCAGGATTTAGTAGGTATCACTTTGATCCTATGTGGAGAATCATTGTGATAAGCGGAGATTGATTGAGCGTAGCATAGGAAACTCTTTCCCTATCAAGAGTATGTCATCCACGTACTCTACGAGAATCGCCACCATACTCCCTACTACCCTTTTGTATATTCAAGGTTCATCTACCATTTTGATGAAGTCAAACTTTTTGACTACGACATCAAAACAGACGTTCCAACTCCGCGATGCCTGCTTTATCCTATAAAGCATCTTGTACACGTTTCCGCTGCTCCCACTGTCTACGAAGCCCTTTGGCTGTGTACTTATAGACGTTCTCTTCTAAAACATCATTTAGAAAAGCAGTCATGGCACCCAACCGCCAGATATCGTAATCATGGTATGTAGCCGTGGCAAGTAGGATCCGGATGGACTTAAGCATAGCCACTTGAAAAGGTTTCATCATCATCCACGCCTGGTCGATGATAAAAACCTTTAACTAGTATAGCTTTGAAAGTCTCAACTTTTCCATCTACACCAAGTAATCTTCTCAAGATATACTTGCTCCTGATGGGGATTTAACCCTTCAGATATTGCAACCAAAGTCCATACTTTTTTGGTGTATAAGGATTCCATCTCAGATCGAAAAACATCCAGCCATTCTTACAGAGTCACACTCCTGATGGCCAGCTCGAAACTAGTTGGGATATCATCTCATGATTCAATCCTCGCTCCTACTATCATAGAGAAACCGAAGTAACTCTCAGGTGGGTGAGGAACCCTGCTAGATCGGCGGAGACGCAGAGGTTCGTTGGTTTCTACTGAATCCTTTGGTTGTACCAAATCATCTGCTGTAGTTTGCATAGCTGGAACCTTTCCAGTTTTACATAACCAACCTTGCCTCGAGCTTGTCCAGATTTTGCTTTTAGACATAGGCCGAACAACCCCAAATCTTAACTAACTTAAGAAATGGGCTCTTCCCTTTCCATATCTCATATGGAGTGGTAGGCAACTGATTTAATTCGAACCCTATTCAATAAGTATGCAACTTCTTAAGTGCATAACTCCTAAAAGGAAATAGGAATCTCAGTAGTACTCATCATAGAGCACACCTTATCATATAGGGTTTGATTGCTCCGTCCCGATATACCATCGTGCTATGGTGTATACGGAGGAATAATGCTGGGAGAGAATCGCATTCTCCTTTAGAATAGTCCAGGAATTCCATGCACAAGTATTCTCCTCCCTGATCTTATCATAGGACATAATACTTATACCCGTATTTTGGTTCTCTACTTCTCGCTTATATTCTGTGAATATCTCAAAAGGTTCGGACTCATGTTTCAACAGGAACATATGACTGAATCTTGAGAGATTATCAGAGAATATAATGAAGTATAAAGAACCTATCATCCCAAGAGTTCACTAACTCTTTCTCTGTTACCAATAAACAGAGCTTTGGTCATCTTATCTCTGTGACATGACTGGCAAGTTTCATAAGATGTAAATTCAAACTGATTTAAATAAGCATCTATATGTAACTTCAGCTAGTCGGGTCGCATTGATATGACCTAGTCTACAATACCTTAAGAAGAATTCGTTCATTTCTGAACTCTTCCTCTTATGTGTGTTCCATATACTAAGAACTGTAGTTTGATTTAGAACATCAATGCTTTTAGACAACGTGCCTGAACCGATCAACTTTTGATATAGGAAATGTTCAAAACATTATCCAACAATACAAAATTTTATCATTTCTTTACTAATAAAGAGACTGATATGATTTTGTATATCAGGTTCGGTATCTAATAACATTCGTTCAGAATCAATGTATTTGTAATACAGGGTGACAGTGACCGACAGACTTGGCTGCAACACTTGCCCCGTTTTCTGCCTCATGAAACTTATCACCCATTCTCAGTTTTTCTACCCTTTTGTAGACCTATATAACAGATTACATATCTGGCACTACTACAAATAAGGGTTGCCCCTACGGATTTATCGGTAGGGGCAACCCACTGCCCCTACGGATATATACGTAGGGGCGAAAAAAGACCCCGTAGGTGCAAAGGCCGCAGGTGCAAGTTGAGGCCCTGAACTTGCCCCTACGGACAAATTCATGCCCCTACGGATATCTCGGTAGGTGTTATAGCCCTTACGGAGTACCCCGTAGGGGTAATAAAATCATATATTTAATTTTTTTTTTGAATATATTGTATATACCTACGGATACCTCCGTAGGGGATATAAACTAGCCCCTACGGATAAGTCCGTAGGGGCTACTCCCAACACCCTGCACTGAGACCGGGGTGAAAAATATCAGGAAACTTGATATTTTGCCCCTACGAATTTATCCGTAGGGGATAAACAGTGGCCCCTACGGACATATCCATAGGGGCACCCCCAACACCCTGCACTGATATCAGGTGGGAAAATATCAGGTTTCCTGAAAGTTTGCCCCTACGGATAACTCCGTAGGGGCAACATATGTACCTACGGCTTAATCCGTAGGTACATATTCTCTGTATTTTTTTTTAAAAAATGGGCTGCTAGATTTTTTCCCGTCCTGTGCACAATACTATATACATCAATCAAATCATATATTGCAGTATTCATAATCACATCTCACGCATATATATAATATACAAAAGAAACCCAAAAACCGAATATGATATAAATACAAACCAATATCAATATCGTTTCAAAATGTAGTACAATGTGATATAAATACATGTTTCAAAAAATAAGAACCAAAAAGCTACCCTAGTTCGGTCCAGCTCCACCTCCGAATAACGTTAGAATAACGCGCGCCTGCTCCTCGGTCAATACACTCTGCAATGCTACATATAAGGGAGTCTCAGCGGCATGTGGAGCTGGCGATGTGGTATGCGCAGCCGCCGTCGAGGTAGTCGCTTGCGGAGCCGCGGCTGCGGGAGTCTGAGTGGGCGGTGGAGCTACAGGAGCTGTCTGCGGAACCGCAGCCGATGTAGTAGCTTGCGGAGCCGCAGCCGAAGGAGATGCATGTGGAGGCTCGGCCGATCTACCCTGTCGCGTCTGGACATAACGTGTGTAAGAAGCGTGTAAGAACTGTGTATTATTCGAATTCGTTTCATTATTAAGTTATTTCGAAACCCTGTTTGGATATCTAGTTTGGAAAAGCGTTGTTTATTTTAATTACATATGTATGTATGATTAATCAAACTTAAGTCTAAAACCAAATAAGCTCAAGCTACGTACTAATTATGGATATGTTGATATGTATATAATATGAAATGATATTTTACTATAAAGTAGTATACATACCAGCATCTCCTTCAACTCCTGAACGGTGGCCCTCAAGCTATCCAGTTCCTGATGGACATGCCGGTCACTGGAGACGGAGGAAGTAACCGCCGGGGTGGAGTCCAACCTCATATGGGCCCTGCTAGGGCCCAATCCCCGGCCTCTCTCCCAACCTCCGTGGTGCCCTCCGTGTGCGGCGTCCAGAACTGGGGTCAGCAGCCTCGGATCGTTCTGTCCGGTAAAATCGATCCCCGAGGCCTGGGCCTGCTCAACCACCCGCTCCTACACCCACATTAAGCAGTAAAGTATAAGTATAAAATTTAAACTTGAACCTTCCAAAACTAAAATTTCAAATTTGGGTAGAAAAAATATTAACACTTACGCAGTACTCCTGGGTAGCGACGTCGGGACATCGAAGCTCGCCCGTGGCGGGATCTGTCGAGGTGCCGTGGACGGCAAGATATGCGGACAGCACGCTCGGTGTACCACCTGACGCCACGGTCCGAGATGTCTGCAATATTAGAAAGTAACTCTTAATATTAGAAATATTAGAGAATTAACTCTTAATATTGCAGAATATTAGAGAATAACTCTTAATTTACCGATAACTCCATGGCTCGAGTAATGTTCCTCGAGCCACCTGTGTAAGTGGGGCGACCCCTCTTCGCCGACTTCCTGTTCTCCATATTCTGAGCGGCCTGTTTCTGCACAACGCATTAACATTTAGTTTTCTAATTAAGAAACACAAAGAAATAAATTATATCATAAATAATGAATTAAATTTAAAATACATACTTGTTTGCGTTCGGAGTCGAAATAAGCGCACAATAGAGGCCATGTCTCTACGTCGACTCTCGCAAACGCCGGAGTAGATAGGAGGGCCGCTCTCTCTGCCTCGGGGGTCGCTATCCACAGGGAGTAGCAGTCGGCCTTCAGCTCATTCCTGTTGTATCGGACCTTGGCCTGCATGTTCTTCATCAGGCCATTGTACAGAGCATGAAGGTCGAGCACCCTCCCCGAGTGATCAGGGTCGGCTACAGGCTGAAAATCGTAATCCAACTGAAAATACAAAAAAAAACATTGTTATTAGATTGCAAGTGTTAATAATAAATATATTGGATAGATCAAATGAAAATATATATTAATACATACCCGAGCCTGATCAAAGAAGAGGGCGAATGAGCGCTGGTGCTGCTCGCCCCACTCAACGTGAAGTGGATAGTTCTTCACGATCCGGCTCTCGTCCCCCAAATACCGGCCGAACCTCTCGGCATGAGGACCGGTATAGCGATAGTCAAGGGTAAAAAATAGGGGGAATGCTGCCTCCCCCCTAGCTCTATCAGGCCTCAGCCTATGGGACTGATTCGGGCCTCGAGTCCCCCTCTGGGGATGGAGAGGCCCTGCGTCTGCACGAAATATCAAGACAATCAATAATAAGACAAAGTTGTATTAAGAAATCAAGGTTAAACAAAAATTCAAGTGTGATATATACCTCCGGTGATTAGCGCACGAGCCTGGGCCCGAGCAGCAGCACGAGCGGGACGATAGTTCCTCCGGTGAGGAACAACCGGGGTCCCGGACCCGGACGCATCCCCTCCAACTATAAAATAAACATCGACGCTAAATCTCTATGAAGTTCATATTTATTCTATATAGCATATGTAAAATAAATAAATATTTTAAATTTATTCATACTAACCTGCAGACGATGCGGAGGGTATGGAAGCGGCAGGAGTGGCCCCTGTGGAAGGTGTGGACGCACCACCTATAATTAGACAATTAAAAATAGATTTTATAAGTAATTGCAAAAAGAATGTGTAGATCAATAATATAACGTTCTAAATCAATATGCATGAACTATAGGACATATAAACATACCCGTAGGTGCGGTGGTGTCACCACCTACAGCTAAACAATAATAAAAATTGCTAAGTAAGAGCAAAAGGAATATGTATATTTATGATATAGCATTCTAAATCAATATACATACGCTATATGATATATAAACATACCTGGAGGAGCGGGGGTGGCCTCTGTCCCAGATGTAGACGCAGGACCAACAACTAGACAATTAAAAATAGATTTTATAAGTAATTGCAAAAAGAATGTGTAGATCAATAATATAACGTTCTAAATCAATATGCATGCACTATAGGACATATAAACATACCCGCAGGTGCGGTGGTGTCACCACCTACAGCTAGACAATAATAAAAATTGCTAAGTAAGAGCAAAAGGAATGTGTATATTTATGATATAGCATTCTAAATCAATATACATACACTATATGATATATAAACATACCTGGAGGAGCGGGGGTGGCCTCTGTCCCAGATGTGGACGCAGGACCAACAACTAGACAATCAAACATTGACAATATAAGTAATTTTGACATAAACATGCATGAATATCTGTAATATTACATTGTAAATGGATATGCGTGCAGTATACCTGGAGGTGTGGCAAAATCCACACGGAAGGAGGCATCCGAAGGGGTCTCCGATCTGGGTGCAAGACCGGCCCTCTTAAGCTCCCTACGGAGCTCTCCGGGCGGCAGAACCGCTCTGCCTCTGCCTCTGCCTCTGCCGCGGCTGGAGCTCCTGCCGCCCCTCGCTGCTCCCGACATCGTCATCAAATCTAGATAAATGGTTCGTGGACGCATTAGACAATCATTAAAAGTATTGACTATATATGATCTAGAGCGTAAAATGTGAAGTAATAATATAACATTACTGATAACCTTTTTCGTTTCGTGGGCGCATCATACATATCTACTTGGATTTCATCGTCGATGTCATTTCTAACCCACGTAACTTCATGATCGGTCGAAGACAACCCGTCCTTCGAAACAGACGGTCGGAGCACTTTAAGCCTTCTCTCTTCTTCGTCCTCATCGCTGTCCTCGTATTCTGGGACATCGTAGACATCTCTAGGTTTCCATCGGCATACAACACTCCACCCCGGATGCTTCAAACACTGTGAGTAGTATACTTGGAACGCTTGGTTCGGAAAGATAAACGGATCGTCCTGACCGTAAAATCGAAGTGTGTTCACACTGGTCAATCCATATTCATCTTTCCAAGTCACAAGACTGCTTCTCCACCTGTCTGTATCGGTTCGCGGATCGTACCAAGTACAGTGGAATATATAAAAGGGTTCTGATCGTCCGGGATAGTGAATGCCGAGTATACAATTTAAGTACCCATAGTAAATCACACCGTCCGATCCTACCGTCGCAATCCCACTATTCTGAGTGATTCTAGATGTTTCTATGTCCTTAACTTCGAATTTGTATCCAAGGACACCAAATCCTTTGTAATGTGCAACCTCCATACTAGGAAATTGAGCTAAACATCTTGAATCACTCTCAAATGATGCAGACAAGTTCGGATCGTGGATCTAACAAAACAAATTTTACGATAAATACATAACGATACAAGTTTAGATTAAAACTGATAGCAATAAAATGTAATTCGAATAACTTACATGCTCTGTGACCCAATCACAAAAATTATCCTGATGGTATTTTTCCAAACGCTCTTCGTTCCAATCAGGATGCCCCTCACGTACCTCGTTAAAATGAGTTCTGTTTTCGACAAATAATTGTGACATTAATATTATGTCATTTCATACACACACAAACACAGATATAACAATTAATCCAAAAGAACTTACTCTCTAATTTGTTCAAGACATACGCAATTAAGCAAGATAAACCGGTATATCTTGTTGATAAACATAGTGTCTACCCTCTTATACTCGGCTTTACCATATGGCCCGTCTTGAATTCTTCGTGGTCGGTTAAGCCTTGTCTCAATGTTCTCGTCCAGATAGCGGGAACAAAATGTGGTTGCTTCATCAAGAAGATAACCTTGCATGATAGAACCCTCTGGTCGATTTTTATTGCGTATATACTTCTTAAGAGTGTAAAGGTACCTAATGAGAATATGTTGAATAAATAAACACGGGCATACATGACAAAAATAAATTTATAAATTGCGCGAAACGAAAAATTACACGTACCTCTCGACGGGATACATCCATCGATATTGTACCGGTCCGGCTAACTTCGCCTCAGTTGCAAGATGAACCGTCAAGTGTATTATGATATCGAAGAATGACGGTGGGAAAATACGCTCAAACTTGCAAAGTATCAACGCAATAGAATTTTCTAGTTTATCCAGCGTCGCAACCTCCAGCGTTTTAGCACACAACTCCCTGAAAAAACAACATAGGTCGTTGATTACTAGACCAACCGAGTCGGGGAGAGAAGTCCTGAGGGCTAATGGAAGAAGGTGCTCCACGATAACATGGTGGTCATGACTTTTCAGCCCATCGATCTTGCCCTTCACAATTTTTATTTTCTTGCTGAATGATCCTGAGAAACCTGTGGGGACTTTCAAATCATGCAACACCTGCAAGAATCTTTTCTTCTCCGGTTGTGACATATGATAAGCGGCATTGGGAAGTACAAACTTGCCCGGTTTACCCGCTACCGGTTTAGGGTGCAGTTCACTTCTTATTCCCCACTCTTGTAGATCCATCCGGGCATTCATGTTGTCTTTCGATTTACCGTCTTTACACAGAAGCAAGTTAAGTATGTGCTCTGATACTCCCTTCTCTATATGCATGACGTCCAGACAATGACGCACTGAATTTGTACACCAGTACGGAAGCTCGAAGAAAATTCTTAACTTGTTCCAATATTGTGGTTTGACCTGTCTCGTCGGATCCATCCCGAAGGTCACGTTATTGTAACCATCCCATTTAGCAGTCACGTCCTCTCCGGACAATGGGGATGGAGGCCCAAGAAGCTCCTGATGACCATCAAAGTGAACCGTGTCTAACCTATAGGGGTGGTCTGGAGGCAGAAAACGTCGATGGCCGCAATAACAAACCTTCCTGCTAAAATTCAAAAATTTTGATGTTGTGTGTTCATGGCAATGAGGACATGCTTTGTGACCATGTACGGACCAACCTGAAAGCATTCCATACGCAGGAAAGTCATTAATTGTCCACATTAAAGCCGCACGCAGTATGAAGGTTGTATTTGTGTTTGAATCATATGTCTCTACACCATCAATGAACAAAGTTTCCAGCTCCTCAATCAGAGGTCGGAGATAGACGTCGATATTGTTCCCCGGTGAGTTTGGTCCGTCGATAAGAAGAGGCATCATAAAGTATGATTGGTCCATAGCCAACCAAGGCGACAGATTATAAATTATCATTACAACGGGCCATGTACTGTGACTTCTAGCCATATAGTTGAATGGGCAGAAGCCATCGGCAGCCAGTCCGAGCCGGACATTGCAAGGATCGCTACTGAATATTGCGTGCCTCCTATCGAAATCCTTCCATGCCGGTGAATCTCTTGGATGGCTCATTTTACCATTTTCGCTTGGAGGAGCACGGTGATGCCAAATCATTGCCTCGGCTGTTTTCTTGCACCTGAATAGCCTCTGTAGCCTCTGTGTTATGGGAAAATATCGTGCTATCTTCACAGGTATATCAGGCTTCTTATCAGAATCTTTCGGCTTATACCTGGCCTCTCCGCATGTTGGACACTCTTTCAAATCTGAATTCTCTTTCCGGTACAACACGCAATTTTTAGGACATGCTTGAATCTTCTAGCACTTTAGACCCAAATCAGACATCATTTTCTGGGCTTCGTACCAGCTTTCGGGCACATTATTTCCCGGAGGCATAGAATCTTTCAAGAACGAAAGAAGCATTGTGAATGACTTGTTGCTCCATCCATTTAGGCACTTAATTTGGAAAAGTTGGACGAACCATGAGAGGGTGGAATACTTCGCATTCTCATAAATTGGTTTCCTAGCATCATTCATGAAATTTTCATATTTATCCGCACGCGGTCCTTGACCGGAAGGAATGTCATCTTCGGTACGAATAGATTCACCTAGGGCAGCCTCTACCATATCCTCCATTTCTTCTGATGGAAATAAATTTCCGTATCCTGCCGTATTACCGAATTCTTCTTCTTCTCCTGCCGCATTATCGTGTTCTCCTTCTTCTACCGCAGTACTGCATTCTTCTCCTTCCCCGTGATATTTCCAAGTTGAATAAAGTCTAGTAAACCCATGTTTTACAATATGAAGCTCTGCCAATTCTACCTTCTGCCAGTACTTATTGCCACATCTATCGCACGGACAGAGAATCTTCTCTATTATGATCTTATTATGTGCTCGTGCAAATTCAAGGAAAGCAGCAACTCCTGCGACAAACTTAGGTTGCATACGTTGTTTCCAATCCACATACATCCAGTCCTTAACTCTGACGTACTCATGGGCCATGTTAGACTGAATAACATATAAATTGTAGGTTATGCTGACTATATTGAGAAATATAAGAACGGGATAGTTACTGACAAAGGAGAAAATCCATGTATATGCTTTGTGTGTGCGTTTGTCGTTGAAAAGAATAAATTATCGCACGTTATGTTGACCGATAGACGGGGACTAAGTGGCGCTTTTAGTTTCATATATGGGTATCGATGGGAATATGAAGGTTTCATATTATCATATATTGGTTTTAACCCGAACATCTCGAATCGCTCTCTGATTATGCGTTTGTATGTATGTGTTCCGGCTGTCGGGGGTAGGCTTCTATCCCATTAAGAATGTATAGAGCGAACGCCCATCACTTGTGCTTTCAACCGTTTCGAGTAAATTTCGGCAGCACCTCCCCGCTGTTCTCCGAGTACACTGTAATAGAATAGATAATCATTTCAAAGCTGTGAAACAACGTTGAAATGAACATCTAATCTATCTTTGTACACGGAGAACCAGCGGAAAGATACCGACGAAATATCTCGAAACGATGAAAACACAAGTGAATGAAGGCGTTTGCTTTATACATTCTTAACTTGTCCACACGGGACAAATCTATGGGTTACCATACGATTGAATTTTCTCGTCGCGTAGACTATACGACGGTTATCAGTATCGAGCTATACTGTCCGATATTTAACAACCTTCGTATAGTTCTAGGTCACGACGAGCATCGCACGTATGTTAACCGATAGACGGGGACTAAGTGGCGCTTTTAGTTTCATATATGGTTATCGATGGGAATATGAAGGTTTCATATTATCATCGAGTATCATATATTGGTTTTAACCCGAACATCTCGAATCGCTCTCTAATTATGCGTTTGTATGTATGTGTTCCGGCTGTCGGGGGTAGGCTTCTATCCCATTAAGAATGTATAGAGCGAACGCCCATCACTTGTGCTTTCAACCGTTTCGAGTAAATTTCGGCAGCACCTCCCCGCTGTTCTCCGAGTACACTGTAATAGAATAGATAATCATTTCAAAGCTGTGAAACAACGTTGAAATGAACATCTAATCTATCTTTGTACACGGAGAACCAGCAGAAAGGTACCGACGAAATATCTCGAAACGGATGAAAACGCAAGTGAATGAAGGCGTTTGCTTTATACATTCTTAACTTGTCCACACGGGACAAATCTATGGGTTACCATACGATTGAATTTTCTCGTCGCGTAGACTATACGACGGTTGTTAGTATCGAGCTATACTGTCCGATATTTAACAACCTTCGTATAGTTCTAGGTCACGACGAGCATCGCACGTATGTTAACCGATAGACGGGGACTAAGTGGCGCTTTTAGTTTCATATACGGGTATCGATGGGAATATGAAGGTTTCATATCATCATCGAGTATCATATATTGGTTTTAACCCGAATATCTCGAGTCGCTCTCTAATTATGCGTTTGTTGTGCATTCGTGTTGTATGTGTAACATGATTTTAAACCATTGAGATCAAGATTGATAGAACTGATCATCCTACATTGCAATAGCATTCATCAACCAAAAACTATTATTGCAATGGTATACATCTATAACAATCAACAATTAAAACTATAAATATAGGATACTGATATCATAAAGCGTTATAAGACACCTCATCTGCCACGTGTCGTGATCATGGAAATCGCTAATATTGAGTTATGAGACACCTCATCTGCCATGTGTCATGGTTACATATTAGTTAGGGACACGGCTATTTGTGTGCGGCTGCACGCTTGTGCAAAGATTTGTAATGTTAAAAAAATGTGATTTTTTTTATACATTGGAAAGAATGAATAGGAATTGATCTTTACATTGTTAACCTCTTTTAGTTTTTCTTTAGGAGCGGTCTCTCATATCTTAGTTGAAATATTTTCTATGTTTGTTATGGTCTTACTCTCACATAAACTATCAATATCATGCCACAAGAGAGTGAAAGAAATAGCATGCATGGTGTGTTCAATGTATGATAAACAAGTACACTTCTAATAGTTTTTAAATTTGAGAAGTCCAGAGTGTATGGAAGGAGTTGAATAACAGAAGCATAAGGGGCACAACATTTTTTTCTTAAATTCTGGATACATTCTAAAATCTTCAACAGCAATTGGAGTGTATTTCGCTGTGAGAGACTCTTCAAAGAAATGGAGGAAGAAGCACTAAAGAAAAAAGAGAGAAAAATAAGAATATAAAGTTGAAACTAAACTTGAGCTATCCGCTGAAATCATAAAGCATAGGAAAGTTGATTGAGTCTTGATCTATTGCTCTTTCTTTGCATTATCTCGTATGTCCATTTATAGATTTTAATGCCACATGAGATGTATAATCTGTCAGCTCCCTATGGTTGTATTAATGTCAGCTCTTACACAATATGGGTATCTGCCTTACCATTAAGACAACTATGGAATATGTTAATTTAAAATGTAAGGCTAGCTATCTATGTATTCTGAGGGACTGCTTGCATAGAACTTAGCTTGATCCTCTCAATTATTACACATAAATATGCTGACATGCCTCGCATAACCCTAACCCCAGCCCCACAGTAACCCTAACCCCAGCCCCAACCCTAACCCCAGCCCACCGTAACCCTACCCCAGCCCCACAGTAACCCTAACCCCAGCCCCACCGTAACCCTAACCCCAGCCCCACCCCAGCAGCAGCCGAACCCCAACCCTAACCCTACCCCGACCCCGACCCCGACCCTGACCGCCACCGCGCCCCTGCCCAAACCCAACTCTCGCGCGCGCAACCCAGACCCAGCCATGAATAATCCAAAAATGCTTTAATTTACCTCGAGATTTATACCTGAACGGGTGCGCTGGTGGGCTGGAGCGACGACGGTGGCGAATTGGCAAAGAAACCGGCGGTGGCGACGACGGTGGCGACGAAACCGGCGGTGGCGACGACGGTGGCGACGAAATCGGCGGTGGCAACGACGGTGGCGACTCTGCCCAACGACGGTGGCGACGCGACGGTGGCGATTTGGGGTTTTTCGCGCGCGTTTGAGGGAGAGAGAGAAAATGAGCATAGGCTTTTCGATCTGGCTTTATTTTAAAACGATATTTACTTGCCCCTACGGATATACCCGTAGGTCCTTTGTTTGCGGCTCCGTAGGGGCAAACACCAAATTAAGAATTAATATTTTTATTCTTGGACGTCTGTGCCCGTAGGGGCAATCTTTTAGCCCTACGGATTAATCCGTAGGGCCAAGTTAAATATGCCCCTACGGATATTTCCATCCGTAGGGGCAACCTCCTATTTTACTAGTGTGGGATCCTGATCCGGTATCATATACCCAGGATACGGAGGATACTGAGAAACAGTTCTTTGTAATGAACACACCCGAAGATGATGCATCAACATGCACTCTCTTCATTTGGGCGGCACGGGAATTCTGGTAATCCCCAATTTCCTGCTCTGTCTTATAACAATTATAAGTTGGAGCGGGACCAACGTTCCCCAGCTCAGTATAACAAGCGGGTTCAGTCAATACATCCGTATTATTATCTTGATTAAGGCGTGACATGGTCGCTACCAGGAGAGAGAGAGAAGAAAACACTTAGCGTGCGCCCTTGCAAGAATAGATTGGTTATTATTTTATCTAATCAGGATGGCTCCCACTGTTTTTTATCAAATCTTCCTTCAAACCCTAAAAGGAAAGACTAGCCGGGATTAATTACACGCTACAAGTTCGCCAATCTTTCAGCCAGGCCAGTGTCGATACTTTGAGGGAGGTCCCCCGTGCTTTCGCACGAACCTAATTAATGTAAACCTCGTTTTCCCAGAGGCGTAACCTCGTTAACACCTTTCTAGACACCTACTTGATCGGCTAATTGTAATGTGTAAAACTCTCCCAGGAGTAACAATTACTCGCAGTGGGTATCGGGATCCAACTATCTCATAGAAGGTATGCAATCTCATTGCAAATTTCAACACTTGAAATTCCCGATAATATTTTGCCCCATACGATCTATGACCTTGACTGAGTCAACAAACCATAGACCGCAAGTAAAGTTCAACCCGTCATTTCTCGATTGAATTAAACCCACCCGTACGACCCTTGACTGAGTCAACAAGGCCGCACGACTACCCTAATCCAATCGCATCATATGCTTTGCAGATAAGCACTAATCAGCTACCGCACACTACGCCTTGACTGAGTCAACAAACGCAGCACGAATACTAACTATTACCTATCTGAAATGACGGAGGGCTACGACAGGTTTTTAAGAAAACCTTTTGCGTAATGAACTTTATATCGTTGTAGAATCAAATGATTTTAAAAATGGAGTGTTTTTTAGGCTTTTCTAGTTTTGCTAAAGGGGTCACTCCCGGTGAAGGGATCGTCGGCCCTTTCCTCGTCGAATGAGGTGCGGGATATATCATATATATCACTGTGCAAAGCAAGAACTATAGAAGCAATCAAAAGACAAACCGAGTGTGTAACATCTGCCAGTTATTGCTAAAAGAGTCACTCCCGGTGAAGGGATCTCGGTCCTTTCCTTATCGAATAAGGTGCAGGATATATCATATATACCGCTGTGCAAAGCAAGAACTGTAGCTACCTGTTTTATTTTTAAAATTCGATTCTACAACATCTTAGGTTTCTTTTATTTCATTAATCTCATTAATGAAGTCCCATCATTTAAATACCTAAACATCACAGATAAATACGACGTACACTTATGCCATCCGCATTCGCCTTGATGTCCCCTCGTGCACCGTTAGGTTAGGTAACTAACGGCAGAGCGGGGCAGGGCTAGCGCGGGTGTAAAACATAAGTAACGTCTATATAATATATCATATATATTATATACAGTATCCATCACAGAACATATCACATGATCACATCACAGATATCGCAGCAGAAGAATCATATGAAATATTGGATATACTAGGACGTCCGTGTTTTCAATACGAGCCAGTATAAAACACGGATTCCACGGTCGCGATGAATAGCAAAACCCACACCCCTAGACCCCTACGAGAGCGGCAAGCAACCCTACCAATTCTAGAGTTAGGAGACCCGGCCTCGACTCCTCGAGTTGGTCTCCCACTGGACTCCAGAACCCGGTTATTTGTGCCCTCCTCCTTGGGTCTATCCTAGTGCGGAAAAGTAAATAATATACAAATGGTGACAACTTCCGCAACCTGGAAGTGCCCCAATAAAAGAATATTACATAGAAGTTTTTACATGAATGAAAATGAAAAACACTCATCTCACATAAAAACCCCTGGCTATTCAAACACGACGATCCAATATAACATATCCAGCAACACATAACATCACATATCATCAACGTAAGTAAATGTGCGCATCCCAATTGTCGTTGGCATACAGCAACGAAACCGGCGATATCACATATTACACTTACGGTCACAGAAAAGAAAGTGTAAAACTACAACAGTTGGAATCCGCAACCCCTTTAGACATCGCATGCCTAATCATATGAAATACTTAGACATCGCATGCCTAACAATTATAAACTCCGCATTTTAGTCTCTTTATCGAAAACACTTTTCAATATCAAGTCGGGCAATTCAACAAGATTCCCGGCATCCTGATCGAATGCTCGTCGCAAACTTTAGTAGGCGGCTGCACCCCCGATACCGTCGACGAAGTGCACCAAGGCGGAACACCGCTACCGCGAGCACCCGAACGGATGCTTTCAGGGACGGGGTTCTCCTACAATCACTTGGTCGGGGCTATGGGGTGAGGCTGTTTATTAAGTTTATCCGGCGAGTATCCGCGTACGCTACGTGATTGCGACGGACTTTTGATCACATCAAAATTCCGTGGCAACCGATCAAGTGAGACTAAAGTGCTATGTTTATAACATTCATATCAGTTATCTCATAACTACTTGTGGATTCCAAGTATTGTATCCCATTCCGGATAAATAGAAAATGTTAAACTTTCCGATCGAACAGGCAAACACCCAAGTTTTCCCGAAACAGCTCAACACATGAAACAAGTTTAAAAACATCCAGTTCATGCCTCAGTACCAACGGTCCAGCCGTAGAAGGGTCAAGCCAACGCCTCACATGTGGCATGCCGTACTGCCCCAAACCCGAAGGTTCAAAGGGCAGTTCAAGACGGTCACATAATCGAGTTAAGGTTTGTTGTCTTCTAGAGGGACCATCGCGTTACTTGCACTACTTAGAACGTCGTTAAACTACGGAAAGATCCAACACTTAGAAATTTCCCGACAGGGAAAAAAGTGGGTATTTTTATCCGGTCGAACTTTTTAGCATATTCAAAAAATATCCGGAAAACACATAGACAAGATTAATAAATCCGATCGAATCTACGAAGACCCAATACAACCCCAGAAAATTCAACTCTTGAATAAATATTAAAAATTCCCAGAAAAACCAGAACTGTGAAGTAAGAATTACTGTATAAAACTATTTGAACAATGAGACAATTTGGCCGCGGAACCGCCGCAATAGCCATGCTATTGCCGCGGTTCCGCCGCACTATAGTTGAATTAGACACTCGAATTTTACAGTAACTCTTATAAATTCCTGCAGATTTTTCTGCATATTTTTAATTCTAAAAAATCCCCGTTTTTGAAAAAAGTCCAGAGAGCAAATTGGATTTAGGGTTTCGGTTCGATCGGACTTCAAACGTCGTATACACTTCGCCTAAGGCTCTAGCTAGGCTCTGATACCACTGTAGGGCTCCTAGGCACACTATTGAGGTCTCACAAGGTATCAACCATGCCAATTTCAAATTTTACGGTGCCGAGAAACCCTAGACTAGATCGTTAACTAGAATTTTAGGCGAAACAAGAAGCTAGTTAACAACTTAACTAAAAGAACGGAAATACAACCTTTGTAGATCCGGTCCTCCACCTCCATAGCTCTGCAATGAAGTCTCCTCGCTGTCCAAATCGAATCCCGGGCTCTAGCGTCGGCTTCATCGGAAAAATGGACGGGCTAGGTCATCGACTACGATGCCGAAGATGATCTACGTCGAGGCATCACAAGATCAAGCTCCAACTTCACCAAGCCATGAAAACTTGTCAAGGAAACACCCTATACTACTTGGCAAGAGGTAGAGGATGAATAAATAGGAAGTGGGTTCACTTTAGAATTGGATTTCTCACTCTTTTCATCAAATCACCATTGATGAAAGCTAGGTTTTCTTCTTGAAGAAGAACAAGAAGAAGATGATAGAATATTATGATAAGTTCAAATAAAATACAAAAGAAAATGAATACTTATCATAATATGAACCATGGTTAGGTGTAGAGAATTGACTAAGGTTAGATGAATGGTTAGGGTTAAGCATGAAGACAAAATGGTCACTTTGGTCAAAGCTTCAACTAGAAAACAAATCAAGCCACCATTTTCTTTTCATTTGCCAAAAAGAAATAAATAAATAAATCAACAAATAGATAAATGAATAAGTAAATGAAATGAAACCCTAACCATGGTTTAATTCTTTACACAAACCCAAGTGAGCATGTATCATCAAATATGATACAAACAAGTGCACAAAAGTATATCACATATACAACTTGTGAACTTCAAGTGAGAAAATCCATTTAAAGTGAACCAATACTAGTTAATGCAAAGTAATATATCAAATATATAATTATACATTAAATCATTAAATCAACACTTGATTTAACGATCCGGTCATGTCGCACATAACCGACTAGTATTCAATGTATCGGCTTATCGAATCATTCCTTGATTCGATAGCTAGGTTATATCGCATACAACCAATCGATACATTCATCGCGAGAATGGAATACGGTATCACATACACGCATTATTCTCGGTCCCGCACATATCTCATATGCGCCCCTATTTCGTTTCGCTTGAGCCAGGAAACCTCTGTGTAGGACTCTAAAGACTCGTCAATACGCCGGCAGCAGATGATGATCATATCAAACATCCACAAGCCGCAAGCGGTCTGCTAAACGTAACGGCCACCCGGGTACTGAGCGATCAGAAGATCGACGAGCAAGCCCGCTCACACTCCTGTGAATCCAACCAGTAACACTTACCGTACAGTCCGGTCTCGTCGTCTGATATGTCGCATATCTCGCCTAGGGGTGGTAAACGTCAGACCCCAATAGCTCGATAAGTCGTGTCGATATGAGGTCTATAACAATTCGAGAAACTACTGGTAACACTTACCAGTATATCTCAGCAACCCTGGCCAGGGATTTCCGGTTATAACCAATCGAACACAGCGCAACATCAACTCCCTATACCGGGAGAGACGAATCCCCTCCTATCGCTCATTGCCTCCATGTGACTCGGGACTGTACCCAAAAACCACCGTTTTGCACGCCCTCTTGGACGTGGTAAGGTGGAAATCAAAGCACAGTGGGAATCACACAAGACTCTATGACGATCTCGGGTCAACAGACTACTCTGTACCAGTGTCACCAGAGAACTGCTATCTGACGTAAGGTATAATACCATCTGGGAGTTCTCGGCGAGTCCGTCCAGTGTACCCAGTCTCTACTGAGCACCCGTATATCATCTCTGATGTCAAACACCAATGGATATGGGATCATCCATCGCCCATCTGTATGGGTCGAGAAAGTATACGCTAGTCTACTCTGGTATATCGATGCCCCATCTCGATACACCCACGACTAAGGACTTTCAAGGATGTACTTATGGACTACCATGTCCCCACTAGTATGATCCGCATCATAGTCCAGGTAGTCAAGTACACATCCTAAGGGCTTTACCAACATGTAACAGAGAGACAATTAGTATACACGTTAAGGTAAAGAGTCACCAGATAGCATACTATCATGTCGAGCAAGAAAATCCTCCCTATATATGTCCAAGCATCCACTACAATATACATCCTATGTATAGTAATGGCATCTAGGGCATACATATAACTAACACATACAACAAGAATACACAACAAATACATAATTAGAGAGTGATTCGAGATATTCAAGTTAAAACCAATATATGATACTCAATGATAATATGAAACCTTCATATTCTCATCGATACTCATATATGAAAGTAGAAGCGCCATTTAGTCCCCATCTATCGATTAACATACGTGCGATGTTCGTCGTGACATAGAACTATACGAAAGTTGTTAAATATTGGACGATATAGCTCGATACTAACAACCGTCGTATAGTCTACGCGACGAGAAAATTCAATCGTATGGTAACCGATAGATTTGTCCCGTGTGGACAAGTTAAGAATGTATAAAGCAAACACCTTAATTCACTTATGTTTTCATCCGTTTCGAGATATTTCGTCGGTACCTTTCCGCTGGTTCTCCGTGTACAAAGATAGATTAGATGTTCATTTCAACGTTGTTTCACAGCTTTAAAATGATTATCTATTCTATTACAGTGTACTCGGAGAACAGCGGGGAGGTGCTACCGAAATTTACTCGAAACGGTTGAAAACACAAGTGATGGGTGTTCGCTCTATACATTCTTAATGGGATAGAAGCCTTATCCCCGACAGCCGGAACACACACATACAACAAGAATACACAACAAATACATAATTAGAGAGTGATTCGAGATGTTCAAGTTAAAACCAATATATGATACTCAATGATAATATGAAACATTCATATTCTCATCGATACTCATATATGAAACTAGAAGCACCACTTAGTCCCCGTCTATCGATTAACATACGTGCGATGTTCGTCGTGACATAGAACTATACGAAAGTTGTTAAATATCGGACGATATAGCTCGATACTAACAACCGTCGTATAGTCTACGCGACGAGAAAATTCAATCGTATGGTAACCGATAGATTTGTCCCGTGTGGACAAGTTAAGAATGTATAAAGCAAACACCTTCATTCACTTGTGTTTTCATCCGTTTCGAAATATTTCGTCGGTACCTTTCCGCTGGTTCTCCATATACAAAGATAGATTAGATGTTCATTTCAACGTTGTTTCACAGCTTTGAAATGATTATCTATTCTATTACAGTGTACTCGGAGAACAGCGGTGAGGTGCTACCGAAATTTACTCGAAACGGTTGAAAGCACAAGTGATGGGTGTTCGCTCTATACATTCTTAATAGGATAAGCCTTACCCCCGACAGCCAGAACACACACATACAACAAGATTACACAACAAACGCATAATTAGAGAGTGATTCGAGATGTTCAAGTTAAAACCAATATATGATACTCGATGATAATATGAAATCTTCATATTCTCATCGATACTCATATATGAAACTAAAAGCGCCGCTTAGTCCCCGTCTATCGGTTAACATACGTTCGATAATTTATTCTTTTCAATGACAAACGCACACACAAAGCATACACACGGATTTTCTCCTTTGTCAGTAACTATCCCGTTCTTATATTTCTTAATATAGTCACCATAACCTACAATTTATATGTTATACAGTCTAACATGGCCCATGAGTACGTCAGAGTTAAGGACTGGATGTATGTGGATTGGCAACAACGTATGCAACCTAAGATTGTCGCAGGAGTTGCTACTTTCATTGAATTTGCACGCACACATAATAAGATTATAATAGAGAAGATTCTCTGTCCATGCGATAGATGTGGCAATAAGTACTGGCAGAAGGTAGAATTGGCAGAGCTTCATATTGTAAAATATGGGTTTACTAGATTTTATACAACTTGGAAATATCACGGGGTAGGAGAAGAATGCAGTAATGCTGCAGAAGAAGAAGGAGAACACGATAATGCGGGAGGAGAAGAAGAAGAATTCGGTAATGCGGCAGAAGGAGAAGACGGTAATTTATTTCTATCAGAAGAAATGGAGGATATGGTAGAGCCTGCCCTAGGTGAATCTATTCGTACCGAAGATGACATTCCTTCCGGTCAAGGACCGCGTGCGGATAAATATGAAAATTTCATGAATGATGCTAGAAAACCAATTTATGAGAATACGAAGTATTCCACCCTCTCATGGTTCGTCCAACTTTTCCAAATTAAGTGCCTAAATAGATGGAGCAACAAGTCATTCACAATGCTTCTTTCGTTCTTGAAAGATTTTATGCCCTCAGGAAATAACGTGCCCGACAGCTGGTACGGAGCCCAAAAGATGATGTCTGATTTGGGTCTAAAGTGCGAGAAGATTCAAGCATGTCCTAAAAATTGCGTGTTGTACCGGAAAGAGAATTCAGATTTGAAAGAGTGTCCAACATGCGGAGAGGCCAGGTATAAGCCGAAAGATTCTGATAAGAAGCCTGATATACCTGTCAAGATAGCACGATACTTTCCCATAACACAGAGGCTACAGAGGCTATTCAGGTGCAAGAAAACAGCTGAGGCAATGATTTGGCATCACCGTGCTCCTCCAAGTGAAGATGGAAAAATGAGCCATCCAAGAGATTCACCGGCATGGAAGGATTTCGATAGGAGGCACGCAATATTCAGTAGCGATCCTCGCAATGTCCGGCTCGGACTGGCTACTGATGGCTTCTGCCTATTCAACTATATGGCTGGAAGTCACAGCACATGGCCCGTTGTAATGATAATTTATAATCTGTCGCCTTGGTTGGCTATGGACCAATCATACTTTATGATGCATCTTCTTATTGACGGACCAAACTCACCGTGGAACAATATCGACGTCTATCTCCGACCTCTGATCGAGGAGTTGAAATCTTTGTTCATTGATGGTGTAGAGACATATGATGCAAACACAAATACAACCTTCATACTGCGTGCGGCTTTAATGTGGACAATTAATGACTTTCCTGCATATGGAATGCTATCAGGTTGGTCCGTACATGGTCACAAAGCATGTCCCCATTGCCATGAACACACTGTTAGTTATATGTATGCCCTAGAGGCCATTACTGTACATTGGATGTATATTGTAGTGGATGCTGGGACATATATAGGTAGGACTTTCTTGCTCGACATAATAGTACGCTATCTGGTTGCTCTTTATCTTAGCATGTATACTTTCTGTCTCTCTGTTATATGTTGATAAAGCCCTTAGAATTTGTACTCGACTTCCAGGACTATGATGCAGATCATACTAGTGGGGCCTGGGTAGTCCATGAGTACATCCTTCAATGTTCCAAGTCGTGGGAATATCGAGACGGGGCATCGATATTCCAGAGTAGACTAGCGTATATCTTCTCGACCCATGTGATGGGCAATGGATGATCCCATATCCATTGGTGTTTGACATCAGAGATGGTATGCGGGTGCTCAGTGGAGACTGGGTACACTGAACGGACTCGCCGAGAACTCCCAGATGGTATTATACCTCACGTCAGATGGCAGTTCTCAGGTGACACTGGTACAGCTTAGTCTGTTGACCCAAGATCGTCATAGAGTCTTGTGTGTCTCCCACTGTGCTTTGATTTCCACCATACCATGACTCTACTGAGTTGTGCAAACAGGTGGTTTTTAGGTACAGTCCCAATTCACATGGAGGCAATGAGCGATAGGAGGGGATTCGTCTCTCCCGGTATTGGGGGTTGATGTTGCTCTATGCTCGACTAGCCATAACTGGAAATCCCTGGCCAGGGTTGCAGTGATTTACTGATAAGAGTTATCAGTAGTTTCACGCTTGTTATGGACCTTACATTGGCATGTCTTATCAAGCTATTGGGGTCTGACGTTTACCACCCCTGGGCGAGATATGCGACATATCAGACGAACAGACCAGACTGTACAGTAAGTGTTGCTGGTTGGATTCACAGGAGTGTGAGCGGGCTTGCTCGTTGATCTTCTGATCGCTCAATACCCGGGTGGCCGTTACGTTTAGCAGACCGCTTGCGGCTTATGGGTGTTTGATATGATCATCACCTGCTGCCGGCGTATTGACGAGTCTTTAGAGTCCTACACAGAGGTTTCCTGGCTCAAGCGAAACGAAATAGGAGCGCATATGAGATATGTGCGGGACTGAGAATAATACCAGTATGTGATACTAAATTCTATTCTCGCGATTTGTATCATCGGACGGTTATATAAGATATAGCTGGGTTGCCGAATCAAGTGTTGATTCGATACATTGATACACACTTGATATTAGTTGGTTATATGCAGTATGACCGGATCATTAAATCAAGTGTTGATTTAATGATTTAATGTATAATTATATATTTGATATATTACTTTACATTAACTAGTATTGGTTCACTTAAGATTATTTTCTCACTTGATTGTGCACATTGTATATATGATATATGTTTGTGCACTAGTTTGTATCATATTTGATGATACATGCAAACTTGGGTGTATGTTTACTTTAAACCGTGTTTAGGTTAATGGTTAGGATTTTAACTTAATTATTTATTTTATTCATTTATTTTTGGCAAAAATAAAATGGTGGCTAACTTTGTTTTATTCTTGAAGCTTCATGAAGCTTTGAAAGTCTTAACCATTTTGTTTTTTCCTTAACCTGACCATTACACCTAAACCTTAGTTTATTCTCTACATGTGTTAACTTCACCCATGGTTGCATTATGATATGTATCACTTGATTTATTATTTTCAAGATAATTCATTTTCTTTCTTCTTCATCATCTTCTTCTTCAAGTGAAGAAACCATTCTTGAAAATTTCCGAGTGATGAAATCAAGTGAGAAATCCAATTCTAAAGTGAACCCACTTCCTATTTCTTCATCCTCTACCACTTGTCATGTAGTAGAGTGTGTTATCTTCACAAGTTTCATGACCTAGTGAAGATAGAGCTTGAGTTTGAGTCGTCTCGACGTAGATCATCTTCGGCATCGAAGTCAACGACCTAGCCCGCCCATTTCTCCGATGAAACCGACGCTAGAGTCCGGGATTTCGATGATCGCAGCGGAGGGACGTCAACACGGAGCTAGAGAAGTGGAGGACCGGATCTACAAAGGTTGTAGTCTCTTTCACTTAATAGTTAAGTTGTTAACTTGTTGTATTTTCGCCTTTACCTCTAATTAACGATCTATATTAGGATTTCTCGGCACCGAAAAATTTGATTTTGGCATAGTTGATCAGTTGTAGAACCTCATGGGTGTGCCTAAGAACCCTACAGTGGTATCAGAGCCTAGCTAGAGCTTTAGGCGAAGTGTAGACGATGTTAGAAGTCCGATCGAACCCGAAACCCTAATTGAAAACCCTTCTCTGTACAATTTTTCAAAACTGTGATATTTCCTAATTAAAAATATGCAGAAAAATAAGCAGGGTTTTCTAAGAATTACTGTGCAGCATGTGACCCTAAGTCGATCAAAGCGCCGTGGAACCGCGGCCCCACCATGGCTTGTACGGCGGTTCCGCGGCCATACTGAAGCTTTCTTTAGTCACGGTTTGCACAGTAATACCCGTTTGTAATACCTGTGTTTTCTGGGTGTTTTTAATATATACTCAACAGTTGAGTTTTTTGGGTTGTATTGGGGACTCGGTGTTTCGATCGGGAAGTCTAATTTCGTCTATGTGTTCTTCCGGGTAATTTTAGAACATGTTGAATAGTTCGACCGGATATAAAATACCCAATTTTTCCCCTGCCGGGAAATTTCCAAATGTTGGATTTTTCCGTGGTTTAAGGACGTTCTAAGTAGTGCAAGTAACGCGATGGTCCCTCTAGAGGACAACAAACCTTAACTCGATTATATGACCGTCTTGAACTGCCCTTTGAACCTTAGGGTTTGGGGCAGTACGGCATGCCACATGTGAGGCGTTGGCTTGACCCTTCTACGGCTGGACCGTTGGTACTGAGGCATGAAGTGAATGTTTTTAAACTTATTTCATGTGTTGAGCTGTTTCGGGAAAACTTAGGTGTTTGATTGTTCGATCGGAAAGTTTAACATTTTCTATTTATCTGGAATGTGATACAATATTTGGAATCCACAAGTAGTTATGAGATAACTGATTTGGATGTTATAAATCTAGCACTTTAGTCTCACTTGATCGGTTACCACGGAATTTTGATGTGATCAAAAGTCCGTCGCAATCACGTTGCGTACGCAGATACTCGCCGGTAAACTTAATAGACAGCCACACCCCAAAGCCCCGACCAAGTGACTGTAGGAGAACCTCACCGCCGAAAGCATCCGTTCGGGTGCTCGCGGTAGCGGTGTTCCGCCTTAGTGCACTTCGTCGACGGTATCGGGGGTGCAGCCGTCTACTAAAGTTTGCGACGAGCATTCGTACCGGGTGTCGGGAATTTTGTTGAATTGCCCGACTCGATATTGAAAAGAGTTTTCGATAATGAGACTAAAATGCGGGGTTTGTAATAGTTAGGCATGCGATATCTGAGGAATTCATTTGGTTAGGCATGCGATGTCTAAAGAGGTTGCGGATTCCAACTGTTGTAGTTTTACACTTTTTTTCTGTGACCGTAAGTGTAATATGTAGTTGTATCACCGGTTTTCGTTGCTATACGTCGACGACAATCGGTGTATGCATACTTACTTACATTGATGACATGTGATGTTATGTGTTGCTGGATAGGTTATACTGGATCGTCGTGTTTGAATAGCCGGGGGGTTTTTATGTGAGATGAGTGTTTTTCATTTTCATTCATGTAAAAACTTGTATGTAATATTCTTTTATTGGGGCACTTCCAGGTTGCGGAAGATGTCACCATTGATGTTTTCCGCATTAGGATAGACCCAAGGAGGGGAGCACAAGTAACCGGGTTCTAGGGTCCAATGGGAGACCATCTCGAGGAGTCGAGTCCGGGTCTCCTAACCCTAGAATTGGTAGGGTTACTTGCCGCTCTCGTAGGGGTCTAGTGGTTTGGGATTGGCTATTCATCACGACCGTGGAATCCGTGTTTTATTCAGGCTCAAAATAAAACACGGACGTCCTAGTATATCCAATATTTCATATGATATTTTCTGCCGCGTTATCTGTGATGTGATCATGTGATATGTTCAGATAGATATTGTATATAGTATATATGATATATTATATAGACGTTGCTTATGTTTTACACCCGCGCTAGCCCTGCCCCGTTCTGGCGTTAGTTACCTAACCTAAAGGTGCAGACGGGACATAGAGGCGAATGCGGATGGCATAAGCGTACGTTATATTTATCTGTGATGTTTAGGTGGACTTAAATGATGGGACATTCATTAATGAGATTAATGAAAGAAAATAAACCTAAAAGATGTTGTGGAATCGAATTTCTCAAAAAACAGGTAGCTACAGTTCTTGCTCTGCATTGTGGTGTTCCTTGTAGAACATCCTGCACCTTATTCGATGAGGAAAGGGCCGACGATCGCTTCACCGGGAGTGACCCCTTTAGCAATAACTGGCAGATGCTACAACCCTCAGTTTGTCTTTTAATTGCTTCTATATTTTTTGCTTTGCACAGCTGTATATATGATATATCCTGCACCTTATTCGATGAGGAAAGGGCCGACGATCCCTTCACCGGGAATGACCCCTTTAGCAAAACTAGAAAAGCCTCAAAAACACTCCATTTAAAACCATTTGATTCTGCAACGAGATCAAGTTCAAAGCGTTAAAGGTCTTCTTAAAAACCATCCGCAACCCTCCGTCATTTTAGGAAGTAGAGTACTTAGTTTTCGTGCTGTGTTTGTTGACCATAGTCAAGGCACAGTGTACGGTACTAAGTGATGTCTTCCTACACCGCATATGATGCGATTAGTTAGGACAGTCGCGTGACTTTGTTGACCTTAGTTAAGGGTCATGTGGGTGGGTCTAATTAATCACGAAATGACGGGTAGAACTTGACTAGTGCTTATGATTTGTTGACCATAGTTAAGGTCATAAGTGCTAGGGGTAAAAACCATTATCGGGAGTTTCAAGTGTTGAAATTTGCAATGAGATTGCATACCTTCTATGAGATAGTTGGATCCCGATACCCACTGCGAGTAATTGTTACTCCTGGGAGAGTTTTGCACTTTGCAATTAGCCGATCAAGTAGGTGTCTAGAAAGGTGTCAACGGGGTTACGCCCCTGGGAAAACGAGGTTTACTTTAATTAGGTCCGTGCGAAAGCACGGGGAACCTCCTGTTCACAACATAATATTGCATTATTATATTCCCCATTCTTATTCTTTTTATAAATAAACAGGTGCTTTTGACGCATGTCTGCTACATATTACAGGTTACAGGTTCTTGGAGCGAAAACAGTGAAAAAGACAAAAGACGACACAAAAAAGGGACTTTGACCAACAAATAGAAGGATCTTAATCAAGCCTACACAAAAGATCAGTACAAGGCAACACAAGGTCTAAGATTACAATGCAAACGGTTAAAAGTCCACTGCAATTGTTCACTGGAGATCTGGAAGAAATAGAGAAGCCAAATTGAATAAATATCCAAAGAAATAAAAAGCCCAAGAAGCCCAGAATCAAGTCCAAAATTTCTAGACATAAAATTTTACCAAAGCTTGGAAGTCTACTTTGACTAGGTCTTCCTAAGGATATTTTGGTAAATGTAGACATGCGAATCAATTGTAACCTAGGGTTTCTATCTCCTATAAATAGAAGCCCAAATCATTGTATTCTTTTCATGCCTCCCTTCATTAATAAATTTCAGAATTCTTTTGGAGAGCATCAAGTTGTAAGTTCTTTATTTTCTACCCTAGGTTAATTTTCTATTCTTGCCCTAGATAAATTTAATTCCTTGCCCTAGTTAGATCTTTTATTCTCTGCCCTAGATAAATGTTCTTCAATTACCTAATGAGCGAGTAGTCTCCTCGCTTGTTAGGGTTAGATCTGGGAAAGGTTTGAGAGACGAAGATCTCTCATCCCCTTTCTTGCCCATCATATATTTTCATAGGACTTTATGCATACATGCACATACCGCTCCCTACGGCACCTTATCCCTCGAGGTAGCGGTGATACCGTAGTATAAAGGCCCGGTTGTGATGTTTTCCATGGAGGTTAGGGTAAAGATTAAGAAAGGAAGGACAAAGATATAGAGGAAGAACAATCTTCCCAATCATCCTAATCCCTTTTATTAATATTTACCATAACACCTAATTAGATCTTCATACGGGTATAGAAAGCGGTGGGATTTATAGACTTTCCAAACTTAACCTAGACCTAACCCTAGCAAGACTTAGATATAGATTAATTAGGTTTTTAGATTTAATAATTAATCCGAACACCCTTCGGAATTAACTCGTTAGCGCGACTAGGAGATTCACAACATCCCTGTGGATCGACCCGTACTCACCGGCTAGCTTCATGCGACGCCGTTCTTGATTGCGGTAATAGAAATAGTTTTTGAGACAAATCAAATGGCGCCGTTGCCGGGAATGGCATAGTATTTCCTTTTTGCAATTTCGGGTTAATCTAAATTAAAAAATCATAAAAATCTGAAAAATCCAAAAATTATAAAAATATATCAATTGTTATTTTTTGGAAAGGGTACTTTGTTGTGTGAATCTTGCAGGAACAATCGAGACGGATCTGAAAATCTACAGAAAGCTGAACAGAAAAAAAACAGATCGGAACAACAGAAGATCACAACAACCGAGAAACAGAAGAAATTTGGAGGACCGAGTCAACAAGGCAACCGCAGAGATCTGGTGCAAAAAAAACTGGCGAAGCCGCCGGACCGCGGCGGATCCGCGGTCGAAAAGGGCAACGCGTGGTGGTTCCGCGGTGAAGTCGACTGATCGGTTCCCCCAAAAAGGGCAGAAGCGCGGTAAAAAAAAAACAACTCTGTAAGTCTTCTGATCTCCTCCTCTGCAAATCTCCGATATATCTTCTGAAAAATCTCCTGCAGGATTCTTTGCGCTTAAAAAAATCTTTTCCTTTCCAAATAACAAATCTTATGCAGGATTCGTTGCGCTATGCTTAAAATAATAATTGATTGCAAGTGATCTTTTCTGATTTGCATATCCTTAATCTTTTTGCTAAAAATATCTTTCCAAATAAAGAGCAAGAGAAAAAAGGAAAATTTTAATTAGAAAACTTGCAAACTTTGAAATTCACAAAAAAAAGATTTGATTGCAAGTGATTTACTATTTTGCATATCTTTAATCGGATTTTAAGGGGCTTTTGACCAATTCAGATTGCGTGGGGATTTCATCACCCTTCCCAGGACCCCAGAAATCACATAAAGCATTTGCATTGACCAATCTTTAATTAAAAAATACTAGACTCAGCCCTAAGGACTTCGAGCTCAATAGGACAGAGGACTAGTTATAGGCATCGACCGTTTATCCTAACCTGACTTTGCGGTGTCTAGGCAAGTGTGTCTAAGGAAAGTGGTTACTTAATTAGGACCGCTACTAGTAGCGGGGAGCCTCCCACTTACCTGGCCGCAATTGGCGGTGAAGAGGCTGTTTGAGATCCTATTTCTAGCCCTTTGGAACAGTTAGGAGCTGTCTAGCTGACCTAGGTGACCCTAGATCTAGGCCTGATTGTGCATTTCTGGTTGATTGCATTTGTGTCTAAGCCTTTTATCGAAAATTTTTGCAAAACAAATAAAAAAAAAATAAAAGGAATTTTTTTTTAAAAGACTTGCAACTTTTGTCGCTGAGAAATCCTTGCACCACCACAAACCTTCTTTCTTTTCCCTTTCTTCTTACAACATGGGTACCCCACATAATAAATCACTTGCCGAACTTTGGTATCCCGAACCTAATTTTGCGTCGTACGTCAATTTGTTCGGTCAATTTAAAGACGATCCCTCCTTACCAAAAATATCTTTGAAAGATCAAATAGAGGCGTCTAGAAGAAACAGTTTGACTTTTCAACCCACTTTATGTTAACCAAGTCAACCTTTACCACTTCCACATGTTGATACCTCTTTTTCAAGTCCTTCTGTCACTCCTAAGCCGATGTCCTTGCTGAGCATATTGCTCAATCTCGCAGTCGATCTTTCACCCCTCTCCACTCATCTAGTTCTAGGGATCCACAGGACTATTCACCTTTTTATCCATATGTTGACCCTACCCTTGTTCAATCACCCACTTCCTACCAGTCACACCCGACTTTCCCACCTTCACTAGACACTGTTTCTACACAGCCATTAGGGAGTTTCACATATCCAAACAAATTCGAAATTTTTACCGAAACCCCCTTACCACCAAAGTCTAGTTTGGAAGAGTCGTTGGAGGCATATATCTTAGCAACAAACAAAATGACTAGGAATGTGGAAGCATCCGTGGCCGCCCATATGCAACCTAGTGAACCGGTAGCTAGTTTCCTACTAGCTTCAAATTTTTCAATGTATAAGGAGGTGGTTGGACAGAGTGAGAATGAGAGAGGATTTCCAAATCAAACCTACCCTTACCCAATTGAAGCCCACAACTCCAGTTTTCCATCGATTGTCCTAAATGATTCACCAGTTGAAAATAAAAACGTGTTGTGTGATTTTGTAGTGCTTGATTTGCCAAATTGTGAAGAATCCCTTTCGAGTGAAACCACACCTAATCCTTTCGATCATTACACCTCCACTCTAGAACCCAAATCGATAAATATCTATGCTTTTGATGAGGTGTCTAAGAAAATTGATTTTCACTTGATTGAGGATATAGACGCCGGGAATATTTTGGATGATGAACCTGTCGATTTGCTTGAAATTTTATGTCCAATTCATCATCCTGAGTCATTAGATGTTTCTCCCGAACTTCATATGCGTCTTGATTTTGATGATAATGGCATGGATGAGTTGAATTTTAAAGAGAATTATAAGGATAGTATTGAGGAGAGTTTTGAGAATCATATTGAGGTTGAACCATTTTTCTTTGATGTGTCGGATTTTCCAATTCATCCTCCTGAACCTTCGACTGTTATATCACCCTCCCTCCTTTTTATCGTTCCGACCACGCTTGAAGGCTGTGAGCTTGAAAATTTTTCTTTTGAATCTGACACAGTTCTCACAGCCGACAACACGTACGAGTGTTTCACTTTTTCAGACGATGTTGATGACTCACCGCCCGAGTTTGAGTCCTTTACATTTTCAGATGAGTTAGTTGAACCATCAGACTCGGTTGCTTATAGTAGTTTCGAACCATTAATGGAATCTTTCAAGTTCGAGACAGTTTACTACGGTGAGAATGATACTATCCCTAATTCACTCCATTTCGTCCTTCCTATCGTTTCGACCGTACAAGAGACCGTTACGCTTTCATCTCCAAAACCAAGTTCAGTGTACCCATGTTTTCTTGCGAATCTTGAGGAATTTCACCCCATTTCTCGACGGGGTAATAGGTTAGCACAATCTCTTTTAACACATCGGTCATCACAAATTGTGCTAATTTATTCACTCAATTTACCCTCAAGATCGTACTCTACTTCTTTCTCTTTTCCGCCCTTCTTCTCCTCCACCGAGACCATATTCCACCCTTCTTCCCATTCGGTCTCGTGTGCTTCTCATTTCTTTCCTTTACATCATATTCTTTCACCAACTCTACCATTACCACGATAAGATCTTTGAATGGTTGGTGCTCACCTTTGGCTTATGTAAGGCCAAGCTTAAGTTTGGGGGGAACCTTGTTGTATATATGTATATATATTTTTGTTTTCTTTTTCTATAAAAAAAATTCAAAAAAAAATTATAAATAAATAAACAGGGGAGTGCCGACATTCTCAACCCTCTTGATATAGCATGACAGTGAGGACACTGTCAAGTTTAAGTTTGGGGGTATGCTCGGTATGTCTTCTTCTTTCGCATTCATATGTATATTTTTGCATTTGCATATTTATTTGAAAAAACCATAAAAATTCAAAAATTCAAAAATTATAAAAATTATTGTATTCAATTTGGGTCTAATTGACTTGAGTTTGACAAATAGGTTAACTGGCTAGGAACAACTAGATCTTAGACTTAGTAAATTAAAAACCCTAAAAATAACCTTCCTTAAAGTTTAACAATAGAGAGTATATGTTTTTGTAGTTTATTTAGAAATAGGCAAATTTTGGGTTCACTTCTTGGGCTAAGTCGAAACGAAGGAAAAGTATTGATGTTCTTATTAGAGTATAAGTTTGAAAAATAGTTCCTACCTTAAGTCTAGATTCTGAAAATGTATACCCTACAATTTGCACTATCACGCATCTCGAAACTTGGAATAGTAGAAGAGACCTTGAAATGCTTTTGTCTAAAGTTCTTGGTACAATGAAAATAAAGAAAAAAAAAAGTGAATAAAAAAAAATGAATACTGGTTTTTGTGATTACATAAGACTGTAAAAATAGAAAAATATTTAGCGAGGGTGCTTCATCACCTAGTGCCTTAGACCAACTGGTTTGGGAGTCACTGCTAAAAGCCTTGGGTGTTGCAAGACTAGGAATTACGCTTAAATGTGCAAACACATTTTGTAATCAGTCGTTGGTACCTCAAGAAGTATTAACGGTCGCATGAAGGATGTGTAAGCAAATTTCATTTAAAAATTCACATTTTAATAAGTACTTTGTACAACGAACAAGAGTATGATTGCTTGATTTGAATTTCCAAGTGTAGGAGTGATTTATACACACACGTGGGAATATGTGATTGGAGTTTAGATGAGAGAAAGGAAAGAAGAATAGAACTTGTATCTTTAGTAGAGTTGATAAAAATTCCTAAGTGGAGATGGAACCCTAAAAGGAAAACTTAAGAAATGCCGAAAGCTGAGTGATTCTATAGAACATATATAATCTTAAGTTAAATGATGAGGAAGTGTGAAGAATATGGATGGATAATTTATGAGTCGAAGATAATAGAATTCCTTGTTAGAAAACCTAATTGGAGAACAAAAAGTCGATAAGCCAAATTGATAGAATTTTGTGGGTAGTATCCGCTGAAAACCCTCATGTGACAACACTCCTCCTACTAGGGACACCTAGAGGTTTAACGGCTTGTTGCACGTGCTCAGTGCAATCGCGTTTCCCTGCGAAAGTGCGGTTAGGATTTTAGTGAATAAAAATAAGTTTGCTCGAGGACGAGCAAAAGATAAGTTTGGGGGTATTTGTTCACACCATAATATTGCATTATTATATTCCCCATTTTTATTCTTTTTATAAATAAACAGGTGCTTTTGACGCATGTCTGCTACATATTACAGGTTACAGGTTCTTGGAGCGAAAACAGTGAAAAAGACAAAAGACGACACAAAAAAGGGACTTTGACCAACAAATAGAAGGATCTTAATCAAGCCTACACAAAAGATCAGTACAAGGCAACGCAAGGTCTAAGATTACAAAGCAAACGGTTAAAAGTCCACTGCAATTGTTCACTGGAGATCTGGAAGAAATAGAGAAGCCAAATTGAATAAAGATCCAAAGAAATAAAAAGCCCAAGAAGCCCAGAATCAAGTCCAAAATTTCCAGACATAAAATTTTACCAAAGCTTGGAAGTCTACTTTGAATAGGTCTTCCTAAGGATATTTTGGTAAATGTAGACATGCGAATCAATTGTAACCTAGGGTTTCTATCTCCTATAAATAGAAGCCCAAATCATTGTATTCTTTTCATGCCTCCCTTCATTAATAAATTTCATAATTCTTTTGGAGAGCATCAAGTTGTAAGTTCTTTATTTTCTGCCCTAGGTTAATTTTCTATTCTTGCCCTAGATAAATTTAATTCCTTGCCCTAGTTGGATCTTTTATTCTCTGCCTTAGATAAATGTTCTTCAATTACCTAATGAGTGAGTAGTCTCCTCGCTTGTTAGGGTTAGATCTGGGAAAGGTTTGAGAGACGAAGATCTATCATCCCCTTTCTTTCCCATCATATATTTTCATAGGACTTTATGCATATATGCACATACCGCTCCCTACGGCACCCTATCCCTCGAGGTAGCGGTGATACCGTAGTATAAAGGCCCGGTTGTGATGTTTTCCATGGAGGTTAGGGTAAAGATTAAGAAAGGAAGGACAAGGATCTAGAGGAAGAACAATCTTCCCAATCATCCTAATCCATTTTATTAATATTTACCATAACACCTAATTAGATCTTCATACGGGTATAGAAAGCGGTGGGATTTATAGACTTTCCAAACTTAACCTAGACCTAACCCTAGCAAGACTTAGATATAGATTAATTAGGTTTTTAGATTTAATATTAATCCGAACACCCTTCGGAATTAACTCGTTAGCGCGACTAGGAGATTCACAACATCCCTGTGGACCGACCCGTACTCACCGGCTAGCTTCATGCGACGCCGTTCTTGATTGCGGTAATAGAAATAGTTTTTGAGACAAATCACCTCCCTCAAAGTACCGACACTGGCCTGGCTGAAAGATTGGAGAACTTGTAGAGTGTAATTAATCCCGGCTAGTCTTTCCTTTTAAGGTTTGAAGGAAGATTTGATGAAAACAGTAGGAGCCATCCTGATTAGATAAAATAACTAACCAATCTAATCTTGCAAGAGCGCACGCAGAGTGTTTTCTTCTCTCTCTCTCCAGGTAGCGACCATATCACGCCTTAATCAAGATAATAATATGGATGAATTGACCGAACCCGCTTGTTATACTGAGCTGGGGAACGTTGGTCCCGCTCCAACTTATAATTGTTATAAGACAGAGCAGGAAATAGGGGATTACCAGGATTCCCATGCCGCCCAAACGAAGAAAGTGCATGAGATGCATCATCTTCGGATGTGTTCATTATAAAGAACTGTTTCTCAAGTCCTCTACGTCCTGGGTATTTGATACCGGATCAGGATCCCGCAAATGTAATCCGTTACATGGGCTACAGAAAGGTAGAGAACTGAGAACGGGTGATAAGTTTCATGAGACAGAAAACGGTGCAAGTGTTGCTGCCAAGTCTGTTGGTCACTGTCACCATGTATTACCAGTACATTGATTCTGAATAAATGCTATTAGATACCGAACCTGATATACAAAATCATATCAGTCTCTTTATTAGTAAAGAAAGGATATAATTTTGTATTGTTGGATAATGTTTTGAACATTTCCTATATTTCAAAAGTTGATCGGTTCAGGCACGTTATCTAAAAGCATTGACGTTCTAAATCAAACTACAGTTCCTAGTATACAGAATACACACAAGAGGAAAAGTTCAGAAATGAACGAATCCTTCTTAAGGTATTGTAGACTAGGTCATATCAATTTGACCCGACTAGCTTAAGTTACATTTTAGATGCATATTTAAATCAGTTTGAATTTACATCTTGTGAAACTTGCCAGTCATGTCACAAAGATTAGATGATCATAGCTCTGTTTATTAGAAACAGAGAAAGAGTTAGTAAACTCTTGAGATTGATACATAGTGATGTATAAGGTCCCCTGTCTACACATGCCAAGACCGGTTCTTTGTACTTCATTACATTCTCTGATGATCTCTCAAGATTCAGCCATATGTTCCTGTTGAAACCTAAGTCCGAAGCTTTTGAGATATTCACAGAATATAAGTTGGAAGTAGAGAACCAAAATACGGGTATAAGTATTATGTCCTATGATAAGATCAGGGAGGAGAATACTTGTGCATAGAATTCCTAGTATATTCTAAAGGTGAATGAGATTCTCTCTCGGTATTACTCCTCTGAATATACCACAGCACCACGGTGTATCGGGGCGGAGCAATCGCACTATATTAGATATGGTGTGCTCTATGATAAGTACTACTGAGTTACCTATTTCCTTTTGGGGTTGTGCACTTGAGAAAGTTGCATACCTTGAATTGGATTCGAATCAAATCAGTGCCTACCACTCCATATGAGATATGGTATGGGAAGAGCCCATCTCTTAAGTAAGTTAAGATTTGGGATTTTCCGGCCTGTGTCAAAAGCAAAATCCGGACAAGATCGAGGCAAGGTCAGTTCTGTAGAACTGGAAAGGTTCCAGCTATACAAAACTGCAGCTGATTTGACAGGACCAAAGGATTCTATAGTCCCTGACGAACCTCAGCCTCTCCGCCGATCTAGCAGGGTTTCTCATCCGCCTGAGAGATACTTCGGTTTCTCGATGACAGTGGGAGCGAGGAATGCATCATGAGATGATGACCCAACTAGTTTCGAGCATGCCATCGAGAGTAGGGACTCTGTAAGAATGGCTAGATGCTTAGCGATCTGAGATGGAATCTATGTACACTAACAAAGTATGGACTTTGGTTGCTATATCTGAAGGGTTAAATCCCCATCAGGAGCAAGTATATCTTGAGAAGATTACTTGGTATAGATGGAAAAGTTGAGACTTTCAAAGCTAGACTTGTTAATGGTTTTCATCATCGACCAGGCGTGGATAATGATGAAACCTTTTCCAGTCCCTATGCTTAAGTCCATCCGGATCCTACTTGCCATTGCTACATACCATGACTACGATATCTGGTGGTTGGGTGTCATGACTGCTTTTCTAAATATAGATTTAGAAGAGAACGTCTATAAGTACACAGCCAGAGGGCTTCGTAAACAGTGGGAGCAGAAAAACGTGTGCAAGTTGCTTTGCATGATAAAGCAAGCATCGCGGAGTTGGAACGTCTGTTTTGATGTAATGGTCAAAGTGTTTGACTTTATCAAAAAGGTAGATGAACCTTGTTTATACAAAAAGGTAGTAGGGAGTAAGGTGGCGATCCTCGTAGAGTACGTAGATGACATACTCTTGATAGGGAAGGAGTTTCCTATGCTACGCTCGGTCAATCTCCTTTTATCACATGGATTCTCCATGTAGGATCAAAGTGATACCTCCTAAATCCTTGGTTTTGGATCTATAAGATAGATCTAAATGGATTTAGGATTCTCACTAGTTGTAGTGAGATGGTATCAGTTGATCCTGGGGAGAATCACTGGAAAGGTTCCAGGGTGATAAGGGCGACTGAATGTCAGTCGCAGGCATTGTCTTTACCCTCAGTGGAGGGACGGTATGTTGGAAGAGTTCCAAGCTAGATACCGTGGCAAACTAGACGATAAAGGCTGGTAACATCGCTATTAAAGATACTACCAAAGAGGCAGTTTGGGTGTATAGTGGTTCATGAGATGAACTAGGTTCCTACCATTGTGTGACAATGGAAGTGTGGCTTTGGCCCGGGAACCCTGGTCCCATCAGTGACCCAGACATATTCTGAGGTGGCATCACCTGATCATGGAGATAGTTGATCTCCAGGGTGATCGAAGTTAGGAGAGTAGACTCAGAAGACAACACGGCGGATCCACTCACAAAGGCCTTTTCCCAAAGAGTTACTTTTATGGGATGGTTGAGTATTAGATACTGCAACCACTACTACAGATGGCCCTAGTGCAAGTAGGAGATTGTTAGTTATATGTATGCCCTAAAGGCCATTACTGTACATTGGATGTATATTGTAGTGGATGCTGGGACATATATAGGTAGGACTTTCTTGCTCGACATAATAGTACGCTATCTGGTTGCTCTTTATCTTAACATGTATACTTTCTGTCTCTCTGTTACATGTTGATAAAGCCCTTAGGATGTGTACTCGACTTTCAGGACTATGATGCAGATCATACTAGTAGGGCCTGGGTAGTCCATGAGTACATCCTTCAATGTTCCAAGTCGTGGGAATATCGAGACGGGGCATCGATATTCCAGAGTAGACTAGCGTATATCTTCTCGACCCATGTGATGGGCGATGGATGATCCCATATCCATTGGTGTTTGACATCAGAGATGGTATGCGGGTGCTCAGTGGAGACTGGGTACACTGAACGGACTCGCCGAGAACTCCCAAATGGTATTACACCTCACGTCAGATGGCAGTTCTCAGGTGACACTGGTACAGCTTAGTCTGTTGACCCAAGATCGTCATAGAGTTTTGTGTGTCTCCGACTGTGCTTTGATTTCCACCTTACCATGACTCTACTGAGTTGTGCAAACAGGTGGTTTTTGGGTACAGTCCCAATTCACATGGAGGCAATGAGCGATAGGAGGGGATTCGTCTCTCCCGGTATTGGGGGTTGATGTTGCGCTATGCTCGACTATCCATAACTGGAAATCCCTGGCCAGGGTTGCAGTGATTTACTGGTAAGAGTTATCAGTAGTTTCACGCTTGTTATGGACCTTACATTGGCATGACTTATCAAGCTATTGGGGTCTGACGTTTACCACCCCTAGGCGAGATATACGACATATCAGACGAACAGACCGGACTGTACGGTAAGTGTTGCTGGTTGGATTCACAGGAGTGTGAGCGGGCTTGCTCGTTGATCTTCTGATCGCTCAATACCCGGGTGGCCGTTACGTTTAGCAAACCGCTTGCGGCTTGTGGGTGTTTGATATGATCATCACCTGCTGCCGGCGTATTGACGAGGCTTTAGAGTCCTACACAGAGGTTTCCTGGTTCAAGCGAAACGAAATAGGAGCGCATATGAGATATGTGCGGGACCGAGAATAATACCAGTATGTGATACTGAATTCTATTCTCGCGATTTGTATCATCGGACTATTATATAAGATATAGCCGGGTTACCGAATCAAGTGTTGATTCGATACATTGATACACTTGATATTAGTCGGTTATATGCAGTATGACCGGATCATTAAATCAAGTGTTGATTTAATGATTTAATATATAATTATATATTTGATATATTACTTTACATTAACTAGTATTGGTTCACTTAAGATTATTTTCTCACTTGATTATGCACATTTTATATATGATATATGTTTGTGCACTAGTTTGTATCATGTTTGATGATACATGCAAACTTGGGTGTGTGTTTACTTTAAACCATATTTAGGTTAATGGTTAGGGTTTTAACTTAATTATTTATTTTATTCATTTATTTTTGGCAAAAATAAAATGGTGGCTAACTTTGTTTTATTCTTGAAGCTTCATGAAGCTTTGAAAGTCTTAACCATTTTGTTTTTTCCTTAACCTAACCATTACACCTAAACCTTAGTTTATTCTCTACATGTGTTAACTTCACCCATGGTTGCATTATGATATGTATCACTTGATTTATTATTTTCAAGATAATTCATTTTCTTTCTTCTTCTTCATCTTCTTCTTCAAGTGAAGAAACCATTCTTGAAAATTTCCAAGTGATGAAATCAAGTGAGAAATCCAATTCTAAAGTGAACCCACTTCCTATTTCTTTATCCTCTACCACTTGCCATGTAGTAGAGTGTGTTATCTTCACAAGTTTCATGACCTAGTGAAGATGGAGCTTGAGTTTGAGTCGTCTCGACGTAGATCATCTTCGGCATCGAAGTCAACGACCTAGCCCGCCCATTTCTCCGATGAAACCAACGCTAGAGTCCGGGATTCCGATGATCGCAGCGGAGGGACGTCAACACGGAGCTAGAGAAGTGGAGGACCGGATCTACAAAGGTTGTAGTCTCTTTCACTTATTAGTTAAGTTGTTAATTTGTTGTAGTTTCGCCTTTACCTCTAGTTAACGATCTATATTAGGGTTTCTCGGCACCGAAAAATTTAATTTTGGCATGGTTGATCAGTTGTAGAACCCCATGGGTGTGCCTAGGAACCCTACACACACAACATCGAAATTCTTGAATTTTAGCAGGAAGGTTTTTTATTGCGGCCATCGACGTTTCCTGCCTCCAGACCACCCCTATAGGTTAGACACGGTTCACTTTGATAGTCATCAGGAACTTCTTAGACCTCCATCCCCATTGTCCGGAGTGACTGCTCAATGGGATGGTTACAATAATGTGACCTTCGGGATGGATCCGACGAAACAGGTCAAACCACCATTTTGGAACAAGTTAAGCATTTTCTTCGAGCTTCCGTACTGGTCAACAAATTTAGTGCGTCATTGTCTAGACGTCATGCATATAGAGAAGGGAGTATCAGAGCACATACTTAACTTGCTTCTTTGTAAGGACGGTAAATCGAAAGACAACCTGAATGCTCGGATGGATCTACAGGAGTGGGGAATAAGAAGTGAATTGCACCCTAGACCGGTAGCGGGTAAACCGGGCAAGTTTGTACTTTCCAATGCTGCTTATCATATGTCACAACCGGAGAAGAAAAGATTCCTGCAGGTGTTGCATGATTTGAAAGTTCCCACAGATTTCTCAGGATCATTCAGCAAGAAAATAAAAATTGTGAAAGGCAAGATCGATGGGATGAAAAGTCATGATCACCATGTTATCATGGAGCACCTTCTTCCATTAGCCCTCAGGACTTCTCTCCCCGAATCGGTTGGTCTAGTAATCAACGACCTATGTTGTTTTTTCAGGGAGTTGTGTGCTAAAACACTGGAGGTTGTGACGCTAGATAAACTAGAAAATTCTATAGCGTTGATACTTTGCAAGTTTGAGCGTATTTTCCCACCGTCATTCTTCGATATCATAATACTCTTAACGGTTCATCTTGTAATTGAGGCTAAGTTAGCCGGACCGGTACAATATCGATGGATGTATCCCGTCGAGAGGTACGTGTAATTTTTCGTTTCGCGCAATTTATAAATTTATTGTTGTCCTGTATACCCGTATTTATTTATTCAACATATTTTCATTAGGTACCTCTATACTCTTAAAAAGTATATACGCAATAAAAATCGACCAGAGGGTTCTATCATGCAAGGTTATCTTCTTGATGAAGCAACCACATTTTGTTCCCGCTATCTGGACGAGAACATTGAGACAAGAGTTAACCGGCCACGAAGAATTCAAGACGGGCCATATGGTAAAGCCGAGTATAAGAGGGTAGACACTATGCTTATCAACAAGATATACCGGTTTATCTTGCTTAATTGCGCATGTCTTGAACAAATTAGAGAGTAAGTTTTTTTGGATTAATTGTTATATTTGTGTTTGTGTATGTATGAAATGATATAATATTAATGTCACCATTATTTGTCGAAAACAGAATTCATTTTAACGAGGTACGTGAGGGGCATCCTGATTGGAACGAAGAACGATTGGAAAAATATCATAAGGATAATTTTTGTGATTGGGTCACAGATCATGTAAGTTATTCGAATAACATTTTATTGCTATCAGTTTTAATCTAAACTTATATCGTTATGTATTTTTCGTAAAATTTGTTTTGTTAGATCCACGATCCGAACTTGTCTGCATCATTTGAAAGTGATTCAAGATATTTAGCTCAATTTCCTAGTATGGAGGTTGCATATTACAAAGGATTTGGTGTCCTTGGATACAAATTCGAAGTTAAGGACATAGAAACATCTAGAACCACTCAGAATAGTGGGATTGCGACGGTAGGATCGGACGGTGTGATTTATTATGGGTACTTAAATTGTATACTCAGCATCCACTATCCCGGACGATCAGAACCCTTTTATATATTCCAGTGTACTTGGTACGATACGCGAACCGATACGGACAAGTGGAGAAGCAATCTTGGGACTTGGAAAGATAAATATGGATTGACCAGTGTGAACACACTTCGATTTTACGGTCAGGAAGATCCGTTTATCTTTCCGAACCAAGCGTTCCAAGTATACTACTCACAGTGTTTGAAGCATCCGGGATGGAGTGTTGTATGCCGATGGAAACCCAGAGATGTCTACGATGTCCCAGAATTCAAGGACAGCGATGAGGATGAAGAAGAGAGAAGGCTTAGAGTGCTCCGACCGTCTGTTTCGAAGGACGGGTTGTCTTCGACCGATCATAAAGTTACGTGGGTTAGAAATGATATCGACGATGAAATCCAAGTAGATATGTATAATGCGCTGTAACACTTTGAATTTCCGTTAGATTGTCTTTCGTGATAATTAGTGATCGTATGTGTTATTATATGTGTTCCTAGGATTATTAGTTATATTTAGTAGTGTTTGCATATTGGGAATTTCCTTGTGTTGGTGCACACTTGCACACTTAGCCTTTTTGAGACATAGGTTTAAGAGTTAGCCAAATTCTTTTGTTGCATGGTTGCTAACTTATTTTCCCACCATTTTTATCTTTTCATAACCCTTTTCATAATTTAAAATCATAATAAACAAATGAGGCATGGGGGTTAGGTAAAGAGCTTGACTTTTGACCCATTTTTCTTCTCTCTTCTCTCTCTTTCCCTCATTCTGAAATCCAGCAGCAAAACCCTAGCCTTCCCTCATCTTTTCTTCTCCTCTTCATGCCTCTTTGATCTCTACACAAATCCTACACAAAAACCACACATTTCCTTCACAAAACCTTAGGAAAAATGAGTTTTTGAGGTGTTTGGAGGCAAATCTGCGTACTTGAAGGAGGAGCTGGAACTTTTGGTGTTTTATAAGGTCTTTAGAAGGTATAAATTCATGTCTTAACCTCTTTCTCCATAACTTGCATGTCTAGCATCCAAATATCACCTTTTTGTGCAATTTTAGTGCTATTGAAGGGATTTAGTGTTAATATGTTAAAATTTATGTTGTTGTGGCTTGATTAGCTTGTTAATGAGTTATTAGTGTGGGTTTAGACTTAGGTTTGTTTCAGATTTCAGAAATATACCCTAAAGTTTGAATTTAGTGCAAAAGTGTGGATTTCTAACTAGAATTAAGGCCCTGTAGGATCTGCTGCTACCCGAGATATTTCAGAGTGAAACTAGAGGTTACTGTAGCATGTATGGGGGGTATAGAGTGCACACACCAAACCTGAGAGCCCAATTCCCTACCCAGGCCGCCGAAATATGCATTCTGGCCGCAATTTGCGGCCAGATGGGGGTGCTTTGGGTTGGGGTTTGGGGTATGGGTGTCTGCTGCTATGTGGGCTACTTTGGTATATATATTTTTACAGTATCTTTTCTGTAGCAAAATCTGGAGTAGAATACCCTATTTCCCGTATTTTCAATCTTTCGCGACACGCGTGATACGTGTGTGTAGGTTTGGAGTTTCTGCGTGTCGTGACGCGTCGGAGTGGCTTCAGGCGCGTAATCACACGTTTTAGCGTATCGCGCACCACGCGCGCTTGGTTCACGACATGAGTTACTAGTTCGGCTTTAATGTCGTGTTTGTGTAATGTCAAGCTTATGTATGATGTATTGTGTAATTCTAGGTTCGCAGGCGAGTACGACGGACGCCGCGCAGAAGGGGAAACAAGTTGTTGGCTATACCTAGTGAGAGACTACGGTGAGTAGATTTAACATTTACGGGGATATCGCCCGCACGGCGTTCTACGTCAGGGCTGATAGGACCTTATAGCTACATTTACATACATTGACTGTTCATGGCTACTATTTAGTGCATACTGCATTCCTTGCTATTTGGATATAAATTAGAATTGATAGAACACCGCACCATTACTAACGGTCTATGTTGCATGAGCACTATCCTGCATGTTACACACACACCGTTAGTAATTGCCATGACACTCACACTGTAGAATTTACATCGGATCATTATATTGTAGCTCATCTTTATGTGACTTGACATGATATTCATATTTGATGCACATATCATATCGGATCATTGACTTGCATATTGGTTTGGATTACATGTGATTTCTGGATTTGGGAACCGTGGCTATTTCAAATATGTAATCATTTAAAAACCCGGTTCACTTGATATGATATTTCGGTGCGTCCACTATGTGTTTCCTCGGTGCTAGAGTGATATATGTGAACCCGAATCGAGGAGCTGGTTGAGGCCGATTACGGGTACATGGTGGACCCGGTATGGTACCCCAGGGCGAGAACGGTTTCGCTGTGTAGTAGACGGTGAGCCTGGCAGAGGGACTACTACCTACCAGTGATTGGTTGGACCTGACAGTTATCCGGAGGGTACTGATCAGAGTCGATAGATGGATGCGGGGTGATCCGTACTGCCGGGGCCGAGGGCCGATACCGCAGACGGAACCCGTGGGCTGACCCGGACTGACGGGGCCCGATGGATGAGGATTTGTGTGTCGATGCTGGACACGAGTATTTATGATATTTGGGTGCCGATGTTGGGCACTCGGGATTCTCGGAGATGTACAGGATTTGAGGGCGGATGAGAGTGCTGGCGCCTGAGCTATTTGGGGGATCTGGGTGCATTGATGGACACCGATTATATATTCCACGTTGACATTCCATGTAGATATTATATTGCCCATGCTCAGCATTTATTATTGTACCTCATCCTGTAGTCACATTACCTGATAGAGTACTTGCATGATTATTGCACATACTGCTTATCACATTTTGATATCATCTGTTGGCATATGATAGAGTAGCGCAGTACGTGCATGCTTGCGATTACCTTTTTATGTTATCTCTATTCACGAGTTGGCAACTCACCTCCGTTGTGCCACAATGTTTGCAGGTTGCCCTTCGGAGTAGTCGCGGCAGGCTGCGCTTGCATCTTTTGACACAGATACCCCCATAGTTGGTGTACTAGCTCTTTTGCTGATAGGTGGGTTTTGTACGGTATCTGTTTATCTTTCAGTTATGTAAATTGTTGTATCTAGTATTCTCCATCTACCATGTATGTATTTGACTTAGAAACAGTGTGAGGACGATGATATATTTTATTTGTATTCTGGTGTCGAACTCGCTGTAAGCCGGCTGTACTTGCAGTTTATCCTATCTGTGATGTTCCCACTTATGGATCTTAATCTTCGCTACGGCGTCGTATATTACTATCTTGGTGATTGTTTACTTAGATTTCTTATCATGTTAGTAAGTGCTTTCATTTAAAACTTACAACACTCTATACTTTCACTGGTTTGATTTCTGGGTTTTCGGTTCACTTGGTTGCGTTACGCCTATAGACGTTACGTGGTTAAGTGCCGGTCACGGGCCAAACCCTGGGTCGTGACAAAGTTGGTATCAGAGCGTAGGTTTTACCTTTCGGAGTGTAGGATGACCCTGGTATGATGGAGTAGGTAGCTGCAGCAGGGTAGCGTAGCGTGTGTATGTTCCGCGGCATACTCACGACACGGTACTCCGCCTACGCGACCTTAGGACTTGTTGATTTAAATTCCTTCTTGAGTATGTACATTCTTGCGATTCAATTTCCATATCCTTATCGGATCATATTGTTCCTTTCTGCCATTATGCCGCCAAAGACTACGAGGGCGCAGAGAGCGGCCGCAAGGGCCGAGATTCGAGTTGACTCGTCCGAGACGAGGACTGATCCGGGTAGTACACCGGTTGTGCCCGAGCAGGTTGTTCCTGCCGTGACAGATCAGATTACTATGTTAGTGGCTGGTATGCAGGAGATGCGCCAGATGATAGGATCTCTAGTTAAGACACTTCGAGCGCAGCGACCAGAGGTAGTTCCACCCGTTGCAGAGACCGCGGTGGTACCCACAGTTCAGGCAGTTGCACCTGCGACTATAGAGGTTATTACAGTATCGCTGTCAGAGTTTATGAGGCTAAAGCCTCCGGTCTTCACAGGCACCGATGTGGCCGAGGACCCACAGTCTTTCATTGATAGGATGGCGCGGATATGTCATTCACTTAGATGCGTAGATGCGAGATGGGTTGAGTTCGCGAGCTTTCGCCTGGAAGGTCTTGCGCAGAAATGGTGCGAATCAGTCGAGAAGGGTAGAGCAGCAGGTCTTCCTCCTATGACTTGGACAGAGTTCGTGGCGCTATTCCTGGCCCGCTTTCTTCCCCTAAGTGTCAGAGATGCTAGAGCACGCAGGTTCGAGTCCTTACGCCAGACGCCAGAGATGTCAGTGGCAGAGTACGATGTGTTGTTCACCGAGCTATCAGTTTATGCTCCATATCTAGTGGCTACTGAGGAGTTGTGAGTCAAGAGATTTGTCCGAGGCTTGCTTATACCACTATTCCTTGCTATCAGCGCGCAGCATTACGAGACATACGCAGCAGCAGTAGATGCAGCATTATTAGTTGAGGAGCGCCTTGCTGAGACTTCGGCAGTCCCAGAGCCGAAGAGAGTTCGTACAGATACGTCAGTGTAGAGACGGCCTTTTCGGCGTCGTGACAGGCACCTTGCAGGTGGCAGAGATTCGAGACGAGGCCGATTGTTTAGCTCCTATCCCCAGGAGGGTCAGCGACCGTCATCGGGATGTTACCGTTGCGGGAGTTCTTATCATCGTGTGCGAGATTGTCCCGAGGTACCCCGGAGTGAGAAGGCAGCACCGCATGTTACATTACCACCTTCACCACCCCAGACGGCATTACCGATAGTACCTACTGTTACTCCTCGTCAGACACACGCACAGAGAGGTCGTGGTCGCGGAGGATTTGTTCTTAGAGGACGAGGTGACCGAGGCAGAGGGCAGCCGGCGGCCGGCAGGGGACAGTTAGTTGCAGGTGGAGGACAGGCGTGAGTTTTTGCTTTGACGCATCAGGACACGCAGGCGTCTAATACGGTGGTCTCAGGTATCCTTCCTGTATGTTCGGTTGATGCACACGTGTTATTCGATCCCGGATCTACGCACTCGTACGTCTCCACACACTTTGTGCCGAGTTTGGGTAGAGAGTCCGGTTTGCTTGACCAGCCGCTTGTTGTGACTACTCCTGTGGGAGAGTCGTTTGTTGCTAGGCACGTGTTCCGATCCTGTACCGTCCGTATTGGCGAGAGAGAGTTGCCGGTCGATTTGATCCTTCTTGAGATGTTGGACTTCGACGTTCTTTTGGGCATGGATTGGTTAGCCATGTGCTATGCTTCTGTTGACTGCCGCGAGAAGACAGTTCGATTTTGTTTTCCCGGCGAGTCGGTTGTTGTTGTGTTAGGGGACCGTGGTGCCACCCCTCACAGTGTAATTTCTTCTTTTCGCGCTGGACAGCTTTTACGGAAGGGATGTCAGGGATTTCTCGCCTATGTTTGCGATACTAGAGCTACAGAGGTTCCGATGGATCAGGTTCCGGTTGTTAGCGATTTCCCTGATGTGTTCCCTGACGAGCTTCCTGGGTTACCGCCCGAGCGTGATATTTCTTTTTGTATTGATTTGGTTCCTGGCGCGGGGCCTATTTCTGTACCGCCTTATCGGATGGCCCCGGCGGAACTTAGAGAATTGAAGGGTCAGTTGCAGGACTTGCTGGATAAGGGACTTATTCGACCCAGTGTTTCTCCTTGGGGTGCTCCAGTCCTGTTCGTCAAGAAGAAGGACGGCAGTATGCGTTTGTGTATCGACTACCGCCAGCTGAACAGGGTGACAGTGCGGAACCGGTATCCTTTGCCACGCATCGACGATTTGTTCGACCAGCTTCAGGGGGCAGGATACTTTTCGAGGATCGATTTGCGATCAGGCTACCATCAGCTGCGGGTTCAACAGGAGGACATTCCTAGGACAGCCTTCCGCACACATTACGGCCATTATGAGTTTTTGGTGATGTCGTTCGGACTCACCAACGCGCCAGCAGCATTCATGGACTTGATGAACTGCATTTTTCGGCCGCATCTTGATCTGTTCATCATAGTGTTCATTGACGATATCTTGGTGTATTCTCAGAGTAGAGAGGAGCACGAGCAGCACCTGCGGATTACACTGCAGACCTTGAGGGTGCATCAGCTTTTCGCCAAATTTTCAAAGTGTGCTTTCTGGCTAGACAGCGTAGACTTCTTGGGGCACGTGATTACACGAGATAGTATATGTGTCGACCCAAGGAAGATCGAGGCAGTTCGGAGTTGGCCTAGACCCACGTCAGTGACGGAGGTTCGCAGCTTTCTAGGGCTGGCAGGCTATTACAGGCGATTTGTGCAGGACTTCTCTCGCATTGCTACACCTTTGACCGGGTTGACCCGGAAGGGAGTTCGCTTCGATTGGACGGAGGAGTGTGAGCACAGTTTCTAGCGGCTACGGGCTCTACTGACTACGACACCAGTGCTATCATTGCCTTCAGGATCAGGCGGATTTGTGGTCTACTGCAATGCTTCACGAGTGGGGCTAGGGTGTGTTTTGATGCAGCATGACAGGGTGATCGCGTATGCTTCGCGGCAATTAAAGAAACATGAACAGAATTACCCCACTCATGATCTGGAGATGGCTGCAGTGGTCTTTGCACTCAAGATCTGGCGACATTATCTGTACGGAGAGTCGTGCCAGATATTCACTGACCACAAGAGTTTAAAGTATATATTTCAGCAGCGAGACCTGAACCTTAGACAGCGCAGATGGATGGAATTAGTGAAGGACTACGATTGTGAGATCTTGTATCACCCGGGCAGGGCGAATGTAGTGGCGGATGCTTTGAGCAGGAGGCCCGGGGGTAGTCTATCTTGTTTGAGCGCAGTGCAGAGGCAGTCGTCGGCAGATTGGCAGATCTTATGCAACAGCAGGGTACAGTTCGAGTTTACGCCGATCGGAGGACAGATTGCGCATGTTCGTGCACGCCCATAGTTGCTTGACCGTATACATAAGGCACAGCACAGTGATGACCACTGTTCAGAGATCAGGACACAGATGGGACATGGCAGATTTTCCGAGTTCGTGATCGATGATCAGAGGATACTACGATTTGGAGCTAGACTGTGCGTACCAGATGCTGAGGGATTGCGGCACGAGATTCTTGAGGAGGCACATCGATCGGTATATAGTGTTCATCTCGGTTCCACCAAGATGTACCATGACTTGAGAGGTGTTTACTGGTGGGACGGAATTAAAAGAGACATTGCAGATTTTGTGTCGAGATGCCTGACTTGTCAGCAAGTCAAGGCTGAGCACCAGAGGCCCGCGGGAGAGCTACAGCCGTTACCCATTCCGGAGTGGAAATGGGAACAGATATCTATGGACTTCATTGTGGGTCTACCCAGGACTAGTCGAGGGTATGACTCCATCTGGGTGATCGTGGATCGTTTAACGAAAGCGGCTCACTTCCTACCGGTGAAGACGACTTTCGGGTTTGCTCAGTATGCCCAGATTTACGTTGATGAGATTGTACGACTACACGGAGTTCCGACATGTATCGTATCCGATAGAGGCACCCAGTTTACCAGCCGGTTATGGTAGAGGCTTCAGGAGGCTTTGGGCACTCGCTTGAGTTTCAGCATAGCATTCCATCCGCAGACCGACGGACAGTCAGAGCGGACTATTCAGACTCTCGAGGACATGCTCAGAGCATGCGTATTAGACTTCGGAGGTAGCTGGGATCATCATTTGCCCTTAGTAGAGTTCTCCTACAACAACAGCTACCAGGAGACCATTCAGATGGCACCGTTTGAGGCCCTTTATGGGAGGAGGGGCAGATCGCCCACCTGTTGGACGAAACTCAGTGAGAGCGGTATCTTTGGGCCGCAGATTGTGGAGGCGACGACCGCGAAGATCCAGTTGATTCGCGATAGGATGAGAGCAGCCCAGAGTAGGCAGAGGTCTTATGCGGACCGTCGTCGGCGCAGACTTGAGTTTTCTGTTGGTGATCATGTTTTCTTGAGGGTCTCCCCCATGAAAGGCGTGATAAGATTTAGGAAGAAGGGGAAGCTTAGTCCCATATATGTGGGCCCCTTCGAGATCCTCGAACGTGTTGGTGCGGTTGCGTATCGGTTAGCCCTTCCACCCAATTTTCCAGACGTGCACCCCGTATTTCACGTTTCGATGCTCCGCGGATATCTTCATGATCCTTCGCATGCGATTCAGCACCCGACGATCCAGCTTGAGCGCGACCTTTCCTATGCAGAGCAGCCGGTGATGATCTTAGATCGGCAAGTGAAGAAATTGAGGTCGAAGGAGATACCGTCCGTCAAGGTACTTTGGCGTGGCCAGAGCGGTGAGGAAGTCACTTGGGAGACCGAGAGCGAGATGAGGAAGAGGTATCCCCATCTTTTTGAAGGTGCGTATAGTTAGATTTTTTTTAAATTCGGGGACCGAATTTCTGTAAGGGGGGTAGATTGTAACACTTTGAATTTCCGTTAGATTGTCTTTCGTGATAATTAGTGATCGTACGTGTTATTATATGTGTTCCTAGGATTATTAGTTATATTTAGTAGTGTTTGCATATTGGGAATTTCCTTGTGTTAGTGCACACTTGCACACTTAGCCTTTTTGAGACATAGGTTTAAGTGTTAACCAAATTCTTTTGTTGCATGGTTGCTAACTTATTTTCCCACCATTTTAATCTTTTCATAACCCTTTTCATAATTTAAAATCATAATAAACAAATGAGGCATGGGAGTTAGGTAAAGAGCTTGACTTTTGACCCATTTTTCTTCTATCTTCTCTCTCTTTCCCTCATTCTGAAATCCAGCAGCATTCCAATAGCAAAACCCTAGCCTTCCCTCATCTTTTCTTCTCCTCTTCATGCCTCTTTGATCTCTACACAAATCCTACACAAAAACCACACATTTCCTTCACAAAACCTTAGGAAAAATGAGTTTTTGAGGTGTTTGGAGGCAAATCTGCGTACTTGAAGGAGGAGCTGGAACTTTTGGTGTTTTATAAGGTCTTTAGAAGGTATAAATTCATGTCTTAATCTCTTTCTCCATAACTTGCATGTTTAGCTTCCAAATATCACATTTTTGTGCAATTTTAGTGCTATTGAAGGGATTTAGTGTTAATATGTTAAAATTTATGTTGTTGTGGCTTGATTAGCTTGTTAATGAGTTATTAGTGTGGGTTTAGACTTAGGTTTGTTTCAGATTTCAGAAATATACCCTAAAGTTTGAATTTAGTGCAAAAGTGTGGATTTCTAACTAGAATTAAGGCCTTGTAGGATCTGCTGCTACCCGAGATATTTCAGAGTGAAACTAGAGGTTACTGTAGCATGTATGGGGGGTATAGAGTGCACACACCAAACCTGGGAGCCCAATTCCCTACCCAGGCCGCCGAAATATGCATTCTGGCCGCAATTTGCGGCCAGATGGGGGTGCTTTGGGTTGGGGTTTGGGGTGTGGGTGTCTGCTGCTATGTGGGCTACTTTGGTATATATATTTTTACAGTATCTTTTCTGTAGCAAAATCTGGAGTAGAATACCCTATTTCCCGTATTTTCAATCTTTCACGACACGCGTGATACGTGTGTGTAGGTTTGGAGTTTCTGCGTGTCGTGACGCGTCGGAGTGGCTTCAGGCACGTAATCACATGTTTTAGCGTATCGCGCACACGCGCGCTTGGTTCACGACATGAGTTACTAGTTCGGCTTTAATGTCGTGTTTGTGTAATGTCAAGCTTATGTATGATGTATTGTGTAATTCTAGGTTCGCAGGCGAGTACGACGGACGCCGCGCAGAAGGGGAAACAAGTTTTTGGTTATACCTAGCGAGAGACTACGGTGAGTAGATTTAATATCTACGGGGATAATGCCCGCATGGCGTTCTACGTCAGGGCTGATAGGACCTTATAGCTACATTTACATACATTGACTGTTCATGGCTACTATTTAGTGCATACTGCATTCCCTTCTATTTGGATATAAATTAGAATTGATAGAACACCGCACCATTACTAACGGTCTATGTTGCACGAGCACTATCCTGCATGTTACACACACACCGTTAGTAATTGCCATGACACTCACACTGTAGAATTTACATCGGATCATTATACTGTAGCTCATCTTTATGTGACTTGACATAATATTCATATTTGATGCACATATCATATCGGATCATTGACTTGCATATTGGTTTGGATTACATGTGATTTCTGGATTTGGGAACCGTGGCTATTTCAAATATGTAATCGTTTAAAAACTCGGTTCCCTTGATATGATATTTCGGTACGTCCACCATGTGTTTCCTCGGTGCTAGAGTGATATATGTGAACCCGAATCGAGGAGCTGGTTGAGGTCGATTACGGGTACATGGTGGACCCGGTATGGTACCCCGGGACGAGAACGGTTTCGCTGTGTAGTAGACGGTGAGCCTGGCAGAGGGACTACTACCTACCGGTGATTGGTTGGACCTGACAGTTATCCGGAGGTTACTGATCAGAGTCGATAGATGGATGCAGGGTGATCCGTACTGCCGGGGCCGAGGGCCGATACCGCAGACGGAACCCGTGGGTTGACTCGGACTGACGGGGCCCGATGGATGAGGATTTGCGTGTCGATGCTGGACACGAGTATTTATGATATTTGGGTGCCGATGTTGGGCACTCGGGATTCTCAGAGATGTACAGGATTTGAGGGCCGATGAGAGTGTCGGCGCCTGAGCTATTTGGGGGATCTGGGTGCATTGATGGACACCGATTATATATTCCACGTTGACATTCCGTGTAGATATTATATTGCCCATGCTCAGCATTTATTATTGTACCTCATCCTGTAGTCACATTACCTGATAGAGTACTTGCATGATTATTGCACATACTGCTTATCATATTTTGATATCATCTGTTTGCATATGATAGAGTAGCGCAGTACGTGCATGCTCGCGATTACCTTTATATGTTATCTCTATTCACGAGCTGGCAACTCACCCCCGTTGTGCCACAGTGTTTGCAGGTTGCCCTTCGGAGTAGTCGCGGCAGGCTGCGCTTGCATCTTTTGACACAGATACCCCCATAGTTGGTGTACTAGCTCTTTTGCTGATAGGTGGGTTTTGTGCGGTATCTGTTTATCTTTCAGTTATGTCCTTTTTTGTATCTAGTATTCTCCATCTACCATGTATGTATTTGACTTAAAAACAGTGTGAGGACGATGATGTATTTTATTTGTATTCTGGTGTCGAACTCGCTGTGAGCCGACTGTACTTGCAGTTTATCCTATCTGTGATGTTCCCACTTGTAGATCTTGATCTTCGCTACGGCGTCGTATATTACTATCTTGGTGATTGTTTACTTATATTTCTTATCATGTTAGTAAGTGCTTTCATTTAGAACTTACAACACTCTATACTTTCACTGGTTTGATTTCTGGGTTTTCGGTTCACTTGGTCGTGTTACGCCTGTAGACGTTACGTGGTTAAGTGCCGGTCACGGGCCAAACCCTGGGTCGTGACATGCGCCTACGAAACGAAAAAGGTTATCAGCAATGTTATATTATTACTTCACATTTTACGATATATACATATATAGTCAATACTTTTAATGATTGTCTAATGCGTCCACGAACCGTTTATCTAGATTTGATGACGATGTCGGGAGCAGCGAGGGGCGGCAGGAGCTCCAGCCGCGGCAGAGGCAGAGGCAGAGCGGTTCTGCTGCCCGGAGAGCTCCGTAGGGGGCTTCAGAGGGCCGGTCTTGCACCAAGATCGGAGACCCCTTCGGATGCCTCCTTCCGTGTGGATTTTGCCACACCTCCAGGTATATTGCACGCATATCATTTTGAATGTAATATTATAGATATTCATGCGGATAAATATCAAAATTACTTATATTGTCAATGTTTGATTGTCTAGTTGTTGGTGATGCGTCCACATCTGGGACAGAGGCCACTCCCGCTCCTCCTGGTATGTTTATATATCATATAGTGCATATATATTAATTTAGAATGCTATATCATAAATATACACACATTCCTTTTGCTCTTACTTAGCAATTTTTATTATTGTCTAGCTGTAGGTGGTGACACCACCGCACCTGCGGGTATGTTTATATATCCTATAGTGCATGCATATTGATTTAGAACGTTATATTATTGATCTACACATTATTTTTGCAATTACTTATATAATCTATTTTTAATTGTCTAATTATAGGTGGTACGTCCACATCTTCCGCAGGGGCCACTCCTGCCACTTCCATACCCTCCGCATCGTCTGCAGGTTAGCATGAATAAATATAAAATATTTATTCATTTTACATATGATCTATAGAATAATTATGAAATTCATGGAAATTAAGCGTCAATGTTTATTTTCTAGTTGGAGGGGATGCGTCCGCATCCGGGACCCCGGCTGTTCCTCACCGGAGGAACTATCATCCCGCTCGTGCTGCTGCCCGGGCCCAGGCTCGTGCGTTAGTCACCGGAGGTATATATCACACTTCAATTTTCATTTAAGTTTGATTTCTTAATACAACTTTGTCTTATTATTGATTGTCTTGATATTTCTTGCAGACGCAGGGCCTCCCTATCCCCAGAGAGAGACTCGAGGCCCGAATCAGTCCCATAGGCTGAGGCCTGACAGAGCTAGGGGGAGGCAGCATTCCCTCTCTTTTTTTCCCTTGACTATCACTATACCGGTCCTCATGCCGAGAGTTTCGACCGGTATATGGGGAACGAGAGCCGACTCGTGAAGAACTATCCACTTCACGTTGAGTGGGGCGAGCAGCACCGGCGCTCTTTCGCCTTCTTCTTTAATCAGGCTCGGGTATGTATTAATATATATATTTTTTTGATTTATCCAATATATTTATTATTAACACTTGCAATCTAATAACAATGTTTTTTTTGTATTTTCAGTCGGATTACGATTTTCAGTCTGTACCCGACCCTGATCACCCTGGGAGGGTGCTGGACCTTCATGCTCTGTACAATGGCCTGATGAAGAACATGCAGACCTAGGTCCGATACAAAAGGAATGAGCTGAAGGCCGACTGCTACTCCCTGTGGATGGCGACCCCCGAGGCAGAGAAAGCGGCCCTCCTATCTACTCCGGCGTTTGCGAGAGTCGACGTAGAGACATGGCCTCTATTGTGCGAATATTTCGATTCTCAACGTAAACAGGTATGTATTTTAAATGTAATTCATTGTTTAGGATATAATTTATTTTTTTGTGTTTCTTAATTAGAAAACTAAATGTTAATGCGTTGTGCAGAAATAGGCCGCCCAGAATACAGAGAATAGGAAGTCAGCGAAGAGGGCTCGCCCCACTTAAACAGGTGGCTCGAGAAATATTATTCGAGCCATGGAGTTATCTGTAAATTATAATAGACCGACTTTTGTGATATAATGCAATATTAAGAGTTATTTTCTAATATATCTAATATTAAGAGTTATTTTCTAATATTGCAGACAGCTCAGACCGTGGCGCAAGGTGGTACACCGAGCGTGCTGTCCGCATATCTTGCCATCCACGACACCTCGACAGATCCCGCCACGGGCGAGCTTCGATATCCCGACGTCGCTACCCAGGAGTATTGCGTAAGTGTAAATATTTATTCTACCCATATTTGAAATTTTAGTTTTGGAAGATTCAAATTTAAATTTTATACTTATACTTTACTGCTTAATGTGGGTGTAGGAGCGGGTGGTTGAGCAGGCCGAGGCCTCGGGGATCGATTTTACCGGACAGAGCGATCCGAGGCTGATGACCCCAGTCCTGGACGCCGCACACGGAGGAAACCACGGAGGTTGGGAGAAAGGCCGGGGACTGGGCCCTAGCAAGGCCCATATGAGGTTGGACTCCACCCCGGCGGTCACTTACTCCGTCTCCAATGAGCGACGTGTCCAGCAGGAACTGGAGAGTTTGAAGGCCACCGTTCAGGAGTTGAAGGAGATGCTGGTATATATACTACTTTATAGTAAAATATCATGTCATATTATAGATATCAACATATCCAATATTAGTACGTAGCCTGAGCTTATTTGGTTGTAGACTTAGGTTTGATTAATCATACATACATATCTAATTAAAATAAACTACGGTTTTCCAAACTAGATATCCAAATGGGGTTTCGAAATAACTTGATAATGATACGAGTTCGAATAATACACAGTTCTTACACGCTTATTACACACGTTAGGTCCAGACGCGACAGGGTACATCGGCCGAGGCATCTCCTTCGGCTGCGGCTCTGCAAGCCACTACATCGGCTGCGGTTCCGCAGACAGCTCCTATAGCTCCACCGCCCGCTCAGACTCCTGCAGTCATGGCTCCGCAAGCCATTACCTCGACGGCGGCTGCGCAGACCACATCGCCAGCTCCACAGCCCGCTCAGACTCCCGCACACACCGAATTACATGGTTTATTGACCGAGGAGCAGGCGTGCCAGATTCTAGCGTTTATCAGAGGTGGAGCTGGACCAAGCTAGGGTAGCTTTTTGATTCTTATTTTTTGAAATATGTATTTATTTATATGATACATATTGTACTACATTTTGGACGATATTGATATTGGTTTATATTTATATCATATTCAGTTTTTTGGTTTCTTTTGTATATTATATGCATGAGATGTGATTATGAATACTGCGATATATGTTGTGTGGTGATTAATTTTATATTTGATTGATGTATATATTATTGTGCACAGGGCGAGAAAAAATCAGGCAGCCCTTTTCTAAAATAAAAAACAGATAATATGTACCTACGGATTAATCCGTAGGTACATATGTTGTCCCTGCGGATTAAACCGTAGGGGCAAAATATCAAAATAACTGATATTTTCCTTCCTGATCTCAGTTTCAGGGAGTTGGGTGTGTCCCTACGGATATATCCGTAGGGGCAAACAATAGTCCCTACGGAGTTATCCGTAGAGGCAAAATATCAGAAATCCTGATATTTTGCCCCTACGGATATGTACCGACGCATGTATCCGTAGGGACTATTTCTTTGCCCTACGGATTCATCCGTAGGCACAAGTAATATATTTAAAAAAACCGTAAATAAAATATTTTTTTTGCCCTTACGGTCTACTCCGTAGGGGAAAAGAGACCTACACAGAACTCCGTAGGGGCAAGTTTTTGTCCGTAGGGGCAAATTCAGGGTTTCAACTTATACTTACGGCGTTTGTACCTATAGGGTATTTTATTCTCCTTACGGCTATATCCGTAGGGGCAACCCTTATTTATTTGTAGTAGTGTGAGGAATATGGAGAGAACAAAACACGCAAATTTTTAGGGAGGAGATTAATTGCTTACGCGTAGTCCTTTATCATATTTCTTCTGTTATTCTCAGTTGATCTATACTGTGTGCAGATAAAACAAAGGTTAAAAAACGGAAGCTGGAAAATAAGGCTTGTGGTAGCGAGGCGTAGGGGAATACTTATGATACAGAGGATGATGGTGAGGAGGACATTTGATTCAGGGCTGCGGATTGTGGAGTTGTTGCTATTTGCATTTTGCTGTCTTGATTTATATGTATTGTATTTTGTAAGGACTGTGGGTCCTATGTTTCTGCATCTTTTGCGTAGGTATATTATTGTATGTTGGACGGATATGTCGATTTGATGTACTCATTAAAGACTCTTTAATGAATTGGGTGGCTAATTATCCACATTTTTAATAAAAAATGCTCTAAACTTCTTTGCTAATCAAATAGGACTTTCTATCTGCTTAAGTTCAGTTTATGCTTGGGTTAAGGTTAGCTTAGATTAGAATTGAAAAGATATATCCTGATATAACCCTTAATTCTTTCAACCAACTTCCAACTTTTAAAAGCATGGAGACTTATTTTTTCTTTCCTCAAATTCTATTTAACTCTCCTCAAATGGACCCTTTTCTGTCAGTGATGCACTCTTGAAACTCTTTCAAACCTATAAGCTAACTTAAGCTGATGAAAATCTCTAGCCCTACATTGTTATTTGTGATTATGGTTTGTTATTGTGCAATGACCGCATTTAAGTAAATTTAATTTTCGTTTAATTTCACTTACAAGTTATGCCTTTGTTTTCTCCTTCCCGTTCATGCAATCTATTTTTTGATCAATTTGATTTCACTGACCATCATATCTCGGGTATTCTTAAAAAATGATTTACATTGATTGCTCTTAAGTTTATTTTTCATGTTTAATTTTCCTTTCATTCTGATGGAGCTCCTTTTCGGGTCTCCGTCAGATGTGGTTTTCCGTCGATCTCCCGCTGGATTTTGAAGGTGATCTCCTGTTGTGTGTGGGTCTCAATGGGTTTGAGGAGTTTACCGCCGAGTACCTGCAAAGAAGTCCCAGGGTGGTTTGGTACCACCGAGGACCCTCCGACGATCAAGTTAGTACTAGATCCGAGCAGAGTAACGGCTAAGTGGAATAAAAATGGCTTACTTAACCACTCCGTGATGGGGATTTATATAGTGGCGATAGCACGCCGCAGCAAGCCCGAAGATCTCGCCGGCAATTATGCCTCCCGACGTCACGCCTGCGTAAAGAGCGGATCGCCCATTAATGAGGATCGTGATGGCGTGGAACTGGGATATTACTGGCGGAGAATCTGCGCATGGCGAGATTCGCGGAGCGGCAGTTACGCCTGCGAGTGGTGGAGTTGGTCGGTCGGAGGGACCGAGGAAGATTGCCTCGGCTGGGGAGCTCGGAGGCGAGCAAGAAAGCCGAGGAGTCTTGGACCAGTGGCAGCTCAGGACTAGCTGACAGGCCGAGGAGGCCAGTCTACAAGGGGGCTCTGAGGAGAGCCAGCCAGAGCTTGCGGGTTGGGTACACGGATGGCCTGGTCGGCCCCGGTGGGCCCCTTCTTCTGAGCTCTGGGACACGTCATCTGCCACGTGTTGCGATTTTGGAGATCGCCAATATCGAGCATCATCACATTCACTAATTATAATTTTAGGTTTATTTTTCTTCATTTCGTGCAATATTATTATTTGAATAGAGGAATATGGTCATTACTCAGACGGTAAATATATCACTTTAACACTTTAATGGCCATTGCTAATGATGGGATGGTATGATCTTATTTGGTTAAAGTTATAATGTTTATTGGTTGAATTTATAAATAATATTTTTCAAGGACTGTATTTAGAATTAGCTAAGTTTTAGGAGTTTAACTAGAGGAGATATAGACCCGACCTAAATATAAAACCTTTAAACGGGTTTTGGTCGATTCGAGTTTGTGTCCAAACACACCCGACCCGTTGATAGGCCTAACATACAATAGAGGAAGTTTAAATTTAACAGAAACTCTCTTAAAATAAAAAGAAATACGCAAGATTCAAGTGCAATAAGAGAAGATGGCATATGAGGATAAGGTTCAGGGAGTGCTTGGTATCACAAAATATTGGAAAACCGAAAAAAAAATTGAGATTTTTAAACAAATCATGGTTTCCTTAAGTAATAGAATGCATAATATTAGAACAAAATGGAAAAACTTGATTCTGTATAATTTTGCGATATTTGTATGCTATATTATTGAAAACATTGAAAAGCCGGAAGATACAAAAGATATTTTTTTTTGAAAATATATTTCATGATTTTCTTGTGCATAGGAGCAGAACATTGAAAAGACGGAAAAAAAAAACAAATATTTCGACGTTTATAAAATTTCTCCATATTTTTATGGGTTTTAAATTTTTTAAAATTTCCTCATATTTTTAAAATTTTGATATTTTTATAAAAAATTAAATTTTTAAAACATTCACGATTTTTATGTGGTAGCATGCAAAATATTAAAAATTTGAAATAATAAAATTTTTGAAAATTTTTGTTATCGTGATTTTCGTATGTTATACCAAGCAAAATATTATAAATATGAAAAGCATTAATTTTTTTGGTGATTTTGTAAATTTCATGATTTTCGAGTGCTATAGCTTAGAAGTTTATTAAAAATTGAAGAAAACGGATATTTTAGAAAATTTCATGATTTTCACATGTAGCATACTTAATATTAGGGAAAATAGGAAGAAAAAATAGAATTTCAAGATTCTTTAAAAATTTTGCGATTTTTATGTATCGTGTCATGGAAATTATTAAAATCCTGAAAAAATGTATCGTATCATGGAAATTATTAAAATCCTGAAAAAAAATATTCTTGCCATCTTGACTCCTCTCCAGAAACCGGAAGCCGTAGTAACATTCTTTTTCTTGCCCCTTAAATAACCATTCCACGTGTAGTTAGCATAGATCAAATTCTTCCATTTATCGGCTTTCACCTCATATAACTTCCACCACCATTTGGGCAATAGGGCCTTATTCATGTCTTTAAGGTTGAGCACTCCCAATCTTCCCAAATCTTTAGGAATACATACTGTTGACCATTTAATAAGCGGGTAGCCGGTATCCTTATCTCTGCCTTTCCAAAGGAAGTTTCTGTGGATTTTATCATTTCTTTTTTCCACTTTCCTTAGTAGTTCGAACATAGAAAGGTAAAATAAAGGGATGGCGGACAAAACGGCGTTTAACCTCGTCACCCGTCCTCTAATAAATAGGAGGCAACCTTTCCATCCTTCCAATCTTTTTCCTAATTTATCGATCGCCGGTTTCCAATCCGAGTTTTTAAGCTTGTCGGGTCGGAGCGAAAAGTCCAGGTTTTAATGGGAAAATCTATCATTTGTGTAATGACTTTGAATTTACTGTACAAAATTTTCCAGTTTAAAGTAAAGAAAGGAGTTTAAAATCTTGAGTACAAATTATAAGTATATTTTGTTTAAGAACAACAAGAATTAACTTGTAGCTCACTGGTAAAGCCTTGCACTGCTGTGACATAGCCCCTGTGTTCGAATTTCATCAAACACATTTATTTTTTCTGATTTATTTTTAAAGTTCTTGGAAGCCCAAAAGTTTACACGTGCAATGTACATAAAAATGAAAAGTCTGAAGAAATCAAACATGTGCAAAAGGGAGTTAATACTAAGATGAACACGTAGCTCCAATCCACCGGCCTCACCCCTCAAAACGATCGGCGAGATTCCCCCCTTGGCCTGTACCGACGGTCGGCCTATGGCCAATAAGGCCTCGGTTTTGCACACACGACCCTTCCCCTACCCCTAACTCCTCTGCACTGTTTAATTGCTCTACAATCAAAAAGAGACTTTTAATTTCACTTTTAAACCAAATTTTAATGCATTTTAATTCACCCTTTTAAATCCAAAACCTTAATTCCACACTATAAATACTACCCCATGCTCTAGCCATTCATCATTCTGAAAATTATAGCCAAAACTCTCAAAATTTCTTAAGTACAAATGGAATGGAAGAGGAGATAGCAAGCGACCAAGTTCTAACGAGGATCGAAGCAAATTTCGGCGACCCCACGGCACCAACCCCCACTTCTTCTACCTTCTCTTAACCTAACTAGCTTGTAACTCCCTCCCAATCCCTCTTCTTCTTCTTTGAAAATCTCTTTTCAAAATATATGTCGGAAGTAGATTTAATACCTACATCTTCTTCTAAACCCTTGAAAGTTCACTTTTTCTTACATATTTTTCATCCATATTCTTACACCATGTTTGTAATTATAAAACCAATACTTACAACCAACTTTTAATCAAAAATATTAAGCAAAATAACTTTAACTTAACTATTACAATAAAATACCATGAACTTGGTATATATCAACTTTTATTGTTTTGCTTAATCATACTTTTAGGAAAATTCACAAGGTAACGACCTACCTTTCACGTACACACATGGTTTCCATGCACGATACCCTTTGAACGTATTTTTATTACGAATACAATATTTCAAGAAAAATACCATAGACTATAAAAAAAACGGATTTCTTTTAAATTGTATTTTTAACCCCTTTGCAAATATTCCTCTATAACCCTCTTTACGGGACCCGCTATTGGATGGTGTGGATTATCGCACATCCTTGGACTAGTAAAGCGAGATGCAGATATTCTCACGGAGCATTCGGTCTCGAAAGGTTTTAAGTACGGTTTTTAAGAAAAACGCTTATTTCTACTTAAATAAAATTAATTTTTAATAATTATATAAATGTTACCAATCCATATATTTTCAAAATATAATAAAATTATATTTTTTCTAAAGATAAAAGAATTACAAGTTTTCACCAAAATACACTCAAGATACCAACAAAAGACAAGTTTTACAATAAAATACCATGAACTTTCCAAGCTAAGCTATGTATTTATCAGTAAAATACCCCAAATCCTTAAAATTCACATCCATGAAAACCTTAAATAAAATAAATAACTTCTCGAGGTTTATTCTTAATTATATTAAAAATATTTTTCATAAAACCCCCTCGAGTTATATAAAACAACATTTAAGGACTTTAGTAAATATAGGTTTAAGCGGGATCAATTCTCTTGAGCCCTAGAGAGCCGGAGAAAGTGAGTACTTTCCTATTTAAGATAGAAAACTTAACGGAGTTATCAATGTTAATTGTCTAGGAAAAAGACACAAATCTTGTCGTCCATGTACAGCAGTTACCGATAACTCCCGAACCTAATTCAAGATCTAAATGACTTACAAGTGTCTGACACGGTCTGTGTCTAACTCAAAGTTGAATCCAAACTCAAATCAGAGTCCAATTCAAATATGAATCCAAAATCTGATATGAATACTTGAACATGAACCTGAATACCTGAATTGAAACATCATATCAAACCTGAATACTATACTTGACTTGACCGAACCATGGCTATAACTTGACATTACTACAAGTTTACATCCTGAACCTGTTTACTTGAACAATTTGTATCCATAGTCTCGGCAAGACTTGTAAATATAATCTATACAATATATTACGCGGGGATAACGGGGTAAATTGGTACGGAATGTATTAACATGGCACGAGATGGTCATTAAAAGACACATATATGAACTCTCCTGCCGTTGTCCCGTAGGTTTTGACGGGGCCTTGTACTATATGTTACCATAGTCCACGGGGTAAGATGGACTCCTCTCGTATACACAAATACCTTCTGTACTAAGATACAAACAACTACGTTAGAATAACAATCATGTACCTGTACAACTTACCAGTTCCATTTTACATTACTTGTTCTATTCCATTCTTTCTTTTGGGACTTACCAAGCGCTAGTTCGCTGATGATATTCCTGTCTATTTCTCTCTTTGGAATGTTCGTCGGGAAAACCGGACTCTCAGAAGATCGAGCCTAGCCAAGAAGACGTGGACCGGTTCACCAAGCAGTAGGACTTCTAAATCGTCTAGTACTTATTTCAGTTTATATGCCATTGTTGAGGTATTGCTTTATATCATTGTATCTTTCCTTTTCAAAGCAGTTGTATTGTAAAGATGAATATTAATAAAAGTTGTTGTTTATTTTATATCTCTTGTCATTCTTGTGCATTTTATATATATTGCTTAATTATGCTTAACGTATTTATTTCTTAGTAAATACGTTATGGCCCGCCACGTCCCCACTTCCATACACTAGGAAGCGGTGCGTGACAGGTTTTGTTGGCGGCCCATGTAGGTCAGTTCTGCATGAAATCTTAAGCAATATATCACAAGAATAATAAGAATCAGCAACTATACATTCTTTATATTTCTAATTCCTTGAATCTATCCCAACCTTTGCTTTTCTATTAAGGTCATGGATTCACCGAACAACACGAGTACCAACATTAATGGCAACACTCCACCGCCTACTCTACCAACACCACCTACCGTTGTAGCTCCCATCAACGAGCAAACGGTACTGCTTGAGGCGGTCAAGAGCCTCCTGGAGGGTCAGCAGCAGCAGACTGCTATCCTCATGCACCGTCCAGAAGCCGAGGCACCCGGAGTCAAGCAATTCCGGGCACTGCACCCGAAACATTTTTCTGGGAAAGAGAGCCCACTGGAGGAAGAAGAATGGGCTCAGTCTATTAAACATGATATGGCAGCAGCACAAGTGCCAGAGATTGCTTGGGTGAGAGTTGGGAAGCTACAACTAACAGACAACGCCAGAGTCTGGTGGAAAGTTGAAGAAAGTCGTCTTGCTCAACCGATTGAATGGAAGACATTTCGCGATATGTTCGACGCGAAGTACTTACCTGAGACTGCCCATTTCGACATGGAACAACAGTTCATCCACTTAGAACAAGGTTCAATATGGAGCAATTCCTTGGATGAATACGATACTGAGTTTACCATACTTAGCAGGTAAGATATTGTCTCAAATTAAAATTCCTGATATCACTTATTTCACTGCTAACACAAGAACGTAATAGGTTCGCGGCACACCTGATTCCTATTGCTGATATCCGAGCACGACGATTTCAGCAAGGGTTAGACCCGGAAATCCAAGATGCACTTGCTACAGGGGATTTCCCAACCCATGATCTCACTTTGAAGGCTGCCCGACTCTATGAGACAGTTGTGAAGAAAAAGGGCAGACCACAGACTACCGGTGTGAAAAGCCCTGCCACTCAGATAGCAGGAGGAGCCTTTTCCAGGCCATCATTTGCACCCAGGAGACCGGGAGGATCATTTAACCGGTCCAGTCCAAACGTTTGTTTCTACTGCAAGAGAAATGGACATGGCGAAAGTCTGCAGGCGTGCAAATGGCCTGTGTTTGGTTTGTGGCGCATCCACTCACGCCATTGGAGCATATCCATATAGACTCAACCCAGCTCCAGCACCTATACCCGCAATCACAGTCCCGCAGTGGCCAGCTATTCAAGCTCCCTGTAACATTTCAAAAAAATAAAATATTACTTTGGGAATTTTTATAATTTAATATTAATTTTTAATGAATATTTTAATAGTCGGTATAATTAAATACCGATAAATGGGGAAAATTCTGAAGAAAAATTATGGAAATTCTAAAATAGGGTATTTTGTGGAAATATGCCATTTATGAGTTTTTATGGTTAAGTATATGCTATTTTAGTATTAATTGCGATTGAAAATCGCAAATTGGATTTTTGGACTTTTGTGCAAAATGTGCACATATCATTTTCTACACTTGTTACACTTGTTCCATGTTTAGATGACCATGGTAGATTGAACCATTTGATTAGGTTAATTGGGGTTACTTAAGAGTTTAGCTTGGTTAAGAATTGGTTAAGATTAGGATGACTTATGTAGGGAGAGAGTGAGCCATGTTGGCTTGTGTGTGCTAGCATTTAGAGAGAGAGAGATAATGGTGGCTTAAGCAAGTGTCACACCCCTTCCTAACACTAGCAGCAGCTGCATCAGTAGCCCAAACCTATCCTAAGCAACAGCCCCAATATCTACAGCCCAACACACAAAAACAGCCACCAAACTGCTTCAATAGCAGCTGAAAAGATAAATCAGCCAATCCTACATCAGCCCCCATATCAACCCATCAGCTGATACACCACATCAGCCCCTATTTCCTCACATCAACAGCTACATCAGCTGCTGAAACCATGCATCGGCCCAACACATTTCAGCCACCATCAGCAGCAGCAGTAACATCAGCCAAGACAGCAGCACAACTTCAGCCCAATTTTCATCACATCAGCTGCAACACCATCAGCCCATATCAACACATCAGCAGCTACATCCCTCACAACTCACACCACACCATCATAAACACACCTACACACACACCTTAGCCCAACAGACATCAGCTGCAGCTGCCACTACTGCAGCAACAAAATAAAACAACAGCAGTAGTGGCATTTCAAGCAGCAACTGCAGCCAAGATATCAGCCACAATACAACAGCCCCAATTGTTCAACTTCAGCACCCACACCAACACTTCAGCCCTAGCATCATTGCAACATCACCATACCACCATACCCACACCAAAACCACAACAACTCACCAGCAACAACAACAACAGCCCCTGCTGTAGCAGCAGCAGCAGCAACCTGAGCATCATCAGCAAAGGAAAACAACAACACCAGGAGCACAGTAGCAGCAACTCACTCCCCCACTCCCTTCTCCTTCCTTTCTCCTTCATTCTAGGACCTTTGAGGTATAATCTTGCAACCCAACTCCTTTATCATGGTTGTCTAACTGAAACTTAGTGTTATTAAGTAAATTTGTGCTAGTTTAGGAGAAGTTGAGTGAGATTTGGCTAAGAGATGGCTTTGAATGTTAGAGTAGCCTTATTAGGGGTATGTGAGACCAGTTTAACCAAGATTTGTTCCATATTTTACCAAAATACCAGATTTGTTATACTTGGCGTAATTCAGCATTTTTGTCGACTTTGTAGCTTTCTGGAAACTGCTATCAACCCGGACCTCCTAAAATAAAATTGACTTGGCAGTGAGACATGCAGGCAGATAGGAACCAACACCCAAAACCCTAGCCCCAACCACCATTTTATGGCCGCCGATTTATTCCTTCTGGCCGCAATTTGCGGCCAGACCTGGGTGAAACTGCCTCGTTTTGCGTGCACAGCCCTATTTCATGTAAACTTGACCCCCTGTATGTCTAGTTTTGACTGTTTCCAGTTAGGGTAGAGTCTGGGATGATTTTCCTATATTGGCGTATGATTTACGACTCGTTTTCGTATGGTCTTTGGCATTTGGTGATTCGTTTCCGTCGGGTGGCGTTTGAACGTCAACGACCAGTGAGCATTGGCTGTGTTTACACGCGAGGCCACAGGTTTTCACCTATGGGCGCAGCGTGCACCATTTTGGTTTCCGACATGGCTTTCATGAGTTTTAGCTTGTGATATCCTTGTAGGTACCCCACATGGCGTCGGAGCGTTGGAGATGCAAATGGAGATATCGGCACCGGCACGCTTAAAGAAAAGTGAGTAGATTTATATCTACGGGGAGAAGTCGGGTGGATGGCGTATAGCACCCCCGCAGTCCGTGGTGATGTATACAGATGCGTATACACACCTATAATTATTATATGTTGTTTGGGAATTTATCGATGTTTAGGATGGATAATTGGTGGACTTGGATGATTTAGAGTCGCGAAAACCTGGAATAGTGGGTGCACTACACATATACATACTTGCATACACCCTTGTTCATATGTGGTTATGGGATTCTATATAGATATGTGTTCATATGGGTATGGGACCATGTGTTCACATACAGACTTGAGGATGATACTTGGGATTGAGATGAGTCGATGATATTTGATCTGAGATTATGATATAGGTGACTAGCAGGATTCGTACTTGATATACGTCCTGATATGATAACGGGTCTTGGATGACGATGCCATATGCATAGTGATACATATATTTTAGATGATCGACATATGATTATGATACGAGATAGGATGTGATATGATATTATATAACAGGATATTTGTGATAGGCCGCCTTAGGCGATGTATACTTCTTGTGATGATATGTGATGATGATATCGATTTATACGAGGCTGTCGATCAGTAGTCAGATCTTGATTATAGTGATGATATTAGTATTGTACTAGACATAGGTCAGTACCCCAGATGAGGATCTTGATAAAAAGGATACTAGATGAATGACATGACGGATGTGATATTGACCCGTGCCCAGATTTGGGGATGTCGTACGACGGATTTACGTACGAGCTATACTTGATGTTTTGATCCGCCCTCTTGACTTCTGGATAACCGATTATAGAGATATAGTATCGGGTGTGATATTATCGAGGCGGGATCACCGACTATATATATATTATGTATCGACTCAGAGGTTAGGCGGTTTTCCTTACCTACTGTTAGTTTTAGCTCAGCCTTATAGTGGTGTAGCTATATGACTCTTATGACATTAGATGCAGTTTAGCGATCATGGTGTTCAGTATTTCAGCTCCCGCATATTATTATTGTTGCTCTGCATCGCATACTGTTGTGATTTATATTCCATTATTGATATCATGCTGTTAGGACACCAGCACCATTACCGATGATGCGTATGTTCCACATACACTTACTTGCCAGCACACACATCTTCATCGGTAATTGCCATGTCACTACACAGTAGTATTATTGCATCAGGATTTGACCCTTGTATGTGCATACTATTATTTCATGTCGCATGATACATTGTTATACTTGCATTTCATTTATATGTCACATACATCATGCTTCCTGATTCTACGCATTGAGATATGTTGTTTTTATGATATTTCTGGATTTGGGAACCGTGGATATTTCAAAGAGATTATGTAAATGTTTTAAAAAATCCGGTTACCCTTGATATGATATTTCAGTGCGTCCACCATGTGTTTTCTCAGTGCTGAGAGCGACATGTGAAACCCGAATCGAGGAGGCGGATGAGACCGATTGCGGGTACATGGTGGGCCCGGTGCGGTCCCCCAGGGCAAGAAGATCGCAGGAGATGGCGTTGAGCCTGGCAGGGGAGCACTACCGACCGGTGATTTTACCCGATACATCGGATATCCGGAGGATACCGTCGTAGTCATGAGATGGATGGTAGGGGCCGATCTGGACTGACGGCATCCTGGATTTTGTGATTGAGATATTGAGATTTGAGATATTGAGGTACAGAGATTGTGATACAGAGATATCGAGATATTGAGATTATGTTTTGTGCCGATGCTGGGCACTGTTCTATGATGATTTCATTATGATACCTCATTTTAAAATACAGAAATCTCACAATTTATGAAAGCAGTTTTCTTCAGTACATGCATTCTGTTTCATGCATTCATACATCATCCATACATATTGCTACCTGATGCACTGACACAGGCACATGGGTTTACACTTGGGTTAGATATTTACCCTAGCCATGGTTATAGTTTGCTGGTTATATATTTGAGGATTATATATATTGATCGTATGACCTAGGATTGCATCATACATGCGATTTTCTGTCCGTAGATCTTTTTTTCTACTCACGAGTTGGCAACTCACCCCCGTTGTGCCCCAGTTTCTTGCAGGTGTTGCCGTATATGTTTCATTACGGCTTGCGGGCACTGTTCCTTTCGGGTGACTTGCTAGTAGGTGGGTTTTATTGTATCATACCCATCGTTATACTTTGTATATTATATTTCGGTTGTATCTAGAAGTTCCATCAACCAAACATGTATTTATTTGAGATAGAGACCGGTGATGTTTATTCTTTCGACCTTAGAGTCGTGCGTTACATTTCTGTGGATTTCTTGTTGTTGGAGTTTCCTTTCTGTTGTGATCCTCGCCTTTAGGCGTTGTATATTATGTTGCTAGCTGGTTGTTTTGATATGGTTCTCCTACTCTCTACTACTTTTCTTGGTTTGGATTTCTGGGTTCGGCTTACTTAGGGTAGTACGCCTCGAGACGTTCGTAGTCTAAGTGCCAGTCATGTTCCGTACTTTCGGGTCGTGACACTCCCGCATCTCGACTAGCTCTACCTGCACCACCTTCATGCGGACCTCCTGCACAGCCTCCTCGTTAGTTCCATCAGGTATAGAGAAACGTGCCTCAAGGGCAGAGAAACTTGCCCTAAGGACAGAGGAATGTGCCTCCAGCAAGAAGGAATGTACCTAGATATCGGGCTTTCATAATGACAGTTGAGGAAGCCAGAGCCACTGGCCAAGTAATCACTGGTAATTCCCAATCCTTTCACATATTTTCAATCCTTCTATATCACTATATTTTTTCCTATATCTAAAACCAACCTCATAAAACTTAGGAACTATACTAGCTGCCACCCTTCCTGCACTCGCACCGTTCGATACTGGAGCATCACACTGCTTCATGTCGCAACGATTCACGAGAACGTATGTGATTCCTGTGAAGCCACTCATTTCAAGCTGGAATGCCAGTTCCGGAAATGGAGTATTAAAAGAAACTATGGGATTTGATCAGTGTCCAGTTGTAGTTTGTGAACGAGAATTCTATGCGAATTTCAAGGTACTAAGCATCCCAAACTTCGATGTTGTGTTGAGAATGGACTGGCTGGGAGTTTTCTATGCTACGATTGACTTCCATCAAAGGAAGGTAGTATTTGAGATACCAGATCACCCAGTCTTCTACTTCAAGAATGGAGATAGAACATTAGAGCCAGGAATCAACCGTGCCAAACCAAAGAATGCAGAAGTGTTTACTCTACTGGCAAAAGAAGAAAATCCAGGGGTAGTTCGAGAGTTCGAGGATGTGTTCCCTGAAGATATAACAGGTTTGCCTCCCGATCGAGCTCTTGAATTCAGCATTGATTTACTACCTGGTGCACAACTGGTAATCAAAGCTCCGTACCGGTTAAGTCTTGAAGGATTGAAGGAGATCCGTATTCAGTTGGACGGACTCCTGAAGAAGGGTTGGATTCATCCCAGTACTTCAAGCTGGGGATCTTCGATTTTATTGGTGAAGAAGAAAGAAGGTTCATACCGGATGTGTGTAGATTACCGAGCTCTGAACGAAGTGAAGATAAAGAATAAGTATCCATAATCGCGCATCGATGATCTTTTCGATCAGCTAAGTGGGTCTTGTGTATTCTCAAAGCTAGATTCAGGTTATCATCGAGTGAAAGTCAAAGATGATATTCCGAAGACGGCGTTCAGGACTCGCTATGGTCATTACAAATATCTCATGATGCCATTTTGAGTGACAAATGCACCTACTATATTCATGAATCTGATGAACCAAGTTTTCCAAGAGTACTTAGATAGGTTCGTTGTCATCTTCATCGACGACATCCTGGTGTATTCAAAGAATCAGAAAGAACACGCCGAGCATTTACGGATTGTTCTGGAGACATTGCGACAACATTAGCTCTATGCCAAGTATAGCAAGTGTGAATTTTGGCTAGATCAAGTCGGATTTCTCGGACATATCGTTTTAGGCGAAGGAAACTTAGTAGATCCAGCTAAGGTGTCAGCTGTCAGTGAATGGTCAACACCAAAGACGGTGAAGGATATACGAAGTTTCTTAGGATTAGCAGGATACTACCGAAGATTCATTGAAAGCTTTTCAAAGATTGCATCACCCCTGACCAAGCTAACATGTAAAGATGAAGTATTCGTGTAGTCAGAAGCATGTGAACAAGCTTTTGTAGAACTCAAATCAAGACTAACTTCTTCTCCTATTCTCGTAATACCGGATCAATCTGGAGGATTCGTTATGCATTGCATGCATCCGGTAAAGGTTTAAGATGTGCTCTACACCAGTATGGAAAAGTTTTAGCTTTTGCATCAAGACAGCTGAAAGTTCATGAGCGCAACTATCCAACACATGATTTAGAGTTGGCAGACGTTATCTTTGCACTTAATATTTGGCACCACTATCTTCTGGGAGAACAAGTGGATATATACATGGACCATAAAAGTCTGAAGTATGTATTTACTCAGAAAGAATTAAACATACGGCAGAGAAGATGACTAGAACTCATGGCGGACTTCGATATCAACCTACAGTATAATCCCGGAAAGGTGAATGTAGAACCTGATACACTTAACCGCCAACCATTAGCATTGAATCTCACCGCTCAGTGGAAGCTACAACAGGAATTGCATAGATTGGCGATCAAAGTAGTTATGCCAGGTAACACTTCGTATGTGATGAACTTACAAGTCCAGTCTACTATTGTCAATCAGATCAAAACAGCTCAAGCAAATGATGCCAAGCTATAAAAGATCCGAGAATAAGTAGAAAGTGGACTTCGAACTGATTTCATCATCTACGAAGATGGATCCTTATGATATGGAAGTCGATTATCTATACCACAAGGTCCTTTTTGAGAAGAGTTGATGATAAAAGCTCACAACTCTCCGTACTTAGTACACCCCTGTGGTACAAAGATATATAAAGATCTATGGCAACACTGCTGGTGGTATGAAATGAAGTGTGAAGTAGCAAGAAGCATAGCCAAGTGTTTTGTGTGTCAGCAAGTAAAGGCTGAACATCATAGAACTGCTGGTCTACTTCAATCGTTACCAATCCCAGAATAGAAATGGCAGCACATTACCATGGACTTTGTGACTGCCCTTTCTCGCTGTACGAAGGGTAACGACGATGTATAGGTTATTGTGAATCGACTCACCAAGTTGGCTCACTTTATCCTCTTTCAAGTTGGCCAATCTACCGAGACGTTAGTAAAGAAGTACATGGATGTAAGCATGAATCTAAAGTAAGATTTAACCTCAAAGTTTACTATAGTGATACCCATGAACTCATGCAGGAGGTTGTAAGATTATATGGAGCACCAGTTTGCATAGTCTCTGATCGTGACAATAGATTCCGATCACAATTTTGGCAGAGTCTGCAAGCTAGCCTAGGAATGAGTCTGAACTTCAGCACGGCTTACCATCCACAAACGGACGGACGGTACTAGCGAACAATTCAGATTCTGGAGGACATGCTAAGAGCTTGTATGTTAGACTTCGGAGGTTCATGGGAAGATCACCTACACCTTATGGAGTTTTCATACAACAACAGCTATCAGGCGAGTATTGGAATGGCACCATTTGTTACACTCTACGAAAGGAAGTGTCGATCACCACTAAGTTGGGACTACATCGGAGATCGTGAACTCCTTAGACTAGAGATGATCGTGGCAACTGTAGACGTAGTTCACACGATCAGGAAAAGAATGCGCATAGCCCAAGACCGACAGAAACACTGGGCTGATGCGAAGCGGCGACATGGAGTTCCAACCTGGAGACTATATTTTTTTGAAGATATCTCCAAACAGAGGAGTGAACCTCTTTGGCAAGAGGGGAAACTAAGTCCAAGATACATAGGACTGTTCAAAATACTCGAACGGGTCGGAGAAGTGGCATACCGTTTGACACTAGTACCTTCATTGGAAGGAGTTCACAACATGATCCGCATATCCCAGCTTCTAAGATATGTGAGCAAGCCCAACCACATTATTGTTCACTCCGAGCTCACTGTACAGACGGACCTAATTTGTGAGCAACAATCTGTTGAAATCCTCGACCGAAAGATGAAGACACTGAGGAACAAGAAAGTAAACTTGGTCCGAGTGATGTGGAGAAAAGATTCGCAAGGAGAATCAACGTGGGAACGAAAAGAAGACATGCATGTAAGATACCCTCACTTATTTGTAAATTAGTCCCTATATAAATGTAAATTTGGATGACGAAATTTTTATAAGGAAGGTAGAATGTAACAACTCTGAATTTACTGTATAAAATTTTTCAGTTTAAAATACAGAAAGAAGGTTAAAAGCCTGAGTACAAGTTATAAGTATATTTTGTTTAAGAACAGCAAGAAACGACTTGTAGCTCAATGGTAAAGCCTTGCACTGCTGTGACGTAGCCCCTGTGTTCGAATCCCATCAGACACATTTATTTTTTCTGATTTATTTTTAAACTTTTTGGAAGTCCAAAAGTTTGCACTTGCAATGCACATAAAAATGAAAAGTATGAAGAAATCAAAAATATGCAAAAGAGAGTTAATACTGAGATGAACACGTGGCTCCAATCCACCGCCCTCAAAATGACCAGCGAGATTCCCCCTTGGCTGGTACCGACGGTCGGCCTGTGGCCAATAAGGCCCGGGTTTTGCACACATGACCCTTCCCCTATCCCTAACTCCTCTGCACTGTTTGATTGCTCTGCAATCAAACATAGACTTTTAATTTCACCTTTAAACCAAATGTTAATGCATTTTAATTCACCATTTTAATTCCAAAACCCTAACTCCACACTATAAATACTACCCCATGTCCTAGCCCTTCATCATTCTGAAAATTATAGCCAAAACTCTCAAAATTTCTTAAGTACAAGTGGATTAAAAGAGGAGTTAGCAAGCGACCAAGTTCCAACGAGGATCGAAGCAAATTCCAGCGACCCCGCAACGCCACAACGACAACCCTTCTTCTTCTATCTTCTCTTAACCTAACTAGCTTGTAACTCCCTCCCAATCCCTCTTCTTCTTCTTTGAAAATCTCTTTTCAAAACATATGTCGGAAGTGTGGTTAATACCGACATCTTCTTCTATACCCTAAAAAGTTCACCTTTTCTTACATATTTTTCATCCATATTCTTACACCTATTTGTAATCATAAAACCAATGCTTAGAACCAACTTTTAATCAAAAATATCATGCAAAATAATTTTAATATAACTATTACATTAAAATTCCATGAACTTGGTATATATCAACTTTTATTGTTTTGCTTAATCATACCTTTAGGAAAATTCATGAGGTAACGACCTACCTCTCATGTACACATATGGTTTCCATAGCACGATAACCTTTAAACGTATTTTTGTTATGAATACAATATTTCAATAAAATACCATATACTATAAAAAATGGATTTCCTTTAAATTGTATTTTTAACTCCTTTGCAAATATACCTCTACAACACTCTTTAGAAGACGCTATTGGATGGTGCGGATTATCGCACATCCTTGGTCTAGTAGAGCGAGATGCAGATCTCCTCCCGGAGCATTTGGTCTCGAAAGGTTTTAAATACAGTTTTTAAGAAAAACGCATTTTTCTACTTAAATAAATTAATTTTTAATAATTATATAAATATTACTAATTCATATATTTTCAAAATATAATAAAATTACATTTTTTCTAAAGATAAAAGAATTACAAGTTTTCACCAAAATACCCTCAAGATACCAACAATAGACAAGTTTTACAATAAAATACCATGAACTTTCCAAGCTAAGCTATGTATCTATCACTAAAATACCCCAAATCCTTAAAATTCACATCAATGAAAACCCTAAATAAAATAGATAACTTCTCGAGGCTTATTTTTAATTATATTAAAAATATTTTTCATAAAATCCCCTCGAGTTATATAAAACAACATTTAAGGACTTTAGTAAATATAGGTTTAAGCGGGATCAATTCTCTTGAGCCCTAGGAAGCCGGAGAAAGTGAGTGCTTGCCTATTTAAAGTAGAAAACTTAACGGAGTTATCAATGGTAATTGTCTTGGAAAAATACAAAAATCCTGCCGTCCATGTACAGCAGTTACCGATAACTCCCGAACCTAATTCAAGATCTAAATCAGTTACAAGTATCTGACTCAGTCTGAGTCTAACTCAAACCTGAATCCGAACTCAAATTAGAGTCTAATTCAAACATGAATCCAAAGTCTGACATGAATACTTGAACATGAACCTGAATACCTGAATTCAAACATCAATATCAAACCTGAATACTATACTTGACTTAACTGAACCATGACTACAACTTGACATGACTACAAGATTACATCCTGAACATGTTTACTTGAACAATTTGTATCCATGGTCTCGGAAAGACTTATAAATATAACCTATACAATACATTACGCGGGGATAACGTGGTATATTGGTACAGAATGTATTAACGTGGCACGAGATGGTCACTAAAAGACACTTACATGAACTCTCGTGCCGTTGTCCCGTGGGTTTTGATGGGGCCTTGTACTATATGTTACCATAGTCCATAGGGTAAGATGGACTCCTCTGGTATACACAAATACCTTATGTACCAAGCTACAAACAATTACGTTAGAATAACAATCATATACATGTACAACTTACCAGTTCCATTTCACACTACTTGTTCTATTCCATTCTTTCTTTTGGGACTTACCGAGCGCTAGTTCGCTGATGACATTCCTATCTATTTCTCTCTTTGGAATGTTCGTCAGGAGGACCGGACTCTCAGGAGATCGAGCCTAGCCAGGAAGACGTGGACTAGTTCACCGAGCAGTAGGACTTCTAGATCATCTTGTACTTATTTCAGTTTGTATGCCACTGTTTAGACATTGCTTTATATTATTGTATCTTTCCTTTTCAAAGCGGTTGTATTGTAAAGATGAATGTTAATAAAAGTTGTTGTTTATTTTATATCTCTTGTCATTCTTGTGTATTTTATATATATTTCTTAATTACGCTTAACGTATTTGTTTCTTAGTAAATACGTTGCGGCCCGCCACGTCTCCACTTCCGTACACTGGGAAGCGGGACGTGACAATTTGACAACCAAAGATTCTGGCCAGATCCCCATCAGTGTCATCACCATCCCCAATTAGAGTTAAAGAAATTTTATGATAATTGATCTTCAGAACTGACCATTCCTCGAAAAGGCAGAGCAAACCTTTCATCCTAGAAGCTTGCATCTTGTCCTGATTACCAAAAAGCAACGTGATATCCGCATATTGTAAATTAATAACATACAACCTTGCATGTCCCAATCCTTCGATCAGGCTTGCTCTGTTCGAAAACTTCAACAATTTATTATGACCATCCGCCACTAACGTGAATATCAGAGGGGACAATGGGTCTCTTTGCCTAAGCCCTCTCCTATATTTGAAATGACTGGATGGTGTACTGTTCACAATAATGGAAACCTTGGCGGAGGCTAACCATTCCTTAATCCGGGCTCACCATTTATCCCCAAAACCATGCAAATGTAACATCCTTAAGATGCACCTCTGGTCCACCCTGTCATAAGCCTTTTCTAAATCCTGTTTCAGCAGGAAACCTTTCTTTTTCCTTCTCTTGCATCCCTGAATGATTTCCTGTGCTACTGTAACACCTTCCATGATATTTCTACCAGGAATGAATCTAGACTGGTAGTCATCGATAATAAAATTCAGTAGCTTCCCAACCCTATTAGCCAACAACTTAGACGTGATCTTCAATATATTGTTCATGAGGCCAATAGGTCTGAAATCGTTCACTGAGGCCGCCCCCTCCATCTTAGAAATCAATACGACGTTTGCGTAATTGAACTTATGAATCTCACCTAACCCTTCATACCACTTTTGTATAAAGTGGCAAAGATCGACCCAAATGATCTCCTAAAATGTTTGGAAGAAAAACATCGGGAAACCATCCAGTCCCGCAGCTTTGTCCCCCCTCTCAAGTACGAATATCATCGTCTTAATTCTTCCTCCGAAAAAGGGTCTTCAAGAGCTACACCTTGCTCTCGGGAGATCACATCTTGAGGTTCCTAAAAATCTAAAAGTTTCTTAGGTTCAACCGTTTTAACATCTTCGAAATTCTTTCTAAAGTGGTACTTCACATGGGTTCTGATCTGTTCCTCGTCCATCACCTTATGTCCCGCTATTTCCATTTTGGCTACAAAATTTCTCCTGCGCCTTCCATTAGCTACTTGTGAAAAAACTTAGTGGTCAGGTCCCCCTCCTTTAGCCACTGCACCATCGACCTTTATCTCCACATTATCTCTTCTTAGTAGTAAATATCGTTCATATTCTCCCGAATCAGGCACATATCTTCACATTCCTCTTTAGATAGGCTAATGGGTTCTTCCTTTTTTCAAGGCAATCCAGATTTTCAAGGAGATCTACCTTTTTTCTCTTCAAACCGATTCTCAAGGAGATCTACCTTTTGTCTCTTCAAACCACCGTACCTCTCTTTGGCCTATTTGGATAGGCACCTTCTAATGTGTGCAAGCTTAGCCACCAATAAACTACCAGCAGATCTATCATAAATGGATACATGGTTGTCCCAGCAATGTTTCACCAATTTCCAACAGGACCTATCCTCTAACCATATCTTCTCAAATCAGAAAAATTCCTTTGGTATGTATCCCTGTTGTGAAGATTAAGAGGAATATGATTCGAGGTAGGGCTCTTAAGAGACACACATAAAGCCATGGGAAACCTAGTTTCCCAAGGCATGGAAACAAAAATCCTATCAAGTCTAGCGTGACAAGAATTCTCCTGCATATTCGACCAAGTAAACAGTCTATTGTTATTAACCAAATCGACCAAATGCATATCATGAATAAAATCATTAAACAACCAAGAATTCTCCAGCATATCCTACCTTTTCGTTCATCCGAGAATCTAGTAACATTAAAGTCACCCTTATCACCCAAGGGTGCTGCCGCCTAGTCACTAAAAAATTCACTTCGTCGAAGAAGTCGCGCCTCTTCTCTTTTCATTTTGGTCCGTATACTATTGTCACCGTTTTGTATGCCCCCGGATCCTTTTAAAGATTACGGACACTGTGAACTCACCAATCCACTCGTCCACAATAGTAAAAACATTTTGGTTAATGCCTGCCAGTATGCCTCCCAATGCGCCTTCAGAGTTTTTGTATTTCCATACAAGATCCCTATGCCCACCAACTAAATGTAGCATTGACTGGCTCGGGTCCGTCAACATAGTCTCAGCGAGACAAGCGACGTCCGACTTGTTGTCGCCCAAAACCTCCTTAATCATCCTATGTTTATGGGGTAGCCCCATACCCCGAATATTCCAAAAGACGTAATTCATTAGAAACGGTTTTCTTTCCCCCTCCCCCTCCATGACTAATTCGAATATCTTAAACAAACTATTGCTATTGTCAATAATTTTGCAAAAATCTAATTCTATGGAGTTCTCAAAAATGGTTCCCCATAAAAAGCGGCTAATAATACTAGAAAGTAGAACTAACATATTGTCAGGTACAGAACCAAAAAAAAGATACAAAAGGTAAACTTGTACCAGATTTCATCGAAAAGTCTTTTCTCTTACTAGCATCAGCCAACAAACGATCCAGGTTTATAAATTCTACTGCATGACGTTCGCTCCTCCTTAGAGTATTGCCCACCAACTGGTTTCCGTCCTCCCGAGTCTCCTCCACCATTGCACCTTTTTCCCCTTTGTCGTTAGGATCCTCTTCATTGACATAAGATGACTCCTCAACATGGGGGAAATTTTTAAATGGCTGGATTTCTTGTCATGGGCCTCCTGCCTAAGCTCTAAGTTGTAAGACGATGTCGAGCACCCCGCGGTTTGCGGGGAGGCGGAATTTTCAAAAACGATGATATTAGACTACGCAACACCTGCTAAAACTCCAGGATCTTTACTAAAGTCTTAACTAGATAATCTATCTAGATGTTTAACTACTCTATAGAATGGTTATACCCCCAAGATACAGTCATTCGGGTCTTCTAGTGCCCCTCTCCAAGGCTCCTTGGTGATCAGATCGGGCTAGCTCCATCGGCCTACTTGCATCAAAGATGATCCACCACGAGTGAATGTACTCCAAGCTTCAACCACTAAATGAGGTAACTAAGGTAGATGGTTCGCTAAACCAACTAGCCTAGGAGATGTAGAAATTCTAATGGACTGTATAGTCTTACTAAACCCTATGGCTCACAACACATGTGAAGGATTAGGGTTTAGTTTAGAGGAAGAAGGAGATTGAGGAAACCTAGAGAGCTCAAGGAGAGCAACTCAAGAAAAACTTGAGAGTGAAAAATACAATCAACAAGTCAATGACCAAGTGTGTGAGAAATGGGTATATGTCTTCACAATAATTCAAGCATGCAATATTTCACAATAGAAAATATTGCCCTTGCTTGAATAGTAAGTCAAGACTAATAAAGAAATCAAATACCCATTCCTTACCTATGCCATGGATGTCTCCTCCAATATCCACATCATTAATTCATTTGGAAAATGGATAATACAAATAATGAGGTGGCACCTTCTAGAAGCATGCCTTAACAAATTATAAGAATGCCATTCTCATCGTATATACATACCCGTATCCGTATTCCGAAAAATACGGATACACTGAAACGATAACAATCCAATAATACAATACTATGATCCAGCTTAAACCAAAGCCCACTAGTATTGTCTGCCCGATCAGCATTTGTGTACAAGTACACGTGCGTGATCAAAGCCCGGTCGTAAAACCATACGACGTCTACATCAATTGCCTGAAGCAGCGAAACCCTCTGTGTGGGACTCTAAAGACTCAACAGTACGCTAGCAATGGGTTTAACCACAGGCCCGTCAGCGGTACTAGATGCACGTAACGGCTACTCAGGTATCTGTTGATAAGATGACCGATGAGCAAACTCACCTAGACTCCTACTGATCCTATCGGTGACAATCTTCATACAGTCTGGTCTGTTCGTCAGAGATACTCGCATATCCGCCTAGGAGGATGGCAAACATCAGACCCCTAACAACATGATAAGTCGTGCCGGAGGAAAGCTCAATACACCATGAGAAACTACTGGAGTACCTTACCAGTATTTCTCGACTGCCCTGGCCAGGGACTTTGTTTAATGGCTTTCCGAACACCGTGCGATATCAACCCCCAATACCGGGAGAGACGAATCCTATCTGATCGCTACTGTCTCTAAGTGCTTCGGGACTACACCCAACTACTACCTGTTTGCATGACTCCTTTCAGCGTGGTAGGGTAGTAATCAAAGTGGAGTGGGAACACACTCGAGACGAAGTAGCAATGGCAAGTCAATGGACTAAGCTGTACTCATGCCACCTGGGAACCACTACCTGACGATAGGTATAATACCAACCGGCAGTTCCCGACGAGTCCTGTCCAATATAGCTCATAACCTAATGAGCACCTACAAACCAACTCCAATATGGCATACCAATGGCCGTGAGACAGACCATAACCCATGCGGGGATAAGAAGCGTATACACCAGTCTACTTCGAAGTATCAATGCCTCATCTTGATAATCCAATGACTAGGGACCTATATAAGGATGTGCTTAAAGACTACCCAGCCCCCACAAGTGTATCTACCGTCACAACGCTGGTAGTCAAGCAAAGATCCTAAGGGCTCTACCAATATGTATAAGCGATGTGCTAAAAGAAACACATGTACAAATTGAGGTAGAATCAAACCAGGTAGCATACTACCATATCGAGCAAGACTGTTATTATAACTGCGAAATATCCCAAGTATCCAATATGTAATACACAATCCAGTATCATACAATAATGGCCTCTAGGGCATATATCACTAACAATCTCCTACTTGCACTAAGGCCATGTATTGGCATTTCGCAGACCTATCATCTCGATTAGCCGCTTGAACTGTGTCTGAGGGATGGCCTTTGTGAGTAGATCTGCGGTGTTTTTCTCTGTCTCTACTCTCCGCACCTCGATCTCCCATCGATCAATGATCTCCCTGATCAGGTGGAACCGCCTCAGGATATGTCTAGACTTCTGATGGGACCTTGGTTCCTTTGCTAAAGCTATAGCGCCGTTTGTTCCCGCCGAAAATTTCTGCGCAAAAAAGCCCAAGGTATCAAATGGCAGCGATACGCTTAAGAAAATGCGAACCAATATTTTCCAGACTGTATTTTGAAAAACTCCCAAATGAAAAACAACTAAATTTTGATGGTATTGTAAGTGTCTCGAAAAATCCTTCGATTTGATATATTATGGGCCTCATAATTCATCCGGGATCAAAAGTTATGAGGCATCACGTGCCCACACGTGACCAGGCATTACGTGACCGAGCATCGCGTGCCCACACGTGACCATTTACAGGCAAAGCCTGTAGGCACTGAATAAAATAAATAATTAAATCGGGTCACATTCCAACACGTGATAGGTCTTTAAACCCTCTGAAAAAGGATTAAAAGATATAATACAACAGCAAGGAATACCCCAATGGGGCATCACGTGCCCACACGTGACTAGAGGTCACATGCAGACACGTGATGAGTTCCTAAGCTCTCTGATTAATAGAATTAAATTCTAATTAAATAATCAATTAAAGGGGTCACGTGCCCGCACGTGATAAGGCCTTTAAGCCCACTGAAGATATAGTAAAACGGCAAGGAAAGACCCCAATGGGGCATCACGTGCCCACACGTGACCAAGAGTCATGTGCTGACACGTGATAATTCCTGAGTTCTGTAAAACAACAGAATTAAATTCTGGTTAGAATCTTAATCAGTGGGTCACGTGTCGACACGTGATAGGATCCTAAGATATCTGAAATAATAGAATTAAATTCTAATTAAGAGGGAATCGAGAACACTAACTGGAAAAATATTTCTCTAAATCTTTCCAAACAAAAAAGATTGTGCCCGGTAAAGTGGAGCACCGTTGGATTAAAAATCCAATGGTGATTAAAAATCACCAATTTATGGAAAGATTATATGCAAGGAAGATTTCCCTGAAATTCACCAAGAATAACAAACAGAATATCTTTTGGATTAAAAATCCAACGGTGAATAAAATTCACTGAGTGATCTAAAAGATCATGTTGGTTACAAAAACAACCAAAAATCTTTCAATGAAAGATTGACTAAACAGATTGATTCTTTTCTTTATCCTATAAATAGGAGCCAAGAAGAGAAGAAAAGGAATCTTGGAATTTTTTTTGGAGAAAAACAACAACATAGAGAAAAGAGAGGAGAATTTAATTCTCAAGAGAGAAAAAAAGTTCCTTTCAGAGAAAAAAAACCCTAGGTGAGAAAGGGGAAAGAGATCTAAGCTCCATAAAATAAAAAGGAATTTAATTCTCAAGTTTAAGAGTTTAACTCTTCTGAACAACAACTTAGTTCTTCCTTTGGTTGAAAATCTGCAGAAGCAGATCTCCCCACAGGTTGAGAATTTAATTCTCGTCGGGGAGATTCTGCCATGCAGATCCAAAACTTAAAGGGAGAATTTAAGTTTAAGGAATTTAATTCCCCCAAATTCATAGGAATTTAATTCCTCAAAATGAAACTAGGTTTTAACCCTATATGGGAATTTAATTCTCCCAAACTCATAGGAATTTAATTCCTCAAAATAAAACTAGTGTTTAACCCTATATGAGAATTTAATTCTCCCAAATTCATAGGAATTTAATTCCTCTAAAAAGAACAGAACTAGGGTTTAACCCTATATGAGAATTTAATTCTCCCAAATTCATAGGAATTTAATTTCTCAAAATAAAATTAAGGTTTAACCCTATACGAGAATTTAATTCTCCCAAATTCATAGGAATTTAATTCCTCCAACAGAACAGAGCTAGGGTTTAACCCTATATGAGAATTTAATTCTCCCAAATGAGAATTTAATTCTTCCACATGCACAGGAATTTAATTCCTCTAAAAACAGAATTAAGGTTTAACCCTATAGAGAATTTAATTCTTAAAAACAAGAGACTCAAAGCTCTCCATACACGTAAAGAACTGGGTCATGTGGTAACTCATGACCCCCATCCTCAATGATCGGAAAAGAAAGAACAAAACTAGGTCACGTGTTCCCACATGACCCTAAAACAGATCCCTCAAAATGAGAAAGAAAAACTTGGAGGCAATGCCTCACGTGTTCCCACGTGACTCTCAAAATAAAGAGAACAAAGCCAACGGCAGAATCGATTTTGGGCGTCCTCACGTGTCCCGACGTGACCCCTAATAAACATTTTAATAAATCAGTGCATGGGTACCCATCACGTGCCCACACGTGATGGCCGTGAAGACTTAAGTGTTTAACACTTATTTGAATATTCTGAGAACCAAATAAAGGAAGACTGTTCCCACTTTCAGAGACCTCACATGGCCCCACGTGACCAATCCAATTTTAGTGTTTAACATTATTTTTGAGTGTTTTGTCTTTAGTGTTTAACACTATTTTCAGCGCATCACGTGGGAACACGTGACCATCAAATATATGTTAGTGTTTAACACTATATTCAAATCAAACCTAGCCTAAATTGGCTAAGTCCTTCTGAGGCAAGACTTCTCTTTTTACTGAGCTCAAGTACATCCTTGCCTTCCAAAATTGATCATCCTGTATGGCATATGAGTGCGCAGCACTCAACAAAAGATAAAATGTTGTCAGAACCCCTGTTTAGCACTGCCAAATAATAGGGGCGTTGAACCCAGACAAATGTTTAATGGTCCAACAAATAACCAACATTTCAAACTTAATTAGACTTAGCCCAAATTGGCCATAAGTCCTCAATTCAGATTTAACTGAGCCAATGTGCTCATAATCTAATTAATTGATCTTAGTTCCAAATTGGACTACAGATCTCCCAATCAACTTTGGTTCAAGGGTACATCTCTGAACTCCTCTAATATTTGTCATTGTAATCCTTCAACGTCTTTAGAGAGGTGACGGGTCCTGACAACCACACATTTCATAGACTATGACGTCTTTAAACTGGACTGTGGGGTCCTTAAACTCATGGACTATGATGTCCTTAACCTTGACTGTGAGGTCTTTAAACTCTGGGACTATGATGTTATTAACCTTGGAACACCATGTCCTTAAACTGGTAATCGACTGCAATGTCTCTAAACTAAACAATAGAGCCCAAATGCTCTTTTGTTAGATCTAAACGATCCCGTTAAGTTGATCTTAGTCTAAAATTAGACTAACGTATCCTTAACAAACTTTTAAGTTGATCTTAGTCTTAAACGAGACTAACGTATCCTTAAACCCAACCCCAAACCCAAATCTAAGAAGATACGGATTTGGACTAATCCACGCCCTACGGGCAACAACATAAATTAGTCTCCGTATATAATCCATGGGCAACCAAAATCAAAACAAACACCCACGATACGAAGTGACCATCTGAAAAAGGAGAAAGTGGTTACCGTAATGCGGTAGCGTAATTAACTGCAGGGGCTTGCGCCTGTAGGGAAGAGCGTCCCCACAATCAAAAACCCCTTAAATGAGGGGGAATCTGACGAAGTCTGCTACATCGGCCGCATCCGTCTAAACCTTCGATACACGGTGCCATAAATCAACTTGGCAACTTCGGAGAGGTGGACGGATAGTACCAAATAGCATCTGCCCCGAAATTCAGGCAAGACGGACCTACACGGTCCCGTCTCCGTGTTTCGGAGGGGAACACCGTTGTTGTCCTAATACAGAGTTATAGGATCAACAATGGATGGAACCACCTGAAGCTCTGTCATGAACTTCCTGATCCAGACTGCTTCCTTCACGGCATCACAGGCAGCTATGTACTCCGCTTCCATCATTGAGTCAGCAACGGTTTCCTGTTTAGAGCTCTTCCAAACAACCGCCCCTCCATTGAGGGTAAAGACATGACCCGACATGGACTTGGAGTTATCCTTATCACTGTGGAAGCCGGAGTCGGCGAAGGCCTCGATCTGGAGGTCTTCCCTGCCGTACACCAAGAATATCTCCTTAATCCTTCTCAGGTATTTGAGAATGTTCTTCACTGCTATCCAGTGCTTCTCTCCTGGGTTTGACCAATACCGGCTTACAACGCTTAGGGCACATGTTACATCTGGTCTGGTACACAACATCGCATACATTATAGAGCCTACTGCAAATTTGTAGGGTATAGTAGACATGCGATCCCTTTCCAAATCAGTTTTGGGAGACATCTCTTTGGAGAGGGTGATTCCGTGACAAGCCGGTAGATTATCGAGCTTAGAATCTTTCATACTGAATCGTTTCAGTATGGTGTCGATGTACCTTGACTGTGAGAGTCCCAACATCCGTTTAAATTTGTCACGATAGATTTGGATCCCCAGAATGTAGGAGGCATCACCCAGGTCCTTCATAGAGAACCTTTGTGAGAAGAATCCCTTGACTGATTGTAGCATAGGAATGTCATTTCCTATCAAGAGAATGTCATCTACGTACAGGACGAAGAATACCACAGTTCTCGCTACAATTTTATTATATATGCATGGTTCATCTGGATTTTTGATAAAGTCGAATTCCTTAACCGTCTCATCAAAATAGATGTTCCAACTCCGCGATGCCTACTTTAGTCCATAAATGGACTTAAGCAACTTGCACACCTTTCCGCTGCTCCCACTCTGAATGAAACCCTCCGGCTGATCCATATAGACGCACTCTTCCAAATTTCCATTTAGAAAAGCGGTCTTTACGTCCATCTGCCAGATCTCATAGTCATGGAAGGCAGCAATGGCAAGAAGGATCTGAATGGATTTGAACATAGCCATTGGAGAAAAGGTTTCGTCAGAGTCCAAATCAGGTCTTTGACGAAAACCTTTTGCATCAAGTCTAGCCTTATAGGTTTCCACCTGTCCATCTACACCGATCTTCTTTCTGAAGATCCATTTGCAGCCTACAGGTTTTACCCCTTCTTTAGCAAAGTCCAAAGTCTATACTTTGTTAGTGTACATGGACTCCATTTCGGTCCGCATTGCATCGAGCCATTTTATCGAGTCTCGGCTCTGAATGGCTTGCTGGAACCTAGTTGGCTCATCATCTTCGATGATGCAATCCTCTCAATCCCCGTCTATAAGAAAACCGTAGTATCTCTCGGGCAGATGAGATAGCCTACTAGTTCTGCGGAGTGGCGCGGGAATGTCTGGTTCTTTCGAAACTTCTGGTTCTACCATACTTTCAGTAATAGCTTGTGGTTCTGGAATTTCTTCCAGTCCTATTGCGCTCCCACTTATCTGATTTTCTAAAAATTCAGTTTCTAAAAAGTGGGCATGCTGAGAAACAAAGACTTTTTTCCCTCTGCGTAATAGAAAAGATACCCCTTGGAGTTCTTTGGGTATCCCACAAACTTACACAATACTGAGCGTGCCACGAGCTTGTCCGCATACTGCTTTTTTACAAAAGCTGGACATCCCCATGTCTTAAGGTACTTAAGATAGGGTTTCTTCCCACTCCACATCTGATATGGTGTGACAGGCACTGACTTAGTAGGAACTTTGTTCAAAAGATATGCAGCTGATTCTAGTGCATAGCCCCAGAAGGATCGCGGTAACTCAGCATTACTTATCATATAACGAACCATATCTAATAGGGTTCTGTTCCACCTTTCTAATATACCGTTGTGCTGAGGTGTGTATGGAGGAGTAAGCTGTGAGAGAATTCCATTCTCTTTTAAATAGCCCAGGAACTCGACACTTAAGTATTCACCACCTCGATCAGATCTCATAGTCTTAATACTTTTGCCGGTTTGTTTTTCCACTTCATTCTTATATTTCCGGAATTTCTTAAAGGCCTCGGATTTATGTTTCATCAAGAATACATTTTCATACCTTGAGAAATCGTCCGTAAAAGTTATGAAGTAGGAATAACCGCTTCTTGCAAGTGTAGACATTGGACCACACACGTCACTGTGTATGGGTCCCAAGAACTCGCTCGCTCTTACTACTTGTCCAGTGAACGGAGTCTTTGTCATCTTTCCTTTGAGACATGATTGACAAGTTGCATAGGACTGATATTCGAACGAATCCAAATATCCCTCTTTATGTAACATCATCAACCGTGTTTCATTGATATGACCGAGTCTACAATGCTATAAGAAAGCCTAATTTAATTTCGAAGTCTTTCTTTTAAGTGTGTTCTGGACACTGAAAACCTGAGCTTGATTCAATATGTATATGCTGTTATCTAATGTACCTGACCCAATCAAATTTTGATTTAGGTGGATGTGTACTACATCGCTTATAAATGTAAAATCATATTCTTCTTTAGAAAGTAAAGATACAGATATGATATTACAAGTTAGACTAAATACATACAAACAGCTATGTAAAATCAATATCCACTTGTCAATCCTAGGTGATATTCCCCTACGGATTCAGCGTCCACGCTCATTCCGTTAGCAATTCTGAGAGTCATATCAGCTGCCTTAATAACTCTATGGTTTCTCAAAGCCTGTAATGAATTATAGATATGAGATCCCGATCCGGTATCTAGTACCCAGGAAGTAGAGTTAACAGATAAACAGTTTTCAATTACAAACACACTCGAAGCCGATGCCACAACGTGGTTCGAATCCTGGCTTCTGGCTTTCCAAGCCCTGCAGTCCTTCTGACAATGCATTTTCCCATCACTACAAAGACATGCCTCCTTCCCTACTACTAACCCCAAAACTTTTACCCTACTCTTTCCCTCTATCTTACTAACACCGCTTATCTGCTTGGTGGAGGCCTTCTTCTTCTCTCACTTGGCTTTCGCCTTGGATCTATAAGAGGAAGATTCCTCAATAAGCAGAGCGGGTGTCTTCCTAGATTCTTTTAGGGTGCCCTCTGAGCTCCTCAATAAATTGAGGAGACTTGGAAGTGTAACTTTCTTCCTTTGAATTTTGCAATTCAAGATAAACTAGGCATAAGTAGATGGTAGGGACTCAAGAATCAAGTCAATGCATAACTTATTCTCCAACGTGGTCCCATGGTCCGTGAGCTTTTCAAAATAGCTAATCATCATAAGGATGTGGCCCCCTATAAATGACCCGATAGCCACCCTCACTTGAAGCAATATCTTCAAGGTCTCATATCCTGTGATACGAGATTGTTCTCCATATAAAACTTTGGTATGGAGGAAGATAGAAACTAAGTCCATCTTATCGTGCTGCCTCTTATGTTCACTATCCATTGAGGCTAACACGAGACACTTGCTCTCGCACAATCCTTTTCCCGTGTCAGACGGATATCCATATCCGCGACGGTGGAACTTGGACCTGGGACGGCGGGGGGGGGGGGTTTGTAGTAAGGAGGTAGTCTCGGTTGTCACAGGTAATTGCCATCTGGACATACCGTAGCCAATCAATATAATTTAGCTCAGTCAAATTATTAGCTAATAACCTATGCCCAGTCATAGTGGTCGCTGCAATTAGGAGAGAGGGAAGAAACACTTAGCATGAAGCTCTTGTAAGTTTAGATTGGTTATTAGTTTATCTAAACAAGATGGCTCACACTGTTTCCTCAAATCCTTCCTCAAACCATAAAATAAGAATTAGTCAGGATTAATCTCACTTTTACAATTCTTGGTTAACCTTTCGGCCAAGCTAGTGTTGGTACTTCGAGGGAGGTTTTCCAACGCTTTCGTGAAGTTCCTTAATTACGTAACCTCTTTTCCCTGAAGGCATAGCCCCGCTAACACTGTTCTAGACACCTACTTGGTTTACAGTATTGATCGTTTAGTGAAAAATCTCCCGAACAGTATCTCATACTCACAGTAGGATCGGGATCCAAATATCATTGTGTGATAACCAAGAAGGAAGTCTACCATGATTATCACACTCCAAATGGTATGAAACACTAGCAAGTTTCAGTTCCTTAGAAACTCCTGATGTAGACTTTTGCCCCATGCTCTTATGACCTTGACGAAGGCCAACAAATCATAAATCACATGTCAAGTTCTACCCGCCATTGTCCAGGTTAATTTGAACACACCCGTACATACCCTTGACGAAGGCAAACAAAATAATACGACTGTCCCAAACCTTGGCGAAGGTCAACAAACATAGTTTGAATACTATTGAATATTCATATGAAATGACGGAGGGCTACGGATGGTTTTGGCGAAACCGTGAACGTAGTGAACTTGATATAGTCGAAGAAACCATGATAGCTTTTAAAAAGGAGTTGTTTAAGCTCCACATTTAAAATTGCTTTTTGAAGAAAACCGGATGGTTTTGAAATTGTTCCAACAATTAAGCTTTGGTTTGTTTTATCTTTGAATTAATTAATTAATGTTAATGCGGTCCCATCATTTACAAATCCTATCATTGCAGCAAAAGAAACGAAAATACAACGTACGCTTATGCCATCCGCATTCGCCACAGGGCCCCGTCTTACACCTTTAGGTTACTTAACTAACGCCAGAGCGGGGGCTGGACTAGCGCGGATGCAAAACATAAGCAACGCCTATATATACATGCATTCGTCTTACGCAATAATAGGCATTCCAGATCACAGATGAATATATTGGATATAGTAGGAATTCCGCGTTTCGTTTAAGTCTGTAACGAAAGACGGATTCCACGGTCGTGATGAATAGCCAAACCCCACCCGGCCCAGACCCCTACGGGTGCGGAAAACTGCCCGCAAAATTCTCGAAGTGAAGCAACCTCTCTCAGTAAAATGAGTAGGCCACTCGGCACTTCAAAGAACCCGGTAGTTTGTGCACCCCACCTTAGGTCTATCGTAGGAGCAGAAACAGTAAAAAGAAATAATATACAATGGTGGCTACAACCTCAACCCGGATGTGCCACGTAAAAAAATATTACATCACTTTTACAAATTACATGAATGAAAGAAAGGAAAACACTCTTCTCACATCCTCCGGCTATTCATCCACGACGATCCAATAAAATTCATATATACAAACCAACACAGATCACAGATATGTGCAACCCCTAACTAATCGACGTATAGAAATTAGTGGAGGTTTACAAACACATATAAATCAAACACAGATGATCCGATTAGCCAAACTACTTAGAATTTCGATCGAATAACCAAATTTGAATCTACCCAAAGCACAACACTGTATACAAAAGATCCTGGGTAGAAACAAAAGATCCCAAATATCATAAATCACCAAAAAGAACAAACAGGAAAAATTTGGACTGACTCGGCCTTGAATCGGCCACGGAATGGCGGCAGAACACTCTGTTCTGCCACGGTTCCGCAGCGTTCTTAGCGATTCACGAGTTCAAATTTCTTCAGTTGTTTTAGAAAACCCTGCATATAATTTTAAGGCCTCTGAAAATATTTTTGGACTTGTTTTGAAAATCGACAGAAACGTGGGTTTTCGGATGTAATTTTGGCATATTTTCACCGATCAAATTTCTTACACTTTGCTGACTAGCTAGTTAAGGTTTTGTAGGCTTTGACACCGATGTCACGCACCCCGCGGTTTGCGGGGAGGCGGAATTTTCAAAAATGATGATATTTGACTACGCAACACCGGCTAAAACTCCAAGATCTTTACTAAAGCCTTAACTAGCTAATCTATCTAGAGGTTTAACTACTCTTATACCTTCAAGATACGGTCCTTCGGGTCTTCTAGTGCTCCTCTCCAAAGCTCCTCGGTGATCGGATCGGGCTAGCTCCATCGGCCTTCTTGCGTCAAAGATGATCCGCCGCGAGAGAATGTGCTCCAAGCTTCAACCTCTAAATGAGGTAACTAAGGTAGATGGTTCGCTAAACCAACTGGCCTAGAAGAGGTAGAATGTCTAATGAATTGTTTAGTCTCACTAAACCCTATAGCTCACAACACATGTGAAGGATTAGGATTTAGTTTAAAGGAAGAAGGAGATGGAGGAAACCTAAAGAGCTCAAGGAGAGCAACTTAAGAAAAACTTAAGAGTGAATCAACAAGTCAATGGCTAAGTGTGTGAGAAATGGGTATACATCTTCACAATAATTCAAGCATGCAATATTTCACAATAGAAAATATTGCCCATGCTTGAATAGTAAGTCAAGACTAATAAAGAAATCAAATACCCATTCCTTACCCATGCCATGGATGTCTCCTCCAATATCCACATCATTAATCCATTTGGAAAATGGATAATACAAATAATGAGGTGGCACATTCTAGAAGCATGTCTTGACAAATTACAAGAATGCCCCTCTCACCGTATATATATACCAGTATCCGTATTCCAAAAAATACGAATACACTGAGACGATAACAATCCAAAAATACAATACTAGGATCTGGCTTAAACCAAAGCCCACTAGTATTGTCTGCCCGATCAGCATCCGTATACAAGTACACGTACGTGATCGAAGCCCATTCGTAAAACCATACGACGTCTACATCAATTGCCTGAAGCAGGAAAACTTTGTGTGTAGGACTCTAAAGACTCGACAGTACGCTGGCAGTGGGTTTAATCACAAGCCGCCAGCGGTACTGGCTGCACGTAATGGCTACCCAGATATCTGTCGATAAGAAGACTGATGAGCAAACTCACCCGGACTCCTACTGAGCCTATCGGTGACAATCTCCATACAGTCCGGTCTATTTTTCTGAGATACTCGCATATCCGCCTAGGGGATGGTAAACGTCAAACCCCTAACAACGTAATATGTCATACCGAAAGAGAGCTCAATACACCATGAGAAACTACTGGAATACCTTACTAGTATTTCTCGACTGCCCTAGCCAAGGCTTTGTGTAATGGATTTCTGAACACCATGCGATATCAACCCCTAATCCCAGAAGAGACGAATCCTATCTGATCGCTAGTGTCTCCAAGTGCTTCGAGACTGCACCCAACTACTACCTGTTTGCATGACTCCTTTGAGTGTGGTAGGGTAGTAATCAAAGTGGAGTGGGAACACACTCGAGGTGAAGTAGCGATGGCTAGTCAACGGACTAAGCTATACTCATGCCACCTGGGAACCACTACTTGACGATAGGTATAATACCAACCGACAGTTCCCAATGAGCCCTGTCCAGTATAACTCATAATCTAATGAGCACCTGCAAACCAACTCCAATATGGCATACCAATGGTTGTGGGACAGACCATATCTCCTGCAGGGATGAGAAGCATATACACTAGTCTACTCCAAAGTATCGATGCCTCGTCTCGATAATCCAACGACTTAGGACCTGTATAAGGATGTGCTTATAGACTACCCAGCCCCCACAAGTGTGACTGCCATCACAACGCTGGTAGTCAAGCAATGATCATAAGGGCTCTACCAATATGTATAAGTGATATGCTAAAAGAAACACATGCACATATTGAGGTAGAATCAAACCAGGTAGTATACTACCATATCGAGCAAGAATGTTATTATAACTATTAAATATCCCAAGTATCCAATATGTAATATACAATCCAGTATGATACAATAATGGCCTCTGGGGCATATATCACTAACATAAGTGACCATCCAAAAGGGATCTGCATTAAGGCTTCTAGAGAGTCCTGCTTGGCATGAGGGCCCAACTTAAAATTCTCCTCTAGCAAAGAGTCTAAAAACATCTATAACCCCCCAATGAGGAGACCACTCTTCCCGAGGAAAATCTACTTAGAAGGGCTTGCACCATGCAAGTCCCTTTAGAGCCTTTGGACAGCAACCAGTTGGTGGGCCATCCTTTTCGTGGTGGGTCCCTCCGTCTGTACATTTTCCTATTCGTGGCACAGCCGAGGCCCTCTCCTTGTTAGATTCTCGAGCCCCTCTCATGCTACGATTGATGGACACGGACCTAGCTTGAACAGCTGCCAAAATCCCATCCTTAGCGTCCTCGTCTCGACTCGAGCCCCTTACCTCGTGCCTCTGTGTCGCCCACATACAGCTCGCGAGGCCTGTCAAGCACCCCCTTCCCAATCGACACCTTTTCCTCCAACTCCAAAGTAATCTTAACCTCATACCAAACAAAGTCGACCATATATAGTGTAAAGAATTGACGGAATATCTCCGCTTTTCCTAATCAATCATGCAGGAATAGCCACCGCAACCAATCTTAATCCGTGCCCTCTCGCCTTCCCTGTTCCTCGTGTCAGCATCATTAATGTCCAAAAAGAAGGCAAATTCATTAAACATCTATATCCCTAAAAGCTCTTTCCGCTTCCTAAAAACGTTACGGAAGCCCCTCCAGTAGTATCCACCCCTGCCAAGGGCACACGCTCCGTTCTATCTTCTCCTCCTTTCGCCACCTTAAAATTCTAATGCCCAGCTTTATGAAATGAATCACCTGAATTTTTGAGATAGAATCAAGGGATGGCGGATTCTTGAATTTAATTAAAAATCCCTTAATCACTCCGTCTCGAACAATCCACCTTGCCGTGTTGAGGTCATCGAATCTACCAACTAAAGCATCTAGGATCGATCTCTTCTTTTGATCTAACCCTTGTCGTCCACCCCTCCTCATCTGGAAACAACTCTTTACCCTGATTGAGGCATTCAGCCTCCGGAGGAACACCATTCCTTCCATTCATAGCAACTTGTTGTAAATAGTCATTCTCCGTCATCACGGCGCCCTTGCCCTGGTCAAAGTTACCGCCCGAGGTTCCCCTGCCTCTAGCAGGCAACCCTCTTGGTTGAGGTCCATATATCGTTACCTACCCAGTGCAGCGTTGGGAGCCTGACTTCGTCGAACCCACTAGACTGGGACGTGCATGGGGATTGGGACGTGGACCATGCACGTTAGGTCGAGGTCGACTAGGTGCCCCTCCGTTAGGCCTCACTGCCCTGGGGTCCAGGTCCCACGGGCAGCGGCAACCCTCTCGCCGTTGGTTTCACTGGTGACTTTCCTCGGGTACTTTCTGAAACACCTTCTTTCCCTTTCCATCCTCTGGAATGCCGGCGGTCATCGTCTCGGTTACTCTCGTCGAAGGAGGAGTCGTATCCCCCCGAGCCGCAATGCTCCTCCTCAAAGAGACGTACATCTTGGGTGAGAGAGAAAGAATCTTTTATTACAAGAGAGAAAGAAAGAGAGAGAAAAGACTGGAGAAGAACAGACTGAGTGTAGGAGGTAGCTAGTGATCACAGAAGCCTGGAGAAGAAAGAAGAGTGGTGAAGCGAGGAGAGACAAAATTGGGGTTATAGGAGGAGAGAGAAGCTCCATAAGAAGTTTAGAGACTGTGATTAGAAATAATAGGTATTTTTTGGTTGGTGTATTTAGAACTAAGTAAGTTTCAAGGATCCATCAGCGAAAAAACCCGTCTTTATTAATGTGCAACGTGCACAAGCAATTCACAAGTCAACTATCAAGTAGGCTTAGCTCAGCAAATTTCTTTTCACAGGAGAGCCCACAAAGTTCGATCCTCCATGGGGGTTTATTTTAAAAAATAAAAATAAAAAATAAAATTCACAAGTCATTTTAATAGAAATGGATTATAGATTAAAGTTATTTTAGATGTGAATTTTAGTTTTCAAGTTCCCGTAGTCTCTAACTTGAGAAATAATGTTACCAAAGGTTCTAATTCATTATCTAATATGTGGTATCCTTTCGAAACATACCGGTAAGTTTCTAAATTATATTATGTTCGTAAAAATAAATAGTTGATAAATGGATCGAGATACACAAATCTGACCTAATTATTAATGAATCTCGGTTTGGATCCATTCTATATAAACTCATGGGTATGAGCTCAAAAAATATAAATGGCTCTAAGTTTGAAACAACCTAGACCCAAATCCAACCCATTCAAAGGCATAATCTAAGGTTTATAAGCTTGATAATATTTAATACGAAAGTACTGACTATAGCTAATATAATTCACTGGTGAATATCAAAATGACAGATCATATGAGTTAAGCGATCAATCTTTTCTTCATGGACCAAGTCACCCTCACCCATTTAGCTTTGGTACAAAATGAAATTATAGCACAACTAATTAAAACATCAAACATTCAAAATAACATTGCTATAAAATCCAACCACCTCTAAAAGTTAAACAAAATATTGATTGGATGATAAAAATACATATTAAAGAAACTAATAGCATTATTCATGTACCCTACATGTGTTGCAGGAAAAAAAATTAAATATAAAACAAGAGTCAAATGACCATGGTTATGATGGTAAAATGTACTTAAATCTCACTACAGGAAGATATTCATATTTCGTGGGCTAGAGCCCCGAAAAATATGAAAACCCGACCAAATAAATTTTTTACGTCGGGTAGTTGTCGACGAAAAAAATGTTTCGTCGGCTGATATATTTAATACGTCGGTTGTCTTTCTTTCGTCTGTTAGTTCCCGACCCGACACGAGTTCTCTTTGAAACCCTAAGACAGGGGAGCCCGCAGTGCAACAGGAACCCGTTGGCTTCTCAATCCTTCTTTGAATGAGTGACCGGAAGAAGCATCAGTGTTTGGTTAAGCCGGCCAAGGAGACGAAATGCACCACATCGCCGTTTCAATGCGGGGGGACCTTTAACAACCTGTGGTTTTTAATGGAAATCTGGTACTTTCCCTCCAGTATTTTAGGTTTTTTCGTCGGGTTGGGGACTTTTTCGTAGGTAACTCCCGATGAAACGTATATAATATTAAAAAAAATTGCTGCACACCAGAAACTGATATAGATACAGTTCAATTATAATAAGACATATATAGAGATCAAAAACTGAATTCAAATTACCACAAATTATATCCAAATAGCAATAAAATCAAAACATTTCACCAAAATATCAAATCCATTCTATATATTCCATTCATTTACAAAACAATTCAACTACATTCGCTTTGCAAAAATTGACGATCGAGACGGTGTCCTGTAATCAACTCGGGGGGGGGGGGACGCCATCGGGGGCCGGAGGATATTGAGTGAAATCGAGAAGCTCCTATAGTGTTATCAACAAACAAAATATTAGATATGATATTCACGATGATAAACTATATGAAAGTTGTATCGAAACGAATATTAGATATGATATTCACGATAATAAACTATATATATGAAAGTTGTATTGAAATGAATATTAGATATGATACAGGGATATGGACAGGGACACGGACAAGTACAAGGATGCACGGACACAGGGATACGGACACGGGGATACAGACTGCGACGGACACGGACAAGGATGCATGGACACGGGGACACTGACACAGACAAGGATGCATGGACAAGGACACGGATAAGGGTCGGACACAAATCTGTGTCCGATACGGATATGGCAACCAAGAAGACGTGTCGGTGCAACCTAGTTCACGATAATCAACTATATGAAATTTCTATTGATACATAAATTATGAATTAAACTTACTTCAGGTATTTCTTTTCCTTGAAGCATGAGCCGCTGGATAAGGAGATTCCTCGAACGGATATCGACAACGGCTTCTGCTCTGCTCAAACTCCTCTGTGAACCAAAAGATGATGCAGGTTCAGATGGAGTCTAGAAAACGCATTCTCGATCACCTACGGGAGTATGAAGAGAGCCGTCTGGATGGTGTATCGGAGTGGACGTAGAGGGAGATGGTGCTATAGAAGATGAAGAGGGAGCGTGTACCTCAGAGCGCACGGGTGCCGCATAGGCGCAGGCTCCTGAATGAATATCCCCTGGAGAATGCGAGGAAGATGCAACTCTGGACCGTGATGGGCGTGATATAACGAAGGCGGCATGCCTTGGCCGCCTATGTGAACTCTTCCGAGCCGGTCCGGGTTGTGCTGCTGGAGGATAGCCTCATTGATCGTATGGAGCTCCACGTCATCGGGCGGTCGGCCGTGCTCCTCAGTAAACGCAATCGCTCAATCCTCGATCTTACGGTTCATCCATTGCTGTAAGAAATTAGAGTATGAACATAGTTAAGTCAATTATTGAAAAAGATATCATGTAATTTAAATAAACTACAATAAATCATGTAAGAGCATACTTCCATAATACTCAGTCGCCTCCTGTGAGCTAGGACAGCCGGAGACACGCGTAAAGCTCTACACGACTAGATATTTCTCCCGTCCGTCTCGCCTGCCATTTAGACAAAAACTTGATTTAGATGAAAGTTTAAGAATTTGACAAATTCATAAAATTTTGATTTGATCTTACATGAGCAACTCTATATTGGGAGGAGTTCATCCCTCCGCCTAACCAACGATCAGTGTTGCGACTCTGCGCTGCCGCTCCCCGTTGACTCTTAGCCTACCATTTAAAAATGATATAGCATCTCCCAGCCTGCCATTTAGGATTAATGTCTAATGCTATGGATTTTATCGGCGATTTACGTATCAAGAATTCAGGCGATCTGAAGTGATCAATTAGAGCATCCCAATACTCTTCCGATCAATTGGCGAGCTTCACCGTCAATTTCACCTCATCGGTGGCAGCCCTCTTCCATTTACAGTGGATCGTGTGTTTCTGATCATGCCAACTTTCTGACATGTATATAAACAGTTGGTCTCGGATGACATGCAACAGTATGAGAGAGCTGTCAATCCACCAGACTATAGAAAAGCGTGTCTACAAAGACACACCGAAAAGGAATTAGCGTCAAACATACATATGCGAAAGAAATTGACGAAATCATAAATAAATAACCTTACCAAAATCTCATCTAAGGCCACTTGTTTTTTGGCCTCCAACAATTTCGACGTCCAGTCCACCACCATGTATATGGAACCCTCTTTCACGACGTGTGGTATACGTTTCTCATTATTGCATATCGAGACACAGAACTTGTCGCGTCTCGCTTTCCAATAGACGAAAACGGTGACGTGGTAAGCCCGCGACGTATTTATTTCGAGAAGGTTATTTCCCGAAATAAATACGCTAAGCGTTAAATAAGAAATATAAAATGACAAGAGAATAAACATGAGATTTAAAATTCAACAACTTTATTTATATTCAACTTGATTCATTTACAATACATAATTTTAACTGAAAGAAAATACAATGATGGAAATGCCTAAACAGGTGATATACATAAACTGAGAAAAGGTAACTGGTCTAGGCCTGGGTCTCGGTCCGATCGTGCTCTTCCTTTGAGATGTCTACCTCTTCAGTCTCCACAGTATCTGACAAATATTCCAAGAAAATAGAGAAGGGTGGAATGCTCGTCAGCGAACTTTCACTTGGTAAGTCCCAAAGAATGAAGTGAAATATAAAATGTAATGATAAGGAAAAACGTATATCATGAACAATGGATTATAAAGTATGATATGTCAGCATGTCGTTTAGTGTAAACATGGCAAGTTTATTTAGCATACAGTTTTATCGTAATGTATGTGAACAAGTATGGTAATATATAACAAGTAGATAAGCTTGACAGTATAGCATGAGTATGGAAAACAAAAGTAACATGGCCGTGTAGTGTAAGTATAGTGAACATGCAGTGAATATAAGCATCATAACAGGTCTCTATTTTGGTACATTAATTTAACGTAAGTTTAATGGTGAATGCAACCAATCTCAAGAGTGTTCTTGAACCCAACAGGTTGTAATTCAGGGGTAAGGAACCACGGGCCCAAATCAAATGTTAGTAACGGGGTTTCGACCATCGTCGAAGTATTCCAAACTCAACAGGCTGTAATTCAGGAGTAAGAAAACACGGGCCCTCATGATAGCTTACTTGTGTTAGTAGACATGAATTCATGATCTAGTGAGACTTCTGAGATTTCGTTGGATTCACACAAGAACTACCCCAGCACCCCGTATATGCTAAAATACAGCTAAAATTACCAGCTTTGCTCGAATCCATGAATACATCGGTTTTCAAGATAGAGTTCATGTATATATAAAGTATTCATGTCAAGTATTTTTGTATCCATGTCGAGTTGTATTCATGGTTCGAGTCAAGTCAAGTCATGTATTCAGGCTTGATATATATGTTTGAATTCAGGTATTCAGGTTCATGTTCAAGTATGCATGCTAGACTTTGGGTTCATGTTTGAATTGGATTCTAACTTGAGTTTGGATTCAAGTTCATGATCAAGTATTCATGTTGGTTTTTAGATTCAGGTTTGAATTTGGATTTAGACATGAGTTAGACTCAGATTTGAGTCAGACACTTTAAACTAATTTAGATCTTGAATTAGGTTCATAAGTTATCGGTAACTGCTGCACATGGACGGCAGGATTTGTGTCTTTTTCCAAGACAATTACCATTGATAACATCGTTAAGTTTTCTACCTTAAATAGGCAAGCACTCACTTTCTCCGGCTCCTTAGGCTCAAGAGAATTGATCCCGCTTAAACCTATATTTACTAAAGTCCTTAAATAAATAAATATATATATATTTATATATATATAAAACGAGGGGGTTTTATAAAAAAATATTTTTAATATAGTTTCAAAATAACCTCGAGAAGTTATTTATATTATTTAGGGTTTTCATGAATATGAATTTTAAAGATTTGAGGTATTTTAGTGATAAATACTTAGCTTGAATAGTTCATGGTATTTTATTATAAAACTTGTCTTGTATTGATATCTTGATGGTATTTTGGTGAAACTTGAAATTCTTCCATCTTAAAAAAATGTGAGTTTATTATATTTTGAGAATATATGGATTTGTAATATTTTATATAATTAAAAAAATTATTAATTTAAAAAATGCGTTTCTCTTAAAACCCGTATTTAAAAACCTTTCGAGATCGAATGCTCCGTGAGGAGGTCTGCATCTCGCTCTACTAGCAATGATGTGCGATAATCCGCACCATCCAATAGTGGTCCCCTAAAAAGATTTGTAGAGGCTTATTTGTAAAAGAATTTTAAAATACAATTCCAAAGAAAACCGTTTTTTTATAGTAGATGGTATTTTAATGAAATATTGTGTTCGTAACTAAAAATACGCTCGAAGAGTATTGTGCTATGGAAACCATGTGTGTATGTGAGAGGTATGTCGTTACTTCGTGAGATTTTCTAAAAGTATAATTAAGAAAAACAATTAAATATGGTAGAAACAAAGTTCATGGTATTTTAATGTAAAAGTTAAATTAAAGTTATGTTTCATGATATTTTTGAGTGAAAGTTGGCTCTAAACATTAGTTTTATGTTAACAAGTAAGGTGTAGAAATATGAATGAGCAATGCTTAAGAAAAAGTGTAATTCTAGGGTTTAGAAATGTCGGTATTAACTCCACTTACCGACATATTTTGAAAAACGATTTTCAAAAAAGAAGAAGAGAGATTGGGAGGGACTCACTATTTGATTTTGTTAAGAAGAGGAAGAAGAAGAGGGGAAAAGCTTTGGGATGCCGCGGGAGCTCCGAAATCGGCTTTGATCTTCGCCGGAAGTTACTTATTTGCTAACTCCACTTGCACCTAGGAACTTTTGAGAGAATTTTGGCTAGAATTTTCAGAATGGGGATGGGTTAGGAAATGGGGTAGTATTTATAGTGTGGAATTAGGGTTTTGGAATTAAAAGAGTGAATTAAAATGCATTAAAATGAGAATAAATGGTGAAATGAAGGGTCTCTGTTTGATTGCAGGGAAATCAAACAGTGCAGGGGAGTCAGGGATAGGGGAAAAGACCTGTGTGCAAAGCCCGGGGACAAATAGCCAATGTTCACCCGTCGGTGCCGGCCATATGGGGCATCTCGCCGGTCGAATGGTGAGGGTGAGCCGTCGGATTGGTGTCACGTGTTCACGCCAGTATTTACAACATTTTGCCATGTTTGTTTTCTCTGTCGTTTCATTTTTATGTGCATTGCACGTGTAAACTTTTAGGCTTCCAAAAATTTAAAAGAAAAATCAGAAAAAATATAATGTGTTTGATGGGATTCGAACACAGGAGCTACGTCACAACATTCCAAGGCTTTACCAGTGAGCTACAAGTTGTTTCTTGCTGTTCTTAAACAAAATATACTTATAACTTGTACTCAGGCTTGTAAACTCCTTTCTATATATTAAAAAGAAAAATTTTGTACAAAAAATTCAGAGTCATTACATTCTACCCTCCTTATAAAAATTCCATCCTCAAAATTTATAGAAGAAAATTGTAACAGATTAAGAAAATTTGATTCTATTGGTGGTGAAAGAACTACTGGTATTGTATCGAAAGTTCATGAAAATGTTTGAAAGGACGAAAAGATGCAAGAATTTGAAAAGGCTAAAAAAGCCGGTAGGGGATTTACCAGTGTTATCTTGACCTATAGCCTCGGCTTCCACGGCCACAAAAGGGTAAGCCTGACGTCTCGGCACATTTCTCTGTGCATACTGGTAGATCGATAGCTGACGAAGTAAAGGCGGTCTGCGTGAAGGTGGTGCAGGAAGGGCTAAATGAGTAGGTAGAGTTTGGATAGCTGGTCTAGCTGTGGGGACTGGGCTAGTTCGGTTGTGTGGGCAAGTTCCTATAGTATGTGAAGATGATCCACATATCAAACAAAGACCATTTGCTCGATGGCAATCTTTGACTTGGTGTCCGGTCCTCTTACAATAGATGCAGAAGTTGGTTTCAGTCTCCGAAAATGATCCTCTTAGCCTCATAATCGGCGCTGGGAGAGTTGGCCTAGAAGAGACTCCTCCAGTAATATGATTGGCGGGACGTTTCATACCAACCAACTGTGGCATTCCCTTCTTCTTAATAACAGCTTCGTAGCGATGGGCTAACTTCAAAACTGTTTCATGTGTTAGATATTCCCTCGTTGCTAAGGCGGCTTGAATCACAGGGTCTAATCCTTGCTGGAAACGCCTGGCTCTAATTTCTGCAGTAAGAATTAGATGGACAGCGAATCGGCTGAGCATGGTGAATTCGGTATCGTAATCGTCTATTGACTTATCCCACATAGATCCTTGTTGCAAATGAATGAACTTTTGTTCCATCTTGAAGTGTGCGGTTTCTGGAAAATACTTGGCATCAAAAAGATCACGAAAAGTCTTCCAATCGATTGGCTGCTCAAGGCGGCTCTCCTCGGCCTTCCACCAGATTCTGGCATTATCAGTAAGGTGGAGTTTAGCTATTCTGACCAAAGCCACTTCTGGAACTTGAGCTGCGGCTAGGTCATCTTCAATGCTCTGTGCCCATTTCTCGGCCTCAAGTGGTTTCTCCTTCCCTGAGAAGTTCTTCGGGTGTAACGCCCGAAATTGTTTCACTCCCGATGCTCCTGCTTCAGAGCGGATGAAACTCTGTTGAAGGAGAGCAGTCTACTCCTGCAAAATCGCGCCTTGCACCTGCTAACCTTCAAGTAGACTTTTGATAGCCTCCAGAAACATCGTCTGTTCTGTGAGTGGTGTGGTTACGGTAGGTGGAGATGATAGGATGGTAAGGGTAGGTGGTGGTGTACTTCCATCGTTGGTGCTAGGGTTGTTGAGAGAATCCATCACCTTAAATAGAGAAGAAAGCCTAGGATAGATTCAACGGAAATTGAATTGCAAGGAATGTAAAGTTGTCGAATCTCATATTTTTATTATATATTGCTTATGACATCATGCAGAACTCGACCTGCATGGGCCACAAACAAAACATGTCACCCCCACTTCCCAATAGACGGAAACGATGACGTGGCAAGCCCGCGACATATTTATTTTGAGAAGGTCATTTCCCGGAATAAATACGCTAAGCATAAAATAAGCAATATAAAATGACAAGAGAATAAACATGAGATTTAAAATTCAACAACTTTATTTACATTCAATTTTCATCATTTACAATATATGATTTTAACTGAAAGAAAATACAAGGATGGAAATGCTTAAACAGGTGGCATATATAAACTGAGAAAAGGTAACTGGTCTAGGCCTGAGTCTCGGTATGATCGTGCTCTTCCTCTGAGATGTCTACCTTTTCAGTCTCCACAGTATCTGACGAATATTCCAAAAAAACAAAGAAGGGTGGAATGCCCGTCAACGAACTTTTGCTCGGTAAGTCCCAAGGAATGAAGTGAAATATAAAGTGTAATGATAAGGAAAAATGTATATTATGAACAATGGATTGTGAAGTATGATGTGTCAGCATGTCATTTAATGTAAACATGGCAAGTTTATTTAGCATGCAGTTTTATCGTAATATATGTGAAAAAGTATGGTAATATATGACAAGTAGATAAGCTTGACAGCATAGCATGAGCATGGAAAACAAAAGTAACATGGTCGTGTAATGTAAGTATAGTGAACATTTAGTGAATGTATGTGTCTTAACAGATCTCTACTTGGGTACACTAATTTAACGTAAGTTTAAGGGTGAATGTCAACAAATCTCAAGAGTATTCTCGAACCCAACAGACTGTAATCCAGGGGTAAGGAATCACAGGCCTGAATCAAGTGTTAGTAACGGGACTTCGACCGTCGTCGAAGTATTCCAAACTCAACAGGCTGTAATCAAGAAGTAAGGAAACACGGGCCCTCATGATAGCTTGCTTATGTTAGTAGACATGGATTCATGATCTAGTGGGACTCCTGAGATTTCGTTGGATTCACAAAAGAACTACCCCAACACCCCGTATATGCTAAGTTACAGCTAAAATTACCAGCCTTGGTCAAATCCATGAATACATCAGTTTGGAAGATAGAGTTCATATATATATCAAGTATTCATGTCAAGTATTCTTGTATCCATATCAAGTTGTATTCATGGTTCAAGTCAAGTCAAGTCATGTATTCAGGCTTGATATATGTGTTTGAATTCAGATATTCAGGTTCATGTTCAAGTATGCATGCTAGACTTTGGGTTTATATTTGAATTGGATTCTGACTTGAGTTTGGATTCAAGTTCATGATCAAGTATTCATGTTTTGTTTTAGATTCAGGTTTGAGTTTGAATTTAGACATGTGTTAGACTCAGACTTGATTCAGACACTTTAAACTGATTTAGATCTTGAATTAGGTTCACGAGTTATCGGTAACTGCTGTACATGGACAGCAGGATTTGTGTCTTTTCCCAAGACAATTACCATTGATAACATCGTTAAGTTTTCTACCTTAAATAGGCAAACACTCACTTTCTCCGACTCCCTGGGCTCAAGAGAATCGATCCCGCTTAAATCTATATTTACTAAAGTCCTTAAATATTGATATATATAACTCTTGAGGGTTTTATGATTTTTTTTAATATAGTTTCAAAATAAGCTCGAGAAGTTATTTATATTATTTAGAGTTTTTCATGAATGTGAATTTTAAAGATTTGAGGTATTTTAGTGATAAATACTTAGCTTGAATAGTTCATGGCATTTTATTGTAAAACTTGTCTTGTATTGATATCTTGATGGTATTCTCGTAAAACTTGAAATTCATCCATCTTAAAAAAATGTGAGTTTATTATATTTTGAAAATATATAGATTTGTAATATTTTATATAATTAAAAAAATTAAATTTTATTAATTTAGAAAATGCATTTTTCTTAAAAACCGCATTTAAAAACATTTCGAGATTGAATGATCCGTGAGGAGGTCTGCATCACGCTCTACTAGTCTAGGATGTACGATAATCCGCACGATCCAATAGCGGGTCTGTTCATCACAGAATACTGCATTTTAATACCACTCATTCGTTGTCTATTTTGTATATATCGGTACTATTAACTAGTGTATGCTCAGTAATTATAGATTACAGGTGTTCGTGATAAAAGACTGGAAACACACTCAAAATCACGGATATAACGTTTGGGAGCTGACACTGCAAACGGAACAGAAAACCGATCAATATCCAATGAGATCTTGTGCAAACAATATTGCATACACAATTTTTGGTCCTACACAATGCATGTGCACTAGACCATGATGGGGGGCTACCATGGCACATGTCACGCCCCGCTTCCCAAAAGAAGGAGAAGGAAGACGTGGTAAGGTCCGCAACCTAACTGTATTGAAGGTGGTCTATTCAATACAGTTACGTTAAGCGTATAAATAATTAATATGCAGGATGTGTACCAAAACAAAAATAATAAAAGCGAAAGGCATTTTATTTTCATTAACCAAACTTTATTACATCCCAAAGGAAATAGTGAAATAAACTAAGTAGTTTATTTACATCAAAGGAGAAACAAAAAACCCTAAACATGTGGGTAACAATAAAAATTAAAACTATCTAATCTTCCATTGTCCTGTTTGCAAAATCTTCATAAGTTGGCTTCACACCTTGATCTTCGCTGTAATGCTCATTCTTATCTGATGGACATTCCAAGGATAGAGAGAGAAAAGGAAGGTCCGTCAGCGAGTTGAACTCGGGTAGGGTTGCCTAATAAGATAGTAAAGGTATAGAAACGAACAGGTATGTATGATGTACATGAGTATAAAGGTATGAGGTTAAGTACAAATTGGATATGTGAATATGAGTAGCTTATATATGTTGTAAGTTATATGTAGATAAAGGTAATAGTTTGTATTAGTTTGTTAAACAAGGGTCCGGATACTCGAGATTATTCCGTTGTGGCCACGGAACAACAACTGGGGAAGTGAAATGTACCGTTTCACTTCCCGGGATCATGATCGAGTAGTAGGGGAATCCGAGTTCCGAATTATCCTTGCCTAATCAAATTACCCATCCCCGTGGTTCGGTATAAAGGTTTGGACGGATTAGAGTTAGTGAGTATACTTCTAGGCATGGAATTTCCATATTGTATAGTCGCCCATATATTGGACTGGTCACCCGGAATATCGGGATCTTCATATTTATATAGTCGCCCATATATTGGACTGGTCACCCGGAATATCGGGATCTTCATATTTATATAGTCGCCCATATATTGGAATGGTCACCCGGAATATCGGGATCTTCATAAAGTATTCCATACCTAGGTCCGCGCATTCTAACCCTAACCGTATCATGTTTTGTATATGTCATGTTGTCATAAACTGGAATTTTTAGAAAGAGTATTTGATCTCATTTAATATGGCCTTCCACAACCACTCGTTTTATTTTCTAGAATTTTGTAAAGTGCTTCGTGTTCTTCGGAAAAAGCTTAGTTAAAATAATAAGGTTTAAATATCGTTTTTTACTTCTACGAAAAATCATGATATTTGGGATATTTATTATTTTGGGAAAGAATAAGGTTTTACAGAAAATATCCTTTTGATACAAGGTTGTGATGTTTATTTGAAAATCTTTTAAAAGGGGTTTTTATTTGAAAAATCTAGACTGTTCCTAATATTCCAAAAGGACAAGTTATGAGGTCCTCAAATCGCCTCTTCACCGCCAATTGTGGCTAGGTAAGTGCCAGGTAAGTGGGAAGGTACTCCACTACGTAAGTAGTGGGCCTAATTAATAACCACTAGCCTTAGACACACTTGCCTAGACAGCACAAAGTCTGGTTTAGATAAACGATCGATGCCTACAACCTTTCCTTTATTTTAGATTGGTTTTAAAAAAATCCCTTTTCAAAGAGACTAAATATTCCCTTTTGAAAAGATATCGTTATTTAAATAATATTTTCTTTCTTAAAAAGTTGAGGGGGTTTAAAAATATTTGTAAGTAAAATATATATAAAATATTCATTTTACATATATTTAAAATATAATATTTAAACGGGGGTATCTTGTGGAAGTAACCTATTTTGAGATCATTTTTATAGTATGGGTATGTCAGAGGTGAAATGACAATTTATGGGTTACATCAAATTCCAGGTATTATGGATGTGCAATATAATTGTGTACAGATGAAATTTAAACACCGTTTTAAAAATATGGGTTAACATTATTATGATTAAGGGTACAAGGAAAAAGGGCATGCACAATTATAATAACAACATTTAAAATGCGGGTTGATAATTAGAAGTTGGAATTTAGATAGAAGAAGGTGACAGGAAAAGGAGAGAGAGGCGGATCCTACCTTTTGTTTGAGTCGGAAAGCCGAAGAGCTGGAAATGTAGTCTCGTACTAAAACCTCAATAACTTCGCGTCCCGATTTTTCCTCTGCGATTGGATGGATCCGTAGCGTCGGCGTCGTCGATACGAAGGCACCGGTATTTTTTTCAGAATTTTTGGTGTTCTGAGTTGTGAGAAAATGAGGTTTGAAGGTGCATATTTATAGCATTCAAAAATAACAATAAAATCCAAAAATCCTCAAAATCTACGCACAAATCATTTCTGCAATGATTGCGCTGCCGCCGCCTAAGCTTCCTGGCCGTTGGATCTGCATCCAACGGCCCGCAGCGCGCCGCCCCGTCGCCACGTGGCGCGATGCGATTGTTCCGTGGCCGCGGGTGCGGATCGCCATGTTGGTGCCGTCGCAGAGATCTGGGCCGTTGGATCTGCATCCAACGGTCCAGGTTAAAAAGGTTTTAAAATTTTTTTTTAAAAAAATTAATAAAAATAAATAAATAGCAGAATATTGATTTGGCTTTGAAAAATTTGTTAAAAATAGTTTAAAATACGGGAAAATTATGGAAAAATTCCAGAAAATATATTTTATTATTATCTTTAATATAAAAATAGTTTTGGGCTAAAAACAATTATTATATTTATTTCTAAATTGTTAGCCTGTTATAATAATTATATACTATCTAGTTCATTCTTAAAATATTTTAATTTACGAATTAATTATTTTAATTGATAATAAAAATATGTAGATTATTTTAAGGTATTATAAAATCTTTCTAAAATATTTTAAGCCTATAAAAATAATAAATAAATTTTAGAAATTTCCTTTAATCATATTTACTGCTTTAAAAATTATTAACACTACTTTAAAAATTAGTATTATATAAAAGAAACACGTAAATAATTATTTGATAGTAGAAATATAGATAAAATATATTTTATTAGGTATTAGAAAATATGGTCGTTATAATCTACCCTCCTTAAAATAATTTCGTCCTCGAAATTTCAGAAGGTAGGTCAAGGAAAGGAAGAAAGAATCACTAAGAAGAGATTATCGCGGTTAAATATATTGGTCTCGCACTCTCATCCCGTTTCCTCGCTTCCGTATATGTCCGTCTAGTAGTCTTCCTTCATATAGCTCTGGCCAGCTGGATTGTCTTGTCGCTCAAGGTTTCATTATTCTAGTATTCCGACTGGTTGCTACTCGTAGGTTATGGTAACCTTTCCATAATCTCGGAATGATCAAAAGTATGACTAGGGTTCCCTCCAACGAAAGTAGCAAAAGTAGGCTATATATAAACCCACCGTCTTCTTCCAAGATGTTAAACGGAAAATGAGTCGTGGGCTGAGCTTTCTTCGCTCGCTGCATTGTATCACCATTTCCACCTTTTTCTACTTATTATCTTACAAATTCTCCATTTTCAGGATCTTCCCAATCGATCGATACTTCTCCCATATAAAACTTGACCTCTCTCATCCGCTTCACGTGTTTCAACCATCTGTGTTCCCATGTTCTCCTTAGAGTGGTGTTTCTATGTCTTCAAGATGAACATTTACTATTGTCGGTTCTGATTCTGGATAGGAACAGTTGCATCCATAAATTGTTAGTTGTCTTGACGCATATGCAACTATATTGCCTCGCTGATACATCACATTACCAAGTCACTCCTCCGAAAATCGTTGTGGATGTTTAAACTTCTGGGTTTGCTGAGAATTGCTAGAATGGTTGTGATAGTTACGATCTACCCTTCTTAGAATAATTTCATACTTGAAATTTTCAAAGGAGTAGCCACTACTTGGCACATAAATCAGTAACGCTACCAGGAATCCTCTTTGTTGCATGTGTTGCTCCCGCAAGTTGGTGTATCACTTGATGCATGGAAAGTCTTGAAGGGTTAGGTATAAGGAATTGGGAATTATAAAATTGGTACTTTCTTCCGGATGGAAAAGTTTAGAAGTTGAAGGAAAGATATGAATTGATGGAAAATATGAGGGCTAGAATATAAAGACAACTAGTCGAAATTACGGAAACTAGGGGAATTATGGTGAGTCCAACTAAGAATTGCATTGAAAGATAAATAAGAATGGTATCGGAAGAAAGGTTGCGAAAAGAAGAGTACCTCTGTTGTCTTTCCACATAGCATCAGTCTCCACGGCCGTCATGGTGAAGGTCTGACGTTTGGGCCCATTCTTTTGCGCTTGCTGAAAAACATGCTCCTGTGATGGCAAGGGTGGTCCTTTTGGTGTTGTCCCTTGACCGGTTGTTTTAGTGGCGGAAAGAGGCCGGTTTCCTTGTGTTGGTGCTCCATAATTAGCCGGCTTGTTGACAGGGCCTGATTGTCTCCCTTTCTGAGGACAGTCCCCAATAGCATGATCCAGAGACCCATAGACTATGCAAAATTTGTTCAAAATGCGACAGTCTCTCATGTGGTGTCCAGTCCTACCACAATGGTTGCATGTAACGACTGGTTTTCCGAAGATAGTTGGTCCTGCTGGTCTCTGGGGTTGTGATTTCCCGTTGAATCTAGAAGTTGATCCCTCAAGAATTTGATTGGCTGATCGCTTAATACCAGATAAACGGTTATCCTTCCTTATCCGTCTCTGAAGGTCTTCAAAGTTCCGTGCCGCATCTAAAATTTCATCATAAGTTGATAAGGTAGCAGAAGACATGGAGGACTGTGTCTTCAGGTCCAATCCCTGTCGGAATCTTTTGACATAAAGTTCTGGGGTTGCCACCAGATGGTGCGCGAATCGACTTAACCTTGCGAACTCTGAAGCATACTCGTCTACCGACTTATCCCACATACTTCCTTGTTGGAACTGTATAAACTCCCGTTCCATTTTTAGGTGTGCTACGGCGGGAAAATACTGAGTGTCGAACCGTCGTTTGAATGTTTCCCAGTCGACGGGCTCTTTCAGCCTGCTTTCCTCGGCCTCCCACCATATCCTGGCATTATCCGTAAGTTGTAGTTTGGCAATGTTCACCCATGCGTCCTTCGGGATTTGGGTGGCATTGAGATCATTGACTGTTCCCTTAAGCCATTCTTCAGCTTCTAAAGGAGTTTCCTTCCCCGAAAAAGTCTTAGGGTGGAGTGATCTGAACTGCTTCACTCCCGCCGAACCTTGTGGAACTGGGGTTAGTGCCTGCTTAAAAACTTCTGCTTGTTGCTGCCTACTCTCACGCAGCTCTTGATGTAGGGCAGCCGTCTGCTGCTGCTGTTGTTCCAGTAATCCTTGCAACATTTGTAGCATCGCCGCGTGATGGGCAGTTGCTTTATTGTCTCCGTTTCCCCTTCGGTTGCGGTGATGGTGTCGTCCAGCCATCGATGATCTGAATCAGAACAGGCTGAGGTGAGATAAGATAACTTGCATGAAAGAACAACAATTAATGCAAGGGAGAGACTAAGAAGGGCAAGAGACACAAGAGAGATTATTGCTCGAAACTAAGGTTTTATTATCCAACTTCAATATGGAGAGTACAACCGAAAAGTAAGGACATCGTTTTATTCGGCCAAAGAAAGGAAAAAGACTTATTAGTCTCGATTACGGGAGTTCAACAAGTGATGATAGGTCCTTGATCTAAGAAAAGCACGACCATTCTCACGGTGCTTTGCGGGGACAACCGCCTGAGAGAAATTCGTCTTCTGAATATTCAGATGTAGCTTCAAAGTAATATCGGACATGTCATCCTCGTTGGAAAGATTTACCATGACCAGAAGGAAATGTCATGGTCAAGGTACAGAATGTCAAGGAAGGAACAAGGGACATAGGGAAAACTATGATATCGGTATAGATGGATAAGATTCACAAATATAATAAGTCAGTTAATGGTTTTATTTTAGTACACAAGAGGACCTGCATGGGCCACCAAAAAAACCTGTCACGCCCCGCTTCCCAAAAGAAGGAGAAGGAAGACGTGGCAAGGTCCGCAACCTAACTGTATTGAAGGTGGTCTATTCAATACAGTTACGTTAAGCGTATAAATAATTAATATGCAGGATGTGTACCAAAACAAAAATAATAAAAGCGAAAGGCATTTTATTTCCATTAACCAAACTTTATTACATCCCAAAGGAAATAGTGAAATAAACTAAGTAGTTTATTTACATCAAAGGAGAAACAAAAAACCCTAAACATGTGGGTAACAATAAAAATTAAAACTATCTAACCTTACATTGTCCTGTTTGCAAAATCTTCATAAGTTGGCTTCACACCTTGATCTTCGCTGTAATGCTCATTCTTATCTGACGGACATTCCAAGGATAGACAGAGAAAAGGAAGGTCCGTCAGCGAGTTGAACTCGGGTAGGGTTGCCTCATAAGATAGTAAAGGTATAGAAACGAACAGGTGTGTATGATGTACATGAGTATAAAGGTATGAGGTTAAGTACAAATTGGATATGTGAATATGAGTAGCTTATATATGTTGTAAGTTATATGTAGATGAAGGTAATAGTTGTAAGTCGATGTACAACACCCCAATACTTGTGGGGAGGCGGAATTTTCAAAAACGAACTTGTTTAGTGAACAAACATCGACTAACCGCTTGAATCGAAGCTAAACGATAACTAACTTAAAACATAGAGTTTCTATGCTACTATGTTTAGGGATTATACCTAACGAATCGTGTCCTTCGTCTTTGCGAACTCCACCTCCTCCTCGGCCTTCTCGAAGTAGTAGACGATCCACCCGAGAGCTTTACTCCAAGCTTAGCCTCTAAACTTGAGGCAACTAAACTTCTCTAAGTGCTAATCAAAGAAGCTAGGTGAAATATAGAGAGGGTTATGGATTAAGTAGTCTAACTAATCCTTGTACTCAACACATGAGAGGGGAGGATTAGGGTTTGAAGAGGGAGAGCTTGAGGAGAGAGAAGGTGAGGATAATAGTGAAGTGAGAAGAATGAGTTATCATAATATATATCAAGCATTTCTTTTTATCAAGAAAAGAAAAGAAATCATTTTACAACCATGCTTGATATATCTTGTGGTGATTCATCTCCATGAGTCATTAAGCAATTATGAAGCATTAATGACATGGATGAATCATCCATATGACTCACTAATCTCATTCAATGTATATGCCACCTAAACCTCCTTAGTCACCATCTTCTAGAAGCTTCTCGCGCAATTACGAGAACGCCCCTCCTTTCCGCAAAATACGGAAAAACTTTAGACTGTATAAATCCAATAATCGGATACCAGTAACTGGCTTAAACCAAAGCCGACTGGTAAAAACTGTCCGAAAGTCGTACGTGCATAAACACACGTATGCGTCCGAACCCTTGTCGTAAAACCATACGACCGCTATATCGTTTCGCCTGGAGTAGGGAAACTCTCTGTGTGGGACTCTAGAGACTCGACTACTACGCTGGCAGTGGGTTTAACCACAGACCGCAAGCGGCACTAGCTGTACGTAACGGTCCCCAGGTAGATGTCGATAAGAAGGCCGATGAAGAAAACCCATCCGAACTCCTACTGAGTCTAATGTGACAATCTCCATACAGTCCGGTCCGTTCGTCTAAGACTATCGCATATCGGGCCTAGGGGGCGGCAAGCGTCAGTCCCCTAATAGCGGTATAAGTCGTGTCGAAGCGAAGCCCATTACACCCTGAGAAACTACTGGAACCTCCCAGTAAATCTCGCTTGCCCTGGCCAGAGACTTTGCGTAATGGCTCTCTGACACAGCGCGATATCAACCCCCAATACCGGGAGAGACGAATCCTGTCTAACCGCCACTGCCTCCAAGTGCTCGGGACTGCACTCAACTGCTACCTGTTTGCACGACTCCTTTGAGCCGTGGTAGGGTAGCAATCTAAGAACAGTGGGACACACTCGAGGCGAAGTAGCAGTGTCAAGTCTGCGGACTATGCTGTACTCATGTCACCTGGGATCTGTTCACTGACGACTGGTATAAAACCAACCAACAGTTCCCTGTGAGTCCTGTCCGGTGTACCCGTAACCTAACGAGCACCTGCATACTATCTCCAGTACGACGTACTGACGGCTGTGGGACAGACCATCTCCCCAACTGGGATGAGAAGCGTACACACTAGTCTACTCCGGAGTATCGATGCTCTGTCTCGATAATCCAACGACCAGGGACCTGAATAAGGATGTGCTTGTAGACTGCCCAGCCCCCACTAGTGTGACTGCCATCACAACGCTGGTAGACAAGCAAGATCCTAAGAGCTCTATCAATACGTATACTCATATATTAAGATAGAAAAACCAAGTAGCATACTACCATGTTTAGCAAGACTGTTATATACATGTGAATATCCCAAACTTCCATTAAGTAATATACAAACTAGTATGATACAGTAATGGCCTTCTAGGGCATAAACACTAACAATCTCCCACTTGCACTAGGGCCATGTACTGGCGTATCGAAGACCGATGATCTCGAGTAGCCTCTCGAACTGAATCTGAGGTAGGGCCTTCGTGAATGGATCAGCAATGTTCTCTTCAGAAGCAACTCTCCGAACCTCGATCTCCTGACGATCAATGATCTCCCTGATCAGGTGATACCGCCTTAAGATGTGTCTGGACTTCTGATGGGACCTTGGTTCCTTCGCTAAAGCTATAGCTCCGTTGTTGTCGCAATACAGAGGTATTGGATCAACTATGGTAGGAACCACCTGAAGTTCTGGTAGGAACTTCTTCATCCAGACTGCTTCTTTTGCGGCATCGCAAGCAGCTATATACTCCGCTTCCATCGTCGAGTCAGCAACGGTGTCCTGCTTGGAGCTCTTCCAGCACACCGCCCCTCCATTGAGGGTAAAGACATAACCCGACATGGACTTGGAATCGTCCTTATCACTCTAGAATCCGGAATCAGCAAAGGCCTCCAACCTGAGGTCTTTTCCGCCGTAAACCAAAAACATCTCCTTAGTCCTTCTCAGGTACTTGTGAATGTTCTTTACTGCTATCCAGTGCTTCTCCCCTGGGTCTGACTGATACCGGCTTACCACGCTTAGTGCGTAAGCTACATCTGGTCTGGTACACAACATCGCATACATTATAGAGCCTACCGCAGAAGCGTAGAGTATAATAGACATGCGTTCCCTTTCCAAATCAGTCTTGGGAGACATCTCTTTGGAGAGGGTGATTCCGTGACAAGCCGGTAGATTACCGCGCTTAGAATCTTCCATACTGTATCTTTTCAGTACAGTGTCGATATACCTGGACTGCGAAAGTCCCAACATCCTTTTGGATCTATCACGATAGATCCGGATCCCCAGAATGTAAGAGGCATCACCCAGGTCTTTCATGGAGAACCTGTGTGACAAGAATCCTTTGACAGATTGTAGCATAGGAATGTCATTTCCTATCAATAGAATGTCATCCACGTACAAGACGAGGAATACGACACTTCTGGCTACATCTTTACTATATATACACGGTTCATCTGGATTTTTGATAAAGTCATATTCTTTGACTGTCTCATCAAAACAGATGTTCCAACTCCGCGATGCCTGCTTTAGTCCATAAATGGACTTAAGCAGCTTGCATACTTTCCCGCTGCTCCCACTCTGATTGAAACCCTCTGGCTGATCCATATAGACGCTCTCTTCTAAATTTCCATTCAGAAAAGCCGTCTTTACGTCCATCTGCCAGATTTCATAATCATGGAAGGCAGCAATAGCAAGAAGGACCCGAATGGATTTGAGCATAGCCACTGGAGAAAAAGTTTCGTCATAGTCCAAACCAGGTCTTTGACGAAAACCCTTTGCAACAAGTCTAGCCTTATAGGTTTCCACCTGTCCATCTACACCAATCTTTTTCTTGAAGATCCATTTGCATCCTATGGGTTTTACCCCATCTGGAGCAAAGTCCAAAGTCCATACTTTGTTGGTGTACATGGACTCCATTTCGGTCCGCATTGCATCTAGCCATCGTACCGAGTCGCCGCTCTGGATGGCCTGCTGGAAGTCAGTAGGTTCATCATCATCTATGATGCAATCCTCTCTATCCCCATCTATGAGAAAACCGTAGTATCTCTCAGGCGGATGAGACGGCCTACTACTCCTGCGGAGGGGTGCGGGAATGTCCTGTACTTCTTGAACTTCTGGTTCTACCAAACTTTCAGTAGCAGTTTGTGGTTCTGGAATTTCTTCCAGTTCTACTATGCTCCCACTCTTCTGATTTTCTAAAAATTCAGTTTCTAAGAAGCGGGCATGACGAGAAACAAAAACCTTTTGTTCCTCTGCGTAATAGAAAAAATATCCCATAGAGTTCTTTGGATATCCCACAAACTTACACTCTACTGAGCGTGCCTCGAGCTTGTCCGGATGCTGCTTTTTTACAAAAGCTGGACATCCCCATGTCTTCAGGTACTGAAGATAGGGTTTCTTCCCACTCCACATCTGATATGGTGTGGTAGGCACAGTTTTGGTTGGAACTCTGTTCAAAAGATATGTCGCTAAGATCGCGGTAACTCAGCATTACTCATCATGGATCGTACCATATCCAATAGGGTTCGATTCCGTCTCTCCGAACACCGTTGTGCTGTGGAGTGTATGGAGGAGTAAGCTGAGAGAGAATTCCTTTCTCTTTTAGGTAACCTAGGAACTCGGCACTTAAGTATTCTCCACCTCGATCAGATCTCAGTGTCTTAATACTTTTGCCTGTTTGGTTTTCCGCTTCACTCTTGTATTCCAGGAATTTCTCAAAGGCTTCGGATTTATGCTTCATTAAGAAGACATGTTCAAACCTAGAGAAATCATCTGTAAAAGTAATGAAGTAGGAATAACCACCTCTCGCATGTGTAGACATTGGACCACATACATCGCTGTGTATGAGTCCTAAGAGCTCGCTCGCTCTTACTCCTTGTCCAGTAAATGGAGTCTTTGTCATCTTTCCTTTGAGACAAGATTGACAAGTGTCATAAGTTTGATATTCGAACGAGTCCAAATATCCTTCTCTATGCAACTTAGTCAACCTTCTCTCATTGATGTGACCCAGTCTACAATGCCATAAGAAAGCTTTATTTAAATCTGGAGACTTTCTTTTTAGTGTGTTCTGGACATTGAAAATTTGGAGTTGGTTTAAAACATATATACCGTTATTTAGGGTACCGGACCCAATCAAACCATGATTAAGGTGGATGTTAACAACATCTCTTACAAACGTGAAATCATAACCTTTATTTGATAACAAGGAAACTGATATGATATTACACGTTAAGCTTGGTACAAAATAACAGTTATGTAAAACCAAAATGTGTCCACTCGTCAATCCTAGGTGATAATCCCCGACGGACGCAACTCCCACGCTAGCTCCGTTAGCAACCTTTAGGGTCATATCACCTTCCTTCAGCACTCTACGGTTTCTCAGTGCCTGTAATGAATTGCAAATATGAGATCCTGATCCGGTATCCAATACCCAGGAAGTAGAGTTGATCGACAGACAATTCTCAATTACAAACACACCTGAAGTCGAAGCCATAGCTTGCTTCGGTTCCTGGTTCTTGGCGTTCCACGCTTTGCAATCCTTCTTCCAGTGCCCTTTCCTGTGACAATGGAAGCACTCATCCTGGCCAACTACCGGTACTGCAAACTTTTTCTTTCCCTTCCCTCCCACCTTACTTACACCTCCTCTAGGTTTGGGTGCGGCCTTCTTCTTCCTTCCTTTGGCCCTAGCCTTAGACCCGGAAGAAGATGAACCGCCAACAAACATAGCGGGTGTTTCCCTTGCCTTCTGTAAGGTGCCCTCTGCACTCCTTAACATGTTCAGGAGTTCCGGAAGTTCAACTTCTTTTCTTTGAAGGTTGAAGTTCAGGATAAACTGGGCGTAGGTGGGAGGAAGGGACTGGAGAATAAGGTCTGTATAGAGCTCATTATCCAAAGTCATCCCAAGGTCTGCGAGCTCTTCAATAAAGCCGATCATCTTTAGGACATGTTCTCCTACCGATGACCCGACAGCCAACCTCACTCGAAACAAGTTCTTAGAGGTCTCGTATCTTGCTATACGAGATTGCTCTCCATAAAGTTCCTTTGTATGGAGAAATATGCCATCAAGGCCCATATCCTCGTGCCTCCTCTGATGTTCATTGTTCATTGAGGCAAGCACGATGCACTTGGCTTTCACGCAATCTAAATCCCAGGTTTTGCGGATTTCCTTATCCGCATTACTGGATTTGGGACCAGGGACAGCAGGTGCCGTAGCGGTGAGGACGTACCCCAATTTGTCATAGGTCAAAGCCATTTTGACATTCCGCAGCCAATCTTTATAGTTTGGCCCTGTCAGTATATTTTTCTCTAAAAGTAACTTAAGTCCAGTCATTTTCAGGATCGCTGCAATTAGGGGAGAGAGAAGAAAACTCTTTAGCATGATGCTCTTGCAAGTTTAGAGTGGTTTTTAGTTTATCTAAACTGGATGGCTCCCACTGTTTCTCGAATCCTTCCTCAAACCATAAAAGAAGAATTAGCCAGGACTATTCTCACCGTACAATACTTGCTTAACCGTTCAGCCAGGCCAGTGTCGATACTTCGAGGGAGGTTTTCCAATGCTTTCGCGAAGTTCCTTAATTAAATAACCTCTTTTCTCTGGGGGCGTAACCCCGCTGACACTTTTCTGGACACCTACTTGGTTTATAGCATTGATCGTTAAGTGACGAATATCCTGATAAGTAGCATATACTCACAGTAGGATCGGGATCCAAATATCATCGTATGATAATGTTGAAGGAATCCTACCAACATTCATCAAACTCCAAATGGTATGCATCTCTTTGCAAATTTCAGTTTCTTTAGAAATTCCCGATATAAGTTTTTGCCCCATGCTCTTATGACCTTGACGTATGCCAACAAATCATAAGTCACATGTCAAGTTCTGCCCATCATTATCTTGTTAATTTGAACCCACCAGTATATACCCTTGACGTAAGCCAACAAGGTAATGCGACTGTCCCAAACCAACACATCTATCTATGCAACAAATGAATACCCCAGCAGCTACCAAACACTATGCCTTGACGTAAGCCAACAAGCATAGCTTGAATACTACTGACCATCCGTAAGAAATGACGGAGGGCTACGACTGGTTTTGGCGAAACCGTGAACGTAATGAACTTGATATAACCGAAGGAACCTGATAGCTTTTAAAAGGAGTGGTTAAGTCTCCGCATTTTAAAAAATATCTGTTTTAAAATTAACCGAGTGGTTTCTTTTAAATTGTTCCAACGATTTAAACTTTGGTTTGTTTTTCTTTGCATTATAGATAATGCGTCCCATCATTAACCTATCATTGCAGAAAACAACGAAAATACAACGTCCTCTTATGCCATCCGCATTCGCCGCGGGGTCCCGTCATCACCCATTAGGTTACTTAACTAACGACAGAGCGGGGGCTGGGCTAGCGCGGGTGTAAAACATAAGTGAGGTCTAAATAGCTATCATATATAGATATTGTACATTCGTCAGACGCAATAATAGGCATTCCAGATCACAGATGAACTTTATTGGATTTGCAAGTAATCCGTGTTTGTTTTGAGCCTGCAACAAAAGACGGATTACACAGTTGTGATCAATAGCCATTACCCCACCCAAGACCCCAACGGGTACGGCAAACTACCCGTCCGGCAGTTTGTGCACCCCACCTTGGGTCTGTCCTAGGAGCAAAAACAGTAAAATGAAATAATACAACGGTGGCTACAACCGCAACCTGGATGTGCCCCGCAAAATAATATTACAACAAATTACATTTATATCAAATGAATTAAATAATAACCCATCACATAACCCCGGCTATACATCACAACAGTCCAACACAGTTCATATCCACAAACAGTAAAAACCATTACAGAAATGTGCAACCCCCTGCCAACCGACATACTAGCAGTTAGGGGAGGTTTACGAACACATTATACAAACACAGATATAATCCAACAAGCAAATACTGTATAATTTCGATCGATTAAACACTTTTAATTTTGCTCCAATACTTCTCTGTAAACCTGAAACCTGAGCAAAAATAAAATATTCCAGAAAATACCAAATATCACAGAGAAGCAACACAGGAAATTTGGGTTCCTGAATCGCCAACTCGGCGGCGGAAGCGCGGCGGATCGGTGCGATCCGCCGCGGTTCCGCGGCGCTTTACGCGGTTCCGCGGCGCTTTCGGCGATTCAGGGGCCCAAATTTCTTGGGTGTTCTTCTACTGTCTTTTTAAGCTTTCTGAACCTTCCTGAAAAATTTTTGGACTTCATTTAAAATTCGACAGAAACTAGTGATTTCGGGGTTTTCCGGTTTCGTTTTTTCCGTTCGAAATTCATACAAATTTGCAAGTAAGTTATTTATTGTTTAGCGAGGCTCTGATACCACTGTAAATCGATGTACAACACCCCAATACTTGTGGGGAGGCGGAATTTTCAAAAACGAACTTGTTTAGTGAACAAACATCGACTAACCGCTTGAATCGAAGCTAAACGATAACTAACTTAAAACATAGAGTTTCTATGCTACTATGTTTAGGGATTATACCTAACGAATCGTGTCCTTCGTCTTTGCGAACTCCACCTCCTCCTCGGCCTTCTCGAAGTAGTAGACGATCCACCCGAGAGCTTTACTCCAAGCTTAGCCTCTAAACTTGAGGCAACTAAACTTCTCTAAGTGCTAATCAAAGAAGTTAGGTGAAATATAGAGAGGGTTATGGATTAAGTAGTCTAACTAATCCATGTACTCAACACATGAGAGGGGAGGATTAGGGTTTGAAGAAGGAGAGCTTGAGGAGAGAGAAGGTGAGGATAATAGTGAAGTGAGAAGAATGAGTTATCATAATATATATCAAGCATTTCTTTTTATCAAGAAAAGAAAAGAAATCATTTTACAACCATGCTTGATAAATATCTTGTGGTGATTCATCTCCATGAGTCATTAAGCAATTATGAAGCATTAATGACATGGATGAATCATCCATATGACTCACTAATCTCATTCAATGTATATGCCACCTAAACCTCCTTAGTCACCATCATCTAGAAGCTTCTCGCGCAATTACGAGAACGCCCCTCCTTTCCGCAAAAATACGGAAAAACTTTAGACTGTATAAATCCAATAATCGGATACCAGTAACTGGCTTAAACCAAAGCCGACTGGTAAAAACTGTCCGAAAGTCGTACGTGCGTAAACACACGTATGCGTCCGAACCCTTGTTGTAAAACCATACGACTTCTATATCGTTTCGCCTGGAGTAGGGAAACTCTCTGTGTGGGACTCTAGAGACTCGACTACTACGCTGGCAGTGGGTTTAACCACAGACCGCAAGCGGCACTAGCTGTACGTAACGGTCCCCAGGTAGATGTCGATAAGAAGGCCGATGAGGAAACCCATCCGAACTCCTACTGAGTCTAATGTGACAATCTCCATACAGTCCGGTCCGTTCGTCTAAGACTATCGCATATCGGGCCTAGGGGGCGGCAAGCGTCAGTCCCCTAATAGCGGTATAAGTCATGTCGGAGCGAAGCCCATTACACCCTGAGAAACTACTGGAACCTACCAGTAAATCTCGCTTGCCCTGGCCAGGGACTTTACGTAATGGCTCTCTGACACAGCGCGATATCAACCCCCAATACCGGGAGAGACGAATCCTGTCTAACCGCCACTGCCTCCAAGTGCTCGGGACTGCACCCAACTGCTACCTGTTTGCACGACTCCTTTGAGCCGTGGTAGGGTAGCAATCTAAGAACAGTGGGACACACTCGAGGCGAAGTAGCAGTATCAAGTCTGCGGACTATGCTGTACTCATGTCACCTGGGAACTGTTCACTGACGACTGGTATAAAACCAACCAACAGTTCCCTGTGAGTCCTGTCCGGTGTACCCGTAACCTAACGAGCACCTGCATACTATCTCCAGTACGACGTACTGACGGCTGTGGGACAGACCATCTCCCCAACTGGGATGAGAAGCGTACACACTAGTCTACTCCGGAGTATCGATGCTCTGTCTCGATAATCCAACGACCAGGGACCTGAATAAGAATGTGCTTGTAGACTACCCAGCCCCCACTAGTGTGACTGCCATCACAACGCTGGGAGACAAGCAAGATCCTAAGAGCTCTATCAATACGTATACTCACATATTAAGATAGAAAAACCAAGTAGCATACTACCATGTTTAGCAAGACTGTTATATACATGTGAATATCCCAAGCTTCCATTAAGTAATATACAAACTAGTATGATACAGTAATGGCCTTCTAGGGCATAAACACTAACAATAGTTTGTATTAGTTTGTTAAACAAGGGTCCGGATACTCGAGATTATTCCGTTGTGGCCACGGAACAACAACTGGGGAAGTGAAATGTACCGTTTCACTTTCCGGGATCATGATCGAGTAGTAGGGGAATCCGAGTTCCGAATTATCCTTGCCTAATCAAACTACCCATCCCCGTGGTTCGGTATAAAGGTTTGGACGGATTAGAGTTAGTGCGTATACTTCTAGGCATGGAATTTCCATATTGTATAGTCGCCCATATATTGGACTGGTCACCCGGAATATCGGGATCTTCATATTTATATAGTCGCCCATATATTGGACTGGTCACCCGGAATATCGGGATCTTCATATTTATATAGTCGCCCATATATTGGACTGGTCACCCGGAATATCAGGATCTTCATAAAGTATTCCATACCTAGGTCCGCGCATTCTAACCCTAACCGTATCATGTTTTGTATATGTCATGTTGTCATAAACTGGAATTTTTAGAAAGAGTATTTGATCTCATTTAATATGGCCTTCCACAACCACTCGTTTTATTTTCTAGAATTTTGTAAAGTGCTTCGTGTTCTTCGGAAAAAGCTTAGTTAAAATAATAAAGTTTAAATATCGTTTTTTACTTCTACGAAAAATCATGATATTTGGGATATTTATTATTTTGGGAAAGAATAAGGTTTTACAGAAAATATCCTTTTGATACAAGGTTGTGATGTTTATTTGAAAATCTTTTAAAAGGGGTTTTTATTTGAAAAATCTAGACTGTTCCTAATATTCCAAAAGGACAAGTTATGAGGTCCTCAAATCGCCTCTTCACCGCCAATTGTGGCTAGGTAAGTGCCAGGTAAGTGGGAAGGTACTCCACTACGTAACTAGTGGGCCTAATTAATAACCACTAGCCTTAGACACACTTGCCTAGACAGCACAAAGTCTGGTTTAGATAAACGATCGATGCCTACAACCTTTCCTTTATTTTAGATTGGTTTTAAAAAAATTCCTTTTCAAAGAGACTAAATATTCCCTTTTGAAAAGATATCGTTATTTAAATAATATTTTCTTTCTTAAAAAGTTGAGGGGGTTTAAAAATATTTGTAAGTAAAATATATATAAAATATTCATTTTACATATATTTAAAATATAATATTTAAACGGGGGTATCTTGTGGAAGTAACCTATTTTGAGATCATTTTTATAGTATGGGTATGTCAGAGGTGAAATGACAATTTATGGGTTACATCAAATTCCAGGTATTATGGATGTGCAATATAATTGTGTACAGATGAAATTTAAACACCGTTTTAAAAATATGGGTTAACATTATTATGATTAAGGGTACAAGGAAAAAGGGCATGCACAATTATAATAACAACATTTAAAATGCGGGTTGATAATTAGAAGTTGGAATTTAGATAGAAGAAGGTGACAGGAAAAGGAGAGAGAGGCGGATCCTACCTTTTGTTTGAGTCGGAAAGCCGAAGAGCTAGAAATGTAGTCTCGTACTAAAACCTCAATAACTTCGCATCCCGATTTTTCCTCTGCGATTGGATGGAGCCGTAGCGTCGGCGTCGTCGATACGAAGGCACCGGTATTTTTTTCAGAATTTTTGGAGTTCTGAGTTGTGAGAAAATGAGGTTTGAAGGTGCATATTTATAGCATTCAAAAATAACAATAAAATCCAAAAATCCTCAAAATCTACGCACAAATCATTTCTGCAATGATTGCGCCGCCGCCGCCTAAGCTTCCTGGCCGTTGGATCTACATCCAACGGCTCGCAGCGCGCCGCCCCGTCGCCACGTGGTGCGATGCGATTGTTCCGTGGCCGCGGGTGCGGATCGCCATGTTGGCGCCGTCGCAGAGATCTGGGCCGTTGGATCTGCATCCAACGGTCCAGATTAAAAAGGTTTTAAATTTTTTTTAAAAAAAAATTAATAAAAATAAATAAATAGCAGAATATTGATTTGGCTTTGAAAAATTTATTAAAAATAGTTTAAAATACGGGAAAATTATGGAAAAATTCCAGAAAAAATATTTTATTATTATCTTTAATATAAAAATAGTTTTGGGCTAAAAACAATTATTATATTTATTTCTAAATTGTTAGCCTGTTATAATAATTATATAATATCTAGTTCATTCTTAAAATATTTTAATTTACGAATTAATTATTTTAATTGATAATAAAAATATGTAGATTATTTTAAGGTATTATAAAATCTTTCTAAAACATTTTAAGCCTATAAAAATAATAAATAAATTTTAGAAATTTCCTTTAATCATATTTACTGCTTTAAAAATTATTAACACTACTTTAAAAATTAGTATTATATAAAAGAAACACGTAAATAATTATTTGATAGTAGAAATATAGATAAAATATATTTTATTAGGTATTAGAAAATATGGTCGTTACAGCACACAATGAGCACAAATGAGGGTGATGTGCAATAAATGCTAAAAGGTGTGATGTGATATAAAGCACCAAGTTTTCCTTCCAAATCCCTGACTACAGATCAAGTTCATGTGGGCAAATCAAGCAGCACCAGTGGACTTGTCGAGAGAACACAAGACCACAGCACCAATACGAGCCAAGTTGCTCGGATTTGGGCCGGCGACATACCCCATAAATCCGATCTCACCGGCCCCACTGTGTCCAATTGTCCCCATCTTTCTTTTGTCCCTCCCTTGCAGTCACATCATCTCGTTTTTATTATTTGTTTAATTTTGTTTTGAGCCTATAAATACCAGGCCTTTGGGCAAGTTAAAGGGCACTACTTTTTGTGAGAGAAAAGTTTGTAAAAATTGTAACTAGTGATCTTGTGACCCTTAGTGTGAATTCCTTGCCTTCCTCTAGTCTTGCAACCTCTTTCTTGAGCTTGCAAAATTAGATTTTGGTATTTGAATTCACTTGTTTGTACTTGGAACCATTGCAATAAAAGCTTTATTTATATCAAGTTGATTCTTGTATCCCTTCTCTTTTGCATTTTCTTCTTTATTAATATTTCAATTTATGATGTGTGAGTAGTGTGTTCTTGGGCTAGATGAGGTAGGTTGTGGAATGTCTTTTCTTCCAACCCCTCCCTTTTTGATTCTTGTATTTTACACTTATTTTCTTAATTATGCAATTTTATTATATTTTGCTTGATAGGATATATTGTTTTGAATGGTTGCAAATCAACCTTTAACATATATCTTATTCTTTCTTTACATTTTATTGTTGCTAAATTATGATTTGAAGTTGAAAGGAATACGAAATTAAGTTAAGTGTTGCAAACTAGCTAGTTAGGATATATTGCAAAGCTTGCTAACTTCATTTAACTAATTCCGTATTCATTTCATTCTAAAAACTCAAATTTTTAGTTTCTTTTTAACTTAACCTTGATATCGTATTCTAAACTGATGCTTGTTTCGGATAGATGCGGTATGCTTTCGTAAATCAAATAGAAACTAAAAATAGACCTTAAATCAAGACGGAGAGTTGGGGGTAAAAGTCGTATTTCAACCATACCAAACCTTAGCCTAAGTTTTCTCTAAACAACCCTAAACCTTTCTCCATTTCATTGTTGTAAAAACGTGACAAAATCCATTTCCAACCCATTGTTTCATAACTCAAAATGATGTCGTGATATCCACTCCCTGTGGTTCGACCCGTACTTGACGGCTTGCATCAATGCACCGTGCACTTGCAGTATTTTTAGAACTCGAGACTCACGTCATGCACTATTTCATTAACAAAACCGGCATATCCTAATTTGACAAAAGCCTTCAATGGCACGACACCATGAGTTTTCAACAAGTTTTTGGTGCCGTTGCCGGGGAGTGGCAACATCACTAAGCTATTTTGAGTTATCTTTGTATATAAACTTCAGAAAAAACAAAACAAAAAAAGAATTCTTTTTGTATATCTTTTTGACATTTTTGTTCTCTGTTTGTTAAACCTGCTAGCATTCTGTGATTTAATTTAAAAATCAAGTTATACTAGTAGAATACTAATATAGATTGGAGAATTCACTCAAAAATTGAGCACCCTTGCATTTAAATTGGTCGGCGACATTCCTAAAACCTCCGGTGCCGCCGGTCCCTCTTGATGGGTTCTGGAATTTTCTTGTTGTAATCTCTCCAATGTCTTGTTAGTACTCTGTTGGTATTATTTGATTTTTATAATTATGTGTGTGCAGGAATTGGGACAAATATATCTCTTTTGGCACTAAATATCGTACTTTCCGACATTTCAGGTTTTGACGGAATTACGAGGAGCAATCGTGTGGAGCGAGATTAAAATCAAATTGCAAGACATTAGTAAAATACAGTGCCAAACATCCGGCTAGTTTGACCCGCGCAAGAGAACTTTTCAAACCATTCGGATTCAACTCAACAGGGGTTTCTAAACCCAAAAATCTATCGGTACGTATTTCCTCACACTTTCTTCTCAAATCCGACTAGTCCACTATTCCATCTTTGCAGGATTCTTTGCAAGTTCACTGCCAAACGCTAAAAGAACTAACCTATATTTATTGCAGTGCCGCTTTTAAAAATAAAAAAATGATTGCTTGATGTGTTGAACAACTTTTTCAGTGAATTGCGCACTGCATAACTTTAATACGGACTTAAGGGCAAAAGAACCCCAACAAGATACGGTAGAGGATTTCATCACCCTTCTCCATGGCATACAAACCACAAAGAACGAGCATTTTTCACACCCCCATTAACATGAAAAGAAATTAGACTTTCAGCCTCTAAGGACTTCGCTCTCAATAGGGAAAGTTAAGTGTATTTCGAACACCGTCCATCGGTACATTGTTCAAGAAGTGTCTAGGAAAGTGTGAAAGGTGCAACCGCCGAAAGAGAGAAGGTTATTCCAATTAAAGAACCTCGCGAAAGCGAGGGACAACCTCCTTTCTTCTCTGCACTTACCTGGCTTCTCGATCAGTCTATCTTGGGCCCGTTTCGCGGTACATTTTTACTTCACAAAGCAAGTTTTTTGAGCATGTCTAGTTGACCTAGGTAACCCTAGACTGTTTAGGTGTGTGCAGTGTGTCTTGTTTGTGTTCTTGTTATACCTTTTTGTGTGAAATTTGTTGTTGTGAATATTTTATTTTTAACAACACTTTTTCCTCCATTTCCTCAGTCATTTCCTACCACTTCTGGATAGTGCATGTCAGCTTGGACTAGAGATTCACAATCTCGATTGGTCCGGTTTGTGACTGTATCTTCCGACTCTTCTATGCCTTCTGATTCCTCGGAACCTTCCGAGACTTTCTTACCTTCCACTTTATCGGAGCCGTCCAATCCTACACTCCTTTCACCCTCACCTGCTTCTCCTACACCACCGACAATGACGGAACAAATGATTGTGGAGCAGCAGGAGGCGACGTTACAGGACAGATGGTATCCACACCGTTCATCCTACCTTCATGCATAGTGTTGCCCACCATTGCGGCAAACAACTATGAAATCAAGCCGCAATTCATACCACTACTCCCAAAATTCCACGGACTCAAGTCCGAGGATGCTTACCTTCTAATCAGTGAATTTGAAGGAGTGTGTGCTATGATGAAAATTCACGAAGTGGGTGAGGATGTCGTTAAGCTCAAATTCATTCCTTTTGCTCTTAAAGACAATGCGAAAAGTTGGTTAAACAGTTTTCCAGCTCGATCGATCACGACATGGGACGACTTTATGAAAGTTTTTCTAAAGAAATTTTACCCTATTCACAAAACCGTGCGAACTAGGAATGAAATCCACAATTTCAAACAAAAAGAGGGTGAAATTTTTTGGAAATGCTTAGAAAGATTCAAAGACATCTTACTCAAATGTCCCCATCACGGGTTAGAACAATGGAGGTTGTGTCAGATTGTCTACGAAGGTTTAGACTCTAGTTCGCGCATGATGTTAGAGTCTATATGTCATTGCAAATTTCTGAGCTATGGTGCTAAGGACGCATGGAACTTTTTTGAAGAACTGGCTGACAAGACCATTCAGTGGGAGAGTGTGAGTGAGAAACCATCTGTGACTAGGAGCGGTGCACACATACTTGACACCTCTATAGCTGCTGAATTAAAAATCGCCGCTCTTGTATGGCGAATGGAAGCTTTAGAGGGCAAAAATTCACCGCTACCGGTCAACCAAATTTCTCAAACCTTATGTGCTAACCGTCAGCATCCTAGCCACATAACGGAAGAATGTCCGTTTCTCGTTGGGTCCCAGGGACCCGAAAACGTTAATGCGCTGTATCAAAACCAGCATCCTAGGAACAATTCCTTCGCAAAGACGTACAACCCTGGTTGGAAGAATCATCCCAATTTTGCTTGGAATCAGGCACCTTTTCAAAACAACAATTCAAACCTGTCTTTCCAACAATTTCAAAATTCAAATTTTCAAAACCAGAAGTTGGGATACTCCAACAACCAGCCCCAACAGTCGAATCAACACAACCCAACCTTTACACTCCCTGGGTTCGCCCAAGACGACAAAAGGGTGTCATCCATTGAAAAAGGGTTGGAGGTTTTGATTAAAACTTCTGCGCAGACTTCGTCTAGTCTGACCACTTTTATGCAAATATCCAGTCAGTTGCATAGCGCTAACACTCAAGCGATAGCTAGACTAGAAATCCAAATCAGTCAACTAGCTGTTGTAGTTAATGAACGTGAAAAGGGAACATTTCCCTCTCAACCCGTGACAAATCCAAGAAAGCAGAGAAACAATAACGCTCATATTGTTTAACAGAACAATATTGAGAATGCGAACGCCGTCACCATCCTCAGATCAGGACGTACGATTGACAACAAGGTTGTCAACCCCAACGACTCATCCAAACGTGCGGTTGTCAGTTTACCAGCACGTATCTCATCTTCTGTTCCTCATTGTGATCCGTCGTCATCTTCATTACCTTCTTCTTCTTCTTCTTCTTCTTCTTCTTCGTCATCGTCTACTGCGCATCCTTCAAAGCAGCTTGAGAATTCACCGCAAGTTCACCCTGATGATCCAGCAAGAACACTCCAGCCTTCTACACCTGTTCCATCTGCAACTTCTCCAAACTTCGTGTTTGGGCCTAAGGCTTCCTATCCCAATAGGTTGAAATCAAAGAAGCCTTCTGCAAGTATGGAAAAGGTGTTAGAGGTCCTCAAACGCTGTGAGGTTAAAATCCCGTTGTTAGACGTGGTCCAACAAGTTCCGGCGTATGAAAAATTCCTGAAGGATTTGTGCATACAAAAACTGTTGGAGTTAGTGCCCTCAGAGTCAATTATTGGATCACAGGCACGTGATTGCAATGATTGAGGGAGGACCTATCCCAGTAGGACAGTCTTACTCGAGATGATAGTATGCTATCTGGTTTATCTTTATCATCGTGTACTGTTTTAGGTGACCTGACATGTCGCTATTACACGTTGATAGAGCCCCTAGGATTCTTGCTTGACGACCAGCAGTATGATGGCGATCATATAAGTGGGAGCTGGGGTCTATAAGCACATCCTTAAAAGGTCCCTAGTCGTGGGAGTTTCGAGACTGGGCATCGATACTCCATTAGTAGACTAGTGTATACAGTCGAGACCCCGACGAGGGGCGGTGGCCGGTCTCACAAGCCACTGGTGTCAGTTGGTTCACCTAAGATGTATACAGGTGCTCATTGGGTTATGAGTACACCGGACAGGACTCGCCGGGAACCTGCTAGTTGGTCTTATACCAGATGTCAGATAGCAGTTCCCTGGTGACATGTGTACAGGTTAGTTCATCGACCTGAGATCGTCACTTGTCTCGTATGAGTTCCCACTGTGCTTTGATTACTACCCTACCACGGCTCAAAGGAGTCGTGCAAACAGGTTTTAGTTGGGTACAGTCCCGAGCCACATGGAGGCAGTGAGCGGATCTTCAGGGGTTCGTCTCTCCCGGTATTGGGGGTGAGGTCGCGCTGTGTCTAGGAGAGCCATTACGCAAAGCCCTCGGCCGAGGCAGGAGATTTACTGGTAGGTATTCCAGTAGTATCTCAGGGCGTTCTGGGCTACACTCCGACACGACTTGTACCGCTTTTGGGGGTCTGACTTTCACCAACCCCCTAGGCCCGCCATGCGATACTCATAGACGAACGGACCGGACTGTACGGATATTGTCACTGACAGGCTCAGTTGGGTGTCGGGGTGAGCTTCCTCATCGACGTCCCATTTGGTCAATAGCTGGTGGCCCGTCACGTATTGGCTTATACCTCTGACGTACTAGTGGTTAAATCCACAGCCAAGGTATTGACGAGTCTTTAGAGTCCACCACACTCAGTTACTCAAGTTTCGGGCGAAACGCTGTAGAGGCCGTATGGAGATATGGCAGGGTTCGATCAGATACGTGCGGTATTGCACGGATCGTGATCGGATGGTTTTTACTAGCCGGCTTTGGCTTAAGCCGGATTCTAGTATTTGATAGTGTAGTTTTGTCTCTTTGCATTTGTGTTCAGTGGGAATACAAATGCGGGCATATATTTGCAGCAGTGGGGTTTTCCTGTAATTTATTACGGGACCAGTTTTCTGGAGTTGCCAGTTTGCATTCCGTCCCGGCCGGTTTTCCTTTGTTCTTTCCCGGCCGGACTTTTCCGATGGAGGGTGTTATTTGCAAGTTTGCAAATAACATTTTGTGGAGGGTTTATTTGTAAGATGATTTGTTATGATAACATCTTTTGATTCCATTCTTTTCCATCATCATTATATTCTTTTTCCATCACCTTTTCTTGGATTGATTGTGATTAGAATTGGATGTTAAGTTGATGTAAGATTGTTATCATGAAGCTTAGGATATGGTCACCTTTCTTTTTCTCCTACACTAACCTCCCTTCTTGTTATGGTATTTTATTGATTCCTCCACCATTCTTGCAAGAGAGGAGAGAGCCTTCACTTGAGAGAAAAAAGAATGAGAGAGTTCATTTCATCTTCTTCTTGCTAGAAAATTGAAAGCACCAATTTTCTTTACCTCTTCCTCCATCCATCAATGGCAACTACATAAACTCCAAGAGACAAAGTTTCTACACTACATTCTACAGCAAGCCTTGGACGCGTCGGCTAGCCAACTTCGCGCCCGAGTTGCCTCGGTCAAGAGGCGGGAGCCCGTAAAAGATTCCGGCTACGTGGTGCCCTTTCCGACGAGCGAGGAGGTGACGGAGATTCCGCGGGAGATCGGAGTGGAGACGAAGACCGAAGGACACGGATCGCTTGGTATAACTTCTCACCCTATCTCTCTAGTTAGCTAGTATAGGTTAATGGTTTCGATCCGGGTTTTTCATTGTCCGCGGTAGCGCCGGTTTCCGAGTAAGGAAAATTTTTAATTCCGCATTTTGGCCTCGAGTACGAGGCCGGGGCGCTGCCGTGGCGCAACATGGTATCAGAGCCACGCCATTAACCTTACCTAGCTTCGTTTGATGTGTTTGCGTTTCCGATCGAACAAAAAATTGCAAAAACCGCATTTTTCTTCACATCAGTTTCTGTCGAATTTTTTTGAAGTCCAAAAATTTTTCAGGTTGTTTCAGAATGATGTGTAGGACATTATAAGAGATCTGCAAAAATTTGGAATCGTGAACAGTAAAAATAGCCGCGGAAGCGCGGCCAAAGCCATGCTTTGGCCGCTCTTCCGCCGCGGGTTCGACTGTTCAGTTACCCAAATTTTTGTAGTATGTTTCTGTGTTGAAAATGTGGTTTCTGGAATGTTAAGTTTGGGCCCAGAATTTCTGTGAGTGCTACAGTTTTGATTGGGGGCCCACTTGTTAATTTTTGGTCAATCGGAAAATTTTAAACACATTTTTCACAGTATTTACATTATATCTGCGACCGTGAATGTCACTCGATCGGTAAATCCGGTCTAACTGCTATAGCCCGGTTAGACGGATTTGCGAACGTGACTTTCACGTTGATGTTCTATGTTTATGCTGTGATGTTGCGGATCGGTCGTGGGGGATAGCCTGGATGCAATGCTAGTACTGTGCTGTTGTATTATGTACATTTGATATTGCGGGGCGAGCGTCCGACCTGTGGACTGCCGTCACTGCCTGTTTGTATTATTCTTTTGGGGCACGACCTGGTTGCGGTCGATGTACCCGGTATATGTATATTTTACTTTCTGTACTAGGATTACCCCGCGGAAGGGTGCACGGATAGCCGGGTTCTAGAGGGCAACAAGCCCGCATCTCATGGCATTGAGACGGAGGGGGCTTCACTCTAGGATTGGCGGGCTATTCGCCGCACTCGTAGGGGGTACAGGTTGACTCAGGAGGGGTGCCCAAGTTGCCGGATTCCGTGGAGTGCTGGGTGGTCCATTCACGGAGCTGAAGGGGGCTGCCTCGCTTCAGGTTTTGGCGGGTGACTTGCCGCGCCCGTAGGGGTCTAGGATTTCATTGCACAGGCTATCCACACGACCAGGGGAACGTCGGGTTTCAGCAGCGGCTCTGTGAAACCCGAGGCTTCCAGATATCTGTATTGTTCTGTGATGCTGTACATTTCTGTGATGTTGCATTTTATCACGCCTTGAGCGAAATACTATATATTGGTATATATATTAGTAGATGTTGTATATGTTTTTCATCCGCGCTAGTCCAGTCCCCGCTCTGCCGTTAGTTAGCTAACCTAACGGGTGATGACGGGACCCAGTGGCAAATGCGGATGGCATATACGTACGTCAGTATATTTTCGTTCTTTGTGGTGTGATCATTTGATGAGACTGCATTGATTCGGATCAATGCAAGATAAACAAACCTAATCTGATGTTGTTGGAACACTTTTTCAAAAAGCTGTTATTGCAAGGACGTTCACTTTTGTTTTGCATCGTGGTATTCATTTGGAATATCCTGCTCCTCAGTCGACGAGGCAAGGGCCGAGATCCCTTCACCGGGAGTGACCCCTTGGACAGAAGTTTGCGTCAGGGCATTAACTTCACTATAGCCGATTACTTTTGCTTTGCATCGTGGTATTCAGTTGGAATATCCTGCACCTCATTCTACGGGGAAAGAGCCGAGATCCCTTCACCGGGAGTGACCTCTTTAGTAAAGGTTTTCGTCACTATATTTTTATAAAAGGCTATGCAGTTCCTTCAACGATATCAAGTTCATTACGTTAAAGGTTTTTCGCCAAAAACTAGACGTAGCCCTCCGTCATTTCTTACAAGTATTACTTAGTATTCGTGCTGCGTTTGTTGACTGTGTCAAGGCGTAGTGTGCGGTAGCTAAGTAGTGTTTGTTTGCAGCATATTAATGGGATTGGTTAGGACAGTCGTGCGGCCTTGTTGACTGTGTCAAGGGCTCGTACGGATGGGTTTGATGCAATCCAGGATAATGACGGGTTGAACTTGACTAGGACTCTTTGATTTGTTGACTGTGTCAAGGTCACTTGAGTCCTAGGGGTAAAACACACATCGGGAGTTTCAAAAGAACTGAAACTTGCCAGGCATGCGCATACCTTCTGGAGTGTGGTGACGTGAGTGGATTCCGTCACGTTATCATGCGATGAGAGTTGGATCCCGATTCCCACTGATGAGTTAGTTTACTCCTCGGATGACCCCGACTGATTCTTCTTTTAGGTTTGGAGGAGAATTTGAGATACAGTGGGAGGTTTCCAGATTAGACAAAGTGATAACCATTCTGATCTAGGTTAGAGTGCACGCTGAGTGTTTCTTTTCTCTCTCTCTTTGGCAGCGACCATTGACCCGACCCTAAAACTTTGACTCAGTGACCAAGTTGACCGAACCTTCTTAACACTGGCTTTTGGATTGTCAGAGTTGCAGACCTCATTGCCACTCCTACTTTTACCCTTTTCTCCAGGACACCCCGTATTACTACGAACGTCCACTTCCATTGGACAAAACCATCGTATGGTTAGATACGAACTCGAAGGACTTCGAGGATGGTTTCTGGTTCTGGAGAAAACGGATAGGATTATTCAGTTGTCTTTTCTTTTCACCTTCTCTCAGGTTGCGAGTACTCCTTGGTTTAGGAGTAGTACACCTATTACGCAAATTGGATAGTCTTCTTCCAAACCTTAGGCTGGTGCCGACCGGTAGGGAATGAAGAAAACCAATTAGCATAACGATGGTGTGCAGAAGGTATTAAGTTAAGACAAAGCAAGGGATTAGTAGGAGGGCAAAGTAAATTGCAACTGATATTCACGACCAAACCAAGTATTTCTTCGCCAATCCTAAATCACCTTTGTATTTCTCCAGGACACTCCGTATCACTACGAAGATCCCATTTTATTGGATAATCCATCGTATGGTTATATACGAACTCGAAAGGAACTTGTTCCAGTTCGGGGATGGATCCTGGTTCAGGAGAAAAAGGAATAAAGTACATTCAGGTGTCTTTTATCTTCACCTTCTCTCGCATTGCGAGTGTTCCTAGGATTAGGACAGTACACCCTTTATGCTTTTTGGATAGTCTTCTTCCAAACCATAGGCTGGTGCCGAACGGTAGGGAAGGAAGAAAACCATTTGGCCTAAAGGGGTGTACAGAAGGTAATGACTAAAGACATATGAAGGGATTTGGAGAGGTGGCAAAGAATTATACGGTTACAGTTGTGAATCTGGATAATGGAAGAGGCATTACTAGGAATACCACGATACCCCAACGAAACATTTCAATGTTTCAGTTTCACTGTGTACTGTTAATAGAAAACTGATTTCCCGATTAGACACTTACTCCAGGGTATGTATTTGCCAGGTATGATTCTCACATCTGTATGGTTTTACAGATGATGAGTGGGAGTGAGTTATTGGGAATTAGGTGATCATCCTCATTATATCGGGATTCGTTGTAATCGGTGATATTTGAGGAGATCACCTGGGCTGTTTGCCGGTCGGCAAATATTTGGTTTTGAATATCCGCTGTTTTGCACCAATTTCAAATTGATATATCTGTACGTCTATTTTCATAGAGTGAGATATACCTTTTGATATTATGTCGATGACATTTACCTATACCAGTGGATGGTTAGGTAAGGAGCATTGAACAGCGGTGTAATTCTTCTTAACCATAAGTACAGTTTTCAACCTACGACGCACAGTGAAAGAGTTGTAAGACTCAGCGGACTTATACAGAGTATTGTATATTGTCCAGTGTCCATCAGGACAGAGGGGTTGGTCCTCGTACTATATTCGGTTTACTTATGACTTCTCTAGATTTTAGACAGCTGTTTCGTGGAAACACAGGGTCTAAGTTTTGAGGAGTTATAGGTATTTGAATAAAGTAGAGAACCAGGTGTAGCAAGTATCGGGATTCTTCAAAGAGATCAAAGATGTAGATACTTGTGTATGGTATTCAGTTGATAGTAATGATGAAGACAGATTGCTTCTCTTTCTGGTTACTCATAATTGGAAGCATTCCTAAGTTGAGTAACGCTGATCGGCCTCTCTCCATTTAGTTGACATGCACTGGAGACAGCTGCATGATTTGAATCTGGTTCAATTAAATCAGTGCCTCTGGTTCTATATTGGATATAGAACAGTTCATATCTTAACGATGTTAAGGTACGGGGAGTTGTCCGGCTTATGCTTAAAACCAGACTCCGGATAACTCAAGGCACGTTTCTGTAATGGCTGTTTGTGGGTTGACCCAGGCTATGACGAGGGTTGACTTTCTACCATCTGACAGATCAATAGAAATATTGTTCTAAACTCGCCACAGTTTTATTAAAAATGGATTTTTTCAAAAACAGCAGTGGGAGTATGGTAGAACTGGAAGTAATTCCAGAACCGCAAACGATTACTGAAGATTTAATAAGGAACCTAAAGATTCAATCTGATTTGACATTCCATTGGCCACTCCGCAGATACGGTGGGTAACTTCAGGCACCCGAGAGGTACTCCGGTAGCCTCAAGGACGGTGACAGGGAAGTTCTTGTTTACCCACACTTGCCATTGTTGTTGTTCCAGGCTGCGAGACCCGGCAGGAGGATGAGTATAGCGTCGTTCTAAACTAGCTTTAGAAGTGCACGTCTATATGACTCTGCCAGAGGGTTGTCGTAGTCAGTGGGAGCAGCGGAAGCATTGGTGGACATCAGGCTTATGTCTATTTATAGACTAAAGCAGATGTAGCGGAGATAGATCATCTATTTCTGATGTGACAGTCATAGGTTTGACGTCATCAGAATAGGGGATGGATCTGTTGAGAAGGTAGTAGGAAGTGATATTCCTATACTACGATCGGTTATACTTTGGTAGTCACACAGTGGTTTCTCCACAAGGGACTTGGATATTATATCAGACATACTGGTTACTAGATCTATGGTTTTAGATCTAGATTTGGGTGGTTTCCCAATCTGGGTATCTTGACAGCATTCTATGAGTATCTAGAATGGATGACTCCTGACACGGTAGTACACCTGCAGTTGATGGATTCACCCTCTCTAAAGGTGTCTTATAGACTAAAGGGGAGAGGGATACTCATGATTGGCAGATCACTTGCTTAGGCAATTGAGTCAATCATGAGATGTCAAGTACCACACCAGAGTTTGTTCTTGCACTAGATGCAATAAGATGATATTGATCCAATCCTGGAGAAACAGTCGGAAGCAGTGTTAGAACATAAGTGAATGTTCTAGGGATATGACAACGACAGCCTCCTTTGGGAGACAGTTATCATTCCAGGCTTCCAAGGTGACATGGACGACAAGGAGGTTGTCAGAGTTATATTTTTCCTTCTGACGAGGGGCAGTATTTTGGACAGGTTGTCCAAGGCAATACTGAGGGTGGCATGGCGCAGGATACTGATTAAGTTCAGTTGACGATACAGTCTAAGAAGTTTGGATTTGGAGTTCATTTATGAGCTAGGTCCCATCAGACATCCAGACATTCTAAGACAGGTATTGCTCATTTCGGGAGATGGCTTTCTCCGCGAACTTGAGATATAGAGAGACATAGAAAGAAACTTCTCTGCGGATCCACTCACTGAGGCTATTCCTCGAACGCAATAGTTTCGCAAACGAGCTTTGTGAGACTGACTAGTAGAGGAGTTGGGTGTTCGGTATCACACGGGCTGTGAGTATGCGGCATCGCAATAATTGGCCTTGAGTGCAAGTGGGAGATTGTTGGAGTTAGTGCCCTCAGAGTCAATTATTGGATCACAGGCACGTGATTGCAATGATTGAGGGAGGACCTATCCCAGTAGGACAGTCTTACTCGAGATGATAGTATGCTATCTGGTTTATCTTTATCATCGTGTACTGTTTTAGGTGACCTGACATGTCGCTATTACACGTTGATAGAGCCCCTAGGATTCTTGCTTGACGACCAGCAGTATGATGGCGATCATATAAGTGGGAGCTGGGGTCTATAAGCACATCCTTAAAAGGTCCCTAGTCGTGGGAGTTTCGAGACTGGGCATCGATACTCCATTAGTAGACTAGTGTATACAGTCGAGACCCCGACGAGGGGCGGTGGCCGGTCTCACAAGCCACTGGTGTCAGTTGGTTCACCTAAGATGTATACAGGTGCTCATTGGGTTATGAGTACACCGGACAGGACTCGCCGGGAACCTGCTAGTTGGTCTTATACCAGATGTCAGATAGCAGTTCCCTGGTGACATGTGTACAGGTTAGTTCATCGACCTGAGATCGTCACTTGTCTCGTGTGAGTTCCCACTGTGCTTTGATTACTACCCTACCACGGCTCAAAGGAGTCGTGCAAACAGGTTTTAGTTGGGTACAGTCCCGAGCCACATGGAGGCAGTGAGCGGATCTTCAGGGGTTCGTCTCTCCCGGTATTGGGGGTGAGGTCGCGCTGTGTCTAGGAGAGCCATTACGCAAAGCCCTCGGCCGAGGCAGGAGATTTACTGGTAGGTATTCCAGTAGTATCTCAGGGCGTTCTGGGCTACACTCCGACACGACTTGTACCGCTTTTGGGGGTCTGACTTTCACCAACCCCCTAGGCCCGCCATGCGATACTCATAGACGAACGGACCGGACTGTACGGATATTGTCACTGACAGGCTCAGTTGGGTGTCGGGGTGAGCTTCCTCATCGACGTCCCATTTGGTCAATAGCTGGTGGCCCGTCACGTATTGGCTTATACCTCTGACGTACTAGTGGTTAAATCCACAGCCAAGGTATTGACGAGTCTTTAGAGTCCACCACACTCAGTTACTCAAGTTTCGGGCGAAACGCTGTAGAGGCCGTATGGAGATATGGCAGGGTTCGATCAGATACGTGCGGTATTGCACGGATCGTGATCGGACGGTTTTTACTAGCCGGCTTTGGCTTAAGCCGGATTCTAGTATTTGATAGTGTAGTTTTGTCTCTTTGCATTTGTGTTCAGTGGGAATACAAATGCGGGCATATATTTGCAGCAGTGGGGTTTTCCTGTAATTTATTACGGGACCAGTTTTCTGGAGTTGCCAGTTTGCATTCCGTCCCGGCCGGTTTTCCTTTGTTCTTTCCCGGCCGGACTTTTCCGATGGAGGGTGTTATTTGCAAGTTTGCAAATAACATTTTGTGGAGGGTTTATTTGTAAGATGATTTGTTATGATAACATCTTTTGATTCCATTCTTTTCCATCATCATTATATTCTTTTTCCATCACCTTTTCTTGGATTGATTGTGATTAGAATTGGATGTTAAGTTGATGTAAGATTGTTATCATGAAGCTTAGGATATGGTCACCTTTCTTTTTCTCCTACACTAACCTCCCTTCTTGTTATGGTATTTTATTGATTCCTCCACCATTCTTGCAAGAGAGGAGAGAGCCTTCACTTAAGAGAAAAAAGAATGAGAGAGTTCATTTCATCTTCTTCTTGCTAGAAAATTGAAAGCACCAATTTTCTTTACCTCTTCCTCCATCCATCAATGGCAACTACATAAACTCCAAGAGACAAAGTTTCTACACTACATTCTACAGCAAGCCTTGGACGCGTCGGCTAGCCAACTTCGCGCCCGAGTTGCCTCGGTCAAGAGGCGGGAGCCCGTAAAAGATTCCGGCTACGTGGTGCCCTTTCCGACGAGCGAGGAGGTGACGGAGATTCCGCGGGAGATCGGAGTGGAGACGAAGACCGAAGGACACGGATCGCTTGGTATAACTTCTCACCCTATCTCTCTAGTTAGCTAGTATAGGTTAATGGTTTCGATCCGGGTTTTTCATTGTCCGCGGTAGCGCCGGTTTCCGAGTAAGGAAAATTTTTAATTCCGCATTTTGGCCTCGAGTACGAGGCCGGGGCGCTGCCGTGGCGCAACAAAAACGACGCATGAATGTTCCCAAAACAGTCTTCTTGGCCGCTACTCTAAGCGATGTCTTGTCCAAATCCATTCCGGTAAAATATAAGGACCCTGGTTGTCCCACTATTTCTTGCACTATCAGGGACAAGCAAATCAATCGTGCCTTGTTAGACTTAGGGGCAAGCGTGAACCTTCTCCCATACTAAATTACAAACAACTGGGATTGGGAGAACTCAAGCCGACCAGAGTGACTCTGCAATTGGAAGATCGATCAACGAAGGTACCGAGGGGAGAAATCGATGATGTTCTAATCAAGGTCCGGGAATTCATATTTCCCGTAGATTTCATTGTGTTGGAGACTGAGCCCGTCACCAATCCCAGCGGTCAAATTCCAGTCATACTGGGGCGGTCTTTCCTAGCCACATCCAACGCGTTGATCAATTGTCATAATGGATCCATGAAACTCTCATTTGGAAACATGACAGTTGACCTCAACATCTTCACGCTAGGAAACCAAGCGAGCGAGAAACACAACAACACATTTGAAGTCAACGTTGTATATGATATGTCTGAGGAGGGGACATTTGACTTCAAAAATGAATGTCTTGAAGAAACGTTTGAAGAACTGTTTTCTGAGGAGCTTCTTTTCTTTGAGAAGATAAGTCCTGAACAGGCTTCCTACGCACACTGTGGGCCCCAATTTGAACCACTTCATAACGAACCGGCTCCTGAAGTGCGACCATCTATGGAGGAGCCACCAAAACTCGACCTCAAAGTTCTTCCTGACCACCTCAAGTATGCGTACTTGGGAAATAATAAAACACTTCCAGTTATAATCTCAACCGACCTTGCGCCTGAGCAAGAGTTGGCCCTCATGGACGTTCTAAGAAAGAACATGGAAGAAAATGGGTGGTCAATGGCTGATATCAAAGGAATCAGCCCTGCTATCTGTCAGCACCGAATCCATATGACTGATGATTCCAAACCCTTCAAGGATCCTCAACACCGGCTTAACCCGGTAATGAAAGAAGCGGTGAGGAATGAAATGCTGAAGTGTCTTGACAATGGGATCATCTATCCCATCTCTGATAGCAAGTGGGTAAACCCCATTCACGTTGTGCCAAAAAAATCGGGTATCACTGTAATCACGAATGAAGCAAACGAGCTAGTCCCAACCCGCACACAAACGAGATGGAGAGTCTGTATTGATTACAGAAAGTTCAACACAGCCACTCGCAAGGATCATTTCCCGCTGCCCTTCATTGATCAAATGCTTGAACGCCTAGCCGGACATGCCTACTATTGTTTCTTAGATGGGTATTCCGGCTACAATCAAATCCCGATCGATCCGGAGGATCGGGACAAAGCGACTTTCACTTGTCCTTTTGGCACATTCGCCTACCGTCGCATGCTTTTTGGGCTGTGTAATGCACCTGCAACATTTCAGCGGTGCATGATGAGCATCTTTTCTAACATGGTAGAGCGATTCTTGGAATTATTTATGGATGATTTCTCCGTCTTTGGAGATTCATTTTCTGAGTGTTTGAGGCATCTTGAACTAGTCATGTTACGATGCATGGAAAAACACCTCACATTCAATTGGGAGAAGTGTCATTTCATGGTCAAACACGACATTGTGTTAGGCCATATCATTTCTGAAAATGGCATTGAAGTCGATAAGGCAAAGATCGACGTCATTTCAAGCTTCCCACCTCCATGAACTGTCCATGACATCAGGGCATTCTTAGGCCACGTCGGATTTTACAGGCGTTTCATCAAGAATTTTAGCAAACTGGCTAGACCCTTAACTTCCTTGCTGGCTAAAGATACTCCCTTTGACTTCAATTCTGAGTGCCTTCACGCATTCAAGCTTCTAAAATCGGAACTCATTTTCGCTCCGATTTTAAGTGCGCCAGACTGGAATGAACCTTTTGAGCTAATGTGCGATACTTCTGACTTTGCGATAGGTGCTATCTTAGGATTGCGATTTGAAAAGAAACCGCATGTTATCCATTATGCCAGCAGGACGTTGAATGACGCACAGCTGAATTACACCACCACTGAAAAAGAATTCTTAGCTGTTCTGTACGTGCTTGAAAAATTCTGTCCTTACTTGATCGGAACCCACGTCATGATTTAGACTGATCATTATGCACTTAGGCACCTCTTTGCAAAAAGGAATGCCAAAGCAAGATTGATACGTTGAATTCTCCTTCTTCAAGAATTTGAATTGACCATCAAGGATAAGAAGGAAACCGACAATGTTGTTGCCGATCATTTGTCTCGCTTAACAAATGCACCAGCTAAGGAAATTCCAATCAACGAGCAATTCCCTGACGAACAACTTCTCTCTGTATTAGTCGAACCCTGGTTCGCTGATATTGTCAACTTTCTTGTCACCGGAGAAACACCTTCCTTTTGGTCTAATCAGGACAAGTCAAAATTTCTCTCCCAAGTCAAATTCTTTTATTGGGATGAACCATACCTGTTCAAGCACTTTCCTGATCAGATTATTAGAAGGTGCATCTCTAACTCTGAAACGAGAAGTGTTCTGTCCTTCTGTCATGATCAAGCTTGTGGGGGCTATTTTGGATCCAGAAAGATGGCTGAAAAGGTTTTGCAAAGTGTATTCTACTGGCCGACGCTTTTTAAGGATGCTTTCGAATATTGCAAAACCTGTAGTCGCTGCCAACACATGGGAAAGATTGGAAAATGGAATTAGATGCCCCTTCAATCCATTCTGATTGTAGAAATTTTCGACGTCTGGGGTATCGATTTCATGGGGCCATTCCCAAACTCTTTTGGGAATTTGTACATTTTGCTGGCTGTGAATTATGTGTCCAAATGGGTAGAGGATGTCCCGTGTCGAACCAACGATAACAAGGTTGTCGTAAAATTCTTAAAAGAGAACATCTTTTCTCGGTTCGGTACGCCTCGCACCATCATCAGTAATAATGGAACGCATTTTTGCAACCGATCTTTTGAAGCACTAATGAAGAAATACTCCATTAGCCACAAACTGTCAACACCCTACCATCTTCAGACTTGCGGTCAGGTCGAAGTCTCTAATAGACAGATTAAACAGATTCTAGAAAAGACTGTCAGCCAACACCGCAAGGACTGGTCATTGAAGTTAAATAACGCGCTTTGGGCATTTCGCACCGCCTTCAAAACAAATCTAGGTATGTCCCCATACCGACTCATCTTTGGAAAAGCGTGTCATTTGCCTGTTGAATTGGAACACCGCATGTTCTGGGCAATCAAACAGCTCAATGTCGACCTAGAAAAGTCCGGCGAGGCTCGAAAACTTCAATTGAATGAGCTCGACGAGATACACAATGACGCGTATGAGAACGCCAAACTGTACAAAGAAAAAACAAAAGTTTTTCATAACAAGGCGATTGTCCGAAAAACATTCACTGTGGGACAAAAGGTTCTGCTTTACGACTCCAGGCTTCATTTGTTCCCTAGGAAATTGAAGTCACGTTGGACAGGTCCGTTTATTGTGCGCACCGTCTTTCCGCACGGTGTAGTCAACATTGAAGATCAGCACTCGGGTAATATTTTCAAGGTAAATGGCTAACGTCTGAAGCTATTCTTAGAATTGCCTGCGGAAACAGGAGAGCTCATGTTTTTACATGAGCCACATTATCTTGATTGAATCACTTCCTTAAATCTTGTATATACGTTTTGGATTTTTCTTTTTGTAATTATTGTTTATTAATTTTACCCCTCAACTATTTTTGACTCTTGTTATATAGCATGGCAATGAGGACACTGTCAAGTTTAACTTTGGGGTATATTTTTGCTCGGTAAGGTTTCTACCTTCTTCCTTCATATTTATGTGTATATTCTTGCATTTGCATACTTATTAAAAACACACAAAAATCGGCAAAAAAAATTCAAAAATATAAAAACTTTTTCGTCAAATTAGCTAGTAGGGTAACTTAGATTTTTTCCAAAAATTTAGTTGATATTTTAGAAATAACTAAATCCTAGGCTTAGAAGTTGAAAACCCTAAAAATAACTCTCTTTCTGTTTAACCTTGGTAAATATACATCCTTGCAGTTTTTGTAAGAAGTAGGTAATCTTTAGTTTAGTTCTTGAGTTAAATCGAGATGAAGAAAAAGTATTGAAAACTTTATTGAAGGATAAGTCTGAAAAGCAGTTCCTAATCTTGAGTCCAAATTCAGAAAGTATATACCCTACAAACTGCACATACACGCACCTTGAAACTTAGGATAGTAGAGCATACCTAGAAATACTCTTGCCTGAAAACCTAGTATGAAAGAAAAAACTGTATTTTAAGTTAACCACCGAAAGAGCATCATTGAAAAATATATCCGGGCTTGAAAAAAAAATTAAAGTCAAGACCTGAAAACTGCTATTTACGCTTTAAGCTCACACATTCGGTAATCGGCTGTTAGTGCCTTAAGAAGTATTAATAGTTGCCTGAAAAGTGTGTGAGCAAATCCGTCCATCATAAATGAAAAGAAGTAGTATTAGGTATTAAGGCAACGGTACTATAGGTTGAATTGAATTCTTGAGTGTAGGGGTGAAAATTTACACACACGTAGGGGTATACGATCGATATTTGGAAGAAAGATAGGAATAAAGAATAAGACTTATGTTTTCCATAAAGGTGATAAAAATTCCGGATTAGAGCCTGCGTTTTAGAAGGACAATTTAAGAGAAATCGAGATCTTTCTTAAACCATCAAAACGTATAGGATCTGCGATTGAATAAATAGGAGGCGTGAAATATAAGGGTTGAAAATTTCTAACTTAGAATAATAGAATTTCTAATTTAGATACTAAACCGTAAGAATAAAAGTCAATGTTAACTTTCGAAACTAGCTTGACGGGATTTTGTGGGTAGTTTCCACTGAAAAGCTTCAGGAGACAACACTCCTCTTGCTAGGGACACCTAGAGGTTTAACGGTTTGTTGCACATGCTCAGTGCAATCGCGTTCTCTGCGAAAATGAGGCTAGGATTTTTTGTTTTGCTCGGGACAAGCAAAACAAAAGTTTGGAGGTATTTGTTCATCACAGAAAACCGCATTTTAATACCATTTATTCGTTGTCTATTTTGTATATATCGGTACTATTAACCAGTGTCTGCTTAGTAATTACAGATTAGAGGTATTCGTGATAAAAGACTAGAAACACACTCAAAAACACGGATATAACGTTTGGGAGCTGACACTGCAAACGGAACAGAAAACCGATTAATATCCAATGAGATCTTGTGCAAACAATAATGCATACACAATTTTTGATCCTACACAATTCATGTGCACTAGACTATGATGGGGGGTTGCCTTGGCACACAATGAGCACAAATGAGGGTGATGTGCAATAAATGCTAAAAAGTGTGATGTGATATAAAGCACCAAGTTTTCCCTCCAAATCCCTGAGTGCAGACCAGGTTCATATAGGCAAATCAAGCAGCACCAGTGGACTTGTCGAGAGAACACAAGACCACAGCACCAATACGAGCCAAGTTGCTCGGATTTGGGCCGGCGACATGCTCCATAAATCCGACCTCGCCGGCCACACTGTGTCCAATTGTCCCTGTCTTTCTTCTGTCCCTCCCTTGCAGTCACATCATCTCGTTTTTATTATTTGTTTAATTTTGTTTTGAGCCTATAAATACTAGGCTTTTGGGTAAGTTAAAGGGCACTACTTTTTGTGGGAAAGAAGTTTGTAAAGTTGTAACTAGTGATCTTATGACCCTTAGTGTGAATTCGTTGCCTTCCTCTAGTCTTGCAACCTTTTTCTTGAGCTTGCAAGATTAGATTTTGGTATTTGAATTCATTTGTTTGTACTTGAAACCATTGCAATAAAAGCTTCATTTATATCAAGTTGATTCCTGTATCCCTTCTCTTTTGCAATTTCTTCTTTATTGATATTTCAATTTATGATGTGTGAGTAGTGTGTTCTTAGGCTATGGTGAGGTAGGTTGTGGAATGGCTTTTCTTCCAACCCCTCCCTTTTTGATTCATGCATTTTACACTTCCTTTCTTAATTATGCAATTTTATTATGTTTTGCTTGATAGGATATATTGTTTTGAATGGTTGCAAATCAACCTTTAACATATATCTTATTCCTTCTTTACATTTTATTGTTGCTATATTATGATTTGAAGTTGAAAGGAATACGAAATTAAGTTAAGTGTTGCAAACTAGCTAGATAGGATATATAGCATACAAACATATGTTTTATGCTTGCTAACTTCATTTAACTAATTCCGTATTCATTTCATTCTAAAAACTCAAATTTTTAGTTTCTTTTTAACTTAACCTTGATATCGTATTCTAAACCGATGCTTGTTTCGGATAGATGCGGTATGCTTTCGTAAATCAAATAGAAACTAAAAATGGACCTTGAATCAAGACGGAGAGTTGGGGGTAAAAGCCGTATTTCAACCATACCAAAGCTTAGCCTAAGTTTTCTCTAAGCAACCCTAAACCTTTCTCTATTTCATTGTTGTAAAAACGTGACAAAATACATTTCCAACCCATTGTTCCATAACTCAAAATGATGTCGTGATATCCACTCCCTGTGGTTCGACCTGTACTTACCGGCTTGCATCAACGCACCGTGCACTTGCAGTATTTTATAACTCAAGACTCACATCGTGCACTATTTCATTAACAAAACCGGCATATCCTAATTTGACAAAAGCCTTTAATGGCACGACACCGTGAGTTTTCAACAGGGTCCCCTAAAAAGGGTTGTAGAGGCTTATTTGCAAAGGAATTTTAAAATACAATTTAAAAGAAAACCGTTTTTTTTATAGTAAATGGTATTTTAATGAAATATTGTGTCTGTAACTAAAAATACGCTCGAAGAGTATCGTGCTATGGAAATCATGTGTGTATGTTAGAGGTAGGTCGTTACCTCATGAGGTTTTCTAAAGGTATAATTAAGCAAAACAATTAAATATGGTAGATACAAAGTTCATGGTATTTTAATATAAAAATTAAATTAAAGTTATATTTCATGATATTTTTGAGTGAAAGTTAGCTCTAAACATTAGTTTTATGTTTACAAGTAAGGTGTAGAAATATGAATGAGCAATGCTTAAAAAAATGTAATTCTAGAGTTTAGAATAAAATGTCGGTATTAACTATACTTACCGACATGTTTTGAAAAACGATTTTCAAAGAAGAAGAAGAGAGATTGGGAGGGACTTACCGTTTGATTTTTTTAAGAAGAGGAAGAAGAAGAGGGGGAAAGCTTTGGGATGCCGCAGGAGCTTCGGAATAGACTTCGATCTTCACCGGAAGTTGCTTGTTTGCTAACTCTACTTTACTCTACTTGCACCTAGGAACTTTTGAGAGAATTTTGGCTAGAATTTTTAGAATGAGGATGGGTTAGGGCATGGGGTAGTATTTACAGTGTGGAATTAGGGTTTTGAAATTAAAAGAGTGAATTAAAATGCATTAAAATGAGGATAAATGGTGAAATGAAGGGTCTCTATTTGATTGCAGGGAAATCAAACAGTGCAGGGGAGTTAGGGATAAGGGAAAAGACTTATGTGCAAAGCCCGGGAACAAATAGCCACTGTTCTCCCGTCGGTGCCGGCCACACGGGGCATCTCGCAGGTCGAATGGTGAGGGAGAGCCGTCAGATTGGTGCCACGTGTTCACGCCAGTATTTACAACATTTTACACATGTTTGTTTTCTCTATCGTTTCATTTTTATGTGCATTGCATGTGTAAACTTTTGGGCTTCCAAAAATTTAAAAGAAAAATCAGAAAAAATATAATGTGTCTGATGGGATTCAAACACAGGAGCTACGTCACAGCAGTGCAAGACTTTACCAGTGAGTTACAAGTTGTTTCTTGCTGTTCTTAAACAAGATATACTTATAACTTGTACTCATGCTTGTAAACTCCTTTCTGTACATTAAAAGAAAAAAATTTGTATAGAAAATTCAGAGTCGTTACAGAACTGCTTTAGCTCCTTTGCCCCGGGATCAACGAAATCCCAAGTTGCTGACATGTACACCTCGATTTTCGGGCCATCTAGATCCTGGACCATATTTTCTTTGCCTGTGTAGGGCCCCTTTTCCTAGGACCCCGAACCCAGCCCACGGAACTGGAGGAAGCGGATGCCACGTCCTCCTCAGGCCGTCCACGACCATGGCCACGACTAGAACTGGATACCATATCCTGAAAATCAACTAATGCAACATGCATATACAATAACAAATTCAAGCAACAGTTAAGCAAATTTAAATAGTTGTAGATGAAATTAAATCCATCACATTCAAGATATTCAATACATAAATTGTGAATTTTGCATATCTGAAAGCTGCATGTAAATAAAGGACATGAGCAAGAAAAATGCGATAAAATGAAGTGTTCAATTGCATACAAGAATATGGAAAGTACAGAGTAGTAAAATTTAGTGCTAATCATCATTCTCTGTAGCACTACTCTCACTCGTTGAGTTTTTCTCCGAGTCATCGACAGCTTGTAACGGTTGACGCGTTGATTGTTTTCGTCTATGGGTGGCCGATCTTGATGATCCGTCTTCTATAACAATCTCCGGATCGATGTCAGCTCTTGAAAGGCTAACATCGTCGATATCCATAGTCAGGTCTTCTAATGGTGTGACTAGCGTGCTTGGACAGCTAATTTTAGGATTTTCATCAGGATTTCCCATGTTATAATAATCTCGCGGATTTGTGCTGATAGCGACACTCCATACAGCATCCCTAAGGACATCTATGTAAAAACACTGATGTGCTTGACTCGCTAAAATGTAAGGCTCATTCATGTACGGGAGTTTTGATAAATTTAGTAGGAGTAGCCCATTTTCAAATAAGAATTCCCGTCCTTCTGTCTTGGTATCATACCACATGCACTTGAATATGACAACATTATGTGCACGATAACGTACCGGCAATATATCTTGCAGCACACCACAGTAATCAAGTTTACTTGTCGTTGGATTGTTATCTTTAGACGATGCATAAGTTCTTATGGTTGAAATCAAAAAAACGCCGCAGTTTTGAAACTTTCTACGTGCATCTCTAACTTGTGTATGAAATCTATATTCATTAACAAAATAACTAGTTAGACTCTCAACTACTGGATCTGGTTCGAATGTAAGTAGTCTTGTATCTTCTGTTATGTTGGCATCTACGGCTGTATGAACCTAATAGTGCACGATAAGATTTTAAAAAAACGCATTTAGTTTAAGAGATGAGACATGAATTATATAATTTAGTATATTTTAGTGTTAAACTTATATATTGGTTAAACCATGACACAAATTCACGATTTCGAGCATTATTGATATGCATGGGATGCGATTAACCCCTCATTGGTCTATACTGAGCTCTCCATAATCTAAGAATGAAACAATGCAGTTAGATAATTTCATATTTATGTGTTGAGAAAAGTATTAGGCTATATATATATATATATATATATATATATATATATATATATATATATACACTCTTGAAATACGTCGACCTCGTAAGAGTTAAATAATACATATCGATGTATTGTGTCAAGCTCCTGACTACGAAGTGTGACATGTTTCACGGCACCTATTATGTTCTCGCCTCCACGGAAGATGGATATTAATCCTCTTCCCTCATTACCCACGACGTCCTTGTTACGATGCGGCCTATTGAATACAGTCTCGGTCCCCTCAAGGTACAGATCTCAGTCATATTTATTGCACATTTGTATGATCATTTTCCCAACTATTATTAGTTACTAAAAAGTGTTATTTGTAATTTAAAAACATATATTGGTTTATGTGTAAAAAGGATTTTGTCATATGTTTCTTAATTTATAATTAATATAATAGGGGGAATATATGCATATCATATATAAATAAAATATTCATGAGATTCTTAATTAATAAAATATGCATATACTATCATATTAAATATTCTTAACCATTATTATTAAGATATCATATCCGTAATTTAATTGGTTGGAATATTATCTCAAATAAACCAAATGCTACTAATGATTTAATTTAAAATATTGTGCATGTATTATAATAAATCAGTTCAGGGCTGAAATATAAGTAGGAGATCCACATCAAATCGAATTGAGCAAACCAAATCTGCCGAATTATGGAGCAAATTGAAGAATCTTGCAACTGCAGAGAGAAAAAGCTATTTTCAGAATATTTTTATCAGAAAAATCTCCTAACATCACAAGAAGATTGCATAAGAAATCTGGAGGCGAGATCACACTATACGAAGGCGGAACCTCGGTTAAATAGTGAAAATGGTGGCAGAAGCGCGGTCATTTCGTGGCCGTTGGATGTGAATTTTTTGGGGCTTGATCATCTTTTCACATACTTTAAGATGACGTTTAGGGTTTCAAGTTTCAGAGCCTATAAAAAGGACTGAGAGTAATTAGGGTTATCTATCATCTATCGATCGATTGATCTATCGAGCAATCTAGGGTTTGTAGTGCTTTTAGTTTTTAGCGAGTCAAATTTTGTAATGCAAAAGATTCAATAAAAGGTAGTTTTTTTAATCTTGTCTCATTACTTTCTGCATTTATTTTCTGCATTTACTTTCCATGCTTTTATTTTTAGTTATTTCTTATGAGTTCATTAATCTTCTATCTTTTCTTGTTTATTTCGTTTATCCTAATGAGCGAGTAAATTCTCGCTTGTTAGGGTTTGTAGGATAAGGTAGATTAATGGATGAAAAAATCTCTTAACTTCTTCTTATATTTTAATTTTTATAAACTTTAACAAAGAGAGTATTAACCCTCTTATTCGAGCGTGCTATCAATTAATGAAAATTACGACCATGATTTGAGATTCGTTAATACTTACTTTGTTGAAGTCTTGAGATAAATAGAGATCAATGGAAGGACAAGGGTCAGTAGAGGAAAACCCTAATCCTTCCAAGAACCCTAATCAACACTCATCGCTATTTTTTAAATATTAAATAATTAAAAGATAAAAAAATATTTTTAAAACTCCATCCTTTAACTGTCCAATCTGAAGAACCCTACAAGCCCTTCTCTTATTAAATTTTCAAATCTCTCTTTAGTATAAAACGATAAAAATCCACCTTTTCTATTAACTCATCTAAAATAAGAAAAGTAATTCACCATTTCCCTATGGACGACCCGTACTCACTATCGGCTAGTTATAGCGACACCGTTATTGATTGCAATATTTAGGAAACATAAAGACTCAATTTTTCACATCAATCAAATGGCACTGTTGCCGGAGAGATAGTAGTATTATTTTTCTTGTTATTCGGGTTGATTTCAAAAAAATAGAAAAAATAAAAATAAAAACCGATTGTATTTTTAACGATTCTTATGCGAGTTTTGCGAGAAATCTGAAGCACTTGGAGCGAACCAGGACAGATTCAGAGACTTTTAATTAGGAGCATTGGAGTGCAGTGCCAAAATTTGGAGGGGAGATCTCACCAAAAGGCGGCGGAACCGCGGCTATTTAGGGCATTTGGCTGCTGAACCGCGGCCGAATTGGGGATTTAGGCCCTTAAATTTTTCTGGTATTATTTGGTCTTCTTCCTCTCTCTTTTAAAACTCTAATAAACTGTTTTTACCTGCAAGATTCTTTGCAAACAGCGCCGCTAAAAAAATATTTTTGCATGTTTTAGATTTTCGATTGTTTTGCATATTTAAAACGGACATTAAGGGGCAAGAAACCCAAATTCAGATTATATAAGGATTTCATCACCTTTTCTAGGCCCCACAAATCACAAACAAGCATAGGTATCATCCTACATTAATAAAAAAAATTTAAACCAAGCCTTTAAGGACAATCGCGCTCAATTAGGATAACGGAGGGTTGTGAGTAATCTATTGCTTATTTGCATTTTTCTTGTGGTGTCTAAGGCAAGTGTGACTAAGGAAAGTGGTATACTTAATTAGGCCCGCTATTTCGGTGATTCGTATAGCAAATACCTCCTACTTACCTGGCTGCAAGATTGATAAGGAGGTGCTAGAGAATTTATCCTACATCTTGTCCTTTAGAAATCTAGGAGCGGTCTAGTGATTTGACCTAGGAGACCCTAGCTCTAGGGATTGTTTATGCAAGTTTGTGATTGGTTGGGTCGAGTCCCTCTTTCCAAGCAAAACAATCCTAAAAATCCAAAAAAAAACTTTAAAAATTACCATTTCATTCTCTTTTCTTTTCATCTCGAATTCTTTTCATTCTCTTATGATAGGTAACCCAAACCGACCAACTCTTGGCGAGTTTTGCTGCACACAACCAGATATTTCTTTATATCATTATTGTTTTGGTAGAACTTTTGATCCCACCATTTCTTTGAGGGATAGAATAGAGGGCTCTAGAAATAACAGTTGGACACCTCACTCAAATATCTATCAACCGTGTCAAAATTCAATACATTTTTATATTGATAACCCTTTTAAGGCTAGTAAGGAAACTTTTAAACCCATGTCCATTGCTGAGCATATTGTGAAGGCCCCTAGCCACAGTTTCATACCTTTCACTACTCCAACACCCTTAGGGCAACAATTACAATCATTTCCATATGAAAATGCCGATACTCATTTTGGAGCGAATAAGGCAACCTTTACACCTAGGACCATTGCTGTGCAAATTGCAAAAGCTAGTTGCCAACAATTCAACCAATCTCAATTTTCGTCATATCACAATATTGATCCTAATCCTATTTATGAAAATTGGACACGCCCTTCTAACTCTTATCAACAGTAACAAACTTTTACACCCTCTCATGTTGGTAATTCTCTTGAGGCTAATATGGTAATTTGTAAACCCATTTCTATTGTGGAACACATTGAACTAGCCCATAGCCAACAATTAAACACATTCCAACCATACTTAACTTTTTCACCATATCTAGACAATGCGTCTGAACATCAATTAGGATGTTCCACGGTTTAAAGAGAATTTTTCATTAAAACTTCTTCACAAACCATATCTAGTCTTGAAGTAGAGTTGGAATCGAGTAATGAGAAAGAACCAGGGATCCCTCCAAGTCAAACTAAAACCAATTCTTCTGATCTCAACATCTTCCAATCTGAACCCTAACCGAATGTATTTGATGTTCAACCACTTAATAATCTAATTGATGAGGTTTCCGAGAATAACATATTTGACTTTGCCAATCATGGGTGTGAAAGAAAGCCTTACGCCATTCCAAATCAAACCGATCATTATCCGACTAAACTTGACATTTCAAACCTTCCAATTCCATCAAGTGAACCAAGTGATCCATCGATTGAGGATAATATAATTGATGAGTTTTTAAAGAACTATTCGTTTGATTTGACTGAAGGTGCTAGGAAGATAGGTGTTGAGAATAAGATAAACTCACTATGTTGGATGAGTTGGATTCCTCGACTCATCATGTCCCTTCCATTGAATATGAACTTCTTCATGTACCTTTAACCGATCCTATTCTTACTACCAACCTATCTGATATGCAAAACGATATTCAGCCTTCATCTCCCATATCTGGATCAATAATGCTCGACACCCAAGTTCGTTTTCCCGTTTTATTACACACTTTCTCTAATTCTTCTCATCTTCTTTCAATTCCATCGAGATTTGATGAACCACACTCCGATATTTCGAGTTCTATGATTATTGAAAGACCACTTGATTTAGACTCTTTTGAGAATAGGGGAGATAAGCTTTTCGAATCTCCTGCCTCCATAATTTTTGACAAATCAAGTGTTTTGAATCCTGATGCGTAACACATTAAACTTGAAACTTTCAACCTTCTTAGTGGATCTGCTTATTCCGCTGATTCCTTTCTTTTTGATGAGATTATCATCGATGAAAGTTTCAAAAGCATTTTCGCCAAAGAACTCGCATTCCTTGAATACTTGGATACTGTGATGAATCAATCTCCACCGGAAATTCGTGCGCCTCCCTTTGAGGCCAAAAAAGTTGAACCGCCACCCCTTCTTCTAATTACATACGAGAATGAGACTATTCCACCCATTCCTTATCTTTCACATTCTCGTTTTCATTCACACTCACCTTTTCTTCTCCACAAACTGAGACATAAAACCTTTCGATTACACTTCTTATCTTCCCCCCCATCATCTCTTATCGTTACTCTCATTTCTATTTCTTCTACTCAAGACATAATACAACCTTCATTCTTATATAGTCTCGAGTCTTCTTCACGTATTTCCGTTATACTATCTTTCACCAACCATGGTGTTATCTTGATAAAATATTTGAATGGTTGGTTTTAACTTTTGGTCTTTGTAACGGTTTGTGTGGACCGATAATATTTACCCCCCTTTCTTATGTTGAATTTCAATGTTTAGTAATGACAATATCATTTTACTCATGTTTAGGGGAAAGAAGAAAAATATTTTTAAAATGGCTCTTGAAAGAAAGGAAATTTTTGCACGATTGCGAGCCAAGAATAATTTTGGGGGAGGATTTCAATGTCATTCACTCTAGACCCTTTCTTTATACCATCTTCTTGAACTGTTCCTCCTAGTCTTCAACATTTGAGCTTACAGGACAACATTAGTGAGGACACTGCTGCATACAAGTTTGGGAGGAAGGTTTGTATGGATGGTTTGTATGTATCCACGCATCATATGTAAATTTTGTATCGCATAATATTAAAAAAACAAAAAAACAAGAAAAATTTGAAAATAAAAGTTAGAAAGTGAAAAGGACAAAGGTTATGATAGCTTGAATTGAATTTTCCAAGTGTAGGGATGACTTTTACACACACGTAGAGGTATATGATCGATATTTTGAGGAAAGGTAGGGAGGAGACTAAAGACGATGTTTTATTAAGGGGGGATGTGATTTCAGACATCTTTTTAAGACCATTAAGATAGGGCTCATAACAGCTAAAAGGCTCGTGTAATTTAAAACTCTTATTTTCAAATTTTTCTTTTATATATTCTTATCTTTGCATATAATTTTCGTCTTCTTTCCTTTATTTTCTAAATTTTAGGATTTTGTGCGTGTAATCCGCTGAAAACCCTCAGAAAATAACACCCCTCCTACTAGGGACACGTAGAGCTTTAACGGTTTGTGCACGAGCTAAGTGCAATCGTTTTACTTACGAAAATGTCCTGGGTTTTTCTTTTTCTTTTAAAAATAAAATAGTTTGCTCGGAAAGATCAAAAGATAAGGTTGAAGATATTTGATCAGTCATATTTATTGCACATTTGTTCGATCATTTTCCCTACTATTATTAGTTACTAAAAAGTGTTATTTGTAATTTAAGAACATATGTAGATTTATGTGTACAAAAGATTTAGCCATATGTTTCTTAATTTATAATTAATATAATAGGGGGGAAATATGCATATCATATTTAAATAAAATATCTATGAGATTCTTAATTAATAAAATATGCATATACTATCATATCAAATATTCTTAACTATTATTATTAAGATATCATATCCGTAATTTAATTGGTTGGAATATTATCTCAAATAAACCAAATGCTACTAATGATTTGATTTAAGATATTGTGCATGTATTATAATAAATCGGTTTAGGGTTGAAATATAAGTAGGAGATCCACATTAAATTGAATTAAGAAAACCAAATCTGCCGAATTATGGAGAAAATTGAAGAATCTCGCAACTGCAGAGAGAAAGAGTTATTTTCAAAATATTTTTATCAGAAAAATCTCCTAACATCACAAGAAGATAGAACAAGAAATCTGGAGGCGAGATCACACTATACGGCAGCGGAACCTCGGTTATATAGGGAAAAGGGCGGCGGAAGCGCGGTCATTTCATGGCCGTTGGATGTGAATTTTTAGGGGCTTGATCATCTTTTCACATACTTTAAGATGACGTTTAGGGTTTCAAGTTCCAGAGCCTATAAAAAGGACCGAGAGTAATTAGGTTTATCTATCATCTATCGAACGATTGATCTATCGAGCAATCTAGGATTTGTAGTGCTTTTAGTTTTTAGCGAGTCAAATTATGTAATGCAAAAGATTCAATAAAATGTAGTTTTTTTAATCTTATCTCATTACTTTCTGCATTTACTTTCCGCACTTTTATTTTTAATTATTCCTTATAGGTTCATTAATCTTCTATCTTTCCTCATTTACTTAGTTTATCTTAATGAGCGAGTAAATTCTCGCTTGTTAGGGTTTGTAGAATAGGATAGTTTAATGGATGAAAAAATCCCTTAACTTCTTTTTATATTTTAATTTTCATAAATTTTAACAAATGTAGTATTAACCGTCTTATTTGGGCGTGCTATCAATTAATGAAAGTTACGACCACGATTTGAGATTCGTTAATACTTGCTTTGTTGAGAGCTTGAGATAAATAGAGATCAATGAAAGGGCAAGGGTCAGTGGAGGGAAACCTTAACTCTCCAAGAACTCTAATCAACATTCATCGCTATTTCTTTAAGTATTAAATATGATAAAAAGAATTATTTTTAAAACTTCGTCCTTTAACTACCCAATCCGAAGAACCATACAAGCCCTTCTCTTATTAAATTTTCAAATCTCTCTTTAGTATAAAACGATAAAAATCCCACCTTTTTTTCTATTAACTCGTTTAAAATAAGAAAAGTAATTCATCATTTCCCTTTGGACAACCCGTACTCGCTATCGGCTAGCTATTGCGGCGTCGTTATTGATTGCGGTATTTAGGAAACATAAAGACTTGGTTTTTCACATTAATCAGATACATAGAACAAAATGTAATGCATTCCTCAGCGAGAATCCCTTCCGCAATCGATCCCTCTAACTTTATTACGGATATATCGTTTTACCTTAAACATAAACCTGTGGATTTTATTCAGGTAAGTTTAATTGATGAAATTAATAAATATTATTCGTAAGTTAAATTAAACTATTAAATACGTAACCATTACTTACCCTTCGAAGGGATACATCCTCCGATAATTAACTGGTCTACCTAAACGTCCCTTTCTTACAAGATGAACTGTGAGATGCAACATGATTGTGAAAAGTGTAGGCGGAAACAACATCTCCAATTTACAGAGAATGATAAGAATTTTGTTCTCCGGATTTCTAAAATCATCAGCCCTATATTCCTTAAAGCTTAAATCTCGAAAACAATGACAAAGATCTGTCACAACCGAGACAACATTCTTATCCTTTAACGCCCTAATTGCAATGGGGAATGATTTATCTATTTTAAAGAGTTTTTGTTAAAGTAACCAAAATCAGGACGGTGTCGCTAGTATCTAGCCACGATGAGTACGGGTCGTCCGCAGGAAAACGTGAATCTTTATCTTGCTTTAGACGAGTTGATTGAAGATTGATGGGTTGGTTGTGGTTACGGATATACTACGGATGTAAGATTTATAAAGAAAGAGCTTGTAGGGTTCATAGGACTTAGTAGTAATGGATGATTAATTAAAAATAATATTTTTTTTTATCTTTTAATAGTTTAAAACTATATCGATAGTGATGAATGTAGATTAGGGTTCTTTTAGAAGAAACTATGGTTTTCCCACTCCTAACTCTTGTCCTTGCATTGATCTATATTCATGTCTATCCCCTAACAAAACAAGTGTTAAACGGATCTCGAATCATGGTCGAGACTATCAATAGATTAGTAGCGCGTCCGATTAGGATGTTAACATTTATTTTGCTAAAGTTTATAAACTTTAAAATATATAAAAGAAGTTAAAATATTTAATCATCTATTGATCTACTCTAGCCTACGAACCCTAGTAAGTTAGGAATTACTCACGTATGGTTGGAGAAGAAAGGATGAAGAATGAGATCATAATGTAAGATGCAGAAATTAAGTGCAGAAATTAAATACAGAAAGTAAAATGTAAAGAGAATTAAAACTAAAAATCTACCTTTATTAATCAACTATATTATGTACAAATCCTTTTAAAGTAGAGTACAGGAACCCTAGTTTTTGCTCTCGATCCCTTCTTACTGGAGGTAGATGAACAGCTGATGATCAAATCGGATGAGTGGATTGTCTTGAACCTCGTGATCTCTTCGGTTTGATGATATTTCATGTGAAGCTCTCGGTCCTTTAAATAGACACAGAAACTAGGAACCCTAGTTGCCAGACATGATTATTTGTTGTTACGATCACACCCAAAAAATCCCAAATCCTACCCCCACAATATTACTGCGGATCTGCCGCATTTAGGGTAGTTTGGCCGCCCAACCGTGGCTCAATAATGGGATCATGACTTGAAACTTTTTCTGTTGTTTGGTGTTGACATGTGGATATCCTATAGATATCTGGATTTTGAAAATATTATTTTGAGTCTCTGCCGTTTATGATTTGCTTTAATTTATCGGCAAATTTTATTCTGATATCTCAGATCTCTTGATCTCCATATCTGAGCTAAATCTGCACAACATCTCATGTTATAGTGTTAGTAATATTTGTTATTATTTTGAGATATTATCTTTAACCATTTGTATGATATTATATGTTAAGAATAGTGATTAAAGATATTTGATATGACATGCATATTTCAATTACTAATATTTCATATAAATATTATATGCATATATTTTCCTTCATTATGTTAAATATAATGAGAAACATATAAAAATAACTTTTTAGAAATAAATCCACATATGTTCTATATTTACAAGAAATATCTTTTAGTACTTAACAAAAGTAGGGAAAATGTTCATACCAAAGTGCAATATTTTAGACTAATCAAATACCCCCAAACTTGACTTTGATCATCTCGAGGAAACTCGTTATTAAGAAGAAGAAGAAAGAGGAAAAAGAAAAAAGAAAAACCTAGTACACTTTCGTAGGCAACACGATTGCACTGAGCACGTGCAACAAGCCTTTAAACCTCCAGGTGTTCCTAATAGGAGGAGTGTTGTCTCCTGAGGGTTTTCAGTGGATTACACCCACAAAATCCCATAATAAAAGAAAAATAATGGAAGTTACATACAAAGATAAAGAATATATAAAATAAAGAACTTGAAAATAAGAGTTTCAAACTATACTAGCTTTTTAGTAGTCATGAGCCATATCTTAATAGTGATGAAAAAATGTCAGAACTCACATCATCCCTTAATAAAAGATCGTCTTTAGTCTTCCTCCCTATCTTTTTTTCAAATATCAATCATATACCCTTACGTGTATGTAAAAGACATCTCTACACTTAGAGAATTCAATTCAAGCTATCATACTCTTTTCCATCTTTCTTAGTAATTTTTAGTCGGTGAATGTTTATAGATGGAATTGCTCACACATTCTTTATGCGACCGTTAATACTTTTTGAGGTACTAACCAACCGATTACCAAATGTGCTCACTCATTTAGACGTAATTAGCAATGTCCTTGTCTTGCAATACCTGAGGCTTAGCAGTGGCTCCTAAACCAGTTGGTCTAAGACACTAAGTGATAAACCACCCTCGCTATTTTTTTTTGCTGCCTTATGTAATTACAAAACCACTGTTCATTTTTCTTCACCATTTTTTAATCATTTTTTTGTTTATATTTTTATTTTCCTTCATAATAAGGCTTTTAGACAAGAGTATTTCAAGGTATCCTCTACTATCCCCAGTTTCAAAATGTGTGCAAGTACAAATAGTAGGGTATCAACGTTTAGATATTTGGACTCAAGAATAGGGACTATTTTTCAGACTTATTTCTTTCCTCAGATTAGTGATTCCCTTCATCTTACTAATCCTTAGGACAACAGCTCATGACTACCTATTACTAGCTTCATTATAAAAGATCTAATTTTCTTGCTTTTCTTAAATTTTTCCTTCCTATCATATGTATTTTTCACTTTTAACTTTCATTATCAAAAAAAATTTATATAGTGCCTAGTGCCAAATGATATTTCAGTAAATATAAACCTTTCCCCCAAACTTGTTTTCAGCAGTATCCTCACTGATATTTTTCTTTGAGCGCATAGACCTATAGACTTGGGAGGAAAATAATAGGGGTAAAATAATAATGAAAAACTACCCCCAAATTTGTTCTTTGGCACGCATAGATATTCAGTTATATCTTAGTTCATTCACCTCCATTCTTATATGAAACAGTGTTACCGAAATATGGAGGTGAGGCGGAGAAAAAATAGTTATGATAAAGTTGCTCCTATAAAAACAGGAGCTCCTCTGCTGGGTCAACGGAAAAGTACGGTTTTAATTTATGCCCATTGATTTTAAAAATAGAACCGTTTTTAAAATTTTCTATATCCACTGCACCGTGCGGGTACACATACCGCACCGTAAAAGGTCATTTCCAATGAGATTTAAGCTTACCCGGATGAAGGTGGGGACGGAAATCGTAAAGAAAGACTTGTTGTCCCGGTATGAAAGTTTTTCTCAAAAGGTTTTTATCGTGAAACACTTTAGTCCGGTTCTTTACTATAACCGCATTATCGTAAGTTTCATCACGAAGTTCGCTTAGCTCATTTAATTGCAGCTTTCGACGGCTGCTAGCCTGATCAAAATCAAAGTTAAGCTCTTTGATAGCCCACATTGCTTTATATTCGATCTCGACAGGAAGGTGGCAAGCCTTCCCAAACATTAGTCGGTATGGAGACATACCAAGATCGGTCTTATAAACGGTACAAAATGCCCAAAAACCATCCGTCAATTTGGTGGACCAATCATTACGGTTCTTAGAAACAGTTTTCTCCAAAATTTGTTTGATCTGTCTATTGGAGATCTCAATTTGCCCGCTCGTTTGGGGATGATAGGGCGTAGAAACCTTGTGGTTGATTGAATATTTCCGCATCAAAATCTCGAAAGACCGATTACAGAAATGCGTCCCGTTGTCGCTAATTATAGCACGAGGGTGTCTGAATTGCAAAAAGATATTTTCTCTAAGGAATTTAATAACAACTTTATTGTCATTAGTACGAAAGTACTGCCTCCACCCATTTAGAGACATAATCAACCACAAGTAAGATGTATAAATTCCCAAAAGAGTTGGGAAAAGGGCCCATAAAATCAATTCCCCAAACATCAAAAATATCCACAAGCAAGATAGGTAGCGGCATCTCATTTCTCCGTGAAATCCGACCCATGTGTTGACACCGTGGATAAGTTTTGCAATGATTATATGCATTTTTAAATAATATTAGCCAATAAAAGCCACATTGCAAAACTTTCGCCGCCGTTTTCCATGGCCCAAAGTGACCGCCACATGCATGATCATGGCAGAAAGACACACTCTTGAATTCATCATTAGGGACACGTCGGCGAATGATTTGATCGGGACAATACCTAAACAAATAAGGTTCATTCCAGTAAAAGTGTTTTACTTGGGATAGAAATCAGTGATTGTCATGCTTTGACCATTCGCTGAGTATAAGTCCCGTAACCAAATAATTCACAATATCGATAACCTAAGGTTCGCAGGATATGGTCAAGAGCTGTTTGTCAGGAAAGGAATCAATTATTGGCAAGGTCGGCATTGGCGAAGAGGAAAAGCGTGAAAGATGGTCGGCTACTATGTTTTCACATCCACTCTTGTTTCGTATGACAAGATCAAATTCTTGTAACAACAGGATACAACGTATTAGCCTGGTTTTAGCATCCTTCTTCGATAAAAGATGTCTTAAGGTGGAGTGATCGGTGTAAACTACAACTGGAGAGCCAATCAAGTAGGGCCTGAATTTTTCTAATGCAAATACAACTGCCAAGAGTTCTTTCTCGGTAGTTGTATAATTCATTTGGGCATCGTTCAAGATCCTAGTTGCATAGTAAATTACATGTGGCATCTTATCAATGTGATGTCCTTAGATTGTACCAATAGCAAAATCAGATGCATCACACATAAGCTCAAACGGGTGATTCCGGTCCAGAGATGCCAGAACGGGGGCTATAGTGAGGGAGCTTTTAGGTGATTCAAAAGCAGCCTCGCAATCCGAATCGAAGTGAAATGTTGTATCCTTGGCCAAGAGAAAAGTTAAGGGTCTAGCAATTTTGCTAAAGTCCTTAATGAATCTCCTATAAAATCCTGCATGACCAAGAAAGGATCGTACACTTTGACGCATTTGGGAGGAGGAAGGTCATGGATGACATCTATTTTAGCTCTGTCTACCTCCATGACTTTTCGTGAAATGATATGCCTAAAGACAATACCTTAATGAATCATGAAATGACATTTTTCCCAATTCAAAGTTAAATTCTTATCCTTATAGCGGGTAAGAACAGCATCAAGATGACGGAGGTATTCCTCAAAGGAGTGCCCAAATATGGAGAAATCGTCCATAAATATCTCCAGAATATTCTCGACCATGTCCGAGAATATCTCCATCATACACTGCTGAAATGTAGCGGGAGCATTGCATAATCTAAAGGGCATGCGTCTATAAGCAAAAGTACTGAAAGGACAAGTAAATGTTGCCTTATCTTGATCCTTTTAGGCGATGGGGATCTGGTTATAGCCGGAGTATTCATCCAAGAAACAGTAGTATTCATGCCCGGCTAATCGTTCTAACATCTGGTCAATGAAAGGTAGAGGGAAGTGATCTTTTTCGTTGCGACATTGAGTTTTCTATAATCAATATATACTCGCCACGCAGTTTGGGTGCGTGTTTGGATCAACTCATTAGCCTCATTAGTTATGACCGTGATGCCAGACTTTTTAGGGATGACATGAATAGGACTTACCCATTGGCTATCAGATATTGGGTAAATAATGTCATTATCTAGGCATTTGACGATTTCTTTCTTTACCACCTCCTTCATGAAGGGATTCAACCATATTTGTGGGTCTCGAGCTGGTTTGGCTTCATCCATCAAATGTATATAATGTTCAACAATCAAGGGACTAATCCCTTTAATGTATGCCATTGTCCAACCAAAAGCTTGCCGATTTGATCTCAAGACTGATAAAAGAGCACTCTCTTGCTCTAAAGCTAGAGAAGCTGATATGATGACGGGCAAAGAATCATTCTCACCTAAATATGCATATTTAAGATGAGAAGGTAGTGGCTTGAGATCTAGTGTCGGCGGAGAGACGATAGAAGATAAGTGTTCCCCTCCGAACAGCGGCCTGGACTTCGCGTCCGTGCCTGAGGTTCGGGGCAGATGCTATTTGGTTTTATCCGTCCACCTCTCCGAAGATGCCAAGTTGATTTATGGCACCGTGTATCGAAGGTTTAGACGGATGCGGCCGATATAGCAGACTTCGTCAGATTCCCCCTCGCTTGAGGGGTTTTTGATTGTGGGGACGCTCTTCCCTGCAGGCGCAAGCCCCTGCAGTTAATTACGCTACCGCATCGCGGTATCAACTTTCTCCTTCTCCAGAATTTCACTTCGTGTCGTGTGTGTTTGTTTTGTTTGTGGTTGCCCGTGGATTGTATACGGAGACTGAGTAGTGCCGTCGCCCGTAGGACATGGATTAATCCAAATCCTTATCTACTTAGATTTGGGTTTGATATTTTAGTTTGAGGATACGTTAGCCTCGTTGAGGCTAAGATCAACTTAAACGTGATTCATTTAGTGTATGGCCGTCGGGACTCGTCACCTCTCTGACATCGTTGAAGGATTACAACGATAGGTGTCAGAGGAGTTCAGAGATGTACCCTCGAACCGAAGTTGATTTAGGGTTTTGTATTCCATTTGAGTGTTTAAGGATACGTTAGCCATGTTTGGGGCTAAGATCAACTTAAACGGGACCGTTTAGATCCGGTAAAAGAGCATTTGGAGGCTCTATTGTCATAGTTTAGGGACGTAGTGGTCCATCGCCAGTTTAAGGACGTGGTGGTCCAATATTAGTTTAGGGACGTTTCGGTCCGCATTCCAGTTTAGGGACGTGGTGGTCCAATATTAGTTTAGGGACGTCTCGGTCCGATATTAGTTTAAGGACGTCTCGGTCCGATATTAGTTTAAGGACGTCTCGGTCCAATATTAATGTATGTGGTTGTTGGGACCCGTCACCTCTCTGATATCGTTGAAGGATTACAACGATAGGTGTCAGAGGAGCTCGGAGATGTACCCTCGAACCGGATATAGATTGATTTAAGAGAGCAATCTTTGCTCAACCGATTTAATTTAAGGACTTACGGCCAAAATTGGGCTAAGTCCAGTTGAAAATGTTCAACACCCATATTTATTTTTGGTCTATTAAACCTGTGCTAGGGCTTTGCCCCCACTTAAATAATGCATTGCATTACTTCAGGTCATTTATGCCTATTTTGACTGGGCTCTGCCCCTTTTTATTATGATGCAGATCATTTGTTTTGGTCCATTGGACCTTTCGGTTGGGCACTGCCCTTTCAAACAATGCACAGCATTTTATTTGTTAGGCCTGTTAAGCCTTTTAATTGGGCCTGGCCCTTTCAGGAAGTGAAATGCCTTGCATTTGTCAGACGCTTTGCGTCTATTACTGAGCGCAAGCGCTTGTGGTGAAGACACGTGTCATGCTCTGGCGAGCGCAAGCGCACTAGCGCAGTGCGCTGCGCTGTTGCGCTGGCGACACGTGGCGCGCTCTCAGCGAGTTGCGCCAATTCCAAAGAGCAAAGCTCTATCTTAAGGGCGCTTAGCGCAAGTGGTTCTATAGCCGACACGTGGCACTCTCTTAAGAGCGCAACGGCGCAGTTTGGAAGTGCAAAGCACTAAAAAAAAATTTTTAGATTCAAGAAGGGAAGTGCAAAGCATTGTTTAATTTCTTGACCTAAATTAGATCAAAGAAAGAAAAAAAGTTTTTTCTTTGTTTGAAGAACCAGAGGTTCATAAAAGTGCAAAGCACTATTATTATTATTATTTTTATTTTTATTGTTTTTAAAGAACCGGAGGTTCACAAGAAGTGCAAAGCACTGTTTATTATGTAGAGATCATTGATCTTGTTTTTAGATCAATGATCTATTAGAAGGAATTTCTTCTAATTCATGAAGGTTCTTTACCTTTTTCTTGAAATCTTCTCAGAATTCTCTCTGTTTAAAGTTCTTGAGTTTTCAAGAAAAATGTTCATGCCTTTGAATTGAGGCTTAGGGTCCTTTTTATAGTGCTCATAAATTAGTTAAATTTGTTAAAGAGATCATTCTCTGAGTGATCTGGGGAATTTTCCCCACCGTTGGATCTTTAATCCAAGGGCTTCTGCTTTGCAGAAGAAAATCTTCTTATTTTAACAAGAACAGAAAAGATTTCTTAAAATCTTAATTTAGTTTGGCGCAGACGCTGGGCACGTGTCGCGCAGCGCACAGCGCAGCGCAACTGCGCTAGCGCATCTGCGCTGACACGTGTCGCGCAGCGCAGAGCGCAGCGCAACTGCGCTAGCGCATCTGCGCTGACATGTGTCGCGCAGCGCAACTGCGCTGACACGTGTCGCGCAGCGCAGAGCGCAGCGCAACTGAAGCGTTGCTTCAGACAAATAGAGCTCTGCTCTGATTGGGCGCGCCTTCTTGGGCGTTGCGCTGACGTATTAGCGCCTGACGCGTGGCGCGTTGCGCCCAAGACTTGAAGCGTTGCTTCAAAATTTTGAATTTTTGAAATTGAACAGAGCTTTGCACTGATTGGGCGAAACAAATGCCCCCCCACCGTTGCGCTCACGTAGCGCACACGTGAGCGCAGCGGTGGCAACCCCCCTGACCGTTAGATCAAGGGGGTGAGCTCAAGAGGCGCAAGCGCCTTATAAATAGGGCCTCTGGCCCTTAGAAAACTCTCCACCATTTTCTAGATTTAGATTTTCAGAGCTCTGCTCTTGCTTAAGAATTTCAGAGCTTTGCTCTTGCTTTCAGAACTCTAGAGCTTTGCTCTCATTTCCCCAAAGTTTTTAGAAAACTTTAGGTAATAATTAATTTAAAATTAAGTTAAATTAATTTAAATCAATTTTAACCAACAGAGCTTTGCTCTCATAGATCTTTTGATCTAAAGAAATTCCCTTTGGGGTTTTATCAGCAGAGCTTTGCTCTCACAAATCCATAGATCTACAGAGATCTTGTTCATGGGTTCTAATCCATGAACAGAGCTTTGCTCTTGAATCAAATGTAGATCTTTTAGATCTGAAAAATGAAGAAATTTTTTTTTATAAGTTTTCATGGATTTTTCGGGATTCCAGAAATTTTAATTTTAAATTTCTTTTCAAAAATTTTCTCTTTGATGGGAAATTACAGAGCTAAGTTCTCTTTATAGAATTTTATTCTTTTGAGACCAGAATTTGACAAGTGTCATTCTGTGACAGAGCTTTGCTCTGAAAGAGGAGATTTTCTCCTTGTCTCTAGGGATTCTTCCCCCTTTTCAAAATGGGAATGTCTCCCCGGGGGCCAACTGACAATCTCATCCAATGATGAGTTTGTCTTATTAATTGACGTATTGTCATTTAGATTTTGTGGGTCCCTCTTTGGTCTCCTACTCACTGCACTGTGGTGCGGTGTAATTAATTAATTTTGATTTTTATTTAATTAATGCATTTTCTTTTTTTTTTTTCAATGCCAAATGTTGGGATTACAACACTAATGGCTACATTGTTCTTTTGCAGCGATCATGTCTGAAGACACTTCATTCCCGTTCGTCCGCTCGGAGGAGGGATTTCCCGAGGCGCCCTTGGACCGTGAAGCCCTAACCATGATTAGAGAGTACGACCCTGAGTACAAGAAACTCCACCTTTGGGGGTCTTGGTATAACCAGATTATTATGGGTCGACGCAGCTTCACTTGCGCGGTGCCGTCAGAACCTATCACGGCAATTCATTACGCTAACCCACCTCCAGTGCAGTATGCCGTGGAGATGATAGACTGGACTGTGAACAGCTTTCTTCATCCCGCTATGGATGCGGTTCCGGTTCAGCGTCCTATGGTTTTAGATATCCTAGGACGCCGTATCTGTCAGGGAGAAGCACGACCCTGGGGGCAATCATATAACCTTGGTTTGATTCCCCGCCACCCAATTGGCTATCTGCCGTGGGCCTGGTACATCCTGTCGACGAGGAAGTCGCAGTTGATAAGACTAGGACTGTACACCGCGGTCTACGTCTCTCTTTTCCAATATCCTACGCTCCCCACTTGGTGGTTCAAGGCTTTCTTGGAGCAATGGAATATTCCCACCCACACTTTCCTTGCCATGGATCGGGAAGTGTCCATTTCTTTGGAGGAATTCGCGGAGGTATCCGGCCTACCAGTCATGGGGGAACACTATGAAGAGCTGCTCCCGACAGATGAGTACGTCTTCGGTGCTAAGCCGATGGTAAGGGGGATTACGTCGGAAAATGCCGTTCAACACCAATTCCCAAGCCTGATCAAGGTGTTGAACATCTACGAGTCCCTTTTCATCGAACACGGGAGCCGAGGAGTTAATTTTGAGGACTTCATTGCTCGCTTCCTCCGTCCGAGCGTCATTTCGCCAGGAGCCGTCAAATCTGCTATTCTGGATGATCCTTGTGGTCTAGGTTTGGCTAACCTGCCGACGAAGGAGATAGACCAAAAGGCTTTCTTCCTCCCAGACTTCCCTACCATATCTTTCGCGGAAATTGCAGTCCCTGGGATGGATGAGGAGGCCTTTTTCTTAGGATTTCTCGGGCTGTGGCTGAGTTGGTTCGCGATCCCAATGCATTCTCATCGCATGCGGCCCTCTGTCTTTTACCCAGCCCACCGCATGGTCATTGGGGTAAAGGTGGCCGTGGGGATTGCCGGCCGGCGCACCTATATCATGGCCTCAGCCGAGCAGCGGATGCCAACGAGCCCGGGATACTGCACGTGGTCTTCCCGATGCACTACTTTGCATCGTGGCTCGAGCTACATACGGCGGGTGTCTTTGGTATGCATAAAAGGCCTTCATTCTTTGACAAGTGCGGTTTCCCTCGCATTTTACATCTGATTGGCTCATCAATCGTGACCCCTTCACCACGGGACGCCAGGGGTTTACTGCTTCGCCCTTACACCGTTGGAGTCGGGATGTCCTTTATTGATAAGGTATTAACCATTGGGAAGGCGTCCACCACTGCGGTGCGACCATTACAGGACTCCTTCAAGGATGGAGCTTCAGTGTTGACGGCCCGGGAGATCCTCCATTTGTATTCTATTAGACCGGGTTTCCTAGTCTTCAGGCAGGGCGGTGCAGCAGTCTTTATGAGATATAAACCGCATCGTTTTGCCCGACAACTGGGTTACGATCAAGGGGTACCCTTAGAAGCTTTCTTACTGGAACCTGCTGTAAATGAAGAAGGGATGGAGAACGCGTTACACCACTTCATGCGCCTGAACACAGGTTCTCGTTTTTTCATTAGCACGCCGGTCTGTGCTCCACGACTCCTTAATGTATATAAAGACTGGTACAATCATGCGACGGGGGCTGTTATAAAGGAAGAGAGGCGAGTGTTGATCGACCGTAAAGAAGTACCCCCCGGTACCAATCGTAACGCTCCCTTGGCGCCAAGGATCCTGGTGGTCCCTCCTCTAAAAGATGCTGGGGGCAGACCATCACGTGCGCAAAGTCCTCAACGTGAGTTGCCGCTCCCTGATATCACAGACGCACCCCCCGCACCCTGTGCTCCAGTGGAGGCAGTGGTTGTACCCTCGCCAGAGTCTGGCGTGGGTGCGGACATCGGGACTCGTCGTCCCAAAGCGGCTGCTAAGCGGAGGTCGATCCCCCGCGAGCCTAGGGTCGGGGGTCAAAAGAAAAAGAAGAAGTCGCTCTTCGCTGCGGATGTTGTGTTCGGCCAGGAACCCCATGCCCCTCATGCTGAAGGTCTGCTCGAATATGGGACTAACGCAGGGTTGGTGATGCCGCCGCCGGACGATACAGACTTGGAGGCTGCTCTCAGAGCTTCGGCATGGTTGGTGAGGCGTGACGCGTGGCTGGCTAAGCTTGCGCAATCAGGTAACTACTAGTCGCCTTTTCTTTATTGCAACATATCCTCTTCATTATTTTTGACTAACGCTTTTCTTTCTTTTCTTTCAACAGGCATCACTGATGAAGAAGCCATTGCTGCTTCTCTGAGGACTTTTCAGGAGGAGGAACGTCTCAGGGCATCTATGGGCCTTAGTAAGTTTCAACTCATCAAGTTTTTCATTTTCCTTGTGTTATGGTCGATCTAACCCTTCCCTTTTAATTACAGGGACTTCAATGCCGTTCCCTCCTAGCGACGCAGATGTTGTACCAGCTGCCGACGTTCCTGCTTCTTCTGGGCCACCGCAGGAGGTTCGTCTTGGAGAGCCGATGAGAGATTCCTTAAAGGCTCTGGAGGCATCCCTGAATGAAGACGATGATGCCTTGAAGGAGGCATCACAGAGGTCCCTCATGACCGCTCGGGAGGAGAGGAAGCGGTTGAGGCGTGAGGCGAAGGCGCGCAGGGCTGCCTTGGCTATGGGAGCGTGCCCCAGCACCGCTCCTCGAGCTGATACTCCCTCTGAAGAGGCCCCTGTCGCCCTATCCACTGCCCGCAGAGAGATGGCGCGAGCAGTTCGGAGCGCAAACGGTAAATCCGCTTCAGGTAATATTTCTCTCAGAGTTTTTGTTATAAGGATTTTAATGTCATTGGTCCTTATATCTCTTATCTTTGCAGGGCCAAGTCCGATCGAGGGAGAGGCGGAAGCCATTGATCCCAAAGAAATAGAGGAGGCGGTGCCTGCCGAACTCGAGCCGACAGTGGGTAATATCGTTGAGGCCATGGAGCCTGAAGTGGAGGTCGAGGGGCCTACCGCCAAGAAGGTCATTGATGCCGAACCTGAAGTGGTGGCAGATGATGAGTCCAGGGTGGTGGCGGCTGAGGCGCTCGAGGTCGGCAGTCCCCTGGCGACGGTAGACGATACAACCGCAGCTACTGAACCTGAGAGAGTAGTGGATGAGGTGGCCATGATTCCCGAGGACGAGCCAACCGCTCCCTCTCTGGAATCTGGCAATACTCCAATCATAGCCCTTCCCGTCTATGGCCCTCCGCCGCCCCCAGGTCTTGCTAGCACGACGACGGTCCCCATCGAGTCGGGTGACGAGGCCACGGGCGGTGGCCTCATGTCGGTAGAGGAGGGAGTCGCCTCCGTTTCAGCCGGGAGCTCCTCAGGTAAACCCTAAGTGGCTGCTTTTCTTTACTTTACAACCTTTTCTGACAAGTTCACCTTTTCGTAATGCAGGTGCAGCTAGTGCCGATGCCCCACCGCTTGAGGGAGTGCCTTCAACGACTGCTCTGGCGGTGGTCACCTCTCAGCCTTCTCTCATACCCTCGAAGATGTTGGAAGGTATGCGTTTGCGATTTGTTAATCTTATCTTCCAGATGTATAGTTTATGTACTAAAGTCACATTGTTGTATCTTCCAGGAGTGCTTTTTGATCATCTCTATCAAGTGTTGCTCCCACACTTCTCTTTCCCTTCTGAATTCGCCTCTCCCTCTGGTGGCGCTGGTGAGTACCGTTCCCGATTGGTAGCTTTGTTTTTTTTTTAGTGGTAGAATTATTTCTAACTCTCTCTTGTTCTGACTGCAGTGCTGCAAATCAAAGGGGGAGCAGAAAGATCGGCTGCGCCACCAGCCCTTCCGGCCTTGCCACCTGTCTCCACCGGTATAGTAAACTATCTTATCAATGATTTCCTTCATATCTATTGAATCATCATCTAATCGCCTTTCGTCTTTTTCCAGCTGTCGTTCCAGTCTCGGTATCTTTTAAGTCTCGCATTACAATATCGGGCGGCCCTTCCCAGCGACGCCCGTCCTCAAAAGGTGCCGCAAATAGTTTGCGCATGTTGAGCGACTACATCGAGGAGCTCGACATCGAGGCTCCAGTATCTGCTGAGGATTTCGCCACAACGGTTAACCCGATGTTGGCGATATTTGCTACCTTCCATGACGAGGGTACTGTCACCTCTTGGGTTAACTATTGTCGGGAGATCGAGGCTCGCCTTCATCAGCTAGAGTCAATGCGCCTGTCCCCTGAGACTTTGGCCTCGAGCACTCAACGGGGAGCATGGCTCGAGCGAAGCGCTTCTCATTTCCGTCATCTGGAACAAGAAGTGGTTTTGAGGCTGAAGGAGTGCCAAGAGTCTTCAAGCAACACCGCTCGCCTACGTGCTGAAGTTGAGACGAACGCCGCTGAGGTAAAGGCCGTCTTCGAGGGTCTTCTGGAGCGCATCTCAAATGGGCTGAGACTGAAGCGGGCACTCGATATTGCCGAGCGTGACATTGCAGGCCGTGAGTCTGCTCATCAGGCCGTCAGGGATCAGCTTGCATCTGTCGCACAGCAACGGGCCCAAGTGGAGGCGGAGTTGGCAGTGGTGGCCAATCGGGAAAAAGCATGGAAGGAAGTGTGCGAGCAATTGCTGGATCTGTGCAAGACGCTTCCTTCTCAGTAATTTTCCTTGTATCGTTGGTATTTGTAACATATATGTATATCTTGTATTCTTTAGTACGATGTACCCTAAACTCAATCAATATTTATGAATGAAAGATGCATATTTTTGTAATGTCTTGTGTCATTTCTCCGTCTTTTCTTTCTTTTATTATCAGTATGCCACCTTAGTAACCATGATTGACGGATGATTAGGACGAGTATCCCTGACCTTCTTAAGAAATAGCGATGGCTTAGGTCGCAGGTTCAGATCTGCTGCCTAAGACTTTTCAACTCCATGAGCCGTGAGGGTCTCAGAGAGACTTTCTCCCTACGGATCGAGAGGATCTCGTAGGTGGGTTTTCTCCTTAGGAATCGTGAGGATTCCTAAGTGTGGTTTTCTCTTATAAGTCGTAAGGATCTTATAAGAGAATTCTCCCTCTTACGAGTCGAGAGGATTCGTAAGTGGTTGTTTCCCTCCTCGTCGAAATTCGACTTCGGAGAGTGAGACCCGTGAATAGTATGCAAGAGACCAGTTTGGATTGACTTGCAGGGCCCCATTGCTCAAAAAGCAAGCTTTTCAATCCTTGCTGTCTGAGACTTCTTCTTGCAAATTGAGAAGCAAATTCGATTTATTAGAGAAATCCCGTTTCTGAATGACCTGGGGGAATTTCCCCTCACCGTTGGATCTTTGATCCAGAAGCAAATCTTTTTACTTTAAAAGAGTAGGAACGATTTCTCCAGAATTTTTAATTTTGTTTAGCGAAAATGCTTCAGGGTATGACACGTGTCGCACAGCGCACAGTGCAGCGCAACTGTGTTAGCGCCTCTGCGCTGTGTCGTGTAGCGCACGGCGCAACGCAGTTGAAGCGTTGCTTCCTTTAATTTTGAAAAGGAGCCTCGCTCTGATTGGGTGCGCTGCTTTGGGCGTTGCGCTGATGCGTCTGCGTCCGCCACGTGGCGTGTAGCGTGCAGCGCAACGCAACTGCGCTAGCGCTTCCATGCTGAAGCGTCGCTTCTTCAAGATAGAGCTTTGCTCTAATCGGGGAAGGATGAAGCGTTGCTTCATCTTCTGTCTCGGAATTCGAACGGACATTCGCTCCAATTAGGGTAAACTGCCGTGACGACTCTTGGGAGCCGAAGAGGCACTTGAGGCCTATAAATAGGACCCTTGGTCCCCTCCAGATACTTATCATCTTCCAGATTTCCATTTTGAAGACTTCAGAGCTTTGTTCTTGCCTTTAAGAACTCCGGTGCCTTACTCCTTTTTTTAAAGTCTTTTAGAAGAACTTCAGGTAAAATCGATTCTTAGATCAATCTTAAATAGCAGAGCTCTCGTCTAGTGGGTCTCATCTTTGAACACAGTTTTGCTCTCTAGGAATTTAGTCATCCATGTATATTATTGCTTTTCTATTGTTGATCTTCCTGTAATATTTTCTCCAGGCATAATGGCGGCAGTGCATCTATACAGTCTGCACGAGTTCATTACCTATGATGATATCCGCGCTCAGGGTCGTCAACAAAACCAGGAGTTTACAGATGCCGAATGTGCAGAAGTTATGGGTCGTCTGAACGCAAGCGGTGGTTGGCTGTTGCCTCGGCGTTCGGCTCTTTTGAAAGTCGTGCTGGGAGCAATATGGAGGGCGCTTCCGGGTCTTCACGAGGCCCTACCACTCAATGCGCTAGATGATGCCGAGGACAAGGTGCATTCAGTGCACCTGACAGGGCTGATCTCAAAGAAGCGACGGAACGACCTCGTTGACATCCTGCATCAAGTGTTTCAGCAGACGACGATTGTCGCTGCTTATCAAAGGCCGGAAGGGCTTGCCGATGATATCGACACCGAGGAGCGCGAAAGACTGCGCATAAGAATAATTAGAAAGGCCAGAAGAACTCTGGATGGCCTTACTTTTGATTTCCTCAATCCGTGCCCCGGATCCGAGGTTATACCGTTGTAATATTTTGAACAATGTTTCTTATGCATTATTCTTATGCTTGTAAAAACTTTTAGTGTATGAATGAAAACCCTCCTCTTTTCTATTTTAGCCTGTCTTATTTCTCGTCCTGAGTCTTCTGTCGATGCATAAATGAATGCGTTACGCATGCCAGATCAAATGTAGAACGGATATTCTTTCTATGTCAGTAGGCTGTCTTAATAATCATGGTTGATGGACGTCTAAAACGAGTATTCCGACTTCCTCAGGAAATAGCGATGGCTTAGGCCGCAAGTTCAGGTTTACCGCCTAAGACTTTTCAATTCTATGAGCCGTGAGGGTCTCATAGAGGCTTTTCTCCCTACGGATCGAGAGGATCTCATAGGTGGATTTTCTCCTTAGGAATCGTGAGGATTCCTAAGTGTGGTTTTCTCTTATAAGTCGGAAGGATCTTATAAGAGAATTTTCCCTCTTACGAATCGAGAGGATTCGTAAGTGGTTGTTTCCCTCCTCGTCGAAATTCGACTTTGGAGAGTGAGACCCGTGAATAGTATGCAAGAGACCAGTTTGGATTGACTTGCAGGGCCCCATTGCTCAAGAAACAAGCTTTCCTTGCTGTCTGAGACTTCTTCTTACAAATTGAGACGAACCGGGGATCTGTCTGCAGTTGTAGCGGAACAGTTGACATGAGTTAAGAAGCTCTCATCACGGAGTGTTTGTATCCGTGAGTCGAGGAATTTGCTGGGATCATTTGTTTCCCAAGCGCCAAGGATTATTTGTTTCCTTGGGGTTTGAAACAAGTCGAGGGTTCCCACGGGGGCACTGGTGGCTCTGCGGGTCGATGCGGATCAGAAAGCTCTCGTCAAGGAGTGTTTGTATCCGTGAGTCGAGGAATTTGCTGGGATTATTTGTTTCCCAAGAGCCAAGGATTATTTGTTTCCTTGGGGTTTGAAACGAGTCGAGGGTTCCTACGGAGGCACTGGTGGCTCTGCGGGTCGACGCGGATCAGGAGGCTCTCGTCAAGGAGTGTTTGTATCCGTGAGTCGAGGAATTTGCCAGGGATTATTTGTTTCCCAAGCGCCAAGGATTATTTGTTTCCTTGGGGTTTGAAACGAGTCGAGGATTCCTACGGAGGCACTGGTGGCTCTGTGGGTCGACGCGGATCAGGAGGCTCTCGTCAATGAGTGTTTGTATCCGTGAGTCGAGGAATTTGCCGGGGATTATTTGTTTCCCAAGCGCCAAGGATTATTTGTTTCCTTGGGGTTTGAAACGAGTCGAGGATTCCTACGGAGGCACTGGTGGCTCTGCGGGTCGACGCGGATCAGGAGGCTCTCGTCAAGGAGTGTTTGTATCCGTGAGTCGAGGAATTTGCCAGGGATTATTTGTTTCCCAAGCGCCAAGGATTATTTGTTTCCTTGGGGTTTGAAACGAGTCGAGAATTCCTACGGAGGCACTGGTGGCTCTGCGGGTCGACGCGGATCAGGAGGCTCTCGTCAAGGAGTGTTTGTATCCGTGAGTCGAGGAATTTGATGAAGATATTGATTTCTTCGGAGTTGGACTGAACTGTCGAGATTTGGCTTCGTCTTCTGGCGGAGCCTGTTGGGAAAGTATGGTTCCCTCTTTGTTTACGCCCTTGGATTGTATACAGAGATCGATGTGATCTTAACTGTAGGGCCAAAGTTTTATCATCATTTTTTTTATTTTATTTCCGCGATGCTCTATCATTTCAGCTTTTATATCGCGAAGGTCGCGATTGCCCAATCATTTCGGCTATTTTTCGCGGTGCCCAATCATTTCGGCTGTTTATTTTATTTCCACTCGCTGCTTTTTATTGCGAGTTGCCCAATCATTTCGGCTATTTCGCATGCATACATTTTACTTGCTGCTTTTTATTGCAAGTTGCCCTATCATTTCGGCTATTTCGTATGCATGCATTTTACTTGCTGCTTTTTATTGCAAGTTGCCCTATCATTTCGGCTATTTCGTATGCATGTGCGGCTTATTGGTTTTTCGCCGTAAACCTGAAATTGGACACCGATTTTAGCATCAGCACCGCTACAACTGGAATATTGCCAGGAGCGAATCATCATTTGCCTCTGTCGTTGTCGAACAAAGGAGGCTTAGCGACCAGGGTTAGGGTCCTGTCGACTAAGGCTTTTGACTTCGTGAGCCGTAAGGGTATCACGAAGTTATTTCTCCCTACAAGTCGTGAGGATCTTGTAGGTGTATTTTCTCCTTAGGAGTCATGAAGATCCCTAAGTGTTTGTTTCTCTGTAAGTCGTAAGGATCCTACAGGAGAGCTTTCTCCTTGTAAGTCGAGAGGATTTACAAGGGTTGTTTACCATGCAAACATATCCCTAGTTTCAGATGGGACTTAGTTAGGGAAACGTTTATTCGCGCCCGTGGATTGTATACAAGGGTCAATATTGAACCACTTGTAGGGCAATATTGGAAGTTTGTGGGGGTTTGCTTAAGCACAGGTTTAGGTCTCTGTGACTTAAGACTTTCAAATCCTATGAGCCGTGAGGGTCCCATAAGAGAGTTCTCCTTACGAGTCGTGAGGATCTCGCAAGTGTATTTTCTCCTTAGGAATCGTGGGGATTCCTAAGTGTGTTGCTCCCTTGTGAGTCGTAAGGATCTCACGCGGGTGGTTTCTCCTTATAAAGTCGAGAGGACCCTATAAGTGTCTTTTAACGAGGTTGCGCCCTTTCGGGTTTTCACAAACACTCGACGGTAGTCCTGCTGTTTTTACTCACGGAGCCCTTTCAGGTTTTCATCCGTGCCCTTTTTTGCTTATGGACATACCGTTTTTTTTTTTTTGAGATCCTGACTTTGCAACTCCCCATATTAATAATAGTTACGATATTTATAACAAGTATATATGGTTTTACCAAATCCCACTCCATATATCATATGGTGTTAGCAGCATACTCATTGGTAATACCTTGCATTGCTGAACCAAGCCACCAGAGTTCGAATCGCATACCCCACATACTTTTGTGCACTTGATTGTATCATGTTTGATAATACATGGAAATCTTTCTTCTTTTTTTTTTTTACGAGGTCGCGCCCTTTCGGGTTTTCACGAACACTCGCCGGTAGCCCTGCTGTTTTTACTCACGGAGCCCTTTCGGGTTTTCATCCGTGCCCCTTTTTGCTTATGGACATGCCGTTTTTTTTATTTCATTTTTATATGTTTTTTTTTTATCTTGTCAGCCTAAAGATACTGCGGTATTAGTTTAAAGACGTTTCGGTCTACTATTAGTTTTAAGGACATTTCGGTCCGCTGTTAGTTTAAGGACATTTCGGTCCGCTGTTGAGAAGCTGGCTACTGCTTATAAAGTTTGAGCTTAGGAAGATAGAGAGCGGACATAGTCGTCGTCATCTATCGTTGACCTAGGCTGTGGCTCATTAAGCGTAGTATTTCTTTAGGAAGCGACCGTTTATTGGTCTGAAAGGCCTTTCACCGTGCATGTCCATGAGTAGATAGGCCCCACCCTGGTAAACTTTATCTATGATGTACGGGCCTTCATAGTTCGGCTCGAATTTTCCCCGCTTGGCGCGATTGGGGATCATAGGCCTTTTGACCACTAGCACAAGTTCGCCTTGACGGAATGTCCTTGGTCGGGTCAATCTTTCATATGAGCGTGTCATCTTTGCTTTATAAGCTTCCAGATTTTGCTGTGCTATGAGCCTAGTTTCATCAAGGGCGTCAAGCTCTTCAAACCGAAGGTGAGCATTTTCTTCGTCTGTCAGCTCGTAGTGGACTGCCACTCGTAGAGAGGGTAATTCTATCTCGAGATGGAGTACTGCTTCCGTCCCAAATACCAACGCGTACGGCGTTGTATTTGTGGCCGTTTTAAATGTAGTTCGATACGCCCAAAGAGCCTCTTGCAATCTTTCGTGCCAATCTCTCTTATTTCGTGACACTGTTTTCTTCATGATCTTCGTCAAGGTCTTGTTGAAGGCCTCAGCTAGACCGTTAGCTCGCGGATTATAAACTGAGGAATATCTCCAGTCTATATTGTGCTGCTGTGCGAAGCGGCTAATTTTATGACTTCGGTAGGCTGGCCCATTATCAGAGATGATCCTTCTCGGGGTTCCAAACCGGTATATGACGTGCGTTTTGAAGAAATGGAGGATGTTCTCCGTCTTCACTTCCCTCAACGGTACCGCCTCTGCCCATTTGGAGAAGTAATCAGTCGTCGCCAAGATGAAACGATGTCCCTTGGACGATGCTGGTTCGATGGGGCCGACTATGTCAGTTCCCCACATTTCGAATAGCCAACTAGCCACTGTTGGATGCAGTGGATTGGGATGCTGATGGATGAAGTCCCCATGAATTTGGCATGAATGACATTGCCTCGCGTATTCCAGGCAATCCTGCATCATCGTGGGCCAGTAGTAGCCCATCCGTTTTATCTTCAACTTCATCTTAGGGCCTGCTTGGTGGGAACCGCAGAGTCCGTCGTGAACTTCTTGGACGACCCTTCTCGCTTCGTCAGGTCCTAGGCATCTCAGCCACAGAGAATCGAATGTCCTCTTGTATAGAGTATCGTTGACGAAGGCGAAAGACAGAGCTCGTTTCACGAGCTGGTGTCTTATGGACGCTTCTTCAGGCATTCGGTGGAACTTGAAGTAATCTATGAAGACTTCTCTCCAGTCTTCGGTCTTCTCATGGTCTTTTATTTGTAGGGTCGCCTGCTCAGTTGCTCCCTTTTCTTTATATGATTCTGGATGTATTTCTGCTAGGGCGAGCACTCGACGGCTTTGTATCACGATTCTAACGTCATCGAGGTTTTCGTCAGCCAATTCTTTAGCAAGTTTGGCCAGTGCGTCCGCTTTGCTGTTTTCCGCGCGCGGTATACTTTCCAACGTGTAGGAGGGAATTTGGGTTAGCAGTTGCTGCACTTTTTCACCGTATTTTACCAATTCCGGTTTGCATGTTTGGTAATCGCCGTTCACTTGACTGACGACCAGTTGGGAGTCCCCATATATGAGGAGGCTTTCAATTCCCATATCAATGGCGATCTCGAGGCCTGCTATCAAAGCTTCATATTCAGCTTCATTATTCGTTCTCGGCTCTGTTAAGGAGAAGGCGAAGCGCATTATTCCTCCTTGTGGAGTTATAAAGATGAGTCCTACCCCCGATTTGATTATAGGGGTACTTTGTTTGCGCTTCTTCACGGAAGATGCTCCGTCAAAATAAAGCTCCCATCGGGTATTATCACCATCGATCGCATCAAACGCATGTTCGTCCGGAAGATCGCAGTTTAAAGGAGAGTCGGCTGGTATGGGATGCTCAGCAAGGAAGTCGGCGATGGCCTGGCCTTTTACTGCCCTGAGAGGTTGATATGTTATCGAAAATTCCATCAAGAGCAGGGACCATTTAGCGAGTCGCCCTGTCAATATGGCTTTTGACATTAGATATTTGAGAGGGTCCACTTTTGAAATAAGACGGACTTCGTGCGCCAACGCATAGTGCCTAAGCTTTGTTATTGCGAAGATCAACGCCAGGCAGTGTTTTTCAATGGGAGAGTAGTTGCTTTCTGCCCCCAGCAGAACTCGACTTAAGTAGTAGAGTGCTCTTTCTTTCCCTTGATCATTCTCTTGTGCCCATAATGCGCCTAAGGAACCTTCGAGGGCGGTTGTATAAAGAATGAGAGGCTTCCCCTTAACCGGAGCAGCCAACACCGGCGGGTTCTGCAGGTATTGCTTGATCTCATCCAGTGCGCCTTGGCATTTTTGATCCCAAACGAATGGGGTTCCCTTCTTCATCAGGTGACTATAAGGACGGCACTTTCCTGAAAGGTTGGCTATAAATCGCCGTATGTATGCGAGTTTCCCTTGGAGAGACCGCAGCTGTTTGAGAGTCCTCGGCGGAGGCATTTCCATGATTGCTTTAATCTTTGACGGATCTATTTCAATACCTCGGTGTCGAACAACGAATCCCAGGAATTTGCCCGAGGAAACCCCGAACGCACATTTAAGAGGATTCATCTTCAAGTTGTATTGCCGAAGGCGTTGAAATACAGTCTTCAGATGCTCGAGATGTTCCTCGTATGATTTGCTTTTAACCACGAGATCGTCGATATAGCATTCAACGATTTCGTGTATAAGGTCATCGAAGATCTTTGTCATGGCCTTCTGATAAGTAGCACTGGCGTTCTTCAAACCGAAGGGCATCACTTTATAACAAAATATACCAAGAGGAGTCCTGAAGGCTGTGTGCTTCTGGTCTTCTGGATGCATTTTTATCTGGTTATACCCCGATGAGCAGTCCATGAAGGAGAAAACTTCATGAGTGGATATATTGTCTATCATCAGTTCAGTGACTGGCACTGGGAAATCATCCTTCGGGCAAGCTTTATTAAGATCCCGGAAGTCTACGCATATGCGCACTGTCCCATTTTTCTTCATCACTGGGACGATGTTGGCGATCCATTCAGGGTACTGAACTTCCTGGATGAAGCCAGAGTCGATTAACTTTTTGACTTCGGTATTTATACTCATCTCAAGCTCGAGTCGCATTCTTCTCGGCGCCTGTTTGACTGGCTTAATGTTCGGGGATATTGCTAGTCTATGTACAGCAACTTCTGGATCTAGTCCCGGCATCTCGGAATAGTTCCATGCGAAGCAATCTTTATGCTGCACAAGGACGTCTTTTAACGCAGCCACCCTCTCTTCAGACAGCAGCTCGCTGACGAATGTCGGTCGTGGATCATTTATTGTCCCCAACTCGATTTTCTTGAGGTTATCTGCAGTAGTATGGATTCCATCTTCCAGCTCTTTTGGTGCTGGTGGAAATTCTGAGATTACCTCATCGCTGCCGTTTTCAAAGCACCAGGGAAGGTCATCCATGTTCTCGGGCTCTTCCCTTGATATCATTATCACGTGACAAGTACGAATTCGCTTCCAATCCCAATGCAGAACTGGTTCTTCTTTCGTGGCCTTGGGCTCGTGCTTTTGTGGTGGTGCTACCCTCCAGTTGTCAGACAACGCGAATTTGCCAAGCTGATATTGGTCCTCAATCCAATTCTTAAAGGTGAAGCAATCTTCAAGCGGATGCCCTACTACTCGATGGTAAGAGCAATAATTTGGGTTGGAGACTTCGCCCGCTTGCTCAGGGTGTTTAGACTCTGGCAGTGTAAGCATTTGATGTTTTAGAGCAAGATCAAGTATTTTCCTTGTTTTGTTCCGAGGAAATGAGTATGCTCGACCCATTTTCTTCATGAGGGCTAAGTCAATAACGCTCGACTCTCAGATGCGTGGCTTCTTAGCTCTGCTTTGTGGTTGTCGAGCGCCTTTTTTGCCTTTCGACTTGTTTTTGCTTTCGCGTCGAACCTCTTTTGTAGCAGGTTGACAAGGAACGGCATTTTTATCCTTCACCGCCTGTTGAAGGAGGCGCTGTGTCTTGGCTTTCTCATAGATTGCCATTTCACGATTGTAATCATCTTGGGCTTTTTGACCCGCATTCCTTATAAGTTTGCCCATCCGGTCTTCAAATGATGGACTGGGCGGTTTTGCATCAGGAACTTTTGCTGGCTCAGGATTAGCGTCCTCCCATTGAGCGTCCGCCTCTTCATCGAAGTCGTACATGACATAACAGTTGTTTACTAGCTCCCGTTTCTTTGACCGGATGTACCCAAGCCCTTTTGTTTCTATTCTCCCGTTAGGCAGTTTGCATTGAGTCCCGGGAATGTTCCAGACCTTGTCATAGAATTTAGCTTTTCTAACGGTCTGTGTGAAGGATATCCCCTGGCGTTTCAGCAGTTTCTTCAAACCTTCGGTATAATATCTGGGAAGACGGATAGGCTGAAGCCTGTCGAGCGTGGGATCCGCGCCATGCCAAATTTCTTTTTCCACCTTGTTTTCTTCAGAACGGTAGAATAGGATTGCCTTCTCGCCTTTTCGTCCGGGAGGGATATAGAATGTCTGCAATTCTTCTACGCTGTTGGTGTCGAGTGCATCCAGTTCTTTGTAATGTTCAAGCGGCACCATGGTTATCTGCAGACTTCGCTCTTCATCAGCGGAAACCCGTATTGAAGGCCGAGCAGGGAATACAGCATGAACTTCATCCTCTGAATCACTACCGAAGATCAATGAAGGAACGGATGGTCCTGGCCTGGTGGATTGGGATGGACCTGAATAAATTATATCCTCCTCCTCCTCCTCGGTGTCACTGCCGAAGACAGGGATGGTGGCGTTAGTTTTGTTCTCCGGTTTGTGACACCTTTCCGTGTCTTCGAAACTCGGTAAGAAGTATTTGGCATCTTCATACTTGCGAACTTCATTTACGGAAAACGGATTCAACTCTCCTGCCACTGTGTACTCGAGGCCATCCCTAGAATACTTCATGCACTGATGCTGTGTAGAAGGGATGATATTGTACTCGTGTAGCCATGGTCGGCCGAGCAGAGCATTGTAGCACGTCTTGGCGTCTATAACATGGAATTTGATGTCTGTGACGAGCAACCCGAAGCATAGCGTCAATATCACAGATCCAAGAGTTTTTGACGATTGGGAGTCGAACCCGGAGATGGTGATCTTGTCTCGGGCGAGGCGTTGGACGCTCATGCAAATTTCCTTTAACACCCGTACATTGAGTAGATTAACAGATGATCCGTTATCGACCAATATTTTACCTATCTTTATGTCATGGCAGTATCCTGAGACATAAAGGGGACGATTATGTTCGCACGTCCCAAGGAGAAGGTCTTCATCGCCGAAAGCAACGTCGGCCGTGTGCACCTCTTCCAATTCATCCTTCATCTTTTGTTCGGCCAAGAAGGCTTGGAACTGGTCCGGATCTTGTAGGGCCTTAATCAAAGAATCCCTCGCCTCTTTTGATAGTAATAGGGCATCGAGAATGCTGAGTTGTGAGGGTAGCTTTCTCAGATGCGCCAAGACATTGTAATCCACTTTATTCCTCTTTGGCGGGTTCTTGGCGGTTAACTCTTCCGCAACTCGGTCATCCAAGGCGATGTCTTCAGAGACCTTCTCTTTCCCTTTGTCTTTCTTGTTTAAGGGTCCGAGATTCTTTTCAGGTAACGTCCGATTGCGTAGCTGTATATTCTCGCAAACCTTCGGTCCTTCTTCTTTTCCCGAGGTGGATTCTTTGAAGAGGGGGCCAAGCTCTATCTCCTCATCAGAATCGCTCCCAAATATAGGCACTTGTGGTCCTCCGGTGTCAATCATGCAACAGCCACCGGTAGTTTTATCAAGCACTTTGATCGTTCTGCCCTGCTCTCGGCGAGCTTTGCGTTTTTCCCGCTTAAATAGTTGCCGGTGAGTAACATATCCTTGCCACCACTTATCGAAAGCTTTACACTCTTTAGTGGGATGCGACACCTTCTGATGGTACAAGCAATAGGAGGGGTGCATTTCCGATTCACCGGTGATGTTTCCTTCAGAAGGTGGTAGCTTCATGCCCATTGATATGGCCTTAGCAAACTTTTTCTTCATCTTGAATTGGCTTTTGTCAACGGCGGAGGCATTTCGCTCTAGCGGGATTATCTCAGCTCTTTCATTAAGTCGCCGGCGTTTGGCCCTTTCAAATATAGCCATCTCGCGTTCTCGGTCAGCTTTACTTTTCAATCGAGCTTCACTAAGAAACGAGTCAATCATTTCGATTGATAACTCCGGAACCCTTGACTCAGTATTTGTCCCCAGCGTTTTAGTGCCAGAAGTCCCTTCATCGTTCGTGGTCGAATGGGAGATCATATGACAGCTCGCCACATATTCCTCAGATTCATCTGATGAACTTTCTTCCTCATCTCCTTTTTGAAAGACGTGATCAAGGAAATCTTGGAGCGTAATGGGAGTCCGCGCCTTTTGGTTGTATTCATCCAGTGCGTCGATTTGCTTTTGTAAATCTGTGCGCTTGTCGCCCGGCTTCACGGGCTTCTTAGATTTCTTCTTCTTCTTTTTCGAAGATTTTGACGGCCGGCTATGAACGCTTGAACTACCACCATCGGTCTTCGGAGTCGGTCGTGGCTTCAACATCCCCTCAATAACCTGCGGTTCCAAGGGGTTCTTCCACTTGACCGCTGGACAGGTCTGAAGATCATTTAGCATTCTTCTCGTTTTGGCTGATAATACAACCTCCCAGGGAGCTTCTTCAATGACGGAGCATGTTGCCCCCGGCGTATTCGTCCCCTTAGAGGTGTGGGGCTGCGGGGGATTCACCTTCCATTTGTCAGATAGCGCAAATTTGCCCTGACGGTACTGATTCTCAAGCCAATTCTTGAAAACGTAGCAATCCTCGATGGGATGGCCTAGCACTCGATTGTAAGGGCAGTAATTGGGCTCGTTGATGTCGTTCGGTTGCAACGGACGTTTTGGATCTGGCAGATTTATGAGCCTGTTGCGCAACGCCAGCTCGAATAGCCTCCTCGTTTTATCACGGGGAAAGGAGTAAGGACGTCCCATCCTGTCCTCAAGGGGTACGTATGGGCGTGTATTGTTTGGACGAGCAACCGGCTTCGAGTCGCTCGGTTGTTGTTGGGCATTAGCGACAATGATCGCTTTTCCCTTTCCTTTGTCGTTTCGGGAGTCCGGCTTCGGGAGAGGGGGTTTATGGCCTATCTGGTCCATCTGCGCTAGTTTGTCGATCAAAGCCTGGAAGGTAGTCGGCTTGAAGAACATCATGAACTGCGAGATGGTTGCCTGTGGATCAAGGGTTCCAACAAACATTCCCACCGCTGGAGCTTCTTCTATGCGCTGTTCGCACTTCGACCATAGATTTCGCCACCGTATAGCGTACTGAACCCATGTCTCGCCGGGTTTTACCCTGGCATTAATCAGTGCCGTCATCGGGGTACGCTCACTGGCACTTGCAAAACGTTAGGTGAAGAGCAGCTCCATCTACGCAAAGGTTTTAATAGAATCGTTGGGGAGCTCAGAATACCATTCAAACGCCGTATCTGATAAGCTTCCAACAAACTGGCGAAGCAAAAGCTTGTCGTCGCCGCCGGTGTTACCGCAAAGCGCCCTGAACTGGGCAACATGTTGATGGGGATTGCCGGTCCCTTTGTAGACATGAAACTTGGGAATTGTGTAACCCGGCGGGTATTTGATTTGGTCATACCAGCCCGGATATGGCCGCCCCGTTTTTACGACATGGCCGGCTGCTTCGGCCGCATGATGAACCCTTATTTGCTGGGCTATGTATTCGTCCAGATCAGTTTTAGAGATTGTATCCTCTTTAGCTGTTGATAGAACGGGCTGAGGGTTTGATGTCTCTCCCCTATCATCTCCAAGGACGATCGGGGGTTCTTCAGTTGGGGGATCTTGTTGTATCATCATCCCTATCATGTCCTGGAAGAGGAGGCCCATCCGCTGTATGTTGGCCGCTTGTTCAGCAGCCTCTTTGTCCCTCTTCTCCAGTACTCGGCGAAGGAACTCGGCGTCGGTCTCTTCTTCCTGGCGCTCATCTAAGGACGCCTCAGGGTTTTCTTTTGGCCCAGTGAGTGCAGCATTTGTGGTCATCATCTCCTGGAGCTTTTGTTGCTGCTCCTGAGCCTTGGTCACCGATCGGGTGAGCGATCGGTGACCCGTAGAAGTACGGCTTTCTTCCTTTCCAGAAGCCATATAAACCGTATGAACAATTATGCCCCCTGACTTGGGGCGTTTAGGTTCACCGCTTCTAAACTTTGCCGCTGACGCGGGAACTTTCTCTGGCCTCCTTCTTTTGTGGGCCATCGAGGTTAAAGGAGCCGTTGGAGTGGGCATCCTAGCAACTATCACCCCCTGCTGTTTAATGGGGCAGTTTTTGTTATTTTCCACCTTCGCCTTTTTCTGGTGACGCAAGTGGTCTGGATCGATCACGGAGTCTTGAACCCTCCGCCATACTTTATAAACTTTTGAGGATAGCCGTTGAGGGGGCTGTTCCTGCTTTGTCTTTGGAGCTTTCTCCATAGGCGGAGGAGATCTTTTCAATGTAGCAATTGGAGAGTTCTTTCTCACCTTCCTCAGCAATTCAAAGCTGTTCCCAGTTGGAACAGCAGCGTTGACCTCCACCACTGGAGCAGGTGGGGTTAGCCCTGAGGGGGAGTTGCCCCCTGCTTTCCTTACTCGTCGCCAATAGCGACGTCGCGCACGACGAGCCGTTGGGATCGGCTCAGAAATCGAGATGGTTTCTTGTTGCCCCCTGTTTGAGTGTGGGGTAACTGCCGATGTCAGCCTATCGAAGACTGATGCCTTTTGACCAGCTGGGGGAGAATTGGGAGCCGTCAATCTTGTGAAGACCGACTCTCTGATGGGAGAAGCCGCTTTAACGACTTCCAAAGCAGCGGCCGTTGCCCTCTTTGGGACGGCCACTTTATAGTTCTGACCTAGCCTGGTGAAAACGGAGGCTGTCGGTTTAGTAGCGGGCGACCCGTTGACAGGGGTCGTGGTAGCAGTGAGCCGGTCGAACGCCGGCTTCTTGTTCGCTTCCGGTGCGGATATCGGCATAGAGAAGCTTGTAGGTGGGACCATGGTCCCGAAAAACAGGCCGGTGGTGGCCTGGGTCACCTGTTCTACCGGCAGAGCAAGGAAAGAGGCCGCTTGGGGCCCATATGTTACGCCTCTCGGTGAGGTGGAGCGTCCGTTGCAGTGGTGCTTCGCGCATTTGGTGCAGTTAGAATCCATGGATGCTTGAGTTCTGCGCCAGACAAAAGACCAAATCTTAGCAACTTGAAATCCGAAGGCAACCATTTAACAAACCGCGATGGGTTCGCGAAGACGACACACGAAGTGTGGAGTGGAAAGAGGAAAAGGTCCCACCGGGCGTGCCAGAATCTGTTCCCCTCCGAACAGCGGCCTGGACTTCGCGTTCGTGCCTGAGGTTCGGGGCAGATGCTATTTGGTTTTATCCGTCCACCTCTCCGAAGATGCCAAGTTGATTTATGGCACCGTGTATCGAAGGTTTAGACGGATGCGGCCGATGTAGCAGACTTCGTCAGATTCCCCCTCGCTTGAGGGGTTTTTGATTGTGGGGACGCTCTTCCCTGCAGGCGCAAGCCCCTGCAGTTAATTACGCTACCGCATCGCGGTATCAACTTTCTCCTTCTCCAGAATTTCACTTCGTGTCGTGTGTGTTTGTTTTGTTTGTGGTTGCCCGTGGATTGTATACGGAGACTGAGTAGTGCCGTCGCCCGTAGGACGTGGATTAATCCAAATCCGTATCTACTTAGATTTGGGTTTGATATTTTAGTTTGAGGATACGTTAGCCTCATTGAGGCTAAGATCAACTTAAACGTGATTCATTTAGTGTATGGCCGTCGGGACTCGTCACCTCTCTGACATCGTTGAAGGATTACAACGATAGGTGTCAGAGGAGTTCAGAGATGTACCCTCGAACCGAAGTTGATTTAGGGTTTTGTATTCCATTTGAGTGTTTAAGGATACATTAGCCATGTTTGGGGCTAAGATCAACTTAAACGGGACCGTTTAGATCCGGTAAAAGAGCATTTGGAGGCTCTATTGTCATAGTTTAGGGACGTAGTGGTCCATCGCCAGTTTAAGGACGTGGTGGTCCAATATTAGTTTAGGGACGTTTCGGTCTGCATTCCAGTTTAGGGACGTGGTGGTCCAATATTAGTTTAGGGACGTCTCGGTCCGATATTAGTTTAAGGACGTCTCGGTCCGATATTAGTTTAAGGACGTCTCGGTCCGATATCAGTTTAAGGACGTCTCGGTCCAATATTAATGTATGTGGTTGTTGGGACCCGTCACCTCTCTGATATCGTTGAAGGATTACAATGATAGGTGTCAGAGGAGCTCGGAGATGTACCCTCGAACCGGATATAGATTGATTTAAGAGAGCAATCTTTGCTCAACCGATTTAATTTAAGGACTTACGGCCAAAATTGGGCTAAGTCCAGTTGAAAATGTTCAACACCCATATTTATTTTTGGTCTATTAAACCTGTGCTAGGGCTTTGCCCCCACTTAAATAATGCATTGCATTACTTCAGGTCATTTATGCCTATTTTGACTGGGCTCTGCCCCTTTTTATTATGATGCAGATCATTTGTTTTGGTCCATTGGACCTTTCGGTTGGGCACTGCCCTTTCAAACAATGCACAGCATTTTATTTGTTAGGCCTGTTAAGCCTTTTAATTGGGCCTGGCCCTTCAGGAAGTGAAATGCCTTGCATTTGTCAGACGCTTTGCGTCTATTACTGAGCGCAAGCGCTTGTGGTGAAGACACGTGTCATGCTCTGGCGAGCGCAAGCGCAACAGCGCAGTGCGCTGCGCTGTTGTGCTGGCGACACGTGGCGCGCTCTCAGCGAGTTGCGCCAATTCCAAAGAGCAAAGCTCTATCTTAAGGGCGCTTAGCGCAAGTGGTTCTATAGCCGACACGTGGCACTCTCTTAAGAGCGCAACGGCGCAATTTGGAAGTGCAAAGCACTAAAAAAATTTTTTTAGATTCAAGAAGGGAAGTGCAAAGCACTGTTTAATTTCTTGACCTAAATTAGATCAAAGAAAGAAAAAAAGTTTTTTCTTTGTTTGAAGAACCAGAGGTTCATAAAAGTGCAAAGCACTATTATTATTATTATTATTTTTTTTTTATTGTTTTTAAAGAACCGGAGGTTCACAAGAAGTGCAAAGCACTGTTTATTATGTAGAGATCATTGATCTTGTTTTTAGATCAATGATCTATTAGAAGGAATTTCTTCTAATTCATGAAGGTTCTTTACCTTTTTCTTGAAATCTTCTCAGAATTCTCTCTGTTTAAAGTTCTTGAGTTTTCAAGAAAAATGTTCATGCCTTTGAATTGAGGCTTAGGGTCCTTTTTATAGTGCTCACAAATTAGTTAAATTTATTAAAGAGATCATTCTCTGAGTGATCTGGGGAATTTTCCCCACCGTTGGATCTTTAATCAAAGGGCTTCTGCTTTGCAGAAGAAAATCTTCTTGTTTTAACAAGAACAGAAAAGATTTCTTAAAATCTTAATTTAGTTTGGCGCAGATGCCCCAGCGCGTGACACGTGTCGCGCAGCGCACAGCGCAGCGCAACTGCGCTAGCGCATCTGCGCTGACACGTGTCGCGCAGCGCAACTGCGCTGACACGTGTCGTGCAGCGCAGAGCGCAGCGCAACTGAAGCGTTGCTTCAGACAAATAGAGCTCTGCTCTGATTGGGCGCGCCTTCTTGGGCGTTGCGCTGACGTATTAGCGCCTGACGCGTGGCGCGTTGCGCCCAAGACTTGAAGCGTTGCTTCAAAATTTTGAATTTTTGAAATTGAACAGAGCTTTACTCTGATTGGGCGAAACAATAAGATAGGGGAATTATACTCGGACTCGTTAAGAAATTCATAGCTAGCGTAGGATATAGACTCGGAAGGCTCGACTAACTTTTGCGGCAAGCCAAAGGATTCGAACTCATGGTTGGACTTGTAAAAAGGGTCCTCACTAGCATAGTAATTTGCAGGATCAAACAATGACGAACTAGTGTCGTCTAGATCATCATAGCAATGTTCCTCAATTTCGCAGTTGTCGGAAACTATCTCTTTGACAGAACAGATATTGATTAGATGAGCAGCAGGTTCAGAAGGTTGAATTCCTAGCTTGTAAATGTTAAGCTCGATTGTCATCTTCCCGAAGGATAGGTTCATAGAATCGTTACGACAATTTATTACAGCATTGGAAGTTGCTAGAAAAGGCTGACCTAGAATCACCGGGATTTGGTTCCGTGGGTTTGCTATAGACTGTATATCTAAAACAATAAAGTCCACAGGGAATATAAATTCCCCGACTTTGATTAACATATCTTCTAGCTCACTCCTAGGTTGGGTGATAGATCGATCGACCATTTGAAGAGTGCAATGCACAGGTTTCAACTCTCCTATACCTAACTGCTCATAGACAGAATACGAGAGCAAGTTAACACTAGCACCTAGATCGAGTAGAGCACGATTGATGCTTTTACCCCCAATAGTTATTGATATTGTAGGACAACCGGGGTCCTTACGTTTCTTAGGCAATTGTTGGGTAAAAGCCGTGCTCACATTACTCGTTAAGAACATCTTTTTAGGTACTTGGGTTTTCCTCTTTTAGTGCACAAGTCCTTAAGGATTTTCTCATAAGATGGAACTTGTTGAATAACATCTAGGAGATGAATATTTATATTAACTTGCTTAAACATTTCTACAATCTTCTTCATTTGTGTATTGGGTTTGTTGGCTCTCAACCTGTTTGGAAAAGAAGCTTTATCAATAAGGGTTGGGTCCAACATTCGAGAAGAAGTTTGTTGGGATGGAATGGATCCCAGAACTGGAATTGAGATCGTTTTAGGTTGACTCAAGGAAGTGGGCTGAGGGTTTGAGCCTAGGGAAGAACGGAGAATAGGCTCGGACAAAAAGGGTGGACTAGACGAATCAGGGTTAGAAGAAGTAGCCGGGGTTTCATTTGATTCAACATCATTAACGTGTTCACCGATATGATTGTGCAGCACTCTTCCAAATCTCAATGTGGTTACGGCACTCACATTATGACTTTGTGAGTGGCCAGGATTCGGTAGAGGTTGAGATGGAAGTTTCCATTTCTCTCTCTCACTCATCACGGCATTTAACTGTGCAAGTTGTGCTTCTATCGGTTTTATACTTTCACCATGGGAAGCGGTGTGCTGCACTAATGTTTAGATAGAAGATGTTAAATTAGCCGTCGTTTGCATGGAATGTTTAATAAACATTTTCAAGCTTCATTCTTGTGCAGAGGATTTTTCGGTATCGGTCATTGGGAAAGAATTATTATAAGGTGCAAAATTGTTGACCGGATTTTGCAAAGATTGCGGTTGAAAGGGGTGCTGACTTTGTTGTGGTGCTTGCTGTTGCTGTGGAGGAGGCCTATTTTGGTTTGGGTATGGATTTTGAGTTTGAGTTTGGTTTTGGTTCCAAGCAAAATTAGGATGATCCCTCCATCCTTGATTGTATGTGAAAGAATAAGGATCGTTTCTACGTCGTTGCTGAAAAGCAGCATTAGTTTGTTCTTGACCTTGAAATGGGGGATTCAAAGGACATTCTTTCGTTAAGTGTGATGGGTCAGAACAGCAACCACACACGAGTTTTGGGAGTGTAACTTTGTTTAGGGAGGCTGATGAGAATTTGTTTTCCATATCTTCGAGTTTCTTTTGCATCGCTGCCATTTCGGCTTTCACTGCGATGGAAACATCGAGCTGATGGATGCCTGCCCTAGTTAAATTTGGTCTAATGCTTTCCCACTGTAAGGTTTGTTCGGCGAGATCTTCCAAGAATTTCCAAGCTTCGCCATCGTCTTTTGACATGAAATGGTATTGATAAATGGTTTCAAGCATCTGTTTCGTGGCAGGATTAACACCCTCATATATAATTCGGCAAAGTTACCATCTATCAATTCCGTGATGGGGGCATTGTAGAAGAAGATCCTTAAACCGCTCAAAGTATTTCCAGAATGGTTCGTTGGGAAGTTGGGTAAATTAGTTAATCTCGTTTCGAACACGGGCAGTTTTGTGATTGGGATAAAATTTCTTAAGTGAATGCTATAAAGAATTCATCCTATTTGGCGATAGAATGTGTGGCAGTGCTATAAAGTCATTTTTCTGCTTGGTCACACAAGGTAAAAGAGAGAAGACGTAATCGCATAGCATCCTTTGAAAGTTGGGTTGTGCCCATCATTGCACATACGTTTTCGAATTTGGTGATACAAACGTACGCGTCTTCTGATTCAAGCCCATGAAATTTGGGCAACAAATTGATGAAATGGGGTTTAATTTTGAAATTATCCCCATTGGCCGGTGAAAGAGACAGACAAGTAGGAAGAGGTCTACGCACAGGGTAGCATCTTTCTTAGAGAGAGATGCACGGTGGATTCTGCACATCTACGGATGGCGGCAGGGTGGTATCGTGAAATCCCGATGGAGATCCGTCTATTTTGGGAGATGTGTTGGGTGGAGGGGAAATAGAAGATGAAGAAGTACCGACTTCAGAGTCGATAGCAAAGACGCGGACAAGACGGGCACTAGAATCCCGTGTCCAACTGATCATGCACTAAGCGGGTTTAGCGCACGTGGCAGCGTGTGTGGGAACGATTTTTAGAAAAGGTTTGTTTTGAAAAGTGTCGGACGTGAGGCTTGACTCAACAAATCACAAAATGCGCAATCAACCATAGAACTAAGGTCACCTAGGTCAAGCACTAGACCGCTCCTAGACTTCCAAAAGAGAAGTCGTAGGATCAATCCCCTACCACCTCTTTATCGCTCTTGTGGCCAGATAAGTGTCAGATAAGTGGGAGGTATCCGCTATACAAATCACCAAAAATAACGGGCCTAATTAAGTAATCACTTTCCTTAGTCACACTTGCCTAGACACCACAAGAGAAATGCGGATAAGTGATAGATTACCCATGACCCTCCTCTGTCCTAATTGAACGTGATGGTCCTTAGAGGCTTGGTTTAGATATTTTTCAATTAACGTATGGTGAAAGTATGCTCGTTTTGTGATTTGTGGGGCCTAGGAAGGGTGATGAAATCCCCACCTAATCTGGATTTGGGTTATTGCCCCTTAATGTCCGGTTAAGATATGCACAAATAAACCAATATCAAAACATGCAAAAAGATTTTTTTTTAGCAGCGCTTTTTGCAAAGAATCCTATAGAAAAATCAGATTATTGGATCTTAGAGGAGAGAGGAAGATCAGAGAAAGAAACCAGAGAAGTTTGGCGATGCAACTCTACCAAGCTGACGTGCTTCCGCCGCAAAGTGCTTGCTTATGTCGCGGTTCCGCCGCACTATAGTGCGTTCGTCTGCTGATTTTTCTTCAGTGCCCTCTCATTTTCCTCTGGCCCTCGTTGAAAGTCTCTGAATCTCAATTTTCTCGCTCCAGTGACTTCAGATTCGCTTGCAAAATTCACGCACTAATTGTTAAATACAGAAGATACGGTTTTGTTTTTTTATGATATGGATTAATAAGAATTCAACCCGAATAGTAAGAAAAAAATTACAGTCGTTTCCCCGGCAACGGTGCCATTTGATTGATCTGTTTTAAAGAGTTTTTGTGTAATATCTAGCCGCGATGAGTACGGGTCGTCCGCAGGGAAACATGAATCTTTATCTTGCTTTAGACGAGTTGATTGAAAATTGATGGGTTGGTTGTAGTTACGGATATACTACAGACGTAAGATTTATAAGGAAAGGGCTTGCAGGGTTCATGGAACATAGTAGTAATGGATGATTAATTAAAGATGACATCTTTTATTTTTTAATAGTTTAAAACTAGATTGTAACACCCTAGTTCATTTAGACCAATTCCAGTTCAAGTATTTACTTATTTATGGTAGTTTCTTGGTTTACAGTGTTTTGGGTGCGAATAGTATTTTGACATTTGTATTTGCATTTACCCAACCCGCTTGCTTAAAATCTGTCTTGATTCATGTTTATGATTTATCCTGACCTGTTACATGGATTCGTGCATTTTCATTTTTACTGCATACTGGCATTTTATCTGGCATCTGCATTTTTTTAATATAACATTTAAAATCAAGTAAAATATTTTAAAAATATCTAGCATGGCTTGCATGATACCCCTGACCCTGTCGTAGCATCCACGCATCTTGTTCTTGTCCCGTTCAGTAAAACGGACTTGTTTGGTTGGCTACGCGCACGTGCGTGCATCCGTTCTTGGGGGTATGCATTTTCGTTACACGGACATCCAATTTGAGTTTTGGTCGACATGTATATTTTTTATATTTTTAAAACTGAATTTTAGACCTGACCCGGACGTATTTTGGACTAAATTTGTATTTACCAGAAAATCCAATTTTATTTCATCCAATATCTTTATTAAAATTTAACAGTTTAAAATATTTATAACTTACAAAATCTTTTTAAATTAAAATCTAAACCTTAATAACAACCCCTTTCTCTCTCTCTCTCTCCTCTGCATATATATATTTATATATATTTTATTTATTTATTTTTTCTTTCCTTATTTAATACACAGCCTCTTCTTCTTTAATTTCTTCTTTCTTTTTCTTAATCTTGTTTCTTGATTCCGGTGATCACCGCCGGAGCCATCCTCGTCGCTGATGATTCGAGTGATCCAGTGAACGTACCTTGCCTGTGTGATCACCTTCTTTCCTTTCCTGGACCCGTCCCGCGTGCCGCGTGTGCGTTGCGACGATTTACCGACGTCAGACGTGCCGTGTGTATCCGTCGCGTGATTCGATCGAGGCAAGTTTACAACTTGCTACATGCTATGCTTTATGTAATTTATTTATATGTTTCCGTATTATCATCATCATCATCATCATCATCATCATACAGCTATGTCTATATAATTTATACACCGTAGTTATTTAACGTTGATCGGTTTTATAATATAAAATGTATGAAAGTTTACAACTTACGACATGCTATAATTATATCTATAAAATTTATATCATCGTAATATTTCTTATTATTATCTTTAATTATTTTAGAATCTGCATTTTATAATGTTATACAAAATATAGTTTGAAAATATTATAGTTTACACATGAAACGTCGTTGCAAAACGGATACGACAAATCTGAAATTTATTGTACGCCTTATCTTATAAAATTCATTATAAATCATAGAAAAATCATTAGTATACGTTCTTTAGTTCGTTACGAAGCTAACTCAGAATACTATAACTCTATGAAATATTTACTTGTAAACTAAATTTTTAAATAACGTAAAATGCAAATGAAAATATCTCTAAACTGCTGTCCAGGGAAATTCCAGCAACAAACTTTCAACTTCAAATATTCATATCTTTTTGTAGGAACAACCTGAGATACTTCAACTTATAAAAATGAAAACCTTATTGAATTTTCTTTGTTTTGGTATAAGACACGTCCCTTTTGGAGAACGTTTGTTATTTTTAAGCTATTTTACAAATCAGGGTGACGCTGAATTTCTGAACATAACTTTCTTGTGCATGGTTAATCAATACCACTTTTATAGTTATTAATCGGTTTGAATATATTATCCATGTTAATATTATTATATCACTATTTACATATCTAGTCGCATGCTAATTCATCTTGCTATATGCTAGGTATATTATTATGCATCCATATGAGTAAAATGTTACCCGTTTATCACATTGTATATCCATACTAAAAGTTTACTGTTTTCGGATACCCGTTTGCATCCATATCATTTAAAAAATATATATAACTGCATTTATAGATCACATTAATTCATATTATTATTGTAGTAACACCACATACTTAATAATGTGCATCCCATTTAGTCTTGGAACTATAATGTAACCCTAATCGATGTTTGTGCATCCATACCATTAGTTGTGTACCTATTTGCATTCCAAGTCACATTATTTCATATTATTGTTTTTATTAGTATCCCATGCTTGATATTGTGCATCCTACATAGCCATGATGTAATCCCTGATAAATATTTGTGCATCCATGCTTTTATCGTACATCCGTACTTGTACCATGATTCCGTACTTGCTACTGTTTATTATGAGCATCCGCTTGACACATGTACACTACCTGACATGACCTGACACACCACTACTTGACATGACTTGATACATGTACACAACCTGACATGACCTGATATATCACTACTTGACATGTTACCTGATCCTGTTTCTAATGCCGACAATTCTGACATGTTATCCCGATGGACATATCCTGTTGTCTGTATAGACAAACATGTTCCTGCTTGATCCTGTGTTGGCATTATCTTCAGATTTATCAATACCTGACTTGAACACATAACTTGTGGGTATGGGAAAATCAAGAATATAACCGAACGTAACTCAAAGAGCTATCATATTGTTTGTCGTTTTTTCGGGCGTTACGGAATACCTATTGTTTGTCGTTTTTCCGGGCGTTACGAAATACCTATTGTTTGCCGTTTTTCCGGGTGTTACGGAATACCATATTGTTTGTCGTTTTTCCGGGCATTACGGAATAATCACCGATGGGTTACGATGAGGATTACATTAACTGATTTCGAAGACTTTAGAATAGATAACCCAGTAGCACAATTTAAATTACTCACCGCACGTCACATGTGCTTATACCCTTCAATGTTTCTTATTCGTGTTACTGTTATACTTTTATTACTGTTCATACTCATGCCTGCATGACTTGTTACCCCCTGATTATATTATTATTGATATTATGACGCATTGACGTCTGGGTTTTACATGGCCCAGATCCTCTACATTTGTTGCAGGCTGATCAGGAGTATTTCTGCCATCAGGCCGAGCAGTGAGGATCCTGTTAGTATCCAATTAGTATCCAGTTTAGTTATGTTTACTTTCCAGATGTTATTTCTCATTGGATCTATTGCTTCCGCATATTATTTCTTGACTCGTTCACTCTGGCTTATGGACATGTACTAGATAGTTTATTTTATTTCTACTGTTCTTGATATCTTATAGACAGCCGTAATGTGATTGTGGAGGGATGTTTTCTATCCACAGGTAGCATGATTGGCTCTGTCACGTGCCTATCTTAGCGCACTCTGGGAAGCGGGGCATGACAGGGTTTGTTTGGTATCAGAGACATAGGATTTAGGTTAATCGGGTTTGATTCTTTTGTAGTTGGGTATTTGACCCAATACACGAATCAGAAAACTTGTAATTAGGAACATGTCCTGCCACATTGTTATCGTGATTATTGAATCATATCTTTCTCTTGATCCTTGTCTTGACGAGATGCAAACAACTTTGCATCTCGGCTTGAAAACTTTTGTTTCCCTATTGGTTATCCTTTCCTATTCGTTTGATTCTGATACTAGGATTTGGGCGACTTGGACGGAGTTATGTGATTGTACCCATGAACTGCAGCATGGTTACAATGCGGTACTCTATTTAAGTAACTTGGAATTCTAGTCTTGATCCACTTTCTTTTTTCATGGTCGTTATATTGCCTTGCTTCTCTTGCTTTCCAGTTCATGTTTATCGCAAGCTTGAATCATATTTACCGTGCTTATCTTCTTCAGTGTTTGGCTTCAAGTGAAGTCGTTTCAGGTATCTTACTTGTTCATGTTTTCCCCGCATTAGAATTATTCAATTCTGGTGGATCCCTTTGTTTGATGTTGTCTTGGGAATGGATTTTCTCGGCACTTTCCACGCTCACATTGATTGTAGGGCAAAGAAAGTGATTTTCTAGATTCCGGGACATCCGGAGTTTGTTTTTGCTGGAGGAATCAGTTCTGTCGGGCCAGTCGAGTTTAGGGCTAGGCCGATAATTAGTGTTCTTTCGTCGATGGAAGTTGCTAAGGAGGAAGCGCCAGCTGTAGTTCGAGAGTTCATGGACGTGTTCGAGGACATCTCGGGTTTACCGCCAAAACAAGATGTGGAGTTCGCGATCGATCTTGTTCCTGGTGCAGCGCCAATCTCAAAGGCGTACTATCCAATGGCACCAGTGGAGTTGGAAGAAGTCAAGAAGCAGGTTACCGAATTGCTTGAGAAGGGTTGGATTCGCAGCAGCAATTCATCTTGGGGAGCTCCAGTTCTTCTAGTCAAGAAGAAAGATAGCACAAGGAGGATGCGCATCGATTATCGAGAATTAAACCGGGTGACTATTAAGAACAAGTACCCGATCCCTCGCATTGGCGAATTGTTCGAGCAACTCAGTGGCACGAGGGTATTCTCGAAGCTGGACTTATGATCCGGATATCATTAAGTTCGAGTTAAATCAGAGGATATTTGCAAGACTGCGTTCCGAACTCGATATGGACATTACGAGTATTTAGTGATGCTATTCGGAGTCACGAATGCACCGGCGATATTTATGGACTTGATGAACCGAATATTTTCACCGTTCTTGGACTAGTTTATAGTGTGTTCATCGATGATATTATGGTCTACTCGAGGAGCATTGAAGAGCATGCGGAACACTTGAAGATCGCACTGCAGATGTTGAGGCAAGAAAGATTATATGTAAAGATGAGCAAGTGCGAGTTTTGGCTTGAAGAAGTGAAGTTTTTGGGGCATGTCGTATCCGTAGATAGAATCGCCGTTGACCCTGAGAAGATTGCAGCAGTTCAAGATTGGCCGATTCCGAGAAATGTAGCGGACATCGGAAGTTTTCTGGGACTTGCAGGATACTACAGAAGATTCGTGGAAGATTTTGCTCGCTTAGCTGAACCTTTGACCAAGCTTACGCACAAGAAGGTACCGTTCGTATGGATGGATAGATGTGCGTCAGCTTTTGAGGCGTTGAAGCAAAGGTTGATAACTGCTCCTATTTTGACCGTACCAGACGGTTCCGGAGGATTGGTGATTCACAACGATGCATCTGGGAAAGGTTTGGGATGTGTTTTGATGCAGCATGGGAAAGTTATAGCTTATGCATTACGACAGTTGAAGACCCATGAGAAGAATTACCCAACTCATGATTTGGAGCCAGCAGCTGTGATTTTCGCTTTGAAGATTTTGAGACACTACTTATTGGTTGAAAGGGTCGAAGTATTCACCGATCACAAAAGCCTAAAGTATGTGTTCATGCAGAAAGAGCTTAACATGAGGCAGCGTAGATGGTTGGAGCTGATGGCTGACTACGATCTTGATCTTAAGTACCATTCGGGGAAAGTTAATGTAGTGCCGGATGCGCTTAGTCGTTTGCCAGCAATTCGAATGTTGACTGCACAGAAGGAGCTTATCGAAGATTTTCGGAAATTCGAGTTGGAGATTGTGCTACCATATTCTTCGGGACAGTTGATGTAGCTGCAAGTATAGTCGTCGTTGATCGATAATATTAAAGCAGCGCAGTCGCAGGACCCAAGATTGCAAAGGTTTCGAGAACAGGTTGAAGCTGGACTTCGAACAGACTTGTTGATTCATGAAAATGGTTCGTTGCGATATAGTAGCCGTTTGTGTGTGCCGAAAGGGGATATTCGTGGAGAGGTTATGAAGGAGGCACACAGTTCCGCGTATTCCGTACATTCTGGAGGCACGAAGATGTACCGCGATCTAAGACAGCATTTCTGGTGGGAAGGCATGAAAAGGGAGATTGCTCACTTTGTAGCAAAGTGCTTGGTGTGTCAGCAAGTTAAGGCTAAACATCAAAGGATTGCTGGTTTATTGCAACCACTTCTGATTCCTCAATGGAAGTGGGAACATGTAACCATGGATTTCGTGACAGCTTTACCGCGGAGTCCAAAAGGCAACAATGCAGTTTGGGTGATTGTTGATCGATTGACCAAGGCAGCTCATTTCATACCATTTCGAGTTAGTCAATCAACAGAAGCGTTGGAAGAACTGTACATGCAGGAGATTATGAGATTGCATGGAGTACCTGTGAGCATCGTATCTGAATGTGACAACCGATTCTTATCGCACTTCTAGAGGAGTTTACAGGAAAGTTTGGGGACGCGATTGAAGTTTAGCACAGCTTATCATCCTCAGACAGATGGCCAGTCGGAGAGAACAATCCAAACTCTTGAAGACATGTTGAGAACTTGCGTGTTAGACTTCAAGGGTTCGTGGGAGGATCATCTGCACTTGGTGGAGTTTTCGTACAATAATAGCTTTCAGGCGACTATTCAAGATGACTCCATTCGAAGCATTGTATGGTCGCAACTGTCGTTCACCTGTTTGTTGGGACGATGTTGGAGAACGAAGATTATTGGGACTGGATTTGATCGTATAAACAGTTGAGAAAGTTAATACTATCCGAAATCACATGAAGGCAGCACAAGATCGGCAGAAGAGTTGGGCCGACACATCGAGAAGACCTCTAGAGTTCGCTGTCGGTGATCTTGTGTTCTTAAAGATATCACCGACTAGAGAAGTGATTCGTTTTGGGAGTCGAGGCAAGTTTAGTCCTCGATTCGTGGGGCCTTTCGAGATTTTGGAGCGTGTTGGAGAAGTGGCTTATCGATGGACGTTACCACAATCTTTGGCGAATGTTCATGACGTGTTTCATGTATATCAACTCCGTAAGTATGTTCGAGATGAAACACACGTGCTGGATCATTCGGAGCTGACTGTAAGAGAGGATTTGACCTTTGAGGAAAGACCGATGTCGATTGTTGATCGAAGAGAAAAGGTCCTTAAGAACAAGGTTATCCCTCTTGTACTTGTTTCTTGGGGGAATCGCTCGCACGGAGTATCGACTTGGGAACGAGAAGACGGGATTCGACAGAAGTTTCCAGATCTCATCCTGTAGTTTCATGATTGTTTATCTTTTCTTGTCTTGGGAATTTCGAGGACGAAATTCTTTTTATAGTTGGATATAATGTAACACCCTAGTTCATTTATACCAATTCCAGTTCAAGTATTTACTTATTTATGGTAGTTTCTTGGTTTACTGTGTTTTGGGTGCGAATAGTATTTTGACATTTGTTTTTGCATTTTACCCAACCCGCTTGCTTGAAACCTGTCTTGATTCATGTTTATGATTTATCCTGAGCTGTTACATGGATTCGTGCATTTTCATTTTTACTGCATACTGGCATTTTATCTGGCATCTGCATTTTTTTAATATAACATTTAAAGTCAAGTAAAATATTTTAAAAATATCTAGTATGGCCTGCATGATACCTCTAACCCTGTCGTAGCATCCACGCATCTTGTTCTCGACCCGTTCAGTAAAACGGACTTGTTTGGTTGGCTACGCGCACGTGCGTGCATCCGTTCTTGGGGGTATACATTTTCGTTACACGGACATCCAATTTGAGTTTTGGTCGACATGTATATTTTTTATATTTTTGAAACTGAATTTTAGACCCGACCCGGATGTATTTTGGACTAAATTTGTATTTACCAGAAAATCCAATTTTATTTCATCTAATATCTTTATTAAAATTTAACGGTTTAAAATATTTATAACTTACAAAATCTTTTTAAATTAAAATCTAAACCTTAATAACAACCCCTTTCTCTCTCTCTCTCTCTCCTCTGCATATATATATTTATATATATTTTATTTATTTATTTTTTCTTTCCTTATTTAATACACAGCATCTTCTTCTTCTTCTTTCTTCTTTCTTTTTCTTGATCTTGTTTCTTGATTTCGGTGATCACCGCCGGAGCCATGCTCGTCGCTGACGATCCGAGTGATCCAGTGAACGTACCTTACCTGTGTGATCACCTTCTTGCCTTGCCTGGACCAGTCCCGCGTGCCGCGTGTGCGTTGGGACGATTTACCGACGTCGGACGTGCCGTGCGCATCCGTCGCGTGATTCGATCGAGGCAAGTTTACAACTTGCTACATGCTATGCTTTATGTAATTTATTTATATGTTTCCGTATTATTATTATCATCATCATAATCATCATCATACAGCTATGTCTATATAATTTATACACCGTAGTTATTTAACGTTAATCGGTTTTATAATATAAAATGTATGAAAGTTTACAACTTACGACATGCTATAATTATATCTATAAAATTTATATCATCGTAATATTTCTTATTATTATATTTAATTATTTTAGAATATGCATTTTATAATGTTATACAAAATATAGTTTGAAAATATTATAGTTTACACATGAAACGTCGTTGCAAAACAGATACGACAAATCTGAAATTTATTATACACCTTATCTTATAAAATTCATTATAAATCATAGAAAATCATTAATATACGTTCTTTAGTTCGTTACGAAGCTAACTCAAAATACTATAACTCTATGAAATATTTACTTACAAAATAAATTGTTTAAATAACGTAAAATGAAAATGAAAATATCTCTAAACTGCTGTCCAGGGAAATTCCAGCAGCAAACTTTCAACTTCAAATCTTTATATCTTTTTGTAGGAACAATCTGAGATACTTCAACTTATAAAAATGAAAAACTTATTGAATTTTCTTTGTTTTGGTATAAGACACGTCCCTTTTGGAGAACGTTTGTTATTTTTAAGCTATTTTACAAATCAGGGTGACGCTGAATTTCTGAACAAAACTTTCTTGTGCATGGTTAATCAATACCACTTTTATAGTTATTAATCGGTTTGAATATATTATCCATGTTAATATTATTATATCACTATTTATATATCTAGTCGCATGCTAATTCATCTTGCTACATGATAGGTATATTATTATGCATCCATATGAGTAAAATGTTACCCGTCTATCACATTGTATATCCATACTAAAAGTTTACTGTTTTCGGATACCCGTTTGCATCCATATCATTTAAAATATATATATAACTGCATTTATAGATCACATTAATTCATATTATTATTGTAGTAACACCCCATACTTAATAATGTGCATCCCATTTAGTCTTGGAACTATAATGTAACCCTAATCGATATTTGTGCATCCATACCATTAATTGTGTACCTATTTGCATTCCATGTCACATTATTTCATATTATTGTTTTTATTAGTATCCCATGCTTTATATTGTGCATCCTACATAGCCATGATGTAACCCCTGATAAATATTTGTGCATCCATGCTTTTATCGTACATCCGTACTTGTACCGTGATTCCGTACTTGCTACTGTTTATTATGAGCATCCGCTTGACACATGTACACTACTTGACATGACCTGACACACCACTACTTGACATGACTTGATACATGTACACAACCTGACATGACCTGATATATCACTACTTGACATGTTACCTGATCCTGTTTCTAATGCCGACAATTCTGACATGTTATCGCGATGGACATATCCTGTTGTCTGTATAGACAAATATGTTCCTGCTTGATCCTGTATTGGCATTATCTTCAGATTTTTCAATACCTGACTTGAACACATAACTTGGGGGTATGGGGAAATCAAGAATGTAACCGAACGTAACTCAAAGGGCTATCATATTGTTTGTCGTTTTTCCGGGCATTACGGAATACCTATTGTTTGCCGTTTTTCCGGGCGTTACGGAATACCTATTTTTTGCCGTTTTTTCGGGCGTTACGGAATACCATATTGTTTGCCGTTTTTCCGGGCATTACGGAATAATCACCGATGGGTTACGATGAGGATTACATTAATTGATTTCGAAGACTTTAGAATAGATAACCCAGTAGCACAATTTAAATTACTCACCGCACGTCACATGTGCTTATACCCTTCACTGTTTCTTATTCGTGTTATTGTTATACTTTTATTACTGTTCATACTCATGCCTGCATGACTTGTTACCCCCTGATTATATTATTATTGATATTATGACGCATTGACGTCTGGGTTTTGCATGGCCCAGATCCTCTACCTTTGTTGCAGGCTGATCAGGAGTATTTCTGCCATCAGGCCGAGCAGTGAGGATCCTGTTAGTATCCAATTAGTATCCAGTTTAGTTATGTTTACTTTCCAGATGTTATTGCTCATTGGATCTATTGCTTCCGCATATTATTTATTGACTCGTTCGCTCTGGCTTATGGACATGTACTAGATAGTTTATTTTATTTCTACTGTTCTTGATATCTTATAGACAGCCGTAATATGACTGTGGAAGGATGTTTTCTATCCACAGGTAGCATGGTTGGCTCTATCACGTGCCTATCTTAGCGCACTCTGGGAAGCGGGGCGTGACATAGATCAATTGTGATAAATGTGGATTAGGGTTCTTTTAGAAGAAACTAGGGTTTCCCCACTCCTAACTCGTGTCCTTACATTGATCTCTATTCATGTCTAGCCCCTAACAAAACAAGTGTTAAACAGATCTCGAATCGTGGTCGAGACTATCAATAGATTGGTAGCGCGCCCGATTAGGATGTTAACATTTGTTTTGCTAAAGTTTATAGATTTTAAAATGTATAAAAGAAGTTAAAATATTTTATCATGCCTGATTTACTCTAGCCTACGAACCCTAACAAGTTAGGAATTGCTCATGCATGGTTGGAAAAGAAAGGATGAAGAATGAGATCATAATATAAGATGCAGAAATTAAGTGCAAAATTAAATACATAAAATAAAATGCAAAGAGAATTAAAGCTAAAAATCTATCTTTATTAATCAACTATATCATATACAAATTCTTTTAAAGTAGAGTACAAGAACCCTAGTTTTTGCTCTCGATCTCTTCTTGTTAGAGGTAGATGAACAGCTGATGATCAAATCGGATGCGTGGATCGTCTTGGACCTCGTGATCTCTTCGGTTTGATGATCTTTCAAGTGAAGCTCTCGGTCCTTTAAATAGTCACAGAAATTAGGAACCCTAGTTGCCAGACATGATTATTTGTTGTTACGATCACACCCAAAAAATCCCAAATCCTACCCCCACAATATTGCCGCGGATATGCCGTATTTAAGGTAGTTTGACCGTCCAACCGCGGCTTAATAGTGGGATCATGACTTGAAACTTTTTCTGCTGTTTGGTGTTGACATGTGAAGATCCTATAGATATCTGGATTTTGAAAATATTACTCTGAGTCTCTACCGTTTATGATTTGCTTTAATTTATCGGCGGATTTTATTCTGACATCTCGGATCTCCTGATCTCCAGATCTGAGCTAAATCTACACAACATCTCAAGTTATAGTGTTAGTAATATTTGTTATTATTTTGAGATATTATCTTTAACCATTTGTATGATATTATATGTTAAGAATAGTGATTAAAGATATTTGATATGATATGCATATTTCAATTACTAATATTTCATATAAATATTATGTGCATGTATTTTTCCTCATTATGTTAAATATAATGTAGAAACATATGAAAATAACTTTTTACAAATAAACCCTTATATGTTCTATATTTACAAGAAACGTCTTTTAGTACTTAACAAAAGTAGGGAAAATATTCATACTAAAGTGCAATATTTTAGACTAATCAAGGAGTAACTGTTGCATGATCATATGGCAGTCGTGACTTTAAAGCGACAAATTTTTTTATTCTTCATGTCCATGCACTTAGAGAGATTTGATGTGTAACCGTCAAGAACCCGTGCTTACTCAAAAACTCTGAGGAAAGCACCTTTCTCGCTAGCGGACATCATGTACTTCGCTGCAGGAATTAACCATCTACCACTCATCGCTTATAGTGGATGCAATTCAGGACGTAACCTCTCTTGCAAATACCACTGTCAAACCGTAAGTGTATCCTTAGATTTGGTTTCACATTCAATAAGGTGTTAAGGAGTAACATGCATACGTTCTTCTCGATGTGCATGAAGTCTAAATTATGACGTAGATTAAGATCGCACTAATATATTAGCTTATTGAAAATGGGATTCTTCCTCCAACGACTGCCAGCAACCCGTGGAATTGTATACTCCGTCGTTCGCCCGAAAACATCATTACTGAAACCTTGTATGGCCTCCCACAACTTCAAACCCGTCGGCTCAAGTGGGGCACGCATATGCTCTTATTTACCATTGAACCTGCTGCAATTATGACAATATGGATGGTTTAAATCCAACCATCGACGGTGAATTGTGTAACACTTGATTTTCTTCACGCCTACTTTACGATCACAAACAGTTTCCTCAAGACATACCGGATAAGCTTTGTAACCATTAGTGCTCCATCCAGACAACATAGCGTATGCTGGAAAAATTGTTGATTGTCCACAAGAGCGCCACACGAAGTGTAAATGTCTCCTTCTTATAGGAATCGTATACCTGTATACCTAGCTCCCACAACTCGTTCAGCTCCTCAATCAATAGCATCAAGTATACATCGATGTTATTTGAAGGAGATGTGCTTACAGGGATCAACAAGGGTATCTGTGTGTAGAAATGCTTCATAGTCATTCATAGAGGTAGATTATAAACAAGTGTAACTGGCCATATACTGTGATTTGCACCGTAGCTGAATGGCTCCATACCATCTGCAAATAAACCAAGTCTCACATTATGGGCATCCGCTGCAAAATCTTTATACAGGGCATCAAAGAGTTTTCACTCTTCACCATCGGCTGGATGCCGCAAAACTCCATCCTTAGTGTGACCATTTGCATTCCTTGATATACTTTCAATAGTTTTGGATGACAGAAATAATCGCCGAAATCTTTGACCGATTGAGAAATATCGTAAAACCTTTGCGGGAATCCGTTTAGGAGTATCGAGTATATATTCATCTTCACCATTTTCGCTTAGAGTGACGATCTACTTAGATAAGTCGCAAGTTTTACAATTATCTAACTTCTTATCATCCTCTGTCCAGTATAACATGCAATCGTTCGGACACGAGTCGACTTTCTCATAACTGAAACTCATATCCTTCAATATCTTCTTCGTCTCTATGAAATTTTACGGCAATATTGCTTTAAGGAAAAAGACTTGTTAGTCCAATTATTCTAGAATTTGAGATGAAATATTTTGACAATCCATCACAACTTAAAGATATTTGATCCTTCAAAAAGGGGTACATTAGTATCATCCATATACTTCATATATTTCGCCAATTCTGCATCAGAGAGACTACGGATATATTCATCTCCGACATTAGGTTCGGGAACAATATCAGGATCAGGATGCATGCCGGTTCGGAGCTTGTCCAACATATTATCCAAACCAGTGTCCCTAAAATTCATACGAAGAGAATCATTTGGCCTAATCCAACGACTCGTAGACATGTCAACTATCGGGGCCACTTCTCTATGATATTTTCATTTTGTATACCCAGACGAAATCTTGTTCTTCGGTAGATGGTCGTACACTATATCTCGATGGAGATCGTACCCGTTACAACACTGTTTACAAGGACACGAAATCAATACTTCAGGGGATCAGTCCCTTAATGCAACTTCCATGAACTCTTCGGCGTCGTCTTGTATTCATCGCTAAATTTGGACACTTTCATCCAACTCATGTCCATTACTCTCCGATTTCTGACATCATGTATTTCGTAATTAGTATATTATTTGGACATTTATTTTATAACTTGTAGTTAAGCTTTAACATTTCTGTTTGGTTCATCAATATATCACATCGGCTGTCGGGGGTAAGACTTCTATCCCATTAAGAATTTATAATGCATACACTTCTGCGTTTGTGCTTTCATTGATTTCGAAAAAATTTCGATAGCACCTCGTTACTGTTCTTCGAGTACACTGCAATAAAAGGGATGATAATCATTTCAATGCTGAATATCAACACTGAAATGATCATCCCCTTTATATTTGTATACGGAGAATCGGTGAAAAGGTGCCGACGAAACTAATCTCAAAATGAATGAAAAACACAAATGCAGGGTGTGTTTGCGTTATAAATTCTTAATTTGTCCATACTGGACAAATCTATTGGTTATAGTATGACCAGTTTTCCGTCATATAAACTGCATGATAGTTACAAAAAACGATTAAACGTTTAATTTTGACAACCATCACGTAGTTTTATATCACGATGGAGACTGTTGCGTATATAACTGATAGACGGGGTCTAAAACGCATTTCGATTTTTGAATATGAGATCCTCGACGACAACAAGTAGATTTCATGTTGTCATCAAGTTTTGTACACTTAGTAAAAGATTTTCGTGCTTTTTATATGGTGAATTTCGTTATGTTCCTAGAATTAGGGTAAAACCTCATTAGTGCGGTCCTAAATATGTAGATAGGCTTTGTTATATTCCAAATGTAAGTTCAAACAAATTTAAAATGGATGTTCGAATTATGATGATGTATGGTGATCGAAATGAATTACGATGATGCTAAACAAACTAATCAATCAAGAAAACCTCAATGAAATTATCCCTCATTTCCCCCAATTTGATGCAAATCTTGTTGAATCCTTGACAGATCTAACATACACATTATGCAACTCTCATGATCCCATTGCTATCTAGGTTAAACACTAGTCAAGAACTAGTGAAATTTTTAGGCTATTTTTTTGAAGTTTAATTATAGCTAGAATAATCGATGAAATAAAAATAAAAATTAAAAATTAAATGTTACCGGCGGCGAGGACATGGCTCGGCTGTGACGTGGACGGGGGAACTTCGCCGGCAGCTGCGGCTGCTGTCGCAAGTGAGAGAGAGAGAGAGAGAGAGAGAGAGAGACCTGCGGCGGAGGGGTGGCGGTGGTGGTGGCATCCGACGGCGGCAGAGGGTTAGCGGTGGCAAGGGTGTCTGGCGGCAGCGGCGCTTCCTGTCGAGAGAGAGAGAGAGAGAGAGAGAGAGAGAGAAAGAGAGATACATGCGGCGGTGGCGGTGGCGGTGCTCCGGCGCGGTCGCTGGACGTCGTCGCCGAGGAAGAAGAACATAGGAGGAGGGGGGATTGAGTTTTAGGTTTAGGGTTTTTTTGGGGGGGGGGGATAATTTGGGGGCTCTAATGAATTCGAGCCCCTTTTAATGTAAAGGTTTATTCGATCGGCTTTCAGCCGACGGAATAAACCTATTCATAATATAAAAGCAACCGGGCCCCTATTTTTTATTTTGGGCCTTATTTCATCAGTTATGCAAATCAGACGGAATAGAGTATCCGACAAAATAAGCTTTATTTTCTCGTAGTGAAGGAAAACTTTTCTCAAAAGCACTTTTTTCCTATTGAGTGGTATTTTACCTATGTTTGTGATATGCTAGAAAAGCTACAAGATCTCTCATTTGATAGAAGTTGAAGTAGAAGTTGCAATTTTCTAGACAGTGGATATAGCATCCCACTCTAAAACCTAATGAGAAGCATGTTAGTAAGCATGTGTTCAACGCAAAAGATTCATTTTTTTCTTACCATTGAAAGGTTAAAGGCTGTTTATGGCAATAACAATGATAAGGTCTTAATTATAACAATTATTTCGTTCTTATGCCAGAATTTTCATGGACATCCAAGTCAGCAATCTTCTGACAGTGATCATAAAAAGATGAGAACAAATAATCTGGATACATCAACTTTTAATTATATTCTACAGCGATCACAATAAATACATTTATTGAATGCTTTCAGTTCCAAAGTATGACAGATATATACCAGTAAAATATCAAGCATTTTAGCTTATGTAGGTAGCTTCCCATCTTTATATGTCAGGGAATCACTCTGACAATTTCACACTCAATGCGATGCTGCCTACAAATATGCAAGTAAAAAATTTTACAAGGAATAAGAAGGTTAAACTACATGCAACAAATAATCACAATAATCTTTAACTTGGAAAGAGGATGCATCAAAATGAACTTTTAAAAGATATATTGCTCTAGAAATAAAATAGATATACAAAAGAAAACATAAAATAGGGCATATGAAATGCGAAACATATTAAAGCAAAGATATAAATAGCTATGAATTGGTTGGAAGATCAAGATTATAGTAACTATTGTTGCTATAAACAGATATACCAACTTTCACTTGTTACTATGATGAACTTTTTCCTTTTAGAGGAGTTCCTGTAGAACTCTCACATAGTATCAAGGAAAAAATGGAGAACGATATTAGATACCCTATAATTGATATTCACATTCACCTGTCGATGTATGGGCCTATCTGGATCATGTTTCAAAAAACGTACATACACATGAAAAAAGGGTAGCAAATAATGTGAAAAATCAGCAAGCCTTTAGAGCTGTTTACTCTAAACCACATGACACGCTCATTTCCCTATTGCCACTGGCAACATTAGAATTTCTCCATATAATACCAATTTAAAAAACGGAGAACAATAGTAAGTAAAAACAATGGTATGACCGGATCAAACAAACAGAAAACAAGAACATGAAATAGCGTTACAGTTCGCCTTCAAGCTGTAACTGATATACATTTCCTACGACCACTTGAATAAATTTACTAGGGTAATGCGGCAAAGGAATAAATTTCATGATTAACAAAGCAGAACTATCGACGTTTCTAAGCGAGCAAATTTAATTCAACAATGAACCATCGATCACAAAAGCTTAAGTCGGTGCATTCAGGTTTTTCTTTTCCTTTTCCCCCCTTTTTCTGTATTACAAAATATTTCTTGATATAGCTAATATGCAAAATAGAAAGTTAGTAGAAGGCTATCATTAAATGTATAAATGATTCTGTTAGTTTTGATTCCAAGATGTCATAGCTGGATGACAGAACTAGGGAGGTTTATATGATATATTTATATAATCTCTTTGAGATTTTCAAGCTTTGGGACCTTAATACCACTATCACATGGTAGGGATTTGTTCACGGTTTAAACCATGAACAAAAGTCATTTTGTTTACGGTTTAAACCGTGACCCAAACCCACGTAAGCAAATATTGGGTCACAGTTCTGACCGTGAACAAAATAAGAAACGTTCACGGTTGTAATCGTGAACGTTTCTTAGCGTGAAAAGTAAAAAAAAAAATTAGTTAGTTGGTAGACCCCAGGTTTTTGTTCACGGTTCTAACGTGAAAAAACCAGTTATGGGTCACAGTTACAACCGTAAACAAAACTTGTAACCGTGATGCATAACACAGATCTGCTCCAGATATATCAGTATCTAAAGCAGCCTTTTATTCACGGTTGTAACCGTGATCAACTGTTTTTAATCACAACCGTGACAAGTTATTTTTTTAAAAATAATTAAATTTTCCGTGCACCACACGCGTTAATTTCAATCACAAGTAATATATAATTTCCATTCACAAGCATCAATATATAATTATCATTCACGCAATATATTCAAATCTCGCGTGATATACGATAATTAAAATAATAAGCTCCGAATCACATGCAAACATAAACAAAAAATATACATACAATCAATATGATCAATACTCCACTAATCAACAAATCAAAAAATATATGAGTCAAAAATTCGTTCAATATGACCAATACTCCACTAAAGTCCTATTGTATGTGTCAACAAATCAAAAAATAGAACTAATACCGTTGGGACGACGATCCACCTCCATCGGCCCGTGGCCTAAAAAATGCGTTCAACTATATTCCGTATGGCCTGCTGGATGGAATCGGCATGCGACTGCCTCATGTCTCGGATTTCCGCCCTAAGCTTCTGCAGCTCCTGCCGTGTTTCCTGAAGCTCCTGCCATGTCTACTGCTGCATCTGATGCTACTGCTCTACATGCTCATGGAGCCGATAGAGACGGTCGCACGCCGTATGGCCTGCTGGATGGAATGCGTTCAACTCATTCCGTATGGCCTGCTGGATGGAATCGGCGTGTGATTGCCTCAAGTTTCGGATTTCCGCCCTAAGCTCCTGCAGTTTGTGCTGTGTCTTCTAAAGCTCATGTAATGTCTCCTCCTGGATCTCCGTCCGCGTCTAGGTCACGGCGTACTCATGCGCGGTCGGACGTCTATCAAAAAATCGATAGGCCCTGGGACCAACCTCGTGCTCATACCCACCGCGATACCTTCCGGATATCGAATCCAGGACATGGACAATGGCGGTGATCGAGTCGCCGAGGCTAAGTCCCAAGGCGTCCATCTGCTCCTGGAACCGGGTCTGTACACACACACATGTACTAACTTAAAATACGTAATCAATTTGATTATATGAAACTTACCATGTATGTGCCCGTGCCCTTGTGTAACACGACTCATCCCTTACTTAATTGTAATTGGCGAGGTCTTTCTTTCTCTGCAATGAAATTATGATTTAGTTTAATAATTAATTAACGATATAAAAAACATATGGAATTAAATGCCGAAATACTCACCAAGTGCCGCCGAGCATTGGCCTACGAGCGCTTCTCTTGAATCATGATAGCGCGTTCTCGCATGCCGTTGTTCCGGTTCTGCTTATTTCGAACCGACGTCGTCTTACAAAAATAAAAATTATAATATATTTTAGAATATGATTCCATATTATATTGTTAAAATCTTAAAAATTAAATTGATACATGCACATCATCGCGCTCAAAATAGGCGATAAGAAGCGGCAAATCCTCTCTCGAGATCTCCAGCGTTATGACTTCCATCAAGTGCATCCGCTGATTCTCGGCTGTCATGATCCAAGGAAGGTAAAGTTCACTCTTCACTTCCCATCGGCGATGTCGCTTGATCATTTAACACTGGCCTAGGAAGTGAGCAAGAGCGCGATCTATATTGAATGGCCTGTACATGCCATCCTTGCCGGGCTCGCCAACGAATCTATAATTCTTCCTGATCTGAAATTGAAATATATTAAACAAATAATCATATGTGTGTGTCTATATCTATCTCTTTCTCTCTCTCTCTCTCTCTCTCTCTCTCTATATATATATATATATATATATATATATATATATATATATAACGAAAATTAAAATTTAAATGTGTGAAAGGGTATGTCATACCTCCTCCGACCCAAAAACCGCGTAGTATGCTCGGTCTGGGTTTTGTTCCACCGAATATGGAGCGGGTACTTGTAATAAGTACGGATCTCCTGTCCAACATAATCCCTCCACTGGGTTACGTACTCTCCAACAGGCATACCTGTCACGTCAAAGATCAGATCCCATAGCGCAGCATCCACCCGCGACCTGCAGCAGTCGGGCCCAGTAGAGCTCCTCGTCCTAACACTGTTCGAGCCTGCAAAAAAATAGACATACATACACAATATTATAATATTTAGAATATGAATATAGAATTTGACAAATTTAAATTACTATCGTTATTTAAAAACTTTAAGAAATAACGATTATCCCTGTCGTCCCCGGCATGGTGCTAAAACCGGCGTCAGACGCCATCCCGTGGGTAGAATATAGATCTGCAAACAATTAAATGTTAGATGATTCAATATCCACCTATACTGTAATGATGTATCAAATTTTAAATGAGTAAATTGCGTACTATGCGCAGGAGTAACGGGGGTAAGAAGACCCGCTGACACACTAGTAGGGGTAGGGGGAGGCTGCGACGCTGCGAGTAATTTGGCTGTAGTATGGGGAGCGCTAGTAAAGATAGGGGACAGTCGGGGATGATGCGGTGTGAGTAGGGGGCCATGGGGGTGATGTAGCAATAATAAGAGGAGCGCTAGTAAGGATAGGAAGACGGACAGAGGTGATACGGTGTGGGTAGAGAGGCATGGGGGGTGAGGTGGCGGTAATAGGGGAGCACTGCTAGGGATAGGCGATGCTGCTGCGGCTCCCGTGCCTGCTGAGGGTCCTGTGACAGTCTCTTCAGCGGGTATGGATCGACTCAGAATGTCCTGTAGACACTGTCTTTTGTGGCGTTTAGTGCCTTTTGCCTGCGCCGATGATCAAATCCTACATATATATAAATGTTATTTTATTACTTATAATCATTATACAATTTAGAACATTCAATTTAACTTCATTACCTAACACGTTTATGTGGTACATTATTTGAAGATTCGTTGGGTGGATTCTTAAAATCTTGACCCGTGACATTCAATTATCCGATGTCACTTCTTATAAACGTATGGATGGACGGCACAGAATAGTTTGGATCTCGGTACGTTCAATAGATGGACAGAGCCGTATTATCGCGAGATCTTCATTGTCGCACTCATCTTCAGAGCCTTTCAATGTCGGCACGTTATAATAATCTCTCGGTTTCCAACGACAAACAACATCCCAGTCAACATTCTGCAAGTCCCGAGAATAATATATTTGTGTTGCCATTATGGGAAAGATAAAACTATCGTATTTTGGTAACATCCGTTTGGTGTTTACCAAAGTCAGACTGTATTGATCGACCTTCATACCCCGGTCAGTCTTGGTATCGTACCATCTGCATTAGAATATATGAAATGGGACAGTCGTATGCTGGTATGAGACCGCTATAACTTCCTCAGGAACACTGTAGTAGGGATTTCCATTCCCGTCGACAGTTGCGATGCCGCTATTTTGCGTAGCCCTAATATGTTCCGTACTTTCTATCTTAAATTTATATCTGGAAATCCCATACCCGTTGTAAAACCTAGTTGCAATCGTTCCACCATTTAAAAGGTCATGGACCTCTCTATCAATGTGCTTTCCACGATTCAATTGTTCGTTCACTTCTTTTATAGACCAAGCGGTGAAAGTGAGCCTCTGTTCTTCTTCGATCTTATCATTCGACCATGTCCTAAGATTCGATCTTGTGAGTATATCTTTATGCGCTCTGTTCGTTAATATACAGTTATATTAATTAGATTAATTTAATTTCGAATGTATAAAACGATGAAATAATAAACACTTACTCTATATAACAATCGCTGTTTATCAAGATGTACGTATGTACACTGGCCGCGAGATCGTAAGACATGTTCTTTAGTCTTCTTGCTCCAATTAGACTGTCAGGAACACTCTGCGGTTTGCTTATCTTGGTTCTGACATCGTCGTTCAGGAAATAAGCACAGAAAGACGTGACTTTTTCCAGGAGATAATCTTGAGCAATCGAACCTTCAGGACGATACTTATTACGAATATAGTTTTTTAAAATTAACAGATATCTGTTGAAAATGAAATAAATTAATAATTCATGATAATTCTTTGCAATTTAAATAATGAATAATAAACGTTAATAATACCTCTCTATTGGATTCATCCAACGGTAATGGACCAGACCGCCAATCCTGACCTCGGTTGTCAGTGGACGGACAAGTGAACAATAATATCGAAAAAGAAAGGTGGAATGATAGTTTCGAACTTGCAGAGAATCAAAGGAATGTCTTTTTCGAGCTCTGCTATCTCATTGACGTTCACGTTTTTGGAACACAATTAGCGAAAATACGTGCAAACGTCGTTAAGCACGAAACCAACTTCTGGTTTTATCGGTACTCTGAGGCATAAAGGAAGAAAATACTGCATCAATATGTGGTAATCGTGGCTCTTGAGTCCTACAATTTTTCCGTTTTCTACCTGCACCTGTTTGTAAATGTTTGATGAGATATCGTTGGGGACTTTCAATTCTTTCAACACATGCAAGAATCGCCGCTTCTCCTCTTTATTCATATTGTAAATTGCCAGTGGGATCTTGTAATAACCCAGTTTAGCAGCCACAGGACGAGATTGCAATTCTTTTCTAATGGACAAACCATCCAAATTCATCAAATCACGATAGGCGTTGAGATTTGTCCTTCGTTTTTCCATCTTTACACAGCAAAAGATTGATGATGTGCTCGGAGACGCCTTTCTTGATATGCATGATATTTAAATTGTGGCGCAGCGGTAGATCGGACCAGTACGGAAACTGAAATAAACTACTAACCTTCTTCCAGCCATATGGGCATGGCATTGCATCTTTGTTCTGTTTCTTTCCAAATGTGATATTCCGATAACCTCTCCATTGTTACAGTTTATGGTTATCGGACAATGATTCAGGAGGCATACCGGTCACCGTTTTGCTATTGAACATTTCTTTATTCCTTCTGAATCTGTGGGTTATAGGTAAGAATCGTCGGTGATCCATAAACGACTCTTTCCGGCTAAAATTCAAACGTACGCTGCTCGTATGAATATGACAATTAGGGCAAGCAAGCTTACCTTAAGTTCTCCACCCCGACAGCATGCCGTAGGCAGGAAAATCATCAATCATCCATAACAAAGCAGTATGCATCTGAAAAAATTGTTTACCATCTGCGTCATAGGTTCTCACATCAGATTCCCAACGCAACTTTAACTCGTCGATCAAGGGTTGAAGGTATACGTCGATATTTTTCCCAGGAGACGAGGGACCGTCGATTAAAAGCGCCAACGTAAAATAAGACTGTATCACAGCTCTCCATGGCGGCAGGTTGTATATAGTCACCACAATGGGCCAGGTACTGTAAGTACGTCCACCACGAACCATCCTAAATGGACTGAAACCGTCGCTCACAATCTCCAGCCTTACGTTATGAGGGTCTATGCGGAACGAAGAATATTTTTCATCTAAAACTGTTCATGATATCGAATCTCTAGGATAACTTATTTCCCCTCTTCTTAAGGTGCTTTATGGTGCCACTGCATTTCGGACGCCGTCTCCTCACACATAAATAACCGTTGTAGTTTCGGTGTTAACGGAAAATGATGAAGAATTTTCGCGGGCACATCACTCGAACGGGAGCCTTTCTTAGGCTTGAATCGGTTTTTCCCGCACACTAGGCATCTTTTGAGTGCGACATGTTCTTTTTGGAACAAAACACAGTAATTCTCGCATGCGTCTATCTTCTCACACTTTAGGTCGATATTTGTGATTATCTTTTGCGCTGCGTACCAGCTCGGTGTCACTTCATTTCCGTCAAGAAAAACTTCCTTCAGCAATACTAGGAGATCGGTGAAAAACTGGTCACTTTATCTGTTCTTGTATTTGATCTGGAAGAGATGTACAAAAAAAGATAGTATCGAAAACCCTTTGCAATTTGAATATAGAGGGATTCTCGAGAAAGCCTTGTACTTCTTCGATAACGTAGGTCCAGTTTCCATATCATAAAGAAGTCCAACGACATTTATAAACCCATCCATGTCATCGACCGACGCGAACACAGCATGATCGTCTTCGACGGCTTCGTCTTCTTCAAACTGCCATTCCCCCACTTCCTCATCTTCTTCTACTATCTCTTCCCACTTTTCGGTTTCCGCTTCAATGAATTCGTTTTCTGTCTCTTGCACTGGCCCTCTATTATCCTTTCCTCCGTGAATATCCCACTTAGTGTAATCTCTAACGAAACCGTTTTTCATGATTTATAACTCAACACCCGACTTCTTCTGCAATCACGTATTCATACATTTATAGTAAGGACAATAGATTTTGTGCTCTTTCGGTATCCCAAGACATGCGTAGGCAAAATTAGTAAAAAAGTAAGCACCGTTAAGGAAAAAATCAGTGGCTCTCGAGAAAACGTCGACGTACATCCAACTCTTATCATGGAGGAACGAGAATGCCATATTAGAATAAAATGGAATGTAGCAAGGTTCCTATAGATAAGAGTCGTGGAATTAAGATTTCGTGACAAATACGAGATAGACGGATAATAAGAAGCATTAGTGTTAGGTTTAATTGACGACTTCATTAAGTTTGGTTTCAATTGTTATTGGATTGGGCTCTCCTCAAACTCCTATTGAGAACTTTCTCATTCTAATCTTCTTCAACTCCTATTGAGAAATTTCTCCTTCTAATCTCATAGCTCGAGAGTTAGATTCTTCTTTCTAGAAAGATGATGATAATATTAAATGTTTTTTATTGGATGTTGAGGGTAACGGCTGTAGGGGTAAGGCACCGATCCCATTAAGAATGTATAAAGCATACACCCATTCATTTGTGCATTCATCAGTTTTGAGAAAATTTCGGTAGCACCTCCCATCGTTCTTCGAGTACACTGTAATATAACAGATAATCGTTTCAATGCTGTGAGACACCGTTGAAACGAACATCTAATCTATCGTTGTATATAGAGAACCAGCGAAAAGATACCGATGAAATATCTCGAAACGAATGAAAAACACAAGTGAATGCAGGTGTCTGCTTTATACATTCCTAACTTGTCCACACGGGACAAATCTATCAGTTATCATACGATCGAATATTAATTCTCGCCACATAGACTACGCGGCAGTTGTTAGAAACCGAATGATAATGTCCGGTATTTAACAACCTTCGTGTAGTTTTATGTCACGATGAACACCGAACGTATGTCAACTAATAGACGGGAACTAAGTCACATTTTCATTTTCACATATGATTAATTATCGATGAGGATATGAAAATTTCATATTATCATCGAAAATCATACACTTGGTTTAGGATTTGATTTCAATTAGTTTTACGTTTACGTTTCAAATACAAGGTTTTGAAGTTCTAAGTTTAGGGTATTTTTTTTTAAAGATGAGGGTTTTCTTAATTGAGTTTAAGATTTTGGATTTAGGGAAGAGGTTAGGGTGGGATTTGACAAGAGTTCAATGTAGAGGAGAATGATGATGAATTAGGGTTTAGCCTTGTTCATATGTGTCTGTGTGTTTGTGTGTGTGTGTATGTGTCTGTTTATATATATCTGAGTGTGTGTATCGGGGATCGGGTTAGGGTGAGATTTAACAAGAGTTCGGGTTAGGGTGAGATTTAACAAGAGTTCTATGTAGAGAAGAATAACGGGGAATTAAGTTTTGGCCTTATTTGTATGTGTGTGTCTCTTTGTATATGTGCGCGCGTGCTTGTGTGTGTGTATGTGTGTATATGCTTATGTGTGTGCGTGCGCGCACATACACGCATACACACATACATACACACACTCATTTATTAAATTACTATAAAATACCTTATAATGTTTCACTAAACCACCCTTGGCTATTGTTGTTTTGTCACTAAACTATCTTAACGAGGGTCCTAAACAATCTATTTTTTCAATTTCAGTAAAGTATACTAAAATACCCTTAATTATTGTTAGTTTCTCACTAAACTACCTTAACAAATTTAAATAAACCATTCATCTTCTTGAATTAACTAAATTACTATAAATTTCACTCAAATACCATTAACTATTATTGTTTTCACTAAAAAACCGTAAACTGTTGTTGCTTTCACTAAATTACCTACAAAAATTCGCCAAATTACCCAAACCCGAACCCTAAATCTAACCTTAACCATTACCCTAAATCTAACCCTAACCATTACCCTAAACCTAACTGTAACCTTTAACCCTAACCCTAATCATACCCCTAATCCAGCCCTAACCCCAAAACCCTAACCCTCACCCGGCCGACCCTAGTTAACCCCCAACCAAAATCCAAACCCTAACCAATATCCGGCCAGCTAACTCGAGGGGGGGTTCGACAATAACAACAATAACAAAAACACCAGCAACACCAATAACAGCAGCAGCAGCAGCAATACGCGACAACAAAATTTTTGGGATCAATCAAGCACAACAATTAAAATTAAACAAAAAAATTTAAAATTTAACTGGTTAATTTATACTTACCTCTTCAACGAGCAAGCTGCGAGCGGCGTTGAGCTTCGACGAGCTTGATCGAGCAGTGGCAAGCTTCGAGCTCCGGAGGCAGCTGCCAGGACAGTTTCGATCGACAGCGGAGAGCTCTGAAGGAGATGGTTTTGATCGATCGATCGATCGACGGAGGCGGGAAAGAGCGGAGGCGGGAAGGATTTTTGGGGGAGAGGGAAAAAGAATTTGGGCTCGAGGGATATGGGGTGAGGGAGAATTGGGTTTTATCGCGTCAGGGTTATGGGGCCCGCCACCTTATGTAATTGGTCACGGTTTACACCGTGACTAATTATTTTACGACTATCATGATAAATTGGTCCCCGTGACCTTTAAGCACTTTTGCAGTAATGTTTGAATGGATTGGGTTTGGGTCTAGGTTGTTTCAAACCTAGACCCATTTTTTTTTTTTTTGAGCTCATATCCATGTAATTCATCCATTTACCTAATAGGTCTATATGAAATGGATCCAAACCCAGAATCATTAATAATCGGGTCATATCTGTGTATCTGGATCCATTTATCTACTATTTACTTTTAGGAACATAATATAATTTTGAAACTTACGGTACATTTCCAAAGGATTAACACATTAGATAATGAATTAGAACCATGGATAACATTATTTCTCAAATTTAGGACCACGAAGAACTTGAAAACTTAAGTTCAGGTCTAAAATAACTTTAATCTATAATCCAATTCTGTTAAAATGACTTGTGAATTTTAAAATAACATAATATTGTATTAAAATTCATATATTAAAATGATTAATCCCCGCATGACCATCCGAAGAAAAAGACAACCTATGGAGAACGGATTAGCGGTCCAACTCTTATGCACATATTAAAATCACTCTAAATTCCGTACAGTAGGGTGATTTCTCATTAAACCTACGGAATCTAGAGTGCTTCAGTGGAAAAACAAGTCCTGTAATAAAAACTTGTTTAGGGTAGTATTTTAGTGTAATTTACTGTATTTTTAATGTCCAGTTTAAAGGGAGAAGATGATGCCCTAACTTCTGGAAAAAAAATCACATGGGAACCTATATATAAAACTTTTTATAGGGAGGAGGTGAAACCATACACGTGGCAGATTGGGTGTGAATCTCAAAAATAAAGAAAGTTTTATAGATAGGTTCCCATATGATTTTGAGATTTATCTTTGAGATTCACTCCGAATCTGTCACGATTTCATCTCCTTGTAAAAAGTTTTATAGATAGCTTATTTTTTTCGTAACTTCTTCAGTTCCATAACCGTTTCTGCTGCGTGGGCCCCATGCAACGGCCCAGCCCTAATTTCCTTTTCGCTTCAGCGCTGTATATTTCGTCACTCATCAATGCAAAATCATCGATCACCCTCACAATCTCTAGGGTTTCTACTTGCTTCCTCATCGATCGCCGGCGGCGGCCATGGCGATAACCCCCCACTCGACGCCACCTTCGCGTTGCTTCTCCTCACCGACCAGGTGGGCCCCACGTTTGGCCCCATCACTGCCGGCTGGAACAGCTCCTTCTCCCTCCTCTCCCTTCACACCGCCGCCGCCATCCTCGCCGCCGGCTCCTCCGACTTCTCTGACCTCCACGAGCAGATCCTCTCCTTCCTCCGCTCCAACTGCGTCCCTCCCCTCCCCAACCCCGCAGCCGCCTCCGCCACCGCCACCTCCGACACCGGCGACGGAGTGTCCGCGCCCACCTTCTATAACACCGTATGGTCCAAAGATCATCTACTAATGGATCCCTCCTTAGAGCAGGAGACTTTCTGCCACGGCTCGATCCCTTGTCTATGCCCGCGATTTCGAAACCCAGGTACTGACTTCTTGCAGCAAAATCCATTTCTTTTTGTTTACTATCATTCAGTTTAATGAATTTCATGTGTTGAAGGCAGCTGAGGTTAGAGCTGAAGCCAATTCGTGGATCCGGCAATTTTCATTCATGTCTGTTCCCGCCAAGTTCTTTCCATCGGGTTCAGACCATGTGAACAATCCGGTATGTGGGGATCTTGATTATGCTTGCCACAATGCGGATGAGACAAGTAAGTTAACTGGAGTATTCAACTTGTTACTATTCATAACTTGTTGTCTCCAAATACTCACGCACGCACACACAATAAAATAAAATAAAATAAAATCTAGATAAATAGTCTTTAGCTTAAGTAAATATACATTAAGAAGCAATTGAAACTCTTATGTTTTAATTATTTAAGTTAACTTGGAAAATTGCAAATATATGTTTGGTATCAAGTTTGTTTGACAAGGTTACCTTGTTGTTGATATATATTACTATCATGATAATATGATAAGCTAGGGATTTGAAGATTCCCAATTTGATTAGCAAGAGGACTTGTTGGCACTCATCAATATGCAAATGGAAAATAATACATCAAACGAGGATGCAGAAGTTATTTTATAGACTCGTATGATAATTTGGAAGTATGTACTTTTAACATGCTATTATGCCTCTAGATTAGGTCAATTTCCAATAGTAGGCATGTCATTATTTTCTGTGTTATCTAGACCTTTTCCTACCCTGTCAAAGTTGCTTGATTGTTCATTTGTTTAGTAGATAATTTCTTCCCTGCTAGTAGCAGTCCAAATGCTTCCCCCAACGTAGTCCCACTAATTCCTAGATCTCAATATGTTCCTTAAACATAAAAATACAAGTTCTAATTTTATCATTAAGACATCGATCGAGCCGGCTTGGAACATCGACACCATTTGTCTCCTCTGGCTTCATACACAAATCAGAACGCAATTTCCACCAAGTCCAAAGGGCATAAGCAAGTTCAATCCTCGTTCTTATTGGCATTCTACTTCCCCCTTCCTGCGTAAACACTTGTTTGGTTTCTTGTAGATCCCTTGGATATTAACATCAATTTCATCCGGAAGACCTTTGAAAATTTTCCATTGTCCACATTTGTAAAACAAATAATTTTCATCCTCCTTTCTTCATCTACACTGCCGCAGCACATTTAATCCTGTCCTCTTTAACCAATCTGTTGTTGGTTCCATTAGCACCCGCCACAGCAAACAATCCATTCGTCGACTTAATCCTAACTTTACCATCCTAGAGAACCTAAACAGTTCTAGATCATTTCATAATGCCGACCTTCTATGATATTAATTCCTTTTGAACCGAAAGCATACCTCTTTAGCCCCCCCCCCCTCCCACACACACACACAACAAGTCCACCATGTCCCAATCAGCCCGCAACGGCAAGGCTTTTATGGCATCTTGAGCTTTTAGCGCCAATGTATTAAGTCTCTCCGCATTCCATCTTCCATTAAAAGTAACCTGTCACTTACCTTCGAATCATCGATTAATCCAACATCATAAGTCCCATGGGTAAGACACAAAGGTGCCTCATCACCCACTAGTCATACCAAAAGCTAATTTTCTCCCCATCCCTAAAATCTATTAATATTACTACTTTCAAATTCACTGTAAAGTTGTTTCAAGCCTTCTCACTTGCCTGGTTCCTATAGAACTTGAAATTATTTTCTTAATAATATTACTACTTTCGAATGCACCTTAATGTTGTTCCAAGTTTTTTTTCACTTGCCTCACTACGTAGAGAACTTGAAACTATTTTCTTAAACTTTAAAGTTCTAAATCTATTTTCTTAACCATAAAGTTGTTTCGAGCATTTTCGCTTGCCTCGTTCCATAAAGCACATGTAGCTATTTTTTAATTGTAAGCAAATATCTGAAGATTTCAAAGACTTTACACTATTTTTTATTTTACACTTTTTATTAATTATAAAGGCTAAATTCTGAAGGAACTTCAAAAGAATTAAATTTCTAAATCTATTTTCTTAATGTTACTAATTTCAAATGCACAAGAATATTGTTTCAAGGTTTTTTGCTTGTCTCGTTTCTTGAACGATTTGAAGCAATTTTTCTTGAGTTCTAGATTTCTAAATCTATTTATTAATTTCACTATTTTTAATTGCACCGTTATTTCAAGTCTTTTCATTTGCCCGTTCTTTAGAAGGACTTGAATCCATTCTTTAATCTAAATTTTAAATTTCTGAAACATTTCATTAATATTACTACTTTCAAATTCCCGAATACATTTCCATATGCACCTAACATTGATCCATTGTTAATAACTATCTTACACCTAATTCCTTATATAATCTTCCTACGGACTTATTATCTTTTCATAATGTCCAATTTTTGTCTGCAATATTATACACCTACCATTTTCTTTCTTCCTATAACCGTCCTTCTATGGACATTTGTCAATAGGTATTCAAGTTTAAGTTCTCTCAATTATTAGATCGACTTGAATATGCCCCTCCGGGCTCTTTCGATTGTACACATTTTTTATTGTGGCTTTCGTCAAATTTACCTTGCACACATGACCAATCATTCATGATACCATGTTTTTATATATTTTTTTTATCATCATTTACCTTTTTGGATGGAACATCGCATTTCACTTGTCTCTTTCATAAAGAAACTTAAAACCGTCTTAATTTTTAGATTTTTGACTTTGCGATGTTACTAATAATAAATGCAACATAAAGTTATATTCAGAGCTAAAAGAAATCTCCGTAGCATATTTTTGTGATAACCGAAAGGTTTTTCCAAAAAAAATTTAATAGTATGTTGAAATTGTTTTCATATAAAACATACTTTTGACAAAAAGAGCCCATTACAAAGCTATGGAACGTTAATGTATCATAACCAACTTTTAAAGCAAAATTTTCAAGATTTGAACTTACACCATTTTGCATTTCACACATTTAATTTATTAGAAAGGATGTATTTTAAATGAACTTTAATAGTTTTAAATTTTTAACGCTTTTCTTAATATTACTATTTTCAAAGGCTCAATAAATTTTCTATTGTCTCGTTGATTTTAGGATTTGAAGCTATTTTTGACCTATTAGAAAACTAAGAAATATTCATGACTCATCACCAGCTGTTAGAGCAAATTTCTCAAGATTTCAAAAATTTTACACCATTTTGCATTTCGACACTTTTATTTATTAGAAAGGCTATATTTTGAAAGAACTTCAATAGTATTAAGTTTCTAAATTTATTTTCTTAATATTACTCTTTTCAAAGTTGTTTCAAACTTTTTCACTTGTCTACTTCCTTAGTGAATTTGAAGCTAGTTTTCAAAATTTTTAAATTTCTGAATCTTTGTTTTATTAATCTTTATATTTTTAGATGCACCGTAAATCTATTTCAAGCCTTGTCACTTGTCTCCTTGAAAAGGGCTCATATCTATTTTTTGTCTCTAAATTTTAAAGTTCTTAGTCTATTTTTATAATATTACTATTTTCATATTTGTGAATCCATTTCCATATGCACTAATGATTTATTATCTATAACCGACTTAATCTTGATTCCTTAATGATTTAATCTTTTTACGGGCTTAATTACTGACTTTTCATAATGTCCTCTATTTTGTGTCTGCAACAATATGTACCATCATTGATTATCTTCCTTTAATTGTCCTCCTTTGGACATTTGTCAATAGGTATTAAACTTTAAGCCCTCTCTACTATTAGATCGATCGAATATATCAATATATGGCTCTTCCGCTTATACTCATTCGTGACTGTGGCTTTCGTCAAGTTCACTTTGCACACATGTCGAATCATTCATGATACTTTCATTGTTTTTACATATTTGTGCTTGGGTTTGATTTTGTTATAGTTTAACGCTTAGGGGTTGACTTGAATTTCATTTGGGTTCTAGTTTACAGCATAGAAATCGAATTTAGGTTTGAATTAGTTCCAGTTTAGCAACTTAGAGGTTGATTTGATTTGTTTCCAGTTTAACGACATAGATGTTGATTTTGGGAATTTTTGTGAAAGTTCAAGATATTTAGAGAAGTTGAGAAATTAATGCAAAATAAGACTTTGAGAATTTGGAATATATGAAATTAGAGAAATTAGAAATCTTATGGAGTATGAAAATATTTCGGGAATCTAAGAATTCATGGAATTTGTTATATTTATGAAATTCGTAGAATTTATGGAATTTGAGATATTTGAATAATTTACGGATTTTATGGACTTTGGAGATACTTCGGGAGATTGAAAGAATTTGGTGGAATATTTTGAAAATTTAAAGAATTTTGTAGAGTTTATGAGACTTTGGGAAATTTTGTTCCAGTTTAACAACTTAGTTTGATTTGATTTGGTTTGGTTCCACTTTAACAACATATTAGTCGTTTTGATTTGATTCTAGTTTAGCGACGTAGAGTCGATTTTGGATTTGATTTAGATTTTGAATTTTTTTAATGAAAGTTTAGGATACCTTAAAGAATTTATGAAGTTTAGAGATATTTAGGGAATTTATGAATTTTACAGAGTTTGGAGATATTTAAGGAATCTAAGAATTTGTGATATTTGATATATTTGAGTAATTTATAGAATTTGTGGAATTTTTTATATTTGGAAAATATGAGATATTTAGGAAATTAGATTGAATTTGGTGGAACGATTTGAAAATCAAAAGATTTTTGTAGAGCTAAGGAGATTTTGGCTTATTTGATTCTAGTTTAATATCTTAGAGGTTGACTGGAGTTTTATTTGGGTTCAGTTTAACGGCATAGTGATCGAATTTGGAAATTGGGTTTTTTTTGAAAGTTTAGGATATTTTGGAGAATTTGGAAGATTAATGGAATTAAAGACGCTTTGAGAATTTGAAATGTATGAAATTGGAGAATCTAAATTTTCAAGGAGTTTAGATTAATGGAATTTAAGAATTAATGGAATTTGATACATTTGGGCAATTTATAGAATTTGTGGATATGGAGTTTTGAGATATTTACGAAATATAAGAATTTGTGGAATTTGATATATTTGGGCAATCCGTAGAATTTATGGACATGGAGCCTGGAGTTATTTAGGGAATTTGAAAGGATTTAGTGAAATATTTTGCAAATTTGAAGTTTTTTAGTGTTTATGAGATTTTGGTAAATTTGATTCCAGTTTAGCTACCCTGTATTCAATCTGATTTGGTTCATGTTTAACGATGTAGCGGTCAAAATTGAACTTGATTTTGTTTCGAATTTGGGTTTGATTTGGTTCTAGTGTAACAACTTAGAGGTTGACTTGAATTTGATTTGGGTTCCAGTTTAACGGCGTAGAGATCGAAGTTAGGTTCGATTCAATTTGGACTTTGATTTGATTTTGTTCCAGTTTAACGATATGGATGTCGATTTTCAATTTGATTTGGATTTTGGGATTTTTTTTTTGAATGTTTGGGATATTTTGTTGAACTTTGGAAGTTAATGGAATTAAAGACGCTTTGCTAATTTGGAATTTACGGATTCTGAGAATTTCAAAATTTTATAGAGTTTGAAGATATTTAGGAAATCAAAGAAATAAGATTTATGGAATCTACGAATTAGTAGAATTTTATCTACTTGAGCAATTTGTAGAATTTGTGGATGTGGAGATTTGAGATATTTATGAAATCTGAGAATTAATTAGTGGATTTGATATATTTTGGTAATTTTTTGAATTTGTGAATATGGAGCTTAGAGATTTTTAGGGAATTTGAAAGAATTTGGTGGAATATTTTGAAAATTTGAAGAATTTTGTAGAGTTTACGAGACTTTGGGAAATTTGGTTCTAGTTTAACGACGTTGAGTTCGATTTGATTTGGTTCATGTTTAACGATGTAGCGGTCGAACTTGGACTTGATTTGGCTTGTAGTTTAATTTGATTTTGATTTGGGTTCAAGTTTAACTGCTTAAGAGATCGAAATTAGGTTTGATTAGGATCTACTTCAACAACATATTGGTCGTTTTGATTTGGTTATTGTTTAGCAACGTAGATGTCGGTTTTGGATTTGATTTGGATTTTGAAATTTTTTTTAATGAAAGTTTGGGATACCTTAAGAATTTATGAAGTTAATGGAATTAAAGAGGCTTTGAGAATTTGTTCTCGAATCGGAGAATTTATGAGTTTTATAGAGTTCAGAGATATTTAGAGAATTTAAGAATTTGTGACATTTGATATATCTGGGTAATTTGTAGAATTGTGGAATTTTTTATATTTGGAAAATTTGAAAATTTTATGATGATTGGAGATATTTGGAGAGTTAGATTGAATTTGGATGAATATTTGGAAAATTAAAATATTTTTGTAGAGCTAAGGAGATTTTGGATTATTTAGTTCTAGACTAATGTCTTAGAGATCGACTTGAATTTGATTTGCATTCCTGTTTAACGGCATGGTAATCGAAATCGGAAATTGGGAATTTTTTTGAAAGTTTAGGGTATTTTGGAGAATTTTGGAAATTAATGGAATTTAAGACGCTTTGAGAATTTGAAATGTATAAAATTGAAGAATCTAGGTTTTTTATGGAGTTTGGAGATATTTAGGTAATCTATATATTTGGGTAATTTGTAGAATTTGTGGATATGAATCTTTGCGATATTTATGGAATCTAAGAATTTGTGGAATTTGATATATTTGGGCTATTTGTAGAATTTGTGGACATGGAGCTTGGAGTTATTTTGGGAATTGAAAGGATATGGTGGAATATTTTGCAAATTTAAAGTTTTTTTGTAGCGTTTATGAGATTTTGGAAAATTTGGATACTCTCGACAAATATCAAAAGGGCGAAAGGGAGACCGAAGAAACATGGATGGAGGTGATATGAAGGTCTCAATGAAAGTATATTGTTCAATAGGAGTGAGTGGAGGCGGAAGATTCATATGTTGGACCTAGCGTGATTCTCATGTTGGTTCATGTAGCCTACCACATATGCTTGGGTTAAAAGGCTCAGCTGTTTATGAGATTTTAGGAAATTTGATTCCAGTTAACTACTATGTTCGATTTGATTTGGTTTTATTTTACCGTCTTAGAGGTCGACTTGAATATGATTTGGGTTCTGGTTTAACGGCTTAGTGATAGAACCTGGATATTGAATTTTTTTTTTGAAAGTTCAAAATATTTTGTAGAATTTGGAAAATTATTTGAATTAAGGACTCTTTGAGAATTTGGAATTTATAAAATTGGAGAATTTAGGAATTTTATTGAGTTTGGAAATATCTAGAAAATCTAAGAACTAGCAGAATTTGATATACCTATTCACTTTATAGATTGCAGATATAGAGATTTGAGATATTTATGGAATCTAAGAATTAGTGGAATTTGATATATTTGGGTAATTTGTAAAATTTGTGGATATGGAGGTCGGAGATATTCAGGGAATTTGAAAGAATTTGGTGGAATATAGGTTTGATTTGGTTCTAGTTTAATAACGTTATGGTTGAATTTAGGTTTGATTTGATTCTAATTTAACGACTTATAGGTTGACTTGAATTTGATTCTGGTTCCTGTTTGGCGGCATGGAATTTAATTATAAGAATCGTGATGCCTAAAAGTTATTAGCATCATACACTTATTTAACCCAATTTTAATTTATAGAATTTTTTTAAATTTCCAAGTCTTTAATTTTTAATATTACCACTATCAAATGCACCATGAAATTGTGATAAGCATATTTACTTGCCTCGTTTTTTAAAAGACTTGAAACTTTTTTTTAAAAAATTTAAATTTCTATATCTATTTTCTCAATAATAATACTTTCAAATTCACCATCAACTTATTTCAAGGTTTGTAACTGGCCTTGTTACTTAATGGACTTCAAACTATTTTTCAGAAATACCGTGTAGTTGTTTCAACCATTTTCACTTGTCTCGTTCTTTGAAGGTCTTGATACCATTTTTCTTAAATTTTCACTTTCTAAATTTGTATTCTTAGCATTGTTATTTTTAAATCACCATATAATCGTTTCAAGCTTTTTCAATATCCTTGTTCCTTAATGGACTTGGAACTATTTTTTTTCAATTAACAAATCTATTTGCTTTAACATCACTATTTTCAAATGCTCCGTATAGTTGTTTCAAGTTTTTATACTTGCCTCGTTTCTTTATAGGCTTGAATCTATTTTCTTCAATTGCCTCATTCACTAATGGAATTGAAACTATTTTTTAAATTTCAAATTTCTTAATCTACATTCTTAATAGTACTACTTTCAAATGCATGATAAAATTGTTTTATTCTTTTACTTCCCTCATTCCTTAAATGACTTGAAACTTTTTCTTTTTTTCCTTCCAAATTTCGTAATCAACATTCATTAAAGGATTTGAATCTATTTTTTAATCTAAATTTTAAATAGTACTCTTTCAAATGCACAATAAAGTTGTTTCAAGATTCTTCGCTTGTCTCATTCCTTAAAAGTATTTGAAGCAATTTTTCTTAAATTTTAAATTTCTATTTTTATTAATTTCAGTATTTTTAATTGCACTATAAAGTTATTCAAGCTTTTTCACTTGTTCATTCTTTAAAGGACTTGAATCTAAATTTTAAATTTCTGAATCTATTTCATTAATATTACTACTTTCAAATTTCCGAATCCATTTCCATATGCATATTATAACCGTCTAACCCTAATTCCTTATTTATATAATCTTCCTACATGCTTAATTATTGGCTTTTTATAATGTCGCCCAATTTTTGTCCGCAGCATTATGCACCTACCGTTGATTTTCTTCCTATAACCGTCCTCATATGGACATTTGTCAATACATATTCAAATTTAAGTCCTCTCCATTATTAGATTGACCTGAACATGTCAATCCTGGGCTCTTTCGATTGTACACATTTTTTATTTTGGCTTTCGTCAAATTTACTATGCACACACATGACTAATCATTCATGATACCTTGATTTTATTTTTTATCATCATATACCCTTTATAGATACAACATCAACCTCACTGTCTCTTTCATAAAGAAATTTAAAACCGTCTTAATTTTTAGATTTTTGACTTTGCGATGTTACTAATATTAAATGCACCATAATGTTATATTCAGAGCAAAAAAAATTCTCCGTAGCATATTTTTGTGAGAACTGAAAGGTTTAATTTCGAAAGATATTGCAGTAATCTGAAACGACAATTGTGAAATACCTGCCTTTGAACAAGGACCTTTCAGAAAGCTAATAAACATCTTGAAATTTCAAATTGTAGCCTCATAAATAATTCTCTGTCGCTTTTTCTTATACTGAAAGGTTTTATTTCGAAAGATATATTGCAGTAATCTGAAACAACGATTATGAAATACCTGCCTTTGAACAAGGACCTTTCAGAAAGCTAATAAACATCTTGAAATCATAAAAAATTTACTTTGTGCAAATTTATAAAGATTTTAAAGAATTCCATAAAGCATTTCTACATTTTTAGTTATAAAAGTAAGAGGAAAAATCTTTTGAATTGTGCGATTATCAAAGATTTTAAACCCTTCGTGATCATATACAATTTGATGTTGTCAAAATTTTGTTGCTCTGTCATGATATCCTACAATGTGTCCACAACTCTAATTTCCTATGTGAAAAGTTGTTATATGCCATTCATGTCAAGTTCTATCGATAACCAACTATACTGGAACATGCCAACCCTCAGGCTTCTTCTATATGCCTCAATCATGTTTATGCTTTTATCAAATTAACCCTGCATACACAACCTACCGTCCTTGATGCCTTGATTATTTTTATGATCATCCACGATCATGGATTCAACAGCCCATCTCCTTCCTCAAAAGGATTTGAAACTATTTTTCAACCCTCGTGTTTCTATAACTGCTAGCTTCTAATGCGCTATTTTTTAATGCATCATAAAAAAAACTTTTCATAGTGTTTTCTTCTCTTTTTTATTTGAAATGCTTTAGCCTCCTAAATGATTCTCGGTAGTATAAATTATTGAGACCTGAAAGATTTAAATTCATAGAATGCAAAAAAGTTTCCATGAGGAAACTACTAATAAATTTGTAAATCCTAAATTTTTTTATTGACCACATTTTTCAGAAGAATTGAAAGTTTTCGCTCTATAGAGTATTTCTACACTTTTTTTTATGAGAAGATTCAGTATTAAGCTCCCAAAGCTTGAAAATCTCAAAAGAGATTATAAAAGTATTTCTTATAAACCTCCCTTGTTCTGTCATCCAACTGTGACACCTTGGAATCAAAACTAACAATCATTTATACATTTAATGATAGCTTGCTACTAACTTTCTATTTTTGCATAGTAGCTATATCAAGAAAGATTCTGTAATACAGGAAAAAGGGTGAGAAAAAGGAAAAGAAAAACCTGAATGTACTACTGACTTAAGCTTTTGTGATCGATGGTTCATTGTTGAATTAAATTTGCTCGCTTAGAAACGTCGAGAGTTCTGCTTTGTTAATCATGAAATTTATTCCTTTGCTGCAATGCCTTAGTTAATTTATTTAAGATGGCGTAGGAAATGTATATCAATTACAGCTTGGAGGCGAACTGTAACGCTAGTTCATGTTCTTGTTTTCTGTTTGTTTGATCCGGTCATACCATAGTTCTTACTCACTATTGTTCTCTGTTTTTCAAATTGGTACTATATGCAGGAGTTCTAATGTTGCCAGTGGCAATAGGGAAATGAGCTTGTCATGTGGTTAGAGTAAACAGCTCTAATGGCTTGCTGATTTTTCACATTATTTGCTACCCCTTTTTCTTCATGTGTGCACATTTTTTGAAACTGGAGCCAGACAGGTCCATAAATAGACCGGTGAATGTGAATATCAATTATAGGGTATCTAATATTGTTCTCCATTTTCTCCTTGATATACTATGTGAGAGAGTTTTACAGGAACTCTGAAAAAAAGTTCATAGTAACGAGTAAGTTTGGTAAATCTGTTTACAGCAACAGTAGTTACTATAATCTTGATCTTCCAACCAACTCATAGCTATTTATGTCTTTGCTTTAATATGTTTCGCATTACATGCCCCATTTTATGTTTTCGTTTGTATATCTGTTTTATTTCTAGAGCAATATATCTTTTAAAGTTCATTTTGATGCATCCTCTTTCCAAGTTAAAAGATTATTGTGATTGTTTGTTGCATGTAGTTTAGCCTTCTTATTCCTTTGTAAAGTTTTATACTTGTATATTCGAAGGCGGCGGGCATCGCATTGAGTGTGAAATTGTTAGAGTGAATTCCCTAACTTATAAAGATCGGAAGCAAGTATATAAGCTAAAATGCTTGATATTTTACTGGTATATGCGTCATACTTTGGAACTGAAAGCATTCAATAAATGTAATATTGTTATCACTGTAGAATATAATTAAAAGTTGATGTATCCAGATTATTTGTTCTCGTCTTTTGATGATCACTGTCTGAAGATGGCAGACTTGGATGTCCATGAAAATGCTGGCATAAGAACGAAATAATTGTTATAATTAAGACTATCATTGTTATTGCCATAAAGGGCCTTAACCTTACATAGTCGGTAAGAAAAAAAATGCATCCTTTGCTGCATTGGTAGAATCCATGCTGACTAACATTCTTCTCATTAGGGGCTGTTTGGTTGCAGGATTATGAGTTTGGATTTGGATTTTGGATTGTGGAATCCTAGGATTTCATAATTTTGTGTTTGGTTGCAAGATTAGGATTTCTAGGATTCCTTTGTTTTTTATGGAGGGCCCACCACAAAACAAGGATTATGGAATCGTAAAAATTTTCAAGGATTTACAAGAATTTGGCACTATCCATTGTACTTTTAGATGGGGTCCATGCACTTTATTTATTTAACAATCCCCTCTCTCTCTATCTCTCTAAAATCCTCAAATCCAAATCCTACCTTTTTTCACCAACCAAACAAAGATTACAAGGATCTACAAATCCAATACTAGGAATCGAAAACCAACCAAACAACAAATTACCAAATCCAGAAATTTCAACCGTACTATATTGGAATCCAAATTCCATAATCCTACAACCAAACAGCCCCGTAGGTTCTAGAGTGGGATATCGCATCCACTGCCTAGAAAATTGCATCTACTTCACCTTCTATCAAATGAGAGACCTTGCAGCTTTTCCAACGTATCACATGTGTACGTAAAGTGCTACTCAATAAGAAAAGGTACGTTTGAGAAAAGTTTTCTTTTAATGCATTTTACCATCATAACCATGGTTATTTGACTCTTGTTTTATATATTTTTTCCTGTAACACATGTTGGGTACATGAATAATGCTATTTGTTTCTTTAATATGTATTTTATCCCTTAACTCATATAATATATCATTTTGATATTCACCAGTCAATTATATTAGCTATACTCAGTTTTTTTTGGCATTAAATATTATCAAGTTTATAAATCTTAGATTAGGCCTGTGAATGGATTGGGTTTGGGTCTAGGTTGTTTCAAACTCTGACACGGTTATTTAATTTTTTGAGCTCATATCCATGTAATCCATCCATTTATCCAATGGGTCTGTATGGAATGGATCCAAACCCAGACTCATTAATAATTGGATCAGATCTATCTATGTATCTGGATCCATTTATCTACTATTTAATTTTATGAACATAATATAATTTAGTAACTTAGGGGTATATTTCTTTAAAGGATAACACATATTATATAATGAATTACAACCATGGATAACATTATTTCTCAAATTTGGGACTATGATAACTTGAAAAAAAAACTAAAATTCACGTCTAAAATAACTTTAATCTATAATCCAATTCTATTAAAATGACTTGTGAATTTTATTTTTATTTTTTGAAATAATCCCTCATGAGGATCAAACTTGTGACCTCTCACCTTAGAAGAAATTCGAACCAACTGAGCTAAGCCCACTTGATAGAGCTAAGCCCACCTGATAGATGACTCGTGAATTGCTCGGACACATTGCACATTAAAGACAAGGGTTTTTCTTCTACCAGATCCTTAAATCTTAGCTAATTCTAAATACAACACCAGAAAAAAACTTGCTATTTCTAAATACAATCTCTAAACTTCTGTGCTGATGAAAGGGGACTTTCTGCTTTATGCTTGGGTTAAGATTGACCTAGATTAGAATTGAAAAGATATATCCTGATATACCCTTAATTCTTTCTACTAATTTCCAACTCTTAAAAGCATGGAGACTTCTTTTTTCTTTCCTCAAATTCTACTTCACTCTCCTCAAATGGACCCTTTTCTGTCACTGATGCACTCTTGAAACTCTTTCAAACCTATAAGCTAACTTAAGCTGATGTAAATCTCTAGCCCTAACTCTAACTAAAAATTAAAGGTATGATTATTATATAGAATACATTGTCATTTGTGATTATGTGGTTTGTTATTGTGCATTGACTGCATTTAAGTAAATTTAATTTTTGTTTTATTCACTTACAAGTTATGTCTTTGCTTTCTCATTCCCATTCATGCAATCTAATTTTTGATCTTTTCATTTCACTATCTATATATCTTGTCTAGGGCTTTTTTAACAAAAATAATTTACATTGATTGCTCTTAAGTTTATTTTTCATGTTTAATTTTCCTTTCATTCACTAATTACAATTTTAGGTTTATTTTTCTTCATTCAGTACAATATTATTATTTGAAAAGAAGAATATAGTTATCACGGAAAGGTAAATATTTTTGATCTTTTCATTTCACTATCTATATATCTTGTCTAGGGCTTTTTTAACAAAAATAATTTACATTGATTGCTCTTAAGTTTATTTTTCATGTTTAATTTTCCTTTCATTCACTAATTACAATTTTAGGTTTATTTTTCTTCATTCAGTACAATATTATTATTTGAAAAGAAGAATATAGTTATCACGGAAAGGTAAATATGTCATTTTAACCCTTTAATGGCTATGGCTAATGATTTGATGGTATGAGCTTATTTGGTTAAAGTTATAAAGTTTTAGGAGTTTAATTGGAGGAGTTATAGACCTGACCTAGTTATAAAACCTTTGAACGGGATTGGGTCGAGTTGGGTTTGTGTCCAAACAAACCGGACCTATTGATAGGACTAACATAGAACAGTGGAAGTTTAAATTTTACAGAAACGCTCTTAAAACCAAAAGAAATACATAAGATTTAAATGCAAGAAGAGAAGGGGGCATATGAGGATAAAGTTTAGGGAGTGCATGGAAATGCAAAATATTGGAAAACCGAACAAAAATAAAGAAATTTGAGATTTTTAAACAAATCATGATTTCCTTATGTAACAGCATGCATAATATTAGAACAAAACCGAAAAAATTGTTTTTTTTTTATAATTTTGCGATATTTGTATGCTGTATCATCGAAAATATTGAAAAGCCGGAAAATACAAAAGATTTTTTGAAAAAAAAAAATCATGATTTTCTTGTGCACACGGGCAAAATATTGGAAATTCAGAAAAAACGAAATATTTTGCCATTTAAAAATTTTCTCCATAAGTGTGAGTTTTGAGATTTTTTAAAATTTCATCATATTTTTTAAATTTTGATATTTTAATAAAAAAATTAAAATTTTAAAACATTCACGATTTTCCTGTGATAGAATGAAAAATATTGAAAATTTGAAGTAATAGAATTTTTGGAATTTTTGAGTTATCATGATTTTCGTATGTTATATCAAGCAAAATATTGAAAATCTGAAAAGCACGACTTTTTTGGTGTTTTTGTAAATTTCGTGGTTTTTGAGTGTTATAGCTTAGAAATTTTTGAAAATACGAAGCAAACCGAGTATTTAGAAAATTTCATGATTTTCGTGTGTAGCATACGCAATATTAAGGAAAAAAGGAAGAAACCATTGAATTTTAAAAATTTTGCAATTTTTATGTATTCATGGAAAATATTGAAATCCCGAAAAAAACAGAAAATATTTTAATGTCATGATATTCTTGTGATATAGCAAGTAAAGAAGAACTGAATAAAACAGAAATTTTGGGATTTTTTAAAATTTCTGCGTATTTGTGTGCTAGTGTAAAAATATTATAAATATTATGAGATATTTAAAATTTCATCCTGTTTTGTAAAAATTCATGTTTTTCAAAATTCATGCAAAATATTAAAAATTTGAAAGAATTTTTTTTTTTTTGAAGTTATAACGATGTTTGTGTGCTATGGCATATAAAATATTGAAAAACTGAAATGCGTAGATAGTTTTGGGGTTTTTGAAAATTTCGCAATTTTCATGAGCCCTAACTTGCAAAATAATGGAAAATCGAAGAAGATAAAAACTTCTGCATTTTTTAAAAATTTCTTATTTTTCTTATGCTATAGCATATGCCTGATATTTGGAAAAAATTAATAAAACAGAATATTTGGAGGTTTTTGAAATTATTGCGATTTTCGTGTGCTGTATCATGAAAAATATTAAAAAACCGAAAAAATTATATTTTAAAATTTTAGGTTTTCTTATGCTATAAACTAAACAAAATATTGAAAAGCTAAAAAAAACCGAAATTTTAAGATTTTTAAAATTTCTTCCTATTTGTGTGTAATGCATGCAAAATGTTTTGAGATTTTTAAAATTTCATCATATTTTAAAATTTTGAGAATTTCAAAACATTTTTTAAGGTTTTAAAAAATTCACGATTTTTGTGTTATATATAGTATGTCAAATATTGAAAATTTGAAGAAAATAAAAAAAATTTGGTGTTTTTGAAGCTATCGCGATTTTTATGTGTTAAAGAAAGGATTTTTTTTTAAAATGAGACTATTAATAATTTTGGGATTTTTACAAATTTTGCGATTTTCATATGCTATGCTTGCAAAATTTTGAAAAATGAAGAAAATAATTTTTTTTTTTAAAGATATAATGATTTTCTAGTTCTATTGTATGCATAATAGTGGAAAAGTGTAAGAAAACCAGAAATTTTGAGATTTTCAAAAAATTTACAATTTTCATGCTATAAAACGGAGAATATTACAAAGCTGAAGGAAACATAAATTTTAAGATTTTTAAAATTTTACTATATTTGTGTTAGCGTGCAAAATGTTTTGAGAATTTCAGAATTTCGTAATATTTTTATAACTTCAAAATTTTAAAAAAATCTTTGAATCTTAAAAAATTTCACGATTTTCATTTGCCTTGGCACGGAATATATTGAATATTTGAAATAAACAAAAAAATTGGAATTTTTAAAGTTGTCGCGATTTTCGTATATATTTTTTTCAAGAAAAATAATAAAAAATTGTAGAGAATGGATAATTTTTGGATTTTTGAAACTTTCACGATTTTTGTATGTTATGCAACTTGTAATATATTGAAAAATTGAAGAACTCAGAAATTTTTGTGATTTTTGAAAATTCCATAATTTCATTGTTCTATATCATTCATAATAATATGGTGTGTGTGTGTATGTGGGGGGGATAGGGTAGGGGAGGCAAGAAAACAGAAAATTTTGAGATTTTTAATCTTTTTGCGATTTTCATGTGCTATATAAAATGGAAAATATTGAAATTCCGGAAACCAAAATATATTTTATTTTTGAAAATTTCATGATTTTCTTGTCCTACACAAAACAAAATATTGAAAAGCTGAAAAAGCAGAAATTTTCAGATTTATATGATTTTACCATATTTGTGTGCTAGGGTGTGTTTTGAGATTTTTGAAATTTCTCCTCATTTTAAAAATTTTCAGATTTTAATTTTTTAATTATTTGTATGTTTAATAATTTTGTGTGTTGTAGTTGGCAAAACATCGAAAATTTTAAAAAAAAAGGATTTTGAAGTTATCACGATTTTCATTAGCAAAAAAATATTGAAAATTTGAAAAACATAGATAATTTAGGGATTTTCATAAATTTCACGATTTTTGTATATCCTGCAAAATATTAAAAAACCAAAGAAAACAGAAATTTTTGATATTTTTGAAAGTTTTCATTTATTTTTTTATGCTATAACATGGATAATATTGAAAACAATGGAAGGTAATAGAATACTTTGAGATTTTAAATTTTTGTTGTTATCATTTGGTATACCATACCAAAAAAATTGAGGAAACGGATAAATTTAGTTTTGAAATTTTCATTATTTTCTTATGCTACACGAAGGAAAATATTGGAAAGCCGAAAAAACATATAATTTGAGATCTATAATATTCGCTATATTTGTGTGTTATAGCGTGCAAGATGTTTTGAAAATTTTAAAATTTCGAGTTTTTATGAAAATAATTTGAATTTTGAGAAAATTCGCGATTTTCAAAATATTGAAAATTTGAATGAAATAAAAATTTTGGGATTTTTGAACTTATTGCAAATACGTGTTTTATAACAAGCAAAATATTGAGTAACTGAAAAGTATATGGTTTTAGTTTTCGTAAATTTTATGATTTTAGTGTACTATAACATTCATAATATAGGTAAAAATGAAGAAAACAGAAAAAAAAATAGATTTAAAAAAATGTTGCAATTTTCTTGTGATATAACATGGAAAATATTGAAAAACCGAAAAATATAAAAAATATTTGTCTATTTAAAATTTCATAATTTTTTTGTGCTATAGTAATCAAAATATTGGAAAACGAAGAAAAAAGAAATTTTGAGATTTTTACAATTAAGCCATATTCCTGTAAGTGTGTAAAAAATTAGCAATTTTCTTCTATATCATTGCAAAACATTGAAATTTTGAAAAAATATATTGAAAAAATTGGGATTTTTGAAGTCTGTGTTATAACAAGCAAAATATTAAAAAACTGAAAAGCGTAGATTATTTTAGGATTTTTATAAATTTCAGGACTTGCAAAATTATAGAGAAACGGAAATTTTTAAAAACTTTTGAAATTTCAATATTTTTGTATTTTATACCATGCATAATATTTGAAAAATGAAAGAGAACATAGAATTTTGTAGTTTTTTTTTGAAAATTTACGATTTTTTTGTACTATATCATGGAAAATGTAGAAAGAAACTAAATATTTTATTTTTGAAAAGCCGCAAGCGGAATTTTGGAAACCCGCAGAATACAGAAATTTTGAGATTTGTAAAATTCGGCCATTTTTGTGTGCTATAGCGTGGAAATATTTTGAGATTTTTAAATTTCATTCACATTTTTAAAAGTTTGGTATTTTAACGTTTTTTTAAAATTTAAAAAAATCTAGATTTTCTTAGGGAAAATATTTAAAATTTTGGAGGAAATCGAATTTTTGTATTTATGGTGACTTTCAAGGGTTATAACAAGAAAAATATTTTAAAATGGAAGAGCACAGATAATTTTTCGGATTTTTGTAGCTTGCAAAATATTCAAAAACCGAAAAAAGCAAAAAATTTTGACAGTTTGAAAATCCGATGATTTTCTTATGCTATATTGCTGTAGATAAGAGACTTTGATTGAGTCCTGTTAGGCCCCTTTTGAACTCAGATTGACCAGAGTTAGTCAACTTCTCTCTCCTCAAATCTTTGTTGCACTAACTGCGTATCTATAGCGCATTCATGCAAACATCAACAAAGAAGACGCTAGCAGTGTTTACATAAATTTCAACAAGTCAACTATTGAACGTCTGCCTATGTTCTCAAACTATGCAAACAATTAATCTGCCTTTATTTTTCGAAACATATATAAACAGTACAAAGATCACCACCAGCTGTTCTCTTTAAATAGACATGATCATCTAGCAAAACATGGCTTCCAACTTGGAAGGAAAAATATCACATTGAAGCAAAGACAAATAAAGATATCAATACAAAATATTGAAGATATCATCAACTAGTAACTACTACAAAATCATCTGGAAATGTAACAAAAGCATGCAGACTTGAGTATATATTGTGAGCCTTATCCATCTCTCATCTCAACTTCACTTAGTTTAAACCGCAGCCATCCAACATTGAAACAAGTAACCAAACAGAAGTCATATAGCATTATATATATGCTACAACTATAAAAAAAAAAAAAAAACTTGGTTATAATAGAACTCATGGACTCAAAATCACCTGCAACTTACCACCTTGTCTTCCTCAATCCCAGCGATGAAACGCTCAGATAACGCGCAATGCACGGCCCATTGTCATCACTACCTCCAAACCAAGGCGCTGGCATCTTCATGAGGGACTGCGTTGCAACAATATTCCTTTTCAATAACAATGTCAACTTGCTCGGTTATTTTGCTTAATATTAGTTGTAACGACTGCACCATAATTTTACTTCTTTGAATTCTTTTCTTATTTTCCCCGATAATCATGTCTCGACAAAACTGCGAACCATTCATATTCAGTTGATCTTATGTTGTTAATTTTCTTAATTCCTTATTATTTTTTTCATTGAATTTGATCATAGGATTTGAGTGACTTAAATAGAGTTATGTGATTGTAATTATGAACTGCAGTATAGTTACAACACAGTACTCTACTTGAATGGCTTAGAGTTCTGCTTTTGATTCTCTTTTCTTTTGATATAGCTATGTTCTACTGTGGATCTTTATTCTTGATTATCGAATCCTATTTTTTTGTTAACGTATATCCTTCCTTAATTTTTAAATTCGATTTTCATCTTTACCTTTGTACCATTTTTGAATTCAATCCCTAATTACTTTTCTTCTATTCGAGTACTTGCTTGCGGTTTTCTTGTAAACTATTCTTGAATTATCCTAACAGTATTTTCTCGTCTTCTTGATTGTCTTATCGCGATTATTTAGAGTATCGACTGATGGAGAGCAACAACGAAACGTGACTTTTCTAAACATAACTAATTTTTAGAAAATTATATAAAAATCATAAATCCGTATTTTCAATAAAAGTATATTAAGAAACTATATTTTTAAAATGAAAGATTATAATTGTTAATAAAATATCACCAAGTTTCCAAAAATAGTGGTTTTCACAAAAATACCATAAGCTTATAAAAAACTAGGTTTTATCACCAAAACACCACAACAAATAAAATACATGTTCATAAAAAGCCTAAATATTACAAATCACTCTCGAGTATTATTTTTAAACTATATTAAAGTATTTTTCAGAAAACCCCCTCGAGATATGCAAAACAATATTTTAAGGACTCTAGGATTAATATAAGTTTAAGTGGGATCAATTCTCTTAAGTCCCAGGGAGCAGGAGAAATTGAGTGCTTGCCTATTCAGATTAGACAACTTAACGGAGTTATCAAATGGCAATTGTCTTGGAAAAAACCACAAATCCTGTCGTTCATGTGCAACAGTTGTCAATATCTTCCGAACATAAGACTTTTAACAATTTATATGAAAAGACATGAACTCGAATCTAAATTTGAATCTATACTCGAACACAAATTCGAACTCTAACCAAACTCAAATCTAAACTCGAACATGAATTCAAACCCAATCTACTCGAACAAACTTCACTTGAAAAAAAATTGCAATTGATATGACTCGCATATTACTCGACGCACTCGAATACATTCTATATTTTTTGCAATCTATGGTTTCGATCAATACGTGCTAATCAATCAATCAAATCAAATAAGTATATTAACCAGTTATAATATATTATACGTACTCGGGATGCTTGGGATAGTTTCTTATGTGAATCCAATGGAGTTTTAGGAGTCCCGTATTAACCTTTTTTTTAATATTTTACTCGACTATCAATCGGATCGACTCATCCACAGTCTAGAGTCCCGATGCTAACACATGAAACGAGCCCGTGTTTTCTTGCTCTTGGGGCCCAACTCTTAAAGCTTGTGAATACATCTACGGCTGAGTTGTGATTCACACTTGGAAATTAACGTTAACATAGTGATCATATAGAGAACTATAAAATATATTTACCCATGATCAAATACTCTTACTCGTCATATATATTCTACACTTGCTATTTTCTTTACTCTTACTTGTCTTTGGAACTTACCGAGCGCTAGTGCGCTGATGGATATTCCATCGACTTTTCTTTTCTTGGAATGTTCGTCTGATATGGTCGAGACAGAGGAGATTGAAGTCACAAAGGAGGACTACAACGAGGTTGCTACTTAGGACTAACTCAACTTCATTTTTCTTCGGTTTATGTATGCCACTTGTTTAGGCATTTTTCTTATTGTAGTTACTTTCTAGAACAAACCCTTATATTTGTAAATATTGGAAGTTGAATGTAAATAAAACTATTTGTTTGAAAAATTTTACAGTCTCAATTTATTCTTGTATCGTGTATTATTATTTTCAATACGCTTAGTATATTTATTTAGGTAATGACCTTCTCTGGATAAATATGATGCGGGCTTATCACGCCATCGTTTCCGTCTATTGGGAAGCGGGGCGTGACATTAGTGATCATGGATCTATATCTGCTCAACATGGAGATACTGAAGCCACTTTTAAAAAGATGAGATCATTTGAATTTATTTTTATCCTACTTCTTATGAAACAAGCCTCGGGAATTACCGATGTTCTTTGTCAATGCTTGCAAAATCAATAGCAAGATATATTGAATGCTATGAATCTCGTGTCCTCTTTGAAGGCTCTCATTCAAAAGTTAAGAGAAATGGGTTGGGATGGCTTCTTTCATTGGGTCATATCATTTTATGAGAAGAATGAAGTTAAAGTTCCTGGTATGAGTGCGTGATATAACGCTCGACGTTCGCGGGCTCCATGAGATGTTGTTACCATAGAGCATATTGTTACCGAGTTGACATTTTTAATGTCACCCTAGACTCCGAGTTATAAGAATTAAATAGTCGATTTAACGAGGAGTTTATAGAACTTTTTTTTGTCTTAGCATGGCTTTGGATCCAAAAGATAATTATAGTTCATTCAATATTGATGATATATGTTCTGTTGCCGAAAAATTCTACCCTTAAGATTTCACCTAGCATGAGTATTTATTGAGAACTCAATTACCTCATTATAATCTCGATGCATGCACTCATAAAGATCTAAAAAAATTGGTTAGAATTTCTGAGTTATGTGGAGGATTGGCGGGAAGCAAAAAGTCAATACTTTTTTTTTTATCTTATTGATAGACTAATTCGTTTTTGAATCTTCCATTTTCAACGGAAACTACTGAAAGATTATTTTCCGCTATGAAATTTGTCAAAACAAGACTTCGAATGGAGGATGATTTTCTTGCAAACTGTTTGATTTAATTTGTACATTGAGAGAGAAATGGCCGAAAAGTTTAACAACGATATGATTATAGACAAGTTCTATGTAGCAAAAAATCATCGCGCATAGTCTAAATAGCGAACTATATATTTTTTTTCCTCTTATGGATAGCGCTATAAACATAAACTAAATTTATGTATGTGAATCGATCAAGTAATGGAGACTCAATTTATGGCTAATTTTGTCTTAAATTTTTCTTTTGAGTTATATATTATCGAAGTTTTTTGCCTCTTAACATATGAGTATATTGTCGGCCCTGTCCCCCGGCCAAGAAAAACACATCCTTAAACAATAGAGCCCATAAACTAAATAACCGACAAGCAATTTGTCTTCATCGATCCTGTCCATGAAGCGCTTAGATGATGGCCCAGGAAGCTCATTTCCAACAAGATCGTAACGCACAATATATTCGTCATCACCATCACCTCAAACAAAGAAATTTTCATCCTCATGAAGAATATGGCATTGCAACGATAACTATCTTCTATAACAATGTCAAGATTGTGGAAATCCATCATAGATGTGTCACTGCATCGCGATGGTGGGTCTCGACTTGAAACTTGTAGTTTCATTCCAGCTCTTCTATCAATTTTGTTGCAACAACAATCGACTGCAGTTGTGAATTTAAAAGGTTTATGATCTTCTTTCCACCATATATTACTCCAATGAGGTCTCCAAATGAATTGCAAGCAACTGCAGAGAATTTGCCCATTATGGAGCCCATTTGTCTATGCGTGGTTTTAGAACCTAAGGTTTTTTTTGTTACTCGTAGATGCCATTGTGTTTGAAGAAGAGCCCCCTGAACCATCTCTCATCTCAACTACACTTCTTATAAAATTTGAGGGCTCTTTTTGCAATTATGTGGAATTTTAGAGACTTTTTTGAAATTTTGTGCAAAACACCAAAAATTCCTTCCTCAAGATTTCACTGAGCATGAGTTTTCATACATATACATTTGAGGGTAGAGATTCAACTTGAATGGCTTAAATCGTTAAAAAATGCCAAAATGCGAGAGTTCCCGTTTTTAAAAAAATGTGGACTAGTTTGCAATGGATCACGGATCACCCCCATATATATATATATATATATATAGAGAGAGAGAGAGAGAGAGAGAGAGGCCCTAATAGGCATTTTCATTAGGTGGCGTCGAAAATCTACATCTTCGACGATTTTTTCGGCGATCGGCACCGATCATCATTATCTTTATCATGTAAGATGTGGATACACCAAATTTCCTGCAATTCCACCACTTTCTCATCATTGAATTAGCAATGTAAAAAATTCTATTGTCGGTAAGCCGTTAATTTTGCATCCATAAATCAACGGTGAAAAAAATGATGGAATCACATGAAATGTGGTGTACCCATATCTTAGATAATGAAGATGATGATGATCGGTGCCGTTCATCGAAAAAATAATTCTTGGAAAGCATATTTTTTCGATGACATAAGAGGAAATTCGCTCTTATAACACATTTCCTCCATTATATATATATATATATATATATAGAGAGAGAGAGAGATAGAGAGAGAGAGAGAGAGAGAGAGTGTGTGTGTGTGTAAATCCCCAGTTCCGTAAATGTGTTTTTCGTATTTTTCTAGATTTTTATTCCCTTTTTACATTTTTATATATTTTATATTATATTTTCAATTAATTACCTAAACCTAAACTATATAAAACCTAAGCCTACCCGTACCCGACCTGACCCACGCCCTACCCGACCCGACTCACCTCTTCTTCTTCTCCCTCGCTCACTCTCTTTTCCCGCTCGTTTCTTTTCCAACGTCTCCTCGCTCCTCGTGCCCATGCCCACGAGACCCGCACCCACGCCGCGACAACCGCGGCCCCCATGCCAACAAACTGCCGCGATACCCTCCACTAAATCCCTTCGACTCCAATGGCTCCCCCCTCTCGTCGTCACCGCGAAACTCGCTCCCCCACGTCCTCGCCTCACCCACGACTCGACCGAGTCCTCCCCCTTCTTTTTCCATCTCTCTCTCTCTCTTTACCACTCTTTCTTGTTCTCCCTTTCTCAATCATCCTCATCGACAACCCACCGAACTCCTCGAGCTCACCACTATCGCGAGCACCGATCACCACCATTGTCGCCGTCTCCATCGACCTACCGAGCTCTCCCCTCACTCCTTACACCGCCGCCCACTGCACCTTCGCCGATGACCCACCTCAAGAAACCACCAACACTCTCGAGCTCGCTGCCTCCATAAATTGCGATGATTCCAGCGACCCACTGCACCCAAGCCGGAGCTCCGCTGCACCTCGCCGCCGTGCCACAGCGTCCGAGCTTTCCTCTGCATCGTGCTGAGCCCCGAATTCCTCACCCGTGCCATTGCAAGTTGCCTGCAAACCCACTGCCCCATTGTCGTCGCCACGCCATCGCAGCAAGCCACCGTCGGCGGACCTCTAGGCTACCATCCCCAGCACCTCACACTCACGGGTCCCTCGCCGCGCCACATCGGAGCTGCTCAAGTCCTCACCAGAGCCGTGCTAGTCGCTCGTGTATCGTGCCATGACGTCTCTGTGCCGTGGTTATAGCCTGTGTTGTGCCGCCGTCTCGGTCGTGCCACTTTCGCCAAAGGCAAGAGAAAACCCATCTCTTGTTATTCATGCAATTTTAATATCTAGGCTAGATAATAATGTTAGATTATTTTGTTATATAGTAGTGTAAATATGTGTTTTCGACCGATTACCAAACACTGGCCTGGTGTTCGATGCGAACTATAAACCAAAATATATCTTGTTATGGCGGAACTTGCGACAGTTTGACTCCTTTATTCTTTGCGAATATCGTGTAGTAATTTGGATGCAAATATCATGTTCATAACCATGTAAAGTCATCCCTAAAGGCGACACAAAATCTGAACTTTGCCGTGCATGCGACCTTGTTAAAATCATTGTAAATTAAATGTAACAACCCTAAATTTCTTATACAATTTTTTTTTCAAATAATTTTTTTTTCAAAATCCATAAAGGGGTATTTTAGCCTGAGCACAAGATATAAGTAATTATTTTGCTTTTTAATTACAAGTTAAAAGAATGTAATAACTCCATTTTTAGTGTACAAAAATTTACTTTAAAAATTAATGTATACTTAGAGTATTTACTTTTGCTGCTATCACTTTAAGTAATTAAATAGCTCCATAATTACAAGAAGGACCTTATGGCTCATTGGTAATACCTTGTACTGCTGAACCAAGCCACCAGAGTTCAAATTTCATACCCCACATTATTTTTAATATTATTTTGTTTTAAATTTTATAGAAGCCCAACAGTCAATACGTGATAACTCCAGAATTTCCCACTACACCTCAAAATGTAAATGCACCAGAGCCTACATCCTGATACCTGATTTAGTCCAAAGATTTAAGTTTACCGTAATCAGAAACGGCGTCGCTTTGTAGTCAGCCTGTGAGTACGGGTCGATCCACAGAGATGAGTAATTTTCTTTAATGTGTTTTAACGAGTTGATTCAAGTTGTTGTTTTGATTGATTTATGAAATCTAAAACTTAGATCTATCAATAACTTAATTTAATCTAATTTAAAGCCTTGCTAGGGTTAGGATTAGGGGAAGTTTGGAGATTATAGGTTTCCTCACCGCTTTCATTGTCCTATTTTAGATCTATTAGATGTTGCGGTAATTATCAATAAAGTGGATCCGAATTTTTTGGGAAGATGTTTCTTCCTCTAGATTCGTATCCTTCCTTTGTTGATAATTACCCTAACCCCCATGGAAAACACGCGCAACCGGCCTTTTATACTACGGTTCATCGTTACCTCGAGGGGTAGAATGCCGTAGGGAGCGGTTGTGCGTGCATGCATGGAGTTCTAACTCTTAGGTGTGGATGGCATGAAAGGGGTGAGAGATCTCATCTCTCAAACCTTTCCCTAAGGCTAACCCTAACAAGCGAGGAGACTACTCGCTCATTAGGGGATGATAAGACATACTAATTAAAAGAATTAAAACAAAGACATAAAATAACTTACTAGGTTGACGGCTCCCTCCAAGCAATATAGAACAGATCTGAATAATACTCCCAGCAAGTCTGAATTTTATTGATTGAAAAGAGGCATAGGGTTTTACAATTTTCGATTACAATTTATAAGTAAACAGGAAAATTTAGGGTTACAGACTCTCGCAGATGTGCAATTACGGATTTGCCCTCGAAAAATCCCAACACCCGCGCCGACGCACCGACAGAAGAAATCTGCGCCGACACGGGCATTAGACGGTCGCGGAACCGCGGCAAAAGGGCGCTTGGACCGCGGTTCCGCGGCCCTTTGGTGAGCTTAGCTCACCCAACTTCTGGGCTTGGTTCAGGACTTCTTGGGATTCCTATTTTTATACTTCTTTTCTCTGTTGGGCTTCTTAGTCTTCTCCAGATCTTCAGTGAAAACTTGTAAGGATCTTTTGACCGTTTCACTTTCGTCTTTTTAGACCTTGCACTGTTCTTCGTCTCGGCTTGAGTAAGATCCGTCTGCTTGTTGGTCAAAAGTCCCTTTTCTGTATCAACTTTCGTCTTTTTCACTGTATTTGCTCCAAGAGCCTGTATCCTGTAATATGCAACAAACGTGCGTCAAGAGTACCTGTTTATTTATAAAAAGGATAAGAATAGGGGAATGAAAAATGCAATATTATGGTTTGAACAAATACCCCCAAACTTACCTTTTTGCTCGTCCTCGAGCAAACTTATTATTTTATTTTCTAAAATCCTAACCGCACTTTCGCAGGGAAACGCGATTGCACTGAGCACGTGCAACAAGCCGTTAAACCTCTAGGTGTCCCTAGTAGGAGGAGTGTTGTCTCCTGAGGGTTTTCAGCGGATACTACCCACAAAATCCTATCAATTCAGCCCATTAACTTTTGTTCTCCAATTAGGTTTTCTAACTAAGAATTCTATTATTTTTTCCTTGTAAATTATCCACCCATATTCTTCACACTTCCTCATTATTTAACTTAAGATTATATATGTTCTATAGATTTACTTAGTTTTAGGCATCTCTTATGTTTTCCTTTTAGGGTTCCATCTCCACTTAGGAATTTCTATCAACTCTACTAAAGATACAAGTTCTATCTTTCATTCCTCTCTCTTATCTAAATTCCAATCATATATCCCTACGTGTGTGTATGGATCGCCCCTACATTTGGAAATTCAAATCAAGCAATCGTACTTTCGTCCATTGTCCAAAGTACTAATTAGTTGGTGAATTTTTAATTGAATTTTGCTTACACATCCTTCATGCGGCCGTTAATACTTCTTGAGGTACCAACAACCGATTACAAGATATTTTTGCACTTTAAAACGTAATTCCTAGTCTTGCAACACCCAAGGCTTTAGCAGTGACTCCCAAACCAGTTGGTCTAAGGCACTAGGTGATGAAGCACCCTCGCTAAATATTTTTCTATTTTTGCAGCCTTAAGTAATCACAAAAACCAGTGTCCATTTTTTTTATTCTTCAATCACATTTTTTTTTTATTTTCATCGTACTAAGGACTTTAGACAAGAGCACTTCAAGGTCTCTTCCACTATTCCAAGTTTCAAGGTGCGTGATTGTGCGAATTGTAGGGTATATATTTTCAGAATCTAGACTTAAGCTAGGAACTATTTTTCAAACTTATACTCTAATAAGAATATCAATACTCTTCCCTTGTTTTGACTTAACCCAAGAAGTGAACCCAAAATTTGCCTATTTCTAAATAAACTGCAAGGCATATATTTTCTACCGTTAAACTTTAAAGAAGGTTATCTTTAGGGTTTTTAATTCACTAAGTCTAAGATCTAGTTGCTCCTAGCTAGTTAACCTATATGTCAAACTCTAGTCAAATAAGACCAAAATTGAATACAATTATTTTTATAATTTTTAAAAAAATTTCAATTTTTATGGGTTTTCAAATAAGTATGCAAATGCAAAAATATGTACAAATGAATGCAAAGGAAGAAGACGTACCGAGCATACCCCCAAACTTGAACTTGACAGTGTCCTCACTGTCATGCTAAACCAAGAGGGTCAAAATACCGGCACTTCCCTGTTTATTTAATTTTTTTTTATTTTTAAGAAAAATATATACAGAAAGACCCTCCCCCAAACTTCATTTAAACTATGTCAGACCTTACTGCCAAACCTTGCATAGACCAAACGTTAACACCAACCAGTTGAAAAATTTATCAGTAAATAGTATCAGTTGGTAGAAGAATAAGTCGTAGCGATCCATAAAGAATTGGGGAAGATAGAAGTGGTGGTATGGAAGGTATGGAGGTGAATAGACAGGAGGGGGTGATGAATCAAAACGAGAATGCGAATGATCAGCAATCAGTGGAATGTTGGCATTCTCGTAGCTCCTCAAAAGAAATGGGGTTGGTTCAACTTCTAAAGGAGGAGGTTGATTAACCACAATATCCCCAAGATGTTTCTGTGGGTCCTCTATTGACTTGGCACCATCCATCAATTGCATATGATATTCAATTATAAGGGAACTGATCTCTTCGATGTCCGCCATAGTCCAACCGAAAACTTGCCGCATATCTTGCAAGACTTTTAAAATAGCGTTCTCTTGCTCGAAGGCTAGAGAGGCTGATATTATAATGGGAAAAGTCTCATTCTCACCTATGTAAGCATATTTAAGGTGAGGCGGTAAGGACATGAGTTCGAGTTTTGGAGGCGAAAGAATCATTGCGGAATCTACCTCGAACTCAAAGGACTCCAACACAGGTTCGAAATCACTACAAACAACCGATTCGGATGGTTCAACTAACTCATCCAAAAATTCAAAAGACTCATATTCAGGCTGTGAGTCGTCATCATCCGAAAAAGTAAAACATTCATAATCAATATCGGTTGTGTCAACGGTGGTAGGCTCAAGGAGGGACGCACTAGTGGCGTCAAAACTATTTTCATCAAATAGAAATCTTTCAAGCTCGCAGTCCTCCTACGTGATTTCGTGAATAGAGCAAACTTCTCGTGTACTAGTTTTAGGTACAGGGGGCAGACTTCCCATCTTATAAATATTGAATTCACTAGACATCTTCCCAAAAGATAGAGTCATGGAGCCATTGCGACAGTTTATTACAGCATTGGAAGTGGCCAAAAATGGTCGACCGAGGATCATCGGAATTTGGTCTCTTGGGTTAGCAACATGTTGTGTATCCATAACAATAAAATCAACGGGGAATATGAACTCCCCAACTTTGATCAACACATCCTCTAGCTGACCCCTTGGATGGGTGATTGATCGATCAGCCATTTGGAGAGTACAACGAGTGTGTTTCAACTCTCCAACCCCTAATTGTTCATACATGGAGTAGAGAATCAGGTTAACACTAGACCCAAGATCTAAAAGTGCTCGATTAATTTTCTTATCCCCAATTGTGATTGAAATCGTAGGACAGCCGGGGTCCTTTCATTTTTGGGGTAAGGTTTGATGGTGGTTAATAGCATTGCTCACCGCACTAGCCACTAGCACTTTCTTGGGTACTTGAGATGCCTTTCTCTTCGAGGTACATAAGCCCTTTAAGATTTTCGCGTATGAAGGGACTTGTTGGATTGCATCCAAGAGAGGTATATTTATGCTAACCTGCTTAAATATCTCCACAATCTTCTCCACTTGTGCATTTGGTTTATTAGGACTCAACCTGTTTGGGAATGGTGCATTTTGAAAATTCGTTGAGTCAAATGTCTGTGGAGTAGAATGTGGAGTAGGAACGGATCCCGGTGTAGATGTGTTCATGTTGTGAGAAATGGGTCCGTTCGAGCTAGAAGAAGTAGAGCCGTGTGAAGGGTGGAGAATAGGCTCTAAAGAAAAAGGTGAAGAAGAAAGTGAAGAAAATGAAGAAGGGGAAGGTGACGATGGAGAAGGAGAAGAAGAAGAAGAAGAAGAACCACCGGCGGGGATGTCATCGCTAGTTCCCACATTATTTTGCAACATTCTTCCGGATCTCAATGTGGTCACTGCATTTACATTGTGATTGGGATATGCGTTTTGTGTGTGACCGGGATTTGACAATGGTTGAGATGGAAGCTTTCCCTTTTCTCTCTCGCTCAACGCAGCAGTTAATTGTGTAATTTGTGCCTCAATAGATTTGATACTTTGATCGTGTGAGGCATTGTTATGCATCAAAGATTGAACATAATTTTCAAATCTTGCTGCGGATTCTGTAGATTGCTTGAGAAATGCATCTAGACTTTTTTCGAGCGAGATAACCTTATCATCATTTGGTTGAACCAAATTGTTTGTTTGATTTGTATAAGGTTGTTGTTGGAAAGGTTGCTGGTTTTGAGTTTGTGAAGGTGCTTGTTGTTGTTGTGGAGGAGGTCTTTGAAAATTGTTATTCCTTTGGAACTGTTGATTTGGGTGACTCCTCCACCCCGGATTGTATGTCGAAGAGTATGAATCGTTTCTTTGTCGTTGCTGAAATGCAGCATTGACTTGATCTTGTCCTTGAATAGGTGCATTATAAGGACACTCTTCGGTTAGATGCGATGGATTCGAACAACAAGCACAAACAGTTCGTGTGGGTAAAGTAGGGGCAGGAGAAGATGATGAGATTTTGGTCTCAATGGCTTCTAGCTTTTTCATAAGTGCGGCCATCTCGGCCTTCATAGCAATCGACATATCTATTTGATGTATGCCTGCCCTAGATTGACCACTAGAAGAAGATGATGTGGTCTTGGTACTCTCCCACTGAATTGTTTGCTCACTTAGATCCTCAAGAAACTGCCACGCTTCGTCGCTAGATTTGGAGAGAAAATGACCTTGACATATGGTTTCTAGCAACTGCTTCGTTGCCGAGTTCAATCCCTCGTATAATGTTTGGCAAAGTTGCCAACTTTCGATCCCATGATGAGGGCATTGAATGAGTAGGTCTTTAAATCTTTCGAAGCACTTCCAAAATGGTTCGGAAGGAAGCTGTGAAAATTGTATAATCTCGTTACGGATTCTAGCAGTTTTGTGGTGAGGATAGAACTTTTTCAGAAAAGCTCTCACAAACTCGTCCCAATTTCTAATGGAATGTGATGCGGTGTTGTATAGCCACTTCTCGGCTAGGTCACATAAGGTAAAAGGAATGACCCTTAGCCTTATAGCGTCATCACTTAATTGGATCGTCTTCATCATAGCGCACACGTTTTGGAATTTATTGATAAAGATATATGCATCTTCGGATTCCAAACCATGAAATTTTGGCAGCATATTAATGAAATGTGGTTTTATTTCAAAGTTGTCCCCATTTGCCGGTGGGGGTGAAAGACATGTAGGTAAAGAAGTGCGGACGGGGTAGAAGAGATCCTGGAGCGCAACTCGTGCGGGCGCTACAACAGGCGGAAGATTTGGGTTATTCGCACCTAACGGAGGTGGAATCATTCCCGTCGGTAAGGTATCGTTGGGGTTGAATCCCGACATACCTACGAAAGAAGAATTTGAAGGTGGAGGTAAGGAAATGGAGGGAATTTCGACTTCGGTGTCGAAGGGTTCGTCGGTCGGTACCAACGAAACACAGACTAATCGGGCGTTAGTATCCCTAGTCCAAAGTGACATACACTAAGGGAGTAGTGTAGTCAGAAAAATAGAAAAAACAGAATGTGGGGGTAAGATAACGTCAATGGAGGGAAGTGGTGGAAGTGAGTTGCAAGTTTTCTTAGCGACAAGTTGCAAGTTTTGAAAAGATTTTTTTTTCTTATGTAAGAGTTTTGCAAAGAGGTTTTGAAAAGCGACTCGTGACACAATTACTATCAACCACACATGCACAATCAGGCCTAGATCTAGGGTCGCTTAGGTCTGCTAGACAGCTCCTAACTAGGGCTAGAAATAGGACCTCAAACCGCCTCTTCACCGACAAGTACGGCCAGGTAAGTGGGAAGGAACCACAATAGTGGGCCTAATTAATAACCACTAGCCTAGACACCGCAAAGTCAGTTAGGATAAACGGTCGATGCCTATACTAGTCCTTTTCCTATTGAGCTCGATGTCCTTAGGTCTGAGTCTAGTATTTTTTAATTAATTGTGCTCGATGCACATGCTTTAGGTGTTTTCTGGGGTCCTGGGAAGGGTGATGAAATCCCCACCCAATCTTAGTTTGGTCAATTAGCCCCTTAAAATCCGATTAAATTATGCAAAACAATAAAATTCACTTGCAATCAATTTTTTAGCGCGGCGCAAAGAAACCTGCAGAAAATCTGTTATTTAGAAGGGGGAGAAAGAATTTTTAGCGCAAAGAATCCCTGCAAAGAATTTTTACAGAAAGATATATGGAGGTTACAGAGGGAGGGACTAGAAAACAAACAGAGCAAATTTTGCGCAACAAGGCCACGTGGCCGCCGCGGAACCGCGGTCTGGGGGGCGCTTCTGCTGCGGAAACGCGGTCGTCTAGAGGGATCGCTCTCTGGAAAATTTTGTACTGCTCCTCTGTACCACTCCTCCTCTGTTGTGACGTTCACTTTTCTGATTTGACCTCTGTAAAATTCCAGATCTGAGAGTTTTCGCTGTTCCTGCAAGATTCAAACAATAAACCCTTCAAACAGATCAAAATTGATAATTTTTTTTATATTTTTTTAATATTTTCAGATTTTTATAATTTTTACAATTTATATCAACTCGAAAATACACAAAAAGAAATATTACGCCATCCCCGGCAACGGCGCCATTTGATTTAGTCCAAAGATTTAAGTTTACCGTAATCAGAAACGGCGTCGCTTTGTAGTCAGCCTGTGAGTACGGGTCGATCCACAGAGATGGGTAATTTTCTTTAATGTGTTTTAACGAGTTGATTCAAGTTGTTGTTTTGATTGATTTATGAAATCTAAAACTTAGATCTATCAATAACTTAATTTAATCTAATTTAAAGCCTTGCTAGGGTTAGGATTAGGGGAAGTTTGGAGTTTATAGGTTTCCTCACCGCTTTCATTGTCCTATTTTAGATCTATTAGATGTTGCGGTAATTATCAATAAAGTGGATCCGAATCTTTTGGGAAGATGTTTCTTCCTCTAGATTCGTATCCTTCCTTTGTTGATAATTACCCTAACCCCCATGGAAAACACGCGCAACCGGCCTTTTATACTACGGTTCATCGTTACCTCGAGGGGTAGAATGCCGTAGGGAGCGGTTGTGCGTGCATGCATGGAGTTCTAACTCTTAGGTGTGGATGGCATGAAAGGGGTGAGAGATCTCATCTCTCAAACCTTTCCCTAAGGCTAACCCTAACAAGCGAGGAGACTACTCGCTCATTAGGGGATGATAAGACATACTAATTAAAAGAATTAAAACAAAGACATAAAATAACTTACTAGGTTGACGGCTCCCTCCAAGCAATATAGAATAGATCTGAATAATACTCCCAGCAAGTCTGAATTTTATTGATTGAAAAGAGGCATAGGGTTTTACAATTTTCGATTACAATTTATAAGTAAACAGGAAAATTTAGGGTTACAGGCTATCGCAGATGTGCAATTACGGATTTGCCCTCGAAAAATCCCAACACCCGCGCCGACGCACCGACAGAAGAAATCTGCGCTGACACGGGCATTAGACGGCCGCAGAACCGCGGCAAAAGGGCGCTTGGGCCGCGGTTCCGCGGCCCTTTGGTGAGCTTAGGTCACCCAACTTTTGGGCTTGGTTCAGGACTTCTTGGGATTCCTATTTTTATACTTCTTTTCTCTGTTGGGCTTCTTAGTCTTCTCCAGATCTTCAGTGAAAACTTGTAAGGATCTTTTGACCGTTTCACTTTCGTCTTTTTAGACCTTGCACTGTTCTTCGTCTCGGCTTGAGTAAGATCCGTCTACTTGTTGGTCTAAAGTCCCTTTTCTGTATCAACTTTCGTCTTTTTCACTGTATTTGCTCCAAGAGCCTGTATCCTGTAATATGCAACAAACGTGCGTCAAGAGTACCTGTTTATTTATAAAAAGGATAAGAATAGGGGAATGAAAAATGCAATATTATGGTCTGAACAATACCCCCAGCTCCCGACTCGGCCGGACTCGGCCGGTCGGCCGGACTTGGCCGGTCTGCCGACTCGTCAACAGAGAAAATGTGACTCTTGGCCTTCTCAATATCCCTGCTCACTCCATTTATTTGGATCGTTTACAGAGAGCCCATTAACCACTATTTACTCCATTTTTTATAATGATTTTCAATATATTTTTACATTTTTTTAAAATCAAAACCCTTCATCTACCCTAATCCTAGCCTAACCATATAAATACCACCCCTACTCTCTACCATCTCAACCCAAACTCTGAGCCAACTCTCAAAAAATTTTCAACAAAGCTTGTGTACTTTGAAATCGAGCAAGACGCGAAGTCCCGGCGAATTTCCGGTCATCTTCCGAAGACGATTCTAGGAACTCGCGGCAACGAAGTGACGCACCGGCGATTCTTCTCCTTCCATCTCACTCTTGTTATTGTCCAAAACCCATAAGTCCCATTTCTATCTTCCTTTTCTATTCAAAACAATACATATTTACAAAATCCGACGGAATCGGAACAAATCCGATTTCCGATTCGGTTTTCTTATAAAACTTCACTTCTCGTTAATACAATTATGCTTAAACTCTCTCATGTTGACTATTAAATACTAATCAACCAAATTGATCAAGTTTCATTTCATAAAATGATGGTTATTTCAATTTATCGTATTTTTCACTTAAATACCACATTGTTTCAATTCTACATTTAACTCTATTAAACTTGTTATACCTTTAAGTAGATCACGAGGTAACGACCTACTTCCTCACACACTTATATGCAACATAACACAATACCCTCGAGAACTTAGAATACGGGAAAACAAACATTTTCATTTAAACACCCTTTACTTAATAAACCATTTCTAAAAGATTTAGTATTGATACATCTTTACAAATAAATAATCTTTGAGATAATAATAATAAAAATATCTAGACTCGGCCAATTAAGGACTGTCGCGCTCATTAGGACAGAGGAAGGTTGTGGGCATTCAGTCGTTTATCTAAACCTGATTTTGTGGTGCCTAGACTAGACAAGTGAGAAATGTAACTTTAAAAATTCCGTCTCACGGTGATTCATGAGCGGATCCATCCTTTCTTCACTTGTACTTACCTGGCCACAATTGGCGGTGAAGAGGCGATTTGAGAGATATCTCACAACTTGTCGTTTTGGACCAGTTAGGAGCAGTCTAGTTGACTTAGGAGATCCTAGAACATAGAATACGGAAAATCAACATCTTTGCAAATAAATACCATAATTAATAAAACCATTTTTCTTAATGATTAGTATTTATACAAATCTTTGTAAAGTGCTGCTACAACCCATTTGGGGAACCCTTTCGGGATGGTGCGGATTATCGCACATCCTCAGACTTAGTAGTGCGAGGTGCAGACCTCCGCAAGGAGCATTCGGTCTCGAAAGATTTGAAATACGACATCTTAAGAAAAGCGAGATTTCTAGAATATAATATATATTAAATTTATTTTCATATATATATATATAACATTAACATATCTATTTTGTAATAATATAAATATTCCAACTCTTTTCAAAAATCACAAGAATCATTTACACTAAAATACCATGAATTCCAAACAAATCAATATTACAAATAAATACCCTTTATTATGAAAATAGGATATTTTTAATAGAAATATCATAATATAAAATCTACATTCATTACAACTCTAAAGACAATTAATAAATACTTGGGGTGTACTTTGAAAAGTATATAAAAGTATTTTTACATAAAACCCTCTCAAGTTCTATAATTTACCATAAGGACCTTGTTCCTCTCCGAATCACGGAGACGCGACCGCGCAGGTCCGTCTTGCCTGAAATTCAGGGCAGATGCTAATTGGTGCTATCCGTCCACCTCTCCAAAGATGCCAAGTTGATTTATGGCACCATGTATCGAAGGTTCAGACGGATGCGGCCGATATAGCAGACTTCGTCAAATCCTCCCTCGTTTGAGGGGTTTTTGATTGTGGGGATACTCTTCCCTCCAGGCGTAAGACCCTACAGTTAATTACGCTACCGTATCGCGGTAACAACTTTCTCCTTCTTCAGATGGTCACTTCGTGTCGTGGGTGTTTGTTTTGTGTTTGGTTTCCCGTGGATTGTATACGGAGACTAATTTATGTTGTCGCCCGTAAGGCGTGGACTAGTCCAAATCTGTATCTATTTTAGATTTGGATTTGGGGGTTTGGGTTTAAGGATATGTTAGCCTCATTTGAGACTAGGATCAACTTAAACGTTTGTTAAGGATATATTAGCCTCATTTGAGACTAAGATCAACTTAACGGGACCGTTTAGATCCAATAAGAGAGCAATTGGGCTCTATTGTTTAGTTTAGAGACATTGCGGTCGATTATTTTAAGGAAATTACTGTCCAATGTTAGTTTAAGAACATCTCGGTCCATTGTTAGTTTAAAGACATCGCGGTCGAGGTTAAGGACATCATAGTCCATGGGTTTAAGGACCTCACAGTCCAATGTTAGTTTAAAGACATCACGGTCGAGGTTAAGGATATCATAGTCCATGGGTTTAAGGACCCCACAGTCCGATGTTAGTTTAAAGACATCACGGTCGAGATTAAGGACATCATAGTCCATGCGTTTAAGGACCCCACCGTCTGGTGTTTATAGACGTCATAGTCTATGAAATGTGTAGTTGTCGGGACCCGTCACCTCTTTGAAGACGTTGAGGAATTACAACGACAAATATCAAAGGAGTGAAGAGATGTACTCTTAAACCAAGGTGAGTTGGTTGAAAGAGCAGATGTGCTCAGTTCAAGATAAGTTGAGGACTTATGACCAGAATTTGGCTAAGTCCAATTAAAATGTTTAACACATTTTTTTTGTTCTGGCTATTAAGCCTTTATTTGGGCTCAACCCTTTTAATAATGCTAAGTATTGGGTTCTGGCATCTTTTGTCTTCATCAGAACAAATTGTGTTCTGACAATGCGCCACGTGGCGCGCCAAGCGCTTTGCGCCAGTTAAAAAGCGCATTGCGCTTCTATCAGGTAGCGCACATGAAGATGACACGTGTCGCGCTTAGCGCTAAGCGCTAGTTCATTAGCGCATCGCGCTTTCAATTTATGAGCGCTTTACGGTAGTCTGTTGGCGCACCAGTGAGTGACACGTGGCACGTTTGGCGCTGAGTGCTAGCCCATGAGCGTAGTGCGCTGTTTCAGAAGCGCAAAGCGCAGATTGTGTCTTTGGTTGACACGTGGCAGGTTTTGGCGCTGAGCGCCGGTCCAATAAGCGCAAGAGCGCAATTCATGAGTGAAAGGCACTTTCAAGATCAAAGAATAAATTTATGTTCTTCTTAAAGGAGGCTTTGCCTCAAGATTCAAGAACAAAAGTTTTTGTTTTATAAAAGGGCTCTGCCTTTATAGATCAAAGATCTGTGAATGAAGTAAAATACTTCTTTTAGTTTTTTTTATAATTAGATCTTTTGATCTTTTTTCTTTTTATCAAAGACCTTGGTCTTTTGTAGATCTATGATCTTTTTAGAAGATGATTCTTCTTTTTACGAGATGATTTCATCTCTATAGTTCAATAGCTAGTTCTTTACCTTGAATATGAAGAAATGATCCTCTTTTTCTAAAGGCTCGCCTTTCTTTTTCTTTGAGTTTTCTCAAAGTTTTTAGAGAGTTTTTTCTATATCTCTCTTGAAATCTTGGGGCCTTTATATAGGGCCAATTGATTTGTTGAATCAGTTTTAAGAGATCTTTTTCTGATTGATTTGGGAATATTTCCCACCGTTGGATCTTTGATCCTAAGGCTTCTGTTTTACAGAAGATAATTTTCTTATTTTAATAAGATTGGAAAGATCTTTCCATAACATAATTTTAGTTCTGATTAATTAATAATTTATTATTAATAGATCTTTTGATCTAACGGTGGGGGATTTTTAATTCCAGTGCTGGCGCACCTTGCGCTAGCGCATCTACGTTCGACACGTGGCGCGCAACGCAGAGAGCAGCGCAACTGTGCCAGCGCACCCGTGTTTGACAAGTGCCACGCAGCGTAGAGCACAGCGCAACTGCGCTAGCACACCTGTATTTGACACGTGGCGCGCAGCGCAAAGCGCTGGATCTGAAGTGTTGCTTCAACTTTTGAATTTTAAAATTTAAGACAGAGTTTTGCTTTGATTGGGGTGCGCTGCCTAGAGCGCAGCGCTCCTGGCGCTAGCTCATCTGTATTTGACACGTGGCGCTCAGCGCAGAGCGCTGGATCTGAAGCGTTGCTTCAATTTTTGCCTTTAGAGTTTCAATACAGAGCCTTGCTCTGATTGGGGGAAAGGAAGCGTTGCTTCATTCCAAAGCTTGGAATTTGAACAGAACTTTGCTCTAATTGGGGGAAGCAGAAGCGTCGCTTCATTTCAAATCTTGGAATTTGAACAGAGCCTTGCTCTGATTGGGGAAACAAATGCCCCCCACCGTTGCGCTTACGTGGTCCACACGTGAGCGCAGCGGTGGCAACATCTGAGCCTTTGGATCAACTCAGAGGTTGAAGAGGCGGCTTAACGCCTATAAATAGGACCTTTGGTCCTCTAGATGATTATCATCTTCTTTGAGAATTTTGTTCAGGGCACAGTTCTTCTGTTTGAGAACTTCTCAAAAGCAAAAAAGAAATTCTTTCCAAACTTAGGTAAAATTTTAATAAATTTTAATGAGTTAGGCTTTTACCCATTAACAGAGCCTTGCTTTTAATAGATCTTTGATCTACAGAAAACCTATTTAGGGTTTCATTAGCAGAGCTTTGCTCCATAGATCTTTGATCTAAAGAGAACCCTTTTAGGGTTCCATTAATAGAGCTTTGCTCTCTAAAAGGATTTTACTTATGATTTCTTAATTCATTAATGGAGCTTTGCTCCTTTCAAATCATATAGGAGAACTCTTAAGAGTTTTTCATGGATCTTGAAAATTAAAAATGGAACATTATTTTTGATGAATTGTATTATCTTATCAGAGCAAGGCTCTCAGTGTTCTCCGGGAATTTCTTTAAATTCTCCTCATAATTGATTTTGACAGGTGTCACTCCTGTCTACAGAGTATCGCTCTCGAGGAGTTTAACTCCCTGTGCCCGTTTTTAATAAGAATTCGCTTAATCAGTCTTTCCGCTAATTTTTGTTGGTTTTCTTTTTCAGGAGTAATGGACGCTCATATGTATGACCTCGATGAGATTATCTCTTATGGAGACATCCGCTCACTCGGCCGTTCTCAGAATCAAGAATTCACAAACGCCGAGTGTGCCGAAATCATGAGTCGCTTTGACGCATACAATGGCCGGCTGCTTCCTTGATGTTCCTCTCTCCTGAAGCTTATTGTGGGAGCGATCTGGGAAGAGCTTCCTTTATTCTGTACCGGTGTGCCGCTTAGGGCATTGGATGCCGCCGAGGATAAGGTGCACTCGGTGTATTTGATGAGCTTAATCTCAAAGAGAAGGCGAGACAATCTTGTCGATCTTCTGCACCAGGCTTTTCAACAGTCGGCCATACTTACTGCCTATCGGAGGGTGGAGGACATCCGTGGGGATCCCGACACTTGTGATCGCGAAAGAAAGCATACTATGATGGTTCGAAATGCCTGGAAGATTCTGGACAAAGTCACTTTTGAGTTCTTCAATCCATGCCCTGGATCTGAGGTTTTGCCATTGTAATTATTTTGATAATGTTTTTGTTTATTACTTTCATAGTTGTAAGAACTTTTTTGCAGTATGAATGGCAAATTTCTCATTTTAGCGTATTTTATTTCATGTTCTAAATCTTTTGCACATGCATGAACGGGTCTGCCTCGAACGCTTAATTAACTGCAAATCAGATGTTCTTTCTATCGGTTTCTTCTCCTTCTTTTGTTATCGGCATGTCGCCTTAGCAAACATAGCCGGCAGAGGATAGAGTGAGCACCTTGTCTTGGCTTCTTTGAGGGGTAGTGATAGCTTAGGAAACAGGGTTAGGATCTGTCACTAAGACTTTTCAACTTTATGAGCAATAGGGGTCTCATAAAGAATTTTCTCCCTACCGGTCGAGAGGATCCCGTAGGTGTAATTTCTCCTTAAGATCATGAGGATTCCTAAGTGTGTTTTCTCTTGAAAGTCATAAGGATCTCACAAGAGAATTTACTCCCTTACGAGTCGTGAGGACCCGCAAGTGATGGGTGAAGTTGTCCTTATCCGCATTTCACGGAGTCAGGAGTTGCTCTGGATGCTTCCCACGGGTTCACTGCCGTGTTCTGCGAGGACCAGGCTTCGCTCTGGACGTTTCCCACGGGGTAAGGGTTGATATAAGCCGCGTTCCACGTAGCCAGGAATTTTGCTCTGGATGCTTCCCACGGGTTCACTGCTGTGTTCGGCGAGGACCAGACTCCGCTCTGGATGCTTCACACGGGGTCAGGGTTGACATAAGCCGCGTTCCACGTAACTAGGAATTTTGCTCTGGATGCTTCCCACAGGTTCACTGCCGTGTTCGGCTAGGACCAAGCTCCGCTCTGGATGCTTCACATGGGGTCATTGCCGTGCTCTGCGAGGACCAGGATCCGCTCTGGACGTTTCCCACGGGGTCAGGATTGACATAAGCCACGCTCCACGTAGCCAGGAATTTTGCTCTGGATGCTTCCCACGGGTTCACTGCCATGTTCGGCTAGGACCAGGCTCCGTTCTGGATGCTTCACATGGGGTCATTGCCGTGCTCTGCGAGGACCAGGATCCGCTATGGACGTTTTCCACGGGGTCAAGATTGACATAAGCCGCGTTCCACGTAGCCAGGAATTTTTCTCTGGATGCTTCCCACGGGTTTACTGCCGTGTTCAGCGAGGACCAGGCTCCGCTTTGGATGCTTCACACGGGGTCATTGCCGTGTTCTGCGAGGACCAGGATCCACTCTGGACGTTTCCCACGGGGTCAGGATTGACATAAGCCGTGTTCCACATAGCCAGGAATTTTGCTTTGGATGCTTCCCACGGGTTCACTGCCGTGTTCGTCTAGGACCAGGCTCCGCTCTGGATGCTTCACACGGGGTCATTGCCGTACTCTGCGAGGACCAGGATCCGCTATGGACGTTTCCCACGGGGTCAGGATTGACATAAGCCGCGTTCCACGAAGCCAGGAATTTTGCTCTGGATGCTTCCCACGGGTTCACTGCCGTGTTCGGTGAGGACCAGGCTCTACTCTGGATGCTTCACATGGGGTCATTGCCGTACTCTGCAAGGACCAGGATCCGCTCTGGACGTTTCCCACGGGGTCAGGATTGACATAAGTCGCATTCCACGTAGCCAGGAATTTTGCTCTGGATGCTTCTCACGGGTTCACTGCCGTGTTCGGCGAGGACCAGGCTCCGCTCTGGATGCTTCACACGGGGTCATTGCCGTGCTCTGCGAGCACCAGGATCTGCTCTGGACGTTTCCCACGGGGTCAGGATTGACATTAGCCGCGTTCCACGTAGTCCGGAATTTTTCTCTGGATGCTTCCCACGGGTTCACTGCCGTGTTCGGCTAGGACCAGGCTTTGCTCTTGATGCTTCACACGGGATCATTGCCGTGCTCTGCGAGGACCAGGATCCGCTCTGGACATTTCCCACGGGGTCAGGATTGACATAAGCCGCGTTCCACGTAGCCATGAATTGTTGACTTTATCCGCATTTCACGGAGTCGGGGTTCGACTCTCGGTCATCTGTGTGCCGCCGAGTCATGGAACTGGGGATTGCCGCTGTTCTGCTTTGCTTGATGTTGTGTCAGATGTTGAGATGATTTCCAGGCTATCTGTGAACCGTTGAGATTTGGCTTCTTCTTCTGATGAAACCTGGGGATGAAAAGTGTGATTCTTTCTTTGTTTGCGCCCCTGGATTGTATACAGGGATTGCTGTGATATTACCTGTAGGGCATAAATTTCATTTTTTTATTTCTTTCCGCGATACTTTATCATTTTAGCTTTTATATCGCGAAGGTCTCGATTGCCCAATCATTTCGGCTATTTTTTGCGGTGCCCAATCATTTTGGCTATTTGTTTTATTTTTTACTCGCTGCTTTTTATTGCGAGTTGCCCAATCATTTCGGCTATTTCATGTGCATTTGTGGCTCGCTAGCTTTTTTTTCGCTGCAAGCTTGGAATTAGACACCGATTTCGGCATTAGCACCGCTACAACTAGGATATTGTCAGGAGCGAATCATCATTTGCCTTTGTCGATGTCGAACAAAGTTGGCTTAGTAGACAGGGTTAAGATTCTATCGACTAAGGCTTTTGACTTCATGAGCCGTAAGGGTCTCATAAAGGTATTTCTCCCTGCGAGTCGTGAGGATCTCGTAGGTACGTTTTCTCCTTAGGAATCATGAGGACTCATAAGTGTACAGTTTCTTATAAGTTTTAAGGATCTTACAAGAGTATTTTCTCCTTCTAAGTCGAGAGGACTTATAAGGGCTGTTCACCGTATAGACATATCCCTAGTCACGGATGGGACATCGTTAGGGAAATGTTTATTCGCGCCCATGGATTGTATACAAGGGTCAATATTGAGCTGTTTGTAGGGTAGTGTTGGAGATTATGGTGGCTTCTTAAGAGCATGTTCAGATCCCTGTAACTTAAGACTTTTGAATCTTATGAGCCGTGAGGGTCCCATAAAAGGGTTCTCCTTACGATTCGTGAGGATCTTGCAAGTGTAATTTCTCCCTAGGGATTGTGGGGATCCCTAAGTGTGTTGCTCCCTTGTGAGTCGTAAGGATCTCACGATGGTGGTTTCTCCTTACAAAGTCGAGAGGACCTTGCAAGTGTCTTTTAACGAGGTTGCGCCCTTTCTGGTTTTCACAAAACTCGCCGGTAGCCCTGCTGTTTTTACTCACGGAGCCCTTTCGGGTTTTCATCCATGCCCATTTTGCTTATGGACATATCGTTTCCTTTTTTTTTCTCTTTATATATATATATATATTAGCTTTGGGATGCTGCAATCCACCGTAGTTTATCGACATCTCGGTCAACGGCTAGTTTTAGGACATAGTGGTCCATTATTAGTTTAAGAACGTTTCGGTCCGTCGTTAGTTTAAGGACGTTTCGGTCCGTCGTTAGTTTAAGGACATTTCGGTCCATTGTTAGTTTAAGGAAGTTTCGGTCCATAGTAAAGGAAGCCGGTTACTACTTATAGAGTTTAGGCTTAGGAAGATAGCGAGTGGACATAGTCGTCGTCATCTATCACTGACCTAGGCCGTGACTCGTCAAGCATAGTACTTCTTTAGGAACCAACCATTTATTGGCCTGAAAGGTCTTTCACCATGCATGTCCATGAGTAGATAGGCCCCATCCTGGTAGACCTTGTCTATGATATACAGGCCTTCATAATTCGGCTCGAATTTTCCTCGTTTAGCACGATTGGGGATCATAGGTCTTTTGACCACTAGCACGAGTTCGCCTTGGCGGAATGTCTTCGGCCTGGTCAATTTATCATATGAGCGCGTCATCTTTGCCATATAAGCCTCCATATTTTGTTGCGCTATAAGCCGGGTTTCATCAAGGGCATCGAGCTCCTCAAGCCGAAGGTGAGCGTTCTCTTCATCCGTTAGCTCGTAATGAACTACCACTCATAGAAAGGGTAGCTCTATCTCGAGGGGGAGTACCGCCTCTGTACGGAATACCAATGTGTACGGCGTTGTGTTCGTGGCCGTCTTGAACGTAGTCTGGTATGCCCAGAGAGCTTCATGCCGTCTCTCATGCCAGTCCTTTTTATTTCGAGACACCGTCTTCTTTACAATCTTCGTCAACGTCTTGTTAAAAGCCTTAGCTAGACCGTTAGCTCGAGGATTATAGACTGATGAGTATCTCCAGTCTATTTTGTGTTGTTGTGCGAAGTGGCTAATTTTGTGTCTTATGTAGGCTGGCCTATTATCGGAGATGATTCGTCTCGGAGTGCCAAACCGATAAATGACGTGTGCCTTGAAAAAATGGAGGATATTCTCCATCTTCACTTCCCTCAGCAGTACTGCTTCTACCCATTTGGAGAAGTAATCAGCTGTCGCCAAAATGAATCGATTTCCTCTGGATGACGCTGGTTCGATGAGGCCGATTATGTCAGTTCCCCACATTTCGAACGGCCAATTGGCCACTGTCGGATGTAGTGGATTCGGATGCTGGTGGATAAAGTCTCCATGGATCTGGCATGAGTGGCATTGCTTCGCGTACTCGAGGCAGTCCTGAATCATTGTGGTCCAATAGTAGCCCATCCTTTTAATCTTCAGTTTCATCTTCGGCCCGGCTTGGTGAGAGCCACAGAGTCCGTCGTGAGTTTCTTGGACGACTCTCTTTGCCTCTTCAGGTCCTAGGCATCTTAGCCACAAAGAATCAAATGATCTCTTATACAGAGTATCATTGACGAAAGAAAAAGATAGATCTCGTTTTATAAACTGATGTCTTGAAGATGCATCTTCAGGTGTTCGACGGGATTTGAAGTAGTCTATAAAGACTTCCCTCCAATCAATAACCTTTTCCTGGTCTTTTATTTGTAAAGTCGTTTGCTCGGTCGCTCCCTTTTCTTCGGATGACTCCGAAGATATTTCTGCCGGTGCGAGAACCCGTCGGCTTTGCACAACGATCCTCACATCATCGAGATTTTCGTCAGCCAGTTCTTTAGCAAGCTTGGCTAATGCATCCGCCTTGCTATTTTCCGCACGCGGTATACTTTCCAAGGTGTAGGAAGTAATTTAAGTCAGCAGTCGCTGTACTCTCTCGCCGTATTTTACCAACTCAGGCTTGCACGTCTGATAGTCGCCATTTACTTAACTAACGATCAGTTGGGAATCTCCGTATATGAGGAGGTTTTCAATTCCCATGTCGATGGCGATCTCGAGATCCGCTATCAAAGCTTCATACTCGGCTTCGTTTTTCGTCCTCGGCTCTGTTAAGGAAAAGGAAAATCGCATTATTCCTCCCTATGGAGTCACGAAGATGAGGCTTACCCCTGATTTGATTATAGGGGTGTTTTGTTTGCGCTTCTTCATGGAAGACGCTCCATCGAAATAAAGTTCCCACCGGGTATTACTACCGTCGATTGTGTCAAACGCATGTTTGTCTGCCAGTTCGCAATTCGAAAGAGAATCGGCAGGTATCGGATGCTCAGCGAGAAAGTCGGCGATGGCCTGGCCTTTCACTGCTTTAAGAGGCCGGTAAGTTATCGAGAATTCCATCAAGAGCAGGGCCCATTTAGCGAGTCTCCCTGTTAATATGGTCTTCGACATCAAGTATTTGAGAGGGTCCACTTTTGATATGAGATGGAACTCATGTGCCAACGCGTAGTGTCTGAGCTTCGTTATTACGAAGATCAACGCCAGGCAGTGTTTTTCGATGGGGGAATAGTTGCTTTCTCCCCCCAGTAGAACTCGACTCAGATAATAGAGAGCTCTTTTCTTTCCCTTGGTCATTCTCTTGTGCCCATAATGCGCCTAAGGAACCTTTAAGGGCAGTTGTATACAGGACGAGAGGTTTTCCTTTGACCAGAGCAGTTAGCACCGGCGAATTCTGCAGGTATTGCTTGATTTCGTCCAGTGCGCTTTGGCATTTGTGATCCCATACGAACGAGGTTCCCTTCTTTATTAGGTGGCTATAGGGGCGACACTTGCCGGAGAGATTGGCTATAAATCGCCGAATATACGCGAGCTTTCCTTTGAGAGACCGCAATTGCTTGAGAGTCTTTGGCAGATGCATTTCCATGATTGCTTTGATCTTTGACAGATCTATCTTGATGCCTCGGTGTCGGATGATGTACCCTATGAGTTTTCCCGAGGAAACTCCGAACGCGCATTTAAGAGGGTTCATTTTCAAGCTGTATTTCCGAAGGCGTTGAAATACGGTCTTCAAATGCTTTAAATATTCCTCGTATGATTTGCTCTTAACCATGAGGTCGTCGATATAGCATTCTACAACTTCATGTATGAGGTCATCGAAGATCTTCGTCATGGCCCTCTGATAGGTGGCACCGGCGTTCTTTAGACCGAAGGGCATCACCTTGTAGCAAAATATACCGAAAGGGGTCCGGAAAACGGTATGTTTTTGGTCTTCCGGATGCATCTTTATCTGATTATATCCTGATGAGTCGTCCATGAAGGAGAAAACTTCATGAGTGGACGTATTATCAATCATCAGTTCGGTGACTGGTACTGGAAAGTCGTCTTTTGGACAAGCCTTGTTGAGATCCCGAAAGTCCACACATATGCACACCGTCCCATTTTTCTTCATCACCGGGACGATGTTGGCGATCCAGTTAGGATATTGAACCTCTTGGATAAAGCCGGAGTCGATTAGCTTCTTGACCTCGGCATTGATGCTTATCTCAAGCTCGAGCCGTATTTTTCTCGACGCTTGTTTGATCGGCTTGACGTCTGGAGATATCGCTAGTTTGTGCACAGCAATCTCTGGATCTAACCCTGGCATTTCAGAATAATTCCATGAGAAGCAATCCTTATGTTGGATGAGCACTTCCTTTAGCGTAGCCACCCTTTCTTCAGACAGCAACTCGCTGACGAATGTCGGTCGCGGGTCACTCGCCGTCCCCAAATCAATTTTCTTGAAGTTATCTGTAGTAGTATGTATTCCATCCTCTAGCTCCTTTGGCGTCGGTGGAAATTCTGAGATTACCTCGTCATCATCGTTTTCGAAGCACCAGGGGAGTTTGTCCATATCCTAATGTTCTTCTTTTGATAACATTATCACGTGACAGGTACGAGCTCGCTTCCAAGACTGATGTTGATTTGGTTCTACTCTCGTGGCCTTGGGTTCATGCTTTTGTGGTGAGGTTACCCTCCAGCTGCTGGATAGAGCGAACTTGCCCGGTTGATATTGATCTTCGACCCAGTTCTTAAAGGTGAAACAGTCTTCTATAGGATGCCCTACTGCCCTGTAATAGAAGCAGTAGTCCGGGTGAGAGACATCGCCTGCTTGCTCGGGGTGGTTGGACTCCGGGAGGGTAATCATTTGATGTTTTATGACAAGATCGAATATCTTCCTTGTCTTATCTTGAGGAAAAGAATATTCTCGACTCATCTTTTTCATAAGAGACGAATCCGGACTGCTCGATTCCCAATCGCGCGGCTTCTTGGTCCCGCTTTGTCATTGTCGAACGCCTTTCCCGTTCTTTGGTTTTTTTCTGCCTCTGCGTCGGGTCTTTTGTACAACGGGTTGACAAGGAGGAGCATTTTCATTTTTTACAGCCTGTTGAAGGAGGCGTTGCATCCTGGTTTTCTCGTAGATGGCCACTTCGCGATTATGGTCATCTCGAACCTTTTGACCTGCTTCCCTTATAAGCTTGTCCATTTGTTCTTCGAACGACGGGCTGGGCATTTTCACGGCGGGAGCTCTTTCTGGCTCAGGGTTAGCATCTTCCCACAGAGCATCTCCTTCTTCGTCAAAGTCATGTATGACGTAGCAGTCGCGGAGTAGCTTCTGTTTCTTGGATTGAACATACCCAAGCCCGATCGTTTCCATTCTCCCATTGGGAAACTTTCGTTGAGTTCCGGGAACATTCCAGATCCTTTTATAGAACCGTGCTTGTCGTGCAGTTTGCTTAAGGGGTACACCTTGGCGTCTCAAGAGTCTCTTTAGTCCGTTCGTGTAATATCTGGGCAAACGGATGGGCTGGAGCCTGTCAAGTGTAGAATCCGCGCCATGCCAGATTTCTTTCTCCACTTTGGTTTCCCCGGATCGGTAGAATAGGATCGCTTTTTCACCTTTTCGCCTGGGAGGGACGTAGAATGTCTGCAGTTCTTCCACATTGTAAGTATCAAGCGCGTCTAGCTCTTTATGATGCTTTAGCGGAACCATGGTAACTTGCAAACTTTGATTTTCATCAGCGAAAGCTTGTATTGATGGCCGGGCAGAGAATATGACATTGACCTCATCTTCCGAGTCGCTGCCGAAGATCAACATAGGAGTGGACGGTCCCGGCTTGTTGCATTGGGGCAGCCCTGAATAAACTATTTCTTCTTCCTCCTCGGTGTCACTCCTGAAGACTGAAATAGTGGTGATAGCTTTGTTCTTTGGTTTGTGACATCTTTCCGTGTCCTCGAAATCCGGTAAGAAGTATTTTGCATCCTCGTACTTTCGAACTTCGTTCACGGAGAATAGGTTCAGCTCTCCGGTTACGGTATACTCGAGACCATCTTTGAAATACTTCATACACTGTTGTTGTGTAGAAGGGATGATGTTGTACTCGTGTAACCAGGGCCGGCCGAGCAAAGCATTATAGAATGTCTTGGCGTCAATGACGTGAAACTTAATGTCCGTGACAAGTAGCCCAAAGCGTAGTGTCAATATTACAGACCCAAGCGTTCATGATGACTGGGAGTCAAATCCGAAAATGGTGATTTTATCATGAGCGAGATGTTGGACGTTCATGCAGATTTCCTTCAACACTCTCACATTGAGGAGATTGACGGAGGACCCATTGTCAACTAGGATTTTGCCTATCTTGATGTCATGACAGTATCCAGAGACATATAGGGGACGGTTATGCCCGCATGTCCCAAAGAGGAGATCTTCATCGCCGAAGGTGATATCGGCTGTGTGTACTTCTTCCAGCTCGTCCTTCATCTTTTCTTCGGCGAGGAAAGCTTGGAATTGCTCGGGTTCTTGTAATGCCTTGATTAGAGAATCCCTCGCCTCTTTCGATAGCAGAAGGGCATCGAGAATACTGAGCTGCGAGGGTATCTTCCTCAAGTGTGCGAGAACATTGTAGTCCACCTTACTCTTCCTCGGCGGGTCCTTGGCTGTCAGCTTCTCGACGGCTTGGTCATCAAGGATGATTTCCTCAGAGACCTTTTTTTTCCCCTTATCTTTTCTATTTGACCCACTGTTCGAGAGCCCAAGATTCTTTTCGGGCAGCATACGATTGCGTAGCTGAATATTTTCGCAGGTCTTCGGTTCCTCCACTTTTCCTAAGGTGGACTCTTTAAAGAGAGGGCCAAGAGCCATTTCCTCGTCAGAGTCGCTCCCGAAGGTGAGAACTTGCGATCCCCCGGTGTTAATCACACGATAATTTCCGGTGGTTCTTTTATGCTCCTCGGTTGTATTTCTTTGCTCCCGACGAGTTTTGCGTTTCATCCGCTTAAAATGTTGTCTATGAGCAACATATCCTTTTTAAAAGTTTCGCAATCTTCGGCGGGGTGCGAAATCTTTCGATGATAAGAGCAGTAACTAGGATGTGTTTCTGCTTCACCAGGGGCATTCGCTTCGGAGGATGGCAGCTTCATTCCCATTGATATGGCTTTGGCGAACCTTTTCCTCGTCTTGAACCTGTTTTTATTCACGGCGGATGTGCTTTGATCCGGTGGAGGTGTTTCAACTCTTTCGTCCATTCGCCGGCTTCTGGCCTTTTCAAATATGGTCATCTCACGCTCCCGATCAGCTTTACTTTTTAGAAGAGCTTCGTTTAAGAATGCGTCGATCATTTCGTCTGATGGCCCTAGAAGCTTCGGTTCAGGATTTGCTCCTAGTTTCTCCGTGTAAGGAGCTTCTTCATCGTTCATCGATGAGTGAGAGATCACATGGCAACTTGCTACGTAATCCCCAGATTCGTCCGGCGAGCCTTCTCTATCATCTTCGTCTTCAAAGACGTGGCCAAGGAACTCTTAGAGCATGATTGGAGTCCACGCCTTCTGGTTATACTCTTTCAACGCGTCGATCTGTTTCTGCAGGTCCATGCGTTTATCGCCAGGCTTCACGGGCTTCTTGGATTTCTTCTTCTTTTTCGAAGATTTCGACGGCTGGGTATGAACACTTTGGCTATCACCACCAATATTTGGAGTTGGGCGCGGCTTCAGCATTCCTTCGATGATTTGGGGTTCCAGCAGATTCTTCCACCTGATCGCCGGACATGTCTGGAGATCATTCAGTATTCTTTTGGTTTTGGCTGAAAGAACGACCTCCCATGGGGCTTCTTCAACAAAAGAGCACGATGCCCCCGGTGTGTCTGTCTTGTTAGGAGTGTGCGGTTGTGGTGGGCTTACTTTTCACTTCTCAGACAGCGCAAACTTGCCTTGTTGGTACTGATCCTCGATCCATCCCTTAAAGTCGAAGCAATCTTTGATTGGATGGCTTACCGTTTGGTGGTAAGGGCAATAATTGGGATTATTCACTTCGCCGGGTTGCAATGGTCGCTTTGGATTCGGCAAATTAATAAGCCTGTTGCGCATCGCTAGTTCGAACAGCCTCTTCGTTTTATCCCGTGGGAATGAGTAAGGGCGCTTCATTTTCTCATTATAATAGCGCCGTCTCTCTTCCAATTGATCCGTTAGTCTTGGAGCACTGTGCTGCTGTTGGGTATTCGCAACGAAGGTCACCTTCCCTTTACCCTTTTCGTTCCGCGGTTCCGGCTTCGGAGGAGACGGTCTATGACCCATCTGATCTATCTGGGCTAGCTCGTCGATTAAAGCCTGGAATGTGGTCGGTTTGAAGAACATCATGAATTGTGAAATAGTTGCATGAGGTTCTAGAGTGCCCACGAACATGCCCACCGCTGGTGCTTCTTCGATGCGCTGTTCGCATTTCGATCACAGATTCCGCCATCGGATCGCGTACTGAACCCACGTCTCACCCGGCTTCACCCTGGCATTGATCAATGCCGTTATTGGGGTGCGTTCACTAGCACTTGAGAATCGCTTGGTGAACAACAACTCCATTTCTGCGAAAGTTTTGACGGAGTCGTTTGGAAGTTCGGTGTACTACTCAAACGTCGTCTCCGATAAGCCGCCGACGAATTGGCGGAGCAAAAGCTTATCATCGCCACCGGTGTTTCCATAAAGAGCCCTGAACTGAGCAACATGTTGATGGGGATTGCCTGTCCCCTTGTACACATAGAATTTGGGGATCGTGTAGCCCGGCGGGTACTTTATCTGATCATACCAGTCTGGATACGGCCGCCCAGTTTTGACAACTTGGCCGGCTGCTTTATTTGTCTGGTGAACTCGTATTTGCTGAGCAATATAGTCATCCAGGGCGGTCTTGGAAATAGTTTCTTCCTTGGCTGCTGAAAGAGCCGGTAGAGGGTTTGATGTTTCCCCTCTATCATCTTCAATTATTACTAGAGGATCTTCGGCTGAGGAATCCGGCTGGATCATCATGCCCACCATATCTTGGAATAGAAGGGCCATTTGCTTTATATTGGCCGCTTGTTCTGCGGCCTCTTTGTCCTTCTTCTCAAGCATTCTCCGAAAGAATTCAGCATCAGTTTCCTGCTCACAGCGTTGCTCCGAGGATTCCTCTGGGCTTGCTTTCGGTCCTGTGAGTGCGGCCATAGTCGTCAACATCTCTTGGATCTTTTGTTGTTGTTGCTCCTGAGCCTTAGCCACTGATCGTGTAAGCGGTCGATGACCTGTGGAGATACGGCTATCCTCTTTTCCGGATGCCATATAGACGGTATACACCACCATGCCCCCAGACTTAGGGCGTTTAGGCTCAGTGCCCTTAACATTTGTCGCAGACATGGGGATTTTCTCCGGCCTTCTTCTCTTATGGGCGGTCGAAGTTGAGGGGGCCGTTGCAGTGGGCACCCAAGTAGCCGTCGCCTTCTGTGGCTTAACAGGATAGTTTTCTTCCTGTCGGACCTTCAACTTCTTCTGCCGGCGGGGATAGTCTTGATCAACCACCGAATCTCAGACTTATCGCCAGATTTTATAAACTTTGGAAGGCAGCCGTTGAGGGGACTGCTCCGGCTTTAAATCTGTGACAGTCTCCACTGGTGGCGGAGATCTTTTCAGTACGGCGATAGGCGAGTTCCTGCACACCTTGTTCAGCAGTTCAATGCTGTTCCCGGTTGGAACATCAGCATTGACTTCCACCGTTGGGGCTGGCGGAGTTATCCCAGAGAGGGAGTTGCCCCCAGCCTTCCTTACTCGGCGCCAGTAGCGACGTCGAGCGTGTCGAGCTGTTGGGGTTGGTTCGGTGATGGGGGTAGCTTTGTCTTGCCCCCTGTTCAGGTGAGGCGCCGTCGGTGCCAGCCTCTTGAAGACTGACATCTTTTGAGTAGAGGTATCCAATTTGTCAAAGACAGACCTTTGAGCAGGAACGGGAGCCGGGGTGGGAGCTAGAACAGTCAGTCTTGTAAAGACTGACCCTTTGGCAGGCGAAGCCGTCTTGACGACTTCGGGGGCAGGGTTGGTTACTCTTTTCGGAATAACCTTCTCTTGAATCGCAGGCTTCATCTTGGGCCCACAGGAACTTTGGCCTAATATGGCGAAGACTGAGGCGCTGGAGCTGGACGACCCGTTGAGAGGGGCCGCAGTAGCTGTAAGCCGATCGAAGACCGACATCTTGGGAGCTTCCGGCGTTGGCACAGGAAAGGTGAAGCTCGCTGGCGGGAGCATGGTCTCGAAAAACAATCCAGTAGTGGTTTGAGTGACCTGTTCCACCGGCATCGTGAACAGGGAAGCCGCTTGGGGCCCGTAAGCTATGCCTCCAGATGAGGCGGAGCGTGGGTTGCAATTACAGTTAGAACATTTTGCACAAGTGGACGCCATCGATCCTTCGCTTTCTGCACCAAGCAAAACGCCAAATCTTAGTATCTCGAAACCCAAGAGCAACTATTAGCTAACCGCGATTCGTTCGTGCACACGACACATGAAGTGTGGAGTGGAAAGAGGAAAAGGTCCCACCGGGCATGCCAGAATCTGTTCCCCTTCGAATTACGGAGACGCGACCGCGTAGGTCCGTCTTGCCTGAAATTCGGGCCAGATGCTAATTGGTGCTATCTGTCCACCTCTCCGAAGATGCCAAGTTGATTTATGGCACCATGTATTGAAGGTTCAGACGGATGCGGCCGATGTAGCAGATTTCGTCAGATTCTTTCTCGTTTGAGGGGTTTTTGATTGTGGGGACGCTCTTCCCTGCGGGCGCAAGCCCCTGTAGTTAATTACGCTACCGCATCGTGGTAACAACTTTCTCCTTCTCCAGATGGTCACTTCGTGTCATGGGTGTTTGTTTTGTGTTTGGTTGCCCGTGGATTGTATACGGAGACTAATTTATGCTGTCGTCCGTAGGGCGTGGACTAGTCCAAATCCGTATCTTTCTTAGATTTGGGTTTGGGAGTTTGGGTTTAAGGATACGTTAGGCTCATTTGAGACTAAGATCAACTTAAACGTTTGTTAAGGATACGCTAGTCTCATTTTAGACTAAGATCAACTTAACGGGACAGTTTAGATCCAACAAGAGAGCAATTGGGCTCTATTGTTTAGTTTAGAGGCATTGCGGTCGATTAGTTTAAGGACATTACGGTCCAATGTTAGTTTAAGGATATCTTAGTCCATTGTTAGTTTAAAGACATCGCGGTCGAGATTAAGGACATCATAGTCCATGGGTTTAAGGACTCCACAGTCCAATGTTAGTTTAAAGACATCACGGTCGAGGTTAAGGACATCATAGTCCATGGGTTTAAGGACCCTATAGTCCGATGTTAGTTTAAAGACATCACAGTCGAGGTTAAGGACATCATAGTCCATGAGTTTAAGGACCCTACAGTCCGGTGTTTAGAGACGTCATAGTCTATGAAATGTATGGTTGTCGGGACCCGTCACCTCTTTATAGACGTTGAGAAATTACAATGATAAATATCAAAGGAGTGAAGAGATGTACCCTTAAACCAAGGTGAGTTGGTTGAAAGAGCAGATGTGCTCAGTTCAAGATAAGTTGAGGACTTATGGACAGAATTGGGCTAAATCCAATTAAAATGTTTAACACATTTTTTTGTTCTGGCTATTAAACCTTTATTTGGGCTCAGCCCTTTTAATAATGCTAAGCATTGGGTTCTGACATCATTTGTCTTCATCAGAACAAACTGTGTTTTGACAATGCGCTATGTGGCGCGCCAGGCGCTTTGCGCCAGTTAAAGAGTGCATTGCTCTTCTATCCGGTAGCGCACATAAAGAGGACACGTGTCGCGCTTTGCGCTAAGCGCTAGTTCATTAGCGCATTGCGCTTTCAATTTATGAGCGCTTTGCGCTAGTCTGTCGGCACGCCAGTGAGTGACACGTGGCGCGCTTGGCGCTGAGTGCCAGCCCATGAACGCAGTGCGCTGTTTCAGAAGCGCAAAACACAGATTATGTATTTGGTTGACACGTGGCAGGTTTTGGCGCTGAGCGCCGGTCCAATGAGCGCAAGAGCGCAATTCATGAGTGCAAGGCACTTTCAAGATCAAAGAATAAATTTATGTTCTTCTTAAAGGAGGCTTTGCCTTAAGATTCAAGAACAAAAGTTTTTGTTTTATAAAAGGGCTCTGCCTTTATAGATCAAAGATCTGTGAATGAAGTAAAATACTTCTTTTAGTTTTTTTATAATTAGATCTTTTGATCTTTTTTCTTTTTATCAAAGACCTTGGTCTTTTGTAGATCTATGATCTTTTTAGAAGATGATTCTTCTTTTTACGAGATGATTTCATCTCTGTGGTTCAAGAACTAGTTCTTTACCTTGAAGATAAAGAAATGATCTTCTTTTTCTAAAGGCTTGCCTTTCTTTCTCTTTGAGTTTTCTCAAAGTTTTTAGATGGTTTTTTCTATATCTCTCTTGAAGTCTTGGGGCCTTTATATAGGGCCAATTGATTTGTTGAATCAGTTTTAAGAGATCTTTCTCTGATTGATTTGGGAATATTTCCCACCGTTGGATCTTTGATCCTAACGCTTCTGTTTTACAGAAGATAATCTTCTTATTTTAATAAGATTGGAAAGATCTTTGCATAACAGAATTTTAGTTCTGATTAATTAATAATTTATTATTAATAGATCTTTTGATCTAACGGTGGGGGATTTTTAATTCCAGCGCTGGCGCACCTACGTTCGACACGTGGCATGCAGCGCAGAGCGCAGCGCAACTACGCTAGCGCACCCGTGTTTGACACGTGGCACGCAGCGCAGAGCGCAGCGCAACTGTGCTAGCGCACCTGTGTTTGACATGTAGCGCGCAGCGCAGAGCGCTGGATCTGAAGCATTGCTTCAACTTTTGAATTTTAAAATTTAAGACAGAGCTTTGCTCTGATTGGGGGTGCGCTGCCTAGGGCGCAGTGCTTCTGGCGGTAGCTCATCTGTGTTTGACACGTGGCGCTCAGCGCAGAGCGCTGGATCTGAAGCGTTGCTTCAATTTTTGCCTATAGAATTTCAATACAGAACCTTGCTCTGATTGGGGGAAAGGAAGCGTTGCTTCATTCCAAATCTTGGAATTTGATCAGAGCTTTGCTCTGATTGGGGGAAGCAGAAGTGTCGCTTCATTTCAAATCTTGGAATTTGAACAGAGCCTTGCTCTGATTGGGGAAACAGACCCTAGTAAACATAGGTTTAAGCGGGACCAATCTCTTGAGCCTCAGGGAGCCGGAGTAGTGGGTGCTTGCCTATCTAAGGTAGATAACTTAACAACATGGTGTTATCAATATGGTAATTGTCTTTGAAAAAGACACAAATCATGCCATCCATGTGCAGTGGTTACCGATAATATCAAAACAATCTGGACTTCAATTTACTGACTTAGAGTGAGTCTCATTATAATCTGACTTGAATATGATTCAAGTACAATCTACAATCTACTGTCTACAATCTACAATATTCCAATTCAACATGAGTCCATAAATCTATTATACAACTTGACTGAACCAAACCATGGATATACATTCCATTCACATGGTTCTCAAGTTATTCCATTTACATGATTCTACGGTTGCATCCGTTTACTAATATCATGGTTTCGGTCAGTCAATCAATTATACGATCAATACAATTTACAAGACAACAATACAATCAAGATATCACGGGGTTTAAGGGGTAGATTGGTACGGAAGGTGTTAAAAGTGGTACGAGACTGTAAGACTTAATACACCTAATATGAATTCAGTTGCTGTTGTACCGTGACATAAATGGTTCCTTGTACTATACTTGCCTCTAGTCTCTGCCATATAGAGACTCCTCTCGTATACACTGGCATTCTTCTATACCAAGCTACAAACAACAATGTTCATACAATATTACCATAATATAATACAACTTTAAAAGATACCTTCTTATTCTGTCTATTCTACTTTCCTCTTATCTGTGGGACTTACAGAGCGACCTGTTCGCAGACGACATTCTTTTTCTTTCTTCTTTGAATGTCGTCAGGTGATCTGGACACATCAGAGATCGAGCCCAGCGCTGAAGCCTTGGACCAGTTCAGTGAAGACCCCGAACTCTAGTTCATTGTACACTTTTCCATTTCAGTACTTTTCTTTTCTGTTATGCCATTGTTTAGGCATTGCATTTCATTTCAGTTGTATTTACTTTTCCATGCATTGTACAAAAGAATGTTAATAAATAAAGTTGTTGTTTTATTATAACTTGTCTCTTGTGCATTTACTTTTATATTGCTTAGATACACTTAGCGTATTTACTTCATAGTAAATACGTAGCGGACCAGTTCCGTCCCCTTCGCCGTATACCGGGAAGTGGGGCGTGACATTAAATATAGTTTGGAACGTAACATTCTATGGCTCATATCTAATCCGACTCGATAACCTAAAACCATCCATAGTTTGTTTCTCAACATTTATAGATTACTGTAACGATATTTGGTTGCGAACGCAGCGCTGGACTGCAGTCCGGGGCATCATTTCGCTTGGATACCATACTTTGAATACCTGTGCATCCATGGTTTAAGCTGAAAATGAGTGGAGCCCCATATGATCGTGTAGATAATTTAGTCAGATAACACATGAATCTGGTCTCTTGCAGTTTCACCGTCGTTTGATATTTAATTTGTATTTTTGAGTATCGATGTGTTCTACAGTTTCTGTAGTAACATTTCTTACTCCGTCACATTAAACAGGACGTAACTCCTAGTACAGGAAGGCTATTGATAATATGTTTGATGCGTTGGAAACTTAACGGATAGGACTGGATTTCATTCAACTGGGGAAATACCTGAATCTAAACATAACCACTAGTAAACTGCACGCGAAATTGGACTTCCAGTTCTGAAACTGGAATTTCATCAACCGATCGCTAATTTAAAATGATGATAATTCTGTAACTTGAATTTTGTTTGACATGTAAGTAATTTTACTGCTTAGATAATCAAGTGTGCTTCGCACGCCTTTTATATTATTTTGGTCGATTCTATACGTGTGAATTTTGGTAAATTTTGCAAGTTTTATGGCTTGGGTATTGCAATTTAGTGAATACATGTTCAGTGCATTTCTACCTATTATATGTTTGTTGTATACCTTCTGCCTAATGATTGCTACATTGAGATCTAGCGACTGTTGTGCATTGTCGATATAAGTGTTAGTGATTCGGTTGTGATAAATACGAAAGTGATATTGAAAAGTGGAAACGCGATTGAAAGAGAAAGTGATACATATTTATTCACAATCCATCAAATACCTAAATTCATAATATAACCTGGAGAATGGGAAAATAATTGTGGAATTGAACTCGTATTTAGCGAGGTATAGTGATTTAGATGACGATCATTCGCTATTACACACACACACACACATTAGGTCGTGGGCCTAGCGGCATAGCCGATGGGGTTATATCCCAGGCACAGCGGACCGTAGTCTCGGGTATGCACGAGAATCTTGTTAAACACGAGCATCCTTTCCACCATTTGATTTCATTGACTTAGTGACAGATAAGTAGTGACATACACATTGCCTAGCTTACTGACATGATACCTAAATTGCACTATTCAAATTCAGTTGATATTTATTATACTCATATTCTACATTCTGTTGCACTTCTCATGTTTAATAACATTACACACCCATTATATAATTATTGCTATATGTGTCGCTCTGACGACCTGAGTGTGCATGCTCAGAGGACGAAGTAGACCCAGCCCAGGAATAGGACCTGCTATTCGAGATCGCGGAGGTCTAGACCACATCATTAGTGCTATTTCTTTTGCTTCCAACACTTTGTATTTCGTTGGTTGTTTTTTATTCTGCAAAATAAATGTATTTCGAACTCTTTTATTACAATGTAATAAAGTTATGAACTGTGATTTTCATTACTCTAGTACTGTTTACTGACTATCATGTAATGCTAGAAGCCGAAGTGTGACTACGGCGGGTTTATTCCCTGACCGTAGGAGAATGGCTGGTCTAGTCACCCCTCGTATTCTGTATTTTGGGAAGCAGGGTGTGACATGATTTTATTGGTAGCAGAGCCAGGGTTTTGAATGCAATTACAGTTCCGTAGAGGGATCCCTAGATTGAATTACACCCTTGACGTGTGCCTTACTACATTTCTGTTCACTTTCTAATCCTCATTGAATCATTGTGTAACCCTTGTTTGAATCAAATTTCTTTGATCCTTTCAGGAATATGGACTCCTCGGGCAACTCCTCAGGTGTCGGTCCCTACGATCGTACCGAGAAGATTCTTAGCACACTGATGACCCTGGCCCAAGCTCAAGAGAGGAAGACCGATCTCCTGGCCGAGAGATTGAAGGCGGTATAGGAGACCGCAATTACCGCCCTGGAGAGATCTACGGCTGTTCCCGCCACCCCTGAGGGCACCCTCATACCGACTACACAGGCTAGGGTTGGTACTGTTTCGGACATCAGGAGGCTTTATCCAGCGGTGTTCATGGGATCAGCAAATCCACTTGAGGCTGAGCAATGGCTCATCAACATGGAGAACCTTCTGAAGGCCGCTCGAGTTCCTGACGACGATAGAGTGAATGTGGTGAAGATCCAGCTGGAAGACGAGGCCCGCACGTGGTTCGTAGAGGAAAGCCGGCTAGAGAGACCTATCGGATGGGACACGTTCTTCGCATGCTTTCTAGATCACTATTTTCCGGTTACTGCCAAGGCCGAGATGGTGAAGAAATTCATCAGGTTGAAGCAAAATGGAAGCTCGATGGATGTCTATGCCGTAGAGTTTAACCGGCTGAGTCGCTTCGCACCGTACATGGTAGCCACCGAAGCCGTTAGGACAAGACGGTTCCAACAAAGGCTCGATATTGAACTGCAGCAACTTATTGCGTCACTCGATCTACCGACCTTCACTCTAGTGTTGAACGCTGTCTGAGTGCAGGAAAGATTGGCGTAGAAGGCCAAGGGCCAACGATCGGTGGACAGGAGACCCCACGTGGTTCCAGCACGGCCTACCTTTTCCCCTCGTGGAGCGATCCTAGTTCACAGGCCGGGTATTACGCAGATGAAGCGCACTTTCTCTCCTCAGCAGCCGCAGCGGAGGGCCCTGTTTTGCGATTATTGCCAGAGGCCAGGACACATATAGAGAGATTGTCGCAGAACTAAGGGGCAATGTATGATTTGCGGATCCAGTGAGCACAGGGTCAACGGGTTTCCCTAGAGATCTGAGCTGTAGGGAGGGTTCAAGCAACAACAACCGTCGTATGGCACTTCGGCTCAGAGGTGTCCACCTTGAGTATCCTAGCAGCGGTCATTCAATCAGAGGTAGACTGGTACAAGTCGGAATCAGGGACGGGCTTTCACCCTTTCCGTTGAGCAGGCAGAGGCTTCTAGAGAAGTGGTTACAGGTACCATCCTTTTTTATTCTGTACTACCTAGAGTTCTTTTTGATTCGGGCGCTTCGCATTGCTTTATTTTCACGCGGTTTGTTGACACACACTCTATACCTCACAAGCCGTTGACCAAGGGTTGGGAGATACACATGGGTAACAGTATTATTGTGTCCAACCAAGAGTGTAGGTTATGTCCGGTGGTAGTATGCGGTAGGGAATTTTATGAGAACTTCCTTTTAATCGGGATGGGCAGCTACGACGCAATTCTCGGAATGGATTGGATGAGTACCTTCCATGCGATCATCAATTGCCGAGCCAGGAAGGTGACTTTCCGCATTACCAATCATCCTGAGTTTGTTTTTGAAGGTGGAAGCGAGTCTTTGGAGACAGCCAAGTTTAGAGCCAAGCCAAAAACGTTGACGGCTATGGAGATTGATGAGAGTCCAGCCCCGGAGATCGTTCGAGATTTTCTTGATGTTTTCTCTGAAGATTTACCTGGTCTACCACCTCACCGTGTCTTGGGATTCTCTATTGAACTGATTCCAGTGACGGCGCCAGTTTCCAAAGCTCCTTACAGGATGGCTCTAGTTGAGTTGGCAGAATTAAAGAAGCAGATAGAAGATCTTTGGAACAAGGGATTTATCCGTCCAAGTGTTTCCCCATGGGGTGCCTCTGTGTTACTGGTAAAGAAGAAAGACGGTTCCTTGCATATGTGCATCGATTACCGGGAGTTGAACCGAGGGACCGTGAAGAACAAGTACCCCATTCTCCGCATCGATGACTTGTTTGACCAGCTGGGTGGTGCTTGGGTATTCTCAAAACTAGATTTTCGGTCAGGGTATCACCAAATCAGGGTTAAGGCGGAGGATATATGCAAGACGGCTTTCCGAACCCGGTATGACCACTATGAGTTTCTTGTGATGATGTTCGATGTTACCAATGCACCGGCCATATTTATGGATCTGATGAACATGATTTTCTCTAAGTACTTGGATCAGTTTGTTGTCATATCCATCGATGACATTCTAGTCTATTCTAGAATTCGAGAAGAGCACGCCGAGTATCTACGAATTATATTGCATGCTCTACGGGTGGAGAAACTCTATGCTAAGCTAAGCAAGTGCGAGTTTTGGCTCGACAAGGTGCAATTTCTGGGGCATGTCGTTTCGAGTGACGGAATTTTAGTGGATCCGACGAAGATCGAATCTATCGAGGGCTGGCCAACACCGAAATCAGTTGCTGAGATAAGAAGCTTCTTAGTATTGGCCGGGTACTATCGGCGGTTTTTCCAAGATTTCACCAGAGTAGCGGAACCCTTGACGAAGCTCACACAGAAGGAGGTGCCGTATGTTTGATCGAAGGAATGCACCTAGGCGTTCGAGCTGTTAAAACTGAAGTTGACCACAGCCCTAATCCTGACTGTACCAGACAGATCGGGTAGCTTGGTTGTTTATAGTGATGCGTCGGGAAAAGGTTTGGGCTGTGTATTAATGCAGCATGGTCGAGTGGTGGCTTATGCCTCTCGTCAGCTGGAAACTCATGAGAAGAACTACCCCACACATGACCTGGAGTTAGCGGCCGTTGTGTTCGCCTTAAAGATTTGGAGGCATTACTTGCTAAGCGAGAGAGTGGAGGTGTACACGGATCACAAAAGTTTGAAATATGTGTTCACTCAGATAGAGCTGAATATGAGGCAGCGCAGATGGTTGGAGTTGATGGCAGAATACGACATTGATCTACAATATCACCTGGGGAAGGTGAACGTCGTTCCTGATGCTCTCAGTTGCAGGCCGTCAGCTGCGTTGCTGACTTGTCAGAAGGGGATTATCGATGATCTTCAGAGACTCGAGTTGGAGGTAGTTACCTCGGGTGTGCCCGGACAGCTCTAGCAGCTATATGTTCAATCATTGCTTGTAGATCGCATCAAAGCTGCACAGGCTGGAGACTCTCAGTTGCAGAAGTTCAGAGGGTTAGTCGAGGCTGGTTTGAGGATGGATTTGCAGATTCACGAAGATGGCTCTCTGAGATTTGGCAGTCGACTATGTGTTCCAAAGGGGGGTATTTGAGATGATGTTCTAGTGGAGGCACACAGTTCTGCTTACTCGGTGACCCAGGTGGCACCAAGATGTACAGAGACCTAAGGCAGTACTTCTGGTGGAACAGGATGAAGAGGGAGATTGATCGCTTTGTCTCCAAGTGTCGGTATGCCAACAGGTGAAAGCCGAGCATCAGAGAATCGCTAGGTTGTTGCAACCAGTTCCAGTGCAAGAGTGGAAATGGGAGCACATCATTATGGATTTCATGACGACACTACCCCGAAGTCCAAGGGGCAACAATTCTATCTGGGTAATTGTTGACCGTCTCACAAAGCCAGCTCATTTCATACCCTTCCGAGTGAGACAATCGACGGAGTCACTTGCGGAGGAGTATATGCAGGAGATTGTGAGACTGCACGGAGTGCCCGTTAGTATCGTGTCTAATCGAGAAACTAGGTTCGTTTCCCATTTCTAGAAGAGCCTACAGGAGAGTTTGGGCACGCACCTCAAGTTCAGTACGCCCTATCATCCGCAGATGGACGGGCAATCCGAGCGTACTATCCAGATACTAGAGGATATGCTGAGAGGATGCATGCTTGATTTTCAGGATTCTTGGGAGGATCACCTCCATCTGGTAGAGTTTTTGTATAACAACAGCTACCAGGCTAGCATCCAGATGGCACCGTTCGAGGCTCTGTCTGGACGGAATTGTCGGTCCCCTGTATGTTGGGACGACTGTTCCCCGCCGAAAGACGCGGAGACGTGACCGCGTAGGTCCGTCTTGCCTGAATTTCGGAGCAGATACTAATTGGTGCTATCCGTCCACCTCTCCGAATATGCCAAGTTGAGTTATGGCACCGTATATCGAAGGTTTAAACGGATGCGGCCGATATAGCAGACTTCATCAGATTCCCCTTCGTTTGAGGGGTTTTTGATTGTGGGGACGCTCTTCCCTGCAGGCGCAAGCCCCTGTAGTTAATTACTCTACCACATCGCGGTAACTACTTTCTGCTTCTCCAGATGGTCACTTCGTGTCGTGGGTGTTTATTTTGTTTTTGGTTGCCCGTGGATTGTATACGGAAACTAATTTATGTTGTCGCCCGTAGGGCGTGGATTAGTCCAAATCCGTATCTTCTTAGATTTGAGTTTGGGGGTTGGGTTTAAGGATATGTTAGCCTCATTTGAGACTAAGATCAACTTAAACGTTTGTTAAGGATACATTAGTCTCATTTTAGACTAAGATCAACTTAACGAGATCATTAAGATCCAACAAAAGAGTATTTGGGCTCTATTATTTAGTTTAGGGACATTGCGGTCGATTAGTTTAAGGACATTACATTCCATTGTTAGTTTAAGGACATCTCGGTCCAGGTTAAGGACATCGTAGTCCGTGGGTTTAAAGGGACCCCACAGTCCAGGTTAAGGACATCGTAGTCCATGAGTTTAAGGACCCCACATTCCGTAGTTTAAAGACATCGTAGTCTATGAGTTTAAGGACCCCACAGTCCGTAGTTTAAAGATATCATAGTCTATGAAGTTTAAGGACATCGTAGTCCGTAGTTTAAAGATATCTTAGTCTATGAAGTTTAAGGACACCGTAGTCCGTGAAATATGTGATTGTCGGGACCCGTCACCTCTCTGAAGACGTTGAAGGATTACAACGTCAGATATCAGAAGAGTAAAGAGATGTACCCTTGAACCGGTGTGAGTTGGTTGAAAGCTCTATAGTCCAGTTTGGGACTGAGATCTGTTAAATATTCGTGAGCAGATGGGCTCAGTTCAATATAAGCTGAGGACTTATGGCCAATATTGGGTTAAGTCCAATAAGATTAAAATGTTTAACATTTTATTGTTCTGGGTTATTGAGCCTTTATTTTGGCTTGGCCCTTTTAATAATCTTGAGCATTAGATCCTGACATTTTTTGTCTTGTATTGAATGCATAGCATTCATCAGAACAATGTGTGTTCTGATAGCGCGCCACATGGCGCGCCAGGCGCTTTGCGCCAATTAAAGAGCGCATTGCGCTTCTGCCAAGTAGTGCACAAGAAAAGGACATGTGTCGCGCTTGGCGCTAAGCGCCAGATGATGGGCGCATTGCGCCAATTTATGAGCGCATTGCGCTAGTTTAGTGATGTGAGTGACACGTGGCGTGCTTGGCGCTGAGCGCCAGCCCATGAGCGCAGTGCGCTATTTCAGAAGCGCAAAGCGCAAGTTGCATAAGTGGTTGACACGTGGCGCATTTTGGCGCTGAGCGCCGGTCCAGAGAGCGCAGAAGCGTTGTTCAAGAGTGCAAGGCACTTTTTAATAGCGCAAAGCGCATTTGATCAAATTTATAACCCGTGAACAAATTTATGTTCTTTTTTAAAGGAGGCTTTGCCTCAAGGTTCAAAAAACAATAGTTCTTGTTTTTTTTTGAAAGGGCTTTGCCTTTGTAGATCAATGATCTGTGAATGAAGTAAATACTTCTTCTGTTTTTATGATGAGATCTTTTGATCTCTTTTTATAAAAGACCTTGGTTTTTTGTAGATCTATGATCTTTTAAGAAGATAATTCTTCTGTTTTAATGAGATGATTTCATCTCTTTGTTCAAGAATCATTCTTTTTTACCTTGAAGAAATGATCTTCTTTCAAGCTCTTGCTCTCTTTCTTTTGAGTTTTCTCAAAATTTGTAGGGTTTTTTTCTATATCAGACTTGAAGTCTTGGGGCCTATTTATAGGGCAAGTTGATTTGTTAAATCAGTTAAAGAGATTTTTCTCTGATTGATTTGGGGATGTTTCCCCACCGTTGGATCTTTGATCCTAGGGTTTCTGTTTTACAGAAGGCAATCATCTTGTTTTTAACAAGATTGGAAAAATCTTTCCATAACAGAATTTTAATTCTGATTAATTAATGATTTATCATTATTAAATCTTTTGATCTAACGGTGAGAAATTATATAATTTCAGCGCTGGCGCACCTGTGCTTTGCACGTGGTGCACTGCTTAGAGCACAGCGCACTTTGCGCTAGCGCACCTACGTTTGACACGTAGCACGCAGCGTAGCCTGCGTTAGCGCACCCGTGTTTGACACATGGCGCACAGTGCGCTTAGCGCTAGCGCACTCATGGTGCACTGCCTAGGGCACAGCGTACCTGGCGCTAGCGCATCCGTGTTTCACACATGGCACTCAGTGCGCTTAGCGCTGGATCTGAAGCGTTGCTTCAATTTTTGAATTTTGAATTTTAAAACAGAGCTTTGTACTGATTGGGGGTGCGCTGCCTAGGGCGTAGCGTACCTGGCACTAGCGCATTTGTGTTTGACACGTGGCGCGCAACGCGCTTAGCGCTGGATCTCAAGCGTTGCTTCAATTTTTAAATTTTGAATTTTAAAACAGAGTTTTGCTCTGATTGGGGGAAATAAATGCCCCCCACTGTTGCGCTCACGTGGCGCACATGTGAGTGCAGTAGTGGCAACATCTGAACTTTTGGATCAACTCAGAATTTGAAGAGGCGGTTCAATGCCTATAAATAGGACTTTTGGTCCCTTAGATGATTTACATCTTCTTCTTGAGAATTTTCATTCAAAGCATTGCTTTTCAGTTTAAGAACTTTCCAAGAGTCAGAACTCTATCAAAACTTAGGTAAAGTTTATATTTTTTTAACAAATCAGGGTTTTACCCATTAACAAAGCCTTGCTCTTCACAGATCTTTGATCTAAAGAAAACCCATTTAGGGTTTCACTAACAGAGCTTTGCTCTCTTGAACCCATAGATCTAAAGAGATCTTTTCTTGGGGTTTCTTAGCCCATGAATCAGAGCTCTGCTCTTTTGATAACATGTTGATTTCTTAATCTTTGATGAAGAATTCTTAAGAGTTTTTTCATGGATCTTGAAGATCCTAGAATTTTTTAATTCATAAAAATTAATTTTAATTAATTCTTTTCTGATGGATTTTTCATCATCATTACAGAGCCAGGCTCTTGACATTCTCGGGGAATCTCTTTAAATTCCTTTCATAATTGACTTTGACAGGTGTCATTCCTATTTGTAGAGCATTGCTCTCGAGGAGTTTAACTCTTTGACCCGAAGGTTTGCTTATTAAATGAGATTCCTTTTTTCAGGATTTTTCACAAATTCGAATTTATTAGGTGTCATAATTAGAATTTGTTTTCTCCAAGGGGATATTAAGAGTCGTTTAAATTCCGTATCTGTTTTTCTTCATTATTGATCTTCTAAGGATGTTTCTTTTCAGACACTATGGTGACACGACCTGAAAGAGCACGTGACTGGCCCTTGAACCATATGAAGTCTATAGGACTCCATCTGATCCAAGTAAGCCAAAAGCCCAGAAATCTAAAACCATTTTAAGAGTAAATAAAGAAAACTGGTTTAAAGAAGTGAAGAAAAAAATATGTTTTGAAGTTAAGGTTTTTAAATAACTAAGCCGAAAATGGATTTTTAAAATGCAAGTCCTTTCTAAAAATTTCGGCAGAGTTTCTTTTGTAAAAACTGGCCCCGAACGGGGTACAACAAGAACAATATATATGCAATGATAAAAGGCATTCCCAAGCGGGAGCTAGCTCTTCGTCAATCGACGGTCACAACCACACAAGCAATATAATATACAACGCCGTAGGACGAGGATCAAAACTCAAAAGAAAACTCATAATAACATGAAAACCGTAATACTACTACACGCGACTCTAAGGTCGAAATAATATACAAGTTTTTGGTTGATGGAATTCTAGATACAATGAATAATACAAGTACAATGGTGGTTCTTGATGCAAAAGAACCCACCTACCAAATGCAATTCAACCGCAAGGAAGCAGTGTGCCAGAAATGCCGCAATGAAACCTATACGACAAAACCTGCAAGAACTGTGGCACAACGGGGGTGAGTTGCTAACTCATGAATAGAAAACATCTACAAGCAGAAACCGAATGCAAGACATAATCCTAGGTCAATACGATCAGTATAACATAAACCTCAAGAATACGTCTGAAGCATGATAAGGTGGCAATGTAACATCTAAACATGTATGTAGTGCCAAATACTCAGGTAATAACATGTCATAAATGTAAGGTATGCTGGATGAAGTAAATATGATGAAGTATCAAATGAATATCAATACACATATATTAGCGTCCCATCCCACTAATATTGGTGTAAGGGTATATATAACAGCGCCCTCATACCCTGTTATATATACAAATGAAGTATGATCAATGTAAATCCAGTCTGTATGTGATCAATGTCTGTAATATATGTGGATCCCGTCCACCTGTCACCCAATGACAATAAGCATCATGCATGCAAATATGAGGAAATAATCAAATCATGGAAATCATCATGAAACCTGTGCCTAGCATCGGCACGTAAATTCTCATCTATCAGCCACTGTCACCAAGACTAGCCCTGATAGGTATGTATCATATGCTATCTCGAAACCCGAGTGCTCAGCTTCGACCCTCGAATTGCGACGTATGCATACGTACATAGCTCCGGTCGGTATCCCCAAGATAACCGCCGAGTAAAAGGTAATATCACCGGACGGTATGGTTCCCCTGACAGGCTCACCGTCTAACAAATCCAGCGATCCGTTCTCACCCCGGGTACCTCCGGGCCCCATCATGTACCCTCATACGGCCTCTATGCCTCCTCGCATAGGGTATATATATATATATATATATATATATATATATATATATATATATATATATATATATATCAGCACCGATAAAACTCATGGTGGAAGCTGAAATATCATATCAAGGGTAACCGGGTTTTTAAAGCATTAACATAATCTTTTGAAATATCCACGGTTCCCAAATCCAGAAATATCATAGAAACAACAAATGTCTCAATGCGCATAATCATAAAGCATGATGTATGTGACCTATAAATGGAATGGAAGTAAATCAGTACATCATGCAATATGGAATAATAGTATGCACATACAAGGTCATATCCTGAAGCAATAATACTACTGTGTAGTGACATGGCAATTATCGATGATGAAGTGTGTGGGCCGGCAAGTAAGTGTACGTGGAATATACGCATCATCGATAATGGTGCTAGTGTCCTAGCAACATGATAGTAATATAGCAATAACATATGCAAAGCAATGTGAATAGCATGAATATGCAGAAATCGAATAATCAACACCACAGTGAAGAATCTACATCAATATGAATATGTCATGCAATTATGTCATTTGAAATAAGACGAATCAGGATTTTTAATAAAATAAGGGCTACGGTATTTTTAAGAAAGATACGTCCTTTGAAAAATACCCGTAGAATCTCTTTACTTGTTTTTAAGATATTCCCGATTCGTTAGTTTTGAAATAGGTATGACTCGGGTCTAGTCTAACATCTACTAAGCCAAGTCCATCAGGAGGGGTGTGGAAACCACCTAAATCTGAGTCGATATATATAAATAATATAATAGTCGGTGATCCCGCCTCAATAGTATCGCGTACGATACAGTATATCATCTGACATCCCCGAGTCATGAGTACGGATCTATCATCAATATAAAGCTCGTACAGTAAATCGTCGTACGACATCCCAATAGCTGGGTATGGGTCAATATCACAATCAGCTCATCAATTATCTGGTATCATTATCATCATATCATATGATCTGGGGTACTGATCTAGGTCTAGTACAAATCGATACCATCTATAAAGTATGAATGCGGGGGTAAACACACATCCCAAACTGCAAGAACCACATGTCGTATCCCAAATACGAATCACATCAAATCACCGATCTCATGGCACAACGCCCAAAATCATCGACTCATCTCCAATGTCATCCAATAACATCATCAACACAATGCAGGTATAATGAATATGCAAGGGTGTACGTGTAGGTGTAAATCTATTTTAGGGTTCGCGACTAATAACTACACTAGTTTACTTCTAACCCTAAACTAATCCACAGTACACTTAACACAATAACCATGACACACTATAACTATCATATATATAATATATACATATATAGTATACTATCTGCGGACTGCGGGAGTGCTATGCGCCATCCACCCGACTTTCCCCTGTAGATATAATCTATTCACCTTGCATCTTCATTTATCGACGTCGCCACGCGCTTGCTTCTCGTCCCAAAGTCTTCATGGGGTACCTACACGTCAAAGTATCGTAATGCGCATTAAAACCAAATCAAATCTAAAACGGCATACGAAACCCAAAACGATACAATAAGGGGCCTATAGGTTAGAACCTACGGCACGCCTTCAAAACCATCAATCAATCCTCGATATCGTCGTATAAACGCAAATAGTCGAGGTAAAACACAAGACACAAATTCAGAATTAAAAATACGGAATACGGAAACACGAATCCAAAACAGCAACTAAGGAAATATGCTCCAGATTTCACCCTAGGTCAATTTAGACAAATCTATATATACCAGGGTCTAATCTATACATGTAGGAGCAGCAGAACCAAAACGAGGCAAAATAGGGCAGGTATGGCCGCAAATTGCGGCCAATTGGAATAAATCTGCGGCCGGGTTAAAGAGTTAGGGGCTGGGGTCTTGTGTGGTGGTTCTAGGGTGCCTGCACATCTCACTGTCCAATCAATATAAATTTGAGGTGTCTCGGGTGAAAGCAGATTCAATGTAACCATCACAGATTTCACAAATTCTCTGATATCGTATCCATAAATCTGTATTCCGGGTCTTAAGTCTCAGGTTTGGGTCTAAATTCCAGCACTAGGGTGCTTGTATGGTCTCCACTGAACTCAATTTCCCATCACAACTCATAATTTCCTCAAATCCTAAATAGGTTTTCTTTAAGTCCACAAAATCAAACAATATCGGTTCAATCATAACATGGGGGTAAAGGAAATGTTAAAACTAAGCTAAGCGTTCAGTAATTAGCTCATTTGGCAACTCAAGAATTTTCTTGAGTTGCCCCTAGTGGTCAAAATCCTTGCTTCTTTAGTCCAATGTGTAGATCTTGGGCTAATGCACACTTTTTATGAAATGGGGGTAGGGTTTTGGTGATGTTTGTGAGATGATTTGGGGCTTGAAGAGGGGAGGTGAAATGAAGGAGCAGCAGCAGTAGGAGAAGGGGAAGAGGGAGAGAAAAAATGAGAGGAAGAATGAAGAGAATGGCTAAGTGTTTGGTCAAAGAAGCCCATACCTCTCTCTCTCTCACCATACCTCATTATCTTATTCCATTTTCCATTTTCTTTTCTTTTCTTTCTCTTCAAATTCCTTCTCACAAGAATAGTAACTCCAAAGTAAAACCATGGCAATAAAATATAACACAAGTGTAGAAAAGATATGTGTATGTTTTGCACAAAATTGCTAAAAACCCGATTAGCGATTTTTAATTGCGATTAGCACTAAATTAGCATATAACTAATCATAAAAACTTAAAAATGGCATAATTCTATAAATTACCCTATTTTAGAATTTTCCATAATTTTTCTAAGATTTTTCCCATTTATTTGTATTTAATAATACCAAAATATTAAAATATTCAATAAAATAATATTAAATTATAAAAATTCCCAAAAATAATATTTTATTTTTTGAAATGTTACAATTTTCCCCCCTTAAATAAATTCGGTCCCCGAATTTAAATTTAAACCCCCAAATACTAAAACATTTCAGTAAAAATCCAAATTGTCGGGGCTCCGAAAACATCAATACATAGCGAATATCATAAAAATGTACTGCTCTATAAAAAATTAATCCCCAAAATGTATATATAAGAATATCCTGTGCGTCTGGTGCGCAAGAAAATCAAAATCCATATATGTGCCATACATGGCCACAAAACAGCATCTAGGTGCAACGGGTGTGCACGAAACATCTGTCGTAGGCAACGAGTGTGCCTGACAGCAAAATCAGGTGTATTTGACATGCATGAAGAATCCCAATTTAGTGCATCTAGCGTGCACCAAAATCGTATATCAAAACACTAAAGGTGCATGAAAACTATGCTGGAAGTGTAAATCAAATCACTGCATAAGATAGGCGTGAAATCACAATCAATATCTCAAATGTAATAACTATACGCAAAATATAAATACCCAATGGGTGCAAGAAAACAAATATCATGAAACTCAGTCATCAAAACTAAATCATGTAAACAGAACGCCCAAAATACCGAAATCCAAGATGACGGATACGTGATAATCGAATCACAAAATCACAAATCATAGATACCATCGTCGGTAGTCCCTCCTTCAAAGTCGAGAAGGTGTCGGTGCATCCAATGCTAGTAGTGCAAGATATCAACTCGCCTCTTGCTCGCGGTCTGGCGTCCTCTGTCTCTGGGTCCTTATCTTCTCTGCGGATTACCTATCTCGCAATCAATCGGTTCATTGGCCCTGTCAGGTGTGCTAACGGGGACGATTCCGTTCTGGCACTTCTCTGGTCATCTCTTGGTCAATCATCATGACTACTCGTAAAGTAGCATGTCACTGGCGTCGGCATCTGGCTCTCTGAATGCACATGACACATCTGATCCTGGGTGCAAACATTATTGCAGCAGTGTCCTGGAAGGAATCCCGCTCAAGGTCTCTTCCGATCTTGCCTATGCCGAACTGTACGAAGGCTGGCTCTCTTGCATAATCTCTTCTTACTCGATGGACATCTGCGTCCTCAGCACAGCATTTCTCGGAAATTGGTCGCATCCCAACGCCTTTGTAAGTATATCAGGTCTCTGGTCTCGACGGAAAGTAATGACAGCTCGTCAGCGTCTTGCACGAACCTCTTGTCCCGCTTGTCTGTATTATCGTCCACTTCGACGTCACGTCTTTATCTGCGCACTGCAATGTTCTCGGCTACGGTCAATCCAAAGTCCCTTGCATAACTCTTTTCTGCCGAATTGCCCGGAAGTCATCATCCTTTACTGAAGCTAATTCTTGTTCCGGAATGGCTGTATACTCATCGCGCCTCTTTCTGGAAGCTATATCCATATACCATGCCTCTGCGTGCGTATCGCATCACTGATGTCGGCGGAGTGGAACGTCATCTCATCGAAATCTCTTGCGAACTCTTTACTTCACTCTGCTTCAATGTCGACTACTTCAGACTCGTCTCATCGTGGCTGCATGGACTGTGCTCCAACAGCTAAACTCGTATCTGGAGTCTCCTAAGCAATGCATCCCATCACATGATATCCGAATGATGTTGAAATATTCGATCGACTCGTCAGAACCTCATAATCCCCCAAGAGATCAATATCTTGAGTACAGTTTAATAGTATCGAGTACATGCCACAGCATCGGTGGTCCAGCCGTAGAAGGGCAAACCCAAGCCTCACTTATGGCGCCGCGGAACTGCCGCAAACCCTAAGGTTCAAAGGCTTTCACACGGTCATTAAGTTGAGTTAGGGTTTCATTCTTCTAGAGGGTCCATGGAATCGCCTGCATGTCTTTCCGTATACTTTAAACTTGGAAAATGGGCTCCTGACATTCGATCGTCTCTGTCGACTCTCAACGTCTCCGCGTGAAGTCGTCTCTAGCTGGAAGCAATCTATCTGATGACCTCGCATCGGGGTAAGCGAACGAACCACATGTCCTAGTCATTCATCCTCAGGTGACTAGAGACCTTCCAACATATCTCTAAGTATATACTCATGCTGCAGTAGCTCCAATCATCTGGGCGACATTTCGTCATTTGCAGCAACAACTGGCTCATTCGTCTATACGCTCAATAGCGCCTCTATCATCCTGAATAAGTGATATATCAATGGTCATCACATCTGGCTGGCCTCTAGCAGTTGCCTGCTCCTCTGGTACCAATCGGCACGTCCAAGAAATCTCGTGAAAGCGAACCATCAAACACTCATGGCGCAAAAACACAATAAGACGACGCCTCTAAATGCAATCGTAAGTCTCTGGAATCACGCCCTGGTCAGTCCTCGTCTGCGACGAGCTCAAGCTGACGCAACTCTAGCCATAGCTCTCTCTGCCCGTGTGATCGCGGCAGCAAAATCATAACCAGTATCGATGAAGATAGATCAGGAATGAATATAATACTGTGCAAGGAAATGTACATCCTTAAGGCTCCTTAAGCGGAGTGGCGTGTCGTAAGTATGCCGCGGAACATACACATGGTACGTCACTCTACTGCAGTCACCTACTCCATCAACCAGGGGTCATCCTGTGCGACGAAAGTTCGGGTCTAATACCCCCTCGACTAAGTCTAAGTTCCGTAAGGTCAAGCCTAAGTTACGTATATATAAATGCTCTAGGCTCCACATAGTCAAACTTAGACTCGAACCAAGGTCAATCTAGCGCTCTGATACCAACTTTGTCACGACCCGAAAGAGCACGTGACTGGCCCTTGAACCATATGAAGTCTATAGGACTCCATCTGATCCAAGTAAGCCAAAAGTCCAGAAATCTAAAACCATTTTAAGAGTAAATAAAGAAAACTGGTTTAAAGAAGTGAAGAAAAAATATGTTTTGAAGTCAAGGTTTTTAAATAATTAAGCCGAAAATGGATTTTTAAAATGCAAGTCCTTTCTAAAAATTTCGGCAGAGTTTCTTTTGTTAAAACTGGCCCTGAACGGGGTACAACAAGAACAATATATATGCAATGATAAAAGGCATCCCCAAGGGGGAGCTAGCTCTTCGTCAATCGACGGTCACAACCACACAAGCAATATAATATACAACGCCGAAGGGCGAGGATCAAAACTCAAAAGAAAACTCATAATAACATGAAAACCGTAATACTACAACACGCGACTCTAAGGTCGAAATAATATACAAGTTTTTGGTTGATGGAATTCTAGATACAATGAATAATACAAGTACAATGGTGGTTCTTAATGCAAAAGAACCCACCTACCAAATGCAATTCAACCGCAAGGAAGCAGTGTGCCAGAAATGCCGCAATGAAACCTGTACGATAAAACCTGCAAGAACTGTGGCACAACGGGGGTGAGTTGCCAATTCGTGAATAGAAAACATCTACAAGCAGAAACTGAATGCAAGACATAATCCTAGGTCAATACGATCAGTATAACATAAACCTCAAGAATACGTCTGAAGCATGATAAGGTGGCAATGTAACATCTAAACATATATGTAGTGCCAAGTATTCAGGTAATAACATGTCATAAATGTAAGGTATGCTGCATGAAGTAAATATGATGAAGTATCAAATGAATATCAATACACATATATTAGCGTCCCATACCACTAATATTGGTGTAACGATATATATAACAGCGCCCTCATACCCTGTTATATATATAAATGAAGTATGATCAATGTAAATCCAGTCTGTATGTGATCAATGTCTGTAATATATGTGGATCCTGTCCACCTGTCACCCAATAACAATAAGCATCATGCAAGCAAATATGAGGATATAATCAAATCGTGGAAATCATCATGAAACCTGTGCCTAGCATTGACACGTAAATCCTCATCTATCAGGCACTGTCACCAAGACTAGCCCTGATAGGTACGTATCATACGCTATCTCGAAACCCGAGTGCCCAGCTTCGACCCTCGAATTGCGACGTATGCATACGTACATAGCTCCGGTCGGTATCCCCAAGATAACCGCCGAGTAAAAGGTAATATCACCGGACGGTATGGTTCCCCTGACAGGCTCACCGTCTAACAAATCCAGCAATCCGTTCTCGCCCCGGGGTACCTCCGGGCCCCACCATGTACCCTCATATGGCCTCTACGGCCTCTCGCATGAGGTATATATATATATCAGAACCGATAAAACTCATGGTGGAAGCTGAAATATCATATCAAGGGTAACCGGGTTTGTAAAGCATTAACATAATCTTTTGAAATATCCACGGTTCCTAAATCCAGAAATATCATAGAAACAACAAATGTCTCAATGCGCATAATCATAAAGCATGATGTATGTGACCTATAAATGGAATGGAAGTAAATCAGTACATCATGCAACATGGAATAATAGTATGCACATACAAGGTCACATCCTGATGCAATAATACTACTGTGTAGTGACATGGCAATTATCGATGATGAAGTGTGTGAGCCGGTAAGTAAGTGTACGTGGAACATACGCATCATCGATAATGGTGCTAGTGTCCTAGCAACATGATAGTAATATAGCAATAACATATGCAAAGCAATGTGAATAGCATGAATATGCAGAAATCGAATAATCAACACCACAGTGAAGAATCTACATCAATATGAATATGTCATGCAATTATGTCATTTGAAATAAGACGAATCAGGATTTTTAAAAAAATAAGGGCTACGGTATTTTTAAGAAAGATACGTCCTTTGAAAAATACCCGTAGAATCTCTTTACTTGTTTTTAAGATATTCCCGATTCGTTAGTTTTGAAATAGGTATGACTCGGGTCTAGTCTAACATCTACTAAGCCAAGTCCATCAGGAGGGGTATGGAAACCACCTAAATTTGAGTTGATATATATAAATAATATAATAGTCGGTGATCCCGCCTCAATAGTATCGCGTACGATACAGTATATCATCTGACATCCCCGAGTCATGAGTGCGGATCTATCATCAATATAAAGCTCGTACAGTAAATCGTCGTATGGCATCCCAATAGCTGGGTACGGGTCAATATCACAATCAGCTCATCAATTATCAGGTATCATTATCATCATATCACATGATCTGGGGTACTGATCTAGGTCTAGTACAAATCGATACCATCTATAAAGTATGAATGCGGGGGTAAACACACATCCCAAACTGCAAGAACCACATGTCGTATCCCAAATACGAATCACATCAAATCACTGATCTCATGGCACAACGCCCAAAATCATCGACTCATCTCCAATGTCATCCAATAACATCATCAACACAGTGCAGGTATAATGAATATGCAAGGGTGTACATGTAGGTGTTCTATTTTAGGGTTCGCGACTAAGAACTACACTAGTTTACTTCTAACCCTAAACTAATCCATAGTACACTTAACACAATAACCACGACACACTATAACTATCATATATATAATATATACATATATAGTATACTATCTACGGACTGCGGGGGTGCTATACGCCATCCACCCGACTTCCCCCTGTAGATATAATCTACTCACCTTGCGTCATCATTTGTCGACGTCGCCACGCACTTGCTTCTTGTCCCGAAGTCTTCATGAGGTACCTACACGTCAAAGTATCATAATGCGCATTAAAACCAAATCAAATCAAAAACGGCATATGAAACCCAAAACGATACAATAAGGGGCCTAAAGGTTAGAACCTACGGCATGCTTTTAAAACCATCAATCAATCCTCGATATCGTCGTATTAACGCCAAATAGTCGAGGTAAAACACAAGACACAAATTCAGAATTAAAAATACGGAATACGAAAACACGAATCCAAAACAACAGCTAAGGAAATATGCTCCAGATTTCACCCTAGGTCAATTTAGACAAATCTATATATATCAGGGGTCTAATCTATACATGTAGGAGCAGCAGAACCAAAACGAGGCAAAATGGGGCAGGTATAGCCGCAAATTGCAGCCAATTGGAATAAATCTGCGGCCGGGTTAAAGAGTTAGGGGATGGGGTCTTGTGTGTTGGTTTTAGGGTGCCTGCACATCTCACTGTCCAATCAATATAAATTTCAGGTGTCTCGGGTGAAAGCAGATTCAATGTAACCATCACAGATTTCACAAATTCTCCGATATCGTATCCATAAATCCGTATTTCGGGTCTTAAGTCTCAGGTTTGGGTCTAAATTCCAGCACTAGGGTGCTTGTATGGTCTCCACTGAACTCAATTTCCCATCACAACTCATAATTTCCTCAAACCCTAACTAGGTTTTCTTTAAGTCCACAAAATCAAACAATATCGGTTCAATCATAACATGGGGGTAAAGGAAATGCTAAAACTAAGCTAAGGGTTCAGTAATTAGCTCATTTGGCAACTCAAGAATTTTCTTGAGTTGCCCCTAGTGGCCAAAATCCTTGCTTCTTTTGTCCAATGTGTAGATCTTGGGCCAGTGCACACTTTTTATGAAATGGGGGTAGGGTTTTGGTGATGTTTGTGAGATGATTTGGGGCTTGAAGAGGGGAGGGAAATGAAGGAGCAGCAGTAGCAGGAGAAGGGGAAGAGGGAGAGAAAAAATGAGAGGAAGAATGAAGAGAATGGCTAAGTGTTTGGTCAAAGAAGCCCATACCTCTCTCTCTCACACCATACCTCATTATCTTATTCCATTTTCCATTTTCTATTCTTTTCTTTCTCTTCAAATTACTTCTCACAAGAATAGTAACTCCAAAGTAAAACCATGGCAATAAAATGTAACACAAGTGTAGAAAAGATATGTGCATGTTTTGCACAAAATTGCTAAAAACCCGATTAGCGATTTTTAATCGCGATTAGCACTAAATTAGCATATAACTAATCATAAAAACTTAAAAATGGCATAATTCTATAAATTACCCTATTTTAGAATTTTCTATAATTTTTCTAAAATTTTTCCCATTTATTTGTATTTAATAATACCAAAATATTAAAATATTCAATAAAATAATATTAAATTATAAAAATTCCCAAAAATAATATTTTATTTCTCTGAAATGTTACATATGGTTGTTCATTTATATAGTTTGCACGAGTTCATCTCTTATGAGGATATTCGCGTACAGGGCCATTGCCAAAACCAAGAGTTACAGAAACCCAATGTGCGGAGGTTATGGATCATCTGCATGCACGCGTGGGTTGGCTGCTTCCTTGTCGTTCCGCTCTCTTGAAAATCGTAGTAGGAGTAATTCGGAGAGCACTTCCTGGGTTTCACGAGGCCATGCTGCTTAATGCGCTGGATGATGCCGAAGAAAAGGTGCATTCAGTGTACCTGTCGGTGCTGATCTCGAAGAAGCGGCGAGATAACCTCATTGATATTCTGCATCCAGCTTTCAAACAGACGACGATAATCGCTTCTTATCGAAGGGAGGGGGACATTGGCGAGGATCTCGACACTCGTGAGCACGAGAGGATGCACACGAGAATGGTCAGAAATGCCAGAAAGATTCTAGACGGCCTCACTTTTGAATTCCTAAATCCATGCCCTGGATCTGAGGTTTTACCATTGTAATCATTTTGATGATGTTTTCGTTTACTTCTTTCATTATTGTAAGAACTTTTTCGAAGTATGAATGGCAAATTCCTCATTTCAGCGTGTTTTATTTTATGTACTAAATCTTTTGCACATGCATGAACGGGTATGCTTCGCATGCTTAATCAAATGCGCACCAAATGTTCTCCTTGTCGCTTTCTTCTCTTTTCTGTGTTGTTGGTATGTTTCTGTTAGTTATATGTATGCCCTAGAGGCCATCACTGTACATAGGATGTATATTGTAGTGGATGCTGGGACATATATAGGGAGGACTTTCTTGCTCGACATGATAGTATGCTATCTGGTTACACTTTACCTTAACGTGTACGCTGATTGTCTCTCTGTTACATATTGGTAAAGCCCTTAGGATGTGTACTTGACTACCTGGACTATGATGCGGATCATACTAGTGGGGACATGGTAGTCCATAAGTACATCCTTCAAGGTCCCTAGTCGTGGGTATATCGAGACGGGGCATCGATATACCAGAGTAGACTAGCGTATACCTTCTCGACCCATACAGATGGGCGATGGATGATCCCATATCCATTGGTGTTTGACATCAGAGATGATATACGGGTGCTCAGTGGAGACTGGGTACACTGGACGGACTCGCCGAGAACTCCCAGATGGTATTATACCTCACATCAGATGGCAGTTCTCTGGTGACACTGGTATAGGTTAGTCTGTAGACCCGAGATCGTCATAGAGTCTTGTGTGATTCCCACTGTGCTTTGATTTCCACCTTACCACGTCCAAGAGGGCGTGCAAAACGGTGGTTTTTGGGTACAGTCCCGAATCACATGGAGGCAATGAGCGATAGGAGGGGATTCGTCTCTCCCGGTATTGGGGGTTGATGTTGCGCTATACTCGACTGGCCATAACAGGAAATCCCTGGCCAGGGTTGCAGTGATCTACTGGTAAGTGTTATCAGTAGTTTCACACATGTTATGGACCTCACGTCGGCATGACTTATCGAGCTATTGGGGTCTGACGTTTACCACCCCTAGGCGAGATTTGCGACATATCAGACGATCAGACCGGACTGTACGGTAAGTGTTACTGGTTGGATTCACAGGAGTGTGAGCGGGCTTGCTCGTTGATCTTCTGATCGCTCAATACCCGGGTGGCCGTTACGTTTAGCAGACCGCTTGCGGCTTGTGGATGATTGATATGATCATCATCTGCTGCCGGCGTATTGACGAGTCTTTAGAGTCCTACACAGAGGTTTCCTAGCTCAAGCGAAACGAAATAGGAGCGCATATGAGATATGTGCGGGACCGAGAATGATACCAGTATGTGATACTGTATTCGATTCTCGCAATTTGTGACATTGATCGGTTATATGCGATATAGCCGGGTTATCGGATCAAGTGTTGATTCGATAAGTTGTTACTGTTGATATTAGTCGGTTATATGCGATATGACCGGATCATTAAATCAAGTGTTGATTTAATGATTTAATGCATGATTATATATTTGATATATTACTTTGCATTAACTAGTATTGGTTCATTTTAAAAGGATTTTCTCACTTGATGCGCACATTGTATATGTGATATATTTTTGTATGCACTTGATTGTATCATGTTTGATGATACATGCTAACTTGAGTTTGTGTAAAGATTAAACCATGGTTGTGTAATGGTTAGGGTTTTCTTTTTCTTACTTATTTATTTATTTATTTATTTTGGAAAAGATAAAAGAGAAAAATGGTGGCTTTCTTTGTTTGTAGTTGAAGCTTCATGAAGGTTTGACTATGTAACCATTTTTGTCTTCATGCTTAACCCTAACCATTCAAACCAACCATGGTCTATTCTCTACACCTAACCAAGGTTAGGATATGATAAGTATTCATTTTATTATTCCTTTTTAGATAATACTTATGATATTCTTTCTTCTTCTTCTTCATCTTCAACATAAAGAAACCATGCCATCATCAATGGCAACTTATAAGAATAAGTGAGAAATCCAATTCTAAAGTGAACCCACTTCCTATTTCTTCATCCTCTACCTCTTGCCAAGTAGTATAGGGTGTTTTCTTCACAAGTTTCATGACTTGGTGAAGTGAGAGCTTGATCTTGTGATGCCTTGACGTAGATCATCTTCGGCATCGTAGTTGATGACCTAGCCCGCCTATTTCTCCGATGAAGCCGACACTAGAGTCCAAGATCCGATTTGTACAGCGGAGGGACGTCTACGTGGAGCTAAGGAAGTGGAGAACCGGATCTACAAAGGTTGTATTTCCGTTTACCCTTTAGTTAAGTTGTTAACTAGTTTTACTTTTCGCTTAAACTCTAGTCAACGATCCTTATTAGGGTTTCTCGGCACTTGTAATTTTTGAAATTGGCATGGTTGATGCCTTGTGAGACCTCATTAGCATGCCTAGGAACCCTACAGTTTCTCTGGCAAGTGTAGCCTGTAGATGATAAAGAGCATTCTGTCTTGAATGCTTTGAGAGGTAGTGATGGCTTAGGAAGCAGGTTCAGATCTGCTGACTAAGATGTTTCAACTTCATGAGCCGTGGGGGTCTTATGAAGACTTTTCTCCCTACGAGTCGTGAGGATCTCGTAGGTGTCTTTTCTCCTCAGGAGTCGTGAGGACTCCTAATTTCGTTTTCCCTTATAAGTCGTAAGGATCTTATAAGAGAGTTTTCCTCCTTATGAGTTGAGAGGACCCGTAAGTGTTTAATGAGATTGACGTTATCCGCATTTCACGGCATCATTGGGTGACGTATCTCTGAGGCGGGGTCATGTGGATGACGTATTTCCTCGACGGGGTCATGTGGATGACGTATTTCCACGACGGGGTCATGTGGATGACGTATTTCCGAGACGGGGTCATGTGGATGACGTATTTCCGAAGCGGGGTCATGTGGATGGTGTATTTTCGAGATGGGGTTATGTGGATGACGTATTTCCGCGACGAGGTCATGTGGATGACGTATTTCCATGACGGGGTCATGTGGATGACGTATTTCCACGACGGGGTCATGTAGATGACGTATTTCCGAGACGGGGTCATGTGGATGACGTGTTTCCGCGACGGGGTCATTTGGATGACGTATTTCCGCAACGGGTCATGTGGATGACGTATTTCCGAGACGGGGTCATATGGATGACGTATTTCCGAGACGGGATCATATGGATGACGTATTTCCGAGACGGGGTCATGTGGATGACGTGTTTCCGCGACGGGGTCATATGGATGACGTGTTTTCGTGACGGGGTCATATGGATGACGTATTTCTGTGACGGGTTCATGTGGATGACGTATTTCCGAGACGGGGTCATGTGGATGGCGTATTTCCGAGACGGTGTCATGTGGATGGCGTATTTCCGCGACGGTGTCATGTGGATGACGTATTTCCAAGATGGGGTCATGTGGATGACGTATTTCCGTGACGCGGTCATGTGGATGACGTATTTCCGTGACGGGGTCATGTGGATGACGTATTTCCGAGACGGGGTCATGTGGATGTTGTGTTTCTGCGACGGGGTCATGTGGATGATGTGTTTCCGAGACGGGGTCATGTAGATGACGTATTTCCGAGACGGGGTCATGTAAATGACGTATTTATGTGACGGGGTCATATGGATGGCGTATTTCCGAGACGGGGTCATGTGGATGACGTATTTCCACGACGGGGTCATATGGATGACGTATTTCCGAGACGGGGTCATGTGGATGACATATTTCCGCGACGGGGTCATGTGGATGACGTATTTCTACGATGGGGTCATGTGGATGACGTATTTCCGAGACGGGGTTACGTGGATGGCGTATTTCCATGACGGGGTCATCTAGATGACGTATTTCCAAGATGGGGTCATGTAGATGACGTATTTCCGAGATGGGGTCATTTGGATGACGTATTTCCGCGACGGGTCATGTAGATGACGCATTTCTGAGACGGGGTCATGTGGATGATTTGTTTCCGCGATGGGGTCATATGGATGACGTATTTTCGAGACGGGATCATTTGGATGACGTATTTCCACGACGAGGTCATGTGGATGACGTATTTCTGAGACGGGGTCATATGGATGACATATTTCCGATACGGGGTCATATGGATGACGTTGCGTCTGTTGTAATGAGATGCATATCGAAGTGGTCTCCAGGTTGTTTGTGAACCATTAAGGTTTGGCTTCTTCTTTGTTTGTGCTCCTGGATTGTATACAGGGATTGATGTGATATCACCTGTAGGGCATAAATTTCATTTCTTTTTATTTCTTTCCGCGATGCTCCATCATTTCAGCTTTTATATCGCGAAGGTCGCGATTGCCCAATCATTTCGGCTATTTTTCATGGTGCCCAATCATTTCGGCTATGTATTTTACTTTTACTTGCTGTTTTTTATTGCGAGTTGCCCAATCATTTCGGCTATTTTTCATGCATACATTTTTACTTGCTGATTTTGTTGCAAGTTGCCCCATTATTTCAGCTATTTCGTATGCATGTGTAGCTCGTTGTCTTTTCGCTGCAAGCCTGAAATTAGACACCGATTTTGGCATCAGCACCGCTACAACTGGGATATTGCCAGGAGCAAATAATCATTTGCCTCTGTCGATGTCGAACAAAGGTGGCTTAGCAAACAGGGTTAGAATCCTGTCGACTAAGGCTTTTGACTTCATGAGCCGTAAGGGTCTCATAAAGGTATTTCTCCCTACGAGTCGTGAGGATCACGTAGGTGTGTTTTCTCCTTAAGAATCGTGAGGATTCCTAAGTGCATGATCTCTATAAGTCATAAGGATCTTACAAGAGTGCTTTCTTCTTTTAAGTCGAGAGGACTTACAATGGCTGTTCATCGTGCAAACATATCGCTAGTCACGGATAGGACTTTGTTAGGGAAATATTTATTCGCACCCGTGGATTGTATACAAGGGCCAATACTTAACCGCTTGTAGGGCAGTGTTGGAGGTTGTGGTGGTCGCTTAAGAACAGGTTCAGATCCCTGTAGCTTAAGACTTTTGAATCTTATGAGCCGTGAGGGTCTCATAAGAGGGTTCTCCTTACGAGTCGTGAGAATCTTGCAAGTGTAATTTCTCCTTAGGAATCGTGGGGATCCCTAAGTGTGTTGCTCCCTTATGAGTCGTAAGGATCTCACGCAGGTGGTTTCTCCTCACAAGGTCGATAGGACCTTACAAGTGTATTTTAACGAGATTGCGCGCTTTCGGGTTTTCATAAAACTCGCCGGTAGCCCTGCTGTTTTTACTCACGGAGCCCTCTCGGGTTTTCATCCGTGCCCTTTTTGCTTATGGACATACCGTTTTTTTTATTCTCTTTTTTTTTATTCTTTTCTCTTTTTTTTTTCTCTTTCTCTCATTTTTTTGTCAGCCTTGGGATACTGCAGTCCACAGTAGTTTATCGACGTCTCGGTCAACAGCTAGTTTTTGGATATAGTGGTCCATTGTTAGTTTAAGAACGTTTCGGTCCGTCGTTAGTTTAAGGACGTTTCGGTCCATCTTTAGCTTAAGAACGTTTCGGTTCATTGTTAGTTTAAGGACATTTCGATCCGTTAGCCGGCTACTACTTATAGAGTTTGGGCTTAGGAAGACAGCGAGCGTACATAGTCATCGTCATCTATCGTTGACCTGGGCCGTGACTCGTCAGGCGTAGTATTTCTTTAGGAAGCAACCGTTTATTGGCTTGAAGGGACTTTCGCCATGCATGTCCATGAGTAGGTAGGACCCACCCTGGTAGACCTTGTCTATGATATACGGGCCATTATAGTTCGGCTTGAATTTCCCCTGTTTGGCACTGTTGGGGATCATAGGCCTTTTGACAGCTAGCACGAGTTCGCCTTGGCGGAATGTTCTCGGCCTAGTCAATTTTTCGTATGAGCACATCATCTTTGCTTTATAAGCCTCCAGATTTTTTTGCGCTATAAGCCGAGTTTCATCAAGGGCATCGAGCTCCTCAAGTCGAAGGTGAGCATTCTCCTCGTCCGTTAGCTCGTAATGAACTGCCACTCATAGAGAGGGTAACTCTATCTCGAGGGGAATAACGCCTCTGTACCGAATACCAATGCGTACGGCGTTGTGTTCGTGGCCGTTTTGAATGTAGTTCGATACGCCCAGAGAGCTTCATACGATCTCTCGTGCCAGTCCTTCTTATTTCGGGACACCGTCTTTTTCACGATCTTCATCAAGGTCTTGTTAAAAGCCTCAGCTAGACCATTAGCTCGGGGATTATAGACTGAGGAGTATCTCCAGTCTATGTTATGCTGTTGTGCGAAGCGGCTGATCTTATGGCTTCTATAGGCTGCCCCGTTATCGGAGATGATCCGTCTCGGAGTTCTAAACCGATAAATGATGTGCGTCTTGAAGAAATGGAGGATATTCTCCGTCTTCACTTCTCTTAGCGGTACTGCTTCTGCCCATTTGGAGAAGTAATCAGTCGTCGCCAAGATGAATCGATGTCCTCTGGACGATGCTGGTTCGATGGGGCCGATTATGTCAGTCCCCCACATTTCGAACGGCCAGCTAGCCACTGTTAGATGTAGTGGATTTGGATGCTGATGGATAAAGTCCCTATGAATCTGGCACAAATGGCACTTCTTCGCGTATTCGAGGCAGTCTTGGATCATCGTGGGCCAATAATAACCCAACCATTTGATCTTCAGCTTCATCTTCGGCCCGGCTTGGTGAGAACCGCAGAGTCCGTCGTGAGTTTCTTGGACGACTTTCTTTGCCTCTTCAGGTCTCAGGCATCTTAGCCAAAGAGAATCAAATGATCTCTTATACAGAGTATCATTGACGAAAGCAAAAGACAGAGCTCGTTTTATAAGCTGATGTCTTGAGGACGCATCTTCAGGTGTTTGACGGGATTTGAAGTAGTCTATAAAGACTTCCCTCCAATCCTTAGCCTTTTCCTGGTCTTTTATTTGCAGAGTCATTCGCTCGGTCGCTCCCTTTTCTTCGGACGACTCCGGAGAGATTTCTGCTGGTGCGAGAACCCGACGGCTTTGCACAATGATCCTTACGTCATCGAGGTTCTCATCAGCCAGTTCTTTAGCGAGCTTGGCTAATGCATCCGCTTTGCTATTTTCCGCACCCGGTATGCTTTCCAAAGTGTAGGAAGGAATTTGAGTCAGCAGTTGCTGTACTCTCTCGCCGTATTTCACCAACTCAGGCTTACACGTTTGATAATCGCCGTTTACTTAACTAACGACCAGTTGGGAGTCTCCGTATATGAGGAGGTTTTCAATTCCTATGTAGATAGCGATCTCGAGACCTGCTATCAAAGCTTCGTATTCAGCTTCATTGTTCTTCCTCAGCTCTGTCAAGGAGAAGGCGAAGCGCATTATCCCTCCCTGTGGAGTTACGAAGATGAGGCCTACCCCCGATTTGATTATAGGGGTGTTTTGTTTAAGCTTCTTCATGGAAGATAGTCCATTGAAATAAAGTTCCCACCGGGTATCACCCTCGTCGATCGTGTCAAACGCATGTTCGTTTGGCAATTCGTAATTCAAAGGAGAATCAGCGGGTATCGGGTGCTCAGCGAGAAAGTCGGCGATGGCCTATCTTTTCACTGCCTTAAGAGGCCGATAAGATATCGAGAACTCCATCAAGAGTAAGGCCCACTTAGCGAGTCGTCCCGTTAATATGGCCTTCAACATCAAATATTTGAGAGGATCCACCTTCGATATGAGATGGACCTCATGCGCCAACGCATAGTGTCTGAGCTTCGTTATTGCGAAGATCAACGCCAGGCAGTCTTTTTTCGTTAGGAGAGTAATTGCTTTCTGCCCCCAGGAGAACTCAACTCAGATAGTAGAGGGCTCTCTCCTTCCCTTGGTCGTTCTCTTGTGCCCATTATGTGCCTAAGGAACCTTCAAGGACTGTTGTATACAGAATAAGAGGCTTTCCTTTAACGGGAGCGGCCAGTACTAGCAGATTCTGCAGGTATTGCTTGATTTTGTCCAGTGCACTTTGGCATTTGTGATCCCAGACGAATGGGGTTCCCTTCTTCATTAGGTGACTGTAGGGGCGGCACTTGCCGGAAAGTTTGGCTATGAATCGCCAGTTATATGCGAGCTTTCCTTGGAGAGACCGCAATTGCCTGAGAGTCCTTGGCGGAGGCATTTCCATAATCGCTTTGATCTTTGACGGATCTATCTCGATGCCTCGGTGTCGGACAATGAATCTTAGGAATTTTCCCGAGGAAACTCCGAACGCATATTTGAGAGGGTTCATCTTCAAGTTGTATTGCCGAAGGCATTGAAATACGATCTTCAGATGCTCTAAATGTTCCTCGTATGATTTTCTTTTAGAAGGGATGATATTGTACTCGTGTAGTCAGGGCCGGCCGAGCAAAGCATTGTAGCATGTCTTGGCGTCAATGACATGAAACTTGATATCCGTGACGAGCAGCCCAAAGCGTAACGTCAGAATTATAGACCCGAGCGTTCGCAACGATTGAGAGTCAAAACCGGAGATGGTGATTTTATCACGAGCGAGGTGCTGAACGCTCATGCATATTTCCTTTAGCACCCTTACGTTAAGGAGATTGACGGAAGACCCATTGTCGACCAGGATTTTTCCTATCTTGATGTCATGACAGTACCCGGAGATATATAGGGGGCGGTTGTTCTTGCATGTCCCAAGAAGGAGATCTTTATCGCCGAAGGTGATATTGGCTGTGTTCACTTCTTCCAGCTTGTCCTTCTTCTTTTCTTCGACGAGGAAAGCTTGGAATTGCTCGGGCTCTTGTAATGCCTTGATCAAAGAATCTCTTGCTTCTTTGGATTGCAGAAGGGCGTCAAAAATACTGAGCTGTGAGGGTATCTTCATCAAGTGTGCCAGAACGTTGTAGTCCACCTTACTTTTCTTTGGCGGGTCCTTGGCTGTCAGCTTTTCGACGGCTTGGTCATCAAGGACGATATCCTCAGAGACCATTTCTTTCCCCTTATCTTTTCTATTTGACCCACTGTTCGAGGGCCCAAGATTCTTTTCGGGCAGCGTACGATTGCGTAGCTGAATATTTTCACAGGTCTTCGGTTCTTCCTCCTTTCTTAAGGTGGACTCTTTAAAGAGAGGGCCAAGAGTCATCTCTTCGTCAGAGTCGCTCTCGGAGGTGAGAAATTGTGATCCCCCGGCGTTGACCATGCGACAGTTGCCAGCAGTTCTTTTATGCTCCTCGGTCGTATTTCTTTGCTCTCGACTGGTTTTGTGTTTCATCTGCTTGAAATGTTGCCGACGAGCAACATATCCCTGCCACCATCTTTTAAAAGCGTTGCACTCTTCGGTGGGGTGCGTAATCTTTTGGTGATATAAGCAGTAGCTAGGATGTGTTTCGGCTTCACCAAGAATATTTCCTTCGGAGGGTGGCAGCTTCATTCCCATCGATATGGCTTTAGTGAACCTTTTCTTCATCTTGAACCTATTTTTAGTTGCGGCGGATGTACTTTGATCTGGAGGGGGTGTTTCAACTCTTTCGTCCAGTCGCCGACGTTTGGCCTTTTCGAATATGGCCATCTCACGCTCCCGATCAGCTTTACTTTTTGAAAGAGCTTCGTTGAGGAATGCGTTGATCATTTCGTCTGATGGCCCCGGAAGTTCCGGCTCAGGATCTACCCCCAGTTTCTCAGTGCAAGGAGCTTCTTCATAGTCTATCGACGACTGAGAGATCATATGGCAACTTGCCACGTAATCTTCAGATTCATCCGACGAGTCTTCTCCATCACTTCCGTCCTTAAGGACGTGGCTGAGGAACTCTTGGAGCGTGATTAGAGTCCACACCTTCTGGTTATACTCTTCCAACGCGTCAATCTGTTTTTGCAGGTCCGTGCGCTTGTCGCCAGGCTTCATGAGCTTTTTGGTCTTCTTCTTCTTCTTCGAAGACTTAGACGGCTGGATGTGAGCGCTTTGGCTATCACCACCAATCTTTGGAGTTAGGCGCGGCTTCAGCATCCCCTCGATGATCTCAGGTTCCAGTAGATTCTTCCGCCTAATTGCCGGACATATGTGTAGATCCTTCACCATTCTTTTCGTTTTGGCTGAAAGAGCAACCTCCCATGGAGCTTCTTCTACGAAAGAGCATAATGCCCCCGGTGTATCCGTTTTCTTGGGAGTGTGTGGCCGAGGCGGGTTCACCTTCTAATTCTCAGATAATACGAATTTGCCCTGCTGGTACTGATCCTATATCCAGCTTTTGAAGATGTAACAATCCTCGATCGGATAGCCCAACATTCGGTGATAAGGGCAATAGTTTGGATTGCTAATGTCGCCTGGTTGCGCTGGGTGTCTTGGCTCCGGCAGAGTGATGAGCCTGTTACGCAGTGCAAGCTCGAATAACCTCTTTGTCTTGTCTCGAAGGAACGAGTAAGGGCGTCTCATTTTATCTTCGAGAGATCGAGTTCTATTATTTTGGCGATCAACTGGTCTTAGACCACTGGGCTGCTGTTGATCATTAGCGATGACGGTCGCTTTCCCTTTTCCCTTCTCGTTCCGCGGCTACGGCTTTGGAGGAGATGGTCTATGACCCATCTGGTCCATTTAGGCCAGTTTGTCGATGAAGGCTTGGGAAGTGGTCGGCTTAAAGAACATCATGATTTGGGAAATGGTTGCATGAGGGTCCAGAGCGCCGACGAACATGCCCACCGCCGGCGCTTCTTCGATGCGCTGTTCGCATTTCGACCACAGATTTCGCCATCGTATTTGCATATTGAACCCACGTTTCGCCTGGCTTTACCCTGGCGTTAATCAATGCTGTAATCGGGGTGCGTTCACTAGCACTCGCGAATCGCTGGGTGAATAATAGCTCCATTTCTGCGAAAGTCTTGATGGAGTCATTTGGAAGTTCAGAGTACCATTCGAACGCCGTCTCCGACAAGCTGCCAACAAACTGACAGAGAAAAAGTTTATCATTACCCTCGGTGTTGCCGCAAAGAGCCCTGAACTGGGCGACATGCTGGTGGGGATTGCCCGTCCTTTTGTATACATGAAATTTATGGATCGTGTATCCCGGCGGGTACTTTATTTGGTCATACCAGTCTGGATACGGTCGCCCAGTTTTAACAACTTGGCCGGCCGCTTCATTCGCCTGGTGAGCTCGTATTTGCTGAGCAATATAGTCATCCAGAGCGGCCTTGGAAATAGTTTCCTCTTTGGCTGCTGAAAGAACCGGAGGAGGGTTCGATGTCTCTTCTCTGCCGTCTTCAATAATGATCAGATGGTCTTCAGCTGGAAGTTCCGGCTGTAACATCATCCCGACCATATCTTGGAAGAGAAGCGTTGTTCTCCTCCGAATGGCGGCACACAAGACTGCGATGTCCTAACGCTGAGATTTGGAGCAGATGCTATTTGGTTTTATCCGTCCACCTCTCCGAAGATGCTAAGTTGATTTATGGCACCGTATATCGGAGGTTTAGATGGATGCGGCCGATATAGCAGACTTCGTCAGATTCCCCCTCACTTGAGGGGTTTTTGATTGTGGGGATGCTTTTCCCTGCAGGCGCAAGCCCCTGCAGTTAATTACGCTACCGCGTCGCGGTAACAACTTTCTCCTTCTCTAGAATTTCACTACGTGTCGTGTGTGTTTGTTTTGTTTGTGCTTGCCCGTGGATTGTATACGGAGACTGAGTAATGCCGTCGCCCGTAGGACGTGGATTAGTCCAAATCCATATTTACTTAGATTTGGGTTTGGTGTTTTTAGTTTAAGGATGCATTAGTCGCGTTGCGGTTAAGATCAACTTAAACGTTCGTTAAGGATACGATAGTCCTGTTTGAGACTAAGATCAACTTAACGTGATAATCCATTTAATATCTGGCCATCGGGACTCGTCACCTCTCTAACGTCGTTGAAGGATTACAACGGTAGATGTCAGAGGAGTTCAGAGATGTACCCTTAAACCAAGGTTGATTTGGAGTTTTATAGTCTGTTTGAATGTTTAAAGATACGTTAGCTTTGTTTGGGGGCTAAGATCAACTTAAACGGGATTGTTTAGATCCGGCAAAAGAGCATTTGGAGGCTCTATTGTTCCAGCTTAAGGACGTAGTGGTCCATAGGTAGTTTAGGGATGTTGCGGTCCATATTCCAGTTTAGGGACATGGTGTTCCGTATTCCAGTTTAAAGACATGGTGGTCCGTATTCCAGTTTAAAGACATGGTGGTCCGTATTCCAGTTTAAAGACGTGGTGGTCCATATTCTAGTTTAAAGACGTGGTGGTCCGACATTAGTTTAAGGACGTGGTGGTCCGACATTAGTTTAAGGACGTTTCGGTCCAATATTAGTTTAAGGACGTTTCGGTCCAATATTAGTTTAAGGACGTTTCGGTCCATGAGTTTAAGGACGTTTCGGTCCATTTTGATGTGTGGTCGTCGGGACCCATTACCTCTCTGACGACGTTGAATGATTACAATGACATATATCAGAGGAGTTCAGAGATGTACCCTTGAACCGGTCGTAAATTGATTTAGGAGAGCATTCTTGCTCAGTCAATTTAGTTTGGGGACTTACGGCCATGATTGGGCTAAGTCAAGTTGAGAATATTCAACATTTTTCTTGATCTTTGGCCTATTAGGACCGTGCTAGGGCTTTGCCCATATTTAATAATGCACTGCATTTTATTCTGGCCTGCTAGGCTTTTTTGATTTGGGCTCTGTCTCTTTATTTATGATGCAGAGCATCTGCTTTGGTTTGGGCTTTGCCCTTTTTAAAATAATGCATTGTATTTTATTAAGCCTGTTAGGCCTTCTTTAATTGGGCTTGGCCCTTTTGTAAGCAATGCAGTGCATTTGTCTGGCACTTTGCGCCAAGTAATGAGCGCAAGCTCATATGGTGATGACACGTGTCATGCTCTGGCGAGCGCAAGCGCAACAGCGCTGTTCTAGTGCGCTGCGCTTGCCCTGCTGACACGTGGCGCGCTGTGGTGAATTGTGCCAGTTTTAGAGAGCAAGGCTCTGTTTCAAAAACGCATAGCGCAATTGGTTCAGATGCTGACACGTGGCGCTCTCTGGTGGCTTGCGCCAATCCAAGAGCGCAACAGTGCAGTTTTGCAAGTGCAAGGCACTATTAACTTGAGAATCTTTTAGATTCCAGAACCAATGGTTCATAAGTGCAAATCACCACTTGGTTTCTTGATCTAATTTAGATCAAAGAAAACAAGTGTTTCTTATTTTTCTTGATCTTAGAGAACCAATGGTTCATAAGTGCAAAGCACTATTTTTATTTTATTTTTTATTAAAAATCATTGATCTTGTTCTTAGATCAATGATCTATCAGAATAAATTCTTCTATCTAAAAGGTCTTTTACCTTTCTTCTTGAAATTTCTTCAGAGTTCTCTCTTTTTTTTTCCAGAAAATGTTGATCCCCTGAATTGAGGTCTGGGGTCTCTTTTATAATGCCCATAAATTAGTTAAATTTGTTAAAGAGATCTTTCTCTGAGTGATTTGGGAATTTTCCCCACCGTTAGATCTTTGATCCAAGGGCTTCTGTTTTACAGAAGAAAATCTTCTTATTTTAACAAGAACAGAAAAGATTTCTTTAGAATTTTAATTCTGTTTGGCGCAGATGCCCCAGCGCGTGACACGTGTCGTGCAGCGCACAGCGCAGCGCAACTGCGCTAGCGCATCTACGCTGACACGTGTCGCGCAGCGCAGCGCACCTGCGCTAGCGCATCTGCGCTGACACGTGTCGCGCAGCGTAAAGCGCAGCGCAACTGTGCTAGCGCATCTGCGCTGACACGTGTCGCGCAGCGCACAGCGCAGCGCCACTGCGCGAGCGCATCTGCGCTGACACGTGTCGCGCAGCGCAGTGCTTGCGCAACTGAAGCGTTACTTCCTTTAAATAGAGCTTTGCTCTGATTGGGCGCGCCTTCTTGGGCGCTGCGCTGATGCATCGGCGCTTGACACGTGGCGCGTTGCGCGCAGCGCAAAGAAACTGAAGCGTTGCTTCATTTATTAAAATTTAGATTTTCAAAGTAGAGTTTTGCTCTGATTGGGGGAAGATGAAGCGTTGCTTCATCTCCCGTCTTGGAATTTGAACAGAGCTTTGCTCTGATTGGGGTAAACAAATGCCCCCCCACCGTTGCGCTTACGTGGCCCCAAACGCAAGCGCAACGGTGGCAGAATCCCAACCGTTGCGGCAGCTTTTGGTAGTTGAAGAGGCATTTGATGCCTATAAATAGGACCTTTGGTCCCCCACAGATGCTTATCATCTTTAAGATTTTTATTTTCAAAAGACTCCAGAGCTTTGCTCTTATTTAAGAATTTTTAGAGCCCTGCTCTTATTTCTTTTTAAGAACTTTCAAAGTTCAGAACCCAGCACCCTTTTTAGGTAAAATTTTAAATTAAATCAAATTAAGTTTAATTAACAGAGCCTTGCTTTCATAGATCTTTTGATCTAAAGAAAATCCTTTTGGGGTTTCACCAAATAGAGCTTTGCTCTCATGAATCTGTTTCGGGGTTTCTCAACCCATGAACAGAAACTTGCATTTTTTTGGCAAAACATAGATCCCTTTGATCTAAAAGAACTCTTAAGAGTGTTTCATTGATCTTAGAGTTTGAAGATGACATTTTATTCCTCAGTGCATTATATCGTTTTGCTTAATCAGTCTTTCTGATAATTCTGTTGATCCTCTTTCACAGGAACAATGGACGCCCACATGTATGCTCTTAACGAGATCATCTCTTATGGGGACATCCGCCGACTTGGCCGCTCTCAAAATCAGGAGTTCACAAACGAGGAGTGTGCTGAAATAATGAGTCGTTTCGACGCGTACAATGGTCCACTGCTTCCCCGACGTTCCTCCCTCCTTAAGCTTATCGTGGGAGCCATCTGGGAAGCGCTTCCCCTCTTCTGTTCCAGCGTGCCACTTAGGGCGTTGGATGCTGCTGAGGACAAGGTGCACTCGGTATACCTGTTGAACTTTATCTCGAAGAGACGGCACGACAGTCTTATCGATCTCTTGCACGAGGACTTTCAACAGTCCGCCATACTCGCTGCTTATCGGAGGGTGGAAGACATCAGGGGGGACCCTGACGCTTGTGCTCGCGAAAGAAAGCATACTAGGATGGTCCGCGAGGCCTGCAAAGTCATAGATAGAGTAGCTTTTGAGTTCCTCAATCCATGCTCTGGGTTCGAGGTTATTCCCTTGTAATAATATTTTTAGTTTATTACTTCTATGATTGTAAGAACTTCTGGCGATATTAATGAAAATTTTTGTTTTTCCTAGCCTTTCTTATCTTTTGTTCTGAATCTTTTACATGAATGAATGTGTCTCGAACGCTTGATCAAATGTAGATCAGATGCTCTTTCCGTCGCTTTCTTCTTTCTTTTATTCTCGGTATGCTGTGTTAATAAGCAAGGTTGATAGATAATAGAGTAAGCATCTAGATTTCTCCAAAGGATAGCGATGGCTTAGGCCGCATGTTCAGATCTGCTGCCTAAGAATTTTCAACTCTATGAGCCGTGAGGGTCTCATAAAGACTTTTTCTTCCTACGGATCGAGAGGATCTCGTAGGTGGGTTTTCTCCTTAGGAATCGTGAGGACTCCTAAGTGTGGTTTTCTCTTATAAGTCATAAGGATCCTATAAGAGAATTTTTCCCTCTTACAAGTCGAGAGGGCCCGTAAGCGGTTGTTTCCCTCCTTGTCGAGATTCGACTTTGGAGAGTGAGACCCGTGAATAGTATGCAAGAGACCTTTTTGGATCGACTTGCAGGGTCCCATTGTTCAGGAAGCAAATTTTTTTTAGTCCCTGCTGTCTGAGGCTTCATCTTGCAATTTGAGACGAATCAGGAATTTTCCCGCGGAGACACTGGTTTCTCTGCGAGCCGATGCGAATCAGGAGGCTCTCGTCAAGGAGTATTTGTTTCCCTGAGTCGAAGGAGTTTGCTAGGGATTATTTGTTTCCCTAGCGCCAAGGATTATTTGTTTCCTTGGGGTTTGAAACGAGTCGAAAATTTCCTACGGAGGCACTGGTGGCTCTGCGAGTCGACGCGAATCAGGAGGCTCTCGTCAAGGAGTGTTTGTATCCGTGAGTCGAGGAATTTGCTAAGGATTATTTGTTTCCCTAGCGCCAAGGGTTATTTGTTTCCTTGGGGTTTGAAACGAGTCGAGGATTTCCCACGGAGGCACTGGTGGCTCTGCGAGTCGACGCGGATCAGGAGGCTCTCATCAAGGAGTGTTTGTATCCGTGAGTCGAGGAGTTGGCTGGGGATTATTTGTTTCCCTAGCGCCAAGGATTATTTGTTTCATTGGGGTTTGAAACGAGTCGAGGATTTCCCACGGAGGCACTGGTGGCTCTGCGAGTCGACGCGGATCAGGAGGCTCTCGTCAAGGAGTGTTTGTATCCGTGAGTCGAGGAGTTTGCTAAGGATTATTTGTTTCCCTAGCGCCAAGGATTATTTGTTTCCTTGGGGTTTGAAACGAGTTGAGGATTTCCCACGGAGGCACTGGTGGCTCTGCGAGTCGACGCGGATCAGGAGGCTCTCGTTAAGGAGTGTTTGTATCCATGAGTCGAGGAGTTTGCTAGGGATTATTTGTTTCCCAAGCGCCAAGGATTATTTGTTTCGTTGGGGTTTCAAACGAGTCGAGGATTTCCCACGGAGGCACTGGTGGCTCTGCGAGTCGACGCGGATCAAGAGGCTCTCGTCAAGGAGTGTTTGTATCTGTGAGTCGAGGAATTTGCTAGAGATTATTTGTTTCCCTAGCGCCAAGGATTATTTGTTTCCTTGGGGTTTGAAACGAGTCGAGGATTTCCCACGGAGGCACTGGTGGCTCTGCGAGTCAACACGGATCAGGAGGCTCTCTTCAAGGAGTGTTTGTATCCGTGAGTCGAGGTGTTTGCTAGGGATTATTTGTTTCCCAAGCGCCAAGAATTATTTGTTTCCTTGGGGTTTGAAATGAGTCGAGGATTTCCCACGGAGGCACTGGTGGCTCTGCGAGTCGACGCGGATCAGGAGGCTCTCGTCAAGGAGTGTTTGTATCCGTGAGTCGAGGAATTTGCTAGAGATTATTTGTTTCCCTAGCGCCAAGGATTATTTGTTTCCTTGGGGTTTGAAACGAGTCAAGGATTTCCCACGGAGGCACTGGTGGCTCTGCGAGTCGACGCGGATCAGGAGGCTCTCGTCAAGGAGTGTTTGTATCCGTGAGTCGAAGGATTTTCCAAAGACACTGGTTTCTTCGGAGCTGGAACGAACTGTTGAGATTTGACTTCGTTTTCTGGCGAAGCCTGTTGGGAAAGTATGGTTCTCTCTTTGTTTGTGCCCTTGGATTGTATACATGGATCGATGTGATCTCAACTGTAGGGCCAAAGTTTATCATCATTTTTTTGTTTTATTTCCGCGATACTCTATCATTTCAGCTTTTATATCGCGAAGGTCGCGATTGCCCAATCATTTCGGCTATTTTTTCGCGGTGCCCAATCATTTCGGCTATTTATTTTATTCTTACTCGCTGCTTTTTATTGCGAGTTGCCCAATCATTTCGGCTTTTTATTTTATTCTTACTCGCTGCTTTTTATTGCGAGTTGCCCAATCATTTCAGCTATTTATTTCATTTTTACTCGCTGCTTTTTATTGCGAGTTGCCCAATCATTTCGGCTATTTATTTTATTTTTACTCGCTGCTTTTTATTGCGAGTTGCCCAATCTTTTCGGCTATTTCGCATGCATACATTTTTACTTGCTGCTTTTTATTACAAGTTGCCTCATCATTTCGGCTATTTCGTATGCATGTGCAGCCTACTGGCTTTTCGCCGTAAGCCGATTTCGGCATCAGCACCGCTACAACTGGGATATTGCCAGGAGCGAATCATCATTTGCCTCTGTCGATGTTGAACAAAAGTAGCTTTAGCGAACAGGGTTAAGGTCCTGTCGGCTAAGGCTTTTGACTTCATGAGCCATAAGGGTCTTACAAAGGTATTTCTCCCTACAAGTCATGAGGATCTTGTAGGTGTATTTTCTCCTTAAGAATCGTGATGGTTCCTAAGTGTATGTTCCTCTGTAAGTCGTAAGGATCCTACAGTAGGGTTTTCTCCTTGTAAGTCGATAGGACCTACAAGGGTCATGCGAACATATCCCCAGCCACGGACGGGACTTGGTTAGGGAAATGTTTATTCACGCCCGTGGATTGTATACAAGGGTCAGTATTGAGCCACTTGTAGGGCAATATCGGAAGTTGTGGGGGTTTCTTAAGCACAGGTTTAGGTCTCTGTAACTTAAGGCTTTCAACTCTTATGAGCCGTGAGGGTCCCATAAGAGAGTTCTCCTTCCGAGTCGTGAGGATCTCGCAAGTGTATTTTCTCCTTAGGAATCGTGGTGATCCCTAAGTGTGTTGCAACTTTGTGAGTCGTAAGGATCTCACGCAGGTGGTTTCTCCTTACAAGGTCGAGAGGACCCTATAAGTGTCTTAACGAGGTTGCGCCCTTTCAGGTTTTCACAAACACTCGCCGGTAGTCCTGCTGTTTTTACTCACGGAGTCCTTTTGGGTTTTCATCCGTGCCCATTTTGCTTATGGACATACCGATTTTTTTAATTCTTTTTATTTTCTTTTTCTCTTTTTTTTTACGAGGTCGCGCCCTTTCGGGTTTTCACGAACACTCGCCGGTAGCCCTGCTGTTTTTACTCACGGAGCCCTTTCGGCTTTTCATCCGTGCCCATTTTGCTTATGGACATACCGTTTTTATTTGTTATATTTTTTCTTTATTTATATTTTTTTATTCATCTCGTCAGCCTAAGAATGCTGCGGTATTAGTTTAAGGACGTTTCGTTCCACTATTAAGAAGGCCGGATATTGCTTACAAAGTTTAAGCTTAGGAAGATAGCGAGCGGACATAGTTGTCGTCATCTATCATTGACCTAGGCTGTGACTCATTAAGCGTAGTATATCTTTAGGAAGCGACCGTTTATCGGCCTGAAAGGCCTTTCACCATGCATATCCATGAGTAAATAGGCCCCACCTTGGTAGATTTTGTTTATGATGTACGGGCCTTCATAGTTTGGCTCGAACTTTCCCCGCTTGGTGCGATTGGGAATCATAGGCCTTTTGACCACTAGCACAAGTTCGCCTTGGCGGAATGTCCTTGGTCGGGTCAATTTTTTATATGAGTGCGTCATCTTTGCTTTATAAGCTTCCAGATTTTGTTGCGCTATAAGCCGTGTTTCTTCAAGGGCATCAAGCTCCTCAAGCCGAAGGTGAGCGCTTTCTCTGTCCGTCAGCTCGTAGTGGATTGCCACTCGTAGAGAGGGTAACTCTATCTCGAGGGGAAGTACTGCTTCCGTCCCGAATACCAACGCATATGGCGTTGTGTTAGTGGCTGTCTTGAACGTGGTTCGATACGCCTAGAGAGCCTCTTGCAGTCTTTCGTGCCAGTCTTTCTTATTTCGGGACACCGTTTTCTTCATGATCTTCGTCAGGGTCTTGTTGAAGGCTTCAGCTAGACCATTAGCTCGCGGATTATAAACTGAGGAATACCTCTAATCTATATTATGCTGCTGTGCGAAGCGACTGATCTTGTGGCTTCTGTAGGTTGGCCCGTTGTCGGAGATGATCCGTCTCGGCGTCTCAAACCGATATATGACGTGCGTTGAAGAAATGGAGGATATTCTCCGTCTTCATCTCCCTTAACGGTACTGCTTCTGCCCATTTGGAGAAGTAATCAGTCGTCGCCAGGATGAAACGATGTCCTCTGGACGATGCTGGTTCGATGGGGCCAACTATGTCAGTTCCCCACATTTCGAACGGCCAGCTAGCTACCGTTGGATATAATGGATTTGGATGCTGATGGATGAAATCCCCATGAATTTGACATGAGTGGCATTGCTTCGCATATTCGAGGCAGTCCTGAATCATCGTGGGCCAGTAGTAGCCCATCCGTTTGATCTTCAACTTCATCTTTGGGCCTGCTTGGTGAGAACCGCAGAGTCCGTCATGAACTTCCTGGACGACCCTTTTCGCTTCGTCAGGTCCTAAGCATCTCAGCCATAGAGAATCAAATGACCTCTTGTACAGAGCATCATTGACGAAGGCGAAAGACAGAGCTCGTTTCATGAGCTGATGTTTTATGGACGCTTCTTCAGGCATTCGGTGGGACTTAAAGTAATCTATGAAGACTTCTATCCAATCCTCGGTATTTTCCCAATCTTTTACTTGCAGGGTAGTCCGCTCGTTCGCTCCTTTTTCATCGGATGATTCCGGAGATATTTCTGCTGGGGCAAGCACTCGACGGCTTTGCACCATGATTCTAACGTCATCGAGGTTCTCGTCAGCCAGTTCTTTAGCAAGTTTGGCCAACGCGTCTGCCTTGCTGTTTTCCGCACGCGGTACGTTCTCCAAAGTATAGGAGGGAATTTAGGTCAACAGTTGTTGCACTTTTTCGCCGTACTTCACCAGTTCTGGCTTGCACGTTTGGTAGTCGCCGTTTACTTGACTAACGACCAGTTGAGAATCCCCGTATATGAGGAGATTTTCAATTACCATGTCGATGGCGATCTCGAGGCCTGCTATCAGTGCTTCGTATTCGGCTTCATTGTTTGTCCTTGGCTCTGTTAAGGAGAAAGCGAAGCGCATTATCCCTCTTTGTGGAGATACAAAGATGAGTCCTACCCCCGATTTGATTATAGGGGTACTTTGTTTGCGCTTCTTTACGGAAGATGCTCCATCGAAATAGAGTTCCCATTGGGTATCACCACCGTGGATCGCGTCAAACGCATGTTCGTCTGGCAAATCGCAATTTAGAGGAGAATCAGCTGGTATCGGATGCTCAGCGAGGAAATCGGCGATGGCCTGGCCTTTCACTGCCTTGAGAGGTTGATATGTTATCGAGAACTCCATCAAGAGCAGAGCCCATTTAGCGAGTCGACCCGTCAATATGGCCTTTGACATCAAGTATTTAAGGGGGTCCATCTTTGAAATGAGACGGACCTCATGCGCCAACGCATAGTGCCTGAGCTTTGTTATCGCGAAGATCAACGCCAGGCAGTGTTTTTCAATGGGGGAGTAGTTGCTTTCTGCCCCCAGTAGAACTCGACTTAAGTAGTAGAGTGCTTTTTCTTTCCCTTGGTCGTTCTCTTGTGCCCATAACGCGCCTAAAGAACCTTCGAGGGCGGTCGTGTAAAGAATGAGAGGTTTTCCCTTAACTGGAGCAGCCAACACTGGTGGGTTTTGCAGGTACTGCTTGATTTCGTTTAGTGCACCTTGGCATTTTTGATCCCAGACGAATGGGGTTCCCTTCTTCATCAGGTGGCTGTAAGGACGACACTTTCCTGAAAGGTTGGCTATAAATCGCCGAATATATGCGAGCTTTCCTTGGAGAGACCGCAACTGTTTGAGAGTCCTTGGCGGAGACATTTCCATGATCGCCTTGATCTTGGACGGATCTATTTCGATACCCCGGTGTCGGACGATGAATCCCAGGAATTTGCCCGAGGAAACTCCGAATGCACACTTGAGAGGGTTCATCTTCAAGTTGTATTGTTGAAGGCGTTGAATACAGTCTTTAGATGCTTGAGATGTTCTTTGTATGATTTGCTCTTAACCACGAGATCGTCGATATAGCACTCGACGATTTCATGTATAAGGTCATCGAAGATCTTCGTCATGGCCCTTTGGTAAGTGGCACCGGCGTTCTTTAATCCGAAGGGCATCGCTTTATAACAAAATATTCCCAGAGGAGTCCTGAAGGCGGTGTGCTTCTGGTCTTCGGGGTCCATCTTTATCTGATTATACCCTGATGAGCCGTCCATGAAGGAGAAAACCTCATGAGTGGACGTATTGTCTATCATCAGTTCGGTGACTGGCACTGGAAAATCATCCTTCGGGCAAGCTTTATTAAGATCCCGGAAGTCTACGCATATGCACACTGTCCCATTTTTCATCATCACCGGGACGATGTTGGCGATCCATTCAGGGTATTGAACTTTCTGGATGAAGCCAGAGTCGATCAGCTTCTTGACCTCAGCATTGATGCTCATTTCAAGCTCGAGCCGCATTCTCTTCAGCGCCTGTTTGATTGGCTTGACGTCCGGAGATATTGCCAACCTATGCACGACAATTTCTGGATCTAATCTCTATGTTGTAGAAGCACGTCTTTTAACGCGGCCACCTTCTCTTCAGATAGCAGCTCACTGACGAATGTCGGTCGCGGGTCATTTAGCGTTCCCAACTCAATTTTCTTGAGGTTATCTGCGGTGGTATGTATTCCATCCTCCAGTTCTTTCGGAGCTGGCGGAAATTCTGAAATCACCTCATCATTGCTGTTTTCGAAGCACCAGGGAAGGTCGTCCATGTTCTCGGGCCCTTCTTTTAATATTGTTATCATGTGACAAGTGCGAACCCGCTTCCAATCCCAATGTGGAGTTGGCTCTGTTTTTGTGGCTTTGGGTTCATGCTTCTGTGGCGGCGCTACCCTCCAGTTGTCAGACAGAGCGAACTTGCCGAGCTGGTACTGATTTTCAACCCAATTTTTGAAGGTGAAGCAATCTTTGAGAGGGTGTCCTATAACTCGGTGATAAAAGCAATAGTCCGGGTGTGAGACTTCGCCCGCTTGTTCGGGATATTTAGACTCCGCCAGTGTAAGCATCTAATGTTTTAGAGCAAGATCAAATATCTTCTTCGTCTTGTTTTGCGGAAACGAGTATGCTCGACCCATTTTCTTCATAAGGGATATGTCAATAACGTTCGACTCCCGTTTGCGTGGCTTCTTAGCCCTGCTTTGTTGTTGTTGAGCGCTTTTTTGGTCTTTCGACTTATTTCTGCTTTGGCGCCGAGCCTTCTTTATAACAGGTGGACAAGGAGCGGTATTTTTATCCTTCACGGCTTGTTGGAGAAGGCGTTGCTTCTTGGCTTTCTCGTAGATGGCCGTCTCGCGGTTGTGATCATTTCGGACTTTTTGACCAGCTTTCCTTATAAGTTTGTCCATTTGTTCTTCGAACGACGGACTAGGCTCCTTTGCATCTGGAACTTTCACTGGCTTAGGATTAGAGTCCTCCCATTGAGCATCCGCCTCTTCATCGAAGTCATACATGACGTAACAGCTGTTTAGTAGCTCTCGTTTCTTTGACCGGATGTATCCAAGCCCTTTTGTTTCCATTCTCCCGTTAGGCAGTTTGCGTTGAGTCCCGGGGACGTTACAGACTTTATCATAGAACTTGGCTTTTCGAACGGTTTGCTTGAAAGGTATTCCCTGGCATTTCAGCAGCTTTTTCAAACCCTCTGTATAATATCTGGGAAGACGGATAGGCTGAAGCCTGTCGAGCGTAGGATCCGCGCCATGCCAGATTTCTTTCTCCACCTTGGTTTCTTCAGAGCGGTAGAATAGAATTGCTTTTTCACCTTCTCGCCTGGGAGGGATATAGAATGTCCGCAGCTCTTCTACACTGTAGATATTAAGTGCATCCAGTTCTTTATGATGTTTAGGCGGCACCATGGTGACTTGTAGACTTTGCTCTTCGTCAGCGGATGTTTGTATTGAAGGTCGAGCAGAGAATACAGCATGGACTTCATCTTCCGAGTCGCTGCCAAAGATCAATATAGGAGCCGATGGTCCCGGCTTGTTGTGTTGGGGCGGACCCGAATAAACTATCTCCTCTTCCTCCTCAGTATCACTGCCGAAGACATGGATGGTGGCGTTAGCTTTGTTCTCCGGCTTGTGACACCTCTCTGTATCTTCAAAATCCGGTAAGAAGTATTTGGCATCTTCATATTTGTGGACCCCGTTCACAGAGAACGGGTTCAGTTCTCCCGTCACGGTATACTCGAAGCCATCCTTAAAATACTTCATACACTGATGTTGTGTAGAAGGGATGATGTTGTATTCGTGTAACCATGGTCGGCCGAGCAAAGCGTTGTAGCATGTTTTGGCGTCTATGACGTGAAACTTAATGTCCGTGACGAGTAGCCCGAAGCGTAGCGTCAGTATCACAGACCTAAGAGTTCTTGATGACTGGGAGTCAAACCCGGAGATGGTGATCTTGTCACGAGCAAGGTGCTGGACGCTCATGCAGATTTCTTTTAACACCCGAACATTGAGGAGGTTAACTGAGGATCCATTGTCGATCAGGATTTTGCCTATCTTTATATCGTGGCAGTATCCTGAGACATAAAGGGGGCGATTATGCTCGCACGTCCCAAGGAGAAGGTCCTCGTCGCCGAAAGTGATATCGACCGTGTGCACTTCCTCCAATTCATCCTTCATCTTTTCCTCGGCCAGGCATGCTTGGAATTGTTCTGGCTCTTGGAGTGCCTTAATTAACAAATCTCTCACCTCCTTTGATAGCAAAAGAGCGTCAAGAATGCTGAGCTGTGAGGGCAGCTTCCTCAGATGTGCTAAGACGTTGTAGTCTACCTTATTCTTCTTTGGCGGGTCTTTGGCAGCTAGCTCTTCCACCACTTGGTCATCTAAGACGATATCTTCAGGGGCCTTTTCTTTCCCTTTATCTTTTCTGTTCGAGGGTCCGAGGTTCTTTTCGGCAGCGTGTGATTACGTAGCCGGATATTTTCGCAAACCTTCGGTTCTTCTTCTTTTCTCGAAGCGGACTCTTTAAAGAGAGGGGCAAGTTCTAGCTCTTCATCAGAATCACTCCCGAATGTAGGCACTTGTGATCTACCGGTGTTAACCATGCAACAATCGCCAGCAGTTCTTTTAAGCCCTTCGGTCGTATTTCTTTGCTCTCGATGAGTTTTACGCTTTTCCCGCTTAAAGCGTTGTCGATGAGCAACATATCCTTACCACCATCTATCGAAAGCTTTGCACTCTTGAGTGGGGTGCGAAATCTTTTGATGATATAAGCAATAGGAGGGGTGCGTTTCCACTTCACCAGTGATGTTTCCTTCAGAGGATGGTAGCTTCATGCCCATTGATATGGCCTTAGCAAACTTTTTCCTCATCTTGAATTGGCTTTTGTCGGTAGCGGAGGTGTTTAGCTCCAATGGGATCGTCTCAGCTCCTTCATCAAGTCTCTAGCGCTTGGCCCTTTCAAATATAGCCGTCTCGCGTTCTCGATCAGCTTTACTTTTCAACCGAGCTTCATTAAGGAATGCGTCAATTACCTCATCTGATGGCCCCAGAATTTTTGATTCAGGATCTGCCCCCAGCGTTCCAGTACAAGGAGTTTCTTCACCGTTCGTGAACGAATGGGAAATCACACGACAGCTCGCCACGCATTCTTCGGATTCATCTGACGAACTTTCTCCCTCACCTTCCTCTTGAAAGACATGGTTGAGAAACTCTTGGAGTGTAATAGGAGTCCATGCCCTCTGGTTGTATTCCTCCAGCGCGTCAATTTGTTTTTGCAAATCCGTGCGCTTGTCGCCAGGCTTCACGGGCTTCTTAGATTTCTTCTTCTTCTTTTTCGAAGATTTTGACGGCTGGTTGCGAGTGCTTGAGCCACCACCATTGGTCTTTGAAGTTGGACGTGGCTTCAACATCCCTTCAATGACCTACGGTTCCAACGGGTTCTTCCACATGATCGCTGGGCACACTTGAATATCGTTTAGCATCCTCTTTGTCTTGGCTAATAATACAACCTCCCAAGGAGCTTCTTCAACGACGGAGCATGTTGCCCCCGGCGTATTCGTCCCCTTAGAGGTGTGGGGCTGCGGGGGATTCACCTTCCATTTGTCAGATAACGCGAACTTGCCCTGTCGGTACTGGTTTTCAAGCCAATTCTTGAAAACGTAGCAATTTTCAATCGGATGGCCTAGTACTCGATGATAAGGAAGTAATTGGTCTCGTTGACGTCACTTGGTTGCAACGGACGTTTTGGATCTGGCAGATTTATGAGTCTGTTGCGTAATGCCAGCTTGAATAACCTTCTCATTTTATCGCGGGGAAACGAGTAAGGACGCCCTATTCTCTCCTCAAGGTCTACGTACGGGCGCATATTATTTTGACACACAACCGGCTTCGAATTGCTCGGTTTTTGTTGAGCATTAGCGACGACGATCGCTTTTCCCTTCCCTTTGTCATTTCGGGAGTCCGGCTTTGGAAGAGGGAGTTTATGGCCCATCTGATCTATCTGCGCTAGCTTGTCAATCAAAGCCTGGAAGGTAGTCGGCTTGAAAAACATCATAAATTGCGAGATGGTTGCTTGTGGTCAAGGGTTCCCACAAACATACCCACTACGGGAGCTTTTTCAATGCGCTGCTCGCACTTCGACCATAAGTTCCGCCATCGTATAGCGTACTGAACCCACGTCTCGCCTGGCTTTACCCTGGCGTTAATCAGTGCCGTCATCAGGATACGTTCACTGGCGCTTGCAAAACGCTAAGTAAACAATAGCTCCATCTCCGCGAAGGTTTTTATAGAATCGTTCAGGAGCTCAGAGTACCACTCGAATGCCGTATCCGATAAACTTCCAACAAACTGGCGAATCAACAGCTTGTCGTCACCGCCGGTGTTGCCGCAGAGGGCCCTGAACTGGGCAACATGCTGGTGAGGATTGCCCGTCCCCTTGTAGACATGGAACATGGGAATTGTGTAACCAGGTGGGTACTTGATTTGATCGTACCAACATGAATATGGCCGCCCCGTTTTTACGACCTGGCCGGCCGCTTCGGTCGCATGATGAACCCGTATTTATTGGGCAATGTACTCATCCAAATCAGCTTTGGAGATTGTATCCTCTTTAGCCGTCGACAGAGCTGGTGGAGGATTTGATGTCTGTCCCCTATCGTCTCCAAGGATGATCGGGGGCTCTTCAGCCGGAGGATCTTGTTGTATCATCATCCCTATCATGTCTTGGAAGAGGAGGCCTATACGCTGTATGTTGGCTGCTTGTTCGGCAGCCTCTTTGTCCTTCTTCTCCAATATCCGACGAAGGAATTCAGCGTCGGTTTCTTCCTCCTAACGTTCGTCAGAAGACGTTTCAGGGCTTTCTTTTAGCCCTGTAAGTGCGGCCATAGCGTTCATCATCTCTTGGAGCTTCTGTTGCTGCTCCTGCGTCTTGGTTACTGATCGCGTAAGCGGTCGATGACCCGTAGATATGCGACCGTCCTCTTTACCAGATGCCACGTAGACGGTATGAACTACAATGCCCCCTGACTTAGGGCGTTTGGGTTCACTACCTCTGATATTTGTCGCCGGCACGGGGGCTTTCTCCGGCCTTCTTCTTTTGTGGGCCGTTGAAATGGAGGGGGCCGTTGCAGTGGGCACCCTAGCGATCGTTGTCCCTTGCTGTTCAATAGGACGGTCTTTTCCTTTTTGCACCTTCGTCTTCTTTCGTTGACGAGAGTGATCTGGGTCGATCACGGAGTCTTGAACCCTCCGCCAAACTTTATAAATTCTTGAGGACAGTCGTTGAGGGGGCTGTTCTTGCTTCATTTCTGAAACTCTCTCCGCAGGTGGAGGAGATCTTTTCAATGTAGCGGTTGGAGAGTTCTTACGTACCCTCCTCAGCAGTTCAAAGCTGTTCCCAGTTGGAACAGCAGCGTTGACTTCCACCACTGGAGCCGGTGGAGTTAGCCCTGAGGGGGAGTTGCCCCCTGCCTTCCTCACTCGTCGTCAATGGCGACGTCGAGCATGACGAGCCTTTGGGACTGGCTCAGAGATAGAGATAGCTTTTTTTTGCCCCCTGTCTGAATGGGGCGCCGTCGGTGTTAACCTCTTAAAGACTGAGGTTGTCTTTTGAGGGGTGATATTCAACCTGTCGAAGACGGATCCTCGAGCAGGGGCAGGAGCAGGAATCGTCAGTCTTGAAAAGACTGACTCTTTGACAGGGGAAGCCACCTTGACGACTTCTGGAGCAGCAGTTATTGCCTTCCTTGGGATAGCCAATTTAGAGCTCTGATTTAGCCTGGTGAAAACAGAGGCTGTTGGTTTGGCAGTGGGCGACCCGCTGACAGGGGTCATCGTAGCAGTGAGCCGGTCGAAGACCGACATCTTGTTCACTTCCGGTGCAGGTATTGGCGCAGAGAAGCTTGTAGGTGGGATCATGGTCCCGAAGAACAGGCCAGTGGTGGCTTGGGTCACCTGGTCTACCGGCAGAGAGAGGAAGGAAGCCGCTTGGGTCCCATATGCTACACCTCCCGGTGAGGTGGAGCGTCCATTGCAGTGGTACTTCGAGCAGTTGGTGCAGTTAAAGGCCATTGAATCTTGAGTTCTGTGCCAGGAAAAAGACCAAATCTTAGTAACTTGAAATCCGAAGGCAACCATTTAACAAACCGCGATTGGTTCGCGAGGACGACACATGAAGTGTGGAGTGGAAAGAGGAAGAGGTCCCACCAGGCGTGCCAGAATCTGTTGCCCTCCGAATGGAGGCGCACAAGACTGCGATGTCCTGACGCTGAGATTCGGGGCAGATGCTATTTGGTTTTATCCGTCCACCTCTCCGAAGATGCTAAGTTGATTTATGGCACCGTATATCGGAGGTTTAGATGGATGCGGCCGATGTAGTAGACTTCGTTAGATTCTCCCTCGCTTGAGGGGTTTTTGATTGTGGGGACGCTCTACCTTGCAGGCGCAAGCCTCTGCAGTTAATTACGCTACCGCATCGCGGTAACAACTTTCTCCTTTTCCAGAATTTCACTTCGTGTTGTGTGTGTTTGTTTTGTTTGTGGTTGCCCGTGGATTGTATACGGAGACTGAGTAATGCCGTCGCCCGTAGGACGTGGATTAGTCCAAATCCGTATTTACTTAGATTTGGGTTTGGTGTTTTTAGTTTAAGGATGCATTAGTCGCGTTGCGGCTAAGATCAACTTAAACGTTCGTTAAGGATACGATAGTCCTGTTTGAGACTAAGATCAACTTAACGTGATAATCCATTTAATATCTGGCCATCGGGACTCGTCACCTCTCTAACGTCGTTGAAGGATTACAACGGCAGATGTCAGAGGAGTTCAGAGATATACTCTTGAACCAAGGTTGATTTGGAGTTTTATAGTCCGTTTGAATGTTTAAGGATACGTTATCCGTGTTTGGGGGCTAAGATCAACTTAAACGGGATCGTTTAGATCCGGCAAAAGAGCATTTGGAGGCTCTATTGTTCCAGTTTAGGGACGTAGTGGTCTATAGGTAGTTTAGGGACGTTGCGGTCCATGCTCCAGTTTAGGGACGTGGTGGTCCATATTCCAGTTTAGGGACATGGTGGTCCGTATTCCAGTTTAAAGACGTGGTGGTCCGTATTCCAGTTTAAAGACGTGGTGGTCCGACATTAGTTTAAGGACGTTTCGGTCCAATATTAGTTTAAGGACGTTTCGGTCCAATAGTAGCTTAAGGACATTTCGGTCCACGAGTTTAAGGACCCCGCAGTCCATTTTGATGTGTGGTCTTCGGGACCCGTCACCTCTCTGACGACGTTGAATGATTACAACGACATATATCAGAGGAGTTCAGAGATGTACTCTTGAACCGGTCGTAAATTGATTTAGGAGAGCATTCTTGCTCAGTCAATTTAGTTTGGGGACTTACGGCCATGATTGGGCTAAGTCCCGTTGAGAATATTCAACATTTTTCTTGATCTCTGGCCTATTAGGACTGTGCTAGGGCTTTGCCCATATTTAATAATGCACTGCATTTTATTCTGGCCTGCTAGGCCTTTTTGATTTGGGCTCTGTCTTTTTATTTATGATGCAGAGCATCTGCTTTGGTTTGGGCTCTGCCCTTTTTAAAATAATGCATTGCATTTTATTAAGCCTGTTAGGCCTTCTTTAATTGGGCTTGGCCCTTTTGTAAGCAATGCAGTGCATTTGTCTGGCGTTTTGCGCCAAGTAATGAGCGCAAGCTCATATGGTGATGACACGTGTCATGCTCTGGCGAGCGCAAGCGCAACAGCGCTGTTCTAGTGCGCTGCGCTTGCCCTGCTGACACGTGGCGCGCTGTGGTGAATTGCGCCAGTTTTAGAGAGCAAGGCTCTGTTTCAAAAGCGCATAGCGTAATTGGTTCAGATGCTGACACGTGGCGCTCTCTGGTGGCTTGCGCCAACCCAAGAGCGCAACAGTGCAGTTTTGCAAGTGCAAGGCACTATTAACTTGAGAATCTTTTAGATTCCAGAACCAATGGTTCATAAGTGCAAAGCACCACTTGGTTTCTTGATCTAATTTAGATCAAAGAAAACAATTGTTTCTTATTTTTCTTGATCTTAGAGAACCAATGGTTCATAAGTGCAAAGCACTATTTTTATTTTGTTTTTTTATTAAAGATCATTGATCTTGTTCTTAGATCAATGATCTATCAGAAGAAATTCTTCTATCTAAAAGGTCTTTTACCTTTCTTCTTGAAATTTCTTCAGAGTTCTCTTTTTTTTTTTCCAGAAAATGTTGATCCCTTGAATTGAGGTCTGGGGTCTCTTTTATAATGCCCATAAATTAGTTAAATTTGTTAAAGAGATCTTTCTCTGAGTGATTTGGGGAATTTTCCCCACCGTTGGATCTTTGATCCAAGGGCTTCTGTTTTACAGAAGAAAATCTTCTTGTTTTAACAAGAACAGAAAAGATTTCTTTAGAATTTTAATTCTGTTTGGCACAGATGCCCCAGCCCGTGACACGTGTCGTGCAGCGCACAGCGCACAGCGCAGCGCAGTGCAACTGCGCTAGCGCATCTGTGCTGACACGTGTCGCACAGCGCACAGCGCAGCGCAACTGCTCTGACACGTATCGCGCAGCGCAGCGCAACTGCGCTAGCGCATCTGCGCTGATACGTGTCACATAGCGCAAAGCGCAGTGGAACTGTGCTTGCGCATCTGCGCTGACACGTGTCGCGCAGCGCACAGCACAGCGCAACTGCGCGAGCGCATCTGCGCTGACACGTGTCGCGCAGCGCAGTGCTTGCGCAACTGAAGCATTGTTTCCTTTAAATAGAGCTTTGCTCTGATTGGGCGCGCCTTCTTAGGCGTTGCGCTGATGCATCTGCGCTTGACACGTGGCGCGTTGCGCGCAGCGCAAAGAATCTGAAGCGTTGCTTCATTTATTAAAATTTAGATTTTCAAAGTAGAGCTTTGCTCTGATTGGGGGAGATGAAGTGTTGCTTCATCTCCCGCCTTGGAATTTGAACAGAGGTTTGCTCTGATTGGGGTAAACAAGCGTCATTCGTTTTATATTAGCCGCTTGTTCTGCTGCTTCTCTGTCCTTCTTTTCGAGGACTCTGCAGAGGAAGTCAGCATCGGTTTTTTATTCATGATGCTGCTCTGATGACGCCTCCGGGCTTTCTTTTGGCCCGGTGAGTGCGGCCATTTGCGTCAGCATTTCCTGAAGCTTCTGTTGCTGCTCCTGGGCTTTTGTCATGGATCGAGTGAGCGGTCGGTGACCCATCGAAGCGCGGCTTTCCTCTTTTCCGGAAGCCATATAAACGGTATGCACCGTTATGCCCCCAGACTTGGGGCGTTTGGGCTCTGCGTCTTTGTGATATGCCATAGTCACAGGGGCTTTCTTTGGCCTCCTTCTCTTTTGAATGGTTGACGTTGAGGGGGGCATTGCAGCGGGCACCCAGGTGGTTGTCGTCCTTTGTGGCTTGCCAGGACGGTTCTCTTCCTGCTGAACCTTCACCTTTTTCTACCGGCGAGAGTAATCATGATCAATTACTGAGTCATGAACCTGTCGCCAGACTTTGTAGATTTTGGAGGACAGCCGCTGAGGGGGTTGCTCCGTCTTTGTTTCTGTAACATTCTCCACAGGTGGAGGAGATTTTTTCAGTACAGCGGTAGGAGAGTTCCTGCGCACCTTGTTCAGTAATTCAAAGTTGTTCCCGGTTGGAACAACAGCATTGACTTCCACCGTTGGGGCTGGTGGAGTTAGCCCAGAGGGGGAGATGCCCCCAGCCTTCCTTACTTGGCGCCAGTGGCGACGTCGAGTGTGTCAAGCCGACGGTGTTGGTTCGGTGATGAGGATGGCTTTGTCATGCCCCCTGTTCTGGTGAGGCGCTGCCGGTACCATCCTCTTGAAGACCGACATCCATTGAGTAGCATTATCCAATCTGTTAAAGACAGACTTTTGAGAAGGAACAGGAGCCAGAGTGGGAGCCGGAACAGTCAATCTTGTGAAGACCGACCCTTTGGCAGGAGAAGCCGTCTTGACGACTTCGGGAGCAGGGATGGGTATCCTCTTCGGCATAACCTCTTATGGAATTGCAGGCTTCATCATGGGCCCACATGAACTTTGGCCCAATCTGGCGAAGACTAAGGCGCTGGAGCTGGACGACCCATCGAGGGGGGCCGTTGTAGTTGCAAGCCGATCAAAGACCGACTTCTTGGAAGCTTCTTGTGTTGGTATAGGAGCGCTGAAGCTCATTGGCAGGAGCATGGTCCCAAAAAACAATCCAGTGGTAACCTGAGTTACCTGTTCCACCGGCATTGTGAACAGGGAGGGTGCCTGGGGCCTGTAAGTTACACCTCCAGATAAGGTGGAACGGAAGTTGCAGTTGCAGCTGGAATACTTCGTGCAAGTAGACGCCATTGATCTTCCGTTTTCTGCACGGAGCAAGGCACCAAATCTTAGTACCTCGAACCCAAGGGCAACCATATCAAACCGCGATTCGCTCACAAACATGACACACGAAGTGTGGAGTGGAAAGAGGAAAAGGTCCCACCGGGCATGCCAGAATCCTTTTCCCGCCGAAAGACTCAGAGACGCGACCGCATAGGTCCGTCTTGCCTGAATTTCGAGGTAGATGCTAAATGGTGCTATCCGTCCACCTCTCCGAAGATGACAATTTGAGTTATGGCAACGTGTATCGAAGGTTTAAACGGATGCGGCCGATATAGCAGACTTCGTCAGATTCCCCCTCGTTTGAGGGGTTTTTGATTGTGGGGACGCTCTTCCCTGCAGGCGCAAGCCCCTGCAGTTAATTACGCTACCGCATCATGGTAACCACTTTCTCCTTCTCCAGATGGTCACTTCATGTCGTGGGTGTTTGTTTTATTTTTAGTTGCCCGTGGATTTTATACGGAGACTAAGTTATATTGTCGCTCGTAGGGCATGGATTAGTCCAAATCCGTATCTTCTTAGATTTGGGTTTGGGGTTGGGTTTAAGGATTTAGCCTTATTTGAGACTAAGATCAACTTAAACGTTTGTTAAGGATACGTTAGTCTCATTTTAGACTAAGATCAACTTAACGAGATCATTTAGATCCAACAAAAGAACATTTGGGCTCTATTATTTAGTTTAGGGACATTGCGGTCGATTAGTTTAGGGATATTACGGTCCATTGTTAGTTTAAGGAAATCTCGGTCCAGGTTAAGGACATCGTAGTCCGTGGGTTTAAAGGGACCCCACAGTCTAGGTTAAGGACATTGTAGTCCATGAGTTTAAGGACCCTACATTCCGTAGTTTAAAGACATCGTAGTCTATGAGTTTAAGGACCCCACAGTCCGTAGTTTAAAGACATCGTAGTCTATGAAGTTTAAGGACATCGTAGTCCGTAGTTTAAAGACATCGTAGTCTATGAAGTTTAAGAACATCGTAGTCCGTGAAATATATGGTTGTCGGGACCCGTCACCTCTCTGAAGACGTTGAAGGATTACAACGACAGATATCAGAGAAGTAAAGAGATGTACCCTTGAACCGGTGTAAGTTGGTTGAAAGATCTGTAGTCCAGTTTGGGACTGAGATCTGTTAAATATTCGTGAGCAGATGGGCTCAGTTCAATATAAGTTGAGGACTTATGGCCAATATTGGGCTAAGTCCAGTAAGATTAAAATGCTTAACATTTTATTGTTTTGGGCTGTTGAGCCTTTATTTGGGCTTGGCCCTTTTAATAATGCTGAGCATTAGATCCTGACATTTTTGTCTCGTATTGAATGCATAGCATTCATCAGAACAATGTGTGTTCTGACAGCGCGCCATGCGGCGCGCCAGGCGCTTTGCGCCAATTAATGAGCGCATTCCGTTTATGCCAAGTAGCGCACAAGAAAAGGACACGTGTCGCGCTTGGCGCTAAGCGCCAGATGATGGGCGTATTGCGCCAATTTATGAGCGCATTGCGCTAGTTTAGTGGCGCATACGTGAGTGACACGTGGCGCGCTTGGCGCTGAACGCCAGCCCATGAGCGCAGTGCGCTATTTCAGAAGCGCAAAGCGCAAGTTGCATACGTGGTTGACACGTGGCGCATTTTAGCGCTGAGCGCCGGTCCAGAGAGCGCAGAAGCGCTGTTCAAGAGTGCAAGGCACTTTTCAATAGCGCAAAGCGCATTTGATCAAATTTATGATCTGTGAACAAATTTATGTTCTTTTTTAAAGGAGGGTTTGCCTCAAGATTCAAGAATAACAGTTCTTGTTTTTTTTTAAAGGGCTTTGCCTTTGTAGATCAATGATCTGTGAATGAAGTAAATACTTCTTCTGTCTTTATGATGAGATCTTTTGATCTCTTTTTATAAAAGACCTTGGTCTTTTATAGATCTATGATCTTTTAAGAAGATAATTCTTCTGTTTTAATGAGATGATTTCATCTCTTTGTTCAAGAATCATTCTTTTTTATCTTGAAGAAATGATCTTCTTTCAAGAGCTTGCTCTCTTTCTTTTGAGTTTTCTCAAAGTTTGTAGGGAGGTTTTTCTATATCAGACTTGAAGTCTTGGGGCCTTTTTATAGGGCATGTTGATTTGTTAAATCAGTTAAAGAGATCTTTTTCTGATTGATTTGGGGATATTTCCCCACCGTTGGATCTTTGATCCTAGGGTTTTTATTTTACAGATGGCAATCTTCTTGTTTTTAACAACATTGGAAAAATCTTTTCATAACAGAATTTTAATTCTGATTAATTAATGATTTATCATTATTAAATCTTTTGATCTAACGGTGAGGAATTTTATAATTCCAGCGCTGGCGCACCCGTTCTTTGCACGTGGTGCACTGCTCAGAGCGCAGCGCACTTTGCGCTAGCACACCTACGTTTGACACATGGCGCGCAGCGTAGAACACAGCGTAGCCTGTGCTAGCGCACCCGTGTTTGATACGTGGCGCGCAGCGCGCATAGCGCTAGCGCACTCATGGTGCACCGTCTAGGGCGCAGCGCACTTGGCGCTTGCGCATTCGTGTTTGACACGTGGCGCGCAGCGCGCTTAGCGCTGGATCTGAAGCGTTGCTTTAATTTTTGAATTTTAAAATAGAGCTTTCCTCTGATTATGGGTGCGCTGTCTAGGGCGTAGCGCACCTGGCGCTAGCGCATTTGCGTTTGACACGTGGCGCGCAGCGCGCCTAGCGCTGGATCTGAAGAGTTGCTTCAATTTTTAAATTTTGAATTTTAAAACAGAGCTTTGCTCTGATTGGGGGAAACAACGACGTGGGTGCATGAAAGTTGTTGGGCCTTTAGCTTATAGTGCAGACAGTGAGCAAAGTTCAGACGATCAGGCAACGAATCAAGGGGGCTCAGGACCGACAGAAGAGTTGGGCAGTGTTGGATATATGTATGCCCTAGAGGCCATTATTTGATAGTGGATCTATCGATATGTGTATATACATATATTCAGAGGACATTCTTGTTTGACATAATAGTATACTATCTGGTTGCTCTTTATCTTGATATGTTCACTTGATCATGCGTATTTGTCACGCCCCGCTTCCCAGAGTACGCAAGATTGGGCACGTGACATAGCCAACCATGCTACCTGTGGGTAGGACGCATCCGTCCACAGTCACATTACGGTTGTAAAGATATCAAGAACAGAAAAAAATAAACTAAACTAGTACATGTCCAAATCCATAATAACAAGAATCAATGAACAATAAGTGCGGAAGCTAATGATCCAATACAATGAATAAACAGTACGTCCCGTAATGCGGGCTCACATCTGGAAATGAAATGAAAATAAATAAACTAAACCCTAAGGACTCACTGGTCAGCCTGCTGGCTGAAGTACTCCTGCTCGGTCGTCGACAAAGGTACGGAATCTGGGCCATGCAAAACCCAGACGTCAGCGCGTCATGATATCAAGTATAAAGTATAAACATGGTAATAAGCAATGCAAGTATGAACATGAATAAAGCAATAATGAGAGATAACAAGCAGGGTAATGTGCAATGGTGACTAAGCTGTCCTATCAGGTTTTCTACTCTATAGTCTTTGAAACCAATTGATGAATCGTCGATGTAACTCAATAGTATCCCGTGCGTGCCCGGGACCACGGTCATGACCCTCGGGGCTGAACCCGAGACGTGCCGCTAAGCAGTAAAAATAGGTAGTAGGATGGACGAGTGATGTCAGCATCATCACTCCCGGACTGGCCAAGCCCGTAAGACTGATCAGAACAATGTATCGAACTGTTGAGTTACAAGTCGGTTTCACCTTTGATTTCCCCATACCCCCAAACTATGTATGTCAGGTCAGGTGTTCAGTAGTCAAGGACTAATGCCAACACAAAGTCAAGTAAAAGTAGGTCTGTCTGGATCGACAGCAGAAATGGTTAGGTTTGTCGGCATTAGGCATGAGGTCAGGTAACAGGTAAAGCCATGGTACATCAGGTCAACCAGGTAATGTATAAAGGTGTCATGTCATGTCAAGAGTGTACGGTACCATGTCATGTCAAGTAGGAAGTGTAACAGGTCATGTCAGGAAGCACAAGATGTCATGTGGGTGCTCATAATCAAACTAACATAAACATGTGTATAAATAAACAAGCATGAGTACTATCAGAACAATAACTGGAACATGTAATATGATATGCCAATAGATATAATTTCAAGGATATGGATGCACAGTTATCGATTAGGGTTATATTATAGTTCCAATATTAATTAGGATACAATTTATTAAACATGGAGTGTTAATATCACATTATTATGTAGTGATGTGATCTATGGATGCAATTATATGTATCTTAAATGCGATAGATGCAAACGGGTATCCGAAAAGTTATAAAACTATAAAATGGTAATGTGGGATGTACAACTAAACAATATGTGATATGATAATATTAATATGGATAGCATATTCAAAGCGATTAGTAACTATAAAAGATGTATTGATTAACCATGCACAAGAAGGTTCCGTTCAGAAATTTAGCGTCACCCTAATTTGTAAAATAGCTTAAAAATAACAAATGTTCTCCAAAAGAGACGTATCTTATACCAAAACAAAGATAATTCAATAAGATTTTCAGTTTTATAAGTATAAGCATCTCAGGTTATCCCACAAAAAGTTATGAATATTCAAAGTTGAAAGTTTGCTGCTGGAATTTCCCCGGACAGCAGTTTAGAGACGTGTTCATTTGCATTTTACGTTAATTAAACAATTTATTTTGCAAGTAAATATTTCATAGAGTTATAGTATTCTGAATTAGATTCGTAACGAACTAAAGAACGTATCCTAATGATTTTTCTATGATTTATAATGAATTTTATAAGATAAGGTGTACAGTAAATTTCAGATTTGTCATATCCGATTTTTCAACGACATTTCATATGTAAACTATAAGATTTTCAAATGTATAATATTATAAAATGAAGATTATAAAAGTATATAGCATGTAGCAAGATTAACTTGCCTCGATGGGTCGCGAATCGGAAAAACGGAACGTTAACCGTCGGCGGGGAAAACTCGCGACGGCGCACGGTTCACGGAATGAACCCAAACGACGAACAAAGGAACCACACGGGTCGGGGTATCTCGCTGGAACGTCGAGAAACGTCACCGGCACGACGGAATTCCGGTAACAAAAGAACAGTTAAAAGAATGAGAAACGAGACATGAAGCAAGAAGAGAAAAATGATAAAGAGAAGTACGAGAGAATATATAAGGGGTAGAGAGAGAGAGAAAGTGGAGAGAGAGAAAGTGGGGACCACGGGGTTAAAGGGGAGGTTGCGATTGGCTGAGAGAATAAATTGAGAAGGATATAAAAGATTGTAAAATATTATATGGTTAACTTAAAGATTTAAAAGATAGGTAATGAACAGTAAGATATCAGATTAGTTAGAAAAATATATGCGAAGGTTTTAATAATATTAAAAATTTGGGATTTTGGCGCCAAATGAAACATTTCCAAATTGCGCCCGGGTTGGGTCCAAAAAATTCGAAATTCAAATAATAGGATTTTAAGCGGGTTCCAAATTTTAAAATGAAATGTTTTATGATTAAAAAGCATACTCTCAAAACGGACACACGTGCGTGCACGTAGCCATCCAAACTTGCCCGTTTTACTGAACGGGACGAGAACACAATGCACGGACGCTACCACGAGGTTAGGGGTGTCAAGTAGGCCAAGATGAATATTTTCAATTTTATTTTAGATGCTAAAATTTGTTATATGTAGAAATGACTTTGCCGGGTAAATTTTACAGTAAGCAACAAACAAGCAAATTAAATGAAATGAGTACCACATTATGCTCAAACAGTAACTGAAAATAGTAGCATTGGGCTCGGGTGTTACATTATACCCAACTACAAAAAGAATTTCGTCCTCGAAATTCCAAGAATACAAAGATAGATAACTACAAGAAAAGGTGAGGAAACTTCTGCCGGATTTCATCTTCTCGTTCCCAAGTGGATTCTCCATTCGATCGATTACCCCAAGAAACTAGCACAAGAGGGGTAACCTTGTTCTTAAGAACCTTTTCTCTTCGATCCTTGATTTCGACTGGTCGCTCCTCAAAAGTTAGGTCCTCCCGTACGGTCAACTCCGAATGATCCAATACGTGGGTTTCATCTCGAACATACCTCCGTAGTTGAGATACACGAACCACATCGTGCACACCTGCCAAGGACTGTGGTAACGCCAAACGGTACGCTACCTCTCCAACACGCTCCAATATCTCGAAGGGTCCAACGAATCGAGAACCAAGCTTTCCCCGACTCCCAAAGCGAATCACCCCTCTAGTCGGTGATATCTTCAAGAATACCAAATCACCCACGGTGAACTCCAGAGGTCTTCTTGACGTATCTGCCCAACTCTTCTGTCGGTCCTGTGCTGCCTTCATATGATTTCTGATAGGGTTAACCTTCTCAACTGTCTGCACAACCAAATCTGGTCCTAATAATCTTCGTTCACCGACATCGTCCCAACAAACAGGTGAACGGCATTTACGACCATACAAAGCTTCAAATGGAGCCATCTGAATAGTTGCCTGAAAACTGTTGTTGTAAGACAACTCCACCAAAAGTAGATGATCCTCCCAAGACCCCTTGAAGTCCAACCTGCATGTTCTCAACGTATCCTCAAGAGTTTGGATCGTTCTCTCCGACTGACCATCAGTTTGAGGATGATAAGCTGTGCTAAACTTCAATCGAGTCCCCAAACTTTCTTGTAAACTCCTCCAAAAGTGCGACAAGAACCGAGTGTTCCGATCGGACACGATGCTTACCGGTACTCCATGCAATCTCACAATCTCCTGCATGTACCGCCCTGCCAAAGTCTCTGTCGATTGACCAACCCGAAAAGGAATAAAGTGAGCTGCCTTGGTCAACCGATCGACAATCACCCATACAGCATTGTTGCCCTTTGGACTCCGCGGTAAGGCCGTCACGAAATCCATGGTTATATGATCCCACTTCCACTGAGGAATCGGAAGTGGTTGCAACAAACCAGCAACCCTTTGGTGTTCAGCCTTGACTTGCTGACACACCAAGCACTTAGCCACGAAGCGAGCAATTTCCCGTTTCATACCTTCCCACCAGAAGTGCTGTCGAATATCTCGGTACATCTTTGTCCCTCCTGGATGTACGGAGTAAGCTAAACTGTGTGCCTCCTTCATGAGCTCTTCATGCACATTTCCTTTTGGCACACACACACGGCTACCATAGCTCAATGAACCGTCTTCGTGGATCAGTAAATCGGTTCGTAGTCCTACTTCAACCTGCTCCCGAAACTTTTGTAGTCTAGGATCCTGCGATTGTGCTGCTTTAATCCTCTCAACTAAGGACGACTGTACTTGCAATTGCAACAACTGTCCCGTAGCACGTGGTAGCACAACCTCCAAGTCAAATCTCCGAAAATCCGCAATGATCTCCCTCTGTGCAGTCAATATCTGAATTGCTGGTAACCGACTTAGCGCATCTGGCACGACGTTAACTTTTCCCGGATGGTACTTAAGATCAAGGTCGTAGTCGGCCGTCAGCTCCAACCATCTGCGTTGCCTCATGTTCAACTCCTTCTGCGTGAACACGTACTTCAAGCTCTTATGATCTGTAAAAACTTCGACTCTTATGCCCAAAAGGTAGTGTCTCCAAATCTTCAAAGCGAAAATCACAGCCGCAAGCTCCAAGTCATGAGTTGGATAATTCTTCTCATGGGTCTTCAGTTGTCTTGATGCGTATGCTACGACCTTCCCATGCTGCATCAAAACACATCCCCATTCTTTCCCAGATGCGTCGCTATGAATCATCAGTCCTCCGGAATTGTCTGGTACGGTCAGGATAGGGGCGGTTATCAACTTCTGCTTCAACGTCTCAAAGCCAACGCACACTTATCCGTCCATACAAAAGGTACCTCCTTACGCATAAGCTTGGTCAGCGGTTCTGCCAAACGAGCAAAGTTCTCCACAAATCTCCTGTAGTATCCGGCTAATCCAAGGAAACTTCTTATCTCAGCTACATTCCTTGGAATAGGCCAATCTCGAACTGCTGCAATCTTTTCGGGATGGACGGCAATTCCATCACCCGACACGACATGTCCCAGAAATTTCACTTCTTCCAGCCAGAATTCGCACTACTCATCTTCGCATAAAGCTTCTCCTGTCTCAACATCTGCAGGACCTAATGATATCCGGATCGCGAATCCAGTTTCGAGAATACTCTCGCGCCACTAAGCTGCTCAAAAGTCCTCCAATGCGAGGGATCGGGTACTTGTTCTTAATAGTCGCCCGGTTGAATTCTCGATAATCAATGCACATCCTTCTCGTGCCATCCTTCTTCTTTACTAAAAGAACTGGAGCTCCCAAGGCGAGTTGCTGCTTCGAATCCAACCCTTCTCAAGTAATTCACCAACTTGCTTCTTAACTCCTTCCAATTCCACTGGTGCCATTGGATAGTAAGCTTTAGACACTGGCGCTGCACCAGGACTAAGGTCAATCGTGAACTCCACGTCTCGCTTCGGCGGTAAGCCCGATATATCTTCAAACACGTCCATAGAATCACGAACAACAGCCGGCTCTTTACTTTCATCACTTCCATTGATGCAAGAACATTGTTTGTCGGCCTAGCCCTAAACTCGACCGGCCCGACAGAACTGCTTCCTTACCGCAACTGCTGTCTGCTGTGAACTCCCAATTTTCCTGATATGCTCTGCTGTTCTCGAGCTGCCGTAAGAACCTGTGAGAAAGTGGTCAAACCCAGGGAGACGGTTTGCCTTTGGATGTCCACATCCAAGCTGCGCATGGACCTTCGTGCCCTGTCTGCATCGTTGGCGACTAAAGGTCCAGTGAAACTGCTGAGTCTCGTCCACTCTGCTGCATGCACGTCCACGGGTGCTCCATTCTGCCTCAGCCCACTAAATTTCTCTTCCATTTCCTCCTGTGCAGTCCGCGGAAAGAACTTCTCTAGGAAACTCTTAGAGAAATCAGCCTAACTGCTTGGCTTGGGCAAACGGTTCTCCTCCACAAGCCACCACTCTCGGCGTAATCCACTAGTTGAATGCGCACCACATCAACTCCTTTGTCCTCTGGAATCTGTGCCGCAATCAGCGAATTCTCCGTGCTGACTAGCCACTGCTCGGCTGGCATGGCTCCTCCAAACCAGTGAAAGTAGTAGGACCCACACGTCTGAACTCTGCCACGGTCCCTACTCGGTCAACTGGTCTAGTTCCAATCTTGTTCACAGACTGCTGAACGATCTGCAAACCTTCCTGAAACGAGTCCGCTTGCTGCTGGATCAGCTCGGGCTGTTTCTTTGATTTCCAGCATTCCTCTTATCACTCCAAGCATGGCGGCTCCGTTCACACGCCTCTGGTACGTCTTCAACTTCTTACCTGTCATAATCCTGAACTCAAAACACCCAATATTAGCATGATGATAGATTCTGAATATGGATCAAGGCTAGAACTCCAAGATACTTAAATAGAGTACCGCATTGTAGCTATGCCGCGGTATCATAGCCGCAATTACTTAACTCCACCCAAGTCGCCTAAGTCCTAGGGATAACAAGAAATTAGGTTTTCGAGTTGACAATGCAAAGTAAGTTTGCATGTCGACATGATCCGGAAGAATGATTTAAGGATGGTAAAACGGTCAAGGTGGCAGGACATGTTTCCTAATCACGGGTATTATGATTCGTGTATCGGGTGCAATACCCAACTACAAAGAATCAACCCAATTAACCTATGGCTCTGATACCATAAAACCATGTCACGCCCCGCTTCCCAGAGTACGCAAGATTGGGCACGTGACATAGCCAACCATGCTACCTGTGGGTAGGACGCATCCGTCCACAGTCACATTACGGTTGTAAAGATATCAAGAACAGAAAAAAATAAACTAAACTAGTACATGTCCAAATCCATAATAACAAGAATCAATGAACAATAAGTGCGGAAGCTAATGATCCAATACAATGAATAAACAGTACGTCCCGTAATGCGGGCTTACATCTGGAAATGAAATGAAAATAAATAAACTAAACCCTAAGGACTCACTGGTCAGCCTGCTGGCTGAAGTACTCCTGCTCGGTCGTCGATAAAGGTACGGAATCTGGGCCATGCAAAACCCAGACGTCAGCGCGTCATGATATCAAGTATAAAGTATAAACATGGTAATAAGCAATGCAAGTATGAACATGAATAAAGCAATAATGAGAGATAACAAGCAGGGTAATGTGCAATGGTGACTAAGCTGTCCTATCAGGTTTTCTACTCTATAGTCTTTGAAACCAATTGATGAATCGTCGATGTAACTCAATAGTATCCCGTGCGTGCCCGGGACCACGGTCATGACCCTCGGGGCTGAACCCGAGACGTGCCGCTAAGCAGTAAAAATAGGTAGTAGGATGGACGAGTGATGTCAGCATCATCACTCCCGGACTGGCCAAGCCCGTAAGACTGATCAGAACAATGTATCGAACTGTTGAGTTACAAGTCGGTTTCACCTTTGATTTCCCCATACCCCCAAACTATGTATGTCAGGTCAGGTGTTCAGTAGTCAAGGACTAATGCCAACACAAAGTCAAGTAAAAGTAGGTCTGTCTGGATCGACAGCAGGAATGGTTAGGTTTGTCGGCATTAGGCATGAGGTCAGGTAACAGGTAAAGCCATGGTACATCAGGTCAACCAGGTAATGTATAAAGGTGTCATGTCATGTCAAGAGTGTACGGTACCATGTCATGTCAAGTAGGAAGTGTAACAGGTCATGTCAGGAAGCACAAGATGTCATGTGGGTGCTCATAATCAAACTAACATAAACATGTGTATAAATAAACAAGCATGAGTACTATCAGAACAATAACTGGAACATGTAATATGATATGCCAATAGATATAATTTCAAGGATATGGATGCACAGTTATCGATTAGGGTTACATTATAATTCCAATATTAATTAGGATACAATTTATTAAACATGGAGTGTTAATATCACATTATTATGTAGTGATGTGATCTATGGATGCAATTATATGTATCTTAAATGCGATAGATGCAAACGGGTATCCGAAAAGTTATAAAACTATAAAATGGTAATGTGGGATGTACAACTAAACAATATGTGATATGATAATATTAATATGGATAGCATATTCAAAGCGATTAGTAACTATAAAAGATGTATTGATTAACCATGCACAAGAAGGTTCCGTTCAGAAATTTAGCGTCACCCTAATTTGTAAAATAGCTTAAAAATAACAAATGTTCTCCAAAAGAGACGTATCTTATACCAAAACAAAGATAATTCAATAAGATTTTCAGTTTTATAAGTATAAGCATCTCAGGTTATCCCTACAAAAAGTTATGAATATTCAAAGTTGAAAGTTTGCTGCTGGAATTTCCCCGGACAGCAGTTTAGAGACGTGTTCATTTGCATTTTACGTTAATTAAACAATTTATTTTGCAAGTAAATATTTCATAGAGTTATAGTATTCTGAATTATATTCGTAACGAACTAAAGAACGTATCCTAATGATTTTTCTATGATTTATAATGAATTTTATAAGATAAGGTGTACAGTAAATTTCAGATTTGTCATATCCGATTTTTCAACGACATTTCATATGTAAACTATAAGATTTTCAAATGTATAATATTATAAAATGAAGATTATAAAAGTATATAGCATGTAGCAAGATTAACTTGCCTCGATGGGTCGCGAATCGGGAAAACGGAACGTTAACCGTCGGCGGGGAAAACTCGCGACGGCGCACGGTTCACGGAATGAACCCAAACGACGAACAAAGGAACCACACGGGTCGGGGTATCTCGCTGGAACGTCGAGAAACGTCACCGGCACGACGGAATTCCGGTAACAAAAGAACAGTTAAAAGAATGAGAAACGAGACATGAAGCAAGAAGAGAAAAATGATAAAGAGAAGTACGAGAGAATATATAAGGGGTAGAGAGAGAGAGAAAGTGGAGAGAGAGAAAGTGGGGACCACGGGGTTAAAGGGGAGGTTGCGATTGGCTGAGAGAATAAATTGAGAAGGATATAAAAGATTGTAAAATATTATATGGTTAACTTAAAGATTTAAAAGATAGGTAATGAACAGTAAGATATCAGATTAGTTAGAAAAATATATGCGAAGGTTTTAATAATATTAAAAATTTGGGATTTTGGCGCCAAATGAAACATTTCCAAATTGCGCCCGGGTTGGGTCCAAAAAATTCGAAATTCAAATAATAGGATTTTAAGCGGGTTCCAAATTTTAAAATGAAATGTTTTATGATTAAAAAGCATACTCTCAAAACGGACACACGTGCGTGCACGTAGCCATCCAAACTTGCCCGTTTTACTGAACGGGACGAGAACACAATGCACGGACGCTACCATGAGGTTAGGGGTGTCAAGTAGGCCAAGATGAATATTTTCAATTTTATTTTAGATGCTAAAATTTGTTATATGTAGAAATGACTTTGCCGGGTAAATTTTACAGTAAGCAACAAACAAGCAAATTAAATGAAATGAGTACCACATTATGCTCAAACAGTAACTGAAAATAGTAGCATTGGGCTCGGGTGTTACAGTATTACTCATTTGGTACATGTTGATAAAACCCTTAGGATATTTGCTTGACTACTGGAATTATGATGCAGATCATACTAGTGGGATATGCGTAGTTTATAAGCATATCCTTAAAATGTTCCTAGTCGCGGGTGTATCGAGACGGGGCATCGATATTCCAGAGTAGACTAGTGTATACATTTCTTGACCCATATGATGGGCGATGGATGATCCCATATCCATTGGTGTTTGACATCAAAGATTTTATACGGATGCTCAGTGGAGACTGGGTACACTTAACGGACTCGCCGAGAACTCCTATATGTTATCATATCTATTGTCAGATAGCAGTTCTCAGGTGACACTGGTACAGGTTAGTCTGTAGACTCGAGATCGTCATAGAGTCTTGTGTATGCTCCCACTGTACTTTGATTTGCACCCTACCACGACTATATTGAGTCGTGCAAACATGTGGATTTTGGGTACAGGCCCGAGGCACATGGAGGCAATGAGCAATAGGAGGGGTTTCGTCTCTCCCGGTATTGGGGGTTGATGTTGTGCTATGCTCGATTGGCTATAACAGAAAGTCCCTGGCCAGGACTGATGAGATATACTGATAAGTGTTATCAGTAGTTTCTCGATCTGTTATATGCCTTATACCGGCATGACTTATTGAGTTATTATGGTCGATGATACCATCCCTAGACTCGATATGCAGCATATCCGACGAAGAGACCGGACTGTACGGTAAGTGTTTCTAGTTGGCTCGACGGGAGTTTTGACAGGTTCGCTTGTTTTTCTTCTGATCGCCCAATACCTGGGAGCCGTTACATACAGCTAGTGCCGCTGACGGTTTGTGGGTATGTGATATGATCACTGCCTACTGCTAGCATATTGACGAGTCTTAGAGTCCCACAAAGGGGTTTCTTAGCTCAGGTGAAACGATGTGGGGTTCATATGTGGATATGCGCGGGAGCTTGATTAAATGCGTGTATATGATACCGTATTTTAATCGGGCATTTTCTATTGGTCAGGTCATATGTGATATGACCGGATTATTAAATCAAGTGTTGATTTAATATTAATGACCATTAGCTCATTTATTAAACCCCTTTCTTTATGATGTATGCATGAATGTATGTATGTATATATTGATATTGATGCACACATGCATGCATACATATGTCATGGTTGATGATACATTGGAGATGGCTATGCAAGACTCACATGGTATGTATATTTATATATTTTTTGATTATTGAGAAAAAGAAAAATGGAATTAAATCATGGTTGCAATTCTTCTACACTCTTCTTATGTTGACCTAAACCTAAACTATGGTTTCATTTTCCATTTGTTCTTTAACTAAACATCAAAATATCTAGATATTTATTAACCATGATTTTGGGTGAGTGTGACTCTCTCATATTTATTTTCTATTCTCATTATTATTGTGGGATTATCACAAGAGCTCAAGCTTAGCCATTCTTCTTCTTCTTCCTCCTTCTAGCTCTCTAGCCTTTTCAAGTGAGTGAAGAAAATAAAAAGGAAAGGTTTTTAAGTGAGATTACAATCCACATCACCAATCTATATTAGTCTAGCCCACCAGTGCAGGTTGTTTGCTCCACTTCCACTTAGGTCTAGTGAAGCCAGAAGCTTGAGCCAAGGGATTCCGTGGTGGATCGTCGTGGACTTTGAAGGACTCAAGCGAACCCATTCAAACACCAAATTGATCCAAGGAGTCTAAAGTATGGTGGTCTACAAAGGTTGTATTTCTCCCCTCTTAGTGTTAGACACTAGATAGTGTGTGATACCAACTTTTGTTACCCTAAATTTCTAGTTCGATTCATGGTTGGTTTTGCTTAGCACCCAAAATTTTTTATTGTAGCATGTTTGATGCAAGACAAACCCTAGATATGGTGCTAGGCAAACCCTACAGGAAGATGCCGGCAAAAAATCGTTGGAATTTGGTATTGGTGACCACGTGTTTTTGAAGATATCACCCACTCGGGGAGTGATCAGGTTTGGTAGTCGCAGGAAACTTAGTCCCCGATTCATCGGACTTTTTGAGGTGCTAGAGCGAGTAGGAGAGGTGGCTTATCGACTTGCCTTGCCTCCATCGCTAGCTGGTGTGCACAATGCTTTCCATGTTTCTCAGTTGAGACACTACGTTCAGGATGACAGCCATATCCTGGACCATTCGGAGTTAACATTGGGCAATGATCTGACTTACGAGGAGCAGCCTACCACCATTCTCAATCGTCGAGAAAAAGTGCTGAAGAACAAAGTCATTCCCTTAGTTCGAATTTCTTGGGATGGTTGTTCTCCATAGGAGTCTATCTGGGAACGCGAGGAAGAAATCCGTGCATGTTTTCCGCACATGTTTGTATAATGTAGTTGTTCCGTTGTTTTCGTTCTTTAATTTTGAGGACGAAATTTTTGTAAGGAGGGTATGATGTAAATCCCTAGTTCCGTATATGTGTTTTCCGTATTTTTCCAGATTTTTATTCCCTTTTTTCATTTTTTATATATTTTATATTATATTTTTAATTAATTACCTAAACCTAAACTATATAAAACCTAAGACTACCCCGTACCTGACCCGACCCATGCCCTACCCAACCCGACCCGCCTCCTCTACTTCTTCTCCCTCGCTCCCTCTCTTTTCCCGCTCGTTTCTTTTCCAGCGTCTCCTCGCTCCTCGTACACACGCCTACGAGACCCGCACCCATGCCGTGATGACCACGCCCCCAATGCCAACGAACTGCCACAATACCCTCCACCTAATCCCCTCGACTCCAATGGCTCCCCCCTCTCTTGTCGTCACAGTGAGACTCGCTCCTCCACGTCCTCGCCTCACCTACGACTCGACCAAGTCCTTCCCCTTCTTTTTCCATCTCGCTCTTTCTCCCTCGTCTCTCTCTACTACTCCCTCTCGTTTTCCCTCTCTCACTCATCCTCACCGACAACCCACCGAACTCCTTAAGCTCACCACCACTACAAGCACTGATCACCACCATCGTCGCCGTCTCCATTGACCTATCGAGCTCTCCCTTCACTCCTTCGTCAATGACACCGCCGCCCATTGCACCCTCGTCGACAACCCACCTCAAGCAACCTCCAACACTATTGAGCTCGCTGCCTTCATAAACTACGATGATTCCAGCGACCTAATGCACCCAAGCCGGAGCTCCGCTGCACCTCGCCTCCGTGCCACAGCCTCCGAGCTCGCCTCTGCATCGTGTCGAGCCCCGAACTCCTCACCCGAGCTATTGCAAGCCGCTTGCAAACCCACTGCCCTATTGCCGTCACCATGTCGTCGTCGTCAGTGGACCTCTGGGCCACCATCCCCAGCGTCTCACACTTACGGGGCCCTCGCCGCGCCACACCGGAGCATCTCAAGTCCTCACCAGAGCCGTGCTAGTTGCGCGTGTATCGTGCCGTGACGTCTCCGTGCCGTGGTTATAGCCCGTGTTGTGCCGCTCGGTTGTGCCACTTTCGCCAAAGGCAAAAGAAAACCCATCTCTTTTTATTCATGCTATTTTAATACCTAGGTTACATTATAATGTTAGATTATTTTGTTATATAGTAGTGTAAATATGTGTTTTCGACCGATTACCAAACACCGGCCTGGTGTTCGATGCAAACTATAAACCAAAATATATCTTGTTATGACGGAAATTGTGATAGTTCGACTCCTTTACTGTTTGCGGATATCGTGTAGTAATTTGGATGCAAATATCGTGTTCATAACCATGTAAAGTCGCCCACTAAAGGCGACACAAAATCTGAACTTTACCGCGCATGCTACCTTGTTAAAATCATTGTAAATTAAATACAGTTTGGAATGTAACGTTCTATGGCTCATATCGAAGACAACTCGATAACCTAAAACCATCCATAGTTTGTTTCTCAACATTTATAGATTACTGTAACAATATTTGGTTGCAAACGCTTCACTGGACTGCAGTCCGGGGCAGCATTTTGCTTGGATACCAGACTTTGAATACCTGTACATCCCCGCTTTAAACTGAAAATGTGTAGCCCCATATGTTCATGTAGATAATTTAGTTATCTAACACCTGAATATGGTCCCATGCAGTTTCACCATTGTTTGGTATTTAGTTTATATTTTTGAGTATCGATGTTTTTTGCAGTTTCTGCAGTAACATTTCTTACCCTGTCACATTAAACAGGGAGTAACTCCTGGTATATAAAGGGTATTGATAATTCGTTTGATACGTTGGAAACCTAACGGATAGAACTAGATTTCATTCAACTAGGGAAACTCCTGAATCTAAACATAACCACTAGTAAACTGCGTGCGAAGTTGGAATTCCAGTTCTGAAACTGGAATTTCAGCAACCGACCGCTAATTTAAAATGACGATAATTCCCTGACCTGTATTCTGTTTGACATGAAATTATGTTTACTGCTTAGATAATAAAGTATGCTTTGCACACCTTTTATATTATTTTGTTCGATTCTATACATGTGAATTTTGGTAAATTTTGCAAGTTATATGGCTTGGGTATTGTAATTTAGTAAATACATGTTCAGTGCATTTCTACTTATTATATGTTTGTTGTGTACCTTCTGCATAGTGATTGTTGCATTGAGACCTAGCGACTATTGTGCATTGTCAATATAAGTGTTAGTGATTGGGTTGTGGTAAATACGAAAGTGATATTGAGAAGAGGAAACGTGATTGAAAGTGAAAGTGATACGTATTTGTTCACAACCCATCGAATAACTAAATTCATATTATAACCTAGGAAATGGGGAAATCAAGGTGGGATTGAACTCATATTTAGCGAGGCATAGTGATTTAGAGGATGATCATTCGCTATTAGTGACACACACACACACACACATTAGGTCGTGGGCCTAGTGGCACGGCCGACAGGGTTATGTCCCGGGCACAGCAGACCGTAGTCTCGGGCATGCACGAGACCCTTATTAAACACGAGCATCCTTTCCACCATTTGTTTTCATTGACTTAGTGACAGATAAGTAGTGACATATACATTGCTTAGCTTACCGACACGATACCAATATTGCACTATTCATATTCAGTTGATATTTATTATACTCATGTTCTGCATTCTGTTGCACTTCTCATTTTTAATAATATTGCACACCCATTGTATAATTATTTCTATATGTGTCGTCCTGACGACCTGAGTATGCATGCTCAGAGGATGAAGTGGATCCAGCCCAGGAGCAGGACCTACCATTCGAGATCGCGGAGATCTAGACCGCATCATCAACGCCATTTCTTTTGCTTCCAGCACTTTGTATTTCGTTGGTTAGTTTTTATTCTGCAAAATAAATGTATTTCAAACTCTTTTATTACAATGTAATAAAGTTGTGAACTGTGATTTTCCTTTACTCTAGTACTGTTTACTGACTACCATATAATGCTTAAAACCGAAGTGTGACTACGGCGGGTTTATTCCTTGACCGTAGGAATATGGCTGGCCTAATCACCCTTCATATTCCGTATTATGGAAAGCTGGACGTGACAGAGAGAGAGGGGGTATGAGGTAGCGGCCCCTTTTCAAAAAATGGGCCCCCGTCCTAAAACACATCTAACCTCATGTTTTTCAACGAAACAAACTGGTGATCTTGATCTATATATCATGAAACCTTTATGTACAAAAAATCTCGAGATTTGAAAATATCTAACATGTTCATCAAGCGGATAGAAAAATCAACAGTTTATCGATATTAAAAAATGTTGTCTCTTGATGGAGGGGCTAGAATTCTTCAAATCTCGAGATTTTTTTGTATATATGGGTTTCATGATACATAGAACAACATGACCGGTTTGGATTAATCAAATACATGAGGATATGTGTGTTTTGGGGGCGGAGACCCTTTTTTGGAAAAGGGGCCGAAACCTCATACCCTTCTCTCTCACTCTATAATGATGATGATGATGATGATGATGATAATCCAGTAAGATACAATTCTTATATGAGACAATAAGACATCGGCTATGGTCCGTTGGATTTGAATAGAAGTCCATTGTTAATTATTTCTTCAAAACATGCCCCGTTGTTAATAATTTTCAGGATTAACAATATTATGTTGCTAAGCTTTATTTTCAAGCTTGGGACACAATAGAAATTCAAATAATACAAACCCATTGGTCTAGATTTAAAAATCATTTCAATTGAGAGTAAAGAAGTGACCTTTCTTTTCTTCAAGATTAACAATTTTTTGGGGATGAAAACTTATTCACTTTTTGGTTGATCTTAAGGGTTAATATTACTAAATTTAAATTTTTTTTATCCTTTTAATTTTTTATGGATAAAATATGATTTAATCTGAGAATCGGATTGTTATGATTAGATTCATATCCTCTGTTAATTACAAAGCCATTGTATAAATCATAACTTGAGATACATGAATAATCTCATAAATAAAATTTGTCTAAATTAAAGATGTCATATCATTTATTAGAGACGAATGCGTCAAAAAATGGAGAATAATCAGTGTGGACCTAACTTAAAGATTTAGAAATTAATAATTGTTAAATTAAAATTTCTTATCTAAATGATCTAACAATTAGGACTGTCAATTTCTCTATTCAAATCCAACGGACCATAGTCATTGTCTTATTGTCTCGCTCGATCATTATTCTATAAATAGAAAAACTTGAAAACTAAAAATTTTAAGTATTACTCCCTATACTTTTATTATTTATATTTGACAAATCTTTTCTTATAAGCTACATAAACATTATAATATTCTTCATATGTGACAAATTTTTTCTTATAAATTACATATACTTATATATTCTTTATATCTAATCTCTACTCTTAACCTTTTTTCCAAAAGTTGTTAAAAAATAATCATAAGAAACATAATCATAAGAAACCATACTGTTATAAATTCATGCCAACTTTTTCTTATCATTAAATTTAAAAAAAGTGCTCTCATTCCAAGAATCTCTCTCTCTCCCTCCTCTACCTTATGAATTCATGCCTACTTTTTTATTTTAAAATTTCAAAAATTAATATCTTTCCAGCAATCTCTCTCTCCACCTAAAATAAATCAATCTATATATTATTTCCATTATATAATGCAAGTTTTTCTCATTCCACATGCAATTATAGAAAAATTGCATTGTATCGGAGGTAGAAAAAACTAGCCTGAAATGATGATGACACAAATGGAAAAATTATGTGCGGGATTCTATATTGATGCGAATAATTTCTTATTAAGTTTTTAGTTAAGATTGTTATTGATATACCCCTCTTAAAACTTCTTTATTTTGATAAAGCTCCTGCAAATCTTCATATCTATATTAAATAAAACTCAGAAATTTTCATGTTTTTTCAAAACCCCCAAAACCATTATATTAAGGACTAATGTCCTGTACTAAGATGTCTAAAATGCCCTTTTCAAGTTCATCTTTCTTCTTCTTTTGGAAGTTAAAAATCTTAAATTTATTCATCTCCTTTCTCCTCCCTTTCAATCTTTCTCCTTTCATACTTATCTTCTCTTAAATTTTTGAAAGTGTAGATGCAAGGAGTTATGATGGAGGTCGTGATCTCATTTAGATGTCGTCCTCCGTCGATCTTCTAACCAGCAAGACTGAAGGGCTGAGATTTGTTATGAAGGATTGAGCGTGTGGATCTCAATGGGTTTGCTTGTTGATATTGACGCCGAGCTATCTGCAAAAAAAGCTCTGAGATGGAAAACCACCGTACGATTCTCCGACGATCAAGTAAGTATCGAGGAATGTTTAGCAAAGTAGCGGTGTATTGGAATGAGTTCGAGTTATCTGAGTCGTCTAGAGGAGGAGTTTATATAGGGTTCGTTTGAGGACGAGCCGAAGCGAGATTCTTTTCATCCGTTTCACCCTTGCATAACGCCCTCATTGGTGGTGAGATACGCTAGCGTGTGATACAGGACGTGGAGTGGCGGAGATCTCATCATAGCGAGATAAACGGGACCATTATGAGGACGCTTATTCTCCATGCTCCCGGCCAAATAGGGACGCTGAAGAATCTCAGCTATAAGATAGCTCGGAGACGAGCAAGGACACCGAGAAAACTCAGCTCTATGAATGCTTGGAGATGAGCTATTGGCTGGTGGTTAAGCGAAGAGGGAACGTGCTCAGGGGAGGCCACCCAAAGGTCGTATGCTATTTCAGAGATGAGGCGCCGAGGAATGTCCCTATTGCATCATACTTATTCTAGTTCTGTAGCCCCCAAGAATCTAGTGGGCTTACGTGGATGACAAGTCATCTGCTATGTGCCATGATCTGGGGAATCCCCACTTACGAGTATCATCATTAGCCCCCAACTTTCATTCCGGCCTATTTATGGGTCGGATCGAGAGTAGTCTGCTCGGTCTTCTTTTTTCACCTTGGTTTGAGGAATGTTTGTAGTAGGTTATCCGAGAACGACATTGCGTATGACGGTTGTGTATTTTTTATCCCTAAGTCCACGTAGCATCCATCGTGCACTTTAATTTTTGCGCATATCCTCGATGACATCAGCGGATCACTGAAAGGATGGTGCTATCATAGAGAAGTCATTTCGTTTGCTTGGGTTATCGTGGCTACGTGTTGACCGTCAATCTCATGCCACGTGGCGGCGTCTGGAGCACGGATGTGAGACGTCACTTCGGCTCTTCGGATCCACATAAGAGGGAGGCTGCCAATGTTCGGCCACGACGTGGCGTCGCATAGACCGTCGAATCATTTTTGCTGAGGGTATAAATAGGGATGCCCTGCCTTCAGCAAATATGTCGCGCCCCGCTTCCCGGTATACAGCGAAGGAGACGGGACGAGGCCGCTATGTATTTACCGTGGAGTAAATAAGTTAAGCGTATCTAAGCAATATAAAAATAAAGCACAAGAGACAAGATATAATTAAAAACATCAACTTTATTTATTCACATTCTTTCTGTACAATACATGGAAAGTAAATACAACTGAAATAAAAAGCAATGCCTAAACAATGACATAACAGAAAAAGAAAAGTACTGAAATGGAAAGTGTACAATGACTAGAGCTCGAGTTCTTTACTGAACTGGTCAAAGTCTTCAGCAGTGGGCTCGATCTCTGACGGGTCCAGATCACCTGACGATATTCAAAGAAGAAAGAAAAAGAATGTCGTCAGCGAACAGATCCCTCGGTAAGTCCCAAAGTTTAGGGAGAAATAGAATAGACAGAAAGAGAGAGTGTGTGTAACTTTTAAAGTTGTATTATATTGTTATAATGTTGTATTTAGTGTTAACGCTGTTGTTTGTAGCTTGGTACAGAAGGATACCAGTGTATACGAGAGGAGTCTTTATATGCCAGAGACTAGAGGCAAATGAAAGTACAAGGCTCCGTTATACAACCCGGAACAACGGCAATTGGATTCATATTAGGTGTCTTAACCTTGCACTCTCGTGCCACTTTTAATACTTTCCGTACCAATCTACCCCTTAAACCCCAAAGTGTTATCTTGATTGTATTGTTGTATTGTATTGTCTTGTATTGTAAATTGTATAGATTGTATAATTGGATGACTGACCGAAACCATGATATCAGTAAACGGATGTAACTGTAGAATCATGTATGTAACTGGAGAATCATGTAAACTGGATGATCATGTAAATGGAATGCATATCCATGGTTCGGTTCAGTCAAGTTGTATAAATTGATAATTGGGTTCATAAATTCACGTTGAATTGTAATATTGAAGATTGTAAATTGTACTTGAATCATATTCAAGTCAGATTATAATGAGACTCAAACTGAGTCAGACAATTAGAAAAGTAAATTGAAGTCCTGATTGTTTTGATGTTATCGGTAACCGCTGCACATGAGCGACATGATTTGTGTCTTTTAAAAAAACGATTACCGTATTGATAATACCGTTGTTAAGTTGTCTACCATAGATAGGCAAGCACCCACCTTTCCGGCTCCCTGAGGCTCAAGAGATTGGTCCCGCTTAAACCTATGTTTATTAGGGTCCTTAGGGTAATTTATAGAATTTGAGGGGGTTTTATGTAAAAATACTTTTATATACTTTTCAAAATATACCCCAAGTATTTATTAATCTTATTTAGAGTTGTAATGAATGTAGATTTTATATTGTGATATTTCTAGTGAAAATATCTTAATTCCATAATAAAGGGTATTTATTTATAATATTGACTTGTATGGAATTCATGGTATTTTAGTATAAAATGATTCTTGTGACTTTTAAAAAGAGTTGGAATATTTATAATAATTCAAAATAGATATTTTAATGTTACATATACATATATTTATATAAAAATAATTTTAGTTTATATATTATATTCTAGAAATCTCGTTTTTCTTAAGATATCGTATTTTAAATCTTTCGGGACCGAATGCTCCTTGCGGAGGTCTTATCTAATATTAACTTAAACCCGGCCATCTTGTTCGCTGCAATTAGGAGAGAGAGAGAAGAAACACTCAGCATGATGCTCTTGCAAATTTAGATAGGTTTTTAGTTTATCTAAACAGGATGGCTTCCACTGTTTTCTCGAATTCTCCTTCAAAACATAAAAGAAGAACTAGTCTGGATTAATCTCATCCTGTAATTCTTGTTTTACCCTTTCAACCAGACGGGTGTCGGTACTTTGAGAGAGATTTTACAACGCTTTAGTGAAATTTCTTAATTAAATAACCTCTTTTCCCTAGATACGTAGCCTCGCTAATACCTTTCTAGACACTTACTTGGTTTATAGTATTGATCGTAAAGTGAAAAACTATCCCGAAGAGTAATTATAATTACTCACGGTGGGATCGGAATCCAACTATCATTGTATGATAATTTTGAAAGAATCCTACCAAAATCATCACCCTCCAGATGGTATGCAAACTAGCAAGTTTCATTTTCTTTTAAAACTCCCGATGTGGATTTTGCCCCAGGCACTTATGACCTTGACGAAGGTCAAAATATCTTAAGATGCAAATCAAGTTCTACTCATCATTTTTCGGGCTAATCTAGACCCATTCGTACAAACGTTTGACGAATAGCTGTATGTCTCTCCTAGATTAACGCATCTATATGTGCTACAAATGAATACCCAATAGCCACCAATCACTATGCCTTGGCAAAGATCAAAATACATAGCTTGAATACTATTGGATACCCATCTGAAATGATGGAGGGCTACGACTGGTTTTGGCAAAAATCGTGAATGTAATGAACTTGATATAGTCGAAGGAACTTAATAACTTTTAAAAGGAGTAGTTTAGGCTCCGCATTTAAAAATTGTTTTTAAAAAACCCGAGTGGTTTTTAAATTGTTCCAACGATTTAAGCTTTTAGTTTGTTTTCTTTACACTAATCAAAATTAATGTTGTCCCAATATTTAACCCTACTAATCGACGTATATCAATTAGTTGACGTTTAGAAATACATAGACAAACACAAAGAGAATAAACGATGCTAAAATCTCGACTTTGAAACATTCCGTGAAAGTCGAATACAAAGATAACACTATAGGAAATCTGATTTAAAATTGTGTATCACAAAATTCCTAATTCCAAGTGACCAAACCACTGCATGAAACATGACACCCAACTCTACTGTTTGGCGACCAAGTTTGGAAATCAGGGTCTCGGGTTTCTACAGTGGTAAACTACTAGTATATAGATCTCTCTGCAATAGGCATAATAATTTTCAGAAATCAAAAAAATTTCGACAGAAACTTGGATTTTGGATTTTCATTATGGAACTATTTCGGTTTCGAAACTTTAAACTTTGTCTATTCAAGTTAGTTAAGTGTTTGGGTAGGCTCTGATAGCAGTGTAAGTGCATGGTACTCCTTGTTGTGACTACTACGACTTTGCGAAATCAAAAACTTTAAAATCTTGAGCACAATACACTTGAAATCCTAGAATACAAGCCCAAACACTAAACTAAACTATACTAACCAGAGTTTTAGATACTACGTTAGTGTAACAACTTTTGTAGATGGTTCTTCGGGTCTTGAAAGGCTCACTCTTCAAGCTCCATGGGTTGATGGAACGAACTCTCGAAGTCGAACTTTCCGCGTCAAAAGCGATCCATTCGAGAATGCCGATTCAAGCGATAGTTTCAACTGAACCAACTAAAGATCGAGTCTTGATAGGACAAGATACTTATGAGGGTGTAGTTTATAAAACGAGTTGCTCTCTATATTTTCTCAAAGCTCAAGTGGGCAAGTGAGGAAGAAGATGAAGAGAATGGCTATTAGAGAAAAAAATATCTATCATAAGATAAATATCAACCATCTCTCATTCTCACACTTATCTCTTCATATACTTTAAAAACTATAAAGTAATCAAAAAGAATGAGTAGGCTTATGACTCACTAGTGTGAGTCACAAGCCCACACTTCTTGTAAACCCTAGAAGAGATGAGTGTAGAGAATTGCCATCTCACTAGGTATATATAAACATACACTTATAAATATAAATGCATGTATATAAACATGTATATCTAAATCCGTATTTATAATAAATGCGTATACCGTATTTCTATCAAAATATGAATACCATATTTGTAATGAAAATACAAAATACGCGTATTCATATTTAGAAAGAAATACATGTATTTGTATCAAAGCATAATTACCCGTATTTATACAAATACATGTATTCGTATAAATACCGTATTCGTGTTAAAATACAAATATCCAAAAGAGAGAAATATAATACTAGTATCAAAACATGCTGTCTTTCAAACCTGCTAGTACCACTTAACCGTCCGATTAAAGCACGTGTATAAATACACTTGTTCAATCGAACACCCGAGCGTATCGAAATACGCAACCTACACCATTTTGCCTAAACCGGGAAATCCTCTATGTGGGACTCTAAAGCCTCGACAATACGCTAGCAGTGGGTTTAACCACAAGCACGTCAGTGGCACCAGCTGTACATAACGGCTACCTAGGTATCTGTCGAAAGAAAGTGATTGTTTAGAGTGCTTAGTACGTGCGTTTTAAAATTAAGAATACCGCAGTCAAGACGGTGTCGCTTGGTAGCTAGCCGGTTAAGTACGGGTCGGTCCACAGGAAAATGGTGTTCTCTTTTTAAGTTCTAACGAGTTAAGTCCTATTTTTGGTAGGTTTTGTTTTAAATTCTAAGAATAAAATTCAATCAATTTAAAGTCTTGCTAGGGTTAGGATTAGGTTAATTTGGAAAAGAGATTCTACTCACCGCTTTCTTTGCCCTAGTTAAGAAAATAGGTGTAAGGATAATAGTCAACAAAGGGGATTAGCACGACTAGGAAGAAACTTCGTTTCTTCCTTGTGTTCCTTATCCGTCCTTCCTTAACTCTTAGCCCTAACCTCTATTTGAATTAACCACAATCGGTCTAACCAGGGAATCACTGCTATCTTGTAGGATAGGGTGCCGTAGTGAGCGGTGTGTGGTTAATTCAAATAGAGTCCTAATTAAAATATTATATGGGCAATGAAAGGTGTGGGAGAGATTTTCTTCCCTCAAACCTTCCCTATCCTAACCCTAACAAGTGAGGAATTACTCACTCATTAGGAAAGTTACGATAAAATTCATTTTTATAGTTTTATTTTAATGACCTAATTTGCTTATAATAAAAGACAAATAACAAAATTGCAGAAATATTTAGATAAAAAAATTGCAAAAAGAAACTTACTTTATTGATACCTCTTCAACGATTACAAAGAAGTAAAATTTTAGATCTAGAAAATAAAAAGAGGCATGCCTAATTAGGCTTTCGGCTTTCCTATTTATAGATAGGAGAAACCCTAGGTTTTACATCTGATCCATACATGAAATTACAAGACTACCCTAAGAAAGTCGGGTCAAAACACTAACACCCACCGACACGTGCACCGACACGTGCATTGCACGGCCACGGTTCCGCGGCAGAAAGCCCTGTTTGGCCGCAGTTCCGCGGCCGTTTGGTGGGCTCTTGGGCTCAATTCTTCAGTGATGCTTCATGTTGCCTTTTCCTTCTGTTTTCTTCACTTGGTTCCTCAGAATTTTTTCTACTTTCTTTCAGATTTCCACAGTGCAGAATGTTGTGGACTTTTTGCCGTGAGCTTCGCGTTGAAGTCTTTAATCTTGTGCTGCCCTTGTACTTTGTGTATTGAACTGTTTACTGATCTTCGTTTGTTCCTTAAACTGGTAGTCGGCATCATACGGATTCATCTATTGTTGGTCGTAGTCTCACATTTGTAGTGTCTTTTCATGAATTTCACTATATTGTTCTGAGAACCTATAATCTGCAACTATTTAGCAGATATGGATCAAAAGCACCTATTTATTTGTAATATGATTAAGAATGTGCGATATAATAATGCAAAATTCTGATATGAACAAATACCCCCAAACTTATCTTTTGCTCGTCCCGAGCAAAGCTAATTTTATTCTCGAAAAATCCCAATCTCACTTTCGCAGGGAACACGATTACACTGAGCTTGTGCAACAAGCCGTTAAACCTTTAGGTGTCTCTAGTAGGAGGAGTGTTGTCTCCTGAGGGTTTTCAGCGGATACTACCCACAAAATCCAACAAATTTGGCATGTTGACTCTCATTCTTCAATTCAGTATTCTAGTAAGAAATTCTATTATCTTCAACTTAGAAATTATCAACCCATATTTTTCACGCTTCCTTTTCATTTAACTTAAGATTGTATATGTTTTGCAAATTTATTAAGCTTTCAGTATCTTTTGAATTTTCCTTCTAAGGTTCCATCTCAACTTAGGAATTTTTATCATCTCTACTGAAGGTATAAGCCCTATCTTTCATTCCTATCTCTCATCCAAACCCCAATCATATACCCCTACATGTGTGTATGTATCACCCCTACACTTGGAATTCAATTTAAGCTATCATACTCTTGTCCATCTTCCAAAATACTTTTAGTTAGTGAATTTTAGATGAAATTGTTCACACATCCTTCATGCGACCGTTAATACTTCTTGAGGTACTAACGAATGATTACAAGATGTGTTCGTGCATTAAGGCGTAATTCATCGTCTTGTAATACCTAAGGCTTTAGCAGTGACTCCCAAACCAGTTGGTCTAAGCCACTAGGCGATAAAGCACCCTTGCTATAATTTTTTATTTATGCAGCCATAAGTAATTACAAAACCAGTGTTCATTTTTTATATCTCTTTATTCACTCTTGTATTTTTATTTTATTTTCCTTCATACTAAGAATTTTAGACAAGAGCATTTCACGGTATCCTCTACTATCCCGAGTTTCAAGATGCGTGTATGTGCCAGTTGTAGGGTATATATTTTCAGAATTTAGACTTAAGGTTCAGAATTATTTTTCAGATTTACACTTCAACTAAAATTTCAATACTCTTTCCTTATTTTGACTTAGCCCAAGAACTGAACTCAAAATTTGCCTATTTCTAAATAATTTATAAGAACATATATTTTCAACGGTTAAACTTTAAGAAAGGTTATTTTTAGGGTTTTTAATTTACTAAGTTTAGGACTTAGTTTTTCCTAGCCAGTCAACCGTCTTGTCAAACTTAAGTCAAATATGGCCAAAATTGAATTTTTCAATTTTTATAATTTTTAAATTTTTTCAATTTTTTATTTGATTATATATATATATATATATATTTATATAATTTTTTTATAAAGATGCAATGCGGAATTAAATATGCAAAGAAAGAAAAAATAAATATGCACAAAAATAAAAATATGCAATGCAATGAAAACTATTTACAAACCACCTCCACCCCCAAACTTATCAAAAACAGTGCCCTCACTGCTCGTGACCCTGTCGTCCCCTTGAACGTGAACGGGAACGTTCCTCTTTCGCCAGTTGGGTCGTCATGCCATGCTCTATTTCTGTCACACAGTGATCCAGGTTGGTCACCATCTCTATTAATCTGTCTATCCCTTAGTGGCTTTCCTAAGCAAATGTGCATATGCTGCAGGGGTAAGCTCTTCCTCGCTCGCGGTCGAGCTGGGTGTCTTGGCGGGTCCATTCTCGGCCGGCTCAGTGCGCGACTATACATCATTTAAGCGTGTGTAGGACGTGGATACGCCCTCAACAAGAGGTCTAATGGGGATACCTCCATGCATATAAAACTCGAATTCCTCCACTGGGAGGAAATAGCGACACAGTTGTGTCACCAACATAGGGCATGGATAATTGGCAGCCCTTTTGCCCGCACCAATTGAATGAAGTAATACCGTGCACATATCAAAGCTTGGGTTCCTAGTCATCAAGGTATGCACGATATGAAGGGATGGTGTAAAAAATGTAGTATTGTGCGAATTACCAAAAATGTTATTTTGTGCCCAACGACACACAGTCAATACGTTCGCAAAGAGGGTTCTAGCCTGGATGCCCTTACGTGGCTCTCTCGAACAGTCATTACCCATCAAGGGTAGGTAATCCTCGAATTGAGGGGTCGGTCATAGGTAGGCAGTCTAGGAATTAAGGTGACTTTATGGATGAAGTCCCTATCGATTATGATTTCCCTATCCCTCTAATTTAGCCTAATGTATCCGTGTTGTGAGAGGCAACCGTCTTCCATGCACTCGTAAAATCGGGTGACGAGATCCGGAAGAGCGAAGGAGTTTGGATGGTTAAAAAGTAAGAAATTCCACCCCCGCTTTCGGATCTCTTCACCGGAATAGATATCGTAGATCATGTGTGCAAACATTTGCGAGAAGTCCCTTTCAAATTACAGGGTGGGTGCCATCACAGAGAGCAAGATAACAAAATATGAAATCGATAGAGAGGGGAAAAAGAGTGCAAACCTCCTCTGAAAATTTCAGAGGGTGATGAAGCAGAAGCGCGGCAGATCAGCGGTCAGAAGGTCCCTTGTGCGGTAGAAGCGCGGCTCTCTGGAGAGATCTCTCTGATCTTTCAGCTGTGGCGGCTAAGAGTTTGAGGAAAAGAAAATTAGGGTTTGGTAAAACCGCAGAGAGGTCGAGGGGGTATTTTGGTTATTTGCAAAAGGACCACTTAAAAAGAGGAATTTATTTGTAAATAAAATTTTTATTTTTTTATTATTTATTATTTAAAACTGAAAATTTACAAAAATACCCCCAGAAATTGGAAAAAAAATTTATATTTCTTTTTTTTTATTTTATTTTATTTTTATTTTTTATATATAATTACAAGTGGTACATACCCCTAAATTTATTTGAAACAGTGTTTCCACTGTTTATGCGGTGAAGTTCAGATTAGGGTGGAAAAGAGAACAATATTAATCTATACAAGGCCTTACACAGGCCAAATGTTAGCACCAACTATTCAAATATTTTATCTCTGTAGTGTGTTGGTTGGTGAAAGAATGCGGAGAGGAAAAAATTGGAGAATACGCGAGACCGTATGGGAAGGAAGGTGAAATACGGTCTCGGCATATTAGGAGAAGAATGGCGGAAGAGAGAAAGAAGTGTAGTACGAACTTGATAGTGTAAATTGAGTGAATAAATTAGCACAAATTGTAATGACCGCTGTGTAAAAAGCGATTGTGCTAATCTATCAACCCGTCGAGAAATGGGGTCAAATCCCTCAAGATTCGTGAGGAAACATGGGTACGTTGAACTTGGTAAACCAGACATTGCAAATGAAAGTGATACGGTTTCTTGCGCGGTCGGAATGATGGAAAGGATGAAGGGGAGTGATTTAGGTAGGGTAACAGTTAAAGGTTCAAGAGGGTGTACATAGTCAGTGGAAGGGACAGGATGAATTGGAGACTCCGACTCATCAAACAAAACCGGTTCATCCCCAATACTATCCTCATAATTCCCCTCAAACGTTATCTCATCTATGCAATTATCATCAAAATCTAGATGCATATTAAGTTCGGGAAAAACAGTTAATGACTCGGGATGATGAGTTGGAGAGAAAAACTCATCCAAATCTGTAGGTTCATCATCATTCATTTATTCCCAGCGTCAATATCATCGATCAAGTGAAAATTAAACTTTTCAGACACCTCATCAAAAGCATGGATATCAATCAATTCAGGTTCTAGAGTGGAGGTGTAGAGGTAAAAAGGATTGGTGATAGTTTCACTCGAAAGTGACCTTTCACAATCAGGTAAATCAAACACTACAAAGTCACACAACTCATTATACGTTTTATCTTCAACTGGTGAATCACGTGGGACACTCGATAGACATTCAAAACCGGACTAGTGGGTGTTGGATACAGTGCCCTCAAAGTCAATTATTGGATCGCAGGCACGTGATTGCAATGATTGAGGAGGACCTATACCGGTAGGACAGTCTTACTCGAGATGATAGTATGCTATCTGGTTTGCCTTTATCAGTCGTGTATAGGTTCAGGTGACTGATCACGATTACACGTTAATAGAGCCCTTAGGATCTTGCTTGACTACCAACGGTATGAGGGCGATCATATACGTGAGAGTTGGGTAGTCTATAAGCATATCCTTAAAAGTGGTCTCTAGTCGTGCGAGTTTCGAGACAGGGCATCGATACTCTGGAGTAGACTAGTGTATACAGTCGAGACCCTGACGAGGGGCGGTGGCCTGTCTCACAAGCCACTGGTGTCAGTTGGATCACCTAAGATGTATTCAGGTGCTCATTGGGTTATGAGTACACCGGACAGGACTCGCCGGGAATCTGCTAGTTGGTATTATACCTATCGTCAGATAGCAGTTCCCTGGTGACATATGTACAGATTAGTTCATTGACCTGAGGTCGTCCTTTGTCTCGTGTGAGTTCCCACTGTGCTTTGATTTCTATCCTACCACGGCTCAAAGGAGTCGTACAAACAGGTAGTTTTTGGGTACAGTCCCGAGCCACATGGAGGCACGTGAGCGGATCGGCAGGGGATTCATCTCTCCCAGTATTGGGGGTTGAGATCGTGCTGTGTCTAGGAAAGCCATTACACCAAGTCCTTGGCCAAGGCAGGTGAGAATTATTGGTAGGTACTCCGGTAGTTTCTCAGGGTGTTCAGGGCTTATCTCCGACACGACTTATACCGCTATTGGGGGTCTGACGTTACTAGCCCCCTAGGCAGGATATGCGATACTCATAGACGAACGGACCAGACTGTATATACATGGTCACTGTTAGGCTTAGTAGGGTTTCCGGATGAGTTCGCTCATCGGCCTCCCTTGAGGTCAGTCCATGGGCAGCCGTTACGCACAGCTAGTGTCGCTGACGACTTGTGGTTAAACCCACTGCCAGGGTACTGACGAGTCATTAGAGTCCTCCACAGATAGTTTCCCAAGTTCGGGCGAAACGTTGTAGAAGCCGTATGGTTTTATGGCAGGGTTCGGAAAATGCACGTGCGTTTACGCACGTGTCATATTTCGGGCAGATAATACTAGTGGGCTTTGGTTTAAGCCGTATCTATGTATTATACAGAGTAGATATAATATCTTTGTCTCAGTTGCATTTGTATTCGGTCGTAATACAAATGCGGGTATGTTTATACAGTTACGGGGTTATCCTGAAATTCGTTTCGGGATCACTTTTGGAAGTTGCCAGTTTCCAGTTTTCTATCACCCGTATTTAACATTCGGTTAAATACGGATTTATCTTTTCTTGAGGGTGAGTCATGAGAGAGCTTCTAGAAGATTCTAGAAGTGGTGACTAGGTTCATGAACCTTTGTTTGCATTAAATGAATGAATGACTAGGTTTAGTGAGTCATTCATTGCATTAACGTGGTTTTGTTCTTGCTTAGATATTTATTCATGGTCTTTATCCTTGTGGTCACCCCTTTCCTCTATATTATGGCCGGCCCATTCTTAATGGAGGGATATGGTTGTTTTAAAAAATGATAGTTTGTGGTGTATGGAAATTTCATAGCTTCTTTCATTCCATCACCCGATTCAAATGACAACTTCATTAACCGTTCGTCCATGGCTTTGGACGAAGCGAGACAAAGTGTTCTACTCATTCTCTACATCAATCTTGGTCATCTCTTTTAGTAAACTTGATGATCGAGTTGCCTCGAGTCAGAGACAGGAGCCCGTTTAAAGATCCGATGACGTGGTGCCACCTGGACGAGAAGATCGGAGATCGACGAGATCGGAGCAGTTGCAACAAGAGCGTGGGATGATGGTTAAAGAACGAAGGACTCGGATCGTTCGGTATAACTATTCTCCCCTCTTTACAGTTTGTTAGTTTAGCGTTAATGGCAGATCCGGGTTATAGTATGCGATAGCGCCGGTTATAAAAGTTTTTGTTCCGCATTTGGCGTCAGATAGACGGCCGGGGCGCTATCGTAGACTTACATGGTATTAGAGCCACGCCATTAAGCTTTACTAACTTGTGCTAACGCGTTTAAAATATCGATCGAACGGATTTTCGAAAATCTCAATTTTCAAGTCTAGAGTTTCTGTTAATTTTCAAACTGGTCTAAAAATCATTTTGACCATACTAGAAAATCAAGCAGGGTTTTTTAGGAGAACTGGAGAAATTCGACCATGTGATGTCACTGTTCTACCACGGATCCGCGGCCCAAGCTAGGGTTTGGCTGCGGATCCGCTGCAGGAAAGTGAGATCAACTTGTCAAATTTCTACAGTGGCTTCTACTTGGGAAATTGTGGTTTCTGGAACTGTTCTTTTGGGCCCAGTTTTTGTTACTGTACAGCAGATGTACGTGGGGCCCACTTCGGAAAATTTAGTCGATCGAAATTTAAACGTGTCAGTTTACAGTACTTACATTATATCTCCGACCGTGAATGTCATTCGAGCGGTAAACCGCGTTTGATTGCTATAGTTCTTTTAGACGGGTTTGCGAATGTGACATTCGCATTGATGTTCTGTGTTGTGCTGTGATGTTGCGGATTTGTCGTGGTGGATAGCAGTGTGCAATGGTAGTGCAGTTTGATTTTATTTGTACATTTGATATTGCGGGACGAGCGTCTAACATGTGGACTGCCGTCACTGCCTGTTTGTATAATATTCTTTTGGGGCACGACCGGGTTAAGGTCGATGTACCCGTTGTACATATTTTTCTTTTCTGTACTAGGTTTTACCCCACGCCGGAGTGCACGGATAGCCGGGTTCTGGAAGGAAATGGGTTCGCATCTCATGGCTTTGATAGGCAGATGGGCCTCACTCTAAAATTGGCAGACTATTCGCCGCACTCTTAGGGGGTATAGGTTGACCTAAGGAGGGGTGTCCAAGTTAACGGATTCCATGAAGTGCAGGGTGGTCCATTCACTTTGCTGTAGGGGGCTGCCTCGCTTCAGGTTTTGGCGGGTAACTTGCCGCTCCTGTAGGGGTCTAGGTTTCATTGCACAGGCTATCCACACGGCCAGGGGAACGACTGGTTTCAGCAGCGGCTCTGTGAAACTTGGGGATCCCAGTTTATCTGTATTGTTCTGTGATGCTTATTACTTTTCTGTAATGTTGCATATTATCACGCCTAGAGCGATTCTTGTATATTGGTATATATACTATTAGATGTTGTATATGTTTTGCACCCGCGCTAGTCTAGTCCCCGCTCTGTCGTTAGTTAAGTAACCTAACGGGTTATGATGGGACCCAGTGACGAATGCGGATGGCATATACGTACATTTTATTTTTGTTCTTTTCTGGTGTGATTATTTGATGGGACTGCGTTGATTCTGATCAATGCATAGGAATACAAACCTGTTTGGATGTTGTTGGAACAAATTTAAAAAGTGTTATTACGAAGATATTTCCTTTTGTTTTACATAGTGGTATTCGGTTGGAATATCCTGCACCTCATTCGACGGGGCAAGGGCCGATATCCCTTCACCGGGAGTGACCCCTTGGGCAGAAGTTTGCGTCAGGGTAATAACTTCACTATAGTCGATTATAAGTTGGTTTGTATCGCGGTATTCAGTGGAATATCCTGCACCTCATTCCACGAGGAAAGAGCCGAGATCCCTTCACCGGGAGTGACCTCTTTAGCATAAGTTTTCACTACTATATTTTTATAAAAAGCTATCAGGTTTCTTCAACGAGATCAAGTTCATTACGTTAAAGGTTTTTCGCCAAAAACCAGCTGTAGCCCTCCGTCGTGTCTTATGGATGGTCAGTAGTATTCAAGCTATGTTTGTTGGCTTTCATCAAGGCATAGTGTTTGGTAGCTGCTGGGGTATTCATTTGTTGCATAGATAGATGTGTTGGTTTGGGACAGTCGTATTACTTTGTTGGATTTCGTCAAGGGTATGTACGGGTGGGTTCAAATTGACAAGAATATGACAGGTAGAACTTGACATGTGACTTATGATTTGTTGGCTTTCGTCAAGGTCATAAGAACATGGGATAAAAATCATATCGGGAGTTTCTAAAGAAACTGAAACTTGCCAGGCATGCGCATACCTTGTGGAGTGTGATAACGTGAGTGGATTCCGTCATGTTATCATGCGATGAGAGTTGGATCCCGATTCCCACTGATGAGTTGGTTTACTCTTCGGGTGATCCCGATTGATTCTTCTTTCAGGTTTGGAAGAGAATTTGACAGTACAGTGGGAGGTTTCCGGATTAGATAAAGTGATAACCATTCTGATCTAGGTTAGAGTGCATGCAGAGTGTTTCTTTTCTCTCTCTCTTTGGCAGTGACCTTTGACCGACCCTAGACTATGACTCAGTGACCAAGTTGACCGAACCTTCTTAAAATACTGGCTTTTGGATTGTCTAAGTTGCATAAGTCATTGCCACTTCTTCTTTTACCCTTTGCATTTCTCAGAACACCCCGTATTACTACGGACATCCACTTCCATTGGATAGATCCATCGTATGGTTATATACGAACTCGGAGGGACTTCTTCGAGGATAGATCAAGGTTCAGGAGAAATAGAATTGGTTTATTCAGTTGTCTTTTATTATCACCTTCTCTCAGGTTGCGAGGGATCCTTGGTTTAGGAGAGTACACCTATTACGCTTATTTGATAGTTTTCTTCCAAACCATAGGCAGGTGCCGAAAGGTAGGGAATGAAGAAAACCAATTAGCCTAAGTAGGGTGTGTAGAAGGTAATATGTAAAGACAAAATAAAGGTATTAGAAAGAGGGCAAAGTAAATTGCGACTGTTATCATTCACGACCAAACTGCGTACTTCATCGCCACTCCAATTTCACCTTTGCTAGAATAAGATATTATTCAGTTGTCTTTTATCATCACCTTCTCTCAAGTTACGAGTACTCCTTGGTTTAGGAGGGTACACCTATTATGCTTACTGGATAGTCTTCTTCCAAACCATAGGCTGGTGCCGAACGGTAGGGAAGGAAGAAAACCATTTAGCTTAACGATGGTGTACATAAGGAAATGAATAAAGACAAATAAAGGGACTTGGAGAGATGGCAACGAAATATACGGTTGTAGTCATGAATTGGATTATGGAAGAGGCATTACTATGAATACCAGGATACCCCTACGAAACATTTTCATGTTTTAATGCATTGTTAAAGGAAAACTGATTTCCCGATTAGATACTTACTCCAGGGTATGTATTTACCAGGTATAATTCTCACATCTGTATGGTTTTACAGATAATGAGTGGGAGGAAGTTATTGGGAATTAGGTGATCATCCTCATTATATCGGAATTCGTTGTAATTGGTGATATTTGAGGAAGTCGCCTGGGTTATTGCCGGCAGGCATGTATTTGGTTTTGAGTATCCGTTGTTGTGCATCAATTTCAAAATGATATATCTGTACGTTTATTTTTATAAAGTGAGATATAACTTTTTGATATTATGTCGATGACATTTACCTAAATCAGTTGGCGATTGGGTAAGGAGCATTGAACAACGACGTAGTTCTTAATCATAAGTACAGTTTTCAACCTACGATGCACAGGTTTTGAGTTATTCAACTCAACGGACTTATACAGAGTATTGTATGTTGTCCAGTGTCTGTCAGGACAAAGGGGTTGGTCCTCGTATTTTGTTCTGTTTACTTATGACTTCTCTAATTTTTAGACAAGTGTTTCGTAGAAATACAAGGTCTAAGTTTTAAGAAGTTGTGGGTATACGAATAAAGTAGAGAACCAGATGTCGCAAGTATCGGGATTCTTCAAAGAGATCGAAGATGTAGATACTTGTGATAGGTATTCAGTTGATAGTAATGGTTTTGAGAAACTTGTTTCTCTTTCAGGTTACTTATAATTGGATGGATTCCTAAGTTGAGTAATGCTGATTAGCCTCTCTCCATTAAGTTGATATGCACTGGAGACAGTTGCATGATTAGAATCTGGTTCCAATTAAATAAGTGCCAAAGTTTCTATATTGGATATAGAATGGTTCATATCTTAACGATGTTAAGGTACGGGGAGTTGTCCGGCTTATGCTTAAAACCAGACTCTGGATAACTCAGGGCACGTTTCTGTAATGGCAGTTTGTGGGTTGGCCCGGGCTATGTCGAGGGTTGACTTTCTACCATCTGGAAGATCAATAGTGATATTGTTCTTAACTCGCCACGGTTTTAGTAAAATGGATTTTTTCAGAAAACAGTAGTAGGAATATGGTAGAACTGGAAGTAATTCCAGAACCGCAAACGATTACGGAAAATTTAATAGGACCTAAAGATTCAATCAGGATTGACATTCCAATAGCCACTCCGCAGATATGGTGGGTAACCTCAGACACCTGAGAGGTACTCCGGTAGCCTCAAGGACGGTGATAGGGAGGTTCTTGCTTACCCAGACTTGATACTACTGTTGTTCAAGACTATGAGACCCGGCAGGAGGATAAGTATAGCGTCGTTCTAAACTAGCTTTAGAAGTGCACACATATATTATTCTGCCAGAGGGTTGTTGTGGTCAGTGGGAGCAGCGGAAGCATAGTGGGCAAGTAGCTTATATCTATTTATAGACTAGAGCAGTTATAGTGGAGATAGATCATCTAATTTTGATGTGACAGTCATGAATTTGACTTCATCAGAATAGGGGATGGATCTGTTAAGAAGATAGTAGGGTGTGATGTCCCAGTATTATGGATGTCATACATAGAGTAGGAAGTAAAATTCCTATACTATGATCGGTTGTACTGTGGTCGTTACACAATTGTTTCTCCAGATAGGATATGGATATAATATCAGACATTCTGGTTTCTAGATCTATGGTTTTAGATCTGGATTTGGGTAGTTTTCCAATGTGGGTACTTTGATAGTGTTCTAATAGTTTTTAGAATAGATGACTCCTGGCATGGTGGTGTACCTGCAGGTGATGGAGTCACCCTCTCTAAAGGTGTCTTACAGACTAAAGGGGAGAGGGATATGCATGATTGGCAGATCACTTGCTTAGGCAATTGAGTCAATCATGAGATGTCAAGTACCACACCAGATGTTGTTTTTGCACTAGATGCGATAAGTTTATATTAATCCAATCCTGAAGAAACATAAGGAAGCAGTTTTAGAACATAAGTGGATGTTCTACGGATTTGATGACGGCAGCCTCCTTCGGAGACGGTTATCATTCCAGGCTTCAAAGGTGACATGGATGACATAGTGATTGTCAGAGTTATAGTTTTTCCTTTGACGAAGGGGGCAATATTTTGGACAGGTGGTCCAAAAGGATACTGTGGGAGGCATGGTGCGGGATACTGATTAAGTTCAGTTATCGATACAGTCTAAGAAGTTTGGATTTGGAGTTCATTTATGAACTAGGTCCCATCAGATATCCAGACATATTTTAAGACAGGTATTACTCGATTCGGGAGATGGCTTTCTCCGCGAACTTGAGATTAAGAGAGACATAGAAAGAAACACCGGGGAGGATCCACTCACTAAGGCTATTTCTCGAACACAATAGTTTTACAAACGGGCTTTGTGAAACTGATTAGTAAAGGAGTTGGGTGTTGGTTTCACACAGGCTGTGAGTATGCGACATCGCAATAATTAGCCTTAAGTGCAAGTGGGAGATTGTTGGATATAGTGCCCTCAAAGTCAATTATTGGATCGCAGACACGTGATTGCAATGACTGAGGAGGACCTATACCGGTAGGACAGTCTTACTTGAGATGATAGTATGCTATCTTGTTTGCCTTTATCAGTCGTGTATAGGTTCAGGTGACGGATCACGATTACACGTTGATAGAGCCCTTAGGATCTTGCTTGACTACCAACAGTGTGAGGGCGATCATATACGTGAGAGTTGGGTAGTCTATAAGCATATCCTTAAAAGTGGTCCCTAGTCGTAGGAGTTTCGAGACAAGGCATCGATACTCCGGAGTAGACTAGTGTATACAGTCGAGACCCCGACGAGGGATGGTGTCCTGTCTCACAAGCCACTGGTGTCAGTTGGATCACCTAAGATGTATACAGGTGCTCATTGGGTTATGAGTACACCGGACAGGACTCACCGGGAATCTGCTAGTTGGTATTATACCTATCGTCAGATAGCAGTTCCCTGTTGACATGTGTACAGGTTAGTTCATCGACCTGAGGTCGTCATTTGTCTCGTGTGAGTTCCCACTGTGCTTTGATTTCTACCCTACCACGGCTCAAAGGAGTCGTGCAAACAGGTAGTTTTTGGGTACAGTCTCGAGCCATATGGAGGCATGTGAGGGGATGACGGGGGATTCGTCTCCCGGTATTGGGGGTTGAGATCGTGCTGTGTCTAGGAAAGCCATTACACCAAGTCCTTGGCCAAGGCAGGTGAGAATTACTGGTAGGTACTCCGGTAGTTTCTCAGGGTGTTCAGGGCTTGTCTCCGAAACGACTTATACCGCTATTGGGGGTCTGACGTTACTAGCCCCCTAGGCAGGATATGCGATACTCATAGACGAACGGACCGGACTGTATATACATGGTCACTGTTAGGCTCAGTAGGGTTTCCGGATGAGTTCGCTCATCGGCCTCCCTTTAGGTCAGTCCATGGGCAGCCGTTACGCACAGCTAGTGCCGCTGACGAATTGTGGTTAAACCCACTGCCAGGGTACTGACGAGTCATTAGAGTCCCCCACAGATAGTTTCCCAAGTTCGGGCGAAACGTTGTAGAGGCCGTATGGTTTTATGGCAGGGTTCGGAAAATGAACGTGCGTTTACGCACGTGTCATATTTCGGGCAGATAATACTGGTGGGCTTTGGTTTAAGCCGGATCCATGTATTATACAGAGTAGATATAATATCTTTGTCTCAGTTGCATTTGTATTCGGTCGTAATACAAATGCGGGTATGTTTATACAGTTACGGGGTTATCCTGAAATTCGTTCGGGATCACTTTTGGAAGTTGCCAGTTTCCAGTTTTCTATCACCCGTATTTAACATTCGGTTAAATACGGATTTATCTTTTCTTGAGGGTGAGTCATGAGAAAGCTTCTAGAAGATTCTAGAAGTGGTGACTAGGTTCATGAACCTTTGTTTGCATTAAATGAATGAATGACTAGGTTTAGTGAGTCATTCATTGTATTAATGTAGTTTTGTTCTTGCTTAGATATTTATTCATGATCTTTATCCTTGTGGTCACCCCCTTTCCTCCTACACTCATCCCCTTCCTCTATATTATGGCCGACCCATTCTTGATGGAGGGATATAGTTGTTGTTTTAAAAAATGATAGTTTGTGGTGTATGGAAATTTCATAGCTTCTTTCATTCCATCATCCGATTCAAATGGCAATTTCATTAACCGTTCGTCTATGGCTTTGGACGAAGCGAGACAAAGTATTCTACTCATTCTCTACATCAATCTTGGTCATCTCTTTTAACAAACTTGATGATCGTGTTGCCTCGAGTCAGAGGCGGGAGCCCGTTTAAAGATCCGATGACGTGGTGCCACCTGGACGAGAAGATCGGAGATCGACGAGATCGGAGCAGCCGCAACAAGAGCGTGGGATGATGGTTAAAGAACGAAGGACTCGGATCGTTCAGTATAACTATTCTACCCTCTTTACAGTTTGTTAGTTTAGCGTTAATGGCAGATCCGGGTTATAGTATGCGATAGCGCCGGTTATAAAAATTTTTGTTCCGCATTTGGCGTCAGATAGACGGCCGGGGCGCTACCGTAGACTTACAGTGGGATTCAATTGGGGATGGGTATGTTTGATTTGGAAGGGTGTACTGCTCACTCTCACCACTCAAATTCTCAATCTGTCCAACCGCCTCATCATACATTGAAAAATTTGGAGCTAGTTGGAAACTAGCTCCCGGGTCACTAGGTTGTATGAGGGCGGCCATGGACGCATTCAAATCCATCATCTGTTGGCTTGACGCTACCATAAAATCTTCCAACGACTGTTCCAGACTAGATATGGGTTTTGAAGGAGTTTCAGTGAAAGATTTAAAGTTGTTTAGATACTGGAAACTCCCAAATGGCTGTTTAGAAGCAATGTCTAGGGAATGTGCAAAAGTCGGGTAGAATTGGTAGGAATTAAATGGTTGGACAGAAATAGGATCAACATTTGGATAAGAAGGTGAATGGACTTGTTGATCAAACGAATTCGCAGTGGTGAAAGGAGTGAAAGATCGGTTACGAGATTGTTCAATATGTTCAGCAATAGACATGGGATTCGGAGTTACAACAGGACTCGAAAAAGGAGTATCAATGTAAGAAGTTGGTGAAGATTGAAATGGTTGATACAAGGTGGATTGCGAAGTCCAATTAGTTGTCCTAGACGCATCTATCTGATCTTTCGAAGAAATTTTGGGCAAGGAGGGGTCGTTCGAAATTCGACCAAAACAAGAAGCGTAGGAAGTAATGTCTGGTTGAGGGTACCAAAGTTCGACAAGAGTTTTGTGAGGTGGGGTACCCATGATGTGATGAGAGAAAGGAAAAGAATGTGAATTTTATTTTTATTTTTTCAATTTTCATTATTTTTTCATTTTTTTAAAAAAAAATGTTTGTTTTTGGAGTTTTGAAATTTTTTAATGTGTTTTTTTTAAGAAAGAGTTTTGCAAAAATTTGTATGGAACTACGGTACAATCACAATTTAAGCATGCACAATCAAGCCTAGATCTAGGGTCTCCTAAGTCAACTAGACTGCTCTTAACTGTTCCAAAGCGACAAGTTGTGAGATATCCCTCAAATCGCCTTTTCACCGCCAATTGTGGCCAGGTAAGCACAAATGAAGAAAGGAGGGATCCGCTCACGAATCACCGTGAGACGGTCCTTTTAAAGTTACTGTCACGCCCCGCTTCCCAGAGTACGCTAAGTGGGCACGTAACATAGCCAACCATGCTACCTGTGGATAGGAAAAATCCTTCCACAGTCATATTACGGTTGTGGAGATATCAAGAACAGGAAAGTAAACTAACTACCTAGTACATGTCTATAAGCCAGAGTAAAAGTGTCAAGAGATAACAATATGCGGACGCCAAAAGATACAATAAATGAAACACCTGGAGTGAAACTACGTACCGACAGGAACCTCACCGCTCGTCTAACAGCGGCAAAACTCCTAATCGGTCTGCAACAAGGTAGAAGAATCTGGGCCATGCAAAACCCAGACGTCAGCGCGTCAAATCATCAAGTAATAACATAATAAACAGGCAATGCGAATATAAACATGAATAAAGCAGGGGTAACAATAATATGAATCAGAGCAGTGCAAGGTAGTGTGCAGTGGGTAAATTAAACTGTTCTATCAGATTCTCTGTTCTAAAATCTTTGAAACCAAATTGATGAATCATCAATGTAACTCAATAGTATCCCGTGCATGCCTGGGACCACGGTCTAAGACTCTCGGGCTGAAACTGAGACGTGCCGCTAGGCACTAACATGGAAAGGATAAAGACCAACGATGTCAGCAGCATCGTCACGGGGCGGGCCTGGCCTCTAAAACTGATCAGTACAAGTAGTGAACTGTTGAGTTACAAGTTAGGTTTCACCTTTGATTTTCCCATACCCCTAAGTTATATGTGTAAGTCAAGTCAGGTATCCCGAAATCAAGAAACTAATGCCAATAGAGGATCAGGTAAACAGGTTTGTCTGGATAGACAACAGGAACGGTCCATGAGGACTACATGTCAGGTTTATTGGCATTAGACATAAGATCAGGTAACGGGTCAGGTCATGGTACATCAGGTCAAGTTAAGCAGTATACGGTACCATGTCGGGTAGATCAATATATATGTAGCAAGTCAGGTCAAGATGTAAACAATATCATGGGTGTGCTCACAATCAGTTATACAAGCAAGCATGGTTATCATCAACATGATATAAGTAATGAATTAAGCAATAGGCAGGTTCACTGAATTAGTGGTACAGTTTTCAGTTGTGTCACAGAGATGATTTCAATGTTATGCGAATGCAGTATGACAATTATGTCCTTTTAATCATGTTAACAAGTTTAAGCACTTTAGAGATACGATGATTCATATAAAGGTTCAATACAGCTATTACAACTTAAAATGCATACGAGTATCTGAATGGAACAAAACTATAGAGATAAATGCCATAAGCTATGTCCATGTTAAAAATGTGATTAAACAGGTAAATGTGGTTATTAGGTTCAATTGCAAACTGTAGGTTCCAAGTTTAAAGATAAAATGATATATAACAATATTGTATAGGAAAATGAGAAATGATCGTACCAAAGTTAAATTTACAGGTTTAGGATGTCATAATATATATGCAAATATTGTATAGCATGTAGCAAGGGGTACTTGCCTCGATTAGAAAGTGAAATGGATCTGCCCAGTACGTCCCACGTCGGCGAATCATCGCGACGTGTCCACGCGAGCACAGGATGGAACCAGGTAAGGCCAGAACTCGATCGTGCTATCTGGGAACTGTTGGATATGTATGCCCTAGAGGCCTGTATTGTATAAGATACTAGGCATGTATATGTACAGAAACAATCTTTGCTCGAAATGATAGTATGCTATCTGGTTTATCTTTATCATAACATGTGACGTGTTGATGAAGCCCTTAGGACTATGCTTGACTACCAGGATTATGATGAGATCATACTGGTGGGACCTGGGCAGTCTACAAGCATATCCTTCAATAGTTCCTAGTCGAGGGTATATCGAGACAGGGCATCGGTATTACCAGATTAGACTAGTGTGTACGTTTCTTGACCCTGGGGGCGATGGTTGATTCCACAACCATTGATGTTTGACATCAAAGATTGTACACAGGTGCTCATTGGAGAATGGGTACACCGAACAGGACTCGCTGAGAACTCCTAGATGGTATATATACCTATTATCAGATAGGAGTTCTCTAGCGACACTTGTACAGGTTAGTCTGTAGACCCGAGATCGTCATAGAGTCTTGTGTGATTCCCACTGTACTTTAATTTCCTCCCTACCACGGCGCTATTGAGTCGTGCAAACAGGTGGATTTTGGGTACAATCCCGAATCATATGGATACAGTGAGCGATAGGAGGGGTTTCGTCTCTCCCGGTATAGGGAGTTGATGTCGCGCTATGTTTGATCGGCTATAACACCTAAATCCCTGGCCAGGGTTCTCGAGGTTTACTGATAAGTGTTATCAGTAGTTTCTCGAACTGTTATGAGCCATAAATCAGCATGACTTATAAAGTTACTGGGGTCTGACATTTACCACCCCTAGACTTCATATGCGACGTATCAGACGAAGAGACCGGACTGTACGGTAAGTGTTGCTTGCAGGCTCGTAAGGGTTGTGATGAGTTCGCTCGTTGGCCACCTTTTCGTCATGTACCTGGGTAGCCGTTACGCACAGCTAGTGCCGCTGACGTGCTTGTGGTTAAACCCACTGCCAGCGTACTGTCGAGTCTTTAGAGTCCCACACAGAGAGTTCCCTCGTTCAGGCGAAATATGTAGAGGCTGTAAGTTATGGCAGCCGTAAGCTGTTACGGCAGGGTTTTGATTTTGTTCATGTAATTGTTACAGGAATAATAATCGGAATGATAATACTGGTGGGCTTTGGTTTAAGCCGGATACCGGTATTGTATTATATTATTGGATTAATGGTATTCGTATTTTTCGCAATTCGGATGCGGGTATACAGTATACGGTATACGGAGGAGGGGTATTTTTGTAATTGTTACAAGAATACCTTCTAGAAGGTGCCACCTCATAATGACATAATAATGACATCATTTATTTTATGAAAATAAAATGAGGTGGAAATTAAAAGTACAAGCATGATGAGGTTTTTGTTATGGAATTACTATTGAAGCATGATACTAATTTATATAATGCATGCTTCAATTTTTTCTCTTAGTGCTATATCTTTATTCATCATGCTTGAACACTTTCATTATGATAAACACTTACTCCTTCTCATCTCCTCCTTCTCCTTCTTCCTATAAATAGCTTCACATGAGATGTGAATGTTAAGTGAATCAAGAGAAAGTTAAGAGAAAGAAATGCTATAGATTTTAAGCTAATCCAATACATTCATCTCTACATAATCCTAGTGATCTATTCTAGCAAAATTGGTCTCTAGGTTAAACTCCTATGAAGAGTTTCTAGCTCGCACGATAACTCTCGGGTGGATCATCTAGGTCTTGGGTGGCCGGAGATCGAAGACATCGGCAACATCTAAAGGAGCTAAGGAGTTCATCAAAGAGAAGACCCGAAGGACCGTATCATTGAGGTATAATCCCTAACATAGTAGATAAGATCTCTAGTTAGGTTTTTCTAGTTGTGGTTTAGACAAGATCTTCGGTTAAGTGCGTGTTGTATGCCAAGAAAATTTTCGTTCACCGCTTCCGCCGCGCCACAAGAGTTGTGGGAGCATGCAACATACACTAACATGGTATCAGAGCCTAACTAAACCACAATTAGATGTTAGCCAAAACTTAGAAGCTCGATCGACAGTTTTTTCTCCCGAAAACTCGTATTCTGCCCTTACTGCTGTCAGATTTTGAATGTGTTCCAAAATTAATTTAACATGTCTTAAAAATACAAGCAGGGTTTTCTAAGAATACTGTAGAAATCCGGAGTTCTAACTCAACTAAAGCGCCGCGGATCCACCGCCAAACCCATGGTTTGGCCGCGGATCCGCCGCCGAGTTGGGGCCGCGTCGACTCGTTTTTCTACAGTGCTCATATATTGAAGAATTAGGGTTTTTTTGGATATAAAGAATTTTACAAAGGTGTTTGTACAGGAACATGTCAAGTGTTGGCATGGTTTAAAATTATCGATCGAAATTCTAATAGTGTTTGGCTAATCGGGTTTTTTGTTTTTTGTGATATGTGTTTGAAACGTCCGCTAATTGCTATATGACGATTAGTGGGGGTTGCACATATGGATATCATGAGATGGTATGTGTATATGAATGTGTTGGATCGTCGTGATGAATGGCCGGGGGGGGGTGTGAGAAGAGCGTTTTTTCTTTTCTTTCATTCCATGTAATTTGTAAAAAGCCATGTAATATTGTTTTAACGGGTACATCCGGGATGAGGTTGTAGCCACCGATGTATAATTTCTTTTTACTGTTTTTGCTCCTAGGATAGACCCAAGGTGGGGTGCACAAACTATCGGGTTTACAAAGTGCCGAGTGGCCTACTCAATTGTTGAGGGAGGTTATTACACTTCGGGAATTTGGCGGGTAGTTTGCCGCACCCGTAGGGGTCTAGGGGGCTTTGGCTATTCATCACGACCGTTGAATCCGTCTTCCATTAAGGGCTTGAATGAAATACGGAATTCCTAGTATATCCAATGCATTCATCTGTGATCTGAAATGGTTATATTTATATATGAGATATATAATAAACGTTGCTTATGTTTTGCACCCGCACTAGTCCAGTCCCCGCTCTGCCGTTAGTTAAGTAACCTAACGGTGCATGACGGGACCCAGTGACGAATGCGGATGGCATAAGCGTACGTTCTATTTTTTCGTTTCTTTTCTGTGATGTTTAGGAAACGTAAATGGTGGGACTACATTAATGTGATTAATGATAAGAGAAAGAAACCTAAAGATGTTGTAGAATCAAATTTTTTAAGAAAAAGGGTAACTCTAGCTTTTGTTTTGCATAGCGGTATTCTTAAATATCCTGCACCTCATTCGATGAGGAAAGGGCCGAGATCCCTTCACCGGGAGTGACCCCTTTAGCAAAACTGGAAAATGTTACAAAGAACTCGATTTGATTTTATAGTTGATCTAACTTTACTTTGCATCGTGGTATTTTCATATCCAGCACCTTATTCGATAAGGAAAGAGCCGAGATCCCTTCACCGGGAGTGACCTCTTTAGCAAAATTAGAAAGATACTATAAAACCATTCGATTTTTAAAACTGGAGCTTAAACCACTCCTTCCCACTTGATTCTACAACGATATCAAGTTCAAAATGTTAAAGGTTTTCATAAAAAACCATCCGTTGCCCTCCGCCATTTTAGGAAGCAGAGTACTTAGTATTCGTGCCACGTTTGTTGACTATAGTTAAGGCGTGGTGTACGGTAGCTAAGTGGTGAATTCTTACAAAGCATTTGATGCGATCGATTAGGGCATTCTCATGACTTTGTTGACCATAGTTAAGGGTCATGTGGGTGGGTCTAAATCAATCACGAAATGGCGGGTTGAACTTGACTAGTACTTATGATTTGTTGACCATAGTTAAGGTCATAAGTCACTAGGGGTAAAAATCATATCGGGAATTTCAAGAGTTGAAATTTGCAATGAGATTGCATACCTTCTATATGATAGTTGGATCCCGATCCCACTGTGAGTAAAAGTTACTCCCGGGAGAATTCTGCACTTTCTGGTTAGCAAACTTGTAGATTGCAATTTATCCTGGCTAGTTTTCTTTTTAGGTTTGAAGGAAAAATTGATAAAAAGCAGTGGGAGACAACAATTAGATAAGATTAATAACTAATCTAATTATGCAAGAGCAATCGCTGAATGACTTCTTTTCTATCTCCTAATAGCAGATACCGATGTCGGGACTTAAACTTTTATTAGACAAAAACAAACTCACTGAACCAAATTACAAAGATTGGTTAAGGAACGTGAATATTGCCCTGACATATGATAAGGTCGTATACGTCCTAACTACTCCAGCCCCTCCCAGCCCAGGTCCTGATTCTTCAGTTGCGGATAAAGAAATCCGCAAGAGATGGGATACAGACTGCGCAACAGCCAAGTGCCTCGCGCTAGCTTCTATGAACAATGAACATCAGAAGCAGCACGAGAAGATGGATGTCCAATCCATCTTTCTCCATACAGAGGAGTTGTATGGAGAGCAATCTCGTACTCTCCGATACGAGGCATCTCGAAAGTTGTTTCAGATGCGGATGGCTGCTGGCACGTCTGTAGGTGACCATGTATTGAAGATGATTGGACTTATCGAAGAACTTGAGGACCTGGGTTGGACCATGGAGAACGAGCAGTATGTTGATATTGTTCTACAGTCCCTTTCCCCTGCCTTTGCTCAATTCATTGTAAACTTCAACATGCACAAAATGGAGAAGTCTTTACCAGAACTCCTCAATATGTTGAGGAGTGCAGAGAGCACGCTAAAGGTAGCGAAAACTACCGCTCTTATTGCTTGGCCATCTTCTTCCTCCATCCCGAAAGCCAAGGCCAAGGGAAAGAAGAAGAAGAAGAATCCCATCAAGCAGAGAGGCGGAGTGAAAAAGGCATCGGGAAGGGACAAGAAAGGGGCTGCTGCGACAGGTCGTGGGGAATGTTTCCACTGCCACCAGACTGGGCACTGGAAGAGAAACTGTGTTAAATACTTGGCCGACCTCCAGAAGAAGACGCATGGTGATGCTTTCACTTCAGGTGTGTTTGTAACAGAAAACTGTTTTTCAATTAACTCTGCTTCCTGGGTATTAGATACTGGGTCAGGATCTCACATCTGCAATTGTATGCAGGGGTTGAGAAATAGCAAGTTGTTGAAGAAAGGTGATCACACTCTCCGGGTTGGGAATGGTTCCTCAGTACATGCTACTGCAGTGGGAGAGTATCATCTTGGTTTGCTGTCAGGTTCTATATTGGTTTTAAACCCATGTTATTTTGTACCTTCGATATTATGTAATATTATATCTGTATCGTTGTTGGACAATGCTGGATATAATTTTGTATTGCAATCTAATGTTATGAACATTAACCTTAATCAAGAGTTGATTGGATATGGAACATTAAATAACGGGATATACATCCTAAATCAGCATACAGTTTTACATATACAACACGGAAACAAAAGAAAGGTTTCAGACATAAATAAAGCTTTCATTTGGCATTGTAGACTAGGTCATATTAATGAAACAAGACTAACCAAGCTACATAAAGATGGATATTTAAACTCGTTTGAATATAAATCTTATGCGACTTGCCAGTCTTGCATCAAAGGTAAAATGACCAAAACTCCGTTTACTGGACACGGAGAGAGAGCTACTGAACTCTTAGGCCTCATACATAGTGATGTATGTAGACTAATGTCTACACATGCTGGAGGTGGTCTTTCATACTTCATAACCTTCACTGATGATTTATCGAGATTCGGGCACGTGTTCTTGTTGAAACATAAGTCCGAAGCCTTTGAAAAGTTCAAGGAGTATAAATCTGAAGTAGAAAAACAAACAGGCTTAAGTATCAAGAAACTTCGATCGGATCGTGGAGGTGAGTATCTAAGCTCAGAGTTTCTAGATTTCCTAAAAGAGAATGGGATTCTCTCTCAGCTCACTCCTCCGTATACACCACAGCACAACGGTGTATCGGAAAGGAGAAATCGCACATTATTAGATATGGTACGATCTATGATGAGTGATGCTGAGTTACCAATATCATTTTGGGGGCACGCATTGGAGACTGCGATTTATCTATTGAATAGGGTTCCGACCAAAACCGTGTCTACCACTCCATATGAGATATGGTATGGGAAGAGACCATCTCTTAAAAGAGTTAAGGTATGGGGTTGTCCGGCTTATGTGAAAAAGCAGAATCGAGACAAACTTGAGACACGATCGGTTTTGTGTAAATTTGTGGGATATCCAAAACACTCGTATGGATATCTATTCTACCACAACGAGGAACAAAGGGTGTTTGTTTCTCAGTATGCCACGTTTTTAGAAAATGAATTTTTTACAAATGATACTGTTGGCAATACGGTAGAACTGGAAGAAGTTCCAGATGCACAAACCATTACCGATGATTTGATTGAACCTGAGGTTTCAATAGAACCTGACATACCTCAGCCACTCCGTAGATCTAGTAGGACTTCTCGCCCACCTGATAGATACTACGGTTTTCTAATTGACGGCGATAGAGAAGATTGCATCATGAATGATGATGACCCTACTAGTTTTCAGCAAGCTATCACGAGTGGTGACTCAGTGAAATGGTTGGATGCCATGAGATCCGAAATGGAATCCATGCACACCAACAAAGTATGGACTTTGGAGGCTGCACCTTCTGGAGTAAAACCCATAGGGTGCAAATGGATCTTTAAAAGAAATATTGGTGTGGATGGTCAGGTGGAGACCTATAAAGCTAGGCTGGTAGCAAAAGGATTTCGTCAAAGACCGGGCTTGGACTATGATGAAACTTTTTCACCAGTCGTGATGCTCAAATCCATTCAGATCTTGCTTGCTATAGCTGCTTACTATGATTATGAAATCTGGCAGATGGATATTAAAACGGCATTTCTAAATGGTAATTTAGAAGAATGCGTTTTTATGGATCAGCCAGAGGGCTTCATTCATAGTGGGAGCAGCGGAAAAGCATGCAGGCTGCTTAAATCCATCTATGGATTAAAGCAGGCATCACGGAGTTGGAACATCTGCTTTGATGATACAATCAAAGAGTTTGGTTTTATCAAAAATGTGGATGAACCATGTATTTATAAAAGGATTGTAGAGAGTACTGTTACATTCCTCGTGTTGTACGTGGACGACATTCTCTTGATAGGAAATGATATTCCTATGCTACAATCGGTCAAACTATTCTTATCGCAGAGTTTCTCAATGAAAGACCTGGGCGATGCCTCGTACATTCTGGGGATAAAGATCTATAGAGATAGATCTAAGAAATTATTGGGATTGTCCCAATCGAGATACATTGACACCATACTAAAGAGGTTTAGTATGGAAGATTCCAAGAGAGGTAATTTACCCGCTTGTCATGGGATCACCCTCTCCAAAGAGATGTCTCCAAAGACTGATGAGGAGAGGGCTCGCATGAGCATTATACCCTATGCTTCGGCAGTAGGATCTATAATGTATGCGATGTTATGTACTCGCCCAGATGTAGCTTATGCACTAAGTGCAGTAAGCAGGTATCAATCCAACCCAGGGGAGAAACACTGGACTGCCGTGAAGAACATTCTAAAGTACTTGAGAAGAACTAAAGAAATGTTCTTGGTGTATGGTAACGGAAATCTCCAAATAGAGGGCTTTACCGACTCCAGCTTCCAGAGCGACAAGGATGATAGTAAGTCCATCTCAGGGTTTGTATTTACTCTAAATGGAGGGGCGGTATGTTGGAAGAGTTCCAAACAAGATACCGTCGCTGACTCCACGATGGAAGCTGAGTATATTGCTGCTAATGATGCCGCAAAAGAAGCGGTCTGGATGAGGAAGTTCATTTCAGAACTTCAAGTGGTTCCATCCATTGCTAATCAAATACCTCTGTATTGCGATATCTTGAGGCGGTATTGTTAGTGTATATGCCCTAGAGGCCATTACTGTATCATACTGGTTTGTATATTACTTAACGGAAACTTGGGATATTCACCTTGTATATACAATCTTGCTCAAAATGGTAGTATGCTACTTGGTTTGTTTCTACTTCAATGTGTACATGTGTTTATTTTGCGATATCACCTATACGCATTAGTGGAGCCCTTAGGATCTTTGCTTGATTACCAGCGTTGTGATGGCAGTCACACTAGTGGGGGCTGGGTAATCTATAAGCACATCCTTATGTAGGTCCCTAGTCGCAGGACTATCGAGACAGGGCATCGATACTCCGGAGTAGACTAGCGCATGCGCTTCTCATCCCAGTGTGGGAGACGGTCTGTCCCACAGCCGACAGTACGTCGTACTTGAGATAGTATGCGGGTGCTCGTTAGGTTACGAGTATACTGGACAGGACTCATCGGGAACTGACTAGTTGGTTTTTATACCTATCGTCAGTTATCAGTTCCCAGGTGACATGAGTACAGCTTAGTCCGCTGACTTGACACTGCCACTTCGCCTCGAGTGTGTTCCCACTGTACTTTGACTACTACCCTACCACGGCTCAAAGGAGTCATGCAAACAGGTGGTAGTTGGGTGCAGTCCCGAAGCACTTGGAGGCAGTGGCGGTTAGACAGGATTCGTCTCTCCCGGTATTGGGAGTTGACATCGCGCTGTGTCTAGGAGAGCCATTACACGAGTAGTCCCTGGCCAGGGCAAGCGAGATATACTGGTAGGCTTCCAGTGTTATCTCAGGGTGTTTTGGGCTTCACTCCGACACGACTTGTACCGCTATTAGGGGACTGACGTTTACCGCCCCCTAGCCCGACATGCGATGTATCAGACGAACAGACCGGACTGTACGGAGATTGTCACATTCAGACTCAGTAGGAGTTCAGATGGGTTTTTACCTCGTCAGTCTTCTTATCGACATCTACCTGGGGACCGTTACGCACAGCTAGTGCCGCTTGCGGTCTGTGGTTAAACCCACTTCCCGCGTAGTGTCGAGTCTTTAGAGTCCCACATAGAGGGCTATTCGCCTCTGGGCAAAACAGAGTAGAGGTCGCATGGTTTTGCGGCAGGGTTCGTTCTCATCCGCGCACTTGTGCACGTTTGGAGTCCGGACGGATTATACTGGCAGGCTCTGGTTTGAGCCAGATACTGGTATATGTTTTGGGGTTGCTTTTATCTCTCAGTGTTCTTGTTCCTCGGAACGAGAATGCAGGTGTGTATGCACAGTTGCTTGAGGCGGAGGATGAAATCTTTCATTAGGGTTTCGGAACGGGTGCGTATGCACAGTTGACAGTCGTCTTTTTCCAAACCCTAATGGATTTTTGAAATATCAATTAATAATAGTAATTAAATGAAATAATGTTATGGTTGATTTTTTTGACTTGTTGACCATGGTTGACTTGTTGACCATGGTTGAATGTTGACCATCATCATTGCTTTGCAAGGATACTCCTTGATTCTAGCTTACACTCATTTAATGAAGTGATGATGGTGGTCATTCTAAATACAACCATCAACTATTTCATTTTGATTTATTATTGTTAATTAGATAATTCATTTTCCTTTTGTTATGGTTGCAAGAGGAAAATAGCTCATTCTATCATAATCATTCTCTCTCCTCATTTCATCTTCTTCTTCCTCAAGCTCAAGGTGAATCCTTCTCATGTGTTGAGAATCCCTCACCTTGAAAGATAAACACCCCATAGACACTCTCTACTCACTCTAGGATCAAGAGTTTAGCAAGCCGGAGATTCTAGTTCACTCAAAGTTCGAGAAAGAGCCCGAAGGTTGAAACCTCATATGGATCCATCTTCGACGGAAGAAGGCGACGAGGAGAGAACCATCAACCTCTACTAGGTTTCAAGAAGAAGGAGTTCAAGTTAGGTATAACTTTTCATCCGAGTAGCTAACGCTCCTTTGTATGGTTGCTAGTTTAGTTTAGACACGATCCCGACCTTGTTTAGTCCATGTTGCTCCTTGTGACAAATTTTGATTGTTATACCGTTTCCGCCTCCTCGTAAGTACCGGGGATGGCAACATGGACTTACAGTGGTATCAGAGCCTAACTAAACTTAAACTAGCTTGGTAGCGAAGTGTATGGAAGTTCGAAACGGAAAAATCGAAAAACCGAGTTTCTAAAACCCTAAGTTTCTATCAAATTTTTTTCTGATCAAAATAAAATTTGTTATACTCCAAAAATCATCTCAGGGTTTTTAGAAGAAAGCCACCAAAAACGAGCCAGTGACTCGACCAAAGAGCCGCGTTTCCGCGGCAATAGCAAGCTATTGCCGCGGAACCGCGGCCATCTTGGTAGGTCACTGGGTGGTTTCTGGTGTGGTGTTTTCTGGCTTGGTTTTATGATTTTTCAGATGGTTTGTATGTACCCAGATTTTCCAGAAAAGAAATTTACTTTTGGGGTCCTATAAATCCGTATTTTTCCGAACTTCGCTACACTTTGGCTATATTGGTTATATCTGTGATGATTGTATGTATTGAACGTCGGCTAATTGCTATGTGACGATTAGTCGGGGTTATACATCTCTGTGATCTGTGATGGATGATGGTTTGTGTATATGAATGCGTTGGACTGTCGCGGGTGAATAGCCGGGGTGGATGTGAGACGAGTGTTTTCTTTTCATTCATTCATGTAAAATGTAAATTGATGTAATATTATTATTTGTATGGCCGCACAACCGGGTCGGGGTTGTAGCCGTCATTGTATAATTCTTTTTACTGTTTTTTTCTCCTAGGATAGACCCATGGAGGGGTGCACAAACTACCGGGTATCTCGAAGTGCCGAGTGGCCTACTCACGGCGTTGAGGGAGGTTGCTCCACTTCAGATACTTGGCGGGTAGTTTTCCGCACCCGTAGGGGTCTTGGGTGGGGTATTTGGCTATTCACCGCGACCGTGTAATCCGCTTTTCGTTGCAGGCTCGAAAGGATTGCGGATTCCTAGTATATCCAATGTATTCATCTGTGATCTGTAATGTCTATCATTGCTTTATATTTAGGCGTTGCTTATGTTTTACAGCCGCGCTAGCCCAGCCCCCGCTCTGTCGTTAGTTAAGTAACCTAACGGGTGATGACGGGGCCCCGTGGCGAATGCATATGGCATAAGCGTACATCATATTTTGGTTGTTTTCTGCAATGGTAGGATTAATTGATGGGACACATTAAAAGAACTAATGCAAGAATATCACGCATTAAAAGAACTAATGCAAGATAATAAACCAAGCTAAAAGTCGTTGGAACACTTTCGAAAAACCACTCGGTTCTTTTCAAAACTAACTTTTAAATGCGGATCTTAAGCCACTCCTTTTAAAAGCTATCTCGTTCCATCGATCATATCAAGTTCACTACGTTCACGGTTTTACCAAAACCATTCGTAGCCCTCCGTCATTTCACAATGAATAGGCGATAGTATTCAAGCTATGTATTTTGGCCAAAGTCAAGGCATAGTGATTGGTAGCTATTGGGTATTCATGTGTAGCATAGATAGATGCGTTGATTTGGGACACCCATACTGCCATTTTGGCCAAAGTCAAGGGTAGGTACGGATGGATCCAAATTAACCTGGATAGTGACGGGTAGAACTTGACATGTGACTTATGATATTTTTGCCAAAGTCAAGGTCATAAGAGCATGGGGCAAAAATCCACATCGGGAGTTTCATAAGTACTGAAACTTGCTAGATTTGCATACCATTTGGAGTATGATGATTATGGTAGGATTCCTTCATTTTCGTCACGCGATGATATTTGGATCCCGATCTTACTGTGAGTATATGCTACTCCTCGGGAAATTTCTCACTAAACGATCAATGCTATAAACCTAGTAGGTGCCGAGAAAGGTGTTAGCGGGGCTACGCCCCTAGGGAAAAGAGGTTCTTAAATTAAGGAACTTCGCGAAAGCGTTGGAAAACCTCCCTCGAAGTACCGACACTGGCCTGGCTGAACGGTTAAGCAAGTATTGTACGGTGGGATTGATCCCGGCTAATTCTTCCTTTATGGTTTGAGGAGGGATTCGAGAGACAGTGGGAGCCATCCTGTTTAGACAAATTAAAAACCATTCTAAACTTGCAAGAGCATCGTGCTGAGTGTTCCTTCTCTCTCTCCTGCAGCGACCATTCAACATGACTGGACTTAAGTTACTCTTAGATAAAAACATACTGACAGGGCCAAACTACAAAGATTGGCTCAGGAATGTCAAAATGGCAATCACTTATGACAAGCTGGGGTATCTTCTTACCACCAAAGCTCCCCCCGTCCCAGGTCCCACCTCCAGCGTCGCAGATAAGGAAATCCGTAAGACTTGGGAGATTGATTGCGCGAAGGCCAGGTGCCTCGTACTTGCCTCTATGGACAACGAACATCAGAGGAGGCACGAGAATATGGACCTAGAATCCATATTTCTCCATACAAAAGAACTGTATGGAGAGCAGTCCCGTATCGCAAGATACGAAGTGTCGAAGAAGTTGTTTTCGGCAAGATTGGCCGTCGGATCATCGGTAGCGGAACACGTGTAAGTCCGTGTTGCCCACCCCGGTGCTTACGGGGAGGCGGAAAACATAATAAAAATCGGATTTTTAATGACTTAGGCAACATGGACTATGCTTGTGAGGATCTTTGCTAAACATAAACTAGCTAACCCTAACTACAAAGTAGCTAAGTGAAGAAAGGTTATACCTTTGGTCTTTAGTCCTTCTCTCCTTGCTCCTAGGTATGGTAGAAAAGGATCACCTTGCTTGTCTTCTCCCGTCAAAGAAGGATCCACCCGAAAGCCACCACCTTTAGCTTCAACTCCAAGCTAGGAGTAACTAGAGTGCAAGAAATGCTAAGACTTGAACCCTAGAAGTGAGTAGAGAAGATCAAGAGAGGGTTTTTCTCAAGCTTTTTGTTTCTCAACACATGAGAGGGAGAGAGCTTGAGGGAGAGGATGAGCAAGAGAGAGAAAAGATATGATAGAATGAGAAAAAATAGTGAGCCATTCTCACTAATATGTGAGGATAAGTTTAATTAGATAATTAGCTTGAAAATTGTCATGATAAATCATGAATTGACCATTATCATTTCATTTTTGCAAAGATCAAAGAGCATCTTCCAAATGAAATGATTATGGTCAAGTTGTCAACATGGTCAACAAGTCAATGAAGTCAAATTGTCAACAACAACCATGCACAATAATTAAGCTAATTATCAATTAACAATAATCCACACAAAATCAATAGGGTTAATAAAATGACAAAGGCCATTAACCCTAAACAAGGTCCTCTCCCCCAATCTCAAGCAACTGTGCATACGCACCCGCATTCGTGATCCGAGGAACACGAACACAATGAGAAAAACCAATCTCAAATCATATACTAGGATCCGGCTTAAACCAAAGCCCGCTAGTATAGACTGTCCGGACAGCAAACGTGCACAAGTGCGCGGATGCGAACGAACCCTGTCGCAAAACCATGCGACCTCTACTCATTTTGCCTAAAGGCGAATAGCTCTCTGTGTGGGACTCTAAAGACTCGACACTACGCTGGCAGTGGGTTTAACCACAGACCGCAAGCGGCACTAGCTGTACGTAACGGTCCCCAGGTAGATGTCGATAAGAAGACTGACGAGGTGAACCCCATCTGCACTCCTACTGAGCCTGTATGTGACAGTCTCCGTACAGTCCGGTCTGTTCGTCTGATACATCGCATGGCGGGCCTAGGGGGGCGGTGAACGTCAGTCCCCTAATAGCGGTACAAGTCGTGTCGGAGTGAAGCCCAGAACACCCTGAGATAACACTGGAAGCCTACCAGTATATCTCGCTTGCCCTGGCCAGGGACTACTCGTGTAATGGCTCTCCTGGACACAGCGCGATGTCAACCCCCAATACCGGGAGAGACGAATCCTGTCTAACCGTCACTGCCTCCAAGTGCTTCGGGACTGCACCCAAAAACTACCTGTTTGCACGACTCCTCTGAGCCGTGGTAGGGTAGTAATCAAAGTGCAGTGGGAACACACTCGAGGCGAAGTGACAGTGTCAAGTCAGCGGACTAAGCTGTACTCATGTCACCTGGGAACTGATAACTGACGATAGGTATATTACCAACCAACAGTTCCCGACGAGTCCTGTCCAGTGTACTCGTAACCTAACGAGCACCCGCATACTATCCCAAGTACGACGTACTAACGGCTGTGGGACAGACCGTCTCCCACACTGGGATGAGAAGCGCATACGCTAGTCTACTCCGGAGTATCGATGCCCTGTCTCGATAGTCCAACGACCAGGGACCTGTATAAGGATGTGCTTATAGATTACCCAGCTCCCACGAGTGCGAGCGCCATCACAACGCTGGTAATCAAGCAAAGATCCTAAGGGCTCTACTAATATGTATACCCGCAATATGCTAAAAGAAACACATGCACATATTAAAGCAGAGACAAACCAAGTAGCATACTACCATTTCGAGCAAGATTGTATATACAACTGTGAATATCCCAAGCTTCCATTAAGTAATATACAAGCTAGTATGATACAGTAATGGCCTCTAGGGCATATACACTAACAATCTCCCACTTGCACTAAGGCCATGTACTGGCGTATCGAAGACCTATCATCTCGATCAGCCGCTCGAACTGAGTCTGGGGCAAGGCCTTGGTGAATGGATCTGCTGTGTTATCCTCTGATGCAACTCTCCGGACCTCGATCTCCTGGCGATCCACGATCTCCCTGATCAGGTGATACCGCCTTAAGATGTGTCTGGATTTCTGATGGGACCTGGGTTCCTTCGCTAAAGCTATAGCCCCGTTGTTGTCGCAATACAGAGGTATTGGGTCAACAATGGACGGAACCACCTGAAGTTCTTTCAAGAACTTCCTCATCCAGACAGCTTCTTTTGCGGCATCAGATGCAGCGATGTATTCCGCTTCCATAGTCGAGTCAGCAACGGTTTCCTGTTTGGAGCTCTTCCAACACACCGCCCCTCCATTGAGGGTAAAGACAAAACCCGACATGGACTTGGAATCATCCTTGTCACTCTGGAAGCTGGAGTCAGCAAAGGCCTCAATCTGCAGGTCTTTTCCGCCATACACCAAGAACATCTCCTTAGTCCTTCTCAGGTACTTGAGAATGTTCTTTACTGCTATCCAATGTTTCTCCCCAGGGTTTGACTGATACCTGCTTACCACACTCAGTGCATAAGCCACATCCGGTCTGGTACACAACATCGCATACATTATAGAGCCTACCGCAGAAGCGTAGGGTATAATAGACATGCGATCCCTCTCCAAATCAGTCTTGGGAGACATCTCTTTGGAGAGGGTGATCCCGTGACAAGCCGGTAGATTACCGCGCTTGGAATCTTCCATACTGAATCTCTTCAGTATGGTGTCGATGTACCTGGACTGCGAGAGTCCTAATATCCTCTTGGATCTGTCACGGTAGATCCGGATACCCAGAATGTAGGAGGCATCACCCAGGTCTTTCATGGAGAACCTGTGTGACAAGAACCCCTTGACAGATTGTAGCATAGGAATGTCATTTCCTATTAAGAGAATGTCATCCACGTATAAAACGAGGAATACTACAGTTCTCGCTACAAATCTACAATAGATGCATGGTTCATCTGGATTTTTGATAAAGCCAAATTCTTTGACCGTCTCATCAAAACAGATGTTCCAACTCCGCGATGCCTGCTTGAGTCCATAAATGGACTTGAGCAACTTGCACACCTTTCCGCTGCTCCCACCCTGAATGAAACCCTCTGGCTGATCCATATAGACACACTCTTCTAAATGACCATTTAGAAAAGCTGTCTTTACGTCCATCTGCCAAATCTCATAATCGTGGAAAGCAGCAATGGCAAGAAGGATCCGAATGGATTTCAGCATAGCTACTGGAGAAAAGGTTTCGTCATAGTCCAAACCAGGTCGCTGACGAAAACCCTTTGCTACCAGTCTAGCTTTATAGGTCTCAACCTGTCCATCTACACCAATCTTCCTTTTGAAGATCCACTTGCATCCTACGGGTTTTACCCCATCTGGAGCAATGTCCAACGTCCATACTTTGTTGGTGTACATGGACTCCATTTCGGTCCGCATTGCATCCAGCCATTTTACCGAGTCGACGCTCTGAATGGCTTGCTGGAAGCTAGTAGGCTCATCACAATCCAGGATGCAGTCTTCTCTATCCCCGTCAATGAGAAAACCGTAGTATCTCTCGGGCGGATGAGACTGCCTACTACTCCTGCGGAGCGGCATAGGAATGTCCTGTTCTTTTGAACTTTCTGGTTCCACTAAACTTTCAGTAATAGTTTGTGGTTCTGGAATTTCTTCCAGTTCTATTGCGCTCCCACTTATTTCTTTTTCTATGAACTGATGTTCTAGAAAGTGGGCATGGCGAGAAACAAGGACTTTTTGTTCCTCTTCGCAATAGAAGTAATATCCCTTGGAGTTCTTTGGATATCCCACAAACTTGCACTGTACTGAGCGTGCCTCGAGCTTGTCCGCATGCTGCTTTTTTACAAAAGCTGGACATCCCCATGTCTTAATGTGATTAAGATAGGGTTTCTTCCCACTCCATAACTCATATGGTGTGGTAGGCACAGTCTTAGTGGGAACACGGTTCAAAAGATATGCAGCTGTCTCTAGCGCATACCCCCAGAAAGATCGCGGTAACTCAGCGTTACTCATCATGGACCGTACCATATCCAATAGGGTTCGGTTCCGTCTCTCCGATACACCGTTATGTTGCGGAGTGTATGGAGGAGTAAGCTGAGAGAGAATTCCATTCTCTTTTAAATAGTTCAGGAATTCGGCACTTAAGTATTCTCCTCCTCGATCCGATCTTAGGATCTTGATACTTTTGCCTGTTTGTTTTTCTACTTCATTCTTATATTCCTGGAATTTTTCAAAAGCCTCGGATTTATGTTTCATTAAGAAGACATAACCGTACCTTGAAAAATCATCCGTAAAGGTAATGAAGTAAGAATAACCGCTTCGCGCATGTGTAGACATTGGACCGCACACGTCGCTGTGTACGAGTCCCAAGAGCTCGCTCGCTCTTTCTCCGTGTCCAGAAAACGGAGCCTTTGTCATCTTTCCTTTGAGACAGGATTGACAAGTTGCATACGATTGATATTCGAACGAATCTAAATATCCTTCAGTATGTAACTTAGTCAATCTTCTCTCGTTGATGTGACCCAGTCTACAATGCCATAAGAAAGTTTTATTAATTTCTGGAGACTTTCTTTTGTGTGTATTCTGGATATTGAAAATCTGTGGTTGGTTTAAAACGTATATACCGTTGTTCAATGTACCTGACCCAATCAAAACTTGATTAAGGTGAATGTTCACTACATTACTTACAAATGCAAATTCATAACCTTCTTTAGATAATAAAGATACAGAAATGATATTACAGGTTGCATTTGGTACATAATAACAACTACGCAAAACCAAAAAGTGTCCATCTGATAATCCCAGGTGATAGTCCCCCACGGCCTCTGCATCCATGCTAGCACCGTTCGCAACTCTGAGGGTCATGTCACCTGCCTTCAAAACTCTACGCTTTCTCAACGCCTGCAAAGAATTACAGATATGAGATCCTGATCCGGTATCCAATACCCAGGAAGTAGAGTTTATTGATAGACAATTTTCAATAACATACACACCTGAAGCTGAAGCTGCAACTCGCTTCAAATCCTGTGTTCTGGCTTTCCAAGCCTTGCAATCTTGTTTCCAGTGGCCACTTTTGTGACAATAGAAGCATTCTTCCTTCCCCACCAGCTTCCCCGCTACCTTTGTTGCTTTACCCTTTCCCTTCGTATCCACTTTACCGACACCGCCTCTTGGTTTGGCGGGGGCTTTCTTCTTCTTGCCCTTGGCTTTCGCCCTGGACCTAGAAGAGGAAGATCCTCCTACAAACAAAGTGGATGTCTCCCTACCCTTCTGTAGGGTGCCCTCAGCAGTCCTCAACATGTTCAGAAGCTCGGCAAGTTCTACCTCCTTTCCTTGCATGTTGAAGTTAAGAATGAACTGGGCGTAAGTGGAAGGAAGGGACTGGAGAATCAGATCAGTATAGAGTTCATTCTCCAACGTGGTCCCGAGGTCCGCGAGCTCCTCTATGTAGCCGATCATCTTAAGCACGTGGTCCGCTACCGATGATCCGACGGCCAACCTTGCCGAAAAGAGCTTCTTCGACACTTCGTATCTTGCGATACGAGACTGCTCTCCATACAGTTCTTTTGTATGGAGAAATATGGACTCTAGGTCCATATTCTCGTGCCTCCTCTGATGGTCGTTGTCCATCGAGGCTAATACGAGGCATTTGGCCCTCGCGCAATCTATCTCCCATGTCTTACGGATTTCTATATCCGCGACGCTGGAGGTGGGACCTGGGACGGGGGGAGCTTTGGTGGTAAGTATATACCCCAGCTTGTCATAAGTGATAGCCATCTTGACATTCCTGAGCCAATCTTTGTAGTTTGGCCCTGTCAATATGTTTTTATCTAATAGTAACTTAAGTCCGGTCATCTTGAATGGTCGCTGCAATTAGGAGAGAGAAAAGAAACACTTTAGCATGATGCTCTTGCAAGTTTAGAGTGGTTTTTAGTTTGTCTAAACTGGATGGCTCCCACTGTCTCTCGAATCCCTTCTCAAACCGTAAAGAAAAGGATTAGCCGGGATCATTCTCACCGTACAATACTTGCTTAACCGTTCAGCCAGGCCAGTGTCGGTACTTCGAGGGAGGTTTTCCAACGCTTTCGCGAAGTTCCTTAATTAAGTAACCTCTTTTCCCTGTGGGCGTAGCCCCGCTAACACCTTTCTAGGCACCTACTAGGTTTATAGCATTGATCGTTAAGTGAGAGTTTTCCCGAGGAGTAGCATATACTCACAGTAGGATCGGGATCCAAATATCATCGCGTGATAAAACCGAAGGAATCCTACCAGAATCATCACACTCCAAATGGTATGCAAATCTAGCAAGTTTCAGTACTTATGAAACTCCCGATGTGGATTTTTGCCCCATGCTCTTATGACCTTGACTTTGGCCAAAATATCATAAATCACATGTCAAGTTCTACCCGTCATTCTCCTGGTTAATTTGGACCCACCCGTACCTACCCTTGACTTTGGCCAAAATGGCAGCACGACTGTCCCAAATCAACGCATCTATCTATGCTGCACATGAATACCCAAACGCTACCAATCACTATGCCTTGACTTTGGCCAAAATACATAGCTTGAATACTTTTGACCATTCATGTGGAATGACGGAGGGCTACGAATGGTTTTGGCGAAACCGTGAACGTAGTGAACTTGATATAATCGATGGAACGAGATAGCTTTTAAAAGGAGTGGTTCAAGCTCCGCGTTTAAAAGTTTAGTTTTGAAAAGAACCGAGTGGTTTTCAAAGTGTTCCAATCGACTTTTACTTGGTTTATTTCTTGCATTAGTTCTTTTAATGCGTCCCATCATTTAATCCTACCATTGCAGAAAACAACCAAAATATGACGTACGCTTATGCCATTCGCATTCGCCACGGGGCCCCGTCATCACCCGTTAGGTTACTTAACTAACGACAGAGCGGGGGCTGGGCTAGCGCGGCTGTAAAACATAAGCAACGCCTAAATAGTTATTATATATAAATATATAGCAATGATAGACATTACAGATCACAGATGAATACATTGGATATACTAGGAATCCGCAATGCGTTCGAGCCTGCAACGCAAAGCGGATTACACGGTCGCGGTGAATAGCCAATACCCCACCCAAGACCCCTACGGGTGCGGCAAACTACCCGCCAAGCACCCGAAGCGAAGCAACCTCCCTCACCACCGTGAGTAGGCCACTCGGCACTTCGAGATACCCGGTAGTTTGTGCACCCCCTCCATGGGTCTATCCTAGGAGCAAAAACAGTAAAAAGAATTATACAATGGCGGCTACAACCCCGACCCGGTTGTGCGGCCATACAAAGAATATTATTACATCAATTTACATGTTACAAATGAATGAAAGAAAATAACGCTCATCTCACATCCAACCCGGCTATTCACCCGCGACAATCCAATCCATTCATATCCACAAACCAATAACAATCACAGATCATGTATAACCCCGACTAATCGTCTTATAGCGATTAGCCGACGTTCAATACATACAAGCATTACAGATATAACCGATATAGTTAAAGTGCAGTGAAGTTCGGAAAAATACGGAATTATAGGACCCCAAAAAGAAATTTCTTTTCTGTAGAATCTGGGTACATATAATATATACTAAAAATCCCAAAACCAACAACAACACACTCTGCACGAAAAACGATGCGCCGATAACCACAATCCGCGGCGGTTCCGCCGCATATACCTACTTCATGCGGCGGAAGCGCGGCGACTTGAGGGAATTAGGGTATCGTTTTTCTTGGGTGTATTCACAAAACCCTGAGACGATTTTACATGTGTACAGTTTTTCATTTCGAGCAGGAAAAATTTTAACAGAAACTTGGATTTTGTAAAATTTTGGTTTTGTGATTTTTCCGGTTCCGAACTTCGTTACACTTAACTACTTAACTAGTTTAGGTTTAGTTAGTCTCTGATACCACTGTAAGTCCGTGTTGCCCACCCCGGTGCTTACGGGGAGGCGGAAAACATAATAAAAATCGGATTTTTAATGACTTAGGCAACATGGACTATGCTTGTGAGGATCTTTGCTAAACATAAACTAGCTAACCCTAACTACAAAGTAGCTAAGTGAAGAAAGGTTATACCTTTGGTCTTTAGTCCTTCTCTCCTTGCTCCTAGGTATGGTAGAAAAGGATCACCTTGCTTGTCTTCTCCCGTCAAAGAAGGATCCACCCGAAAGCCACCACCTTTAGCTTCAACTCCAAGCTAGGAGTAACTAGAGTGCAAGAAATGCTAAGACTTGAACCCTAGAAGTGAGTAGAGAAGATCAAGAGAGGGTTTTTCTCAAGCTTTTTGTTTCTCAACACATGAGAGGGAGAGAGCTTGAGGGAGAGGATGAGCAAGAGAGAGAAAAGATATGATAGAATGAGAAAAAATAGTGAGCCATTCTCACTAATATGTGAGGATAAGTTTAATTAGATAATTAGCTTGAAAATTGTCATGATAAATCATGAATTGACCATTATCATTTCATTTTTGCAAAGATCAAAGAGCATCTTCCAAATGAAATGATTATGGTCAAGTTGTCAACATGGTCAACAAGTCAATGAAGTCAAATTGTCAACAACAACCATGCACAATAATTAAGCTAATTATCAATTAACAATAATCCACACAAAATCAATAGGGTTAATAAAATGACAAAGGCCATTAACCCTAAACAAGGTCCTCTCCCCCAATCTCAAGCAACTGTGCATACGCACCCGCATTCGTGATCCGAGGAACACGAACACAATGAGAAAAACCAATCTCAAATCATATACTAGGATCCGGCTTAAACCAAAGCCCGCTAGTATAGACTGTCCGGACAGCAAACGTGCACAAGTGCGCGGATGCGAACGAACCCTGTCGCAAAACCATGCGACCTCTACTCATTTTGCCTAAAGGCGAATAGCTCTCTGTGTGGGACTCTAAAGACTCGACACTACGCTGGCAGTGGGTTTAACCACAGACCGCAAGCGGCACTAGCTGTACGTAACGGTCCCCAGGTAGATGTCGATAAGAAGACTGACGAGGTGAACCCCATCTGCACTCCTACTGAGCCTGTATGTGACAGTCTCCGTACAGTCCGGTCTGTTCGTCTGATACATCGCATGGCGGGCCTAGGGGGGCGGTGAACGTCAGTCCCCTAATAGCGGTACAAGTCGTGTCGGAGTGAAGCCCAGAACACCCTGAGATAACACTGGAAGCCTACCAGTATATCTCGCTTGCCCTGGCCAGGGACTACTCGTGTAATGGCTCTCCTGGACACAGCGCGATGTCAACCCCCAATACCGGGAGAGACGAATCCTGTCTAACCGTCACTGCCTCCAAGTGCTTCGGGACTGCACCCAAAAACTACCTGTTTGCACGACTCCTCTGAGCCGTGGTAGGGTAGTAATCAAAGTGCAGTGGGAACACACTCGAGGCGAAGTGACAGTGTCAAGTCAGCGGACTAAGCTGTACTCATGTCACCTGGGAACTGATAACTGACGATAGGTATATTACCAACCAACAGTTCCCGACGAGTCCTGTCCAGTGTACTCGTAACCTAACGAGCACCCGCATACTATCCCAAGTACGACGTACTAACGGCTGTGGGACAGACCGTCTCCCACACTGGGATGAGAAGCGCATACGCTAGTCTACTCCGGAGTATCGATGCCCTGTCTCGATAGTCCAACGACCAGGGACCTGTATAAGGATGTGCTTATAGATTACCCAGCTCCCACGAGTGCGAGCGCCATCACAACGCTGGTAATCAAGCAAAGATCCTAAGGGCTCTACTAATATGTATACCCGCAATATGCTAAAAGAAACACATGCACATATTAAAGCAGAGACAAACCAAGTAGCATACTACCATTTCGAGCAAGATTGTATATACAACTGTGAATATCCCAAGCTTCCATTAAGTAATATACAAGCTAGTATGATACAGTAATGGCCTCTAGGGCATATACACTAACAACACGTGCTTAAGATGATTGGCTACATTGAGGAGCTCGCAGAACTTGGGACCACGTTGGAGAGTAAGCTCTATACGGACTTAGTTCCCCAGTCCCTTCCTTCCACTTACGCCCAGTTCATACTGAATTTCAACTTGCAAGAAAAGGAAGTTGAACTTTCAGAGCTCCTCAACATGCTGAGGAGCGCAGAGGGCACCCTACAGAAAGGTAGGGAAACACCCACTTTGTTTGTAAGGGGATCTTCTTCTTCTAGGTCCAAGGCGAGAGCCAAGGGAAAGAAGAAGAAAGCCCCCGCCAAACCAAGGGGCGGTGTTGGTAAAGTGGAAAAGAAAGGAAAAGAAAAGGCAACAATGGTGGGGAAACTGGTGGGTAAAGAGGAATGCTTCTATTGTCACAAAAGTGGACACTGGAAAAAGGATTGCAGGGCTTGGAAAGCCAGGACACAGGAACTGAAGCAGGTTGCGGCTTCAGCTTCAGGTGTGTATGTTATTGAAAACTGTCTTTCGATAAACTCTACTTCCTGGGTATTGGATACCGGATCAGGATCTCATATCTGTAATTCATTGCAGGCGTTGAGAAATCGTAGGGTTTTGAAGGCAGGTGACATGACCCTCAGAGTTGCAAACGGAGCTAGCATGGATGCTAAAGCCGTGGGGGACTATCACCTGGGAATGTCGGATGGACATGTTTTGGTTTTGCGTAATTGCTTTTTTGTACCCAACGCAACTTGTAATATCATTTCTGTATCTTTAGTTTCTAAAGAAGGTTATGAATTTGCGTTTGTAAGTAATGTTGTAAACATTCACCTTAATCAAGTGCTGATTGGGTCAGGAACACTGAGCAATGGTATATACGTATTAAACCAACCACAGATTTTCAATGTCCAGAATACACACAAAAGAAAGTCTCCAGATATAAATCAGACTTTCTTATGGCATTGTAGACTGGGTCACATCAATGAGAGAAGGTTGACAAAGTTACATACAGAAGGATATTTGGATCCGTTCGAATATCAATCGTATGCCACTTGTCAATCCTGTCTCAAAGGAAAGATGACAAAGACTCCGTTCACTGGACATGGAGTAAGAGCAAGCGAGCTCTTGGGACTCGTACACAGCGACGTGTGCGATCCAATGTCTGCACATGCGCGAAGCGGTTATTCTTACTTCATTACTTTTACGGATGACTTTTCAAGATACGGTTATGTCTTCTTAATGAAACATAAGTCCGAAGCTTTTGAAAAGTTCCAGGAATATAAGAATGAAGTAGAAAAACAAACCGGCAAAAGTATCAAGATTCTAAGATCGGATCGAGGTGGAGAATACTTAAGTGCCGAGTTCCTGAATTACTTAAAAGAGAATGGAATTCTCTCTCAGCTTACTCCTCCATACACTCCGCAACATAACGGTGTATCGGAGAGACGGAACTGGACCCTATTGGATATGGTACGGTCCATGATGAGTAGTGCTTAGTTACCGCGATCTTTCTGGGGGTATGCGCTAGAATCAGCTGCATACCTTTTGAACCGAGTTCCCACTAAGACTGTGCCTACCACACCATATGAGCTGTGGTGTCGAAAGAGGCCCCATCTTAATCACATTAAGACATGGGGATGTCCAGCTTTTGTCAAAAAGCAGCATGCGGAGAAGCTCGAGACACGCTCAGTACAGTGCAAGTTTGTGGGATATCCAAAGAACTCCAAGAGATATTTCTTCTACTGCGATGAGGAACAAAAAGTTCTTGTTTCTCGTCATGCTCATTTTCTAGAATACCAGTTCTTAGAAAAGGAAATTAGTGGGAGCACAGTAGAACTGGAAGAAATTCCAGAACCACGAACTATTACTGAAAGTTTAGTGGAACCAGAAGGTTCAAATGAGCAGGACATTCCTACGCCGCTCCGCAGGAGTAGTAGGCAGTCTTATCCGCCCGAGAGATACTACGGTTTTCTCATAGACGGGGATAGAGAGGATTGCATCATAGATTATGATGAGCCTACTAGCTTCCAGCAGGCCGTTCAGAGCGTTGACTCGGTAAAATGGCTGGATGCAATGCGGACCAAAATGGAGTCCATGTACACCAACAAAGATGGACGTTGGACAATGCTCCAGACGGGGTAAAACCTGTAGGATGCAAGTGGATCTTCAAAAGGAAGATTGGTGTAGATGGACAGGTTGAGACCTATAAAGCTAGACTTGTAGCAAAGGGTTTCCGTCAAAGACCTGGTTTGGACTATGACGAAACCTTTTCTCCAGTGGCTATGCTGAAATCCATTCGGATCCTTCTTTCCATTGCTGCCTTCCACGATTATGAGATTTGGCAGATGGACGTAAAAACTGCTTTTCTAAATGGAAATTTAGAGGAGTGTGTCTATATGGATCAGCCAGAGGGTTTCATTCAGAGTGGGAGCAGCGGAAAGGTGTGCAAGTTGCTTAAGTCCATTTATGGACTAAAGCAGGCATCGCGGAGTTGGAACATCTGTTTTGATGAGACAGTCAAGGAATTTGGCTTTATCGAAAATCCAGATGAACCATGCATCTATTGTAGATTTGTAGCGAGAACTGTAGTATTCCTCGTATTATACGTGGATGACATTCTCTTAATAGGAAATGACATTCCTATGCTACAATCTGTCAAGGGATTCTTGTCGCACAGGTTCTCCATGAAAGACCTGGGTGATGCCTCTTACATCCTGGGGATCCGGATCCATCGTGATAGATCCAAGAGGATATTAGGACTTTCACAGTCCAGGTACATCGACACCATACTAAAGAGATTCAGTATGGAAGATTCCAAGCACGGTAACCTGCCGGCTTGTCACGGGATCACCCTCTCTAAAGAGATGTCTCCCAAGACTGATTTGGAGAGGGATCGCATGTCTATTATACCCTACGCTTCTGCGGTAGGCTCTATAATGTATGGGATGTTGTGTACCGGACCGGATGTAGCTTATGCACTGAGTGTAGTACGCCGGTATCAGTCAAACCCTGGGGAGAAGCACTGGATAGCGGTAAAGAACATTCTCAAGTACCTGAGAAGGACTAAGGAGATGTTCTTGGTGTATGGCGGAAAAGACCTCCAGATCGAGGCATTTGCTGACTCCAGCTTCCAGAGTGACAAGGATGATTCCAAGTCCATGTCGGGTTTTGTCTTTACCCTCAATGGAGGGGCGGTGTGTTGGAAGAGTTCCAGACAGGAAACCGTTGCAGACTCGACGATGGAAGCGGAATATATCGCTGCATCTGATGCCGCAAAAGAAGCAGTCTGGATGAGGAAGTTCTTGAAAGAACTTCAGGTGGTTCCGTCCATTGTTGATCCAATACCTCTGTATTGCGACAACAACGGGGCTATAGCTTTAGCAAAGGAACCCAGGTCCCATCAAAGATCCAGACACATCTTGAGGCGGTATCACCTGATCAGAGAGATCGTGGATCGCAAGGAGATCGAGGTACGGAGAGTTGCTTCAGAAGAAAACACTGCAGATCCATTCACCAAGGCCCTACCCCAGACTCAGTTCGAGCGGCTGATCGAGATGATAGGTCTTCGATACGCCAGTTCATGACCTTAGTGCAAGTGGGAGATTGTTAGTGTATATGCCCTAGAGGCCATTACTGTATCATACTGGTTTGTATATTACTTAATGGAAGCTTGGGATATTCACCTTGTATATACAATCTTGCTCAAAATGGTAGTATGCTACTTGGTTTGTTTCTACTTCAATGTGTACATGTGTTTATTTTGCGATATCACCTATACGCATTAGTGGAGCCCTTAGGATCTTTGCTTGATTACCAGCGTTGTGATGGCAGTCACACTAGTGGGGGCTGGGTAATCTATAAGCACATCCTTATGTAGGTCCCTAGTCGCAGGACTATCGAGACAGGTCATCGATACTCCGGAGTAGACTAGCGCATGCGCTTCTCATCCCAGTGTGGGAGACGGTCTGTCCCACAGCCGACAGTACGTCGTACTTGAGATAGTATGCGGGTGCTCGTTAGGTTACGAGTACACTGGACAGGACTCGTCGGGAACTGACTAGTTGGTTTTTATACCTATCGTCAGTTATCAGTTCCCAGGTGACATGAGTACAGCTTAGTCCGCTGACTTGACACTGCCACTTCGCCTCGAGTGTGTTCCCACTGTACTTTGACTACTACCCTACCACGGCTCAAAGGAGTCGTGCAAACAGGTGGTAGTTGGGTGCAGTCCCGAAGCACTTGGAGGCAGTGGCGGTTAGACAGGATTCGTCTCTCCCGGTATTGGGAGTTGACATCGCGCTGTGTCTAGGAGAGCCATTACACGAGTAGTCCCTGGCCAGGGCAAGCGAGATATACTGGTAGGCTTCCAGTGTTATCTCAGGGTGTTTTGGGCTTCACTCCAACATGACTTGTACCGCTATTAGGGGACTGACGTTTACCGCCCCCTAGGCCCGACATGCGATGTATCAGACGAACAGACCGGACTGTACGGAGATTGTCACATTCAGACTCAGTAGGAGTTCAGATGGGTTTTTACCTCGTCAGTCTTCTTATCGACATCTACCTGGGGACCGTTACGCACAGCTAGTGCCGCTTGCGGTCTGTGGTTAAACCCACTGCCAGCGTAGTGTCGAGTCTTTAGAGTCCCACACAGAGGGCTATTCGCCTCTGGGCAAAACAGAGTAGAGGTCGCATGGTTTTACGGCAGGGTTCGTTCTCATCCGCGCACTTGTGCACGTTTGGAGTCCGGACGGATTATACTGGCAGGCTCTGGTTTGAGCCAGATACTGGTATATGTTTTGGGGTTGCTTTTATCTCTCAGTGTTCTTGTTCCTCGGAACGAGAATGCAGGTGTGTATGCACAGTTGCTTGAGGCGGAGGATGAGGTCTTTCATTAGGGTTTCGGAACGGGTGCGTATGCACAGTTGACAGTCGTCTTTTTCCAAACCCTAATGGATTTTTGAAATATCAATTAATAATAGTAATTAAATGAAATAATGTTATGGTTGATTTTGTTGACTTGTTGACCATGGTTGACTTGTTGACCATGGTTGAATGTTGACCATCATTATTGCTTTGCAAGGATACTCCTTGATTCTAGCTTACACTCATTTAATGAAGTGATGATGGTTGTCATTCCAAATACAACCATCAACTATTTCATTTTGATTTATTATTGTTAATTAGATAATTCATTTTCCTTTTGTTATGGTTGCAAGAGGAAAATAGCTCATTCTATCATAATCATTCTCTCTCCTCATTTCATCTTCTTCTTCCTCAAGCTCAAGGTGAATCCTTCTCATGTGTTGAGAATCCCTCACCTATAAAGATAAACACCCCATAGACACTCTCTACTCACTCTAGGATCAAGGGTTTAGCAAGCCGGAGATTCTAGTTCACTCAAAGTTCGAGAAAGAGCCCGAAGGTTGAACCCTCAGGTGGATCCATCTTCGACGGAAGAAGGCGACGAGGAGAGAACCATCAACCTCTACTAGGTTTCAAGAAGAAGGAGTTCAAGTTAGGTATAACTTTTCATCCGAGTAGCTAACGCTCCTTTGTATGGTTGCTAGTTTAGTTTAGACACGATCCCGACCTTGTTTAGTCCATGTTGCTCCTTGTGACAAATTTTGATTGTTATACCGTTTCCGCCTCCTCGTAAGTACCGGGGATGGCAACGTGGACTTACAGGTATCACCTCATCAGGGAGATAGTGGATCGCCAGGAAATCGAGGTGCGGAGAGTAGACACGAAAGACAACACAGCAGATCCATTCACTAAGGCTATCCCTCAAGTACAGTTTGAGAAACTGTTTGAGCTGTTGGGCATGCGGTACGCCGGAAACTGGTTCTAGCCGGTACTTATTGCATTAATTACAGGCCTTAGTGCAAGTGGGAGATTGTTGGATATGTATGCCCTAGAGGCCTGTATTGTATAAGATACTAGGCATGTATATGTACAGAAACAATCTTTGCTCGAAATGATAGTATGCTATCTGGTTTATCTTTATCATAACATGTGATGTGTTGATGAAGCCCTTAGGACTATGCTTGACTACCAGGATTATGATGAGATCATACTGGTGGGACCTGGGCAGTCTACAAGCATATCCTTCAATAGTTCCTAGTCGAGGGTATATCGAGACAGGGCATCGGTATTACCAGATTAGACTAGTGTGTACGTTTCTTGACCCTGGGGGTGATGGTTGATTCCACAACCATTGATATTTGACATCAAAGATTGTACACAGGTGCTCATTGGAGAATGGGTACACCGAACAGGACTCGTTGAGAACTCCTAGATGGTATATATACCTATTGTCAGATAGGAGTTCTCTAGCGACACTTGTACAGGTTAGTCTGTAGACCCGAGATCGTCATAGAGTCTTGTGTGATTCCCACTGTACTTTAATTTCCTCCCTACCACGGCTCTATTGAGTCGTGCAAACAGGTGGATTTTGGGTACAGTCCCGAATCATATGGAGACAGTGAGCGATAGGAGGGGTTTCGTCTCTCCCGGTATAGGGAGTTGATGTCGCGCTATGTTTGATCGGCTATAACACCTAAATCCCTGGCCAGGGTTCTCGAGGTTTACTGATAAGTGTTATCAGTAGTTTCTCGAACTGTTATGAGCCATAAATCAGCATGACTTATAAAGTTACTGGGGTCTGACATTTACCACCCCTAGACTTCATATGCGACGTATCAGACGAAGAGACCGGACTGTACGGTAAGTGTTGCTTGCAGGCTCGTAAGGGTTGTGATGAGTTCGCTCGTTGGCCACCTTTTCGTCATGTACCTGGGTAGCCGTTACGCACAGCTAGTGCCGCTGACGTGCTTGTGGTTAAACCCACTGCCAGCGTACTGTCGAGTCTTTAGAGTCCTACACAGAGAGTTCCCTCGTTCAGGCGAAATATGTAGAGGCTGTAAGTTATGGCAGCCGTAAGCTGTTACGGCAGGGTTTTGATTTTGTTCATGTAATTGTTACAGGAATAATAATCGGAATGATAATACTGGTGGGCTTTGGTTTAAGCCGGATACCGGTATTGTATTATATTATTGGATTAATGGTATTCGTATTTTTCGCAATTCGGATGCGGGTATACAGTATACGGTATACGGTATACGGAGAAGGGTTATTTTTGTAATTGTTACAAGAATACCTTCTAGAAGGTGCCACCTCATAATGACATAATAATGACATCATTTATTTTATGAAAATAAAATGAGGTGGAAATTAAAGGTACAAGCATGATGAGGTTGTTGTTATGGAATTACTATTGAAGCATGATACTAATTTATATAATGCATGCTTCAATTTTTTCTCTTAGTGCTATATCTTTATTCATCATGCTTGAACACTTTCATTATGATAAACACTTACTCCTTCTCATCTCCTCCTTCTCCTTCTTCCTATAAATAGCTTCACATGAGATGTGAATGTTAAGTGAATCAAGAGAAGGTTAAGAGAAAGAAATGCTATAGATTTCAAGCTAATCCAATACATTCATCTCTACATAATCCTAGTGATCTATTCTAGCAAAATTAGTCTCTAGGTTAAACTCCTATGAAGAGTTTCTAGCTCGCACGATAACTCTCGGGTGGATCATCTAGGTCTTGGGTGGCCGGAGATCGAAGACGTCGGCAACATCTAAAGGAGCTAAGGAGTTCATCAAAGAGAAGACCCGAAGGACCGTATCATTGAGGTATAATCCCTAACATAGTAGATAAGATCTCTAGTTAGGTTTTTCTAGTTGTGGTTTGGACAAGATCTTCGGTTAAGTGCGTGTTGTATGCCAAGAAAATTTTCGTTCACCGCTTCCGCCGCGCCACAAGAGTTGTGGGAGCATGCAACATACACTAACAGGAACGTCCTCAGGGTTGCTCGGATTGTCAGCAGCGGCACGGCTCCGGCGATCACTGGAAAATCCAAGATCAAGAAAGAGAAAGAGAAGAGAAAAGAGGAAGAAGAAGAAGAAGAAGACGAGAAGGCTGAGGTTTGGAGGGTGTGAGTGCTCTGGATTCAGAGGAGGCGATGGGGTGTGGTACTCGAGTCGAGGGTTTTTCCGGCAATGGGTTTGCCGGCGACAAAGCAGTGAGGGTTTCCTAAGTTGGTTGGGGTTGCTGATGGGGTCGGGGATGTAGGGTTGAGTCGGGAAAGGAGAGTGGAGAGGAAGAGGGAGTAGGTCGAGGTGATTAATCTAGGGTTGCTGGGCACTCGCACAAGGGTCTACGAGGCATCAACCATGCCCGATTAAAAATTTAGCCGTGCCGAACAACCCGAAGCCGGATCTTTAAACTAGGGTTTAGGCGAAAACAAACATGTTAAACACTTTAACACTAAGTGAGAGGGATTACAACCTTTGTAGATCTGGTCCTTCACTTCTTAAGCTCCGTGTTGAGGTCCCTTCGCTGCGATCATCGTGTTCCGGACTCTCAAGAGGGTTCACGAAGAGAATGATGCAACCTTTGTTTTCGATCTTCGATACAAAGATGATCTACCTTGAAGTTTCGTTAACACAAGGTAACACTCATGAAATGATGTGAACACCCTTATCTAAATAGCAAGGATAGATGAGAATGATGAAGTAGGATTTTTGCTCTCATTTGTTTTCTATTTCTCACTCATTTTCATCACAAAGATCAAAGCTAGAAAGCTTTGCAAGCAAAGAAGAAGAAGGAAGAAGATGATGAAAAATCAATCATCATTTTGTGATGAATAATGAAAAGATGATAATGATGAATTATGCAACCATGGTCAAGTAACCATTGTAGAGATTGAACTAGGGTTAAGGGGTGTGGTTGGGTTAAGAAATATCATGCAAAAATATCTAAACAAATATTTTTGCACAAAACAAAAAGAAATCTTCTAGAAACATCTAGAAAGGTTTAACCGTAATCAAACCCTAACCATATTTAATCTCTACTAAATATGTTTCATTAGTAATCATATCATGTTACAATATTATATATCACATATATAATATTTATCGTAACAAAATAAAATAATACATTTAACATATATCACATATATATCAATGTATTACCCGAGTGAGAAAAGGAATCTTTTAGTGAGCTAATATTAGATAATGTAATTTAATATATCATATATATTATTATACATTAAATTATCGAATCAACACTTGATCCGACAATCCGGCTATATCGCATATAACCGATTAATATTTATCCGTACCGATTCATCGAATCAACACTTGATCCGATGACCCGGCTGATATCAAATATCGCGAGAATAGAATACGGTATCTCATATCGCATTATCCTCGGTCCCGCACATATCACATACGTGCCCCTACTCCGTTTTGCCTGAGCCAAGAAACCTCTGTGTAGGACTCTAAAGAATCGTCAATACGCCGGCAGTAGGTGATGATCATATCAAACACCCATAAGCTGCAAGCGGTCAGCTAAACGTAACAGCTACCCAGGTATTGAGCGCTCAGAAGATCAACAAGAAAGCCTGTACATTCTCCTGTGAATCCAATCAGTAACACTCCCGTACAGTCTGGTCTCGTCGTCTGATATGTCGCATATCTCGCCTAGGGGTGGTAAACGTCAGACCCCAGTAGCTTGATAAGTCGTGTCGATTTTAGGTCTATAACAGTTCGAGAAACTACTGATAACACTTACCAGTAAATCTCAGCAACCCTGGCCAGGGATTTCCGGTTATAGCCAATCGAACACAGCACAATATCAACTCCCTATACCGGGAGAGACGAATCCCCTCCTATCGCTCATTGCCTCCATATGATTCGAGACTGTACCCAAAAGCCACCTTTTTGCACGCCCTCTTAGACGTGGTATGATGGAAATCAAAGCACAGTGGGAATCACACAAGACTCTATGACGATCTTGGGTCAACAGACTACTCTGTACCAGTGTCACCGGAGAACTGCCATCTGACGTGAGGTATAATACCATCTGGGAGTTCTCGGCGAGTCCGTCCAGTGTACCCAGTCTCCACTGAGCACCCGTACACCATCCTTGATGTCAAACACCGATGGATATGGGATCATCCATCGCCCATCATATGGGTCAAGATGCGAATACGCTAGTCTACTCTGGTGTATCGATGCCCTGTCTCGATACACCCTCGACTAGGAACAGTTATAGGATGTACTCGTCGACTACCGTTATCCCACTAGTATGATCTCATCATAGTCCCAGTAGTCGAGTACATATCCTAAGGGCTTAATCAACATGTAACATAGAGACAATCAGAGTACATGTTAAGATAAAGTACAACCAGATAGCGTACTATCATGTCGAGCAAGAAAGTCCTCCCTATATATGTCCAAGCATCCATTACAATATACATCGTATGTACAGTAATGGCCTCTAGGGCATACATATAACTAACAATGAAGGCGTGATGTCGGCGGGGTCGGAGCTCCGACGAAGAGGGTGCAGGGGAAGGGTTTCGTGGTCATAGGTATGGGTTCTTGAGGAGGTGGGAAGGAGAAAAGATGAGGGGAGAAAGAGAAACAAGGTAGTCGAGGAGGAGAGGTCTGGGATCGGGGTGCAGGCGACCGGGTGAGGTGGTCGATGGAGAGGTGATGGGTGCGGGCGTCGGTTTGGGTTCTTGGGTTGGGTGATGCGTGCTCGGGTCTAGAGAGGAGGGAGGTGATGGAGGTGGTGTTGGTGAGGGTCGAGGTCGGGAACATGGGCGGCGGCGAGGCGATGATGGAGTGAGGTGGTGGTGCCGGGTTTAATGGGTGCAGTGGTGCTCGGGTAAAGGGAGGAGATGGCGGAGGAGGAAGAGGGCTTGGTGAGGTGAGGGTGTGGAGGCAACGAGGTCGACGAGGGTGTCATCGGCGTTGGGCTGCGGCAGCTAGGGCAAGGCGGTGGTAGGGTTACATGGGGTTGGGTTTTGGTTACGTGAACAAGAAAAATATAGGAGGAGGGAGATAGAAATAGATGAGAGAGATAAGGATAGGGAGAGAGAGAGACGGGAGAGAGAGAGAGAGAGCGCGACGGGGAGAGAGAGAGTAAGGAGGTGTGGGGCCCACGGAAAATAGAGAAGGCTGATTGGTTGCGAAGGGATTTAGGGGTTAGGAAAAATATTAAAAAGATTTATAAGATTTAATTGAACAGTAAATATACTATGGTTAACTTAAAATACGATGGTTTAAATATATTAAAATTTGGGATTTTGGCGCAAAATAAAACATTTCCAAATCGCGCCCGGGTTGGGTCCAAAAATTTGAAATTGAAATAATAGAATTTTAAGCGGGATCCAAAAGTGAAAAAGAAGTATTTTGCAATCAAAAAGCATATCCCCAAAACGGACACACGTACGTGCGCGTAGCCGTCCAAACTCGTCCGTTTCACTGAACGGGACGAGAACACGACGCACGGACGCCACAACGGGGTTAGGGGTGTCAAGCAGGCCAAGATGAATATTTTTAACTTTATTTTAGATGCCATAAATTGTTATGTGCAAAATTGAATTAACGGGGTAAAATTTACAATAAGTAACAATCAAGCAAGATAAATGAAATAAAGGTCACACTCCACTCATAAAGTAACAGAAATTAGTAGTATTGGGCTCGGGTGTTACATTATACCCAAGTACAAAAGAATTTTGTCCTCGAAATTCCAAGAATGCAAAGATAAACAAACAACTGCAAGAAAAGATGAGGAAACTTCTGCCAAATTTCATCTTCTCGTTCCCAAGTGGACTCTCCATGCGAGCGACTACCCCAAGAAACAAGCACAAGAGGGATCACCTTGTTCTTAAGAACTTTTTCCCTTCGATCCACAATTTTAATCGGTCGTTCCTCAAAAGTCAAGTCTTCTCGTACTGTTAGCTCCGAATGATCCAATACGTGCGTTTCATCTCGAACATACCTTCGTAGTTGAGATACGTGAAACACATCGTGCACATTTGCCAAGAACTGCGGTAACGCCAAACGATATGCTACCTCACCAACACGCTCCAAGATCTCAAAGGGTCCAACGAATCGAGGACTAAGCTTTCCTCGACTTCCAAAACGAATCACCCCTCTAGTTGGTGATATCTTCAAGAATACCAAATCACCCACGACGAGCTCTAGAAGTCTTCTTGACGTGTCTGCCCAACTCTTCTGTCGGTCTTGTGCTGCCTTCACAAGATTTCTGATAGTGTTAATCTTCTCAACTGTCTGCAAAATCAAATCTGGTCCCAATAATATTCGTTCACCGATATCGTCCCAACAAACAGGTGAACGACATTTACGACCATACAAAGCTTCAAATGGGGCCATCAGGATGGTTGCCTGAAAACTGTTGTTGTAAGAAAACTCCAGCAAATGCAGATGATTTTCCCATGAACCCTTGAAGTCCAACCCGCATGCTCTCAACATATCCTCAAGAGTTTGGGTCGTTCTCTCCGACTGACCATCAGTTTGAGGATGATAAGTTGTGCTAAACTTCAATCGAGTCCCCAAACTCTCCTGTAAGTTCCGCCAAAAGTGTGATAAGAACCGAGTGTCCTGATCAGACACGATACTCACCGGTACTCCATGCAATCTTACAATCCCTTGCATGTACCGCTCTGCCAAAGTTTCTGTTGATTGACCAACCCGGAAAGGAATGAAGTGAGCTGCCTTGGTCAACCGATCAAAAATCGCCCATACAGCATTGTTGCCTTTTGGACTCCGCGGTAAAGCCGTCATGAAATCCATGGTTATATGTTCCCACTTCCATTGAGGAATCGGAAGTGGTTGCAATAAACCAGCAACCCTTTGATGTTCAGCCTTAACTTGCTGACACACCAAGAACTTCGCCACAAAGCGAGAAATATCCCGTTTCATGCCTTCCCACCAGAAATGCTGTCGAATATCTCGGTACATTTTTGTGCCTCCTGGATGTACAGAATAAGCTGAACTGTGTGCCTCCTTCATAAGCTCTTCACGAATATCTCCCTTTGGCACACACAAACGGCTACCATACCTCAACGAACCATCTTCGTGGATCAATAAATCTGTCCGTAGTCCGGCTTCAACCTGTCCTCGAAACTTTTGCAGTCTAGGGTCCTGCGATTGTGCTGCTTTAATATTCTCGATCAACGATGAATGTACTTGGAGCTCCATCAACAGTCCCGTAGAATGCGGTAGCACAACCTCCAAGTAAAATCTTCGAAAATCTGCAACGATCTCCTTCTGCGTAATTAACACCTGAATTGCTGGTAACCGACTAAGTGCATCCGGCACGACGTTAACCTTTCCCGGATGGTACTTAAGATCAAGATCGTAGTCAGCCATCAGCTCCAACCATCTACGCTGCTTCATATTAAGCTCCTTCTGTGTGAACACATACTTCAAGCTCTTATGATCAGTAAAAACTTCGACCCTTTCGCCCAAAAGGTAGTGTCTCCAAATCTTCAAAGCGAAAATCACAGCCGCAAGTTCCAAGTCATGAGTTGGATATGGGTCTTCAACTGTCTCGATGCGTACGCTACAACCTTCCCATGCTGCAGCAAAACACATCCCAATCCTTTCCCAGATGCGTCGCTGTGAATCACTAATCCTCCGGAATTGTCTGACACGGTCAGAATAGGGGCGGTTATCAACTTCTGCTTCAACGTCTCAAAAGCTAACGCACATTTATCCGTCCATACAAAAGGTACCTCCTTGCGCGTAAGCTTGGTTAACGGCTCTGCCAGACGAGCAAAGTTCCCCACAAATCTTTTGTAATACCCGGCGAGTCCAAGAAAGCTTCTTATCTCCGCAACATTCTTTGGAATCGGCCAATCACGAACTGCTGCAATCTTTTCTGGATCGACGGCAATTCCATTGCCAGACACAACATTCCCCAAAAACTTTACTTCTTCCAGCCAAAACTCGCAATTACTCATCTTCGTAAATAACTTTTCTTGTCTCAACGTCTGCAGTGTGATCTTCAAATGCTCAGCAAGTTCTTCAAAACCTTTCGAGTAAACCAGAATATCGTCAATGAACACCACAATAAACTGGTCCAAGAACGGTGAAAAGATTCGGTTCATCAAGTCTATGAATACTGCCGACGCATTCGTTACTCCGAAGGGCATCACTAAGTATTCGTAATGTCCATATCGAATTCGGAACGCCGTCTTGCAAATATCTTCTGCTTTCACTCGGACCTGATGATATCCGGATCGCAAATCCAGCTTCGAGAATACCCTCGCGCCACTAAGCTGCTCAAAAAGTTCTCCAATGCGAGGGATATGGTACTTGTTCTTAATAGTCACTCGGTTTAATTCTCGATAGTCGATGCACATCCTTCTTGTGCCATCCTTCTTCTTTACTAGAAGAACTGGAGCTTCCCAAGTTGAGTTACTGCTTCGAATCCAACCCTTTTCGAGCAATTCAGCCACCTGTTTCTTGACTTCTTCCAACTCTACTGATGCCATTGGATAATACGATTTGGATACTGGCGCTGCACCAGGAATAAGATCAATTTCGAACTCCACGTCTCGCTTCGGCGGTAATCCCGATATATCTTCAAATACGTCCATAAAATCACGAACAACAGCCGGCTCTTCACTTTCATCACTTCCATTGATTCAATAATATTTTTTGTCGGCCTAGCCCTAAACTCGACTGGCCCGACTGAACTGCTTCCTTACCGCAACTGCTGTCTGCTGCAAACTCCCCTTCATCCCAGATAAACTCTGCTGTGAACTCCTAGTTTTTCCCGATAGGCTCTGCTGTTCTCGAGCTGCCGTAGGAACTTGTGAGAAAGTGGTCAAACCCAGGGAGACAATCTGCCTCTGGATGTCCACGTCCAAGCTGCGCATGAACCTCCGTGCCCTGTCTGCATCGTTGGCAACTAAAGGTCCAGCGAATCTGCTGAGTCTTGTCCATTCTGCTGCATGCACATCTACGGGTGCTCCCTTCTGTTTTAGCCGGATAAATTTCTCTTTCATTTCCTCCCGTGCCGTCTGCGGGAAGAACTTCTCCAGGAAACTCTTTGAAAAAATCCGCCCACTTGATCGGCTTAGGCAAACGGTTCTCCTCTACAAGCCACCATTCTCGGGCGTAGTCCACTAACTGAAAGCGTACCACATCAACTCTTTTCTCAACTGGAATTTGTGCCGCAATAAGCAAATTCTCTGTATCAACTAGCCACTGCTCCGCTGGCAACGGTTCCTCCAAACCAGTAAATATAGACGGACCCAAACGTCTGAAATCTGTTACGGTCCCTACTCGGTCAACTGGTTTAGCTCCAACACTGTTCACAGACTGCTGAACGATCTGCAAACCTTCCTGAAACGATTCCGCTTGCTGCTGGATCAGCTCGGTCTGTTTCACTTGATTCTCCAGCATTCCTCTTATCACCCCAAGCATGGCGGCTTCGTTCACACGTCTCTGGTACGTCTTCAAATTCTTACCGACCATATCAAAACACCCAACATTAGCATGATGATAGATTCGAAATATAGATCAAGGCTAGAACTCCAAGATACTTAAATAGAGTGCCGCATTGTAACTATGCCGCGGTATCATAGCCACAATTTCATAACTCCACCCAAGTCGCCTAAGTCCTAGAGATATCAAGGAATTAGTTTTCGAGTCGATATGAAAAGGAAGTTTGCACATCGTAAAAGATATAATCAGGAAGAATGTGATTCAAGAATGGTAAACGGCAAGGTGGCAGGACATGTTTCCTAAACACGGGTATTCTGATTCGCGTATTGGGTACAATACCCAAGTACAAAAAGAATCAACCCGACTAACCTATGGCTTTGATACCAAAAGAACCATGTCACGCCCCGCTTCCCAGAGTACGCTAAGTGGACACGTGACATAGCCAACCATGCTACCTATGGATAGGAAAAATCCTTCCACAGTCACATTACGGTTGTGGAGATATCAAGAACAGGAAAGTAAACTAACTACCTAGTACATGTCCATAAGCCAGAGTTAAAGTGTCAAGAGATAACAATATGCGGACACCAAAAGATACAATAAATGAAACACCTGGAGTGAAACTACGTACCGACAGGAACCTCACCGTTTGTCTAACAGCGGCAAAACTCCTAATCAGTCTGCAGCAAGGTAGAAGAATCTGGGCCATGCAAAACCCAGACGTCAGCGCGTCAAGTCATCAAGTAATAACATAATAAACAGGCAATACAAATATAAACATGAATAAAACCGGGGTAACAATAATATGAATCAGAGCAGTGCAGGGTAGTGTGCAGTGGGTAAACTAAATTGTTCTATCGGGTTCTCTGTTCTAAAGTCTTTGAAACCAAATTGATGAATCATCGATGTAACTCAATAGTATCCCGTGCATGCCCGGGACCACGGTCTAAGACTCTCGGGATGAAACTGAGACGTGCTGCTAGGCACTAACAGGGAAAGGATAAAGACCAACGATGTCAGCAGCATCGTCACGAGGCGGGCCTGGCCTCTAAAACTGATCAGTACAAGTAGTGAACTGTTGAGTTACAAGTCAGGTTTCACCTTTGATTTCTCCATACCCCCAAGTTATATGTGTAAGTCAAGTCAGGTATCCCAAAATCAAGAAACTAATGCCAACACAGGATCAGGTAAACAGGTTTGAATGGATAGACAACAGAAACGGTCCATGAGGACTACATGTCAGGTTTGTTGGCATTAGACACAAGATCAGGTAACGGGTCAGGTCATGGTACATCAGGTCAAGTCAAGAAGTATACGGTACCATGTCGGGTAGATCAATATATATGTAGCAAGTCAGGTTAAGATGTAAACAATATCATGGGTGTGCTCACAATCAGTTATACAAGCAAGCATGATTATCATCAACATGATATAAGTAATGAATTAAGCAATAGGCAGATTCACTGAATTAGCAGTACAGTTGTCAGTTGTGTCACAGAGATGATTTCAATGTTATGCGAATGCAGTATGACAATTATGGCCTTTTAATCATGTTAACAAGTTTAAGCACTTTAGAGGTGCGATGATTCATATAAAGGTTCAATACAGCTATTACAGCTTAAAATGCATACGAGTATCCGAATGGAACAAAACTATAGAGATAAATACCATAAGCTATGTCCGTGTTAAAAATGTGATTAAACAGGTAAATGTGGTTATTAGGTTCAATTGCAAACTGTAGATTCCAAGTTTAAAGATAAAATGATATATAACAATATTGTACAGGAAAATGAGAAATGATCGTACCAAAGTTAAATTTACAGGTTTAGGATGTCATAATATATATGTAAATATTGTATAGCATGTAGCAATGGGTACTTGCCTCGATCAGAAAGTGAAATGGATCTGCCCGGTACGTCCCACGTCGGCGAATCGTCGCGACGTGTCCACGCGAGCACAGGATGGAACCAGGTAAAGCCAGAACTCGACCGTGCTATCTGGGAACGTCCTCAGGGTTGCTCGGATTGTCGGCAGCGGCACGGCTCCGGTGATCACCGGAAAATCCAAGATCAAGAAAGAGAAAGAGAAGAGAAAAGAGGAGGAAGAAGAAGAAGACGAGAAGGCTGAGGTTTGGAGGGTGTGAGTGCTCTGGATTCAGAGGAGGCGATGGGGTGTGGTACTCGAGTCGAGGGTTTCTCCGGCGATGGGTTTGCCGGCGACAAAGCAGTGAGGGTTTCCTAAGTTGGTCGGGGTTGCTGATGGGGTCGGGGATGTAGGGTTGAGTCAGGAAAGGAGAGTGGAGAGGAAGAGGGAGTAGGTCGAGGTGATGAAGGCGTGATGTCGGCGGGGTCGGAGCTCCGGCGAAGAGGGTGCAGGGGAATGGTTTAGTGGTCATAGGTATGGGTTCTTGAGGAGGCAGGAAGGAGAAAAGATGAGGGGAGAAAGAGAAACAAGGTGGTCGAGGAGGAGAGGTCTGGGATCGGGGTGCAGGCGACCGGGTGAGGAGGTCGACGGCGAGGTGATGGGTGCGGGCGTCGGTTTGGGTTCTTGGGTTGGGTGATGCATGCTCGGGTGTAGAGAGGAAGGAGGTGATGGAGGTGGTGTTGGTGAGGGTCGAGGTCGGGAACATGGGCGGTGGTGAGACGACGATGGAGTGAGGTAGTGGTGCCGGGTTTAATGGGTGCAGTGGTGCTCGGGTAAAGGGAGGAGATGGAGGAGGAGGAAGAGGGCTTGGTGAGGTGAGGGTGAGGAGGCAACGAGGTCGACGAGGGTGTCATCGGCGTTGGGCTACGGCAGCTAGGGCAAGGAGGCGGTTGGGTTACGTGGGGTTGGGTTTTGGTTACGTGAACAAGAAAAATATAGGAGGAGGGAGATAGAAATAGAGGAGAGAGAGAAGGATAGGGAGAGAGAGAGACGGGGGGGAGAGAGAGAGAGAGCGACGGGGAGAGAGAGAGAGAGGAGGTGTGGGGCCCACGGAAAATGGAGAAGGCTGATTGGTTGCGAAGGGATTTAGGGGTTAGGAAAAATATTTAAAAGATTTATAAGATTTAATTGAACAGTAAATATACTATGGTTAACTTAAAATACGATGGTTTAAATATATTAAAATTTAGGATTTTGGCGCAAAATAAAACATTTCCAAATCGCGCCCGGGTCGGGTCCAAAAATTTGAAATTGAAATAATAGAATTTTAAGCGGGATCTAAAAGTGAAAAAGAAGTATTTTGCAATCAAAAAGCATACCCCCAAAACGGACACACGTACGTGCGCGTAGCCGTCCAAACTCGCCCGTTTCACTGAACGGGACGAGAACACGACGCACGGACGCCATAACGGGGTTAGGGGTGTCAAGCAGGCCAAGATGAATATTTTTAATTTTATTTTAGATGCCATAAATTGTTATGTGCAGAATTGAATTAACGGGGTAAAATTTACAATAAGTAACAATCAAGCAAGATAAATGAAATAAAGGTCACACTCCACTCATAAAGTAACAGAAATTAGTAGTATTGGGCTCGGGTGTTACAGTTACCTTTCTTACTTATCTAGCCTAGGCACCACAAAGTACGGTTTAGATAAACGACTGAATGCCCACAACCTTCTTTTGTCCTAATGAGCGCGATAGTTCTTAATTGGCTGAGTCTAAATATTTTTTAATTAGCTCAAGGGTGATGCATATGATTTTAGTGATTTTTGGGGTCTTAGGAAAGGTAATGGAATCCCCACCCAATCTGAATTGGTGTTATAGCCCCTTAAAAGTCCGTATTAATTATGCAAAGCAGTTAACACACCAAAAAATCTAAAACACATGCAAAAAAAAAAATTTTTTGGCAGCGTAAAGAATCCTGCACAAAAACAATTTATTGGAGAGGGAGAAAGGTTCTGTGCAAAGAAACCTGCAAGAAAATTTATCAGTGGAGTTCAGGGATAGAAGAGAAGATAAGAAATACTCACAGAGAAATCTGAGTGCCGACTTCAGCAAATGACTGCGGATCCGCGGTTAAATTCTTGAATCTGCGGCGGTTTCGCGGTCGATCAATCGGTTCAGAGCTTCAAAAAATTTCTCTGTTCTGTTGTGGTTCTCTTCTGTCTGTTCAGATCCTCTATTTGTTGATTTGTTCACTGGGCTTGCTCCAGATCTGAATCAGTCTGTCTTCCGTTCCTGCACAATTCACACAAAAACCGATCAAAAAGAACAAGATAAATCATTTATGTTTTTATATTTTCAGTTTTTATAATTTTTTCAATTTCAATTAACCTAAAATTACAAAAAGAAAATAACTACCGTATACCCGGAAACGGCGCCATTTAATTGTTTGAATGTTTTTGCGTATGCGTTTTTAAAATTTAAGAATATACCGCAATCAAGACGGTGTCGCTTGGTAGCTAGCCGGTTGAATACGGGTAGGTCCACAGGGAAATAGTGTTCTGTCTTTAAGTTCTAACGAGTTAAGTCCTATTTTTGGTAGGTTTTGTTTTAAATTCTAAGAATGAAATTCAATCAATTTAAAGTCTTGTTAGGGTTAGGATTATGTTAGTTTGGAAAAGGGATTCTACTTACCGCTTTCTTCGCCCTAGTTAAGAACATAGGTGTTAGAATAATAGTCAACAAAAGGGATTAGCACGACTAGGGAGAAACTTCGTTTCTTCATTTTGGTCTTTATTCATCCTTTCTTAACTCTTAACCCTAACCTCTATTTAAATCAACCGCAACCGGTCTAACTAGGGAATCACCGCTATTTTGTAGGATAGAGTGCCGTAGTGAGCGGTATGTGGTTAATTCAAATAGAGTCCTAATTAAAATATTATATGGTCAAAGAAAGAAGTGAGATAGACTTTCTTCTCTCAAACCTTCGCTATCCTAACCCTAACAAGTGAGGAATTACTCACTCATTAGGAAAGTTACGATAAAATTCATTTTTATAGTTTTATTTTAATGACCTAATTTGCTTATAATAAAAGACAGATAATAAAATTGCAAAAAATAAATTCAGATAAAAAAATTGCAAAAACAAACTTACTTTATTGATACCTCTTCAACGATTACAAGGAAATAAAATTTTAGATCTAGAAAATAAAAAGAGTCATGCTTAATTAGGCTTTCAGCTTTTCTATTTATAGATAGGAGAAACCCTAGATTTTACATCTGATCCATACATGAAATTACAAGACTACCCTAAGAAAGCCGGGTCAAAGCACCGACACATGCACTGACACATGCATTGCACGGCCGCGGTTCCGCGACCGTTTGGTGGGCTCTTGGGCTCAATTCTTCAGTGATGCTTCATGTTGCTTTTTCTTTCTGTTTTCTTTGCTCGGTTCCTCAGAATCTTTTCTATTTTCTTCCAAATTTCCACAGTGCAGAATATTGTGGACTTTTTGCCGTGAGCCTCGCGTTGATGTCTTTAATCATGTGTTGCCTTTGTACTTTGTGCATTGAACGGTCTATTGATCTTCGTTTGTTCCTTAAATTGGTAGGCGGCATCATACGAATTCATCTATTGTTGGTCGTAGTCTCACATTTGTAGCGTCTTTTCATGAATTTCACTGTATTGTTCTGAGAACCTGTAACCTGCAATTATTTAGCAGACATGGATCAAAAGCAACTATTTATTTGTAATATGATTAAGAATGGGCGATATAATAATGCAAAATTCTGATATAAACAGAAAGATCGACAAAAGAACTCGTTTGAACCCCTACTAAGCCTATAGGTGACATTCTCCGTCCAATCCGGTTTATTCGTCTAAGAGTATCGCATGTCGGGTTTAAGGGGATGGTAAACATCAGACCCCTAATAGCGCGACAAGTCGTGTCGGTGTGGAACCCAATAGAACTTGAGAAACTACTGGTGTACCTACCAATAAATCTCACTTGCCCTGACCAGAGACCTTTAGTATTGGTCAACCGTACATATCGCGATATCAACTTCCAATACCGGGAGAGACAAATCCCTTCTATCACTTACTGTCTTCAAGTGCTTCAGGACTGCACCCAACTACTAACTGTTTGTATGACTCATCAGAGTAATGGTAGGGTAGTAATCTAAGTGCGGTGGGAACACAGTCTAAATGAATAGTGATGTCAAGTCAATAGATTAACCTGTACTCATGTTACCGGAGAAATGCTATCTGACGATAGTTATAATACCAATCAACAGTTCCCAGCGAGTCCGTCCAGTATAACTCATAATCCAATGAGCACATGTATACTATCTTTGGTACCGTAAACCAATAGTTACGGGACAGGCCATCTCCCCTGACGGGGATAAGAAGCGTATACACTAGTCTACTATGGAGTATCGATGCCCAGTCTTAATAATCCTACGGCTAGAGACAAGTTTAAAAATGTGCATATAAACTACCCAGCCCCCACTAGTGTGACTGCCATCACAACGCTGATAGTCAAGCAAAGATCTTAAGGGCTCTATCAATATATATTAGCGATATGTTAAAAGAAACATATACACATGTTAAGATATACTCAAATAAGATAGCATACTATCATATTGAGCAAGACTGCTATATATCTGCATATATCAAAAAATTCCAAAATATAATATACAATCATGTGCTATACAATAATGGCCTCTAGGGCATATATCACTAACAACTTGTTTCAGGAAGAGACCCGCTCTTTCGGTAACTGCTCGATGAAGGGTTTCTTGAGAGAGTCCGCGGAATACTTCGCCGACCCCCCGAGAGAACGGGTGGCAACCTTTATGTCCTCGATCTTCTTCTCAAGGACCTCGATTTGCAGCTGGTACCCCGAGGATTCTCCATAATTGGAGTTCCTGCTGTCCCTGGTTCGGGCTTGGGCGACGGAACGGCTTCAGCTTCACTCTATCACATTCCTCAGATCCTCGGGATAAACCTTTCGTGGCTCTTCCCGGTGAGTGCCATGTGCACAGCTTCGGTGGTTATGGTGACGTCGGTCTTCCCTGAAATCAGGCGACCTGACCGACGTCACCTCGGAGAGCGAGAGAGCATGTCGAGCATTGAAGAGATAGTTCGGTTGGTCCTAAGATCTCAGTGTTGAACTGTTTGGCGCCCAACGAGTCATGAAATCATTCCTCGTATGAGGGTCGTGACTGCCGGAATTGGCATGCCGGCGTTTCGTGGTGTCAGGATTGACACGAGCGAATCCGAGAACTTGAGCGTGTTCGTCCGCCGTCTCATGCCTACCACCGTTCTGGAGAGCAGAGGTGGCGGTTTTCTGGGCATGGCTGGCAGTTTGAACATGAGCGAGCGTGTCTACCATCACTGCCAGTTGGCCGATCCGTGTTGTTAAGGCTTCGACGATGCTGGGGAGAGGAGTGGAACCGCTCCTGTCTCTATTTTGAAGTACGGGATGGCTCATACTAGGATCTTTGTTGCGATGATCACTGGCCATCGAATCAAAGGTGGAAAATCGACTTTTTGGTGGAAAAAATTTCTTAGTTCCCACAGACGGCGCTAACTGATGGAGGTCGTGATCTCCCTTAGATATTGTCCTCCGTCGATCTTATGGCTAGCGAGGCTGAAGGGCTAAGATTTGTTATGAAGGATTGAGTGTGTGGAACTCAATGGGTTTGCTGGTTGATGTTGGCGCTGAGCTACCCGCAAAAGAAGTCTTGGGGTGGAAAACCACCGTAGGACTCTCTGACGATCAAGTAAGTACCGGGGAATATTTAGCAGAGTAGCGGCGTAATGAAATGGGTTCGAGTTATCTGAGTCGTATGGAGGAGGGGTTTATATAGGGGTCGTCTGAGGACGAGCCAAAGCGAGATTCTCGCTGCTCGTTTTCCCCATGCGTATGTAACATTCAGAAAATTTAGAAATAAACAAAATTAATTAATTAATTAATAAAATGCCGATTTAAAAAGTTATCAAAACTAAATAAAACATTTTTATAAGTAGTATGTAAAATAAATTAAATTAAAATTTTAATATGTAACATAAATAAGTTATAAGGGTTTTAGTGAGAATTTGAGCTTCATTTTAATAAAAAGGGTGTTATATAATAACATAAGTTGTGAGGGATTTTTATACAAGTTTAGGATATTGTGCAAATTGAGTTTTGTTAATGGGTGTAAATGGAAAAAAAATTAACCAAGATTTAATTCAGAATAAAATCAAAGGATAATTCAAATTGGAAAAGAAATATCAATTTCACATCATTCTTGCATGCACCCACCTTCACCATACCTCCTCCTTACATGAAACCCCCACATCTTGCTTGGTGACACCTCCTCCTTCACCTTATCCTTTCTTTTTGTCATGTATAACTCATGTTCAGATCATTTAGCTAGTTTAAATTCTGAAATTTTAAAGAAAGAAAAAGAAAACAAGAACAAATATAGAAGAATAAGAGAAAGGAGAAGAGCTAAGTCTAGAATTTCATCATCATCAAGTTAGGACTAGGAGCTTGTGCATCTTGGTGGGTGTTCTTCCAGGAAATTACTTGAAGGTAAAATGCTTAACCACAGTAGAAATTTAGATTCTGTAACTAGTTTAAATTGAAATGAAAATTTTCTATAATTTTGTATTTTAGTCAAAACTAGGCTCTGTTTGAATCTGCTGTAGTTTAGAGAAAAATTTACTTAACTAAATAAGGTCTAAATGATGTATGTTGAATCTAGAGCAAACTATAAGAACACGAAGCAGAGGGCTCGATTTTGGGCCGGCGACCAATAAGGGAATTCCGGCGTCGCCGGATTTGTAGGGAGCTAGGGTGTTTTGGCTTGTTGGGTAGGTTTCTGTGTAGAATTTTGGTTATTTTGGTATTGTTTAAATAAGTTAATTTAACTGTATAGGAAATCTGAACGCTAATATCGGAAAAGGTATCTAAAAACCCAAAATACGACACGGTTAAAACGTATCGCGATCTGTTTTCTGTCGCGATACAGAGTTGGGTTCAATTTCAGTGAGGATGAGTGTTAGATTGTTTGCTATAGTCGTACGTAGTGTAGTTAGCACGTACAACTTGTATTTCTTGATTCTACCGTATCGGAATGTAGCCGTTTTTTCTTATACAAGTTAAATTTAATATTAGATTTGAGTTCGGGAGTTTCGGAGGCGGCATGGAAAGGAAAAGGATTGGCGATTCCTGTGTTGATACGACGTTTTTCCGGTGAGGAGACTAAACATCTACCGGGGAATTTTGTAGAGATGGCGTGTTACGCCCATAGTTTTATTTAAATAAATGCTTTACTTTTGTATGCTAAAATGATAATATGCATTCCTATTTACATGTACCTCACTTTAGTTGTTAGAACACTGCACAATTATCGACAAGTTATGCTGCACGTACACATCTTTACATGTTAGACTACACCTATTCGATATTAACATGTCACTTTTACACTAAATATTCATCTTGTTAAAAATGATTCCTATCTTACCTAAATTATTAACAATAGTGGTAACTTGCATAAATGACATCATGTTTATCATCCGAGTATTCTAAGTTGATATAGGCAGCTTTATATTATTGAGAATTTATGGTTTGAGTTTTCCTGTACTATTATATAGATCCAGTGATTTCATGATTTATGTGACATGTCCACCAGGAGATGTTTTTTTTTATTTGAGTTTATTCCGAACCGAGTCGATGGGTATACGGTTATAGATTTATAGTTTTATTTCGAACCGAGTCGGTGGGTATATGGTTACGGATTTACAGTTTTATCCAGACTGAGTCGGTGGGGATACAGTTGGATACATGGTGGACTTTGTTGATTACAGGATCGTTCGAGGAATGATGCCGGAGAGAAATGGAAGTTTTGTGTCGATGATGGCCATGCAAAGATGAAATTTGTTGATAATTAATGATGAGATTTCAGTTTTGGTTATCTGATTTTTAATACAATTCATGCTTTCCATATACTATCGTACATCCTACTTGTTATCATTTCAGTTAGTTGTGATCGTCATAATTCCATTATTAACCGTTATATATTAGTTATATTAACTGAGTTGGCAACTCACCCCCGTTGTGCCACAGTTTCTTGCAGGGGTAGAGTGGACGGTTAGCAGCGGTGTAGATCCACTTTTGCCGCTTTTATCGCATCTTTTGATAGGTGTGTTACATATGTAGTGACCTTCTATTTTGGTATTGTATCATTGTATCTATAAAATCTCCATCAAACCTTATACTATGACTTCGAACGAGAGATGATTATATGTATATTAATTGACAGGTGAGATCGTTGGTATATCAGTGGATATTTCTTTTATTTATATCTGTGATTCTATTAGTCTCATATAAGTTGTAAAATTTTATTCCGCTGTTGTATTTTATTGATCCCAACTAGAGATGCAACCAAACTTAACACTTTATATTTGTTATTATATCTTAAATTCATAACAACTGTGATTTTTACTTAAAAACTAAATTTTTATAAAGAATTCCGCAAAAAGGATTTTGATCTTGGTTTCGGCTTACTCGGGTTGTGTATATATCTTTAGATGTTATACAATCTAAGTGTCTGTCACATCCAAAATTTGGGTCGTGACAAAGTTGGTATCAGAGCCTAGGATTAACCTTACGGAATCGAGTAGTGAATTAAGATAGGTTGACGTGAGTCCGTGATTTAGGATGACCTTTGGTTTGGTGGAGTAGGTGATTTAGGATGAGTGCAGTACCGTACATATGTTCCGCGGCATATTTACTTTACCACACTCAGCTTAATTAACCTTAGGATGTATGTCTTGATTTGTCCTTCCTTTGACTCTCTGTTATTGATTGTTCCTATTCATAAGCCTTATCAACTCTCGTTTTTTATTCCATTTGCTATGGCTACGCGAGCTAGGCGAGCTGCAGCCAGTGATGCAGCTAGGGAGAATCCACCTGTGACGGCGACTGGTACTCCGGACTTTCCGGCGGTGCATGAGCATGTTGATCCTCCTCCTCCAGATCACATGACTAGGATAGAGGAGGGCATGTTAGGATTACAGCAAGTGGTAGGACAATTAGCTGCCACTCGAGTACAGAGACAGCATCCAGCACCAACCGTGGTAGAGTCCGGGGTACAACCCACGCAGATGGTAGCACTTGTAGATACGAGAGTGATGGAGGTATCGCTTGCAGAATTTATGAGATTGAGATCTCCGGTATTTACAGGGACCGATATAGCGGAAGATCCTCAGTCCTTTCTTGATAGGATGGCGAGGATTGGCAGATCATTGCGATGTTCTGATGCGAGGTCAGTTGAGCTGACTAGCTTTCGATTAGAGGGACTTGCACAGGAGTGGTGTGAGTCGATGGAGAGAGGGCGGGCTACGGGTCTTCCTCCGATGTTATGGACCGAGTTTTCTGAGGTCTTTCTTACCAGATTTCTTCCACAGAGTGTGAGGGACGCTAGAGCTAGCAGTTTTGAAGCGTTGCGGAAATCGGCAAGTATGTCTGTAGTAGATTATGATTTACGATTCACCCAGTTGTCGCGCTATACTCCATATTTAGTTCCTACGGAGGAGCTTCGGGTGAAGAGGTTCCTAACGAGTCTGGACATGCAGTTGTATCTGGCTATAGGCTCCCAGCATTTTGATACGTACGCATAGGCCATGGATGTAGCGATACGAGTGGAGGAGCGATTGAGAGAGGCAGTGGTTGTTCCGGAGCCAAAGAGGAGTAGACCGATTGAGCCAATGACTAGGCAGTTTGGCAGAGGTAGAGGCAGATATACTCCAGGCCGCAGTTTCGGACGAGGTTGGACCCAGGGACAGATGTTCAGTTCATACCCTGATGATCATGGGACCCCACTTACATGTTATAATTGTGGGCTTCCATGGCATACGGCTAGAAGGTGTACACGCTATAGCGGGACTGTTACTCCCCCAGGTAACTTTACCCCCTCCACCTTCTACGCCGATGGCTTTACTTCCTCCCCCAGCTGGCCTTACACGCCAGACAGTTGCACTACGAGGTTAAGGCTTTGCACGACGATCTCAAAGAGGTCACGGAGATAGAGGTAGAGGACGACAGGATGCGGGCAGGGGCCAGGCATGGGTTTTTGCGCTAACCTCACAGGATGCCCAGGCATCAAATGCAGTTGTGACAGGTACTCTTATAGTATGTTTCTTAGAAGCCCATATTTTATTTGATCCCGGTTCTACACATTCTTATGTATCTTCACGCTTTGCACTTTCTTTAGGGATTGAGTCGTCGTTGTTAGAGTTACCGTTAGTAGTGATTACTCCGGTGGGAGATTCTTTCATAGCTCGACACGTATTCAGATCATGTTTTGTGCGTATTAGTGATAGAGATTCGCTAGTTGATCTGATTCTCCTGGATATGTTAGATTTTGATATATTTCTCGGTATGGATTGGTTGGCCACTTGTCATGCCTATGTAGATTGTCGGAGGAAAGCGGTTAGATTTTATTTTCCAGGTGAACCGATCTTTGTTGTGCAGGGGGACTGTAATATAACTCCTGCCAACATGATTTCTGCTATTTATGTGGGATGACTCTTGAAGAAGGGTTGTCATGGGTTCTTGGCATTTGTTCAGGACTTAGGAGTCGTTGAGATTTCATTGGACCAAGTTCCGATCGCACGAGAATTTCCGGATTTGTTTCCTGCTGAGTTACCAGGACTACCTCCTGATCGCGATATTGAATTTTGTTTTGACTTGATTCCGGGTGCGAGGCCTATTTCTATATCACTCTATCGGATGTCCCCGATGGAATTGAAGGAACTCAAAAGCCAATTGCAAGAATTATTATATAAAGGACTAGTTCGTCTCAGTGTATCGCCGTGGGGAGCTCCTGCCTTATTTGTAAAGAAGAAGGATGGTAGTATGAGACTGTGCATCGACTACCGACAGCTGAATCGCGTCATTGTGCGAAATAGGTATCCATTACCTCGTATCGATAACTTGTTCGATCAGTTGCAAAGAACTGGCTACTTCTCGAAGATTGATTTGCGGTCAGGGTATCACCAGTTGAGAGTTCGGAAAGACGATATTCCGTAGACTGCGTTTCGCACAAGATATGGACACTATGAGTTCCTGGTGATGTCGTTCGGACTCACAAACGCCCCTGCAGCTTTTATGGATATGATGAACCGTATCTTCAGGCCCTTTATTGATCAGTTTATTATAGTATTTATTGATGACATTCTCGTTTATTCCCGGAGCTGAGAGGAGTACGAGCAGCATTTGCATATCACGTTACAGACTTTGAAGGAGCATAAGCTGTTTGCAAAATTCTCCAAGTGTGCTTTCTGGATAGATAGTGTGGATTTCTTAGGTCACGTGGTTACGAGAGAAAGTATACGTGTGGACCCAAAGAAGATCGAAGCAGTGCAGCACTGGCCCAGACCTGCATCAGTTACAGAGATTCGCAGTTTCTTAGGTCTGGCAGGTTATTACCGACGCTTTGTACAGGATTTCTCTCGGACAGCTGCACCGTTGACCGGATTGACTAGGAAGGAGGTTCCATTTCTGTGGACAGATGCATGTGAGCAGAGTTTCCAGTAGTTGAAGACTCGCTTGACGACTGCACCTGTATTATCCTTACCTTCTTGGTCAGATGGTTTTGTTGTGTATTGTGATGCCTCTAGAGTGGGTTTAGGTTGTGTGTTGATGCAGCACGGCAGGGTTGTAGGTTATGCTTCTCGTCAGTTGAAGAGGCACGAACAGAACTACCCTGCTCATGATCTAGAGATGGCTGCTATGGTATTCGCATTGAAGATTTAGAAATATTATTTGTATGGAGAGTCATGCCAAATCTTCACAGATCATAAGAGTTTGAAGTATATTTTTCAGCAGAAGGATCTGAATCTAAGGCAGCGTAGATGGATGGAACTAGTGAAAGATTACGATTGTAAGATCTTGAATCATCCAGGCAAAGCGAATGTTGTAGCAGATGCTTTGAGTCAGAGACCTGGAGGTAGCTTATCTCATTTGCGCACCTTGCAGAGACAGTCTTCTACAGATTGGCAGATTTTATGTGATAGTCGTATACAGTTTGTATCCCGACAGGAGGACAGCTAGCATATGTTTGCACCCGACCTCAGTTATTTGATCGTATTTGAAAGACACAGCTCGCAGATGCTCGTATATCGGAGATTATGGATCAAGTTAGGCAGGGCAGGGAGTCGGAGTTTGTGATTGATGATCATGGAGTATTACGCTTTAGGACTCGTCTTTGTGTACTATATTCTGACAGATTGAGACGTAAGATCTTAGAGGAGGCCCATAGATTAGCATACAGTATTCATCCTGGTTCTACCAAGATATATCATGATCTGAAGGATGTTTATTGGTGGGAAGGAATGAAGAGGGATGTTGCGGAGTTTGTTTCAAGATGCTTGATTTGTCAGCAAGTCAAGGCAGAACACCAGAGGCCAGCCGGAGAGTTACAGCCCTTGCCCATTCCAGAGTGGAAATGGGAACAGATTTCCATGGATTTTGTTGTGGGTCTACCCAGGACTAGCAGAGGGTATGATTCCATTTGCGTGATTGTAGATAGATTAACAAAGGCAGCTCACTTTCTTCCGGTGAAGACGACGTATGGGTTTGCACAGTATGCTTAGATTTATATCGATGAGATTGTATAATTGCATGGAGTTCTGACGTGCATAGTATCAGAACGGGATACCCAGTTTACTAGCAGGCTATGGCAGAAACTTCAAGAAGCTCTCGGTACACGATTGAGTTTTAGTACAGCTTTCCACCCACAGACAGATGGTCAGTCAGAGCGGACCATTCAGACATTAGAGGATATGCTTCGCGCTTGTAGCCTTGATTTTAGTGGCATTTGGGATCGTCACCTACCTTTGATAGAATTTTCGTACAACAACAGTTTTCAAGAGACGATCCAAATGGCACCCTTTGAAACTTTGTATGGGAGGAAATGTCGATCACCCATTTGCTGGACGGAACTGAACGAGAGTAGCATTTTGGGACAGCAGATAGTACAGGAGACTACATAAAAGATTCAACTGATACGGGACAGAATGAGGGCCGCCCAGTGCAGACAGAAATCATATGCAGATCGACGATGTCGTAGACTCGAGTTTCAGGTGGGAGATCATGTGTTTCTTCGGGTATCTCCGATGTATGATGCGTTTCGGGAAGAAGGGGAAGCTCAGCCCCAGATATGTCGGACCTTACGAGATTCTTGAGAGAGTGGATGCTGTAGCTTATCGTTTAGCACTTCCACCAAGTTTTCCCGATGTGCATACGGTGTTTCACGTTTCGATACTTCGCAAGTATCTTCACGATCCTACTCACGCGATCCAGCATCAGACCTTACAGCTTGAGCTGGATTTATCCAACATAGTGCAGCCAGTCGCTATTCTAGAAAGGCAGGCAAAGAATCTAAGATCAAGGGTACTTCCGTCTGTAAAGCTTCGTTGGTAAGGAAAGAATCGCGAGGCGATTACTTGGGAGACTGAGAACGCGATGCGAAAGAAATTTCCACATCTTTTCGAAAGTACGTTTAGTTAAGTTTTAAATTCGGGGACCGAATTTACTTAAGGGGGATATTGTAACATTCAGAAAATTTAGAAATAAATAAAATTAATTAATTAAATAATAAAATGCCAATTTAAAAAGTTATCAAAACCAAATAAAACATTTTTATAAGTAGTATGTAAAATAAATTAAATTAAAATTTTAATATGTAACATAAATAAGTTATAAGAGGTTTAGTGAGAATTTGAGCTTCATTTTAATAAAAAGGGTGTTATATAATAACATAAGTTGTGAGGGGTTTTTATACAAGTTTAGGATATTGTGCAAATTGAGTTTTGTTAATGGGTGTAAATGGAAAATAGTTTAACCAAGATTTAGCTCAGAATAAAATCAAAGGATAATTCAAATTGGAAAAGAAATATCAATTCCACATCATTCTTGCATGCACACACCTTCACCACACCTCCTCCTTGTATGAAACCCCCACATCTTTCCTGGTGACACCTCCTCCTTCACCTTATCCTTTCTTTTTGTCATATATAACTCATGTTCAAATCATTTAGCTAGTTTAAATTCTGAAATTTTAAAGAATGAAAAAGAAAACAAGAACAAATATAGAAGAACAAGAGAAAGGAGAAGAGCTAAGTCTAGGATTTCATCATCATCAAGCTAAGACTAGAAGCTTGTGCATCTTGGTGGGTGTTCTTCCAGCAAATTACTTAAAGGTAAAATGCTTAACCATAGTAAGAATTTAGATTCTGTAACTAGTTTAAATTGAAATGAAAATTTTCTATAATTTCGTATTTTAATCAAAATTACGCTCTGTTTGAATCTGCTGTACTTTAGAGAAAAATTTACTTAACTAAACAAGGTCTAAATGATGTATGTTGAACCTAGAACAAAGCATAAAAACACGAACCAGAGGGCTCGGTTTTGGGCCGGCGACCAATAAGGGAATTCCGGTGTCGCCGGATTTGTAAGGAGCAAGGGTGTTTTGGCTTGTTGGGTAACTTTCTGTGTAGAATTTTGGTCATTTTGGTATTGTTTAAATAAGTTAATTTAACTGTATAGGAAATCTGAACGCTAATATCGGAAAATGTATCTAAAAACCCAAAATACAACACGGTTAAAACGTATCGTGATCTGTTTTCTGTCGTGATACAGAGTTGGGTTCAATTTCAGTGAGGATGAGTGTCAGATTGTTTGCTATAGTCGTACGTAGTGTAGTTAGTACGTACAACTTGTATTTCAATTGTACCGTATTGGAATATAGCCGTTTTCTTATACAAGTTAAATTTAATATTAGATTTGAGTTCGAGAGTTTCGGAGACGGCGAGGAAAGAAAAAGGATTGGCGATTCCTGTGTAGATACAACGTTTTTCCGGTGAGTAGACTAAATATCTACCGGGGAATTTTGTAGTGATGGCGTGTTACGCCCGTAGTTTTATTTAAATAAATGCTTTACTTTTTTATGCTAAAATGATAATATACATTCCTATCTACATGTACCTCACTTTAGTTGTTAGAATACTGAACAATTATCGACGAGTTATGCCGTATGTACACATCTTTACATGTTACACTACACATCGTCGATATTAATATGTCACTTTTACACTAAATATTCATTTTATTAAAAATGATTCTTATCATACCTAAATTATTAACAATAGTGGTAACTTGCATAAATGGCATCATGTTTATCATCGGAGTATTCTAAGTTGATATAGACAGCTTTATATTATTGAGAATTTATGGTTTGAGTTTTCCTGTACTATTACATAGATCCAGTGATTTCATGATTTATGTAACATGTCCACCAGGAGATGTTTTTTTTATTTGAGTTTATTCCGAACCGAGTCGGTGGGTATACGGTTATAGATTTATAGTTTTATTCCGAACCGAGTCGGTGGGTATATGGTTATGGATTTACAGTTTTATGCAGACTGAGTCGGTGGAGATAAAGTTGGATACATGGTGGACTTTGTTGATTACAGAATCGTTCGAGAAATGATACCGGAGAGAAATAGAAGTTTTGTGTCGATGATGGAAACGGAAAGATGGAATTTGTTGATAATTAATGATGAGATTTCAGTTTTGGTTATCTGATTTGTAGTACAGATTCATGCTTTCCATATACTATCGTACATCCTACTTGCTCTCATTTCAGTTAGTTGTGATCGTCATAATTACATTATTAATCGTTATATATTAGTTATATTCACTGAGTTGGCACCCCATCCCCGTTGTGCCACAGTTCCTTACAGGGATAGAGTGGACGGTTAGCAGCAGTGTAAATCCACTTTTGCTGCTTTTATCGTATTTTTTGATAGGTGGGTTAAATATGTAGTGATCTTCAATTTCGGTATTGTATCATTGTATCTATAAAATCACCATCAAATCTTGTACTATGACTTAGAACGAGAGATAATTATATGTATATTAATTGACAGGTGAGATCGTTGGTATATTAGTGGATATTTCTTTTATTTATATCTGTGATTCTATTGGTCACATATAAGTTGTAAAATTTTATTACGCTGTTGTATTTTGTTGATCCCAACTAGGGATGCAACCAAACTTAACACTTTATATTTGTTATTATATTTTAAATTCATAACAACTGTGATTTATTACTTAAAAACTAAATTTTTATAAAGAATTTCGTAAAAACGATTTTGATCTTGGTTTCAACTTACTCGGGTTGTGTGTATATGTTTAGATGTTATACATTCTAAGTGCCGGTCACATCCAAATTTTGGGTCGTGACAAACACCTGCATTGATGGCGAGATAGCTCATTAATGGCGAGATACGTTAGCGTAGGATGCAAGACGTGGAGCAGCGGAGATCTCGTCATGACGAGAGATACACGGAGCCGTTACGAGAACGCTCGTGCTCCATGCTCCCGGCTAAACAGAGACGCTGAGGAATCTCAGCTATAGGATAACTCAAAGATGAGCAAGGACGCTGAGGAAGTTTAGCTCTATGATTGCCCGGAGATAAGCTATTGGCTGATGGTTAGGCGAAGAGAGAACATATTCATGGGAGACCCCCCAAAAGTTGGATGCTATCTCGGAGGCGAGGCGTCGAGAAATGTCCTTATTGCATCATACTTATTTTAGTTCCGTAGCCCTCCAGGAATGTAGTGGGTTTACGTGGATTCTACTGATTTATTCTAATTAAAAATCCCATTATTTCTAATATTTTTTTGGGATAATAGGTGGAATTAATTAGCCACCTACTTATAATTGAGGGCTCCCGGGCTCGATCCCGGGTCTCTTTCATGGGCTGTTGCAAGCCCCACCAATTGGCTACTCCAAGCCCTTTTGTGCTATTTAACTGTTATGTAATGCAAATGGGGGAATTTTTAAAAAATTATGAAGATTTACAGGGGTTAGATTTTAATTAATAAGAAGATTTACCGGAATTATAATATCCTACTAGAGAAGATTTATGTGGGGTATATTGACGAAAACCCCCTTAAAATAGCTTATTGGAGAGCCAGCTAGCTAGCATCCATTCACCCTCAAAACATTCATCACATTACTCAAGTAAAGATTCAATTCTTATTGGATATCTGTAATATAGATTTAGCCTTTTGATCTCTTTCCACAAGAATCCTGTATATTTATAGCATATATATTTCCACGTCCATTATATATATATAATTTTATTTTCTTTCCATAATTAGTCCATCTTATTACCAAAATATATTTTCCACATTCTTGTACATCTTTAGTTTCCTTTTATCACAATTCGGTTTGCACTATATATACCAAAGGTAATAATTTATTTCATGACACATTCAAGAGCGAGATTAATTAATCCACAAAAAAAAGAATGAAGGCCTTTCCCCTTTGCTCAGCCACCATCCTTCTCATCCTGTGCGTTCGCTCCACAAATGCATCGCTCGAGGAGATATGCCGAAAGGCGGCCCTGGATGATAATGAATACAACTTCTGTGTATCGTCTCTCCAAGTCGATCCCAAGAGCCGCAAGGCCGACACACAGGGTCTAGCATTAATAGCTACGGCATTGGCCAAGACCAACTTCACAAAGACCGTCGCGAAGATAAAAGAGTTGTTGACGGACAAGAATTTGCCCGGAAATGTTAAGAGCGCACTCGAACAATGCTCGGAGGTGTATGATCTTGGAATAGATAGTTTGCAAGAAGCGAGCGATAGCATCACGTCCGGGGACATTCATTCTGCTAATATCCATATAAGCGCGGCTTCTGATGCAACCCAAACGTGTCCGGAAGGCTTCAAGGAGAGGGGGATCGATTTCTTGCTGGCTAAGGAGAATGATAATGCGTGGCATTTGACATCTATTGCTATTGGCATCACCAAGTTGCTTAAATAGATGAGATGGGTTGATAATTGTAGATTTAAAGGTCAAGTGAATAATAAAATAAATTCTGCCATCTTTCTATATATATATTTCGTTTTATCTTTAATAACAAACCATTACTTGATACAAATTACACTGTTTAATAATAGATTTAATTAGAGTATATAGGATGGTTTTGTAAAATCACCTTTGGTGTCTTTGGTGCTTTTGCTTTCTATGGTAAATAAAATATATTAGTTGTAAAGCTGTGACATTTTTAATGATTAATAAGCTATTGGGTATGAAATAAAATATAGATATAGATTTAGTTAGATTGGTAAGATTTCGATTTGATAAAATCTAATTAGATTATTTGATAAAATCTAATTAGATTATTTATAGTGTATTATTATTAGTAAAACAATGATATATATATGGGTAGAGGTGATTCTCAACCTACCTTACAATTTTCTCTAATTCTTTGATTGCACATTCCTCCCTACCCAAAATTGATATCAAACTTCTGATCCACTACTCATTAGATGGTAATTAGTTAATAATATGTTGCCACGAACATGCAAGTTAATCGCTAATGAGAATCCAACCCGTTAAAAATCCTTCACAACCTGCTAACCCTTCATTCACAATACTTTATAAATCTCTAAATTCCTCTGCTTGGGTGCTTGTTCTCCTCGCCATTCAAGCCGCGCCACCTCTGTTCGAATCCTAAAGCCAATCATCCCTGTCGATCTTTTGCTCCATTAGGTCCAGGGTTTTCAAATCATTATATGGGTTTGGGAATAATTGGTTTATTTTGAAACAAAAATCATATGAAATCCCAACTTTAGTATAAAAACAGCAATTTTGAACTCCATACAATTAAATTATATCCAAAAAATAAAATAAAATATTAAAAACTCCAAAATCTCAATTGAATTCCCAAATCACATGCAATCTCCTCTCTGCTTACAGATCATTGAATCTATTAACACATATATTTTATTCATCAAAATATGGAATATTATCTACTTTCTTTCCTTCACAACATGACTTGCTGCCACCTTCTTCTTTCTGTGGCCATGAGCTTGCTTTCAATTGCCTAAATTTTGGTGTGTTCCTTGTTATTTATTTACTATTTATAAGTGATGTTTGGATGCCGAGTTGGCGTATTGAGCAAGGAGAATTAACACAGATAATTTATTATTATTTTTTGCATATGTTTTTGATCAGTTCCTTACATTCAATGGTTTGGCGGTGACACATCAGAGAGGGGATGCCGGCCAATGTGATGGGTTTTCGGATCGACAACCTTGAATTTTGATTAAGTTCTTTCAGGGTGTTGTGGTTAATTTCTTTTGAATTAATTGCTAATGATTTTTAAGGGGTGGGGTTTGTTAACAGGTTGGATTTTCATAAGTGATTAACATGCCATATTGGTATCCACCTGGCAACCTATTATTGGCTAAAACATAAGTGGTCATCTGATCACTATGCAGTTATTATCATGAAATTTCTCCAATCCTTTCTCTCTTTCAGAAATCTTTTTTCAAGTCCTATGACCATGACATCCTCTCTCTTCCTTCTCGGCCACCAATCCCCGTCCGGACCACCGCCACACTCACTCCTCTTCCACCAAACTAAGTCCCCTCCCTCCCCAATCGATCACTTTTCCGTGTTCTGTAACTCTCTCTCCTCTTTCTCTCTCATCTCAATTTCGATGTTGATCCGACAACACCAATCGACCTTCTCTATCAACGGATCCACTTATCTCATTTTCTCTCTCCAGCTTGAAATCTTGCCCTAAATCTTCTCATTTCCAAATCTTAACTCAAAACCAACCTCAATCTTCATCATCAATTTCCATCCGATATTGAACTAATTTTGTCATAGAACTCACATCATCGTTTATTCAAAATGTTTGGAGTTTCACTTGATTTGAGAATTTAAAAAGAAAAAAAACCTTGTTTTGGTTTTCTAGTTTAGGCTGCTAGGACAAAATTGTCCTTAAAATATCATGTGATTATAAAATGGAAATCAAAAAGATAATTCTAACAGTAGAGTACATGTAGTATATTGCTAACGGAGAGAAACGTTCAGTATTTATCCGTCGGCCAAAAAATCTTGGACATTATTTATGAATGCACAGGTAATGAGAAATGCACTCACTAAATCAAAACAAATACAAAAGAACTGACCAGATGGAGATCAAGAGAGTATAGCTCTGGGTCGCTGATCAAGATTTCCGCGACATCCTCAAGGTACGTCAGGTCCTGATCCAAGCTAGATCCACTTCTCACTCTGAGCATGCATACTCAGGTCGTCAGAGCGACACGATAGCAATACACACACACACACAAAAATGTGAACTCATGCAATAATAATGAACATGGAACAGTAATCATGGAATAAAGATGTGAACATGAAGTAGCCAATACAGGTAGCTAATAGAACAGGCAAACAGTAAAGCAGTAAACAGTATGACAGGTATGTTGAATCAGTAAGCAATACATGTCAATGTCACCAATCCTATCAGTCTCTAAATCTTACTGTACAGGTCGCTAAACCTATCGTTAGTCCAAGTGTGAGAGTCAACCATTCGTGAGTATCCCCCACCCAAGGGTAGGACCCAAGGGCAAGGGAACACGTGCCTGAGTCGCTCGCTAATAATCAGTAATATCCCCATATATCTCCAGAATCGCTGTATGTGCCGGCAATGGGACTCCCGAGATTCTGTTGAACTCACACCCAAACTACCCCACACCCCGTGGTCTACATCATACGCCAACCATAATCTTAAATACCAGTCGGTTCATGACACATCTACGCGAGAACTGGAGACAGGATCTCCATCTAGCATGTCTCGAATGATACCCAAGATAAATGGACAGTGTTTGGTGCCTTATCTATGACACCCATATAAGTGCTTCCATAATTGTCCCATACCAATTATAGTTACACTTATACACGTCCCATAGACGTCGACAATGCAATAAATCAATAGGGTCCACTAATTGTGCACAAGTACGTGTCACTTTCACTTATCCATTCATGCTTACACACTAACGTACTTGCCACAATCAAACACTAACACCTATGTCACGACCCGAAAATGGCACGTGATGGCTCTTAAACTACGCAACGTCTACAGGCGTAGCGCAATTTAAGTAAGCCGTCACGTGCCATTTTCGGGTCGTGAAAAAGTTGGTATCAGAGCGCTAAGTTTTACCTTTCGGAGTGTAGAATGACCTTGGTATGATGGAGAACTTAGCGCTCCATTTCGATTTCCGTGTTCATATCGAATCCTTCTTCCATTTATAGCCTTTGCCGCCGATGACTATGAGAACTCAGAGTGATGCAACGAGGGCCGAGGTCAGAGTTGACTCGTGTGGGACAAGGACTGACCAGGATGGCATGCTTGTTGCATCAGACCATATGGATCCGCTTTCGATAGATCATATTGATAGGCTTGTGGCAGAGATGCAGGACTTGCGCCAGACGATGAGTTCTTTGGTTGAGGCCATTCGAGCGCAGCGACAGGAGGTTGTCACCTCTGTTACCCAGTTGTTCCTTGCAGTCAACACTCAGCCTTGTGTTACTTATACAGCACCAGTGGACGCAGCCCGTTTTGACAAGGAGCGCTTTTCCGAGACTTTAGGAGTTCCGGAACAGAGGAAGGCTCGTACAGGTGTACCAGCCCAGAGACAGAGGCCTAGGCGTCGAGGCAGATTTCGTGACCGTCGCGGGAGAGCAGAGACTGGGGACGAGGACAGTCGTTCAGCTCTTATCCCCAGGATGGTCAGTAGTTTCTTCTGGATATTATCGTGCGAGAGTTTTCCGACGTTATTCCAGATGAGCCGGCGAACCTTATGGAGCTTAAGGATCAGTTGTAGAGTTGTTTGTTGGGGGATTTATGCGTCCGAGTGTTTCGCTTTGGGGAGCTCCTTTCCTGTTCGTCAGGGAGAAGGACGGCGGTTTGAGATTGTGTATTGATGGATCGTCAATTGAACCGAGTTACGGTGCGGATAGGTATCCTTTACCTCGCATTGACGATTTCTTCGATCAGCTCCAGAGTGCGAGACTCTTTCTGAGTTTGTTTGTGATCAGGTCATCATTGTTGCGAGTTCGGAGTGATGACATTCCGGAGTCTGCTTTTGTGCGTGCTACGGGCTTTATGTGTTTTGGTGGTGTTGTTGGACTCACCAGTGCCCTAGCAGCAATCGTGGATATGATGAACCAGATTTCTTCAAGCCGTTCCTCGACCAGTTTATTGTTGTGTCATTGATGACATTCTGGTCTATTCCAATGAGTCGTGAGGAACGTGAGCAGCACTTGGGGATTTGTTTTGCAGACATTGGGAGAGCCCAGAAGTTAGCTAAATTCTCATAGTGTTCTTTCAGGCTTGATTGTGTTGACTCCTAGGTCTAGTAGTTACTGGAGACGGTTTTCGTATAGACCCGAGGAGGATCGAGGCCGTACAACTTTGACCCATACTTATATCCGGGACAGAGGTCCACAGATTTTGGGCTTAGCAGGTTTTTACCGCCGTTTCGTGCAGGATTGCTTGTGTATCGCTGCACCGTTGACTGAACTGACCGGGAAGGAGGTTCTTTTTCGGTGGACTGAGGCATGTGTGCGGAGTTTTCAGCAGTTGAAGATTCGGTTGACAACTGCACCAGTTCTTCTATGCTTTCTGGTTCGGACGACTTTGTTGTTTAACTGTGATGTTTCGCGAGTGAGGCTCGATTGTGTACTGAGGTGACACTATAGAGTTATCGCTTTTACTTCCCGACAGTTGGAGGAAGTACGAGCAGGATATCCTACTCATGATCTGGAGATGGACGAGGTGGTCGTGCGTTGAAGATCCGAGGACACCACTTGTATGGAGAGTCGTGTCAGATCTTCACGGACCACCAGGGCTTAATGTACATCTTCCTGCAGTGGGTTTTGATTGTTGAGACAGCGCCGTTGGATGGAACGTGTGGAGGATTGTGTTTGTGAGATCCTTTGGTTAACCGTGGCAAGGCGATTGTGGTAGCTGATGCTTGAGTCGTAGGTCCGGGGTTAGCTTGTTCCAGTGGTGCGTAGTTCAGAAACAGTCTTCTGCAGATTTACAGTTCTTGAATGATCGTGGAGTACAGCCAGGTTCGCCTCTATTGAGGGGACAGCTTGCTCATGTCCGCGCCCGACCACTTTTCCTTAATCGTTTTCGTGAGGCACAGCCCACCGATGCTCGTTGTCTGTGATACTTGAGCACGTTCGGCAGGGTAAAGATTCGGGATCCTTAATTTGTGACTAGGGTGTGCTATGTTCCGGACTCGTTGGTGTGTACCTGATATTGATAGGTAGAGACGCGAGGTCCCAGAACAAGCGCATCGGTCAGCTTTCTGTGTTTATCCAAGTACCGCCAAGATGTAACGTGACTTGAGAGTTAGTTACTGGTGGGCAGGATGAAAAGAGTGAAGTTTCGGATTTCGTCAAGGTGTCTGGTTGTGAGATAAGATGAGCATTTGAGACCGGCTGGAGAGTTGCAATCTTTAACCGTTCCGAAGAGAGAATGAGAGCAGATCTCCATGAATTTTCGTTGTGACGTCTACCCAGGTTTAGTCAAAGTGTGACTCCATTTGGGGTGCTTGTTGTCTGGTTATTCACAGTTTGCTCGGTTGTTCTTTCTTAAGTTTGTGCGTTGCACGGAGTTCCTTCAGGCGTTGTATCCAATTGGGGGCATCCTGTTCGCTAGCCGTAGTTGGAAGAAGCTTCAGGAAGCCTTGGGGACTAGTTGAGCTTTAGCTCTGCTTTTCCATCTGGGGGACGATGGTCAGTTGAGCGGACTATACAGACTCTGGAGGATATGCATGTGCTTACATACTAAGTATTGTTGGCAGTTGGGATTGTCACTTTCTATTGTTAGAGTTCTCCTTCGGTAGCTGTTATCAGGAGACACTCCAATTGGCAACCTTTTGATTTTGTTGTTAGGTGGTGTCGATCTCCATTCTGTTCTTCTGACTCTGCGTAGTAGGATTTTTGGACCCAGCTAGTCTAGAGACATCAGAGATGATCCAGTTGGTTCAGGTCAGGATGAGAGTAGTCCAGTGCGGACAGAGGTCTTATGCCGACCATGGTGGTCGCAGACTTGAGTTCGCAGTGGGAGATCATGGATTCCTATGGATTTTTTCGATGAATGACGTGTTGAGTTTTAGGAAGCTTATCCCAGGGTTGTAGGTCCTTTTGAGATCCTTAAAGCGAGTTAGTTCCGTTGCTTTGATTTGGCACTTCCGCCCAGATTATTGAGCAATTCACCCTGTATTCCTTGTGTCGATACTTTGCACATACCTTCATGACCTTTCTCACATGATTCAGTACCAGACCCTTTAGCTTGGACGCGATCTTTTCGTTCACCGGCAGCCATATGTGTTAGTGGTTCGGCAGGTGGAGAAATTTCGGTCAAGGTTCTTGCCATTTGTGGAGGGTTTTCTTGGATGTAGCCGTATAGTGAGGTAATCACTCGGGAGGTTGCAAGCGAGATTGGAAGTTTTGTACTCTTTTCTTTGAAGGTACACTTAATGAGAATTTTAAATTCGGGGACGAATTTTTATAAGGGGGGAGATTGAAACGTTTTTGAAGATCGCTATGCGAATTTTTCCGTTTTTGGGTAAAATTGTCGGTATTTTCCGTTTCAAACCGATTGTGATCAAACGACCATATAGACTTGCCAGCACCTAGTTTAACTAAAATAAAGCTAGTGGACAAGCTTTGGGAGTAAATGGGACGTTTTGGTTCAGATTGAATTTTTCCCAATTTTAAATATTATTTTAATGTGGTATTTACATTTTGGGAAATTTCTCTAGAATGGGAAGCTTTTCAAATAATTCAAGTTTGTGTAAAACAAAGCCTCTTTATCAAATCTAGATCTTTTGAGAAAGAGAATTAAGATTAAAGAAAAGAAATGAAAGAATGAGGTGGCTTCATGCATGCATATGCATTTATGAGCATTCATTGTAAGAATGAGCTAGAAAAACCTACACAATTCCCTCACCTTCCTCAATTATTGGCCGAGCCTCCTCTTTCCTCTGCCCTTGAGTTTTTCTTTCTCCTTTTACACAAATTTCAAGCTCTTAAATCTCCAAAATTCCAATTAATATCATAAAAATACCCCAAGACTTGTTTTTGCCTCTTTGATCACTTGGAGCTAGTAAAGCTTGGATCTTGGGAGTAAGTTTTGATAGGTAAGATCTCTAATCTGTTAAATAGGAGTTTTATATTGTGTAGCTCGTTGGTTGTAGCGTAGAACACTTTAAATATCGATTAGTGCAATATCGTGTTTTTAGTGTCCTTTTTTAACCTCTGTGAACTGTTATGACCTGGAATTCGTAAAGAAAAATCAAACAAAATTGTAGTGATGTACTAGTGACCCTGAAGCACCACCTGAGACACGAGACCCACCCCACCGGCACGGGCCGACGACTTTTTGGCAAATTCCGGCGACGCCGACTATGGAGGGTGATGGGGTTTGGTTTTTGTGGGTAGTTGCTGCTGTTGGTTAGGAGTGTTTGGTACTGTTTACTTTTTTAGTATTTACAGTATGAAAAATCTGGAATCTTTTTCCTATAATCTAGTGTTTTGTGTCCCCGCGATACGTTATACGACACGGATCGTGCACTTTGTGTGTTTTTGCTCTTAGGTTGTTTTCGTCGTGTCGCTACGCACGTTAGCCACAATACGAACACTTGAGAGTAGGTTTGGAGTTGGTGTGTCGGTAAAAACGTAGTTTGTGCATGTTTTTGGTTGTTTATTAATATATATACTTGTGTTATCGTTGTGTTGTTTTAGGTTCGCAGGCGGGGACTTCGGACGCTGCGAAGAAGGGGAGACAAGTGGTTGGCTTTACTTAGCCATGATGGTTGGTGAGTAGATTTAACATCTACAGGGGAATCGCCCGCATGGCGTTATGCGTCTGGGCTAGAGTTGTTATGTTTGTCGCATATTCTATTGTATATATAGAATTGCGCATACACATATTATTATTTGGTTAGTGTTGTGCTTGGACTAGTATCCTAAGGACACTGCACTATTATCGACGGCTTATATTGCACGAGCACTGATTGTATGCCACACACACCGTCAATTATTGTCATGACATGCACAACACCCCTATAGATATGATATTATTTCTTAGGGACGATGGGACATGGTCCTTATTTTTATTGTGCTTATGACATATAGCATACCTGTATACTTGCATGCTAGTTACCCATATACCTATATGGTATTGTACCATTGTGACAGGTATATACACATATGAGACATAGCTACGTGTACATCTGGCATACATACATACATATACCTGGAGGGTATTATAGATAGGTATAGACACATACCTTGCTACAACTACTTTGACATCATACATACTTATATATGAACACATATATCTTGCTATACCGACATGGTTACGCTTACCTTGTTATAGCTACATGTTCACCTGTATATGATGTTGCATTTGATTTCGGAGAAATCAGAAACCGCATGATATATTTAATTACTTGTTGTAATTAAATAGCGGTTTTCCTTTATATGCTCATATTATTGTTTCATGTTGCATATATTACATTCATGGATTTCATATGATGTCTCTGATATTTTTATTCCTGTATATATAACGGTGGAATGGGACGCTGTTATATATTTCTTTACACCAATATTAGTGGAATGGGACGCTAATATATGTGTATTGATTCATGCATTCATACGTATTCACTACTTGATATTTTCTGGATTTGAGGACTTTGGTGGTTTCATGGAATTATGCAAGTATTCTATTTCTTTACTTAATATTGGATAGATCCACTTGAGATTTGTTTTATACCGATACAGGGATCGAAAGCGTCGATGTTGGGGGCACTTAAGATTCGAGGACGTATATTACCGATACGGGGATCGAGAGTGTCGGTGTCTGACGCTTAAGATTTGAGGACGTATATTACCGATATGGGGATCGAGAGTGTCGGTGTTTGGCACTTAAGATTCGAGGACGTATAAACATGTATTTTTGTGTCGATGCTAGACACTTATTTCATGATGTTTTTGGGTGTCGATACTATACATTCACCTTATATTGAACATACAGGATATTTGAGATATATTGATATTGGATGTACAGGATATGTGAGATATATTGATATTGGACATACATGATATGTGAGATATACTAATACTGGATATACAGAATATGTGAGATATACTGATGTTGTACATACAGGATATACGAGACTTACATGATATGAGAGCCAATTTGGGGGCTGATTGTGGAAATTAGGAATTTGATTGTCTTGTTGGATTTTGGTCCTACCACGAGGTTAGGATTTCCGTGGGAATGACATATTTTATTCCATGCTCCATATTTATTGTTTATGCACTGCTTCATGTATTATTTGTACCGAATAGAGTACTTTCCATGACTATTGCATTTACATACTATTAAGTGTTGCTTCATGTATTAGTTGTACCTGATAGAGTACCTTACATGATTATTGCATAAAGATCGTCATATTATTATTTCATGTATTAGTAGTTGTTTACCCCAATCAGAGCAAAGCTCTGTTCAAATTCCGAAGCGGGAGATGAAGCAACGCTTCATCTTCCCCCAATCAGAAACAAAGCTTTGCTTTGAACATTTAAACTTTAATAAATGAAGCAACTCTTCAGATCCTTTGCACTGCGCGCGACGTGCCACGTGTCTGGCGCAGATGCATTAGCGCAGCGTCCAAGAAGGCGTGCCCAATTAGAGCAAAGCTCTGTTAAAGGAAGCGCCGCTTTGCGCTGTGCGACACGTGTCAGCGCAGTTGCGCTGCGCTGTGCGCTGCGCGACACGTGTCAGCGCAGATGCGCTAGCGCAGATACACCGTTTCATAAAAAAAGGGGGGCTAAGTGCCAAAGGCAATTTATCGTTGCAAAATTACATGCACTTAATAATAACAAATTAAAATCATACGATGCACAAGCACAACAGAGAACTAAAATAAAAGAACCCTTAACAGACAATGAAGTACTTGATTAAAAAGAAAAATACTTATTCATTATTATTGTTATTACATTTAAAAAAGATCACCGAATACGGGATCATAAAGACAAGGGTTCACAAAAAGAAAAAGAAGACTATTCAGCTCGCTTTCTGTCTTCTCCACCACGTCGAAGCGGCGATCCTCCCGAGGGGTAGCCATCCAACGGTCGACGCCGCACTCCTGGGAAAAAGTGGCAATGACAACCCGACGAGCCCGTATCTGGCTTAGCAAATGGAAAAAGCAGTCCCTCATGGCTTTGGTGATCAAGTGCGCTTCGAGAAAGCCCTCGATCTTGTCCTCGGTAGCATCCAGCATTGCCGGGGACATCTCTGCTGGAGGAGGGGGAATGTCGGCGAGCACTGAGGCAAGGATCATCCGAAGACAAATGGAATTCGGAGGGAGAGGAGACCCCACACGAGTCAAAAGCTCGTGCATTGCGGCATCGCATTGCTCGTCCGAGAGAGAAGGGTCCACCAGGCGCGCAGCAAAACAGGGAACGATGTCCCGAATCGGCACCTCCTATGGTTGTCGGCGGGCATGAGGGCGGTTGCAAGCCATGATCGAAGAAGTTCTCTGAAAATGAGAGAAGAAAAGGCTCAGCCTCGAGTTATATATATAGACCCAAGCATAGAAGATTCTGTGCACAATGAAATCATTTCCAAGGCCCGGGAAATCAGAATTTTGAAAATACAAGTTTGACTTGAAAAAAGGAGATGAAAAGATATCTCAGGTGAAGCGATGCTTCCGATTTGCCCAAAATCTAAGTTTTAATAAATGAAGCAACGCTTTTGATCCTCTGCGTTGAGCGCAGGGCGCCACGTGTCTGGCGCAGACGCATCAGCGCAGCGCCCAAAGCAGTGCGCCGAATCAGAGCAAAACTCTATTTTAAGTAAAATTAAAGGAAGCAACGCTTCAGTTGCGCAAGCACTGCGCTGCGCGACACGTGTCAGCGCAGTTGCGCTGCGCTGTGCGCTGCACGACACGTATCAGCGCAGATGCACAGCGCAGATGCGCAGCGCAGTGCGCTGCGCGACACGTGTCACGCGGTGGGGCATCTGCGCCAAACAGAATTAAAATTTTAAAGAAATCTTTTCTGTTCTTGTTAAAACAAGAAGATTTTTTTCTGTAAAACAGAAGCCCTTGGATCAAAGATCCAACGGTGGGGAAAATTTCCCAAATCACTCAGAGAAAGATCTCTTTAACAAATTTAACTAATTTATGGGCATTATAAAAAGAACTCTAGGCCTCAATTCAAAGCATGAACATTTTCTTGAAAAAAAGGTCAAGAGCTTCAAACAGAAAGAGAACTCTGAGAAAATTTCAAAGAAAAAGGTAAAAACCTTCACAAGAGAGAAGAAATCTCTTTTAATAAATCATTGATCTAAAAACCAGATCAATGATCTTCACATAATAAACAGTGGTTTGCACTTCTTATGAACCACTGGTTCTTTAAAAAAAGAAAACAACAACAAAAAAAAATAGTGCTTGCACTTTTATGAACCTCTGGTTCTTGAAATAAAAAGAAAAACTTGTTTTTCTTTGATCTAAACTAGATCAAGAAATCAAATAGTGCTTTGCACTTCTGTTCTTGAATCTAAAAGATTCTTAGTGCTTTGCACTTGTAAACTGCGCTGTTGCGCTCTTGGGAGAGCACCACGTGTCAGCATCTAAACCACTTGCGCCATGCGCTTTAAGATAGAGCTTTGCTCTCTGTCATTGGCATAACTCACCAGAGTGCGCCACGTGTCAGCAGCGCAAGCGCAGCGCACTAGGGCAGCGTACTGCGCTTGCATGACACGTGTCGTCATCACAAGCGCTTGCGCTCTCTGATTGGCGCAAAGCGCCTGAAAATGCAATGCATTTGCTAAAAGGCCAGGCCCAAGTCAAAAAGACCTAACAGGCCAAATTAAATTACAAAGCAATAAAAGGCGGAGCTCAAATAAAATTAATGCTGCGTATCATTTATAAACGGGCAGAGCCCAAAACAAATTGATGCTCTGCATCCTTTATGGGCAGAGCCCAAATAAAAATGCAATGCAAAAGCAAATAATATGTTGAACATTTTCAACTGGACTTAGCCCAATTTTAGCCGTAAGTCCTCAAATTAAATTGACTGAGCAAAATTGCTCCCTTAAATCAATTTATATCCGGTTCGAGGGTACATCTCCGAGCTCCTCTGACACCTATCGTTGTAATCCTTCAACGACGTCAGAGAGGTGATGGGTCCCGACGACCACACATCAATATGGACTGCGGGGTCCTTAAACTCGTGGACCGAAACGTCCTTAAACTAATATTGGACCGAAACGTCCTTAAACTAATATTCGTCCCAAAATGGGAATGTTGTACCGAAACGTCCTTAAACTAATATTGGACCGAAATGTTCTTAAACTAATGTCGGACCACCACGTCCCTAAACTGGAATATAGACCACCATGTCCCTAAACTGGAACATGGACCACTACGTCCCTAAAAATGGAACAATAGAGCCTCCAAATGCTCTCTTGCCGGATCTAAACGGTCCTGTTTAAGTTGATTTTAGCCCCAAATACGGCTAATGTATCCTTAAACACTCAAATGAACGATAAAACTCCAAATCGACTTTGGTTCAAGGGTACATCTCCGAACTCCTCTGACACATGTCATTGTAATCTTTCAACGTCGTCAGAGAGGTGACGGGTCCCGACAGCCATATATTAAATGGACCAATACGTCCTTAAACTGGAAATGGATCTAGACGATCCCGTTAAGTCGATCTTAGTCTCAAACAGGACTAACGTATCCTTAACGAACGTTTAAGTTGATCTTAGCCTCAATATGGCTAACACATCCTTAAACTAAAAACACCAAACCCAAATCTAAGTAAATACAGATTTGGACTAATCCACGTCCTACGGGCGACGACATTACTCAGTCTCCGTATACAATCCACGGGCAACCACAAACAAAACAAACATACACGACACGAAGTGAAATTCTGGAGAAGGAGAAAGTTGTTACCGCGACACGGTAGCGTAATTAACTGCAGGGGCTTGTGCCTGCAGGGAAGAGCGTCCCCACAATCAAAAACCCCTCAAGCAAGGAGGAATCTGACGAAGTCTGCTACATCGGCCGCATCCGTCTAAGCCTCCGATACACGGTGCCATAAATCAACTTGGCATCTTCGGAGAGGTGGACGGATAAAACCAAATAGCATCTGCTCCGAATCTCAGCGTCAGGACATCGCGGTCCTGTGCGCCGTCGTTTGGAGGGGAACAGATTCTGGCACGTCCGGTGGGACCTTTTCCTCTTTCCACTCCACACTTCGTGTGTCGTCTTCGCGAACCAATCGCGGTTTGTTAAATGGTTGCCTTCGGATTTCAAGTTACTAAGATTTGGTCTTTTGCCTGGTGCAGAACTCAAGCATCAATGGCCTTTAACTGCACCAACTGCTCGAAGTGCCACTGCAACGGACGCTCCACCTCACCTGGAGGTGTAGCATATGGGCCTCAAGCGGCCTCCGTCCTTACTCTGCCTGTGGAGCAAGTGAATCAGGCTACCACGGGCCTGTTTTCGGGACCATGATCCCACATACAAGCTTCTCTATGCCAATACCTGCACCGGAGGTGAACAAGAGATCGGTCTTCGACCGGCTCACTGCTACGACGGCCCCTGTCAACGGGTCGCCAACTACCAAACCAACAGCCTCTGTTTTCGCCAGGCTGGATCAGAACTCTAAATTGGCTGTCCCAAGGAAGGAAATAACTGCTGCTCCAGAAGTCATCAAGACAACTTCCCCTGTCAAAGAGTCAGTCTTCTCAAGGCTGACGATTCCTGCTCCTGCCCCTGCTCGAGGATCTGTCTTCGACAGGTTGAATATCACCCCTCAAAAGACAACCTCAGTCTTTAAGAGGTTATCACCGGCGGCGCCTCATTCAGACAGGGGGAAAAAAGAAGCGGTCTCAATCTCCGAGCCAGTCCCAACGGCTCGTCATGCTCGACGTCGCCATTGGCAACGAGTGAGGAAGGCAGGGGGCAACTCCCCCTCAGGGCTAACTCCACCGGCTCCAGTGGTGGAAGTAAACGCTGCTGTTCCAACTGGGAACAGCTTTGAACTGCTGAGGAGGGTATGTAAGAATTCTCCAACCGCTACACTGAAAAGATCTTCTCCGCCTGCGGAGAGAGTTCCAGAAACGAAACAAGAACAGCCCTCTCAACGGCTGTCCTAAAAAATATACAAGGTTTGGCGAAGGGTTCAGGACTCCGTGATCGACCCAGATCACTCTCGTCAACAAAAGAAGACGAAGGTGCAAAAAGAAAAGGACCGTCCTATTAAACAGCAGAGGACAACAATCGCTAGGGTGCCCACTGCAACGGCCCCCTCCACTTCAATAGCCCATAAAAGAAGAAGGCCGGAGAAAACGCCAACGCTGATGAAGAATATCAGAGACGGTGAACCCAAACGCCCTAAGTCAGGGGGCATTGTAGTTCATACCGTCTACGTGGCATCTGGTAAAGAAGATAGTCGCATATCTATGGGTCATCGACCGCTTACGCGATCAGTGACCAAGGCACAGGAGCAGCAACAGAAGCTCCAAGAAATGATGAACGCTATGGCCACACTTACAGGGCCAAAAGAAAATCCTGAAACGTCCTCAGAGGAACGCCAAGAGAAAGAAACCGATGCTGAATTCCTTCGCCGGATATTGGAGAAGAAGGACACAGAGGCTGCTGAACAAGCAGCTAACATACAGCGTATGGGCCTCCTCTTCCAAGACATGATAGGGATGATGATACAACAAGATCTTCCGACCGAAGAGCCCCCGATTGTCCTTGGAGATGATAGGGGAGAGACATCAAATCCTCTACCAGCTCTGTCGACGGCTAAAGACGATACAATCTCCAAAGCTGATTTGGATGAGTACATCGCCCAACAAATACGGGTTCATCATGCGACCGAAGCAGCTGGCCAGGTCGTAAAAACGGGGTGGCCATATCCAAGTTGGTACGATCAAATCAATTACCCGCCAGGTTACACAATTCCCAAGTTCCACATCTACAAAGGGACGGGCAATCCTCATCAGCATGTTGCCCAGTTCAGGGCACTCTGCGGCAACACCGGTGGTGATGACAAGCTTTTACTTCGCCAGTTTGTTGGAAGTTTATCGGATACGGCGTTCGAGTGGTACTCTGAACTCCCGAATGACTCTATCAAAACCTTTGCGGAGATGGAGCTGCTGTTTACTCAGCGTTTTGCAAGCGCCAGTGAACGTACCCCGATGACGGCACTGATTAACGCCAGGGTAAAGCCAGGCGAGACATGGGTTCAGTACGCTATACGATGGCGGAACTTATGGTCAAAGTGCGAGCAGCGCATTGAAGAAGCTCCTGCGGTGGGTATGTTTGTGGGAACCCTTGATCCGCAAGCAACCATCTCACAATTTATGATGTTTTTCAAGCTAACTACCTTCCAGGCCTTGATTGACAAACTAGCGCAAATGGATCAAATGGGCCATAAACCCCCTCTTCCAAGGTCGGACTCCCGAAATGACAAAGGGAAGGGAAAAGCGATCGTCATCGCTAATGCTCAACAACAACCGAACGACTCGAAGCCGGTTGCTCATCAAAATAATATACGCCCGTACGTACCCCTTGAGGATAGGATGGGACGTCTTTAGTCCTTTCCCCACGATAAAACGAGGAGGTTGTTCGAGCTGGCGTTGCGCAACAGACTCATAAATCAGCCAGATCGAAAACGTCCGTTGCAACCAACTGACGTTAGCGAGCCCAACTACTGTCCTTATCATCGAGTACTAGGCCATCCGATCGAAGATTGCTACGTTTTCAAAAATTGGCTTGAAAACCAGTACCGACAGGGAAAATTCGCGTTATCTGACAAATGGAAGGTGAATCCCCCCCAGCCCCACACCTCTAAGGGGACGAATACACCGGGAGCAACATGCTCCGTCATTGAAGAAGCTCCTTGGGAGGTTGTATTATCAGCCAAGACAAAGAGGATGCTAAACGACCTTCAGACATGTCCAGCGATTAGGTGGAAGAGCCCGTTGGAACCGCAGGTCATTGAAGGGATGCTGAAGCCACGTCCAACTTCAAAGACCGGTGATGGTGGCTTAAGCACTCGCAACCAGCCGTCAAAATCTTCAAAAAAGAAGAAGAAATCTAAGAAGCCCGTGAAGCCTGGCGACAAGCGCACGGACTTACAAAAGCAAATTGACGCGCTGGATGAATACAACCAAAAGGAACGGACTCCTATTACGCTCCGAGAGTTCCTCAATCACATCTTTCAAGAAGAAGATGAGGGAAAAAGTTCATCGGATGAATCCGAGGAATATGTGGCGAGCTGTCATATGATTTCCCATTCGATCACGAACGATGAGGAGACTCCTTGCACCGAAAAGCTGGGGGCAGATCCTGAACCAAAAGTTCTGGGGCCATCAGATGAAGTAATTGACACATTCCTTAATAAAGCTCGGTTGAAAAGTAAAGCTGATCGGGAGCGCGAGGCGGCTATATTTGAAAGGGCCAAGCGCCAGCGACTTGATGAAGGAGCTGAGACGATCCCGTTGGAGCTAAATACCTCCGCTATCGACAAAAGCCAATTCAAGATGAGGAAAAAGTTTGCTAAGGCCATATCAATGGGCATGAAGCTACCATCCTCTGAAGGAAACATCACTGGTGAAATGGAAACGCACCCCTCATATTGCTTATATCATCAAAAGATTTCGCACCCCACTCAAGAGTGAAAAGCTTTCGATAGATGGTGGCAAGGATATGTTGCTCATCGACAACGCTTTAAGCGAGAGAAACGTAAAACTCGTCGTAAGCAAAGAAATACGACCGAAGGGCTTAAAAGAACTGCTGGCGATTGTTGCATGGTTAACACCGGTGGATCACAAGTGCCTACATTCGGGAGTGATTCTGATGAAGAGCTAGAACTTGCCCCTCTCTTTAAAGAGTCCACTTCGAGAAAAGAAGAAGAACCGAAGGTTTGCGAAAATATCCAGCTACGTAATCGGACGCTGCCTGAAAAGAATCTCGGACCCTTAAACAAAAAAGATAAAGGGAAAGAGAAGGTCTCTGAAGATATCGTCTTAGATGACCAAGTGGTGGAAGAGCTAAGCGCCAAGGACCCGCCGAAGAAGAATAAGGTGGGTTACAACGTCTTAGCGCATCTGAGGAAGCTACCCTCACAGCTCAGCATTCTTGACGCTCTTTTGCTATCAAAGGAGGCGAGAGATTCGTTGATTAAGGCACTTCAAGATCCGGAACAATTCCAAGCATGTCTGGCCGAGGAAAAGATGAAGGATGAATTGGAGGAAGTGCACACGGCCGATGTCACTTTCAGCGACGGGGTCCTTCTCCTTGGGACGTGCTAGCACAATCGCCCCCTCTATGTCTCAGGATACTGCCACGATATTAAAATAGGCAAAATCCTGATCGACAATGGATCTTCCGTTAATCTCCTCAATGTACGGGTCTTAAAAGAAATCTGCATGAGCGTCCGGCACCTTGCTCGTGACAAGATCACCATCTCCGGGTTTGATTCCCAGTCATCAAGAACTCTTGGGTCTGTGATACTGACCTTACGCTTCGGGCTACTTGTCACGGACGTTAAGTTCCACGTCATAGATGTCAAGACATGCTACAACGCTTTGCTCGGCCGACCATGGTTACACGAGTACAACATCATCCCTTCTACACAACATCAGTGTATGAAGTATTTTAAGAATGGTTTCGAGTATACCGTGATGGGAGAACTGAACCCGTTCTCTGTGAACGAGGTCCGCAAATATGAAGATGCCAAATACTTCTTACTGGATTTCGAAGACACAGAGATGTGTCACAAGCCGGAGAATAAAGCTAATGCCACCATCCCTGTCTTCGGCAGTGATACCGAGGAGGAAGAGGAAATAGTTTATTCGGGTCCGCCCCAACACAACAAGCCGGGACCATCGGCTCTTGCACTGATCTTTGGTAGCGATTCGGAAGATGATGTCCATGCTGTATTCTCTGCTCGACCTTCAATACAAACATCCGCTGACGAAGAACAAAGTCTACAAGTCGCCATAGTGCCGCTTAAACACCATAAAGAACTGGATGCACTTAATATTTACAATGTAGAAGAGCTGCAAACGTTCTATATCCCTCTCAGGCGAGAAAGCGAGAAAGCAATTCTGTTCTACCGCTCTGAAGAAACCAAGATGGAAAAAGAAATCTGGCATAGCGCGGATCCTACGCTCGACAGGCCTCAGCCTATCCGTCTTCCCAGATATTATACAAAGGGTTTGAAAAAGCTGCTGAAACGTCAGGGGATATCCTTCAAGCAGACCGTTCGAAAAGCCAAGTTCTATGACAAAATCTGGAACGTTCCCGGGACTCAACGCAAACTGCCTAATGGGAGAATGGAGACAAAAGGGCTTGGATACGTCCGGTCAAAGAAACGGGAGCTACTAAACAGCTGCTATGTCGTGTATGACTTCGATGAAGAAGCGGATGCTCAATGGGAGGACGCTAATCCTAAACCAGTAAAAGTTCCAAATGCAAAAGTGCCCAGTCCGTCGTTCGAAGAACAAATGGACAAGCTTATAAAGGAAGCGGGTCAAAAAGTCCGGGATGATCATAACCGCGAAATGGTCATCTACGAGAAAGCCAGAACGCAACGCCTTCTCCAACAAGCCGTGAAAGATGAAAATACTGCTCCTTGTCAACCTGTTATAAAGAAGGCTCGACGCAAAAGCAGAAATAAGTCGAAAGGCCAAAAAGGCGCTCAACAGCAACAAAGCAGGGCTAAGAAGCCACGTAAACGGGAGTCGAGCATTATTGATCTATCACTCATGAAGAAGATGGGTCGAGCGTACTCGTTTCCTCGGGACAAGACGAAGAAAATACTTGACCTCGCTTTAAAACATCGGATGCTTGCACTACCGGAGTCTAAACATCCTGAACAAGCAGGCGAAGTCTCTCACCCGGACTATTGCTTTTGTCACCGAGTGATAGGGCACCCTCTCGAGGACTGCTTTGCCTTCAAAAATTGGGTTGAAGATCAGTATCAGCTTAGCAAGTTCACTCTGTCCGACAACTGGAGGGTAGCGCCGCCACAGAAGCATGAGCCCAAGGCCACGAAAGAAGAACCCGTTCCGCATTGGGATTGGAAGCGAATTCGTACTTGTCACGTGATGACGATATCAAAAGAAGAGCCCGAGAACATGGATGACCTTCCCTGGTGCTTCGAAAACAGCAACGACGAAGTAATCTCAGAATTCCCACCAGCGCCAAAAGAGCTGGAAGACGGAATCCATACCACTGCAGATAACCTTAAAAAAATTGAGTTGGGAACGGCAAATGACCCACGACCGACATTCATCAGCGAGCTGTTATCTGAAGAAAGGGTGGTTGCGTTAAAGGAAGTGCTTCTACAGCATAGAGATTGCTTCGCGTGGAACTATTCCGAAATGCCGGGACTAGATCCAGAAATTGCTGTGCACAGATTGGAGATATCTCCGGACATCAAGCCAGCCAAACAGGCGCCGAGGAGAATGCGGCTCGAGCTTGAGATGAGCATCAACGCCGAGGTCAAAAAGTTAATCGACTCTGGCTTCATCCAGGAAGTTCAATCCCCTGAATGGATCGCCAACATCGTCCCGGCGATGAAGAAAAATGGGACAGTGCGCATATGCGTGGACTTCCGGGATCTCAATAAAGCCTGCCCGAAAGACGATTTCCCAGTGCCAGTCACCGAACTGATGATAGACAACACGTCCACTCATGAGGTTTTTTCCTTTATGGACGGCTCGTTAGGGTATAATCAGATAAAGATGGATCCCGAAGACCAGAAGTACACCGCCTTCAGGACTCCTCTAGGTATATTCTATTATAAAGTGATGCCCTTCGGTTTAAAGAATGCCGGTGCCACTTATCAAAGGGCCATGACAAAGATTTTCGATGACCTTATACACGAAATCGTCGAATGCTATATCGACGATCTCGTGGTTAAAAGCAAATCATACGAGGAACATCTCGAGCATTTGAAGATCGTATTTCAGCGCCTTCGGCAATACAACTTGAAGATGAACCCGCTTAAGTGTGCATTCGGAGTTTCCTCAGGCAAATTCCTGGGATTCATTGTTCGACACCGAGGTATTGAAATAGATCCGTCGAAGATCAAAGCGATCATGGAAATGCCTCCGCCGAGGACTCTCAAACAACTGCGGTCTCTCCAAGGGAAGCTCGCGTATATACGGCAATTTATAGCCAACCTTTCAGGAAAGTGCCGTCCTTACAGTCACCTGATGAAGAAGGGAACCCCGTTCGTCTGGGATCATAAATGCCAAGGCGCACTGGACGAGATCAAGCAATACCTGCAGAACCCGCCGGTGTTGGCTGCTCCGGTCAAGGAAAAACCCCTCATTCTTTATACAACGGCCCTCGAAGGTTCCTTAGGCGCATTATAGGCGCAAGAAAACGATCAAGGGAAAGAAAGAGCACTCTACTACTTAAGTCGAGTTCTGCTGGGGGCAGAAAGCAACTACTCCCCTATTGAAAAACACTGCCTGGCGTTGATCTTTGCGATAACAAAGCTCAGGCACTATGCGTTGGCGCATGAAGTCCATCTCATTTCAAAGGTGGACCCCCTTAAATACTTGATGTCAAAGGCCATATTGACGGGACGACTCGCTAAATGGGCCCTGCTCTTAATGGAGTTCTCGATAACCTATCAACCTCTCAAGGCAGTGAAAGGCCAGGCCATCGCCGATTTCCTCGCTGAGCATCCGATACCGGCCGACTCTCCTTTAAACTGCGATCTTCCATACGAACATGCGTTTGATGCGATCGACGGTGATAATACCCGATGGGAGCTTTATTTCGACGGAGCATCTTCCGTGAAGAAGCGCAAACAAAGTACCCCTATAATCAAATCAGAGGTAGGACTCATCTTTGTAACTCCACAAGGAGGGATAATGCGCTTTGCTTCCTCCCTGACGGAGCCGAGGACAAACAAGGAAGCCGAATATGAAGCTTTGATAGCAGGCCTCGAGATTGCCATCGACATGGGAATTGAAAATCTCCTTATATACGGGGATTCTCAACTGGTCGTTAGTCAAGTAAATGGAGACTACCAAACGTGCAAACCGGAGTTGGTGAAATACGGTGAAAAGGTGCAACAACTGTTGACCCAAATTCCCTCCTATACTTTGGAGAACATACCGCGTGCGGAAAATAGCAAAGCAGACGCGTTGGCCAAACTTGCTAAAGAACTAGCTGACGAGAACCTCGATGACGTTAGAATCGTGGTACAAAGCCGTCGAGTGCTTGCCCCAGCAGAAATATCTCCGGAATTATCCGAAGAAAAGGGAGCAAGCGAGTAGACAACCCTGCAAGTAAAAGATTGGGAAAATACCGAGGATTGGAGGGAAGTTTTCATAGATTACTTCAAGTCCCACCGAATGCCTAAAGAAGCATCCACAAGACATCAGCTCATGAAACGAGCTCTGTCTTTCGCCTTCGTCAACGACACTCTGTACAAGAGGTCGTTTAATTCTCTATGGCTAAGGTGTCTCGGACCTAACGAAGCGAAAATAGTCGTTCAGGAAGTTCACGACGGACTCTGCGGCTCTCACCAAGCGGGCCCAAAGATGAAGTTGAAGATAAAACGGATGGGCTACTACTGGCCCACAATGATTCAAGACTGCCTCGAATATGCGAAGCAATGCTACTCATGCCAAATTCATGGGGACTTCATCCACCAGCATCCAAATCCACTACATCCAACGATGGCTAGCTGGCCATTCGAAATGTGGGGGACTGATATAGTCAGCCACATTGAACCAGCATCGTCTAGGGGACATCGTTTCATCCTGGCAATGACTGACTACTTCTCCAAATGGGCAGAGGCAGTACCGCTGAGGGAAGTAAAGACGGAGAATATCCTCCACTTCTTCAAGACGCACGTCATATATCGATTTGGAACTCCGTGACGGATCATCTCCGATAACGGGCCAGCCTACAGAAGCCATAAGATCAGTCGCTTTGCACAACATCACAATATAGACTGGAGATATTCCTCGGTTTATAATCCGCGAGCTAACGGTCTAGCCGAGGCTTTCAACAAGACCTTGACAAAGATCATAAAGAAAACGGTGTCTCGAAATAAGAAAGACTGGCATGAGAGACTGCAAGTGGCCCTTTGGGCATATCGAACTACATTTAAAATGGCCACAAACACAATGCCGTACGCGTTGGTATTTGGGACGGAAGCAGTACTCCCCCTCGAGATAGAGTTACCCTCTCTACGAGTAGCAATCCACTATGAGCTGACAGACGAAGAAAATGCTCACCTTCGGCTTGAGGAGCTTGACGCCCTCGATGAAACCCGGCTCATAACGCAACAAAATCTGGAAGCTTATAAAGCAAAGATGACACACTCATATGAAAGATTGACCCGACCGAGCACATTCCGCCAAGGCGAACTCGTGCTAGTGGTCAAAAGGCCCATGATCCCCAATCACGCCAAGCGGGGAAAATTCGAGCCAAACTATGAAGGCCCGTACATCATAGATAAGGTCTACCAGGGTGGGGCCTATCTGCTTATGGATATGCATGGTGAAAGGCCTTTCAGGCCGATAAACGGTCGCTTCCTAAAGAGATACTACGCTTAATGAGTCACAGCCAAGGTCAATGATAGATGACGACGACTATGTCCGCTCGCTATCTTCCTAAGCTTAAGCTCTATAAGCAGTAGCCAGCCTTCTTAATAACGGACCGAAATGTCCTTAAACTAATAGTGGACCGAAACGTCTTTAAACTAATACCGCAGCATCCTTAAGCTGACGAGATGAATAAAAATAAAAAATAAAAAAATATAATAAATAAAAACGGTATGTCCATAAGCAAAAAGGGCACGGATGAAAACCCGAAAGGGCTCCGTGAGTAAAAACAGCAGGGCTACCGACGAGTGTTCGTGAAAACCCGAAAGGGCGCGACCTCGTAAAAAAAAGAGAAAAAGAAAATAAAAAGAATAAAAAAAAGGTATGTCCATAAGCAAAATAGGCACGGATGAAAACCTGAAAGGGCTCCGTGAGTAAAAACAGCAGGACTACCGGCGAGTGTTTGTGAAAACCCGAAAGGGCGCAACCTCGTTAAAGGACACTTACAGGGTCCTCTCGATCTTGTAAGGAGAAACCACCCACGTGAGATCCTTACGACTCACAAGGGAGCAACATACTTAGGGATCCCCACGATTCCTAAGGAGAAAATACACTTGCGAGATCCTCACGACTCGTAAGGAGAACTCTCTTATGGGACCCTCACGGCTCATAGGATTTGAAAGTCTTAAGTTACAAAGACCTCAACCTGTGCTTATGCAATCCCCACAATTTCCGATATTACCCTACAAATGGTTCAATACTGACCCTTGTACACAATCCACGGGCACGAATAAACATTTCCCTAACCAAGTCTCATCCATGACTGGGGATATATTCGCATGGTGAACAACCCTTGTAAATCCTCTCGATTTGTGAGGAGAAAATCCTCCTGTAGGATCCTTACGACTTACAGAAGAAACAAGCACTTAGGAATCCTCACGATTCCTAAGAAGAAAATATACTTACAAGATCCTCACGACTTGTAGGGAGAAATACCTTTGTGAGACCCTTACGGCTCATGAAGTCAAAAGTCTTAGTTGACAGGACCTTAACCCTGCTCGCTAAGCCACCCTTGTTCAACATCGACAGAGGCAGATGATGATTCGCTCCTGGAAATATCCCAGTTGTAGCGGTGCTGATGCCGAAATCGATGTTTAATTTCAGGTTTACGGCGAAAAGCCAGTAGGCCGCTCATGCATATGAAATAGCCGAAATGATGGGGCAACTTGCAATAAATAGCAGCAAGTAAAAATATATGCATGCGAAATAGTCGAAATGATGGGGCAATTCAGAATAAAAAGCAGCGAGTAAAAATAAAATAAACAGCCGAAATGATTGGGCAACTTGCAATAGAAAGAGTGGGTAAAAATAAAATAAATAGCCGAAATGATTGGGCATCGCGAAAAATAGCCGAAATGATTGGGCAATCGCGACCTTCGCGATATAAAAGCTGAAATGATAGAGCATCGTGGAGATAAAATAAAAAAAATGATGATAAAACTTTGGCCCTACAGTTAAGATCATATTGATCCCTGTATACAATCAAAGGGCGTAAACAAAGAGAGAACCATACTTTCCCAACAGGCTCCGCCAGAAGACAAAGCCAAATCTCGATGGTTCAGTCCAACTCTGAAGAAACCAGTGTCTTCAGCAAACTCCTCGACTCACGGATACAAACACTCCTTGACGAGAGCCTCCTGATCCGAGTCGACTCGCAGAGCCACCAGTGCCTCCGTGGGAAATTCTCGACTCGTTTCAAACCCCAAGGAAACAAATAATCCTTGGCACTTGGGAAACAAATAATCCCTAGCAAACTCCTCGACTCACGGATACAAACACTCCTTGACGAGAGCCTCCTGATCCGCGTCGACTCGCAGAGCCACCAGTGCCTCCGTGGGAAATCCTCGACTCGTTTCAAACCCCAAGGAAACAAATAATCCTTGGCGCTTGGAAAAAAAATAATCCCTTGCAAATACCTCAACTCACGGATACAAACATTCCTTGACGAGAGCCTCCTGATCCGCGTCGACTCGCAGAGCCACCAGTGCTTCCGTGGAAAATTCTCGACTCGTTTCAAACCCCAAGGAAACAAATAATCCTTGGCGCTTGGGAAACAAATAATCCCTAGCAAACTCCTCGACTCACGGATACAAACACTCCTTGACGAGAGCGTCCTGATCCGCGTCGACCCGCAGAGCCACCAGTGCCTCCGTGGGAAATCCTCGACTCGTTTCAAACCCCAAGGAAACAAATAATCCTTGGCGCTAGGGAAACAAATAATCCCTAGCAAACACCTCAACTCACGGATACAAACACTCCTTAACGAGAGCCTCCTGATCCGCGTCGACTCGCAGAGCCACCAGTGCCTCCGTGGGAAATCCTCGACTCGTTTCAAACCCCAAGGAAACAAATAATCCTTGGCGCTTGGGAAACAAATAATCCCTAGCAAATTCCTCGACTCACGGATACAAACACTCCTTGACGAGAGCTTCCTGATCCGCGTCGACTCGCAGAGCCACCAGTGCCTCCGTGGGAAATTCTCGACTCATTTCAAACCCCAAGGAAACAAATAATCCTTGGCGCTTGGGAAACAAATAATCCTTAGCAAACTCCTCGACTCACGGATACAAACACTTCTTGACGAGAGCCTCCTGATCCGCGTCGACTCGCAGAGCCACCGGTGCCTCCGTGGGAAATCCTGGACTCGTTTAAAACCCTAAGGAAACAAATAATCCTTGGCGCTAGGGAAACAAATAATCCCTAGCAAACACCTCAACTCACGTATACAAACACTCCTTGACGAGAGCCTCCTGATCCGTGTCGACTCGCAGAGCCACCAGTGCCTCCGTGGGAAATCCTCGACTCGTTTCAAACCCCAAGGAAACAAATAATCCTTGGCCCTTGGGAAACAAATAATCCCTAGCAAATTCCTCGACTCACGGATACAAACACTCCTTGACGAGAGCTTCCTGATCCGCGTCGACTCGCAGAGCCACCAGTGCCTCCGTGGGAAATTCTCGACTCGTTTCAAACCCCAAGGAAACAAATAATCCTTGGCGCTTCGGAAACAAATAATCCCTAGCAAATTCCTCGACTCACGGATACAAACACTCCTTGACGAGAGCCTCCTGATCCGCGTCGACTCGCAGAGCCACCAGTGCCTCCGTGGGAAATTCTCGGCTCGTTTCAAACCCCAAGGAAACAAGTAATCCTTGGCGCTTGGGAAATAAATAATCCTTAGCAAATTCCTCGACTCACGGATACAAACACTCCTTGACGAGAGCCTCCTGATTCGCGTCGGCTCGCAGAGAAACCAGTGTCTCCGCGGGAAATTCCCGATCCGTCTCAACTTGCAAATGAAGCCTCAGGCAGCAGGGACTAAAAAACTTGCTTCCTGAACAATGGGACCCTGCAAGTCAATCCAAAATGGTCTCTTGCATACTATTCATGGGTCTCACTCTCCAAAGTCGAGTTTCGATGAGGAGGGAAACAACCGCTTACGAGTCCTCTCGACTCGTAAGAGGGAAAAATTCTCTTATAGGATCCTTACGACTTATAAGAAAAAACCACACTTAGGAATCCTCATGATTCCTAAGGAGAAAAACCCACCTATGAGATCCTCTCGATCCATAGGGAGAAAAATCTCTACGAGTCCCTCACGGCTCATGGAGTTGAAAAGTCTTAGGCAACAGATCTGAACCTGCGGCCTAAGCCATCGCTGATTCATAAGAAAGTCAAGATGCCTACTCTATTATCTGTCAACCATGTTTATCAAGATAGCATGCCGATAATAAGAGAAAGAAGAAAGCTACAGAAGGAGCATCCGATTTACGTTTGATCAAGCGTTCGAGACACACTCATTCATGCACAAGCAAAAGACTCAGAACGAAAAATAAGGACAAGATGGGATAAAATTTTTCCATTAATATGGCCAAATAGTTCTTACGATCATAAAAACAATAAACGAAAAATATTATTACAATGGAATAACTTCAGATCCAGGGCACGGATTGAGAAAGTCAAAAGTAAGGCCATCTAGAGTTCTTCTGGCCTTTCTGATTATTCTTATGCGCAGCCTCTCACGCTCCTGTGTGTCAAGATCCTCGGCAAGCCCTCCCGGCCTTCGATAAGCAGCAACTATCGTCGTCTGCTGGAAGATTTGATGTAGGATGTCAATAAGGATGTCCCGCCGTTTCTTCGAGATCAGCCCCGTCAGGTACACTGAATGCACCTTGTCTTCGGCATCATCCAGCACGTTGAGTGGTTGGGCCTCGTGAAACCCCGGAAGTGCTCTCCATATTGCTCCCAGCACGACTTTCAAGAGAGCTGAACGACGAGGAAGCAGCCAACCACCGCTTGCATTCAGACGACCCATGACCTCTGCACATTGAGCGTCTGTAAACTCCTGGTTTTGTTGATGGCCCTACGCACGGATATCCTCATAAGTAATGAATTCGTGCAGACTGTATAGATGCACTGCCATGATGCCTGAAGGAAACATCATTGGAAGATTAGTAATGAGGAAAAAGTACAGGGAGTTAAAACTCCTCGAAAGCAATACTCTATAGACAGGAGTGACATCTGTCCAAGATCAGTTATGCGGGAAATTCGAGGAAAATCCCCAAGGAACATTGAAAGCTTTGCTCTGGAAAAAAAATAATATAATAATAACAATAGTATCAAGTGCCATCTTTAACTTCCAAGACCCATGAAGAAGAGTTCTTCTATATGGTCTGGAAGGAGCAAAGCTCCATTAAGGAATTAAGAAAATACAAGGTGATTGTTTTAGAGACCAGAGCTCTATTATTGGAACCCTAGTAGGGTCCCCTTTAGTCCTCATTAGATCATTTTAGATCTATAGAGCAAAACTCTGCTAAGTAAAACCCTAAATGGGTTTTCTTTAGATCAGGGATTTATTGAGAGCAAAGCTCCGTTGACAAAAATTAACCTGATTTAATTCAATTTAAATTAAAATTTTGTACCTCAAAGGTTTTAAGAAATTTTAACTCTGAGAGTTCTTGAAGACAAGAGCAAAGCTCTGAAGTTTCTGAAAATGAGGATTTTAAAGATGACAATCATCTGTGTAGGACCAAAGGTCCTATTTATAGGCATCAAGTGCCCTTTCAACTTCCAAAGTTGCCACAACGGTTGGAATTTCGCCGCCGTTGCGCTCACGTTTAGGGCCACGTAAGCGCAACGGTGAGGGGGCATTTGTTTACCCCAATCAGAGCAAAGCTCTGTTCAAATTCCGAGGCGGGAGATGAAGCAACGCTTCATCTTCCCCCAATCAGAAACAAAGCTTTGCTTTGAAAATTTAAACTTTAATAAATGAAGCAACGCTTCAGATCCTTTGCACTGCACGCGGCGTGCCACGTGTCTGGCGCAGATGCATTAGCGCAGCGTCCAAGAAGGCGTGCCCAATTAGAGCAAAGCTTTGTTAAAGGAAGCGCCGCGCTGCGCTCTGCGCTGTGCGACATGTGTCAGCGCAGATACGCTAGCGCAGTTGCGCTGCGCTGTGCGCTGCGCGACACGTGTCAGCGCAGATGCGCTAGTGCAGATGCACTGTTTCATAAAAAAAGGGGGGGCTAAGTGCCAAATGCAATTTATCGTTGCAAAATTACATGCACTTAATAATAACAAATTAAAATCATACGATGCACAAGCACAACAGAGAACTAAAATAAAAGAACCCTTATCAGACAATGAAGTACTTGATTAAAAAGAAAAATACTTATTCATTATTATTGTTATTACATTTAAAAAAGATCACCGAATACGGGATCAGAAAGACAAGGGTTCACAAAAAGAAAAAGAAGATTATTCAGCTCCCATTCTGTCTTCTCCACCACGTCGAAGCGGCGATCCTCCCGAGGGGTAGCCATCCAACGGTCGACGCCGCACTCCTGGGAAAAAAGTGGCGATGACAACCCGACGAGCCCGTATTTGGCTCAGCAAATGGAAAGAGCTTTTGCTCTCGAGGAGTTTAACTCACTGTGTCTGTTTTCCTTCATTGCTAATCTTCTAATGACGTTTCTTTCAGGCATTATGGCCGTTCATTTATACAGTCTGAACGAGTTCATTACTTATGAGGATATCCACGTACAGGGCCATCATCAAAACCAAGAGTTTACAGATGCCCATTGTGCAAAGATTATGGGTCGTCTGTATGCACGCGTTGGTTGGTTGCTTTCTCGCCGTTCTGCTCTCTTGAAAGTCGTACTGGGAGCAATTTGGAGAGCACTTCCGGGGTTTCACGAGGTCATGCCACTTAATGTGCTGGATGACGTCGAAAACAAGGTGCATTCAGTGTATCTGTCGGGGCTGATCTCGAAGAAACGGCGAGATAGCCTCATTGATACTTTGCATCAAATTTTTCAACAGACGACGATAATTGCTTCATATCAAAGGGTGGAGGGCATTGCCGAAGATCTTGACACGCGTGAGCGCGAGAGGATGCACACGAGAATGGTCAGAAAGGCCAGAAAGACTCTAGATGGCCTTACTTTCGACTTTCTCAATCCATGCCCTGGATTCGAGATTATACCCTTGTAAACATTACAATAATGTTTCTTTTGTTTATTGTCTTTATTGATGTAAGAATTTTCCGAGTATGAATGACAAATCTTTTGCCTCATTCCTTTTATTTTCTGCTTTGTTGTTGGCATATTCCTTAAGTAAGCGTATCCTGTAGGTGATATAGAACATTCCGTCTTGAATACTTCGAGGAGTAGTGATGGCTTAGGAAGCAGGTTCATATCTGCTACCTAAGGCTTTTCAACTTTATGAGCTGTGAGGGTCTCATAAAGACTTTTCTCCCTACGAGTCAAGAGGATCTCGTAGGTGTATTTTCTCCTTAGGGGTCATGAGGACTCCTAAGTGTGTTTTCTCTTGAGAGTCGTAAGGATCTCACAAGAGAATTTTCTCCCTTACAAGTCGAGAGGACTCATAAGTGATTGTTTCCCTCCTTATCGATATTCGACTTCGGAGAGTATGGCCTGTAGATAGTCTATCTGGACCTCTTTGTAGGGCACCGATGGCTTAGGAAACAGGGTTAGGATCTGCCACCTAAGACTTTTCAAATTTATGAACCATGAGAGTCTCATAAAGAATTTTCTCCCTACGAGTCGAGAGGATCTCGTAGGTGTATTTTCTCCTTAGGGGTCGTGAGGACTCCTAAGTGCGTTTTCTCTTATAAGTCGTAAGGATCTTATAAGAGAATTTTCTCTCTTACAAGTCGAGAGGACTCGTAAGTGGTTGTTTCCCTCCTTGTCGAGATTCGACTTTGGAGAGTGTGGTCCGTGAATAGTATGCAAGAGTCCGTTTTGGACCGACTTGCAGGGCCCCAGTGCTTAGGAAACAGTTTTTTTTATCCCCACCGCCTAAGGCTTTTCCTCACGAGTCGAGACGAATTGAGCATTTCTCGTAAGAATATCCTAACATCACAGTTAACCTCTGCTCTTTACGACAGAGGTGTAAGTGCACGGCGGCGCCCCGGCCGTCGATCCGACGGCCGAATGCGGAAGCGGTGATAAACTTAAATTTTCTTGAACTGGCAAACCGCCGCGCACTAATACCCGGATCGAACCACTAACTAGTCCTAGCTAACAATAAGATGGGAAAGAGATATACCGACGATCCATGTCCTCCGGTCTTCTCATCATCGTCCCGATCTCTTGCGGAATGTCCCGTCTCCTCCTCGTCGCCGGAAGTGCACCACATCGCCTACTTCTTTTACGGGCTCCCACCTCAATGCCGAGGCAACTCGGGCACGAAGCCGGCTACTCGACGTGCCCAAGGTTCGCTGTAGAATATGTAGCCCTCAAGTCTCACTTTGGGGTTGTGGAATTGCCTTTTTGGTGGAGGAAATGATATGAGCTTGTGGAGATGAAACATGTGGGATTTTACAAAGCTAGAAGAACAAAAATCCCACCCCAAGAAATTTGGACAGCCCCCTCCCTCAATGTGGCCGGCCATGTATATGGTGGTGGAGAGAGTGAAAGAGTGAGTGTATCAAAAAGATGGGAGCCATTCTCCTCTAATCCCAAAGAGAGAGAGAGGAAAGCTATCATGCAAAAGGGAATGATCACAAGGCAATGCCAACACTCCACACAACCATCATCAACAACCATGATGCTAACAAAGTCAAGCCATCATGAAGTATGAAGTCAAGCAAGTCAATGGATGGTGCACCATCATGAAGACTATCATGATGCTACAAAAAACAAAGAACCCCTCCACAAATGCCTATTTGCAACAATGCAAATAAACCCTCCTCCACCAATCTTCGGCCAATGAACGGAACAAAGGAAATTGGCCGAAACGGAAAACAAACTGGCAACTCCAGAAAACTGATCCCGTAATAAATTACAGGAAAACCCCGATACTGTGCATACACACCCGCATCTGTATTTCGACCGAAATACAAATGTAATGAGACAAAATCTACACTGTACTATACTAGGATCCGGCTTAAACCAAAGCCGGCTAGTAATATCCGTTCGATCCTGATCCGTGCAATACCGCACGTATCTGATCGAACCCTGCCATATATCCATACGGCCTATAGTACAAACTGTCCGATCCCGATCCGTGCAATACCGCACGTATCTGGTCGGACCTTGCCATATCTCCATACGGCCTCTACAACCTTTCGCCCGAAAGCTGAGTAACTGAATGTGGGGGACTCTAAAGACTCATCAACACCTTGGTCGTGGATTTAACCACTAGCACGTCAGAGGTATAAGCCAATACGTAACGGGCTACCAGGTACTGACTAAAAGGGATGTCTGTGAGCGAACTCAGCCTGACAACCCTACTGAGCCTGTCAGTGACAATATCCGTGCAGTCCGGTCCGTTCGTCTATGAGTGTCGCATGGCGGGCCTAGGGGGTTGGTAAAAGTCAGACCCCCAAAAGCGGTACAAGTCGTGTCGGAGTGTAGCCCAGAACACCCTGAGATACTACTGGAATACCTACCAGTAAATCTCCTTGCCTTGGCCAAGGACTTTGTGTAATGGCTCTCCTAGACACAGCACGACCTCACCCCCAATACCGGGAGAGACGAACCCCTGAAGATACGCTCACTGCCTCCATGTGGCTCGGGACTGTACCCAACTAAAACCTGTTTGCATGACTCCTTTGAGCCGTGGTAGGGTAGTAATCAAAGTACAGTGGGAACTCACACGAGACAAATGACGATCCCCAGGTCGATGAACTAACCTGCACACATGTCACCAGGGAACTGCCATCTGACGTCTGGTATATGACCAACTAGCATGTTCCCGGCGAGTCCTGTCCGGTGTACTCATAACCCAATGAGCACCTGTATACATCTTAGGTGATCCTACTGACACCAGTGGCTTGTGAGACCGGCCACCTCCCCTCGTCGGGGTCTCGACTGTATACACTAGTCTACTAATGGAGTATCGATGCCCAGTCTCGAAACTCCCACGACTAGGGACCTTTTAAGGATAAGCTTATAGACCCCCAGCTCCCACTTATATGATCGCCCTCATACTGCTGGTGGTCAAGCAAGAATCCTAGGGGCTCTATCAACGTGTAATAGCGACGTGTCAGGTCACCTAAAGCAGTACACGATGATAAAGGTAAACCAGATAGCATACTATCATCTCGAGTAAGACTGTCCTACCGGGATAGGTCCTCCCTCAATCATTACAATCACGTACCTGTGACCTAATAATTGACTCTGAGGGCACTATCTCCAACAATCTCCCACTTGCACTCAAGGCTAATTATTGCGATGTCGCATACTCACAGCCTGTGTGATACCGAACATCCAACTCCTCTACTAGTCAGTCTCACAAAGCTCGTTTGCGGAACTATTGCGTTCGAGGAATAGCCTCAGTGAGTGGATCCGCTTAGTTGTTCCTTTCTATGTCTCTCTATATCTCAAGTTCGCGGAGAAAGCCATCTCCCGAAAAGAGCAATACCTGTCTCAGAATATGTCTGGATGTCTGATGGGACCTAGCTCATAAATGAACTCCAAATCCAAACTTCTTAGACTGTATCGTTAACTGAACTTAATCAGTATCCTGCGCGCCATGCCTCCCTCAGTATTGCCTTGGACCACCTGTCCAAAATACTGCCCCTCATCAGAAGGAAAAACTATAACTCTGACAACCTCCTTGTCGTCCATGTCACCTTGGAAGCCTGGAATGATAACTGTCTCCTGAATGAGGCTGTCGTTATCATATCCCTAGAACATCCACTTATGTTCTAAAACTGCTTCCGACTGTTTCTCCAGGATTGGATTAATGTCAACTTATTGCATCTAGTGCAAGAACAACATCTGGTGTGGTACTTGACATCTCACGATTGACTCAATTGCCTGAGCAAGTGATCTGCCAATCATGCCCGTCCCTCTCCCCTTTAGTCTGTAAGACACCTTTGGAGAGGGTGACTCCATTACCTGCAGGTACACTACCGTGCCAGGAGTCGTCCATTCTAAATACTCTTAGAATGCTGTCAAAGTACCCTGATTGGGAAACCACCCAAATCTAGATCTAAAACCATAGATCTAGTAACCAATATGTCTGATACAAAATCCATTTCCTTTGTGGAGAAACCACTGTGTGACGACCAAAGTATAACCGATCGTAGTGTAGGAGTTTCTTTTCCTACTCTGTATATGTCATCCAAATACCAGGATATCACACCCTACTACCTTCTCAATAGATCCATCCCCTATTCTGATGAAGTCAAACCTATGACTGTCACGTCAGAAATAGATGATCTATCTCCGCTATATCTGCTTTAGTCTATAAATAGACATAAGCTACCTGTCCACCAATGCTTCCGCTGCTCCCACTGACTACGACAACCCTCTGGCAGAGTCATATACACGTACACTTCTAAAGATAGTTTAGAACGACGCTATACTCATCCTCCCGCCGGGTCTCGCAACCTGGAACAACAGCAATGGCAATTGTGGGAAAACAAGAACTTCCCTGTCACCGTCCTTGAGGCCACCGGAGTACCTCTCGGGTGCCTGAAGTTACCCACCTTATCTGCGGAGTGGCAATGGAATGTCAATCCAGATTGAATCTTTAGGTTCCTTATCAAATCTTCAGTAATCGTTTGTGGTTCTGGAATCACTTCCAGTTCTACCATACTCCCACTACTGTTTTCTGAAAAAATCCATTTTTAATAAAACTGTGGCGAGTCTAGAACAATATCGCTATTGTTCATCCAGATGGTAGAAAGTCAACCCTCGTCATAGCCTGGGTCAACCCACAAACAGCCATTACAGAAACGTGCCTTGAGTTGTCCAGTGTCTGGTTTTAATCATAAACCGGACAACTCCCCGTACCTTAACATCGTTAAGATATGAACTGTTCTATATCCAATATAGAAACAGAGGCACTGATTTAATTGAACCAGATTCAAATCATGCAGCTGTCCCCAGCGCATGTCAACTAAATGGAAGGAGGCCGATCAGCGTTACTCAACTTAGGAATACTTCCAATTATGAGTAACCTGAAAGAGAAGCAAGATCTCTTTATCATTACTATCAACTGAATACCATACACAAGTATCTACATCTTCGATCTCTTTGAAGAATCCCGATACTTGCTATACCTGGTTCTTTACTCTATTCAAATACCAATAACTTCTCCAAATTCGGACCCTGTGTTTCCACGAAACACTTGTCTAAAAACTAGAGAAGTCATAAGTAAACTGAATGTAGTACGAGGACCAACCCCTCTGTCCTGATGGACCCTGGACAACATACAATACTCTGTATAAGTCCCTTTGAGTCTGATAACTCATTCACTGCGTGTCGTAGGTTGAAAACTGTACTTATGGTTAAGAAGAATTACACCGATGTTTAATGCTCCTTACCTAACCATCCACTGATATAGGTAAATGTCGTAGACATAATTTCAGAAAGGTATATCTCACTCTATGAAAATAGACGTACAGATATATCAATTTGAAATTGGTGCATAACAGCGGATATTCAAAACCAAATATTTGCCGACCGGCAAACAGCCCAGGTGATTTCCTCAAATATCACTGATTACAACGAATCCCGATATAATGAGGATGATCACCCAATTCCCAATAACTTACTCCCACTCATCATCTGTAAAACCATACAGATGTGAGAATCGTACCTGGTAAATACATACCCTGGAGTAAGTATCTAATCGGGAAATCAGTTTTCCTTTAACATTACACAGTGAAACTGAAACATTGAAATGTTCCGATGGGGTATTCTGGTATTCCTAGTAATGCCTCTTCCAGATTCACGACTGTAACCGTATAGTTCTTTGCCACCTCTCCAAATCCCTTCATATGTCTTTAGTCTTTACCTTCTGCACACCCTTTTAGGCCAAATGGTTTTCTTCCTTCCCTACCGTTCGGCACCAGCCTATGGTTTGGAAGAAGACTATCCAATAAGCATAATGGGTGTACTGTCCCAATCCTAGGAACACTCGCAATGAGAGAGGGTGAAGATAAAAGACAACCGAATAAACCTTATTCCTATTTCTCCTGAACCAGAATCCATCCCCGAACTGGAACAAGTTCCATTCGAGTTCGTATATAACCATACGATGGAGTATCCAAATAAACTGTGGATCTTCGTAGTGATACGGAGTGTCCTGGAGAAATACAAAGGTGATGTGGGAGTGGTAACGAAATATTTGGTTTGGTCGTGAATATCTGTTGCAATTTACTTTGCCCTCTTACTAATCCCTTGCTTTGTTTGAACTTAATACCTTCTGCACACCATCGTTATGCTAATTGGTTTTCTTCATTCCCTACCGGTCGGCACCAGCCTAAGGTTTGGAAGAAGACAATCCAATTTGCGTAATAGGTGTACTATCTCCTAAACCAAAGAGTACTCGCAACCTGAGAGAAGGTAAAAGGAAAAGACAACTGAATAGTCCTATCCGTTTTCTCCAGAACCGGAAACCATCCTCGAATAAATCCCTTCGAGTTCGTATATAACCATACGATGGTTTTGTCCAATGGAAGTGGACGTTCGTAGTAATACGGGGTGTCCTGGAGAAAAGGGTAAAAGTAGGAGTGGCAATGAGGTATGCAACTCTGACAATCCAAAAGCCAGTGTTTAAGAAGGTTCGGTCAACTTGGTCACTGAGTCATAGTCTTAGGGTCGGGTCAATGGTCGCTGCCAAAGAGAGAGAGAAAAGAAACACTCAGCGTGCACTCTAACCTAGATCAGAATGGTTACCAATTTATCTAATCTGGAATCCTCCCACTGTACCTCAAATTCTCCTCCAAACCTGAAAGAAGAATTAGTCGGGGTCACCCGAGGAGTAAACTAACTCATCAGTGGGAATCGGGATCCAACTCTCATCGCATGACAACGTGACGGAATCCGCTCACGGTATCACACTCCAGAAGGTATGCGCATATCTGGCAAGTTTCAGTACTTTTGAGACTCCCGATGTGATTTTTGCCCCATGCTCTTATGACCTTGGCGAAGGTCAACAAATCATAAGTCACATGTCAAGTTCTACCCGTCATTATCCAGGTTAATTTGAATCCACCCGTACAAGCCCTTGACGAAGGTCAACAAGGCTATACGACTGTCCCAAACCAACGCATCTATCTATGCAGCAGAAAGGTAACAAGCAGCTACCATACGCTATGCCTTGACGAAGGTCAACAAACATAGCATGAATACTACGTGCTACCCGTCTGAAACGATGGAGGGCTACGAATGGTTTCTGGCGAAAACCTTTAACGTAAAGAACTTGATATCGTCGAAGGAACGGATAGCTTTTTGAAAATATAGTGACGAAAACCGTTGCTAAAGAGGTCACTCCCGGTGAAGGGATCTCGGCTCTTTCCCCGTAGAATGGGGTGCAGGATATTCCAAATGAATACCGCGATGCAAAGAAAAAGTAATCGGCTATAGTGAAGTTAATGCCCTGACGCAAACTTCTGTCCAAGGGGTCACTCCCGGTGAAGGGATCTCGGCCCTTGCCTCGTCGACTGAGGAGCAGGATATTCCAACTGAATACCACGATGCAAAACAAAAGTGAATGTCCTTGCAATAACAGCTTTTTGAAAAGTGTTCCAACAACATCAGATTAGGTTTGTTTTTTTTTAACTTGCATTGATCCGAATCAACGCAGTCCCATCAATTGATCACACCAAAAAGAACGAAAATATACTGATGTACGTATATGCCATCCGCATTCGCCACTGGGTCCCGTCATTACCCGTTAGGTTAGCTAACTAACGACAGAGCGGGGACTGGACTAGCGCGGATGTAAAACATATACAACATCTACTAATATATATACCAATATATTATATTTCGCTCAAGGCGTGATAAAAATGCAACATCACAGAGAATGAACAGCATCACAGAAACAATACAGATATCTGGGATCCCCGGGTTTCACAGAGCCACTACTGAAACCCGATGTTCCCCTGGTCGTTTGGATAGCCTGTGCAATGAAATCCTAGACCCCTACAGGCGCGGCAAGTCACCCGCCAAAACCTGAAGCGAGGCAGCCCCCTTCAGCGCCGTGAATGGACCACCCAGCACTTCACGGAATCCGGTAACTTGGGCACCCCTCCTGGGTCAACCTGTACCCCTTACGAGTGCGGCGAATAGCCCGCCAATCCTAGAGTGAAGCCCCCTCCGTCTCAATGGCATGAGATGCGGGCTTGTTGCCCTCTAGAACCCGGCTATCCGTGCACCCCTCCGCGGGGCAATCCTAGTACAGAAAGTAAAATATACATACAACGGGTACATCGACCGCAACCAGGTCGTGCCCCAAAATAATAATACAAACAGGCAGTGACGGCAGTCCACATGTCGGACGCTCGCCCCGCAATATCAAATGTACATAATACAACAGAACTGTACTAGCATTGCATCCAGGCTATCCCCCACGACCGATCCGCAACATCACAGCAAATACATAGAACATCAACGTGAATGTCACGTTCGCAAATCCGTCTAACCGGGCTATAGCAGTAAGACCGGATTTACCGATCGAGTGACATTCACGGTCGCAGATATAATGTAAATACTGTGAAAAATGTGTTTAAAATATCCGACCGATCGAATATTAACAAGTGGGCCCCAAAACAAAACTGTAGCAGTTACAGAAAATATGGGCCCAATTTTAATATTCCAAAACCCATATTTTAAGCCCAAAAAGCCTCTGGAAAAAAATGGTGCAGTGATGTCTACAGTGCGCGGCGGAAGGGCGGCGAAAAGGGGGTTTGTGCGGCGCTTCCGCGCTCTGACTGTGGAATCACTTCATCGAAATTTTACAGAGTTCTTAGATTTTCTAGTACATCAATATTTTACAACCTGAAAAATTTTTCGACACCAAAAATTTCCAACAGAAAACTGATGCTAACAAAAATATAGTTTTGGAACATTCGATCGATCGAAACAGAAAAACACACTACACCAAGCTAGACTATGTTAATGGCGAGGCTCTGATACCACTGTAAGTGCACGGCGGCGCCCCGGCCGTCGATCCGACGGCCGAATGCGGAAGCGGTGATAAACTTAAATTTTCTTGAACTGGCAAACCGCCGCGCACTAATACCCGGATCGAACCACTAACTAGTCCTAGCTAACAATAAGATGGGAAAGAGATATACCGACGATCCATGTCCTCCGGTCTTCTCATCATCGTCCCGATCTCTTGCGGAATGTCCCGTCTCCTCCTCGTCGCCGGAAGTGCACCACATCGCCTACTTCTTTTACGGGCTCCCACCTCAATGCCGAGGCAACTCGGGCACGAAGCCGGCTACTCGACGTGCCCAAGGTTCGCTGTAGAATATGTAGCCCTCAAGTCTCACTTTGGGGTTGTGGAATTGCCTTTTTGGTGGAGGAAATGATATGAGCTTGTGGAGATGAAACATGTGGGATTTTACAAAGCTAGAAGAACAAAAATCCCACCCCAAGAAATTTGGACAGCCCCCTCCCTCAATGTGGACGGCCATGTATATGGTGGTGGAGAGAGTGAAAGAGTGAGTGTATCAAAAAGATGGGAGCCATTCTCCTCTAATCCCAAAGAGAGAGAGAGGAAAGCTATCATGCAAAAGGGAATGATCACAAGGCAATGCCAACACTCCACACAACCATCATCAACAACCATGATGCTAACAAAGTCAAGCCATCATGAAGTATGAAGTCAAGCAAGTCAATGGATGGTGCACCATCATGAAGACTATCATGATGCTACAAAAAACAAAGAACCCCTCCACAAATGCCTATTTGCAACAATGCAAATAAACCCTCCTCCACCAATCTTCGGCCAATGAACGGAACAAAGGAAATTGGCCGAAACGGAAAACAAACTGGCAACTCCAGAAAACTGATCCCGTAATAAATTACAGGAAAACCCCGATACTGTGCATACACACCCGCATCTGTATTTCGACCGAAATACAAATGCAATGAGACAAAATCTACACTGTACTATACTAGGATCTGGCTTAAACCAAAGCCGGCTAGTAATATCCGTTCGATCCTGATCCGTGCAATACCGCACGTATCTGATCGAACCCTGCCATATATCCATACGGCCTATAGTACAAACTGTCCGATCCCGATCCGTGCAATACCGCACGTATCTGGTCGGACCTTGCCATATCTCCATACGGCCTCTACAACCTTTCGCCCGAAAGCTGAGTAACTGAATGTGGGGGACTCTAAAGACTCATCAACACCTTGGTCGTGGATTTAACCACTAGCACGTCAGAGGTATAAGCTAATACGTAACGGGCTACCAGGTACTGACTAAAAGGGATGTCTGTGAGCGAACTCAGCCTGACAACCCTACTGAGCCTGTCGGTGACAATATCCGTGCAGTCCGGTCCGTTCGTCTATGAGTGTCGCATGGCGGGCCTAGGGGGTTGGTAAAAGTCAGACCCCCAAAAGCGGTACAAGTCGTATCGGAGTGTAGCCCAGAACACCCTGAGATACTACTGGAATACCTACCAGTAAATCTCCTTGCCTTGGCCAAGGACTTTGTGTAATGGCTCTCCTAGACACAGCACGACCTCACCCCCAATACCGGGAGAGACGAACCCCTGAAGATACGCTCACTGCCTCCATGTGGCTCGGGACTGTACCCAACTAAAACCTGTTTGCATGACTCCTTTGAGCCGTGGTAGGGTAGTAATCAAAGTACAGTGGGAACTCACACGAGACAAATGACGATCCCCAGGTCGATGAACTAACCTGCACACATGTCACCAGGGAACTGCCATCTGACGTCTGGTATATGACCAACTAGCATGTTCCCGGCGAGTCCTGTCCGGTGTACTCATAACCCAATGAGCACCTGTATACATCTTAGGTGATCCTACTGACACCAGTGGCTTGTGAGACCGGCCACCGCCCCTCGTCGGGGTCTCGACTGTATACACTAGTCTACTAATGGAGTATCGATGCCCAGTCTCGAAACTCCCACGACTAGGGACCTTTTAAGGATAAGCTTATAGACCCCCAGCTCCCACTTATATGATCGCCCTCATACTGCTGGTGGTCAAGCAAGAATCCTAGGGGCTCTATCAACGTGTAATAGCGACGTGTCAGGTCATCTAAAGCAGTACACGATGATAAAGGTAAACCAGATAGCATACTATCATCTCGAGTAAGACTGTCCTACCGGGATAGGTCCTCCCTCAATCATTACAATCACGTACCTGTGACCTAATAATTGACTCTGAGGGCACTATCTCCAACAAGAGGTCCGTTAGGGTCTGTGGTACTAGGGTTTTGTCCGCCGTACCGTCGCGTTGGCTGATGTATTTCTCGATAAGCAACCTTGCTGTTCGAGTAGCCTTGCGACTGTCATGTCTCTGATCCCTTCAGGGGCTGGACAAGACGTCTTCAAGCAATCCTCCTAGGCAATTTGACCGTCGAAAGAGCAAGCGTTAGGAATTTTGCCATGCCGCTTTTTACTTGAGGTTAGACTTATTTTGGAGAGCCCCATTGAGTCATAACCACTCCGCGCTGGTGTGGGATGATCTCCGATAGTCTTTCAGGTTTTATATGAGTTGCCGTCAAGACCCTGAAGCTAGGAATTTGGCCTTTACTTCGTTTGTTGGCATTGCGTCTGCTTTATCGAGACGAATGTCGCGGTTGTCTCTAGGTTGCTGGTGAACCATCGAGGTTTGGAACTAGGGATTTTGCCGTGGCTCCGTTGTTTGATTTTCGCGTCTGAATCATGCTGGAGGAAGAACGCTGTGGTGACATCTCGTCTGCTGTATCGAGATGAACGTCGAGGTGGTGACCACTCTGCGCCGGTGTGAGATGATCTCCGATAGTCTTTCAGGTTTTATATGAGTTGCTGTCAAGACCCTGAAGCTAGGAATTTGGCCTTTGATTCGTTTGCTGGCATTGCGTCTGCTGTATCGAGACGAATGTCGTGGTGGAGCTGGGATTTTGCCGTCACTCCGCTTTTTTCGACCATGGGGCCTTTCGCTGACGTTGCATCTGCATCGTGCTGGACTGCGGAGGAACGCCGTTGTTGACATTGCGTTTGCTGTAACGAAACGAATGCTGAGGTGGAGCTGGGATTTTTCCGTCACTCCGCTTTGTTTCGACCATGAGGTCTTTCGTTGATGTTGCATCTGCATCCTGCTGGACTGCGGAGAAATGCCGTCGTTAACATCTCGTCTGCTGTATCGAGACGAATGCTGAGGTGGAGCTGGGATTTTGCCGTCACTCCGCTTTGTTTCGACCATGAGGTCTTCCGTTGACGTTGCATCTGCATCCTGCTGGACTGCGGAGGAACGCCATCGTTGACATCTCGTTTGCTGTATCGAGACGAATGCTGAGGTGGAGCTGGGATTTTGCCATCACTCCGCTTTGTTTCGACCATGAGGTCTTTCGTTGATGTTGCATCTGCATCCTGCTGGACTGCGGAAGAACGTCGTCGTTGACATCTCGTCTGCTGTAATGAGATGAATGCTGAGATGGTCTCTAGGTTGTCTGTGAACCATTGAGATTTGGAACTAAGGACTATGCCGTGGCTCCATTTGATGGTGTAACATCTGTGTCCTGCTGGAATGAGGAGGCACACCGTTGTTGGTCTCCAGGCTGTAGATGTGGCCATTGAGATTTGGAACTAGGGACTTTGCCATGGCTCCGTTTCGTTGCGACTCTGAGGTCAGTTGTTGACGTCACGTCTGCATCTAGTTGGAGTGAGGAGAAACGCCGTTGGTGATCTCTAAGTTATCGATATTGACATCGAGACCTTGAAGCTAGGGATCTTCCTTTGCTTCGTTTGTTGACATTGTGTTTGCAATATTGCGACAAATGTCGAGGTTGTCTCTAGGTTGTTTATGAACCGTCGAGATTTGGCTTCGCTTTCTGGTGGAGTCTGTTGGGAAGGTATGGTTCCCTTTTTGTTTGTGCCCCTGGATTGCATATAGGGATCGATGTGATCTCACCTGCAGGGCAAAAAGTTTCATTCTTTCATCATTTTTTTATTCTTTCTGCGATACTCTATCATTTCAGCTTTTTATATCGCGAAAATCACGATTGCCCAATCATTTTGGCTATTTTTCGCGGTGCCCGATCATTTCGGCTATTTTTCTCATTTTTACTCGATGCTTTTTATTACGAGTTGCCCAATCATTTCGGCTATTTATTTCATTTTTACTCGTTTCTTTTTATTGTGAGTTGCCCAATCATTTCGGCTATTTATTTTATTTTTATTCGCTGCTTTTTATTGCGAGTTGCCCAATTATTTCGGCTATTTGGCATGCATACATTGTTTTTTACTTGCTGATTTTGTTGCAAGTTGCCCCATCATTTCGGCTATTCCGTATGCATGTGTGGCTTGCTGGCTTTTCGCCGCAAGCTTGGAATTAGACATTGATTTCGGTATCAGCACCGCTACAACTGGGATATGGTCAGGAGCGAATCATCATTTGCATCTGTCGATTTTGAACAAAGGTGGCTTAGCGAACAGGGTTAGGGTCCGGTCGACTAAGGCTTTTGACTTCATGAGCCGTAAGGGTCTCATAAAGGTATTTCTCCCTGCGAGTCATGAGGATCTCGTAGGTGCATTTTCTCCTTAGGAATCGTGAGGACTCCTAAGTGTATGTTCTCTTATAAGTCGTAAGGATCTTACAAGCGTGTTTTCTCTTTATAAGTCGAGAGGACTCACAAGGGTTGTTCACCGTGCAAACATATTCCTAGTTGCGGATGGGACTTTGTTAGGGAAATGTTTATTCGTGCCCGTGGATTGTATACATGGGTCAGCATTGAGCCGCTTGTATATATCGGAGGTTGTGGGGGCTGCTTAAGAACAGGTTTAGATCCCTGTAGCTTAAGACTTTCGAATCTTATGAGCCGTGAGGGTCTCATAAAAGAGTTCTCCTTATGAGTCGTGAGGATCTCGCAAGTGTAATTTCTCCTTAGGGATCATGGGGATCCCTAAGTGTGTTGCTCCCTTGTGAGTCGTAAGGATCTTACATAGGCGGTTTCTCCTTACAAAGTCGAGAAGACCTTGCAAGTGTCTTTTAATCTGATTGCGCCCTTTCGGGTTTTCACAAAACTCGCTGGTAGCCCTGCTGTTTTTACTCACGGAGCCCTTTCGGGTTTTCATCCGTGCCCATTTTGCTTATGGACATACCGTTTTTTTTAACGAGGTTGCGCCCTTTCGGGTTTTCACAAAACTTGCCGGTAGCTCTGCTGTTTTTACTCACGGAGCCCTTTCGGGTTTTCATCCGTACCCATTTTGCTTATGGACATACCGTTTTTTTATCATCACGTCAGCCTGAGGATGCCGCGGGTTGGTAGTAGTTTAACGACGTCTCGGTCATTTGCAAGTTTTAGGACATTGTGGTCCATTGCCAGTTTTAGGACATAGTGGTCCATTGTTGCCGTATTTGAGGCAAATCTCTAGTTTACGGAATTTTCGGTCCATGGGACTTTCCTTATGAATGAGCATGATGCCCCCGGCATATCCATCTTTTTCGGAGCATGTGGTTGTGGCGGGCTCACCTTCCAGTTTTCGGACAGCGCGAACTTGTCCTGTTGGTATTGGTCTTCAACCTAGTTTTTGAAGACGTAGCAGTTTTCGATCGAATGACCCAATACTCGGTGGTAAGGGCAGTAATTAGGATTGTTGACATTGTTCAGTTGTAGTGGGTATTTCGGCTCCGGTAGAGTGATAAACCTGTTGCGCACTGCTACTTCGAACAGTCTCCTTGTTTCATCCCAGGAAAATGAGTAAGGACGTTTTAACTTCTCATAGAGGGGTTGCCGCTTGTTGCTTTGGCAAACAACCGGTCTAGGGCCACTCGATTGTTGTTGAGCGTTGGCGACGAAGGACGTTTTTCCCTTCCCCTTATCCTTTTTGTTCGATTCCTTGCTTGCGGGTCCGAGATTCTTTCCGGGTAGCGTGCGATTGCACGGCTGAATATTCTCGCAACTCCTCAGCTCTTTCGTTTCAGAGATGGATTACTTGAAAAGAGGGCCGAGAGCTACTTCTTCTTCGGAGTCGCTCCCGAAGGTGAGAACTCGCGATCCCCCGGGATCAACCCTATGACAATTGCCGGCAATTCTTTTACGCTCATCTGTCGCATTTTTCCGCTGTCTACGAGCTTCACGTTTTGTCCTCTTGAAGTGTTGCTTGTGAGCGACATACCCTTTCCACCAATACTTAAAGGAGTTGCAGTCTTCAGTAGGGTGTGCGATCTTCTGATGATACAAGCAGAAGTTAGGATGTACGTCCGCTTCATCAAGATATATACCACCAGGAGAATTTTCTCTGAAAGAGGGCAGCTTCATCCCCATCGATATGGCTTTGGCGAATTGCTTTCTTGTCTTGATCCTGCTTTTATTTGCGGCGGATGTATTTTGATCTGGTGGGAGTGTTTTGACCCTTTTGTCCAGTCGCCGGCGTTTAACCTTTTCAAATATGGCCATCTCGCGCTCCCGATCAGCTTTGCTTTTTAGACGGGCTTCATTCAGGAATGCGTCAATTGTTTCGTCTGATGGCCCTAGAAGTTCCGGCTCGGGATCTGCCCCCGGATTCTCTGTGTCAGGAGCTTCTTCATTGTCTATCAACGAGTGAGAGATCATATGGCAGCTTGCCACATAATCCTCGGGTTGATCCGACGAGTCTTTGTCATCATCTCCGTCCTCAAGGACGTGGCTGAGAAATTCTCGGAGTGTGACTGGGGTCCGCGCCTTCTGATTATATTCTTCTAGTGCGTCAATATGTTTTCGCAGATCCGTGCGCTTGTCATCAAACTGCGCGAGCTTTTTGGTCTTCTTCTTTTTCTTTGAAGACTTTGACGGCTGTGCCTGGGTGTTTTGCCCACTGCTATCAATTCTCGGTGTTTGGCGTGGTTTCAGCATCCCATCAATGACCTCGGGCTCCAGTGGATTTTTCCACCTGATACGCCGTCGTTTACCCATGCCATATTTTAATATTTTTTCTTAGTATACCTTTAGAAAACTTCACGGGGTAATAACCCACTTCTCACATACACACATCTTGACATAGTACAATTCGCTTTTAACAATATTTCTAGGACAAATACGACTTTCATCAAAATACCTTAAACTAATAAAAATCGGATTTTCTTTAAATTGTGTTATTTTAAATTCCTTGCGATTGTGCATGTATAACCCACTTTTGGGAAATCCGAATCGGATGGTACGGGTTATCGCACATCCATCGAACTAGTAGAGCGAGATGCAGACCTTCTCACGGAGCATACGATCTCGATGAAATTTTTAATACAATTTTTAAGAAAAAAGTGAATTTCTATTTAATAATAAAAAACAAATTTATTTTTTAATAATTATATAAATATTACCAAATCACATATTTTCAATATATAATAAATTCCATGTTTTTAGAAAATAAACGAATTACAAGTTTCATGAAAATACCATCAAGAATCCATACAAGTCAAATTTACACTAAAATACCTTGAACTATTCAAATTATATATATATATATATATATATATATATATTCACTAATATAACTCATTCTATAAAATTCACATCCATAATAATTCTAAAGAATATAAATAAATACTTGAGATTTATTTTGAAAATATACTAAAAATATTTTTCATAAAACCTCTCAAGTTATATTAAATTACAATAAGGACCCTACTAAATATAGGTTTAAGCGGGACCAATTCTCTTGAGCCTCAGAGAGCAGGAGAAAGTGGTTGCTTTCCTATTTGAGATAGAAAACTAAAATAGGGTTATCAAATGGTAATTGTCTTGGGAAAAAAACATAAATCCTGCCGTATATGTGCAGCAGTTACCGATAACTCCAAAACCTAATTTAGGAATTCAAATCTGTTTATGTGTCTGACTCAATATGAGTCTCAGTCTAATCTGAATACAATCCAAATATGAATCCAATCCTAACTTAACTCCAATACAACATGAATCCAACTTGAACATGAATACCAAAACTATACTAAAAAAATGCAACATGACTTGATTTGACCGAACCATGGATATACATTGATTTGACTATATGACTATCCATTTACATGAACAATTTATACCATGGTCTCGGCATGTCAGATAACTCTAACACAATACAATATACATTACAGGGTTTTTTTAAAGGGGTAGATTGGTATGTAATGTGTTAAAAGTGGCACGATGATGGACACTAAAAGACACCTACATGAACATCCGTGCTGTTGTCCTGTGGGTATTGACAGGGCCTTATACTTTCCGTTTCCCATAGTCCACGGGATAGTTGGACTCCTCTTGTATACACCGACACATTCTATACAAAGCTACAGACAATTATGTTAGCATAACAAACTTACACTTTACCAGTTATTTTATCTTTACTTTTTATTTCATTCTATCTCATAGGATTAACCGCGCACTAGTTCGCTGACGACATTCATGTCTCTTCTTTCTTTGGAATGTTGTCAGGAGGATGCCACTCTCAGGATATCGAGTTCAGCCATGACGATTTGGAGCAATTCACTGAGAATCCAGAGTTCTAGTTCTACTTGTACTTACTTTTCTTTCAGTTCATATGCCATTGTTTAGGCATTGTTTTCTTTTATTGTATTTACTTTCCAGTTGTATGTAAAGAATGATTATCAATAAAAAGTTGATGTTTATTTATATATATTGTCATTTCTTTTGTTATTCATTTATATTGCTTATTTACGCTTAACGTATTTACTTCTGAGTAAATACGTCGCGGGTTTCATCACGTCTCCTTCTCCATACACTGGGAAGCGGGGCATAACAGGTTTTGTTGGTGTCTTATGCAAGTCAGTTCTCCATGGAACCCTACTACGCAGGTCAGTTCTGCATGGAAGCCTAAGCAATATATCACAAGAATCCATAACTAAACATTCTTTACATTTCATATTTCTTGAATTTATCCTAACCCTATTTTCTTTTAAGGTTATGGATTCTTCCAACAATACGAGCACTAATGTCAATGGCAACACTCCACCACCTACACTACCACCACTCTTTACCATTGAGGATCTACTGATAAGATCAATGGCATTTCATGAAGCAACTGGGAATCTAGTTGAGAGACAGTAGGAGCAGGCTGCTCTCCTTCACCAAAAACTAGTTCGCACTAAGGCAGCTTTGAAGGCAGCTCATGGTTATATCAAGAAGAAGGAAATGACACCTCCAGCAAAGACTTGTTATTGTTGTAAGAAACTCGGACATAAAGTACAGGACTGCAGGCGAGCTAAAGGTCTTTATCTGATTTGTGGATCGCATGACCACACTCTAAGGGCATGCTCAAAGAGCCAAGCAGACACAATCCTCACGCCAAGACTGACTATAAAAACTCCTACTACTGTACTGTTGGATATATGTATGCCCTAGAGGCCATTATATGATAGTGGATGTATTTGTACATGTATATATATTCAGTATACATTCTTGCTCGACATGATAGTATGCTATCTGGTTCTTCTTTATCTGACATGTTGATTTGATCATGCTTTTATTCATTCATACATGCTGATAAAGCCCTGAGGATATCGGCTTGACTACTGTGATTATGATGGAGATCATACTAGTGGGACATCTGTAGTCTATAAGCATATCCTGGAAAGTCCCTATTCGTAGGTATATCGAGACGGGGCATTGATATACCAGAGCAGACTAGCGTATATGATACTAGACCCATACGATGGGCGATGATTGTTCCCACATTCATCAATGTTTGACATCAAGATCATATACGGGTGCTCAGTGGTGACTGGGTACACTGGACAGACTCACCGAGAACTCCTATATGGAATTATATCTATCGTCGGATAGAAGTTCTCAGGTGACACTGGTACAGGTTAGTCTGTAGACCCGAGATCGTCATAGAGTCTTGTGTATTCTCCCACTGTACTTTGATTGCCACCCTACCATGGCTCTACTGAGTCGTGCAAACAGGTGGCCGTTGGGTACAATCCCGAGGCACACGAAGGCGATGAGCGATAGGAGGGGTTTTTTCTCTCCCGGTATTGGGAGTTGTTGCTGTGATGTTCCCGACTGGTTATATCAGTAAGTCCCTGGCCAGGGCTGCTGAGATTTGCTGATAAGTGTTATCAGTAGTTTCTCGATCTGTTATAGACCATTCACCGGCACGACTTATTGAGTTAGTGGGGTCGACATGACCATCCCTAGGCTCGATATGCAGCATATCTGACGAAGAGACCGGACTGTACGGTAGTGTTGCCGGTTGGCTCGACGGGAGTTGTAGCAGGTTCGCTTATTTTCTTCTGATCGCTCAATACCCGGGTGGCCGTTACGTTTAGCTGACCGCTTGCGGCTTGGGGGTGCTTGATATGATCATTACCCACTGCCGGCGTATTGACGAGTCTTAGAGTCCCACAAAGGAGTTACCTAGTCCAGGCGAAACGTTGTGGTGCGCGTATGCGATATGCGCATGGACCCGATTAAAATGCGTGTATAGGATACCGTATATTGATCGGGTGGCTTGTTTTTGGTGGGGTCATATGTGATATGGCCGGATTGATAAATCAAGTGTTGATTTATCATTTAACCATTAGTTTTCTCACTTGAAATCTTTTCTTGTGCATGATGGATGTATGCATGCATGTATGCTTTCTTTCTTTTTAGATTCATGCACATATGGATATGCATACATACATACATACATCATCCTTCATGGTTGATTACACATTGAATATGATGGAAATATAAGACTCATACCATGGTTAAATATATGGATTATTATTTAATTTTTTGTTAAAACAAAAGATATAAAGAAAAGGATAATTCATGCTTAGTTTCTACACTCTTCTTAAACCTAACCATGCTCACCTACTCCTAACCATGAGTTAACCTTCTCTTTGTATTTTAACTCAAATTAAATAATATCTTAAACATTTAACCATGGTTTGAGATGAGAAGGAATAAATATATATACATATATTTTCATTTTTCCTTTCATGAGTTATCTTTTTACTCTTGTTAAAAGAAAGCTATCATCTTCTTCCTCCTTCACCATATGCTCACTAGATCATCAAGTTAGGTTTTTGAAGAGAGAAAAGCCACCACAACATCATTCTACACAAGTTTAGCCCACTTGTTTAGAGTGTTATCTTCATTTCTTCTCTAAGAAAGTGAAGTCGATAGCTTGGACGAAGGAGCTTCGGGTGGATCGTTGTGGACACTATGAGACTTTAAGAGAACCTTCCTCCAACACTCAAGAGGCCAAAGAGTCTAGCGAAGGGAGCTACAAAGGTTGTACTCTCGAAACCCTGGTCTTTGTTGCCTTTAATGTTTAGAAACCCTAATTTTCTAGGATAGATCCTTTGTATGCTTACTTAGCACCATAAAAATTTGATCTTTGTGACATGTGATGCTTCCAAACTCTACATAGGGTGCTAGGTAAACCTAACAATGGCATCAGAGCTACTAGGCATTTGATGTCGACCTATGGGGGGTTCTCACTGTGTGACAGTGTGGCGAAGCATAGGCTCTTACCCCTAGGGTGTCCCGAAACCGGAAGGTGTTCCGGCGGGTTGTGGTCCTCGCGAGGGGGCATGCGTAAAAAGTAGCGGCTGAGGGACCCGTTGGTGCCACGGCGACCCCATTGGATGGGGTGGCTGCCTGACCAACAATGGTATCAGAGCCGACCTAGAACATTAGGCGACACTTTTACGAAGCAAAAACTTTGATCGAACCAAAATACGACGTTTCGAGACCTTCTCTGGACAATTTTTAAAATCTGTCATTTTTCAGGATTAAAAATACTTAAAAAATACAGCAGGAAAAACTAAGAAACACTGTGAAATACGAAGCCATGATCATACAAACCGCCACGGAACCGCGGCAAATCCTTGCTTAGGCCGCGGCTCCGCGGCCGTACAGAGACTTCATTGCTTCCTATTTGCACAGTAATTCTTATAACTGCTTGTATATTGTTTTAGGTATGTTTAATCTGAATCTAGTACTGTATTCTGGAGATGGTTTTGGACTCGACGGTTCGATTGGAATTTTCATTTCGTTGCTTTTCCGGGTAAATTAGAAAGTATTGAAGTATTCGAACGAGTATCATTTGCTCACTTTTCACGGGGTTTAAATATTCTGGAGATACGTGCAAGTTTTTTTGTGGTGGACCCTCTAGAAGACAACAAACCTTAACTCGATTATGTGACCGTCTTGAACTGCCCTTTGAACCTTAGGGTTTGGGGCAGTACGGCATGCCACATGTGAGGCGTTGGCTTGACCCTTCTACGGCTGGACCGCTACTACTGTGTCACACTCCGGGTTTTTGAACTCCGCTCAAGTGTTGAGCTTTAGGGAATCTTGGGTATTTGATCGTTCGTTCGAAAACTTTAATACTGTCTGTTTATCTGGAATGTGATGCAATGTGTGGAATTCATATTACTAGACATGAAATACGAAGTATGTGATATTTCACATTTGCGATGTCTAAAGAGAATGTGGATTCCAGATATTGCAGTTTTACACTTTCTTTTCTGTGACCGTAACTGTAGTATGTAGTGGTATTGCTGATTGTCGTTACTATACGTCGACGACAATCGGTGTATGCATACTTACTTACGTTGATGATATGAGATATTATGTGTTGCTGAGATATGATGTGCAAGATTGTCGCGATTGAATAGCCGGGGGGTTTTATGTGAGATGAGAGTTTTATATTTTCATTCATGTAAATTCAAATGTAATGTAATATTCTTTTATTTGGGGCACTTCCGGGTTGAGGTTGCTGCCACCAGTGTTGTATATTATTTACTTTTCCACATTAGGATGGACCCAAGGAGGGGAGCACAGGTGACCGGGTTCTGGGGTTCAGTGGGAGGCCATCTCGAGGAGTCGAGACCGGGACTCCTAAACTCCAGAATTGGTAGGGTTGCTTGCCGCTCTCATAGGGGTCCAGGGTATGGGCTTGGCTATTCATCGCGACCGTGGAATCCGTATTTTCTATTATTGGCTAAATACTAAATACGGACATCCTAGTATATCCCACATTATATCTATGTTTCTTCTGCCTGTGTTCTGTGATATCCGAGACGAATGACATATTATATATATGATATATAGTAGACGTTGCTTATGTTTTATACCCGCACTAGTTCCGTCCCGGTATGCCGTTAGTTAAGTAACCTAACAGTGCATAACGGAACATTGCGGCGAATGCGGATGGCATAAGCGTACGTGTTATTTTCGTTTCTTTTCTGTGATTGGCTTAAGGACTTAAATGATGGGATTACATTAATATGATTAATGTAAAGAAAATAAACCTAAAAAGATGTTGTAGAATCGGATTTGAAAACCACTCGGCTATTTATGAAAAAGCTACATTTCAAAACTGCGGAGCTTAAGCCACTCCTTTTGAAAACCATTTGATTCTACAACGATATCAAGTTCAAGGCGTTAAAGATTTTCTTAAAAATCATCCGCAACCCTCCGTTATTTTAGGAAGTAGAGTACTTAGTATTCGTGCTACGTTTGTTGACTATAGTTAAGGCGTAGTCTACGGTAGCTAAGTGATGTCTTCCTACATTGCATATGATGCAGATTAATTAGGACATTCTTATGACTTTGTTGACCATAGTTAAGGGTCATATGAGTGGGTCTAATTAATCAAGAAATGACGGGTAGAACTTGACTGGCACTTATGATTTGTTGACCTGAGTTAAGGTCATAAGTACTAGGGGTAAAAACCACATCGGGAATTTCAATAGTTGAAATTTGCAATGAGATTGCATACCTTCCATGTGATGGTTGGATCCTGATCTTACTGTGGGCAATAGTTGCTCCTAGGAGAGTTTTACAGTTTACAATTAGCTAACTCATTAGGTGTCTAGAAAGGTGTTAACGGGGCTCCGCCTCTGGGAAAACGAGGTTTACTTTAATTAGGTCCGTGCGAAAGCACGGGGAACCTCCCTCAAGTACCGACACTGGCCTGGCTGAACGGTTAGTGAACTTGTAGACTGTAATTAATCCTGGCTAGTTTTTCTTTTTAAGGTTTGAAAGAAAAACTCGATTAAAGCAGTAGGAAACATCGATTAAACAAGATAATAACCAATCTGATCTATGCAAGAGCTTTCGCTGAGTGTATTCTTTTCTCTCTCTTAATGGCAGATACCCATGACTGGACTCAAGCTTCTACTAGATAAAAACAAAATGAATGGGACCAATTATAAAGACCGGCTGAGGAATCTGAAAATAGCCTTGACTTATGATAAAGTATCATATGTCCTCACGGCTTCAGCCCCGCCCGTCCCAGGTCCAAAATCCTCAGTTGCGGACATTGAAGTCCGTAAGACATGGGACGCTGACTGTGCCACGGCCAAATGCCTCGTGCTTGCATCGATGGATAACATACATCAAAAGAAGCACGAGGATATGGACATTCACGGTATATTGCTCCATACAAAGGAGTTGTATAGAGAGCAATCCCGCGTATTACGATACGAAGCATCAAAGAAATTGTTTCAGATGCGAATGGCCCCTGGCACACCAGTAGGAGACCATGTTCTGAAGATGATAGCTCTTATAGAAGAGCTTGAGGACCTAGGATGGACAATGGACAATGAACAATATACAGATATTATTCTGCAGTCCCTCCCCTCCACCTTTGCTCAGTTCATAGTGAACTTCAACATGCACGGTATGGAGAAAGAACTCCCTGAACTCTTTAATATGTTAAGGAATGCAGAGAGCACTATGAAATCAGCAAAAACTCCCATTAGACTGTTGGACAGTCTTCCTCTTCTCGCCCGAAAGCTAAGGCCAAGGGAAAGAAAAAGAAGAAGCCTACCAATCCTAAGGGTGGAGTTAAAAAGGTGAAAGGAAAGGAAAAGTCCAAAGCTGGAGACTCGGGGAAAGGCGAATGTTTTCATTGCCATAAGACAAGACATTGGAAGCGCAACTGCACGGAGAACTTAAATTTCAAGAAGTAGCATGGGGATGCTTCTGCTTCAGGTGCGTTTGTGACAGAAAACTGTTTTTCAATAAACTCTGCTTCCTGGGTATTGGATACCGGTTCAGGTTCTCACATTTGCAATTCTATGCAGGGGCTGAGAAATAGCAAAGTTTTGAAGGCAGGTGACCATGCTCTCCGTATTGGAAATGGTTCCAATGTACATACAGTCGCAGTGGGAGAGTATCACTTAGGGTTACCATCTGGATGTATTTTGGTTTTGAATCCATGTTATTTTGTACCAAGTATGCTTTGTAATATAAAATCCGTTTCTTTGTTAGACAATAAAGGATATAATTTTGTATTGCAGAACAATGTTATGAACATTCACCTGAATCAAATGTTGGTTGGGTATGGTACGCTTAATAACGGAATATATGTTCTAAATCAACACACAGTTTTCAGTATACAACACACTAATAAAAGAATACTTTCATAATTAAATGAAGCTTTTCTTTGGTACTGTAGACTTGGTCATATTAACGAAACAAGACTAAACAAGTTACACAAAGATGGATATTTAAACTCTTTTGAATATAAATCTTATGCGACTTGCCAGTCTTGTATCAAGGGTAAAATGACCAAAACTCCGTTTACCGGACACGGAGAAAGAGCTACTCATCTCCTAGGTCTCATACAAGTGATGTATGTGGGCCAATGTCTACACAGGCTAGAGGCGGTTTTTCATACTTCATTACGTTCACTGACGATTTCTCAAGATTCGGTCATGTATTTTTATTAAAGCACAAGTCCGAAGCTTTCGAGAAATTCATTGAATATAAACAAGAAGTAGAAAAACAAACCGGCTTGAGTATCAATATGCTTAGATCAGATCGAGGTGGTGAGTATCTCAGTACAGAATTTGCAAACTTCCTAAAAGAGAATGGGATTCTCTCTCAGCTCACTCCTCCTTATACACCACAGCACAACGGTGTGTCAGAACGACGGAATAGGACCCTATTAGATGTGGTTCGGTCCATGATGAGTGACGCTGAGTTACCCGTCTCGTTTTGGGGGCATGCATTGGAGACTGCAGCGTTTCTACTAAACAGGGTTCCAACCAAAACCGTGTCTACCACGCCATATGATATATGGCATGGGAAGAGACCATCTCTTAAGAGAATTAAGATTTGGGGTTGCCCGGCCTATATTAAAAAGCAGAATCCGGACAAACTCGAGACACGGTCAGTCATGTGTAATTTTGTGGGATATCCAAAGAATTCTTATGGATATCTATTCTACCACAAAGAGGAACAAAAAGTGTTTGTTTCTCAGTATGCCACATTCTTAGAAAAAGAGTTTTTCACAGATAAAGATGATGGCAAGGTGGTAGATCTAGAAGAGATTCTAGAAACACAAACTACAAATGACGATTTGGTTGAACCGACTGTTGCAATAGAAACTGAGGAACCTCGGCCACTCCGTAGGTCTGGTAGGACTTCTCGCCCACCGGAGAGGTACTACGGTTTCCTCATAGATGGTGACGGAGAAGACTGCATCATGGATGATGATGATCCTACCAGTTTTCAGCAGGCTATCACGAGTGGAGACTCTGTGAAGTGGCTGGATGCCATAAGATCCGAAATGGAGTCTATGTACACCAACAAAGTATGGAATTTGGACGTTGTACCCCCTGAGGTAAAACCTGTGGGGTGCAAATGGATCTTTAAAAGAAAGATTGGTGTAGATGGGCAGGTGGAGACCTATAAAGCAAGACTTGTGGCGAAGGGTTTTCGTCAAAGACCAGGTTTGGACTATGACGAGACTTTTTCTCCCGTGGCCATGCTTAAATCCATTCGGATCCTACTTGCTATTGCTGCTCACTACGACTATGAAATCTGGCAGATTGACGTTAAAACCGCATTTCTAAATGGAAATTTAGAAGAATGTGTTTATATGGATCAGCCAGAGGGCTTCATTGAAAGTGGGAGCAGCGAGAAAGCATGTAAATTGCTTAAATCCATATATGGGTTAAAGTAGGCATCACGGAGTTGGAACATCTGTTTCGATGATGTCATCAAAGAGTTTGATTTCATCAAAAATCCAGATGAACCTTGTGTTTATAAGAAGGCTGTAGGGAGAGCTGTCACATTCCTCGTATTGTACGTGGACGACATTCTTCTGATAGGAAATGATATTCCTATGCTACATTCGGTCAAATCTTTCTTATCACTAAGCTTCTCCATGAAAGACCTGGGTGATGCCACATACATTATGGGCATAAGGATCTATAGGGATAGATCCAAAAGGTTATTGGGATTGTCCCAAACTAGGTACATTAACACCATCCTTAAAAGGTTTAGTATGGAAGACTCCAAGCGGGGTTCTTTACCCGCTTGCCATGGGGTCACTCTCTCCAAGGATTCTTGCCCAAAGACCGATGAAGAGAGGGCTCGCATGAGTGTTATACCCTATGCTTCGGCAGTAGGATCTATAATGTATGCGATGTTATGTACACGCCCAGATGTAGCTTATGCACTTAGTGTTGTAAGCAGGTATCAATCCAACCCAGGGGAGAATCACTGGACAGCTGTGAAGAACATTCTTAAGTACTTACGAAGGACTAAAGAATTGTTCTTGGTGTATGGTAATGGAGATCTCCAAATGGAGGCCTTTACCGATTCGAGCTTCCAGAGCGATAAGGACGACAACAAATCTATCTCTGGGTTTGTATTTACCCTAAATGGAGGGGCGGTAAGTTAGAAGAGTTTCAAACAGGATACCGTTGCAGACTCTACGATGGAAGCTGAGTACATTGCTGCGTATGATGCCGCCAAGGAAGCCGTCTGGATGAAGAAGTTCGTCTCGGAGCTAGGAGTTGTTCCAACCATTATTGATCCAATACCTTTGTATTGTGATAATAATGGGGCTATGGCGTTAGCCAAGGAGCCCAGATCCCATCAGCGGTCCAGACACATCCTGAGGCGTTTTCATTTGATCCGGGAGATTGTAGATCGCCGTGAGATCGAGATTAGGAGAGTAGACACAAAGAATAACGCCGCGGATCCATTCACCAAGGCTCTCCCTCAACCGCGGCATGAGCGACTTTTTGAGATGTTGGGTATGAGATACGCCAATAACTGGCCTTAGTGCAAGTGGGAGATTGTTGGATATATGTATGCACTAGAGGCCATTATATGATAGTGGATGTATTTGTACATGTATATATATTCAGTATACATTCTTGCTCGACATGATAGTATGCTATCTGGTTCATCTTTATCTGACATGTTGATTTGATCATGCTTTTATTCATTCATACATGCTGATAAAGCCCTGAGGATATCGGCTTGACTACTGTGATTATGATGGAGATCATACTAGTGGGACATCTGTAGTCTATAAGTATATCCTGGAAAGTCTCTAGTCGTAGGTATATCGAGACGGGGCATTGATATACCAGAGTAGACTAGCGTATATGATACTAGACCCATACGATGGACGATGATTGTTCCCACATTCATCGATGTTTGACATCAAGATCATATACGGGTGCTTAGTGGTGACTGGGTACACTGGACGGACTCACCGAGAACTCCTATATAGAATTATATCTATCGTCGGATAGCAGTTCTTAGGTGACACTGGTACAGGTTAGTCTATAGACCCGAGATCGTCATAGAGTCTTGTATGTTCTCTCACTGTACTTTGATTGCCACCCTACCACGGCTCTACTGAGTCGTGCAAACAGGTGGCCGTTGGGTACAGTCCTGAGGCACACGAAGGCGATGAGCGATAGGAGGGGTTTTGTCTCTCCCGATATTGGGAGTTGATGTTGTGCTGTGCCTGACTGGTTATATCAGTAAGTCCCTAGCCAGGGCTGCTGAGATTTGCTGATAAGTGTTATCAGTAGTTTCTCGATCTGTTATAGACCATTCACCGGCACGACTTATTGAGTTATTGGGGTCGACGTGATCATCCCTAGGCTCGATATGCAGCATATCTGACAAAGAGACCGAACTTTACGGTAGTGTTGCCGGTTGGCTCGACGGGAGTTTTAGCAGGTTCGCTTGTTTTCTTCTGATCGCTCAATACCCGGACGGCCGTTACATTTAGCTGACCGCTTGCGGCTTGGGGGTGCTTGATATGATCATCACCCACTGCCGACGTACTGACGAGTCTTAGAGTCCCACAAAGGAGTTACCTAGTCCAGGCGAAACGTTGTGGTGTGCGTATGCGATATGCGCATGGACCCGATTAAAATGCGTGTATAAGATACCGTATATTGATCGGGTGGCTTGTTTTTGGTGGGGTCATATGTGATATGGCCGGATTGATAAATCAAGTGTTGATTTATCATTTAACCATTAGTTTTCTCACTTGAAATCTTTTCTTGTGCATGATGGATGTATGCATGCATGTATGCTTTCTTTCTTTTTAGATTCATGAACATATGGATGTGCATACATACATACATACATCATCCTTCATGGTTGATTACACATTGAATATGATGGCAATATAAGACTCACACCATGGTTAAATATATGGATTATTATTTAATTTTTTTTAAAATAAAAGGTATAAAGAAAAGGATAATTCATGCTTAGTTTCTACACTCTTCTTAAACCTAACCATGCTCACCTACTCCTAACCATGAGTTAACCTTCTCTTTGTGTTTTAACTCAAATTAAATAATATCTTAAACATTTAACTATGGTTTGAGATGAGAAGGAATAAATATATATACATATATTTTCATTTTTCCTTTCATGAGTTATCTTTTTACTCTTGTTAAAAGAAAGCCATCATCTTCTTCCTCCTTCACCATTTGGTCTCTAGACTTTTGTAGTGAGCAATATACTCATCAAGTTAGGTTTTTGAAGTGAGAAAAGCCACCACAACATCATTCTACACAAGTTTAGCCCACTTGTTTAGAGTGTTATCTTCATTTCTTCTCTTGGAAAGTGAAGTCGATAGCTTGGACGAAGGAGCTTCGGGTGGATCGTTGTGGACACTAGGAGACTTCAAGAGAACCTTCCTCCAACACTCAAGAGGCCAAAGAGTCTAGCGAAGGGAGCTACAAAGGTTGTACTCTCGAAACCCTAGTCTTTGTTGCCTTTAATGTTTAGAAACCCTAATTTTCTAGGATAGATCCTTTGTATGCTTACTTAGCACCATAAAAATTTGATCTTTGTGACATGTGATGCTTCCAAACTCTACATAGGTTGCTAGGTAAACCTAACATGCACCACCTTCGCGAGGACAACCTTTACCTCGTTAGTCCGAAATGCACCAGTAAGCACAGAGAAAAGTGCCAGGAGACCAGCCAACCACAATGTCGGTTGGAGAAGCCGAAACCACTAACCATGCTATCACTGGTAATTTCCAATCTTTCTCCATCTTTCAATTACTTGTATATCAACCTATATTTTTTCTGCATCTAAAACCAACCTCACACAACTTAGGTACTATACTAGTAGTCACTTTTCTTACACTTGCACTGTTCGACACTGGAGCGTCACACTGCTTCATGTTGCAATGGTTCGTGAGAACACGCGCGATTCCCGTGAAACCACCCATTTTAAGTTGGAAATGTCAATTCCGGTATTGGAGTCTTGAAGATAACTTTGGGATTTGTTCAGTGTCCAGTTGTAGTTTGCGGATGAGAGTTCTACGCGAATTTCAAAGTACTGGACATCCTAAACTTTGAGGATGTGTTAGGGATCTCCAGTTTTTCTTGTGAAGAAGAATGAAGGTTCATACTGAATGCGCGTTAATTATAGAGCTCTGAACGAAGTAACGATAAAGAATAAGTATCCACTTCCACACATCGATGATATATTCCTTCAGCTAAGTGGGTTTTGCGTTTTCTCCAAACTAGATTTTCGTTCAGGTTATTATCAGGTGAAGCTCAAAGAATCTGATATTCCTAAAACGGCATTCAGAACTCGTTATGGTCATTACGAATATCTCGTGATGTCATTTAGAGTGACCAACGCACCAGCCATATTTATGAATCTAATGAACCAAGTTTTCCTTGAGTACCTAGACAGGTTCGTTGTCATTTTCATCGACGATATCCTGGTGTATTCAAAGAGTCGGAAAGAACACGCGGAGCATTTATGAATTGTCCTGGAGACTTTGCGACAACATCAACTCTATACCAAGTACAGCAAGTGCGAGTTTTGGTTAGATCAAGTCGGATTTCTTAGGTATATCGTATCAAGCGAAGGAATCTCAGTGGATCCAGCTAAAGTATTAGTAGTAAGAGAATGGCCGACACCAAAGACATTGAAGGACATTCGAAGTTTCTTGGGTTTAGCAGGATACTACCAAAAATTTATCGAAGGTTTTTCGAAAATTGCAACATCTCTGACCAAGCTCACACGTAAACATGAAGCATTCGTGTGGTCAGAAGAATGTGAACAAGCGTTCGTAGAACTCAAGTCAAGATTGACATTAGCTCTTATTCTCGTAATACTGGACCAATCTGGAGGTTTCGTTGTGCATTGCGATGCATCCCGGAAGGGATTAGGATGTGTTCTACATCAATATAGAAAAGTTGTAGCTTATGCATCAAGATAGCTGAAAGTTCATGAGCGCAACTGTCCAATGCATGATCTGGAGTTGGCAGTCGTTATCTTTGCATTTAAGATTTGGGGTCGTTATCTTCTTGGAGAATGGGTAGATATATACACAGTGTAAGCCCGCGGGGGCGCCCCGGCCGTCGAACCGACGCCGGAAACGCGGAAAACAAAAACTTTGCGAACTTTGCAAAACGGCACCGCCGCGGACTTTTCACCCGGATCGGGCCATTAACCTAGCTAGCTAGCAAAAAGAAAAGAGTAGAGATGCTATACCAAACGATCCGTGTCCTTCGGTCTTCGTCTCCGCTCCGATCTCCCGCGGAATCTCCGTCACCTCCTCGCTCGTCGGAAAAGGCACCACGTAGCCGGAATCTTTTACGGGCTCCCGCCTCTTGACCGAGGCAACTCGGGCGCGAAGTTGGCTAGCCGACGCGTCCAAGGCTTGCTATAGAATAGTGTAGTGAACTTGTCTCTTGGGGTTATGAGGTTGCCTTGATGTGGAGGAATAGAGAAGAGAAGGAGAGAAAGAAATGAGCTTTTAGGCTAATCTTTTGCAACCATGGAAATGAGATGGAAAAAAAATGCCACACCAAAAATAATTCTCCCTCCTCACAAATAATGTGGCCGGCCTCTTCATCTCAAGAATGAGATTGGAGAGAGAAAAGAAAATGCAAGAAAGAATATATCAACAATATAGAAATTGGTCACTCTCATTTCTTTTCTTATCATATCATACAACCATCAAATGAAAGGAATGGAATAGACAAGAAAGGCATCTCATGATGAAACAAGTCTCATCATAATGCAACACTTGCAAGAAAACCCTCCACTAAATGTTAATTGCGAACTTGCAATTAACACCCTCCACAAAGAAAGTCCGACCGAGAAGGAATGAAGGAAAACCGGACGGAACGGAATGCAAACTGGCAACCCCAGAAAACCGATCCCATAATAAATTACAGGAAAACCCCGCTACTGCAAATACATGCCCGCATTTGTATTCCCACTGAACACAAATCCAAAGAGACAAAACTACACTATCAAATACTAGTATCCGGCTTAAGCCAAAGCCGGCCAGTAAAAACCGTCCGATCACGATCCGTGCAATACCGCACGTATCCGATCGAACCCTGCCATATCTCCATACGGCCTCTACAGCGTTTCGCCCGAAACTTGAGTAACTGTCTGTGTGGTGGACTCTAAAGACTCGTCAATACTGTGGCTGTGGATTTAACCACTAGCACGTCAGAGGTATAAGCCAATACGTGACGGGCCACCAGGTATTGACCAAATGGGACGTCGATGAGGAAGCTCACCCTGACACCCAACTGAGCCTGTCAGTGACAATATCCGTACAGTCCGGTCCGTTCGTCTATGAGCATCGCATGGCGGGCCTAGGGGGTTGGTAAAAGTCAGACCCCCAAAAGCGGTACAAGTCGTGTCGGAGTGTAGCCCAGAACACCCTGAGATACTACTGGAATACCTACCAGCAAATCTCCTGCCTTGGCCAAGGACTTTTCATGTTCTGGCTCTCCTAGACACAGCACGACCTCACCCCCAATACCGGGAGAGACGAACCCCTGCAGATCCGCTCACTGCCTCCATGTGGCTCGGGACTGTACCCAACTAAAACCTGTTTGCACGACTCCTTTGAGCCGTGGTAGGGTAGTAATCAAAGTACAGTGGGAACTCACACGAGACAAATGACGATCCCAGGTCGATGAACTAACCTGTACACATGTCACCTGGGAACTGCTATCTGACGTCTGGTATATCCCAACTAGCAGGTTCCCGGCGAGTCCTGTCCGGTGTACTCATAACCCAATGAGCACCTGTATACATCTTAGGTGAACCAACTGACACCAGTGGCTTGTGAGACCGGCCACCGCCCCTCGTCGGGGTCTCGACTGTATACACTAGTCTACTCTGGAGAATCGATGCCCTGTCTCGAAACTCCCACGACTAGGGACCATTTAAGGATGTGCTTGTAGACCCCCAGCTCCCACTTATATGATCGCCCTCATACTGCTGGTGGTCAAGCAAGAATCCAAGGGGCTTTATCAACGTGTAATAGCGACTCGTAAGGTCACCTAAAGCAGTACACGATGATAAAGATAAACCAGATAGCATACTATCATCTCGAGTAAGACTGTCCTACCGGGATAGGTCCTCCCCTCAATCACTGCAATCACGTGCCTGTGACCCAATAATTGACTCTGAGGGCACTATCTCCAACAATCTCCCACTTGCACTCGAGGCTAATTATTGCGATGTCGCATACTCACAGCCCGTGTGATACCGAACACCCAACTCCTCTACTAGTCAGTCTCACAAAGCTCGTTTGCGAAACTATTGCGTTCGAGGAATAGCCTCAGTGAGTGGATCCGCTTTGATGTTTCTTTCTATGTCTCTCTTTATCTCAAGTTCGCGGAGAAAGCCATCTCCCGAAATGAGCAATACCTGTCTTAGAATGTCTGGATGTCTGATGGGACCTAGCTCATAAGTGAACTCCAAATCCAAACTTCTTAGACTGTATCGACAACTGAACTTAATCAGTGTCCTGCGCCATGCCTTCCCTCAGTTTCCACCTGGACCACCTGTCCACAAAACTGCCCCTCGTCGGAGGGAAAACTATAACTCTGACAGCCACTCTGCCATCCAGGTCACCTTGGAAGCCTGGAATAATAACCGTCTCCTAAAGGAGGCTGTCGTTATCAATTCCTTAGAACATCAACTTGTGTTCTAAAACTGCTTCCGATTGTTTCTCCAGGATTGGATCAATATCAACTTATTGCATCTACTGCAAGAACAACATCTGGTGTGGTACTTGACATCTCATGATTGAATCAATTTCCTAAGCAAGTGATCTGTCAATCATGCGTATCCCTCTCCCCTTTAGTCTGTAAGACACCTTTAGAGAGGGTGACTCCATTACCTGCAGGTACACTACCGTGCCAGGAGTCGTCCATTCTAAATACTCATAGAATGCGGTCAAAGTACCCAGATTGGGAAACCACCCAAATCTAGATCTAAAACCATAGATCTAGTAACCAGAATGTCTGATATAATATCCAAGTCCTATGTGGAGAAACTACTGTGTGACGACCAAAGTATAACCGATTGTAGTATAGGAATATCACTTCCTACTCTGTGTATGTCATCAAATACCAGGACATCACACCCTACTACCTTCTCAACAGATCCATCCCCTATTCTGATGAAGTCAAACTTATGACTGTCATATCAGAAATAGATGATCTATCTCCGCTATATCTGCTTTAGTCTATAAATAGACATAAGCCTGATATCCACCAATGCTTCCGCTGCTCCCACTGACTACGACAACCCTCTGGCAGAGTCATATAGGCGTACACTTCTAAAGCTAGTTTAGAATGACGCTATACTCATCCTCCCGCCGGGTCTCGCAGCCTGGAACAACAGCAATGGCAAGTGTGGGTAAACAAGAACCTCCCTGCCACCGTCCTTGAGCATACCGAAGTACCTCTCGAGTGCCTGAGGTTACCCACCATATCTGCGGAGTGGCCAATGGAATGTCAAACCAGATTGAATCTTTAGGTTCTTATCAAATCTTCAGTAATCGTTTGCGGTTCTGGAATCACTTCCAGTTCTACCATACTCCCACTACTGTTTTTCTGAAAAAATCCATTTTTGATAAAACTGTGGCGAGTCAAGAACAATATCTCTATTGATCTTCCAGATGGTAGAAAATCAACCCTCGTCATAGCCCGGGTCAACCCACAAACAGCCACTACTGAAACGTGCCTTGAGTTGTCCAGAGTCTGGTTTTAAGCATAAGCTGGACAACTCCCCGTATCTTAACAATGTCAAGATATGAACTGTTCTATATCCAAGAAACAGAGGCACTGATTTAATTGAACCAGATTCAAATCATGCAGCTGTCTCCAGTGCATGTCAAGTAAATGGAAGAGAGGCCGATCAGCGTTACTCAACTTAGGAGCACTTCCAATTATGAGTAACCTGAAAGAGAAGTTAGTTCTCTTAATCATTACTATCAACTGAATACCATTCACAAGTATCTACATCTTCGATCTCCTTGAAGAATCCCGATACTTGCAACACTTGGTTCTCTACTTTACTCTTATACCTATAACTCCTCAAAACTTAGACCCTGTGTTTCTACGAAACACATGTCTAAGAACTAGAGAAGTTAAAAGTAAACAGAATATAGTACGAGGACCATCCCCTATGTCCTAATGGACACTGGACAATATACAATACTCTGTATAAGTCCCCTGAGTCCGGTGACTCATTCACTGTGTGTCGTAGGTTGAAAACTGTACTTTTGGTTAAGAAGAACACCGTTGTTCAATGCTCCTTACCTAAACATCCACTGGTATAGGTAAATGTCATAGACATAATTTCAGAAAGGTATATCTCACTCTATAAAAATAGACGTACAGATATATCAATTTGAAATTGGTGCATAACAACGGATATTCAAAACCAAATATTTGCCGACCGGCAAACAACCCAGGTGACTTCCTCAAATATCACCGATTACAACGAATCCCGATATAATGAGGATGGTCACCTAATTCCCAATAACTTACTCCCACTCATCATCTGTAAAACCATACAGATGTGAGAATCCAACCTGGTAAATACATACCCTGGAGTAAGTGTCTAATCGGGAAATCAGTTTTCTTTTAACTGTACACAGTGAAACTGAAACATTGAAATGTTTCGATGGGGTATGCTGGTATTCCTAGTAATGCCTCTTCCATTATCCAGATTCACAACTATAACTGTATAATTCTTTGCCACCTCTCCAAATCCCTTTACATGTCTTTAGTCATTACCTTCTGTACACCCCTTTAGGCCAAATGGTTTTCTTCCTTCCCTACCGTTCGGCACCAGCCTATAGTTTGAAAGAAGACTATCCAAAAAGCATAATGGGTGTACTGTCCTAATCCGAGGAGCACTCGCAATGCGAGAGAAGGTGAGGATAAAAGACAACCGAATGTACTTAATTCATAGGTGATTTAGGATTGACAAAGAAGTACATGGTTTGGTCGTGAATAGCAGTCGCAATTTACTTTGCCCTCTTACTAATCCCTTGCTTTGTCTGAACTAAATACCTTCTGTACACCGTTTAGGCTAATTGGATTTCTTCATTCCCTACCGTTCGGCACCAGCCTAGGGTCTGGAAGAAGACTGTCCAATTTGCGTAATAGGTGTACTACTCCTAAACCAAGGAGTACTCGCAACATGAGAGAAGGAAAAAAGAAAAGACAACTGAATAGTCCTATTCGTTTTCTCCAGAACCGGAAACCATCCTCGAAGTCCTTCGAGTTCGTATATAACCATACGATGGTTTTGTCCAATGGAAGTGGACGTTCGTAGTAATACGGGGTGTCCCGGAGAAAAGGGTAAAAGTAGGAGTGGCAAAGAGGTCTGCAACTCTGACAATCCAAAAGCCAGTGTTAAGAAGGTTCGGTCAACTTGGTCACTGAGTCATAGTCTAGGGTCGGGTCAATGGTCGCTGCCAGAGAGAGAGAAAAGAAACACTCAGCGTGCACTCTAACCTAGATCAGAATGGTTATCACTTTATCTAATCTGGAAACCTCCCACTGTAACGTCAAATTCTTCCCCAAACCTGAAAGAAGAATTAGCCGGGATAACCCGAGGAGTAAACCAACTCATCAGTGGGAATCGGGATCCAACTCTCATCGCATGATAACGTGACGGAATCCGCTCACGTTATCACACTCCAGAAGGTATGCGCATATCTGGCAAGTTTCAGTACTTTTGAAACTCCCGATGAGGATTTCTGCCCCATGCTCTTATGACCTTGACGAAGGTCAACAAATCATAAGTCACATGTCAAGTTCCACCCGTCATTGTCCAGGTTAATTTGAACCCACCCGTACAAGCCCTTGACGAAGGTCAACAAGGCTATACGACTGTCCCAAACCAACGCATCTATCTATGCTGCAGAAAGGCAACAAGCAGCTACCAAACACTATGCCTTGACGAAGGCCAACAAACATAGCTTGAATACTACGTGTTACCCGTCTGAAACGACGGAGGGCTACGAATGGTTTCTGGCGAAAACCTTTAACGTAATGAACTTGATATCGTTGAAGGAACTGATAGCTTTATAAAAATATAGTGACGACAACCTTTGCTAAAGAGGTCACTCCCGGTGAAGGGATCTCGGCTCTTTCCCCGTAGAATGAGGTGCAGGATATTCCAACTGAATACCACGATGCAAAGCAAAAGTAATCGGCTATAGTGAAGTTATTGCCCTGACGCAAACTTTTGTCCAAGGGGTCACTCCCGGTGAAGGGATCTCGGCCCTTGCCTCGTCGACTGAGGAGCAGGATATTCCAAATGAATACCACTGTGCAAAACAAAAGAGAACGCCCTTGCAATAACAGCTTTTTGAAAAAGTGTTCCAACAACATCAGAATAGGTTTGTTTATCTTGCATTGATCCGAATCAATGCAGTCCCATCAATTGATCACACCAAAAAGAACGAAAATATACTGATGTACGTATATGCCATCCGCATTCGCCACTGGGTCCCGTCATCACTCGTTAGGTTAGCTAACTAACGACAGAGCGGGGACTGGACTAGCGCGGATGCAAAACATATACAACATCTACTAATATATATACCAATATATAGTATTCGCTCAAGGCGTGATAAAAGCAACACAGAAATGTATAGCAATACAGATCAATACATATATCTGGGATCCCCAGGTTTCACAGAGCCGCTGAAACCCGACGTTCCCCTGGTCGTGTGGATAGCCTGCGCAATGAAATCCTAGACCCCTACGGGCGCGGCAAGTTACCCGCCAAAACCTGAAGCGAGGCAGCCCCCTTCAGCACCGTGAATGGACCACCCAGCACTTCACGGAATCCGGCAACTTGGGCACCCCTCCTGGGTCAAACCTATACCCCCTACGAGTGCGGCGAATAGCCCGCCAATTCTAGAGTGAAGCCCCCTCCGTCTCAATGCCATGAGATGCGGGCCCATTGCCCTCCAGAATCCGGCTATCCGTGCACCCCTCCGCGGGGTAATCCTAGTACAGAAAGTAAAATATACATACAACGGGTACATCGACCGCAACCAGGTCGTGCCCCAAAAGAATAATACAAACAGGCAGTGACGGCAGTCCACATGTCGGACGCTCGCCCCGCAATATCAAATGTACATATAAAACAGAACTGTACTACCATTGCAACCAGGCTATCCCCACGACCGATCCGCAACAACACAGTACAATCACAGAACATCAACGTGAAAGTCACGTTCGCAAATCCGTCTAACCGGGCTATAGCAGTTAGACGGGATTTACCGATCAAGTGACATTCACGGTCGCAGATATAATGTAAAAACTGTGAACTAGCATGTTTAAAATATCCGATCGAACAAATTTATCAAAGTGGGCCCCCAAAAAGAACTGTAGCACTTACAGAAAACCTGGGCCCAAATAAAATATCCCAAAAGCCCTATTTCTATACCAAAAGCTTACTGGGAAAATTTGGTGCCACAATTCCTCTTATCCGCCGCGCAAGCGCGGCCAAACCAGGCTTTTGGCCGCGCTTCCGCGGTGGAACTGAGGAATTAGTGGATCATATTTTCCCAGATATCTTATAATTGCTTGTACATGCCTCTGCAACAACCTGAAAAATTTTAGGAGCTCAAAAAATTTCAACAGAGAACACATGTGCACAAAAATACGGTTTTTGGGGATTTTGTTCGATCGGGTTCTAAACGCGCTAGAGCAAGCTAGGCAAGGTTAATGGCGTGGCTCTGATACCATTGTAAGCCCGCGGGGGCGCCCCGGCCGTCGAACCGACGCCGGAAACGCGGAAAACAAAAACTTTGCGAACTTTGCAAAACGGCACCGCCGCGGACTTTTCACCCGGATCGGGCCATTAACCTAGCTAGCTAGCAAAAAGAAAAGAGTAGAGATGCTATACCAAACGATCCGTGTCCTTCGGTCTTCGTCTCCGCTCCGATCTCCCGCGGAATCTCCGTCACCTCCTCGCTCGTCGGAAAAGGCACCACGTAGCCGGAATCTTTTACGGGCTCCCGCCTCTTGACCGAGGCAACTCGGGCGCGAAGTTGGCTAGCCGACGCGTCCAAGGCTTGCTATAGAATAGTGTAGTGAACTTGTCTCTTGGGGTTATGAGGTTGCCTTGATGTGGAGGAATAGAGAAGAGAAGGAGAGAAAGAAATGAGCTTTTAGGCTAATCTTTTGCAACCATGGAAATGAGATGGAAAAAAAATGCCACACCAAAAATAATTCTCCCTCCTCACAAATAATGTGGCCGGCCTCTTCATCTCAAGAATGAGATTGGAGAGAGAAAAGAAAATGCAAGAAAGAATATATCAACAATATAGAAATTGGTCACTCTCATTTCTTTTCTTATCATATCATACAACCATCAAATGAAAGGAATGGAATAGACAAGAAAGGCATCTCATGATGAAACAAGTCTCATCATAATGCAACACTTGCAAGAAAACCCTCCACTAAATGTTAATTGCGAACTTGCAATTAACACCCTCCACAAAGAAAGTCCGACCGAGAAGGAATGAAGGAAAACCGGACGGAACGGAATGCAAACTGGCAACCCCAGAAAACCGATCCCATAATAAATTACAGGAAAACCCCGCTACTGCAAATACATGCCCGCATTTGTATTCCCACTGAACACAAATCCAAAGAGACAAAACTACACTATCAAATACTAGTATCCGGCTTAAGCCAAAGCCGGCCAGTAAAAACCGTCCGATCACGATCCGTGCAATACCGCACGTATCCGATCGAACCCTGCCATATCTCCATACGGCCTCTACAGCGTTTCGCCCGAAACTTGAGTAACTGTCTGTGTGGTGGACTCTAAAGACTCGTCAATACTGTGGCTGTGGATTTAACCACTAGCACGTCAGAGGTATAAGCCAATACGTGACGGGCCACCAGGTATTGACCAAATGGGACGTCGATGAGGAAGCTCACCCTGACACCCAACTGAGCCTGTCAGTGACAATATCCGTACAGTCCGGTCCGTTCGTCTATGAGCATCGCATGGCGGGCCTAGGGGGTTGGTAAAAGTCAGACCCCCAAAAGCGGTACAAGTCGTGTCGGAGTGTAGCCCAGAACACCCTGAGATACTACTGGAATACCTACCAGCAAATCTCCTGCCTTGGCCAAGGACTTTTCATGTTCTGGCTCTCCTAGACACAGCACGACCTCACCCCCAATACCGGGAGAGACGAACCCCTGCAGATCCGCTCACTGCCTCCATGTGGCTCGGGACTGTACCCAACTAAAACCTGTTTGCACGACTCCTTTGAGCCATGGTAGGGTAGTAATCAAAGTACAGTGGGAACTCACACGAGACAAATGACGATCCCAGGTCGATGAACTAACCTGTACACATGTCACCTGGGAACTGCTATCTGACGTCTGGTATATCCCAACTAGCAGGTTCCCGGCGAGTCCTGTCCGGTGTACTCATAACCCAATGAGCACCTGTATACATCTTAGGTGAACCAACTGACACCAGTGGCTTGTGAGACCGGCCACCGCCCCTCGTCGGGGTCTCGACTGTATACACTAGTCTACTCTGGAGAATCGATGCCCTGTCTCGAAACTCCCACGACTAGGGACCATTTAAGGATGTGCTTGTAGACCCCCAGCTCCCACTTATATGATCGCCCTCATACTGCTGGTGGTCAAGCAAGAATCCAAGGGGCTTTATCAACGTGTAATAGCGACTCGTAAGGTCACCTAAAGCAGTACACGATGATAAAGATAAACCAGATAGCATACTATCATCTCGAGTAAGACTGTCCTACCGGGATAGGTCCTCCCCTCAATCACTGCAATCACGTGCCTGTGACCCAATAATTGACTCTGAGGGCACTATCTCCAACACACAGACCATAAAAGTATGAAATATGTGTTTACTCAGAAAGAATTGAATATGCGGCAGAGAAGATGATTAGAACTTATGGTAGACTTCGACATCAACCTACAATATCATCCGGGAAAGGTGAATGTAGTTCCTGATGCACTTAGTCGCCAACTATTAGCAATGAAACTCACTGCCCAGTGGAAGCTACAGCAGGAATTACACATGATGGAGATAGAAGTGGTCATGCCAGGTAACGCTTCGCATTTGATGAACTTACAAGTTCAGTCTACAATTGTCAATCAGATCAAAACAGCTCAAGCAAATGATGCCAAGCTGCAAAAGATCCGAGAACAAGTAGAAAGTGAACTTCGAACAGACTTCATCATCCACGAAGATGGATCTTTGATATACGAAAGCAGATTGTGTGTACCGCAAGGTCCTGTTCGGAAAGAGTTGATGAAAGAAGCCCACAGCTCTCCTTACTCAGTACACCCTGGTGGTACAAAGATTTACAAAGATCTATTGCAGCATTACTGGTGACATGGAATGAAACATGAAGTAGACAGAAGCATAGCCAAGTGTTTGGTATGTCAGCAAGTAAAGACTGAACATCACAGAACTGCTAGTTTACTTTAACTATTACCAATCTCAGAATGGAAATGGCAACACATTACCATGAATTTTGTGACTGCTCTTTCTCATAGCACGAAAGGTAACGATGCAGTATGGATTATTATGGATTGACTCACAAAGTCGGCTCACTTTATTCTCTTTCGAGTTGGCCAATCTACCAAAACACTAGCAAAGAAGTACATGGAGGTAAGTCTGAATCTAAGTAAAATTTAACTCTTTATAGTGTACTATTTTTAATACCCATGAACTCATGCAGGAGATCGTGAGATTACATGGAGTACAGTTTGCATTGTTTCCGATCGTGACACCAGATCCCGATCGCAGTTTTGACAGAGTCTGCAAACTAGCTTGGGAACGAGTCCGAACTTCAGCACAGCTTACCATCCACAAACATATGGACAGTCTGAGCGGACGATTCAAATTCTAGAAGATATGCTAAGAGCTTGTATGTTAGACTTCGAACGATCGTGGGAAGATCACCTACATCTTATGGAGTTTTCATACAACAACAGCTATCAAGCGAGTGTTGGAATGGCACCGTTTGTAGCTCTCTATGGAAGGAAGTTTCGATCACCATTAAGTTGGGACGACATAGGAGATCGGGAACACCATGGACCTAAGATAATTGCGGCAACTGTGGATGTAGTTCGCACGATCAGAGAAAGAATGTGCATAGCCTAAGACCGACAGAAGCATTGGGCTGATGTAAAACGTCGTCACTTGGAGTTTCAACCAGGAGATTTTGTCTTCTTAAAGATCTCTCCAAACCGAGGAGTAATCCACTTTGGAAACAGGGGTAAGCTCAGTCTGAGAATTATTAGACCATTTGACATACTCGAACGAGTCGGAGAAGTGGCATATCGTTTGGCACTACCACCCTCATTGGAAGGAGTGCACAACGTGTTCCACATATCCAAGCTCCGAAGATATGTGAGCTACCCCAGCCACATTCTTGATCACTCCGAGCTCACTGTACAGATATATCTATCTTGTGAGCAGTAACTCATTGAGATCCTGAACAGAAAGGTAAAGACACCATGGAACAAGGATGTAAACTTGGTTCGAGTAATGTGGAGAAAAGATACGCCAGGAGAATCAACGTGGGAAAGAGAAGACGATATGCATGCAAGATACCCTTACTTGTTTGTAAATTAGTCCTGATATAATTGTAAATTTCGAGGACGAAATTTTTATACGGAGGATAGAATGTAATGACTCTGTTTTTATTGTATAAATTTTTTTTCTAAAAGTTAATATACGGTATGGAGTATTTGCAAGCCTGAGTACACTTTAAATGTTGTTTTTAATTAAAAACAGCAAGAAAACACTTGTAGCTCATTGGTAAAGCCTTACACTACTGTGACATAGCCCCTGTGTTCAAATCCCCCCAACCATATATTATTTTTACATATTTTTATTAAACTTTTTGGAATACCAAAAGTTTACACGTGCAATACATGTAAAAATGAAAAGTCAGATAAAATAAATATATGCAAAAGGGTATTTTTATAGACTAGGACACGTGGCATCGATCCAAGCCCCCACATCTCCAACATGGCTGGCGAGATCACCTTTTGGGCCGGGGACGCCAGGCCCCCCATAGGGACAAGCCCCCATTCTCTGCACACTGGTTGTTTGGCCTACCCCCACTACCCCAGTACTGTTTGATTTCTCTGTAAATTAACAGAAAGATTAAAATCAACAATTAATCCAAAATTTAATACATTTTAATTCTCAAAACCTTATTCTACCCTATAAATAAAACCCCATACCCTAGCCCTCTTCATTCTGAAATCTCTTATCAAAATCCTCAAAATTTTCCAAGTCAAAGTAGAGTACAAGTGGAGTTATCACTAGGTTAAGTTCCGACGAGGATTCGAGACGATTTCGGCGATCTCGTGACTTCACGAACCCATCGACCTATTCTTCAACCCCTTCTCTTTTCTCTTAGCTTGTAAGTCTCACCTCTTTCCCTCTCTTCCTACCTCAAAATGATATCTTTTCAAAACATGTCGGTAAGTGGAGTTATATCGATTTTTAATTCTATTCTCTTTAAATTTACAATTTTTCTTAAAGAATCAATCATCCAAATCATTAAATTTTTCTTGTTAATCATTAACTAATATTTATAAACAAGTTTCATTTTAAAACTCTTTGTAAAATAATTTTAATTAAGCCTTTTCGTTTAAATACCACAAACTTTACGCATGCCATATTTTAATATTTTTGCTTAGTATACCTTTAGAAAAACTCACGTGGTAATGAGCTACCTCTCACATACACACATCTTGACATAGCACGATTCGGTTTTAATAATATTTTTGGGACAAATACGACTTTCATCAAAATACCTTAAACTAATAAAAACTGGATTTTCTTTAAATTATGTTATTTTAAATTCCTTACGATTGTGCCTCTACAACCCACTTTTAGGGAATCCGGATCGGATGGTACGGGTTATCGCACATCCATCGAACTACAAGGGCGAGATACAGACCTCCTCACGGAACATACGAACTCGATGGAATTTTTAATACAATTTTTAAGAAAAACAAGAATTTCTATTTAATAATAAAAAATCAAATTTATTTTTTAATAATTATATAAATATAACCAAATCACATATTTTCAATATATAATAAATTCCATGTTTTTAGAAAATAAACGAATTACAAGTTTCATGAAAATACCATCAAGAATTCATACAAGTCAAATTTACACTAAAATTCCTTGAACTATTCAAATTATATATATATATATATATATATATATATATATATATTCACTAATATACCTCATTCTATAAAATTCACATCCATGACAATTCTAAAGAATATAAATAAATACTTGAGATTTAATTTGAAAGTATACTAAAAATAATTTTTATAAAACCCCCTCAAATTATATTAAATTATAATAAGGACCCTAGTAAATATAAAGCGAGACCAATTCTCTTGAGCTTTAGGGAGCCAGAGAAAGTGGTTGCTTGCCTATTTAAGGTAGAAAACTAAAACGGGATTATCAAATGGTAATTGTCATGGAAAAAGACACAAATCCTGCCGTCCATGTGCAGCAGTTACCGATAACTCCAAAACCTAATTCAGGAATGCAAATCTGTTTAAGTGTATGACTCAATCTGAGTCTCAATCTAATCTGAATACAATCCAAATATGAATCCAATCCTAACATAACTCCAATACAATGTGAATCCAATTTGAACATGAATACCATAACTATACCAAAAAATGCAACCTGACTTGATTTGACCGAACCATGGATATACCTTGATTTGACTACACGACTATCCGTTTACATCCTGATCCATTTACATGAACAACTTATACCATGGTCTCGGCAAGTCAGATAACTCTAACACAATACAATATACATTACGGTTTTTTTAAAGGTGTAGACTGGTACGGAATGTGTTAAAAGTGGCACGATGATGGACACTAAAAGACACCTACATGAACATTCGTGCTGTTGTCCCGTGGGTATTGATAGGGAATTGTACTTTCCGTTTCCCATAGTCCACGGTATAGTTGGACTCCTCTCGTATACACTGGCACATTCTATAACAAGCTACAAACAACTACGTTACCATAACAAACTTACACTTTACCAGTTATTTTATCTTTACTGTCTATTTCATTCTATCTCTTGGGACTTACCGCGCACTAGTTCGCTGATGACATTCATGTCTCTTCTTTCTTTGGAATGTTGTCAGGAGGACTCGACTCTCAGGAGATCGAGTCCAGCCAGAACGATTTGGAGCAGTTCACTGAGGATCCAGAGTTCTAGTTCTACTTGTACTTACTTTTCTTTCAGTTCATATGCCATTGTTTAGGCATTGTTTTCTTTTATTGTATTTACTTTCTAGTTGTATGTGAAGAATGATTATCAATAAAAAGTTGTTGTTTATTTATATCTATTGTCGTTTCGTTTGTTATTCATTTATATTGCATATTTACACTTAACGTATTTACTTCTGAGTAAATACGTCGCGGGCCTCGTCATGTCTCCTTGTCCATATACTGGGAAGCGGGGCGTGACATGGGTGATAAAGAGGAAGTCTCTGAAGGATAAATTAATATTTCGTATCCTAATTTTATTACAAGAACATAATTAAACACCGGCAACTATCCTCGATGGAAACAGGCTGTGAAATATTTGCTAAGGAGCGTAGGTTAATAAAACATCTATTGAGATACTTCCTTCTGATCTTTCTGAAGATTGGGTATCACATGATACCATGTTGCATCGCTTGATGACTGAGGTTATGGAGGAAAAGATTGTTTTGTAAGTTTTCAAATACTCAACGCTTACTCGATTTGGAATTATCAGACGAAGATATTTGAAGGAAAATTTAATGATCATTAGTCTTTTGCTGCTTGGAGAGCTCTAAATAAACTTAGGTGAGGGAACAAATCTGTCTCCTTTTATTATGGTGAAATCAAGAAATTTGAAGCAGAATTCATTTCGATTTATCCTATTGGTAGTGAAGAGAAGAGATGGAAGAAATATCATGATCATATGATGGTGATGATATTTCTTGCTGGTCTTGGTCCCGAATTTGATAATATACGTCTATAGATTTTAGGAGGATCAGAGATTCCCTCTCTCGCGTTGCCTATAGGGTTGTTCTTCACGCTTATCCTTCTTCTGTCATTGAAGGTACTATTGATCTTGTTGTAAAAGACGGTGAAGATAAATCGGTCTTTATTTCTTCTTATGGTGGTAGAGGACGAGGTGGACGTAGTATACATAGACATGGTAGAGGAGGTCGGGGACCTTTTGGAGGAAGGGGACGATGAGGTGATCATTTATGTTCACATTGTAAGATGATTGGACACACTAAGGATACATGTTATTTGCTTCATCCGGAGCTCCGACCTCAATGGGCTAGTAGAGTAGGTACTTCTGACATTACACCTGCCATTTCTACTTCTCATGATGCTACTGGACTTTCTGATTAGGAGATATTGCGGTTTAGGTCTCTTCTTACAGGATTTATTTCTTCGAGCTCCACTATGGTTCTGGCTAAAGGTAATACATGTCTTCTAACCCATACATCTCTATCCTCATGGATTATTAATTCGGGAGCATCGGATCATATGACCGGAACATCAGGTGTTTTCTCCTCCTTATCTAAAATTTCATATACCGATGGTATTACACTTGTAGATGGTTCAATTTCTAAAGTAGAAGGTATTGGTCATATTTCTCTTACTCCATCTCTGTATTTATCATCAATATTATATGTTCCTACATTTCTTTTTATCCTGATATCCTTAAGTAAACTTGTTCATACCTTGAATTATTCAATAACCTTTTCTCTTTCTGGTTGTGTCATGCAGGATCTGAAGATGGAGGAGGTGATTGGTTCAGGACGTGAATTTGGAAGCCTTTATTACTTTGATGTACAACTACCAAAGGTTGCTTGCTACACAAATAATGATCTACTGGTTAACCATTGTCGCTTAGGTCATTCTAGTCTGTCCACTTTACAGAAATTAGTTTCCTCTTTATAAGGTTAAACCAAACGCTCTGATACCAACTTTGTCACGACCCGAATATGGCACGTGAACGACACTTAAATTACGTGACATCTAAAGGCATCGACGCGGTTCAAGTAAGACGAAGCCCGGAATCTAAAACTTTTTTGAAAAAATTTGAGGTGATGTTTGAAATAGTCATCAGATGATACTAGTTTAAAATAAACACATAAGTTGAACTAAGTATGTTTGTAAAGTCATCTATGACGTTTTGAAATTCGAAAGCACATCCTTTGTAAAATTTGCATAAAACCCGATACATACATCATAAAATAAATAGCATCCCAACGGGAGCTAGCTTCCCCGCCCAAACGGTGAAGCAACCAATATACGACGCATAATGGCGAAGAAAAGAAAAAAGAAACAACATCAACAATATAAAAAGGTCGACTCCAATGAATGCAACACCTACAGCACACAAACTCTAAGTCTCGCTTCTAAGTCCATAATATATCATTTCTAAGTTGATGGAGTTTTACTAGATACAAGAATATATAATTAAACGAGTGTGAGTACGATACAACAGTAACCCACCTACCAAACCAATCATCGAAAGGAATGTGTGCCCCAAGCGGTAAAACCTGCAAGAAACTGTGGCACAACGGGGGTGAGTTGCCAACTCAGTGAATAAAAGTACATCACAAGGTAGAAATCGAAATATACAACGATGTCTAGGTCATAAATATAATACTATCATATCCTGCACTAGTATAATATATGATATGCGGATGTATCATAAATGCAACTCTATCTATCACATGAACCCAACATAGAATATATCATATGCAAATGACATGTATCTAAGTATAAGCCCATAAGTAGCCGAAAATATATATGTACAACCTCTTCTTTAAAATAACCGCGGAATACATATGTCACGGCATAAAAGCAGACGTGATAGTATGAAATAGAATAGGTATCTTATTTAAGATATACGTCCTACTGTTTTAATGAAGAATGTTAAGAGGTTTACAATTTAAAGATCCCAGTGTCATATCATACATGTCAAAATAATGAGGCTATAGCTCGTTTTTGAATTCCTTTTTATATGTAAATGCCCGTAAATGATATGCCGGTTCTGTTCCCTGGATCAGTCCTGGTCAGCTACAAAACTCATAACATAACTGTATACCTCATATGATAGCAACATATCAACATCTGGATGTCCAGTATCGACACTCGAAATCGGATATCTCTCATGTCCATCTACAACACGCAAATCCTCAAATCTCTCGTGTCCATCACCGACACGCAAATGCAGATATCGTCGACACCATCTCAACAGATGATCTCCACCCGATATCCCTGGCTCCGGTCGGTATTCCCTGCATATCCGTCGTGCCCAAATCGAACGCCGGTTAGTATCCCCTGGATATCTTCCGTGCTCATCTTTATCTTCGGTATCGAGTATTCTCGCTAGACTCCCCGTCTCTACTGCGGCTATCTTGCCCCTCGGTCTTGACCGGGTTCACCATGTATTCGACTGTATATCCCCCCACTCAGTCTGGATAACGTAGTAATCCGTAACCGTATAGCCCCCCACTCGGTTCGGAGTAAAAAAAACATAAAAACGACTCATGGTGGATATCAACTCATCATATCCAAAGATAACAAATAAAAAAGAAGAATACTTGCATAAATGATTCTGATGATATATATTATATATATACATATATAACAGCGTCCCATACCACTGATATATATCATCAAAAGTAAAATATCCTGAAAACTCATAAGAATCAAAAACGAATAACCATTATACTGGTATTTGCAATACGCAACAGGTAATAAAGGAAAAGTACGTAACTAAGTCATACAAGCAACAAACATATCAATTCTACCGTGTCATGGCAATACTAATGATGTGCAGTGTAGCATACGCGTTTGTGCTCGTGCAGCATGGCAATTATTAGTATTTGTGCAAGTGTTCTATAAGTGTATAAAGTATATTCGTATCGACATTTACATATGCATTACGTAGTATAATGGTCCTACAGTGACATGGCAGTACGAATGAGGTGTAGTGTAACATGAGCGTATGTGCTTTTGCAACATAATACTCATTGGTAGTTGTGCATTGTTCTATCATTGTGTTCGTATCACGGAAACATATAATATTGATAAATATATCGTGAACATGTAAAATAAATCTAAACTTAACTATTAATTTAACTATTTGCTATGAGTTATACCATTATCTTTGAAAATGGAACGAAATGTTGGTTTTAAAATAATGAAGCCGCCTTAGGTTAAAAATAGATCTTTGTTTTGGAAATTGGCATCACATCCTTGTTATTTATCATTAAAAAGGAAAACGAATCATTAGTTTTTAAAAGAGTATAGCCCACTCAAGTATTACGTCTTAAAACGAAATAATGCATAACTTCACGAGTTTAAAGGAAACTTGGCCGTTAATTGGCATACTAATCTCAACATCACAAGTATGGTATGATTCCTCGTACAATATCCGTATTATCATAATATCCAAATTATTTTATGTACGGCATGATCCTTCATACAAATCCACCAAACTATGAATAAAACTATATGCACATGAATAACATACTAGATGCAGCATAACTCCAATATCATTAACTTGAATAAACACTAAAATTAACTATATATCATACTATCCTATTTATAAGGTTGCGGGGGTGCTATATGCCATCCATCCGACTTCTCCCGTAGATATAAATCTACCCACCAACTTGTCGAGCTCGTCGAATCCACGATTGCTATGTCCGTCAACTCCGTCTAGGAAACCTTCACGATCGTACCTAAAATCGTAGTTATGAAATATCGACGTAAATATCATATCGAAATCAAAACAATAAGCTAAGTATCCATAGATTAAAACCTACAGCTTACTTACTCCAGAAACGATCAATTGCCTCTGAAATTAACGTATGAACGTCAACGTTTCATTCGCAATACAGAAATACGAAAACCCATATAGGAATATCGGAAACTTTAATAAAACCCAAACTAAAACATTCCCAGATTTCTCTATATGAATACTAGGACAAATCAAATAATACAGTAACTTATAAAATACCAAGATAAAGCTACAGAAGAAAAATCAACACCAAACCCCACTAATGACCCGACGATATCGTTAAATTCAAGGATTTCGCCGGTCGAATCTTGGAGGTAGGGGTTTGGGCTTTATGTGAAGTCTTCTAGCGGTCTCATGATACTATGGTGTTGTTAGTTTTCTTAGTGGTTACAGCTAGTGGTTACAGATTCAATTTCAGTAGGCTAAATATCATAAAACAAACTGTTTTTATAATACTGCACAATAATACAGATCACAACTGAATTGATCAAGTAAAGAGAAAAGAAGATATACTTATAGAGATATAGTTCAATGAAATCCAGCTCAAGAAGTGTAAGTGGAAATATCAAGGGTTTGTAGAAGCTCTAGCTTGATGATGTGCACAACTTTGATGACATGGTTTTACTCTTTAGATGTGATGAACACTTAAAAATATTTTTTGTTTGGAGCTTGAAGAAACCTATGGTTCAGTTTGAGGAAGCTAAAAAAATTACTAAGTGTTATTTGTAAAGCAAGCATGAGGTGGAGGGTTGTGAGGTGGAGGTGTCATGGTGGAAGGAGAAGGTGTAAAATGTGAAGGAGGAGGTGGAGGATTGTGAAGTGGTTGTGTAAGTGTTTGAAACATGAGGTGGAGGGATGTGAGCATGGGTGAGGGTATGTGTGTGTTGGTGTGAGGGTTTTGTAGGGTTGCCTATCACTGCAGCAAGGTTTTTGGAGGCATCTACCATGCCAAATTAAAAATTTTCTGTTCTAGCTAACCCTAACCATAGAATCGTATACTAGAAATCCGACGGAAAGAAAATGCAAACGACTTTGCAAGTAAAGTGAACAAGGAATACAACCTTTGTAGACCGGTTCTTCACTTCATTAGCTCCGTGTAGTAGTCCCTTCGCTGCGATCATCGAACTCCCAGACTCTAGTGATGGTTCACATGAAGAAATGAACGGACTTGCTCGATACCTTCGAAGCCGAAGATGATCTACGTTAAGGAGACTCAAGCTCATGCTACCTCTTTACTAATGGTGAGATTAGTGAAGCAAACACCCTAAACTAAATGGAAAGTAGTAGAGGATGATGAAGTAGGAAGTAGGCTCACTTTAGATTTATTTTTCTCATAATATTTCTTCATTAATCCAAAACCTAGAAACCTTTGGAGTTGTGATGAAGAAGAAGAAGAATGAACTCATCAAGTGAGAGTGTAGCAACCATGGGTGAGTTAACATCATATGTAAACTCTTATAGAGACTTGTTAGTTATATGTATGCCCTAGAGGCCATTATTGTATATATGATGTATATTATAGAGGATGCTTGGATATATATATATATGTAGAGGACTTTCTTGCTCGACATGATAGTATGCTATCTAGTTACCTTTATCTTAACATGTAGACTTATATTGTGATACTCTCTTGCTCTCACATGTTGATAAAGCCCTTAGAATATGTACTTGACTACCAGGACTATGATAGAGATCATACTAGTGGGGCCAAGGTAGTTCACAAGCACATCCTTTAATTGTTCCTAGTCGAAGGAATATCGAGATAGGGCATCGATATTCCAGAGTAGACTAGCGTATACGCTTCTTGACCCATATGATGGGCGATGGATGATCCCACATCCATTGGTGTTTGACATCAGAGATGGTATACGGATGCTTAGTGATGACTGGGAACACTGAACAGGACTCGCCGAGGACTCCTGTGTGGTAGTACACCTATCGTCAGATAGCAGTTCCCTGGTGACACTGGTATAGATAAGTCTGTAGACCCGGGATCGTCATAGAGTCTTGTGCGGCTCCCACTGTGCTTTGATTTCCTCCCTACCACGCTCAAGAGGAGTCATGCAAACAGGTGGATTTTTGGTACAGTCCCGAGTCATATGGAGGCAATGAGCGATAGGAGGGGTTTCGTCTCTCTCGGTATTAGGGGTTGATGTTGCGCTATGCTCGATTAGCAATAACTGGAAGTCCCTGGCCATGGCTGATATGGAGGTCTACTGATAAGTGTCATCAGTAGTTTCTCAACCCGTTATGAGCCTCACATTGGCATGACTTATCACGTTATTGGGGTCTGACAATTTCTACCCCTAGACATGATATGCGACATATCAGACGAAGAGACCGGACTGTATGGTAGTATTACTGATAGGCTTCATGGAGACTATGGACAGGCTTGCTTGTTGATCTTCATATCACTCAATACCCGGGTAGTCGTTACATCCAACTAGTACCGGTGACGGTTTGCAGGTGACTGATATGATCATCACCTACTGCTGGCGTATTGACGAGTTTTTAGAGTCCCACACAAAATTTCCCTGGTTCAAGCGAAACGAAGTAGGGCACATATGTGATATATGTGTGGGCATGATTAAATACGAGTATATGATACCGTATTGTAATATGGTAGTCATCTATTATCGGTTCGGTTATATATGATATAACCAGTTTGTCGAATCAAGTGTTGATTCGATAATGTGATATACAGATAAATGGTATTAGTCGGTCATATATGATATAATCGGATTATTAGATCAAATGTTGATTTAATAATGTGATATAAATTATATGTGATATAATTATATATTAACTAATATCATTAGCTCACTGATTATTCTTTATTAAATAAATAAATAAATATATATATATATATATATATATATATATATATATAATGAAGCATGGTTGCAAGTATGGGTTTAATACTTGGTTATTCATTCTTGACTCACTATTCAAATATGGATGCAATTTTATATTGCATAATTCCATGCTTGAATGAGTGAGGGGTCTTGGCTTGGCTCTAGTTCTTGTTCATTCCAAACACTTAGCCAATTTTCTCTTGTTGCTCCCACGGTTGCTCTCTAGCTACTTCCTCCTCCTCATATGATGCCTCAAGCTTCAACCCTCACATGTGATGTGAATCATGAAGCTTGAACACAAACTAATGACCTCTTAACATCCCCTACTTCATCACCTTACACCAATCTAGCAAATTTGTGTGGTGTGTTTCATACACTAAATAACTTTAGTGTAGAGTTAGCTTGATTTAGAGGATCTTCGGGTGGATTGTCTTTGGCGCGAAGACAACGAAGTAGGCTCGTTCAAAGTCTCAAGAGAAGCCTAGAGGGGTCGCGGGACTACTACACGGAGCAAGTGAAGAGAAGGACTGTCTACAAAGGTTGTATTCTTATTCTCTTTAGATGTAAAGATGTTTACATTTCGTTTATGTCTAAATCTCTAGTTATCGATTCTAGTTTAGGGTTCTTTAAAACAGCAATTTTTTGAAACGACATGGACGATGCCTCCCGAAACCTTGCTGTCGTTCATAGGAACCCTACAGTGGTATCCGAGTCAAACTAGAGAATTAGACGGATTGTGTAGGATTACAAAACCAAAACAACTCCGAAACTTGATGCATTAAAATCCAGCTTCTGTCGAATTTTAAAAGTGCTCTAAAAAATTTTAAAACAAGTGCAGAATGTTGTATGGAACAATATATGAACACAGTACAAACTTCAACCCCAGCCATCAGTTTTTGGCCGGCGACAATGTCACGCCCCGCTTCCCAGAGTGCGCTAAGATCGGCATGTGATAGAGCCAACCATGCTACCTGTGGCTAGGAAACATCCCCCCACAGTCATATTACGGCTGTCTATAAGATATCAGGAACAGTAAAAATAAAAATGAACTATCTAGTACATGTCCATATGCCAGAATAAACGAGTCAAGACATAGTATGCGGAAGCAATAAATCCAATAAACGGTAACAATCTGGAAAGTACGTCCCAAATATGGGCTCACATCAGGAAATGAAAGTACCGAAATAAAACTAAACTAAATACTAACAGGATCATTACTGCTCGGCCTGTCGGCTAAAATACTCCTGATCAGCCAGCGAAAGAGGTAAAGGATCTGGGCCATGCAAAACCCAGACGTCAGTGCGTCATAATATCAAACAATAATAAATGAGCAGGATACACGAGATATGCAGGCATGAGTATAAACGATAATATGAATATAACCAGTAAACATGGATATGCAACAGTGAAGTGTATACGTGCAGGTGAAGTGCAGTGAGTAATCTAAACTATACTACTGCGTTATCTATTCTAAAGTCTTCGAAATCAATTAATGTAATCCTCATCGTAACCCATCGGTCTATGCCCCGTTCATTCCACACGGGACCACGGTAACAAGATATGATAGACTATCAGTCTATGTCCCGTTCATTCCCCACGAGACCACGGTAACATAATTATTCTGTAACGCCCGGAAAAACGGCAAACAATATAATAGCCCTTTGAGTTACGTTCAGTTACATTCTTGATTTCCCCTTACCCCCAAGGTTATGTGTTCGAGTCGGGTATTGATAAATCTGGAGCTAATGCCAACACAGGATCAAGCGGGTACAGGTTTGTCTATGCAGACAACAGGATATGTCCGTCAGGACAACATGTCATAATTGTCGGCATTAGAAACAGGATCAGGTAACAGGTCAAGTAGTGGTGTATCAGGTCATGACAGGTAGTGCACAGGTATCAAACGGATGCTTATAATAAAACTGTACCAAGTACAGATGCACGATAAAAGTACGGATGCACAGTAAAATACGGATGCACAAATATCTATCAGGGGTTACATTTACAACTCCATGACTACGTAGGATGCACATTATCAAGCATGGGGCGTTAATATAACAGTAACATGAAATGATATGATCTGGAATGCAACTAGATATATAATTAATGATATGGATGCATAATAAAACACGGATGCACAAATATCTATCAGGGGTTACATCTACAGCTCCATGACTACGTGGAATGCACATTATCAAGCATGGGGTGCTAAAATAACAGTAACATGAAATGATATGATCTGGCATGCAACTAGATATATAATAAATGATACGGATGCACACGGGTATCCGAAAACAGTAAAACATTAATATGGATGTACAATGCAATCAACATGTGATATTTTTATTCATATGGATGTAAAATATAAAACATAGCATGTAGCAAGATAAACTTGCCTGAATGGATCTCACGACGGGGTGCGTACGCTGCGTCCGACGTCGGGTAAACATCGCAATGTACATACACGCACACGGGACAGGACCAGACAAAGCAAGAAGGTGACCACGCTGGCTGGGGATGTCCGCTGGGTCGGCCTGATCGACAGCGACGGCACGGCTCCGGCGATGGCCGGACAATCAAAAATCAAGAAGAAGAAAAGAGAAGAAGAAGAGGAAGAAGAAGGAAGAAGAGCTAGGGTTTGGCGCTCAAGTATTTGGCTCTGGGGTCAGAGAAGGGTGCGAGGGGGTGACGATGACGATGATGGGTTTTCCGGCGAGGTCTACGACCACAGGCAGTGGCCGCGGGGAGTTGCAGGGTTTCCTACAGGGAAAGCTCGGGTTTTTCAAGCTCGGGAAGGCGAGGATAAGAGGAAGAGGGAGGAGAGGGTGGCCACGAGGATGAGGAGGCGACGGAAACTGAGCTCTGGCGACGTGCAGGCGATAAATTTAGGAAAGATAGGTCGTCAGGGTTCGGCTGCAGTTGGGGAAAGAGAGGAGGAGAAGAGAAGTGGAGAGAGGAGTAGAGGAGATGGAGGTGGGGTCGAAGATGGAAGCGGCGACGGCGAAGTGCGCGACGTGCGGGCGTGGGTTCTCGCGAGGCGAAAGGTTTCGCGGGGAAGAAGACGAAGGAGAAGAGAGAGAGTGTACGTGGTTTAGGTTTGAGAATGGGTTTAGTAAAAGTAAATAAATATAATATAATATAATATATATAAAGATATAGATGCAGCGGAGAGAGAGAGAGAGCTCGTGAGATTCTAATAGATTTAGGATTTTAAAAGGATTTTAAAATATATTTTTGGTTAAGAAAATTATAAACGTTGAATATATACATATATTTAAAAGTATTATATTATAAGAATATAATATTAGTTAAAACTGAGATTTTAGAAAATACAAACTTACTCCAAAATATACCCAGATTAGATCTAAAATTACAGTTTGAAAATACGAATAATCTACGTAGTAACCAAAACCAAAATAAGATATCCGGGTAATGAAAATGCATGCCCCCAAGAACGGATACATGTAGTGTCCACGTAGCCATCCAAACGAGTCTGTTTCACTGAACGGAACGAGAACAAGATACATGGATACTACCACAGGGTCAGGAGTATGATGCAGGCCATACTAGATATTTTTAAAATATTTTATTAGACTTTATTTGTTATACTAAAAAAATGCAGATGCCAGATATAATGCCAGTATGAAGTATGAACAATATTAAAAGTGCACGGATCCTCATATTCAGATGGGATAAATCACAAATAAGAATCAAGATGGGTTTCCAGCAAGCGGGTCGGGTCGGATGCAAATACAGATACCAATTACATTATTCGCACCCAAAGCACAATAACTCAAGAAATAGCCATAAATAAAGAAATACCCAAAAGAACTGGTATAAATGAACTATGGTGTTATATTATACCCAACTACAAAAGAATTTCATCCTCGAAATTTTCAGAACAAGAAAAGACAAACAAACATGAATCTACGTGAAGAGGTATGGAAATTTCTGTCGAATCTCGTCTTCTCGTTCCCAAGTCGATTCTCCATGCGAGCGATTTCCCCATGAAACAAGTATGAGAGGGATAACCTTGTTCTTGAGAACCTTTTCTTTTCGATCAACAATCGACATTGGTCATTCTTCATAGGTCAAATCCTCCTTTACAGTCAGCTCTGAATGATCTAGCATGTGCGTCTCATCTCGAACATACTTACGGAGTTGAGATACATGAAACACGTTATGAACATTCGCCAAAGATGGTAGTAAATCTAATCAATAAGCCACTTCTCCAACCCGCTTAATAATATCGAAAGACCACACAAATCGACTAAGTTTGCCTCGGCTCCCAAAATGAATCATTCCTCTAGTCGGTGATATCTTCAAGAATACAAGATCGCCAACAGCGAACTCTAAAGGTCTTCTTGATATATCGGCCCAACTCTTCTGCCGATCCTGTGCTATCTTCATATGATTCTGGATAGAATTAACCTTCTTTATTGTTTGCACGATCAAATCCAGTCCCAACAATATTCGTTCTCTAATATCGTCCCAACAAACGGGTGAGCGACACTTGCGACCATACAATACTTCGAATGGAGCCATTTGAATAGTCTCCTGAAAACTGTTATTGTACGAAAACTCCACCAAGTGTAGATGATTCTCCCATGAACCTTTCAAGTCTAATATGCAATCTCTCAACATATCTTCAAGTGTTTGGATCGTTCTCTCCGACTGGCCATCTGTCTGGGGATTATAAGAAGTGCTAAAATTCAATCGCGTCCCCAAACTTTCATGTAAACTCCTCCAGAAGTGCGATAAGAATTGGGTATCACGATCGGAAACGATGCTCACAGGTACTCCATGCAATCTCACAATCTCCTTCATGTACCGTTCTGCTAACGCTTCCGTCGACTGACCAACTCGAAACGGTATGAAATAAGCTGCCTTGGTCAATCGATCAACAATCACCCAAACTGCATTATAGCCCTTTGGACTCTGCGGTAAAGCTGTCACGAAATCCATGGTTATATGTTCCCACTTCTACTGAGGAATCGAAAGTGGTTGCAATAAACCAGCCACTCTTTGATGTTCAGCCTTAACTTGTTGACACACCAAGCATTTCGCTACAAAGCGAGCAATCTCCCTTTTCATGCCTTCTCACTAGAAATACTGTCGTAGATCATGGTACATTTTCGTGCCTCTTGGATATACGGAATATGCGGAACTGTGCGCCTCCTTCATAACTTCTTCGCGAATGTCTCCCTTTGGCACACACAAAAGGCTACCAAAATGCAACGAACCATCTTCATGAATCAACAAGTCCGTTCGAAGTCCCGCTTCAACCTGTTCTCGAAACTTCTGCAATCTTGGATCATATGACTGCACTGCTTTAATACTCTCAATCAACGACGACTGTACTTGCAACTGCATCAGCTGTCCCAAAGAATGTGGAAGCATGATCTCCAACTCGAATCTCCGAAAATCTTCGATAAGCTCCTTTGGTGCAGTCAAAATCCGAATTGCTGGCAACCGACTAAGCGCATCCGGTACTACATTAACTTTCCCCGGATGGTATATGAGATCAAGATCGTAGTCAGCCATCGGCTTCAACCATCTACGCTGCCTCATGTTGAGCTCTTTCTGCGTGAACACGTACTTTAAGCTTTTGTGATCGGTGAATACTTCGACCCTTTCGCCCAATAAGTAGTGTCTCCAAATCTTCAAAGCGAAAATAACATCTGCAAGCTCCAAATCATGAGTTGGGTAAATTTTCTCATAAGTCCTCAACTGTCTCGATGCGTGGGCTATAACCTTCCCATGCCGCATCAAAACACATCCCAAACCTTTCCCAGATGTGTCGCTGTGAATCACCAATCCTCCGGAAGTGTCTGGCACGGTCAAAATAGGAGCAGTTATCAATTTTTGCTTCAACGCTTCAAAAGCTGACGCACAACTATCCGTCCATATGAACGGTACATCCTTCTGTGTAAGCTTGGTCAAAGGCTCAGCCAATCGAGCAAAATTCTCCATGAATCTTCTGTAGTATCCTGCAAGTCCCAGAAAACTTCTGATCTCCGCTACATTCTTCGGAACCGGCCAATCTTGAACTGCTGTAATCTTCTCAGGATCAATGACGATTCCATCTCCGGATACGACATGCCCCAAAAACTTCACTTCTTCAAGCCAAAACTCGCACTTGCTGATCTTTGCATATAATCTTTCATGCCTCAATGTCTGCAATGCGATCCTCAAGTATTCTGCATGCTCTTCTAGGCTCCTCGAATAGACCAGAATGTCATCGATGAACACCGCTATAAACCGGTCTAAGAACGGTGAAAATATTCGGTTCATCAAGTCCATAAATATCGCTGGTGCGTTCGTGACTCCGAATGGCATCACTAAATACTCGAAATGCCCATATCGAGTTCGGAACGCAGTCTTGCAGATATCCTCTAATTGAACTTGAACTTGATGATATCCGAATCGCAAATCCAGTTTCGAGAATACCCTCGTGCCACTGAGTTGCTCGAATAATTTGCCAATGCAAGGGATCGAGTACTTGTTCTTAATAGTCGCCCGGTTTAATTCTCGATAATCGATGCACATCCTCATTGTGCCATCTTTCTTCTTGACTAGAAGAACCAGAGCTCCCCAAGGTGAATTGCTGCTGCGAATCCAACCCTTCTTTAGCAATTCGGTAACCTGCTTCTTTACTTTTTCCAACTCCACTGGTGTCATCGGATAGTACGCCTTTGAGACTGGCGCTACACCAGGAACAAGATCGATCGCGAACTCCACATCTTGTTTTGGTGGTAAACCCGAGATGTCCTCGAACATGTCCATAAACTTTTGAACTACTGCTGGCGCTTCCTCCTTATCAACTTCCATCGACGAAAGGACGGTGCTTGTCGTCCTAGCCGTAAACTCGACTGGCCTGACAGAACTGCTACCTCCAGCAAAAACAAACTCCGGATGTCCGGGAATCTGGAAAATCACTTTCTTTGCCCTACAATAAATGTAAGAATGGAAAGTGCCGAGAAAGTCCATTCCTAAGACAACATCAAACAATGGGATGCACCAGAATCGAATAATTCTAATGCGGGGAAAACATGAACAAGTAGGATACCTGAAATGAATTCACCTGAAACCAAACACTGAAGAAGATAATCACGGTCAACAGTATTCAAGCTTGCGATAAAACATGAACTGGTAAACAATGAAACCGAGAGAAGCAAGGTAATATAACTACCATAAAACAAGGAAATGAATCAAGACTAGGACTCCAAGTTACTTAAATAGAGTACCGCATTGTAACCATGCTGTAGTTCATAGTTACAATCACATAACTCCGTTCAAGTCGCCCAAATCCTAGTATCAGAATCAAAGGAATAGGATGGGAGAAACAATAGGGAACCAAAAGGTTTCAAGCCGACATGCAAAGTTATTTGCATGTCGTCAAGACAAGGGTCACGAGAAAGATATGATTCAAGAATCACGATAACAATGTGGCAGGACATGTTCCTAATCACGGATTTTCTGATTCGTGTATTGGGTCCAATACCCAACTACAAAAGAATCAAACCCGATAAACCAAAATCCTATGGCTCTGATACCAAACAAACCCTGTCATGCCCCGCTTCCTACAGTGCGCTAAGACCGGCACATGACAGAGCCAACCATGCTACCTGTGGCTAGGAAACATCCCCTCACAGTCACATTATAACTGTTTATAAGATATCAAGAACAGTAAAAATAAAAATGAACTATCTAGTACATGTCCATATGCTAGAATAAACGAGTCAAGACATAATATGCGGAAGCAATAAATCCAATAAACAGTAACAATCTGGAAAGTGCGTCCCAAATATGGGCTCAAATCAGAAAATAAAAGTACGGAAATAAAACTAAACTAAATACTAATAGGATCCTCACTGCTCGACCTGTCGGCTAAAATACTCCTGATCACCTGCGAAAGAGGTAAAAGATCTGGGCCATACAAAACCCAGACGTCAGTGCGTCATAATATCAAAAAATAATAAATGAGTAGGATACACGAGATATGGAGGCATGAGTATAAACGATAACATGAATATAACCAGTAAACATGGATATGCAACAGTGAAGTGTATACGTGCAGGTGAAGTGCGGTGAGTAATCTAAACAATACTACTGGGTTATCTATTCTAAAGTCTTCGAAATTAATTAATGTAATCCTCATCGTAACCCATCAGTCTATGCCCCATTCATACCCCACGGGACCATGGTAACAAGATATGATAGACTATCAGTCTATATCCCGTTCATTCTCCACGGGACCACGGTAATATAATTATTCCGTAACGTCTGGAAAAACGGCAAACAATATATTCGCCCTTTGAGTGACGTTCAGTTACATTCTTGATTTCCCCTTACCCCCAAGGTTATGTGTTTAAGTCGGGTTTTGATAAATCTGGAGCTAGTGCCAACACAGGATCAAGCGGGTACAGGTTTGTCTATGCAGACAACATGATACATCCGTCAGGACAACATGTCAGGATTGTCGGCATTAGCAACAGGATCAGGTAACAGGTCAAGTAGTGGTGTATCAGGTCATGACATGTAGTGCACATATATCAAATGGATACTCATAATAAAAATGTGGCAAGTACGGATGCACGATAAAAGTTCGGATGCACAGTAAAACACGGATGCACAAATATCTATCAGGGGTTACATCTACAACTCCATGACTATATAGGATGCACATTATCAAGCATGGGGTGTTAATATAACAGTAACATGAAATGATATGATCTGGCATGCAACTAGATATATAATTAATGATATGGATGCACAATAAAACACGGATACACAAATATCTATCATGGGTTACATCTACAGCTCCATGACTACGTGGGATGCACATTATCAAGCATGGGGTGCTAAAATAACAGTAACATGAAATGATATGATATGGCATGCAACTAGATATATAAAAAATGATACGGATGCACACGGGTATCCAAAAACAGTAAAACATTAATATGGATGTACAATGCAATCAACATGTGATATTTTTATTCATATGGATGCAAAATATATAACATAGCATGTAGCAAGATAAACTTGCCTGAACGGATCTCACGACGGGGTGCGTATACTGCGTCCGACATCGGGTAAACGTCGTAATGTACACACGCGCACACGGGACAGGACCAGGCAAAGCAAGAAGGTGACCACGCTGGCTGGGAATGCCCGTTGGGTCAGCCTGATCGACAACGACGGCACGGCTCCGGCGATGGCCGGAAAATCAAGAAACAAGAAGAAGAAAAGAGAAGAAGAAGAGGAAGAAGAAGAAGGAAAAAGAGCTGGGGTTTGGTGCTCAAGTATTTGTCTTTGGGGTCAGAGAAGGGTGCGAGGGGGTGAAGACGACGACGATGGGTTTTTCGGCGAGGTCTACGGCCACAGGAAGTGGCCGTGGGAGTTGCATGGTTTCCTATAGGGAAAGATTGGGTTTTTCAAGCTTGGGAAGGCGAGGAGAAGAGGAAGAAGGAGGAGAGGGTGGCCGCGAGGATGAGGAGGCGACGAAAACGGAGCTTCGGCGACGTGCAGGCGATGAGTTTGGGAAAGATGGGTCGTCGGGGTTAGGCTGCAGTCGGGGAAAGAGAGGAGGAGAAGAGAAGTGGGGAGAGCAGTGGAGGAGATTAAGGCGAGGTCGAAGATGGAGGCGGCGACGAGTGCGACGCGCAGGCGTGGGTTCTCGCGAGGCGAAGGGTTTCGCGGGGAAGAAGACGAGGGAGAAGAGAGAGAGTGTACGTGGGTTAGGTTTGAGAATGGGTTTAGTAAAAGAAAATAAATATAATATAATATATATAAAGATATAGATGCAGCGGGGGGAGAGAGAGAGAGAGTGTGAGAAAGAGAGAGAGCTGGTGAGATTCTAATAGATTTAGTATTTTAAAAGGATTTTAAAATATATTTTTGGTTAAGAAAATTATAAACGTTGAATATATACATATATTTAAAAGAATTATATTATAAGAATATAATATTAGTTAAAACTGAGATTTTGAAAATTACAAACTTACTCCAAAATATGCCCAGGTTAGGTCTAAAATTACAGTTTGAAAATACGAATAATATACGTTGTAACCAAAACCAAAATAGGATATCCGGGTAACAAAAATGCATATCCCTAAGAACGGATACATGTAGCGTGCACGTAGCCATCCAAACGAGTCTGTTTCACTTAATGGAATGAGAACAAGATACACGGATGCTACCACAGGGTCAGGGGTTTGATGCAGGCCATGCTAGATATTTTTAAAATATTTTATTTGACTTTATTTGTTATACTAAAAAAATGCAGATGCCAGATATAATACCAGTATGCGGTATGAACAATATTAAAAGTGCACGGATCCTCATATTCAGACAAGATAAATCACAAAAAGAAATCAAGATGGGTTTCCAGTAAACGGGTCGGGTCGGATGCAAATACAGATACCAATTACATTATTCGCACCCAAAACACAATAACTCAAGAAATAGCCATAAATAAAGAAATACCCAAACAAACTGGTATAAATGAACTAGGGTGTTATAGACAAGGCCCCAAATTTCGGCGACATCGGTTTTGTGGTGGAGTATGGGGTTTTTCTTATAGTGTGTTCTGGTCTCTGGGTTTCGGTGTTTCAGGTGTTGTTTATTTTTGCTAAATTTGCATGTGATGTTAATTTACTATAAAGGCAACTCGGAGTGTTTCGTAGTCGTAATTCTAACTGTATTTCGGGGTTTTTTTAGACGGTGTTAAAAAGTTCGAACGGATATCCGATACCCTCTTTGACCCTCGCTGGAAATCTGTTCAAGAGTTGGATTTTTTCCGTAGTTAAAGAGCATTCAAACATCATGCAAGCGATACTGTGGACCCTCTAGAAGAACGAAACCCTAATTCGATTGTGTGATCGTCAGAACCGCTACCGAACCCTAGGGTTCGTGGTAGTTCAGCGGTGCCACATGTGAGGCATTGGTTGGCCCTTCTACGGCCGGTTCATAGGAGCTGTGGCATGTACTGAGTATTTTTTAAACTACGCTCAAGTGTTGAGCTTTTTGGGTAATTTTGGGTGTTTGTTGATTCGATCGGAATATTTAACACCGTCTAGTTATTTGATGACATGTGATGTTATGAGTTGCTTGGATATGTTATATTGGATCGTTGCGTTTTGAATAGCTGGGGGTTTTATATGAGATGAGAGTTTTTATTTTCATTCATGTAAAATTCATTGTATGTAATATTCTTTTATTGGGGCACTTCCGGATTGAGGATGATATCACCATTGTTGTATATTATTTACTTTTCCGCATTAGGATAGACCCAAGGAGGGGAGCATAAGTAACCGGGTTCTAGAGTCCAATGGGAGACCATCTCGAGAAGTCGAGTCCGGGTCTCCTAACTCTAGAATTGGTACGGTTATTTTCCGCTCTAGTAAGGGTCTAGGGATGTGGGTTTGGTTATTCATCACGACCGTGAAATCTGTGTTTTATACTGGCTTAACTTAAAACACGGAATTCCTAGTATATCCAATATTTCATATGTTATTTTCTGCTGCTGATGTTCTGTGATGTGATCACTTTATATGCGTGAGACGAATGCTTTATTGTTGTATATATGATATATAATAAACGTTGCTCATGTTTTGCACCCGTGCTAGTCCCGTCCCGCTATGACGTTAGTTAAGTAACCTAACGGTGCATAACGAGACACTATGGCGAATGCGGATGGTATAAGTGTACGCTGTATTTTCGTTTCTTCTGTGATTCTTAGGAAGCTTAATTGATGGGACTTCATTAATGAGATTAATGAAAGAAAAGAAACCAAAATGATATTGTAGAATCAAATTTTCAAAAAGGGTAGCTCTAGTTCTTGCTTTGCATAGCGGTATTCCTTGTAGAATATCCAACACCTTATTCGATAAGGAAAGAGTCGAGATCCCTTCACCGGGAGTGACCTCTTTAGCGAAACTAGCAAATGCTACAACTCACTCGGTTTAGTTTTTGATTGCTTCTATAGTTCTTACTTTACATAGCGGTATTCCTTGTAGAATATCCAGCACCTTATTCGATAAGGAAAGAGCCAAGATCCCTTCACCAGGAGTGACCTCTTTAGCGAAGCTAGAAAAGCCTCAAAAACACTCCTTTTCAAAATCACTCGATCCTACAATGATATCAAGTTCATTACGCAAATGGTTTTCTAATAACCTGACGTAGCCCTTCGTCATTTCAGATAAGAACTATTTAGTATTCGTGCTGCGTTTGTTGACCTTGTCAAGGCGTAATGTGCAGTAGCTAATTAGTGCTTATCTGCTAAAGCATGAGATGCGATTGGATTAGGGTAGTCGTACGACCTTGTTGACCTTGTCAAGGGTCGTACGGGTGGGTTTAATTCAATCATGAAATGTACGGGCTGAACTTGATTTGCGATTTATGGTTTGTTGACCTTGTCAAGGTCATAGATCGCTTGGGGCAAAAATATTATCGGGAATTTCAAGTGTTGAAATTTGCAATGAGATTGCATACCTTCTATAAGATAGTTGGATCCCGATACCCACTGCGAGTAAGAGTTACTCCTGAGAGAGTTTTACACATCACAATTAGCCAATCAAGTAGGTGTCTAGAAAAGTGTTAACGGGGTCACGCCCCTGGGAAAATGAGATTTATTCTAATTAGGTCCGTGCGAAAGCACGGGGAACCTCCCTCAAAGTACTGGCACTGGCCTGGCTGAAAGATTGGCGAATTTGTAAGGTGTAATTAATCCCGGCTAGTCTTACCTTTTACGGTTTGAAGGAAGATTTGATAAAAACAGTAGGAGACGTCCTGATTAGATAAGATAATAACCAATCTAATCTTGCAAAGAGTGCACGCTAACGGGTTACCTTCTCTCTCTCTCCAGGCAGCAACCAATGTCACGCCTTAATCAAGATAATAATATGAATGTATTGACCGAACCCGCTTGTTATACCGAGCAAGGGAAATTTGGTTCCGCTCCAACTTATAAGTGTTATAAGTCCGAGCAGGAAATAGGAACATGTCCGGATTCCTACGCCATCCAAACGAAGAATAAGGATGCTGATGCATCTTCTTCTGGTGTGTTAGTTACAGAGAACTGTTTATCAGTACACTCTACGTCCTAGGTATTAGATACCGGATCGAGATCCCACATATGCAATATATTGCATGGGCTAAGGAAAGGTAGAGAACTGGGAAAGGATGATCATTTCCTAAAAGTAGGGAATGGTGCAAATGTTGCAGCCAAAGCAGTTAGTGAATATCACCTTGTATTGCCAACTGGGAATACATTGATCCTGAACGAATGTTACTACGTACCCTCTATGATATGCAATTTAATATCAATTTCTTTATTAGATAAAGAAGGATATAACTTTGTAGTAGAGAATAATGTTATGAATATTTACCTAAATCAAGTGTTGATTGGGTTTGGTGCGTTATGTAACGGATTGCACGTTCTGAATCAAAACACAGTTCTTAACGTACAAAACACAGACAAGAGGAAGAGTTCAGAAATGAATGAATCCTTCTTGTGGCATTGTAGACTAGGTCATATCAATGCGACACGACTAGCTAAGTTGCATAAAGATGGATATTTGAATCCGTTCGAATTTTCATCTTATGACACTTGCCAGTCATGTCTCAAAGGCAAGATGACCAAAACTCCATTTACAAGACACGGAGAAAGAGCTTCGGAACTCTTGGGACTCATATATAGTGATGTATGCGGTTGAAACACAAGATTCGGACACGACTTGTACCGCTAACACAAGACTTCGGAACACTCTGAGATAACACAAGACTTCGGAACTCTTGGGACTCCTTTTACTCGTTTGGTCTACACATACCAGGAATGGTTTTTCCTACTTCATTACATTCACCGACGATCTCTCAAGATTCGGACATGTGTTCCTGTTGAAACACAAGTCTGAAGCTTTTGAGAAATTCAAGGAATATAAATCCGAAGTCGAAAACCAAACGAGTAAAAGTATTAAAATCCTTCGATCTGATCGAGGAGGTGAATACTTAAGCACGGAGTTCTTGGACTTTCTAAAAGAGAATGTGATTCTCTCTCTGCTTACTCCTCCATATACACCACAGCACAACGGTGTATCGGAATGGAGGAATCGCACCCTATTAGATATGGTGCGCTCTATGCTGAGCACCGCTGAGTTACCTGTTTCCTTTTGGGGTTATGTGCTTGAGACAGCAGCATACCTATCGAATCAAGTTCCATCTAAATCTATGCCTAAAACCCCATATGAGATATGGAGTGGGAAGAGACCATATCTTAAACGAGTTAAGATATGAGGTTGTCCGGCATATGTCAAAAGGCAAAATCCGGACAAACTCGAGGCACGATCAGTTCTTTGCAAGTTTGTGGGATATCCAAAGAATTCATATGGATATTTTTTCTACCACGGTGAGGAGAAAAAATTGTTTGTTGCTCAACATGCCACCTTTTTAGAAAAGGAATTTCTTGTGAAGGAAATTAGTGGTAAAGAGGTAGAGCTGGAAGAAGTTCCAGCTACACAAACTACAACTGATGATTTATTGGAACCAGAGGATCCGGTAGTCTCCAACGAACCCCGGCCTCTCCGTAGATCTTGTAGGGTTCCTCATCCACCTGAGAGATACTATGGTTTTCTCGTTGATGGTGGGAGCGAGGATTGCATCATGGAAGATGATGACCCAACTAGCTTCGAACAAGCCATCACGAGTGAGGACTCTATGAAATGGCAGGATGTAATGCGGTCTGAGATGGAATCCATGTACACCAACAAAGTATGGACTTTGGAAGTTGCTCCTGAAGGGGTAAAACCCATTGGGAGTAAATGGATCTTTAAGAAGAAACTTGGTGTAGATGGAAAAGTTGAGACTTTCAAAGCTAGACTTGTTGCAAAAGGTTTTCGTCAACGACCAGGTGTGGATTATGATGAAATCTTTTCTCCAGTGGCTATACTTAAGTCCATCCGGATCCTACTTGCCATCGCTGCATACCATGATTACAAAATCTGGCAAATGGATGTTAAGACTGTTGGAGATAGTGCCCTCAGAGTCAATTATTGGATCACGGGCACGTGATTGCAATGATTGAGGGAGGGCCTATCCCGGTATGACAGTCTTACTCGAGATGATAGTATGCTATCTGGTTTACCTTTATCATCGTGTACTGCTTTAGGTGACCTGACAGGTCGCTATTGCACGTTGATAGAGCCCCTAGGATTCTTGCTTGACTGCCAGCAGTATGAGGGCGATCATATAAGTGAGAGCTGGAGTCTATAAGCACATCCTTAAAAGGTCCCTAGTCGTGGGAGTTTCGAGACAGGGCATCGATTCTCCAGAGTAGACTAGTGTATACAGTCGAGACCCCGACGAGGGGCGGTGGCCGGTCTCACAAGCCACTGGTGTCAGTTGGTTCACCTAAGATGTATACAGGTGCTCATTGGGTTATGAGTACACCGGACAGGACTCGCCGGGAACATGCTAGTTGGTCTTATACCTGACGTCAGATAGCAGTTCCCAGGTGACATGTGTACAGGTTAGTTCATCGACCTGGGGATCGTCATTTGTCTCGTGTGAGTTCCCACTGTGCTTTGATTACTACCCTACCACGGCTCAAAGGAGTCGTGCAAACAGGTTTTAGTTGGGTACAGTCCCGAGCCACATGGAGGCAGTGAGCGGATCTTCAGGGGTTCGTCTCTCCCGGTATTGGGGGTGAGGTCGCGCTGTGTCTAGGAGAGCCATTACACAAAGTCCTTGGCCAAGGCAGGAGATTTACTGGTAGGTATTCCAGTAGTATCTCAGGGTGTTCTGGGCTACACTCCGACACGACTTGTACCGCTTTTGGGGGTCTGACTTTTATCAACCCCCTAGGCCCGACATGCGATGCTCATAGACGAACGGACCGGACTGTACGGATATTGTCACTGACAGGCTCAGTAGGGTGTCAGGATGAGTTCGCTCATCGACGTCCCTTTTGGTCAATAGCTGGTGGCCCGTTACGTATTGGCTTATACCTCTGACGTGCTAGTGGTTAAATCCACAGCCATAATATTGACGAGTCTTTAGAGTCCACCACTCATTCAGTTACTCAGCTTTCGGGGAAAACGCTGTAGAGGCCGTATGGAGATATGGCAGGGTCCGATCAGATACGTGCGGTATTGCACGGATCAGGATCGGACGGTTTGTACTAGAGGCCGTATAGATATATGGCAGGGTTCGATCAGATACGTGCGGTATTGCACGGATCAGGATCGGACGGATATTACTAGCCAGCTTTGGTTTAAGCCGGATCCTAGTATAGTACAGTGTAGATTTTGTCTCTTTGCATTTGTATCCGGACGGAATACAGATGCGGGTGTGTATGCACAGTATCGGGGTTTTCCTGTAATTTATTACGGGACCAGTTTTCTGGAGTTGCCAGTTTGCATTCTTTTCCGGCCGGTTTTTCGTTTGTTCTTTCCCGGCCGGACTTTTCCGATGGAGGGGGTTATTTGCAAGTTTGCAAATAACATATTGTGGAGGGTTTATTTGTGAGATGAGAGATTATGATAGCATCTTTAGATTCCTTTTCCATCTTTTCTTTTGTTGCACCATCACTTGCATTTATTGAGTTAAGGGAGGGTATGGGTTAGGAGTGTTAAGTATGGTTGATGTTTGGATATGGTCACCTCTTGCTTTTCTCCTACCATCACCTCCCTTCATGCTACAAATTCTTTCCTCCACCATTCTTACAAGATCATGGCCGGCCACTTCTTGTAGTGAGAATGAGAGAGTTTTCATTTTTTGAGCTTGTGGCATTCTTGATCTCATTTGATGCTAGAAAAATGCAAGCACCATTTTTCTTATCTTGATTCCTCCATCTATCAAATGGCAACATCCACTACCCCAATATGAGACATGAGTCCTACACATATTCTACAGCATATCTTGGGCATGTCGACTTACCAGCTTCATGCCCGAGTTGCCTCGGTATAGAGGCGGGAGCCCGTAAAAGATGCAGGCGACGTGGTGCCCTTCCGGCGAGGAGATGGAGACCGGACATTCCGCAGGAGATCGGGACGACGACGAGAAGACCGGAAGACTCGGATCACTCGGTATATCTCTAACCCGTCTTGTTGTTAGCTAGGACAAGTTTAATGGCCCGATCCGGGGTTTAGTGCGCGGTGGTGCCGGTTTGCTAAGTTCGCAAAATTAAAGTTTATCACCGCTTCCGCATTTGGCCGTCGGATTGACGGCCGGGGCGCCGCCGTGCACTTACAGTGGTATCAAAACCTCGCCATTAACTTCGTCTAGCTTCGTTTGATGTGTTTGCATCTCCGATCGACCAAAATTCCAAAAACTCGCGTTTTTCCTCACATCAGTTTTCTGTCGAAATTTTTTGATGTCCAAAAATTTTTCAGGTTGTAGAAAACTAATGTACTGGAAATTCTAAGACTACTGGAAAAATTCGACACAGTCAGTCGACGACTGAAGCGCGGAACCACGGCCAAACCCCCCCTTGGGCCGCGGTTCCGCCGCACATCGGTGTCCTCACTGTGTCCAATTTCTCCAGTGGGCTTTTGGGCTAATTTTAGGGGTTTTGGAATATTAATATTGGGCCCAGATTTTCTGTGAGTGCTACAGTATTGCTTGGGGGCCCACTTGTTAATTTTTGATCGATCGGATATATTTAAACACATTTTTTCACAGTATTTACATTATATCTGCGACCGTGAATGTCACTCGATCGGTAAATCCGGTTTAACTGCTATAGCCCGGTTAGACGGATTTGCGAACGTGATTTTCACGTTGATGTTTTGTGATTTTGCTGTGATGTTGCGGATCGGTCGTGGGGGATAGCCTGGATGCAATGCTAGTACAGTTTTGTTGTATTATGTACATTTGATATTGCAGGGCGAGCGTCCGACATGTGGACTGCCGTCACTGCCTGTTTGTATTATTCTTTTGGGGCACGACCTGGTTGCGGTCGATGTACCCGTTGTATGTATATTTTACTTTCTATACTAGGATTACCCCGCGGTGGGGTGCACGGATAGCCGGGTTCTGGAGGGCAACAAGCCCGCATCTCATAGCATTGAGACGGAGGGGGCTTCACTCTAGGATTGGCGGGCTATTCGCCGCACTCGTAGGGGGTACAGTTTGACCCAGGAGGGGTGCCCAAGTTGCCGGATTCCGTGAAGTGCTGGGTGGTCCATTCACGGTGCTGAAGGGGGCTGCCTCGCTTCAGGTTTTGACGGGTAACTTGCCGCGCCCGTAGGGGTCTAGGATTTCATTGCACAGGCTATCCACACGACCAGGGGAACGTCGGGTTTCAGTAGTGGCTCTGTGAAACCCGGGGATCCCAGATATCTGTATTGTTCTGTGATGCTGTACATTTCTGTGATGTTGTATTTTATTCACGCCTTGAGCGAAATATAATATATTGGTATATATATTAGTAGATGTTGTATATATTTTTCATCCGCGCTAGTCCAGTCCCCGCTCTGCCGTTAGTTAGCTAACCTAACGGGTGATGACGGGACCCAGTGGCGAATGCGGATGGCATATACGTACGTCAGTATATTTTCGTTCTTTGTGGTGTGATCAATTGATGGGACTGCATTGATTCGGATCAATGCAAGTTAAACAAACCTATTCTGATGTTGTTGGAACACTTTTCAAAAAGCTGTTATTGCAAGGACGTTCACTTTTGTTTTGCATCGTGGTATTCATTTGGAATATCCTGCTCGTCAGTCGACGAGGCAAGGGCCGAGATCCCTTCACCGGGAGTGACCCCTTGGACAGAAGTTTGTGTCAGGGCTTTAACTTCACTATAGCCGATTACTTTTGCTTTGCACAGTGATATTCGGTTATGAATATCCAGCACCCCATTCTACGGGGAAAGAGCCGAGATCCCTTCACCGGGAGTGACCTCTTTAGTAAAGGTTTTCGTCACTATATTTTCTAAAAAGCTATCCGTTCCTTCAACGATATCAAGTTCATTACGTTAAAGGTTTTCGCCAGAAACCATTCGTAGCCCTCCGTCGTTTCATATGGGTAGTCAATAGTATTCAAGCTGTGTTTGTTGGCCATAGTCAAGGCACAGTGTTTGGTAGCTATTGGGTATTCATATGCTGCATAGATAGATGCGTTGGTTTGGGACAGTCGTATAGCCTTGTTGGCCCTAGTTAAGGGCTTGTACGGGTGGGTTCAAATCAACCTGGACAATGACGGGTAGACCTTGACATGTGACTTATGATTTGTTGGCCTTAGTCAAGGTCATAAGAGCATGGGGCAAAAAAAAAAATCACATCGGGAGTTTCAAAAGAACTGAAACTTGCCAGATATGCGCATACCTTCTGGAGTGTGATACCGTGAGCGGATTCCGTCACGTTATCATGCGATGAGAGTTGGATCCCGATTCCCACTGATGAGTTGGTTTACTCCTCGGGTGACCCCGACTAATTCTTCTTTCAGGTTTGGAGGAGAATTTGAGGTACAGTGGGAGGTTTCCAGATTAGATAAATTGGTAACCATTCTGATCTTGGTTAGAGTGCACGCTGAGTGTTTGTTTTCTCTCTCTCTTGGCAGCGACCATTGACCCGACCCTAAACTATGACTCAGTGACCAAGTTGACCGAACCTTCTTTACACCGGCTTTTGGATTGTCAGAGTTGCAAACCTCATTGCCACTCCTACTTTTACCCTTTTCTCCAGAACACCCCGTATTACTACGAACGTCCACTTCCATTGGACAAAACCATCGTATGGTTAGATACGAACTCGAAGGAATTCGAGGATGGTTTCCGGTTCTGGAGAAAACGGATAGAATTATTCAGTTGTCTTTTCCCTTTTACCTTCTCTCAAGTTGTGAGTACTCCTTGGTTTAGGGGATAGTACACCTATTATGCAAATTGGATAGTCTTCTTCCAAACCTTAGGCTGGTGCCGACCGGTAGGGAATGAAGAAAACCAATTAGCCTAAACGGTGTGCAGAAGGTATTAAGATTAAGACAAAGCAAGGGATTAGTAAGAGGGCACAGTAAATTGCGACTGATATTCACGACCAAACCAAGTATTTCTTCGCCAATCCTAAATCATCTTTGTATTTCTCCAGGACACTCCGTATCACTACGAAGATCCACAGTTTATTGGATACTCCATCGTATGGTTATATACGAACTCGAAAGGAACTTGTTCCAGTTCGGGGATGGATTCTGGTCCAGGAGAAATAGGAATAAAGATTATTCGGTTGTCTTTTATCCTCACCTTCTCTCGCATTGCGAGTGCTCCTAGGGTTAGGACAGTACACCCATTATGCTTATTGGATAGTCTTCTTCCAAACCATAGGCTGGTGCCGAACGGTAGGGAAGGAAGAAAACCATTTGGCCTAAGGGGTGTGCAGAAGGTAATGACTAAAGACATATAAAGGGATTTGGAGAGGTGGCAAAGAATTATACGGTTATAGTTGTGAATCTGGATAATGGTAGAGGCATTACTAGGAATACCAGAAAACCCCATTGAAACATTTCAATATTTCAGTTCAACTGTGTACTGTTAAAAGAAAACTGATTTCCCGATTAGACACTTGCTCCAGGGTATGTATTTACCAGGTTTGATTCTCACATCTGTATGGTTTTACAGATGATGAGTGGGAGTAAGTTATTGGGAATTAGGTGATCATCCTCATTATATCGGGATTCGTTGTAATCGGTGATATTTGAGGAGATCACCTGGGCTGTTTGCCGGTCGGCAAATATTTGGTTTTGAATATCCGCTGTTGTGCACCAATTTTCAAATTGATATATCTGTACGTCTATTTTCATAGAGTGAGATATACCTTTTGATATTATGTCGATGACATTTACCTATATCAGTGGATGGTTAGGTAAGGAGCATTAAACAGCGGTGTAATTCTTCTTAACCATAAGTACAGTTTTCAACCTACGACACACAGTGAAAGAGTTGTTAGACTCAGCGGACTTATACAGAGTATTGTATGTTGTCCAGTATCCATTAGGACAGAGGGGTTGGTCCTCATGCTATATTCTGTTTACTTTTAACTTCTCTAGTTCTTAGACATGTGTTTCGTAGAAACACAGGGTCTAAGTTTTGAGGAGTTATAGGTATTTGAATAGAGTAGAGAACCAGGTGTAGCAAGTATCGGGATTCTTCAAAGTGATCGAAGATGTAGATACTTGTGTATGGTATTCAATTGATAGTAATGAAAAAGAGAAATTGCTTCTCTTTCAGGTTACTCATAATAGGAAGCATTCCTAAGTTGAGTATATCGACCTCTTTCCATTTAGTTGACATGCACTGGAGATAGCTGCATGATTTGAATCTGGTTCAATTAAATCAGTGCCTCTGGTTCTATATTGGATATAGTACAGTTCATATCTTAACATTGTTAAGGTACGGGGAGTTGTCCGGCTTATGATTAAAACCAGACACTGGACAACTCAAGGCACGTTTCTGTAATGGCTGTTTGTGGGTTGACCCAGGCTATGACGATGGTTGATTTTCTACCATCTGGGAGATCAATAGTAATATTGTTCTAGACTCGCCACAGTTTTAATAAAAATGGATTTTTTCAAAAACAGTAGTGGGAGTATGGTAGAACTGGAAGTGATTCCAGAACCGCAAACGATTACTGAAGATTTGATAAGGAACCTAAAGATTCAATCTGATTTGACATTCCATTGGCCACTCCGCAGATACGGTGGGTAACTTCAGGCACCCGAGAGGTACTCCGGTAGCCTCAAGGACGGTGACAGGGAAGTTCTTGTTTAACCACACTTGCCATTGCTGTTGTTCCAGGCTGCGAGACCCGGTGGGAGGATGAGTATAGCGTCGTTCTAAACTAGCTTTAGAAGTGCACGTCTATTTATAGACTAAAGCAGATATAGCGGAGATAGATCATCTATTTCTGATGTGACAGTCATAAGTTTGACGTCATCAGAATAGGGGATGGATCTGTTGAGAAGGTAGTAGGGTGTGAAATCCGGGTTTTGGATGACATACACAAAGTAGAAAGTGATATTCCTATACTACGATCGGTTATACTTTGGTCGTCACACAGTGGTTTTTCCACATGGGACTTGGACATTATATCAGACATACTGGTTACTAGATCTATGGCTTTAGATCTAGATTTGGGTGGTTTCCCAATCAGGGTACTTTGACAGCATTCTAAGAGTATTTAGAATGGACGACTCCTGGCACGGTAGTGTACCTGCAGGTGATGGAGTCACCCTCTCTAAAGGTGTCTTATAGACTAAAGGGGAGAGGGATGCGCATGATTGGCAGATCACTTGCTCAGGCAATTAAGTCAATCATGAGATGTCAAGTACCACACCAGATGTTGTTCTTGCACTAGATGCAATAAGTTGACATTGATCCAATCCTGGAGAAACAGTCGGAAGCAGTTTTAGAACATAAGTGGATGTTCTAGGGATATGATAACGACAGCCTCATTCGGGAGACAGTTATCATTCCAGGCTTCCAAGGTGACCTGGACGATAAGGAGGTTGTCAGAGTTATAGTTTTCCTTCTGACGAAGGGCAGTATTTTGGACAGGTGGTCCAAGGCAATACTGAGGGAGGCATGGCGCAGGATACTGATTAAGTTCAGTTGACGATACAGTCTAAGAAGTTTGGATTTGGAGTTCATTTATGAACTGGGTCCCATCAGACATCCAGACATTCTAAGACAGGTATTGCTCATTTCGGGATATGGCATTCTCTGCGAACTTGAGATATAGAGAGACATAGAAAGAAACATCTGAGCGGATCCACTCACTGAGGCTATTCCTCGAACGCAATAGTTTCGCAAACGAGCTTTGTGAGACTGACTAGTAGAGGAGTTGGGTGTTCGGTATCACACGGGCTGTGAGTATGCGACATCGCAATAATTAGCCTTGAGTGCAAGTGGGAGATTGTTGGAGATAGTGCCCTCAGAGTCAATTATTGGATCACAGGCACGTGATTGCAATGATTGAGGGAGGACCTATCCCGGTATGACAGTCTTACTCGAGATGATAGTATGCTATCTGGTTTACCTTTATCATCGTGTACTGCTTTAGGTGACCTGACAGGTCGCTATTGCACGTTGATAGAGCCCCTAGGATTCTTGCTTGACTGCCAGCAGTATGAGGGCGATCATATAAGTGAGAGCTGGAGTCTATAAGCACATCCTTAAAAGGTCCCTAGTCATGGGAGTTTCGAGACAGGGCATCGATTCTCCAGAGTAGACTAGTGTATACAGTCGAGACCCCGACGAGGGGCGGTGGCCGGTCTCACAAGTCACTGGTGTCAGTTGGTTCACCTAAGATGTATACAGGTGCTCATTGGGTTATGAGTACACCGGACAGGACTCGCCGGGAACATGCTAGTTGGTCTTATACCTGAGGTCAGATAGCAGTTCCCAGGTGACATGTGTACAGGTTAGTTCATCGACCTGGGGATCGTCATTTGTCTCGTGTGAGTTGCCACTGTGCTTTGATTACTACCCTACCACGGCTCAAAGGAGTCGTGCAAACAGGTTTTAGTTGGGTACAGTCCCGAGCCACATGGAGGCAGTGAGCGGATCTTCAGGGGTTCGTCTCTCCCGGTATTGGGGGTGAGGTCGCGCTGTGTCTAGGAGAGCCATTACACAAAGTCCTTGGCCAAGGCAGGAGATTTACTGGTAGGTATTCCAGTAGTATCTCAGGGTGTTCTGGGCTACACTCCGACACGACTTGTACCGCTTTTGGGGGTCTGACTTTTATCAACCCCCTAGGCCCGACATGCGATGCTCATAGACGAACGGACCGGACTGTACGGATATTGTCACTGAAAGGCTCAGTAGGGTGTCAGGATGAGTTCGCTCATCGACGTCCCTTTTGGTCAATAGCTGGTGGCCCGTTACGTATTGGCTTATACCTCTGATGTGCTAGTGGTTAAATCCACAGCCATAATATTGACGAGTCTTTAGAGTCCACCACTCATTCAGTTACTCAGCTTTTGGGCGAAACGCTGTAGAGGCCGTATGGAGATATGGCAGGGTCCGATCAGATACGTGCGGTATTGCACGGATCTGGATCGGACGGTTTGTACTAGAGGCCGTATAGATATATGGCAGGGTTCGATCAGATACGTGCGGTATTGCACGGATCAGGATCGGACGGATATTACTAGCCGGCTTTGGTTTAAGCCGGATCCTAGTATAGTACAGTGTAGATTTTGTCTCTTTGCATTTGTATCCGAACGGAATACAGATGCGGGTGTGTATGCACAGTATCGGGGTTTTCCTGTAATTTATTACGGGACCAGTTTTCTGGAGTTGCCAGTTTGCATTCCGTTCCGGCCGGTTTTTCGTTTGTTCTTTCCCAGCCGGACTTTTCCGATGGAGGGGGTTATTTGCAAGTTTGCAAATAACATATTGTGGAGGGTTTATTTGTGAGATGAGAGATTATGATAGCATCTTTAGATTCCCTTTCCATCTTTTCTTTTGTTGCACCATCACTTGCATTTATTGAGTTAAGGGAGGGTATGGGTTAGGAGTGTTAAGTATGGTTGATGTTTGGATATGGTCACCTCTTGCTTTTCTCCTACCATCACCTCCCTTCATGCTACAAATTCTTTCCTCCACCATTCTTACAAGATCATGGCCGGCCACTTCTTGTAGTGAGAATGAGAGAGTTTTCATTTTTTGAGCTTGTGGCATTCTTGATCTCATTTGATGCTAGAAAAATGCAAGCACCATTTTTCTTATCTTGATTCCTCCATCTATCAAATGGCAACATCCACTACCCCAATATGAGACATGAGTCCTACACATATTCTACAGCATATCTTGGGCATGTCGACTTGCCAGCTTCATGCCCGAGTTGCCTCGGTATAGAGGCGGGAGCCCGTAAAAGATGCAGGCGACGTGGTGCCCTTCTGGCGAGGAGATGGAGACCGGACATTCCGCAGGAGATCGGGACGACGACGAGAAGACCGGAAGACTCGGATCACTCGGTATATCTCTAACCCGTCTTGTTGTTAGCTAGGACAAGTTTAATGGCCCGATCCGGGGTTTAGTGCGCGGTGGTGCCGGTTTGCTAAGTTCGCAAAATTAAAGTTTATCACCGCTTCCGCATTTGGCCGTCGGATTGACGGCCGGGGTGCCGCCGTGCACTTACAAAGACCGCCTTTCTAAATGGTGATTTAGAAGAGTGCATGTACATGACTCAGCCAGAGGGCTTCATAGACAGTGGGAGCAGCGGAAAGATATGCAAGCTGCTTAAATCCATTTACGGGTTAAAGCAGACATCGCAGAGTTGGAACATTTGTTTTGATGAGGTAATCAAAGAGTTTGACTTCATCAATAATATAGATGAATCTTGTATACACAAGAAGGTAGCAGAGAGTAAGGTCGTCTTCCTCGTATTGTACGTTGATGACATACTCTTGATAGGAAATGATGTTCCTATGCTGCACTCGGTCAAGCTCTTCTTATCATATAGATTCTCAATGAAAGATCTAGGTGATGCCTCCTACATCTTAAGGATTAAGATCTATACAGATAGATCTAAGAGGATACTGGGATTGTCCTAATCCAAATACATAGACACTGTACTAAAGAGATTTAGTATGGAAGATTCCAAGCATGAGAGTGTACCCATGATCTCTGGACTCACTCTCTCCAAAGAGATGTCTCCCAAGACTGATTTGGAGAGAACTCGCATGCAAGAGATACCCTATGCTTCGGCAGTAGGCTCTATCATGTACGGGATGTTATGTACCAGATCCGATGTAGCGTACTCACTAAGTGTAGTGAGTAGATATCAAGCAGATCCAGGAGAGAATTACTGGACAGCTGTTAAGAATATTCTCAAGTACTTGAGAAGAATTAAAGAGATGTTCTTAGTGTACGGTAACGGTGAACTCCAAGTGGAGTCCTTTACCAACTCAAGCTTCCAAAGTGATAAGGACGACAGTAAGTCGGTCTCGGGTTTTGTCTTTACCCTCAACGGAGGGGCGGTGAGTTGGAAGAGTTCCAACCAAGACACCGTTGCAGACTTGACGATGGAGGCTGAATACATCGCTGCCAACAATACTGCCAAAGAAGCTGTCTGGATGAAGAAGTTCATTACTGAGCTTGGTGTGGTTCCATCCATTGAGCATCCAATACCCGTGTATTGTGATAACAATGGAGCAGTGGCTTTGGCCAAGGAACCCAGGTCCCATCAGAGATCCAGACATATTCTGAGACGGTATCACCTGATCCGGGAGATAGTAGATCGCCGGAGATCGAGGTCAGGAGAGTTGACACGAAGGACAACGTAGTGGATCCACTCACAAAGGCCTTCCCCCAGACTTAATTTGAGAGGCTCTTTGGGATGTTGGGTATGAGATACTACAACACATGGCCTTAGTGTAAATGGGAGATTGTTAGTTATATGCATGCCCTAGAGGCCATTATTTGACATATGATGTATATTATAGTGGATGCTTGAATATATATAGAGATGACTTTCTTGCTCGACATGATAGTATGCTATCTGGTTACCTTTATCTTAACATGTAGGCTTATATTGTGATACTGTCTTCCTCTCACATGTTGATAAAGCCCTTAGGATATGTACTTGACTACCAGGAATATGATGGAGATCATACTAGTGGGGCCAGGGTAGTTCATAAGTACATCCTTTAATTTTTCCTAGTCGAGGGAATATCGAGACAAGGCATCGATATTGCAGAGTAGACTAGCGTATACGTTTCTTGACCTATATGATGGGCGATGGATGATCCCACATCCATTGGCGTTTGACATTAGAAAAGGTATACGGGTGCTCAGTGGAGACTGGGTACACTGAACAGGACTCACCGAGGACTCCTGTGTGGTGGTATACCTATCGTCAGATAGCAGTCCTCTGGTGACACTAGTACAGGTTAGTCTGTAGACCCGAGATCGTCATAGAGTCTTGTATGGCTCCCGCTGTGCTTTGATTTTCTCCCTATCACGCTCAAGAGGAGTCGTGCAAACAGGTGGATTTTGGGTACAGTCCCGAGTCGTATGGAGGCAATGAGCGATAGGAGGGGTTTCGTCTCTCCCGGTATTGGGGGTTGATGTTGCGCTATGCTCGATTGGTAATAACTGAAAGTCCCTAGCCAGGGCTGATATGGAGATCTACTGATAAGTGTTATTAGTAGTTTCTCAACCCGCCATGAGCCTCACATCGGCATGAATTATCACGTTACTGGGGTCTGACGATTTCCACCCCTAGACATGATATGCGACATATCAGACGAAGAGACCGGACTGTACGGTAGTGTTACTGATAGGCTTCATGGAGACTGTGGACAGGCTTGCTTGTTGATCTTCATATTGCTCGATACCTGGGTAGCCGTTATGTCCAGCTAGTACCGCTGATGGCTTGTAGGTGACTGATATGATCATCACCTACTGCTGGTGTATTGATGAGTCTTTAGAGTCCCACACAGAAATTCCCTAGTTCAAGCGAAACGAAGTAGGACACATATGTGATATGTGTGTGGGCCTGATTAAATACGAGTATGTGATACCGTATTGTAATCAGGCAATCATCTGTTATCGGTTCGGTTATATGTGATATAACCAGTTTGTCGAATCAAGTGTTGATTCGATAATGTGATATAAAGATAAATGATATTAGTCGGACATATATGATACAAACGGATTAATAGATCAAATGTTGATTTAATAGTATGATATAAATTATATGTGATATAAATTATATATTAACTAATATCATTAGCTTACTAATTATTCTTCATTAAATATATATTAATATATATATATATATATATATATATATTAATGAAGCATGGCATTTAAATTTATATTTTGTGAAATTAGAAATGAGGTGGAAAATGAAGCATTGTTGCAAGCATGGGTTTAATACTCGTTTATTCATTCTTGACTCACTATTCAAGCATGGCTGCAATTTTATATTGCATAATTCCATGCTTGAATGAGTGAGGGGTCTTGGCTTGGCTCTCATTCTTGTTCATTCCAAACACTTAGCCAATTTTCTCTTGTTGCTCCCATGGTTGCTCTTTAGGTTCTTCTTCCTCCTCATGTGATGCCTCAAGTTTCAATCCTTACATGTGATGTGAATCATGAAGCTTGAACACAAACTAGTGAGCTTTTAACATCCCCTACTGCATCATCCTACACCAATCTAGCAAATTTGTGTGGTGTGTTTCATACACTAAAGAAGTTTAATGTACAGTTAGCTTGATCTAGAGGATCTTCGGGTGGATCGTCTTTGGCGCGAAGACAAAGAAGGAGACTCGTTCAAAGTCTCAAGAGAAACCTAGAGGAGTTGCGGGACTACTACATGGAGAAAATGAAGAGAAGGACCGTCTACAAAGGTTATATTCTTATTCTCTTTAGATGTAGATGTAAAGATGTTTACATTTCGTTTCTGTCTAAATCTCTAGTTAACGATTCTAGTTTAGGGTTCTTTAAAACGGCAATTTTTTGAAAACGGCATGGATGATGCCTCCCGAAACCTTGCTGTCGTTCATAGGAACCCTACAAGACTTAACCATGTGTTAGGATAAACATATGGTTAGGATAAAGGTTAGGTTAATAAATATCTAAGTAAAGAACAAATTAGTGGACTTGGTTGAATCATCTATAAGCTTCCACAAGCTTCAAGCATTTGTCCAATATCCACCTAATTTGTAATTTACTTTAATAAACAAAAACCTAAGATTATCATAACCATGGTGTTAGTCTTATACACCCATGTTACATGTGTCATCTACCATGACACAAAAACATGTACATTAGTGTATATATCACATATATACAATATGCACATCAATGTAAGAAAAAGAATTACTTAAGTGGGCTAATATGAGTTAAATGCAATTTAATATATCAAATATATAATTATACATTAAATTATTAAATCAACACTTAATTTAATAATCCGGTTATATCACATATAACTGACTAATATCTAATGTATCTTTTTATCGAATCAACACTTGATCCGATATCCCGGCTATATCATATATAACCAATCAATACATATATTGCGAGAATAGAATGCGGTATCACATACTCGCATTAATCTCGGTCGCACACATATCACATATGTGCTCCTACTCCATTTCGCATGAACCAGGAAACCTCTGTGTAGGACTCTAAAGACTCGTCAATACACCGGCAGTAGGTGATGATCATATCAAACACCCACAAGCCGCAAGCGGTCTGCTAAACGTAACGGCCACCCGGGTATTGAGCGATCAGAATATCAACAAGTAAGCCTGCTCACACTCCTACGAATCCAAACAGTAACACTACCATACAGTTCGGTCTCTTCGTCTGATATGTCGCATATCTTGTCTAGGGGTGGTAAACGTCAGACCCCAGTAACTCGATAAGTCATGTCGATATGAGGCTCATAACGGGTCGAGAAACTACTGATAATACTTACCAGTATATCTCTGAATCAGCCCTGGCAACGGACTTTTTGTTATAGCCAATCGAGCATAGCGCAACATCAACCCCTAATACCGGGAAAGACGAAACCCCTCCTATCGCTCATTGCCTCCATGTGATTCGGGACTGTACCCAAAATCCACCGTTTTGCACGTTCTCTTGAACGTGGTAAGGTGGAAAACAAAGCACAGTGGGAATCACACAAGACTTTATGACGATCTCGTGTCTACAGACTAACCTGTACCAGTGTCACCAGAGAACTGCCATCTGACGTGAGGTATAATACCATGTGGGAGTTCTCGGCGAGTCCGTCCAGTGTACCCAGTCTCCACTGAGCACCAGTATACTATCTCTGATGTCAAACACCAATGGATATGGGATGATCCATCGCCCATCTACATGGGTCGAGAAGCTATACGCTAGTCTACTCTGGTATATCGATGCCCTGTCTCGATACACCCATGACTAGGAACATTTGAAGGATGTACTTACCGACTACTCTATCCCACTAGTATGATCTGCATCATAATCCTGGTAGTCAAGTAATCATCCTAAGGGCTTTACCAACATATAATATAGAGACAATCAGTGTACATGTTAAGATAAAGAGCAACCAGATAGCATACTATCATTTTGAGCAAAAAATGCATCCCTACATATGTCCAAGCATCCACTACAATATACAACGCATGTACAGTAATGGCCTCTAGAGCATACATATAACTAATAATCTCCCACTTGCACTAGGGCCATCTGTTGTAGTAACCAATAACCAAAAATCAGCAGTGGTTGTAGTATCTCATACATAACTATCCCATAAAAAGTTTTTTTTAGGAAAAGGCCTTCGTGAGTGGATCCGCCGTGTTATCCTCTGTGTCTACTCTCCTTAACCTGAATCTCCTTGGAGATCAACCATCTCCTTAATCAGGTGATACTATGTCACGCCCCGCTTCCTAAAAGAAGGAGAAGGAAGACGTGGAAAGGTCCGCAACCTAACTGTATTGAAGGTGATCTATTCAATACAGTTACGTTAAGCGTATAAATATTTAATATGCAGGATGTGTACCAAAACAAAAATAATAAAAGCGAAAAGCATTTTATTTCCATTAACCAATCTTTATTACATCCCAAAGGAAATAGTAAAATAAACTAAGTAGTTTAATTACATCAAAGGAGAAACAAAAACCCTAAACATGTAGGCAACAACAAAAATTAAAACTATCTAATCTTCCATTGTCCTGTCTGCATAATCTTCATAAGTTGACTTCACCTTGATCTTCGCTGTAATGCTCATTCTTATCTGACGGACATTCCAAGGATAGAGAAAGAAAAGGAAGGTCCGTCAGCGAGTTATACTCGGGTAGGATTGCATCATAAGATAATAAAGGTATAGAAACGAACAGGTGTGTATAATGAATATGATGTACATGTGTATAAAGGTATGAGGTTATGTACAAATTGGATATGTGAATATGAGTAGGTTATATATGTTGTAAGTTATATGTAGATGAAGATAGTAGTATGTATTAGTTTGTTAAACAAGGGCCCGGATACTCGTGATTATTCCGTTGTAGCCACGGAACAACAACTGGGGAAGTGAAATGTACCGTTTCACTTCCCGGGATCATGATCGAGTAGTAGGGGAATCCGAGTTCTGAATTATCCTTGCCTAATCAAACTACGCATCCCCGTAGTTCAGTATAAATGTTTAAACGGATTAGAGCTAGTGCGTATACTTCTAGGCATGGAATTTCCACATTGTATAGTCGTCCACATTTTGGACTGATCACCCGGAATATCGAGATCTTCATATTTGTATAGTCGTTCACACTTTGGACTATTCACCCGAAATATCGGGATCTTCATATTTGTATAGTCGTCCACACTTTGGACTGTTCACCCTGCCTGCAGGGATCTTCATATTTATATAGTCGTCCACACTTTGGACTGTTCACCCTGCCTGCAGGGATCTTCATATTTATATAGTCGCCCATATATTGGACTGTTCATCCTGCCTGCAGGGATCTTCATAAAGTATTCCATACCTAGGTCCGCGCATTCTAACCCTAACCATATCAAGTTTTGTATATGTCATGTTGTCATAAACTGGAATTTTAGAAAGAGTATTTGATCTCATTTAATATGGCCTTCCACAACCACTCGTTTTATTTTCTAGAATTTGTAAAGTACTTCGTGTTCTTCAGAAAAAGTTTAGTTAAAATAATAAGGTTTAAATATCGTTTATTACTTCTAAGAAAAACCATGATATTTGGGATATTTATTATTTTGGAAAAGAATAAGGTTTTACAGAAAATATCCTTTTGATAAAAGGTTGCGGTGTTTATTTGAAAATCTTTTGTAAAAGGTTTTTTTTAAATCTAGACTGCTCCTAATATTCCAAAAGGATAAATTATGAGGTCCTCAAATCGCCTCTTCACCGCCAATTGTGGCTAGGTAAGTAGGAAGGTACTCCACTACATAAGTAGTGGGCCTAATTAATAACCACTAGCCTTAGACACACTTTCCTAGACAGCACAAAGTCTGGTTTAGATAAACGATCGATCCTTACAACCTTTCCTTTAATTTAGATTGGTTTAAAAAATTACCTTTTAAAAGACACTAAATATTCGCTTTTGAAAAGATATCGTTATTTAAATAATATTTTCTTTCTTAAAAAGTTGAGGGGGTTTTAAAAATATTTGTAAGTAAAATATACGTATGCTGTATCTAAAATATTTATATCACGTATCTTTAAAATATAATATTTAAACGAGGGTATCTTGTGGAAGTAACCTATTTTGAGATCATTTTTAAAGTGTGGGTATGTTAGAGGTGAAATGACAATTCATGGGTTTCAACAGATTCCAGGTATTATGTGTGTGCAATATAATTTTGTGTACAGATGAAATTTAAACACCGTTTTAAAAATATGGGTTAACATTATCATGATTAAGGGTACAAGAAAAAAGGGTATGCACAATTATTATAACACTATTTTAAATGGGGGTTGAGAACTAGAAATTGAAACTAGGTTATTGAGATAGAAGAAGGTGACAGGAAAAGGAGAGAGAGGCGGATCCTATCTTTTGTTTGAGTCGGATGCCGAAGGGCTGAAAACGTAGTCTCGTACTAAATCCTCAATAGCTCCGCGTCTCGATTTTTCCTCTGCGATTGGATGGAGCCGTAGCGTCGGCATCGTTGATACGAAGGCACCGGTATTTTTTTCAGAAGTTTTGGAGTTCTGAGGAGTGAGAAATTGATGTTTGAAGGTGCCTATTTATAGCGTTCAAAAATAACAAGAAAATCCAAAAAAAATCCTCAAAACCAGTGCCACTAATGATTGCTGATGATTGCCTCATCAGTGCGCCCACCGCCTATGCTTCGTGGCCGTTGGATCTGCATCCAACGGCCCGCGGCGCACCGCCTTGTCGCCACGTAGCGCGATGCGATTCGCCCACTGCCGTGGGTGCGGATCACCACGTGGGCGCCGCCAGGGTGCTCTGGGCCGTTGTATCTTGGATCCAACGGTCCAGCTTAAAAAGCTTTTAAAAATTTAAAATAAAAATAAATAAAATAGCAGATTATTTAAAATATTGATTTGGCTTTAAAAAATTTGTTAAAAATAGTTAAAAATACGGGAAAATTATGGAAAAATTCCAGAAAATATATTTTATTATTATCTTTAATATAAAAATAGTTTTAGGCTAAAAACAATTAGTATATTTATTTCTAAATTGTTAGCTAGTTATAATAATTATATAATATCTAGTTCATCTTTAAAATATTTTAAATTACGAATTAATTATTTTAATTGATAATAAAAATATGTTGATTATTTTAAGGTATTATAAAATCTTTCTAAAACATTTTAAGCCTATAAAAATAATAAATAGATTTTAGAAATTTCCTTTAATCATATTTACTGCTTTGAAAATTATTAACACTACTTTTAAAAAAAATTATTATTATTTAAAAGAAACACGTAAATAATTATTTGATAGTAGAAATATAAATAAAATATATTTTATTAGGTATTAAAAAACATGGTCGTTACATACTATCTTAGAATATGTTTGGATCACTGATCGGACGGGGGTTCCTAGGCCAAAACCACAGCTCCATTGTCACACAATGGTAGGAACCTTGTTCATTTCATGAACAAATATACACCCAGACTGACTCTTTGGTAGCATCTTTGATAGCGATGTATCCTGCCTTTATCGTATAGTATGTCACGGTATCTATCTTGGAACTCCTCCAACATACCGTCCCTCCACTGAGGGTAAAGACAATACCTGTGACTGACATTCAGTCAACCTTATCATCCTGGAAGTTTTCCAGTGTCTCTCCCCAGGATCTTTTGATACCATCTCACTACATCTAGTGAGAATCCTAACATCCACTTAGATCTATCTCATAGATTCAAAAACCCAGTATTTAGGAGGTATCACCTTGATCCCATATGGAGAATCCTTGTGATAAGGGGAGATTGACCGAGAGTAGCATAGGAAACTCCTTTCCTATCAAGAGTATGTCATCCACGTACAATACGAGGATCATCACCATACTCCTTACTACCTTTTTGTATATACAAGGTTCATCTACCATTTTGATGAAGTCAAACTCTTTGACTACCACATCAAAATAGATGTTCCAACTCCGCAATGCCTGCTTTAACCCGTAAAGCAACTTGCACACGTTTCCGCTGCTCCCACTGTCTACGAAGCCCTCTGGCTGTGTACTTATAGACGCTCTCTTCTAAATCACTATCTAGAACAGCAGTCATGACACCCAACCGCCAGATATCATAGTCAGGGTATGTAGCAATGGCAAGTAGGATCTGGATGGACTTAAGCATAGCTATCGAAGAAAATGTTTTATCATAAACCACACCTGGTCGATGACGAAAAGCTTTTACAACAAGTCAAGCTTTGAAAGTCTCAACTTTTCCATCTACACCAAGTAATCTTCTCAAGATATACTTGGTCCTGATGGGGATTTAACCCATCAGATAAAGCAATCAAATTCCATACTTTGTTGGTGTATATGGATTCCATCTCAGATCGCTTAGCATCCAGCCATTCTTACAGAGTCACCTCTCCTGATGGCCTGCTCGAAACTAGTTGGGTCATCATCCCATGATGCAATCTTCGCTTCCACTGTCATAGAGAAAACCGAAGTATCTCTCAGGTGGATGAGGAACCTTACCAGATCGGCGGAGAGGCTGGGGTTCATCGAGAGTTGTTGAATCATCCGGTTCTAATAAATCATCAGCTGTAGTTTGTATAGCTGGAACTCCTTCCAGTTCTACCTCATGACCACTAATTTCTTCACAAGAAATTCCATTTCTAAAAATGTGGCATGCTGAGAAACGAAACACCTTTTGCTCCTCAGTGTGGTAGAAGATATTCCCTCGCAAATGCTTGGGATATCCAACAAACTTCCACAGAACTGACCTTGCCTCGAGCTTGTCCGGTTTTTGCTTTTGAGACAAAGGCCGGACAACTCCAGATCTTAACTTACTTAAGACATAGGCTCTTCCCATTCCATATCTCATATAGAGTGGTAGGCTCCTGGTTGGAACCCTATTCAATAGGTATGCAGCTTCTCAAGTGCATAACCCCCAAAGGAAATAGGAAACTCAGTAATACTCATCATAGAGCACACCATATCTCATAGGGTGTGATTGCTCCACCCCGATACACCGACGTACTGTGGTATATATGGAGGAGTAATGCTGAGAGAGAATCTCATTCTCCTTTAGAATAGTCCAGGAAATCCGTGCTCAAGTATTCTCCTCCCTGATCACATCAAAGGACATAATACTTATACTCGTTTTAGTTTTCTATTTTTAACTTATATTCTTTGAATTTCTCAAAAGCTTCAGACTTGTGTTTCAACAGGAACACATGTGCGAATGTTGAGAGATGATCAGTGAATATAATGAAGTATAAAGAATCAATCCAGGCATGTGTAGACATGGGACTTACATACATCATCATGTATCAATCTCAAGAGTTCACTAACTCTTTCTCTGTTTCCAATAAACGGAGCTGTGGTCATCTTATCTTTGTGACATGACTGGAAAGTTTCACAAGATGTAAATTCAAACTGATTTAAATATGCATCTTAATGTAACTTAGCTAGTCGGGTCGCATTGATATGACCTATTCTACACTGCCTCAAGAAGGATTCATTCATTTCTGAACTTTTCCTCTTGTGTGTGTTCTGTACATTAAGAACTGTAGTTTGATTTAGAACATATATGCTTTTAGATAACGTGCCTGATCCGATCAACTCTTGATATAGGAAATATTCAAAATATTATCCAACAATACAAAATTATATCATTCTTTACTAAATAAAGAGACTGATATGATATTGCATATCAGGTTCGGTATCTAATAACATTCGTTCAGAATCAATGTATGTGGTAATACAGGGTGATAACTGCCAATAAGCTTGGCTGCAACACTTGCACCGTTTCCAACTCTTAAAACTTATCACCTATTCTCAGTTCTCTACCTATCTGTAGCCCATGTAACAGATTACATATATGGGATCCTGATCCGGTATCTCATACCCAGGACGTAGAGGATACTGAGAAACAGTTCTCGGTAAGGAACACACCCATAGAAGATACTTCAGCATGCACTTTCTTCGTTTGGGTGGCACGGGAATTCTGGTAATCCCCAATTTCCTGCTCAGTCTTATAACAATTATATGTTGGAGCGGGACCAACGTTCTCCAGCTCAGTATAACAAGCGGGTTCGGTCAATACATCCATATTATTATCTTGATTAAGGCGTGACATGGTCGCTACCTGAAAAAAGAGAGAGAATAAAACACTCAGCGTATGCTCTTGCAAGATTAGATTAGTTATTATTTTATCTAATCAGGATGGCTCCCACTGTTTTAGTCAAATCTTCCTTCAAACCCTAAAAGGTAAAACTAGCCGGGATTAATTACACCCTATAAGGTCGCCAATTTTTCAGCCAGGCCAGTGTCGGTACTTTGAGGGAGGTTCCCCGTGCTTTCGCACCGACCTAATTAAAATAAACCTCGTTTTCCCAAGAGCGTAACCCCGTTAACATCTTTCTAGACACCTACTTGATCGGCTAATTATAATGTGTAAAACACTCCCAGGAGTAACTCTTACTCGCAGTGGATATCGGGATCCAACTATCTCATAGAAGGTATGCAATCTCGTTGCAAATTTCAACACTTGAAATTCCCGATAATATTTTGCCCCTAACAGGCTATGACCTTGATACAGGCCAACAAACCATATTCTACTAGTCAAGTTCAACCCGTGCATTTCATGATTGAATTAAATCCACCTGCATGACCCTTGACACAGGCCAACAAAGTCGCACGACTAGCCTAACTCAATCGCATCATATGATTTAGCAGATAAGCATAAATAGCTACCGACACTACGCCTTGATGCAGGTCAACAAACGTAGCACGAATACTATGAAATACTTATCTGAAATGATGGAGGGCTATGACAGGTTTTTAAGAAAACCTTTTGCGTAATGAAGTTGATATCGTTGCAGAATCAAATGATTTGAAATGGAGTGTTTTTTAGGCCTTTGCTAGTTTCGCTAAAGAGGTCACTTCCGGTGAAGGGATCTCGGCTCTTTCCTTGTCGAATGAGGTGCATGATATTCACAATATCACTATGCAAAGCAAGAACTAGAAAAGCAATCAAAAGACAAAACCGAGGATTGTAGCATCTGCCAGTTATTGCTAAAGAGGTCACTCCCGGTGAAGGGATCTCGACTTTTTCCTTATTGAATAAGGTGCTGGGTATTCTACAAGGAATATCGCTATGCAAAGTAAGAACTAGAGCTACCTGTTTTTGAAAATTCGATTCCACAACATCTTTAGGTTTATTTTTTTTCATTAATTTTATTAATGAAGTCCCATCATTTAAGTTACCTAAACATCATAGATAAATACAACGTACGCTTATGCCATCCGCATTCGCCTCGATGTCCCATCATGCAATGTTAGGTTAGGTAACTAACAGCAATGCAGGCAGGGCTAGCGCGAGTGTAAAACATAAGCAACATGTATAAAATATTTCACATATACTATATACAGTATCTATCTCATCATATAAAGTGATCACATTACAGAATATTGCAGCAGAAATCATATATGAAATATTGGATATACTAGGATTTCCGGGTTTTATATTAAGCCTGTATAAAACACGGATTCCACGGTCACGATGAATAGCCAAACCCATATCCCTAGAACCTTACGAGAGCGGCAAGTAACCCTCCCAATTCTAGAGTTAGGAGACCCAGTCTCGACTCCTCGAAATGGTCTCCCACTGGACCCCAGAACCCGGTTACTTGTGCTCTCCGCCTTGGGTCTATCCTAATGCGGAAAAGTAAATAATATACAACGATGACATCATCCTCCACCCAGAAGTGCCCCAATAAAAGAATATTACATACAATGAATTTTACATGAATGAAAATAAAAACTCTCATCTCACATAAAACCTCCCCGGCTATTCAAAAGTGACGATCCAATATAACATATCACAGCAACACATAACATCACATGTCATCAACGTAAGTAAATATGCGTATCCCAGTTGTCGTTGACATATAGCATCGAAACCGGTGATACACCACATATTACACTTACGGTCAAATAAAAGAAAGTGAAAAACTATAACAGTTGGAATCCGCAACCACCTTAGACATGATAAACCCAATATATCACATACATTGGAATTCATGCCTAACCAAATGAATTTCTTAGACATCACATGCCTAACAATTATAAACCCCGCATTTTAGTCTCGATATTGAAAACACTTTCCAATAACCATTCGGGTAATTCAACAAGATTGCTGATAACCTGATCGAATGCTCGTCGGAAACTTTATTAAACAGCCGCACCCCCCGATGCCATCGACGAAGTGCACTAAGGCGGAACACCGCTGCCGTGAGCACCCGAACGAATGCTTTTGGTGACGGGGTTCTCCTACAATCACTTGGTCGGGGCTATGGGGCTTGGTTATCTAATAATGTTACCCGGCGAGTATCCGCGTACACTATGTGATTGCGACGGACTTTTGATCACATCAAAATCTCGTGGCAACCGATCAAATGAGACTAAACTGCTAGATTTATAAAATTCAAAATAGTTATCTCATAACAATGTGGATTCCAAATATTTTATCCCATCACATGATACCCGGACGACGTTAAACTTTTCAATCGATTCATCAAAGTCCCATAATTTTCCGAGAGCTCAACACTTGAGCACAGTTCAATAATACCCAGAATATGCTACAGTACCTATGCACCAGCCGTAGAAGGGCAGACCCAAGCCTCACCTATGTCTCTATGGAACTGCGGCAAACCTTAGGGTATGATCACGGTTCCGTGACCCAAAAAGTCGAGTTATGGTTTCATTCATCTAGAGAATTCACAAAATTACTTGCATGTTTTTCCGAATACGTTAAACTTGGAAAAATGGGTTTTTGACATTCTATCGAATTTTTTAACTTCGACTAGACAATTTGCGATAACCCGAAACAATATTAAAACTACGAATACAAAACACTCCGAATTGCTTATAGTGTAATATTACATCACATGTAAAATTAGCAAAAACAAACAACACATGAAACACTAAAACCCAGTCACTGGAACACCACCAAAATTTGAGGCAAAATTCCCACAAAGGGGCCGAGCTCGCCGGATCCAAGCTTGATGTCGCTGGCCATTTTCCGAGCTTCAGGGCTCAAATTTTTGGTAGTGTTCATATTGTATCACTACAACATTCTGCATTCATTTAAATAATTTTTAGAACACCTTTTAAATTCGACAGAAACTACGTTCTCGTGTTTCAAGTATCGAAGTCGTTTCGGTTTCGTAATCCTAACAAAAGTCGTCTAAATTTTCTAGCATGGCTCTGATACCACTTTAGGGTTGCCTAGCACGGCGGCAAGGTTTCAGGAGATATCTACCATGCCATATTAAAATTTTGTTGTTCTAGCTAACCCTAACAATAGAATTGTATACTAGAAATCTAACGGAAAGAAAATGCAAACGACTTTGCAAGTAAAGTGAACAAGGAATACAACCTTTGTAGACCGGTCCTTCACTTCATTAGCTCCGTGTAGTAGTCCCTTCGCTGCAATCATCGAACTGCCAGACTCTAGTGATGGTTCATATGAAGAAATGAATGGACTTGCTCGATACCTTCGAAGCCGAAGATGATCTACGTTGAGGAGACTCAAGCTCATGCTACCTCTTCACTAATGGTGAGATTAGTGAATCAAATACTCTAAAATAAATGGAAAGTAGTAGAGGATGATGAAATAGGAAGTGGGCTCACTTTAGATTTATTTTTCTCACAATATTTCTTCATTAATCCAAAACCTAGAAAGCTTTGGAGTTATGATGATGAAGAAGAAGAATGAACTCATCAAGTGAGACTGTAGCAACCATGGATGAGTTAACATCATAAGTAAACTCTTGTATAGACTTAACCATGTGTTAGGATAAATGTTAGGTTAATAAATATCTAAGTAAAGAACAAATTAGTGGACTTGGTCAAATCATCTATAAGCTTCCACAAGCTTCAAGCATTTGTCCAATATCCACCTAATTTGTAATTTACTTTAATAAATAAAAACCTAAGATTATCATAACCATGGTGTTAGTCTTATATACCCATGTCACACATGTCATCTACCATGACACAAAAACATGTACATTAGTGTATATATCACATATATACAATATGCACATCAATGTGAGAAAAAGATTTACTTAAGTGAGCTAATATTAGTTAATGTAATGTAATATATCAAATATATAATTATACATTAAATTATTAAATCAACATTTGATTTAATAATCCGGCCATATCATATATAACTGACTAATAGCTAATGTATCATTTTATCGAATCAACACTTGATCCGATATCCCGGCTATATCATATATAACCAATTGATATATATAACGCGAGAATAGAATGTGGTGTCACATACTCGCATTAATCTCGGTCCCGCACATATCACATATGTGCTCCTACTCCGTTTCGCATGAACCAGGAAACCTCTGTGTAGGACTCTAAAGACGCGTCAATACGCCGACAGTAGGTGATGATCATATCAAGCACCCACAAGCCACAAGCGGTCTGCTAAACATAACGGCCACCCGGGTATTGAGTGACCAGAAGATCAACAAGCAAGCCTGCTCACACTCCTGCGAATCCAAACAGTAACACTACCGTACAGTCTGGTCTCTTCGTCTGATATGTCGCATATCTCGTCTAGGGGTGGTAAACGTCAGACCCCAGTAACTCGATAAATCATGTCGATATGAGGATCATAACGGATCGAGAAACTACTGATAACACCTGCCGGTATATCTCTGAATCAGCCCTAGCTAGGGACTTCCTGTTATAGCCAATCGAGCACAGCGCAATATCAACCCCCAATACCGGGAGAGAAGAAACCCTTCCTATTGCTCATTGCCTCCATGTGATTTGGGACTGTACCAAAAAGCCACCGTTTTTCATGTTCTCTTGAACGTGGTAAGGTGGAAATCAAAGCACAGTGGGAATCACACAAGACTCTATGACGATCTCGGGTCTACAGACTGACATGTACCAGTGTCACCAGAGAATTGCCATCTGACGTGAGGTGTAGTACCATCTGGGAGTTCTCGGCGAGTCCGTCCAGTGTACCCAGTCTCCACTGAGCACTCGTATACTATCTCTGATGTCAAACACCAATGGATATGGGATCATCCATCGCCCATTTACATGGGTCGAGAAGTTATACTCTAGTCTACTCTGGTATATCGATGCTCTGTCTCGATACACCCACGACTAAAGACATTTGAAGGATGTACTTACCGACTACTCTGTCCCCACTAGTAAGATCTGCATCATAATCCTGGTCGTCAAGTACTCATCCTAAGGGCTTTACCAACATGTAATATAGAGACAATCAGTGTACATGTTAAGATAAAGAGCAAGCAGATAGCATACTATCATGTCGAGCAAGAAAGTCATCCCTACATATGTCCAAGCATCCACTACAATATACAACGCATGTACAGTAATGGTCTTTATGGCATACATATAACTAACAGGTTTAAGCTAACTAGCTAAGATATACCTAACCATTAACAAAAGACTTAAAACAAAAGAAAACCTTTTCATGTAAAAATATACATCCATATTTAAAAAAAATATGAAATACTTATTCTAACACTTAATTATCATTAATATAAAATATCATGTCATGCTAAAATATCATTTTTAATGATATCATACACTTTTCTTCATATTTACCAAAATAATTACATTTTTACGGGTACAGTTCTGACACCCAATTTTTATAAGCGATATCATTTTTGTAAACTTATTATTTTCATATTTAAAAGTATAAATTAATATTTATAATTTTTCCAAAATGTTACAATTTCTCTCCCTTAAAGAAACTCGGTTCCCGAATTTAAATTAAACTACCTTCTTAAAACATTTTTCTTAATCCAATCAACTCATTTCAAAACAATTTTGCCGGGTCCAAATTTTAAAATACACTATTCGCTCAATATAACAGAACTCCAAAGTCCCACACGAGCTAAAACGTAATATAACGCAACAGTGTGCGTGAAAACTCAAAAAGATGTAAAACTCACAACACTGTAACTCCAGCAGTTGTTACGAAAATTACACCAGTTATGATGTAAAATTCTAAATACTAAATCAGCTGTGAACATTCAGTACTCGCTCGTTGCCATAGCCGTAGTGCAATATCTATAGCATACGACCAAGAGAAAATAAGTTCAAATCCATAATATACCACATCAAATATAGTGTCCAAAATAAAATCAATCATAACGGTTTTGCACGAAAATCCAAATCACATGTCACAAGTGTGCATGAAAACAAAACAGCGTTAAGTGCAACAGGTGTGCACGAAACAATATCCACTACATCAACTGTGCATGGAACAAATATCAAGTGTATCTAAAGTGTTCAAAATAGTATCAAGTGCATCGGAGTGCACAAAATAAATCTCAAGTGTATCAGAGTGCACAAAACAAATCTCAAGTGCATCGGGATGCACAAAAGATCAAAACGTGCAACTGGTGTGCACGAAAATATCATTCTAGGGAATTTGGTGTGCACAACACTCCAATTGAGTGCAGTCACCCCGCATGGAAATCTCAAACAAGTGCACCTAATGTGCACAAAACATCAATCAAAATGCAATCATCATGGACGAAAATCTCAACAAGTGCATATGGTGTGCACAAAACGTTTGTGTGACCCTCAAATTCTCAAAATACATTAATCAAAATAACAGACGTTGAGTTTTCCTTTCTTCAATGTTGAAAACGAAATATTTGGATCATAAAAACTCAAATAACAAAGCAACGGACATCGAAGTATATTTTCTTCAATTTCGAAAGGTGTTTAAACACCCGGAACTAGCATAGCAAGGATTACTACTTGACTTCTGTCTCGGTCTAGCGTTCTCTGTCTCTAAATTCTGGTTCTTCTTGCGGATCTCTAATTACATTGCCTCCTTATTCAATCGTCTGGTGAGGAGAAACGACACAATCAATCCTACTACTGATATCTCTCACCACATCTTCTTGACCAATAGTCCAGTCTCTCGCAACGCAACATGTTGATGATGGCGATCTCTAATCTTTTCGTGTGCGCCAACAACTGATCCTGGTCCAATCATACTTATTATCAATTTCTGGAAATAACCCACCAAGTCTGCTGCTGGTTTCATCTATCCAGCCTGCCCGGAACTAGCACTCATTACTGAATCCACTTCCTTTTTCGTAACAACTGTCATTTCCTTAAGATTTTCCTCTGAAAGTGTAGTCGTACGCGCCTCTGCATATGCATCAAATTTTCAATATCGACGGTGAAGAACAACTTCCCACTGAGACTTTGCACCAACCTCCTGTTCTATTACTCTCCAATATCAATCAATTAAGGGCACATCGCGATAGTTACGCGAATTGCAAGTCATACTTAGTTATGATCAAGCCCGGAGCTTTACAAGACTCGAAAACACGAATCCGGCATTTCTGATACTCTGTAGAATAATCTGGCTAAGCTCACCTTCGAGAACTTGTCTCAATTCGTCGGAGGAAAACTTACTACACGATCTCTTTTGAGTGACTCGCATCAGGTCTGAGCAAGACCCATTGGAAGAAGCTAATCAATTTCACTGATCTCATATTGGAGCGCCACAACGGATTAAATGTCCTAGCCATCCCATATCTGAACGACTATGAATCCTCTGTTCCATCTATATTTGTAGATATCGGCAACTGTTAACTTTATAAACTCTGGAAGCAGCACCTCGATAACCTCAGCAATGATTTGTACCACTGTTTGAACAGTAGGCAACACCACGATCTTCGGAGAGGGGAAACATCACGCCTCAAGTCCGGCTGATCTCCAGCAATGACCCGACCCTCTGGTGCAGATCCCGAAGAAACTTGCTTCAACATTAGAAACCCGATCAAATATGGATAAATGACATGTCCCTATGTCACCGAAATGCCACCCTGGTCAGTCCTTGTCCCAGACAAGTCTGCCCAGACCGTATCTTTAACCGCAGCCCTCTCGGCTCACGTAAACATGGCGACCGGGCAATCAACTTGCATCGACGAGGATAGATCAACGGAACGAATATAAGGAAGATCTTAAGATATAAATTCTAAGATAATTTAGGCGGAGTATCATATCGTAATTATGCCGCGGAACATATATACGGTACGTTACTCTACTTAGTACCTACTCCATCAACCAAGGTCATTCTATATAATGAAAGTTTGGGTATAAGACCCCCAAATTCAAGTCTAAGTCCTATAAGGTAAAGCCTAGGTAACAAAAGTGTATGCCTAGACCCCATATAGCCAACCTAGACTCGAACAAAGATTAAACCAAACGCTCTGATACTAACTTTGTCACGACCTGAATGTGGCACGTGACATGCACTTAAATCACGTGACATCTAAAGACGTCGACGCGGTTCAAGTAAGCTGAAGCCCGGAATCTAAACCCTTTTTGAAAACATTGGAGGTGAAGTTTGAAATAGTCATCAGATGAGACCATTTTAAAATAAACACATAAGTTGAACTATGTATGTTTGTAAAATCATCTATGATGTTTTGAAATTCGAAGGCACCTCCTTTGTAAATTTTGCATTAAACCCGATACATACATAATAAAATAAATAGCATCCCAACGGGAGCTAGCTTGCCCACCCAAACGGCGAAGCAACCAAGCAACCAATATATGACGCACAATGGCGAAGAAAAGAAAAGAGAAACAACATCAACAATATAAAACGGTCAAATCCAATGAGTGCGACACCTACAACACACAAACTCTAAGTCTCGCTTCTAAATCCACAATATACCATTTCTAAGTTGATGGAGTTTTACTAGATACAAGAATATATAATTAAACGAGTGTGAGTACGATACAACAGTAACCCACCTACCAAAACAATCACCGAAAGGAATGTGTGCCCAAAGCCGCTGATAATCCAAGCGGTAAAACCTGTAAGAAACTGTGGCACAACGGGGGTGAGTTACCAACTCAGTGAATAAAAGTACATCACAAGGTAGAAATCAAAATGCACAATGATACCTAGGTCATAAATATAATACTATCATATCCTGCACTAGTATAATATATGATATGCAGATGTATCATAAATGCAACTCTATCTATCACATGAACCAAACATAGAATATATCATATGCAAATGGCCTGTATCTAAGTATAAGCCCATAGGTAGCCGAAAATATATATGTACAACCGCTTCTTTAAAATACCTGCGGAATACATATGTCACGGTATAAAAGCAGATGTGATAGTATGAAATATAATAGGTATCTTATTTTTAAAAAAATACGTCAAGCTATTTTAATGAAGAATGTTAAGAGGTTTACAATTTAAAGATCCCAGTTTCATATCAGACATGTCAAAATAATGAGGTAGCTCGTTTTTGAATTCCTTTTTATATGCAAATGCCCGTAAAAAGATATGAAGGTACTGTCCCCCGGATCAGTCCTGGTCGGCTACAAAACTCATAACATAATTGTATGCCTCATATGATAGCAACATATCAATATCTGGACGTCCAGCATCGACACCCGAAATCAGAAATCTCTCGTGTCCATCAACGACACGCAAATCCTCAAATCTCTCGTGTCCATCACCGACACGCAAATGCAGATATCGTTGACGCCATCTCGATATTCCTGGCCCCGTTCAATATCCCCTGAATATCCGTCGTGCCCAAATCGAACCCCGGTCAGTATCCCCTGGATATCTGCCTATCTCCGGTATCGAGTATCCTCGCTAGGCTCCCCGCCTCTACTGCAGCTATCCTGCCCCTCGGTCTCGACCGGGTCCACTATGTATCTGACTGTATATCCCTCCACTCAGTCTGGATAACGTAGTAATCCGTAACCGTATAGCCCCCCTCACTCGGTTCGCAGTAAAAAAAACATAAAAACGACTCATGGTGGACATCAACTCATCATATCAAAAGATAACAAGTAAAGAAGAAGAATACTTGCATAAATCATTCTGATGATATTATACACACACACACACACACATATATATAACAGCGTCCCATACCACTGATATATATCATCAAAAGTAAAATATCCTGAAAACCCATAAGAATCAAATACGAATAACCATGATATTGGTATTCGCAATACGCAACAGGTAATAAAGGAAAAGTACGTAACTAAGTCATATAGGAAACAAATATATCAATTCTACTGTGTCGTGGTAATACTAATGATGTGTAGTGCAACATACGCATCTGTACTCGTGCAGCATGGCAATTATTAGTATTTGTGCAAGTGTTCTATAAGTGTATAAAGTATACTCGAATCGACATTTACATACGCATTACGTAGTATAATGGTCCTACAGTGATATGGCAGTACCAATGAGATATAGTGTAACATGTGCGTATGTGCTTGTGCAACATAATACTCATTGGTAGTTTTGCAGTGTTCTATCATTGTGTTCGTATCATGAAAACGTATAATATTGATAAATATATCGTGAACATGTAAAATAAATCTAAAGGTAACTATTAATGTAACTATTTACTATGAGCTATACCATTATCTTTAAAAATGAAACGGAACGTTGGTTTTGAAATAAGGAAGCTGTCTTAGGTTAAAAATAGATCTTTGTTTTGGAAATTGGCATCGCATTTTTGTCATTTATCATTAAAAAGGGAAACGAATCATTAGTTTTTAAAAGAGTATAGCCCACTCAAGTATTACGTCCTAAAATGAAATAAAGTATAACTCTACGAGTTTAAAGGAAACTTGGCCGTTAATTGGCATGCTAATCTCAACATCACAAGTACGGTATGATTTCTCATACAATATCCGTATTATCACAATATCCAAATTATTTTAAGTACGGCATGATCCTTCGTACAAATCCACCAAACCATGAATAAAACTATATGCACATGAATAACATACTGGATCCAACATAACTCCAATATCATTAACTTGAATAAACACTAAAACTAACTATATATCATACCATCCTATTTATAAGGTTGCAGGTGAGCTATACGCCATCGACCCGACTTCCCCCATAGATATAATTCTATTCACCAACTTGTCGAGCTCGTCGAATCCATGATTGCTATCCGTCAACTCCGTCTCGGAAACCTTCACGATCGTACCTAAAATTGTAGTTATGAAATATCGGCGTAAATATCATATCGAAATCAAAACAATAAGCTAAGTATCCATAGGTTATAACCTACAGCTTACTTACTCCAGAAACGATCAATTGCCCCTAAAATTAACGTACGAACGTCAATGTTTCCGTCGCAATACAGAAATACGAAAACCCGTATCGGAATATCGGAAACTTTAATAAAACCCAAACTAAAACATTCCCAGATTTCTCTGTATGAATACTGGGACAAATCAAACTATACAGTAACTTATAAAATACTAACATAAAGCTACAGAAGAAAAATTAACACCAAACCCCACCAATGACCCGGCGATATCGGTAAATTCAAGCATTTCGCCGGTCGAATCTTAGAGGTAGGGGTTCGAGCTTTATGTGAAGTCTTCTAGTGGTCTTATGATACTATGGTGTTGTTAGTTTTCCTAGTGGTTGCACCTAATGGTTCCAGATTCAATTTCAGTAGGCTAGATATCACAAAACAAACTGTTTTTATAATAATGCACAATAACACAGATCACAACTGAATTGATCAAGTAAGGAGAGAAGAAGATATACCTATAGAGATATAGTTCAATGAAATCCAGCTCAAGAAGTGTAAGTGTAAGTATCAAGGGTTTGTAGAAGCTCTAGCTTGATGATGTGCACAACTTTGATGACATGGTTTTACTCTTTAGATATGATGAACACTTAGAAATATTTCTTGTTTGGAGCTTGAAGAAACCTATGGTTCAGTTTGAGGAAGCTAAAAAAATTACTAAGTGTTATGTGTAGAGAAAGCATGAGGTGGAGGGTAGTGAGGTGGAGGTGTCATGGTGGAAGGAGGAGGTGTAAAATGTGAAGGAGGAGATGGAGGATTATGAAGTGGTTGTCTAAGTGTTTGAAACATGAGGTGGAGGGATGTGAGCATGGGTGAGGGTGTGTGTGTTGGTGTGAGGGTTTAAGCTAACTAGCTAAGATATACCAAACCATTAACAAAAGACTTAAAACAAAAGAAAACCCTTTCATGTAAAAATCTACATCCATATTTAAAAAAATATGAAATACTTATTCTAACACTTAATTATCATTATCTTAATATAAAATATCATGTCATACTAAAATATCATTTTTAATGATATCACACACTTTTCTTCATATCTACCAAAATAATTATATTTTTACGGATACAGTTCCGACACCCAATTTTTATAAGCGATATCATTTTTGTAAACTTATTATTTCCATATTTAAAATTATAAATTAATATTTATAATTTTTCCAAAATGTTACAGAATCGGTCCCGCCTAAACCTATATTTACTAGGGTTCTTATTGTAAATTAATATAACTTGAGGGGTTTTATGAAAAATAGTTTTAGTATACTTTCAAAATAAACTTCAAGTATTTATTTATTTTTCTTTTAGGGTTTTCATGGATGTAAGTTTTAAAAGTGAGGTATTCTAGTGAATATAAATCTAGATTGAATAGTATATGGTATTTTATTGTAAAGTTGACTTGTATAGATTCTTGATGGTATTTTCATGAAATTTGCGATTCTTTTCTTTTGTTTAGAAAACATGGAATTTATTATATATTTAAAATAGTTGGTTTGATAATATTTATATATAATTATAAAAATAAATTTTTATTATTAAATAGAAATGCTCGTTTATCTTAAAAATTGTACTAAAAATTCCATAGAGATTGTATGCTCCGTGAGGAGGTCTGCATCTCATCCTACTAGTCTGATGGATGTGCGATAACCCGCACCAATCAAATCAAATTTCCCAAAAGTGGGTTATAGAGACACAATCGTAATGAATTTAAAGAATATGGTTTTTAATAGTTTATACTGTTTTAATGTAAACGTCGTATTTGTCCCAAAATATTGTTGAAAGTAAATCGTGCTATGTCATGATAAACATTTGTAAGAGGTAGCTTATTGCCTCGTGAGGTTTTCTAAAGGTAATACAAGCAAATATGATAAAAGATATCATATGTAAAGTTTGTGGTATTTAAATTTAAAAGTGTAATAAAATTTACATAGCATGGTATTTTAAAATGAAACTTGTTCTCAATGCTTGTTTTATGATTACCAAGCAAGGTATAATGAAATGGTTGATTTGTTATTAAGAAAGATTGTGTTTTTTTAACAAGTTTAGAATCGAACATCGGAATAACTCCACTTCCGACGAGTTCTGAAAAAAGAACTTTTTAAATTAGGAAGAGAGGAGAATAGAGGGGACTTACTAGTTGAAATGAGAGAGGGGAGGTATTGGAACAAGTTGATGGCTTCGTGGAGTCGCGGGGTCGCCGGAATCGTCCCGAATCGTCGCCGGAACTTGACCTTGAGCTAACTCCACTTGTACTCTTCTTTGATTTGGAAAAAATTAAGAATTTTAGACAATGGATTTCAGAATGGAGAGGGTTAGAGTATGGGGTTGTATTTATAACAAAGAATTAGGATTTTGAGAATTAAAAAGAGAATTAAAATGCATTTAAATTTGGATGAAAAGCTTATTTTTAATTCTCTGGTTAATTGCAGGAAAAACAAACAGAAGAGGAGTAGTGGGGGTAGACCATAGGACTAGGGTTCAAAACATGGGAGCATTCCCGACGGGGGAACCGGCGGCGCCGGCCCAAATGCAATTTTCGCCGGTCAATTAGGAGGGGTTGGGCTCTGGATTCTTGCCATGCGTCTTGGTCGATTCATGTAACACTGTGCACATATTTATTTAATCTGACTTTTCATTTTTACGTGTATTGCACATGTAAACTTTTGGGCTTCCAAAATGTTTAAAAGAAAAATCATAAAAAAATAATATATGGCTGAGGGGATTTGAACACGGGGTGCTTTCGTCTTGTTCATAAACAAATTAAATTTATAACTTGTGCTCAGGTGATCAGTCGAAAATACTGCATCTTTTAACCAGCAATTTCCCTATCATTTGCATTCATTTAGAAGTGTACGGTATTCATATTTCACATATTAGCAAATCAGTCGTTAAATTTCAGATTGCATATGTTAGACCCTAAAACCGGCACTATAAAGGAAATTGACCGCATTTCATGGCATCGCATCATCCCTATATTGCACAACACTTGTTCTGAGATCTGTGCAGGAAAACCCAGAAGAAAAGCCAAAAATTTACATGGTGCTGATCAAACATTATGACAACTCAATAATTTCAGTTCTGGTAGCAATCCAAAGAGAGAAATACAAATCAACACATCAGATAAAGCTCCAAATATCATCCCAAGACCACACCAGAAGAACCAAGCCACAAGGAGCCTACATGGCCGTGGAACCGCGGCCGGAGCCTCCTTGCACCGCGGTTCCGCGGCGGCCTTGACACATCATCATCTCAAATTCAGTGCATAACTCCTACCTCACTTCCAGAAGCTCTTCAAGACATGTCAAATTCCAGAGGACTCCAGAGACTTCTGCCAGATTAGCAAACTAGGGTTTTCTAAGCTTAATTAATCCTAGCTTAAAGCCTAAGCTAGCTCCCAACAAACTCTTTCTAGAATCTCCTCAACAAACTTTTGGAGGGAATTGTAATTTCAAACCTAGACCTAGGGTTTGGGAAGTCTATAAATAGAAGCCTAGACCTAGGGTTATGAATCGAATCATCTCTTAGCCAATCTAGTATCAATCTAGATCCATTCACTCTCTTTCTTCATCTTCTTCCACAAGTCTAGTGACAAGACTTGTGTGAAACCCTAACCCTAATTCCAATCAAAAGCCAAGATTCCCGAGTACCAAATCAAGCAAGAAGTCCTTCAACCTTTTAGGAGCAGAGCCGATCTTCAACAGAGCAAGTGGTCCAAGCCGACCCACGACTCACGGAGAAAAGCGACGCCAGATCGACAATTTAGTTCTTCCTCTTATAGTTCTTGAGCGACTGTAATCAAATTGTTGATATAAATAAAAGGTGATATTCTTTTATCTTGTTTTCTTTAAATTCTTGCATCATGATTCGATCTCAAATTATAATTGTAGTTCTTGTTGTGATGTTTGAGTAATACTCCGCTCGTCGAGGAGTCGAGACGATCAATAGAATGATGATGTAACGTATCTTAAATCGATTCTTGAGTCCTACGAGTTTTGTAAACCCTAGCAAGTTCAAGAACCGACGACCCAGTTTCGTTGCGATGCTTTCTTGATTGATATCGCTCGAAATTGGGGAGTTACGATCATTTCTTGAAACAGCTAGAGGCTAGAATGTGAATGATATCGACGAAAGAACAAGGGTTAAATGATGAAACCCTAGTTTCACGAGAAAACCCTAACTCTCGTGGATTATCATCGATCTAGTATCAATTTTTCGAAGGACAAGAACACGATATCTTGAGATTACATCACGTCTATAGATCCGATCGATTCCTACGAGCCTCATTTAGATTCTTGACATTTGGTTGGAAATATCATCGAAACCCTGATTCTCGATTGTTTATCATTTTCTTGATTCTTGATTAGACTAGTGACACTTGAATCAATCGATAATATCTTGAATCATGTTTTCTTTTCTTTTCGATTAACTTTTCAATTCAAACAAATCAAACATAGAAACGAATCGCACAATCCCTGTAAACGATCCGCACTCGCTTACGATCTACAACTGACACCGTAATTGATTGCGGTCAAATATAATTCTTTGATTGTGAATTTTATTCATTTTCTAAATCGACACACAAAGAAATGATCAATCAAATGGCACCGTTGCCGAGGACCATTTGAATTGATTTACACAACAAGAATTCTATTACAATCAAATGGCGCTGTTGCCGGGGATCATTTGATTTGATTTACACAACAAGAATTTTATTACAATCAAATGGCGCCGTTGCTGGGGATCGCGCGTTAATTCATTTTATATTGAAGTTTGAATTGAAAGATTTATTCCATTGTAATTTTTGAGATCAAAATTCACGCAAAATCTAAACAATTTGTTATGGTTTGTTGCAAGGAGATATGGAGCTTGCTGTGAAATTGAAATAATTTTTAGAAAATTCCAGAGAGCTGAGGAAGTATGCAGTAGCTTGCTGCTGAATTTTGGTGCAGTGATCAGCACAAACGACCGCGATTCCGCGGTGGGAGCCATCAAAAGCGGCGGTTCTGCGGCATTGTAAAGGGATCTCTGTGCAATTTTTCTTCAGGTGACTTCTTACCTTCTCCTCTCTCCTCTTTTTAGCTCCAACTAACAAATTTCTGCAGGCTTCTTTGCAAAAATCGCAGCGCGCAAAATAGAAAAATTAAATTGTGCGTGTTTTTGTTTCTTGGTTGTTTGCATTCTAAATACGGATATTAAGGGGCACGGCCAAATCAAAATTAGGTGGGGAGTTTATTACCCTTCCTAGGCCCCGAAAATCGCAAAACTTGCATCCGCATTGACCCACATTAACTAAAAAATATCTTGAGATGACTCTATGGACCGTCGCGCTCACTTAGGACAAGAGAAGGCCGTGGGTAATTCATTGCTTATCCCCATTTTCTTGTGGTGTCTAGGCAAGTGTGTCGAAGGCTAGTGGTTATTAATTAGGCCCACTACTTACGTAGTGGAGTACCTTCCCACTTACCTGGCACTTACCTGGCCACAGGAGGACAAAGAGGCAGTGGAGGATTCTATCCTGCGACTTTTCTTTTGGCAGTTAGGAGCGGTCTAGAACCGGACCTAGGTGACCACTAGATTCTAGGGTTTTTGTGTGCTGCATTTGTTGTGTCGCATCATTTTTTCAAAAATCCGCCCTTTTTCAAAACAAACACCGCATTCATTCATCTCCCCTAATTATAAGTCAACGCTGCCACTTGTACTAACCCTTTTTAGTACAAGATAGGCTGGACACGGGATCTAGTGCCCGTTTAGTCCGCGTACCCTTTATCGACTCCGAAGTCGATATTTCTACATTTACCTTTCCTTTACCCTCTTCCTTCTTCTATGATGGATCCGACTCCATCAAACTTCTTCAACCCTAATCTGCCGCCGTCCGTTGGTGCGCAGAATCCACCCCGCATCTCTCTCCAGGAGAGATGCTACCCTATTCGAGGTCCTCTTTCGATCTGCTTATCCGCACCACCAGCCAATAGGGATAATTTTGAGATTAAACCCTAATACATCAACCTTTTACCCAAATTCCACGGACTCGAGACTGAGGACGCTTACATTTTCATTACCAAATTTGAAAACGTATGCGCAATGATGGGTACGTCATAACTTTCAGTGGATGCTATGCGTCTACGACTTCTTCCATTTACTTTGTGCGATATAACCGAGAAGTGGCTATATAACACCACCGCACACTCAATCACGAATTGGGAAGAATTCGTAGCGGCATTCCTTAAGAAATTTTACCCAATACAAAAGACAGCTCGAATCCGTAGCGAACTGAATCAATTTGCCCAGCTCCCTACTGAACCATTTTCAAAATGCTTTGAACGTTTCAAGGATCTATTGGTTCAGTATCCTCATCACGGCATCCCGAGATGGGATCTTTGCCGAATCATCTATGAGGGCATTAACCCAAACACTAAACAGAGCCTTGAAAACATGTGTCTAGGTATTTTTATGACTAAGGATGATGGGGAAGCTTGGAAGTTTTTAGAAGAGTTCGCTGAAAAATCACTACAGTGGGAGAGTGGAACCCAACCATTGAATAGGGGTGGCGTACACCAAATAGATGTGTCCATAGGTGTTCGAGCTGAGATGGCAGCAATGCAAAAGAAGCTCGAGGCTATGTAACACAAATTTGCAGCAGCCTCCCTAAACCCAGTGTTGCTCCCCAAAACTGTTTGTGGGTGCTGTTCTGATCCATCTCATTTAACGGAAGAATGTCCATTAAACTCTGCGTTTCAAGGTCACGAGCATACTAATGCCGCATTTCAAAGACCTAGAAACGATCCATATTCTTCCACGTACAATCAGGGTTGGAGGAATCACCCGAATTTCGCTTGGAACCAAAACCAATCTCAAAACACGGTTCCAAACACGAATAATTTTCAAAGGGCTCTTCCTCCACTACAGCAACCCCTTCAACTCACTCAGCACCCCTACCAGTTACAAAACTTCTAAATCAGCTCAACACTCCTGCACAGTCTAATCCTATGATCTGTTCTGACGAATTCTCTCAATTCACTCAAACCATGAAATCACTTTTATCAAATTTCATAGAGCATTCGACTGAGCTTAGATCTTCCGTCAGTGAGATAAAGAAAAACTCAGCGTCCTAAGCTGAGAGTATCAGATCGATGGAAGCTGAAATAGCTCGACTTAAAGCCGAATGAGTGTGAGAGAAAAAGGGAAACTTCCCTCTCAAACCCTACAGAATCCTGGGCATTACAATGTAAGTCCACGTTGCCCATCCCGGTGCTTACGGGGAGGCGGAAAACGGAATAAAAATCAGATTTTTATCAACTTAGGCAACATGGACTAGACAAAGAAGGATCTTTGCTAAACAAAAACAAGCTAAAGCTAACTAGAAACTAGCTAAGTGCTAGAAAGGTTATACCTTGGGCTTTATGTCCTTCTCTCCTTGCTCCTTGGAGTAGTGGAAAAGGGTCACCTTGGTCGTCTTCTCTCGTCGAAGAAGGATCCACCCGAAAGCCTCGACCTTTGGCTTCAACTCCAAGCTAGAAGTAACTAGGGTGCAAGAAGTGCTAATCCTTGAACCCTAGATGTGAGTAGAGATTATCAAGAAAGGGTTTTTCTCAAGCTCAAGTGTTTCTCAACACATGAGAGGGGAGAGCTTGAGAGAGAGGAAGAACAAGAGAGAGAAAGGGAATGATAGGATGAGAGAATAATATGAAGCATTCTCTCATATATGTGAATTATTGTAATTAGAAAATTAGTGAGATAATTGTCATGGCTTAATCAAGACATGACCATTATCATTTCATTTTAAATGCAAATTGCAAGGATCAAAAAGCATCTTCCAAATGAAATGATGATGGTCAAAGTGTCAACCATAGTCAACAAGTTAAGAAGGTCAAATGGTCAACAACCATAACCATGCACAATTATAAAACTAATATCAATTAATAATAATACACACATGAGCATTAGGGTTAATAAAATGATAATAGTCATTAACCCTAATCAAAGTCCTCTCCCTCTGTCTCAAGCAACTGTGCATACGCACCCGAATTCGTGATCCGAGGAACACGAATACTATGAGATAAAACCAATCCCAAACCATATACTAGGATCTGGCTTAAACCAAAGCCCGCTAGTATAAGCTGTCCGGAGAGCAAACGTGCACAAGTGCGCGGATGCAAACGAACCCTGTCGCAAAACCATGCGACCTCTACTCATTTTGTCTAAAGGCGAATAGCACTCTGTGTGGGACTCTAAAGACTCGACACTACGCTGGCAGTGGGTTTAACCACAGACCGCAAGCGGCACTAGCTGTACGTAACGGTCCCCAGGTAGATGTCGATAAGAAGACTGACGAGGTAAACCCCATCTGAACTCCTACTGAGCCTGTATGTGACAGTCTCCGTACAGTCCGGTCTGTTCGTCTGATACATCGCATGGCGGGCCTAGGGGGCGGTGAACGTCAGTCCCCTAATAGCGGTACAAGTCGTGTCGGAGTGTAGCCCAGAACACTCTGAGATAACACTGTAAACCTACCAGTATATCTCGCTTGCCCTGGCCAGGGACTACTTGTGTAATGGCTCTCCTAGACACAGCGCGATGTCAACCCCTCATACCGGGAGAGACGAATCCTGTCTAACCGTCACTGCCTCCAAGTGCTTCGGGACTGCACCCAAAAACTACCTGTTTGCACGACTCCTTTGAGCCGTGGTAGGGTAGCAATCAAAGTGCAGTGGGAACACACTCGAGGCGAAGTGACAGTGTCAAGTTAGCGGACTAAGCTGTACTCATGTCACCTGGGAACTGATAACTGACGATAGGTATAATACCAACCAACAGTTCCCGACGAGTCCTGTCCAGTGTACTCGTAACCTAACGAGCACCCGTATACTATCTCAAGTACGACGTACTGACGGCTGTGGGACAGACTGTCTCCCACACCGGGATGCGAAGCGCATACGCTAGTCTACTCCGGAGTATCGATGCCCTGTCTCGATAGTCCAACAACCAGGGACCTGTATAAGGATGTACTTATAGATTATCCAGCTCCCACGAGTGCGAGCACCATCACAACGCTGGTAATGAAGCATAGATCCTAAGGGCTCTACTAATATGTATATCAGCGTTATGCTAAAAGAAACACATGCACATATTAAAGTAGAGACAAACCAAGTAGCATACTACCATTTCGAGCAAGATTGTATATACAACTGTGAATATCCCAAGCTTCCATCAAGTAATATACAAACTAGTATGATACAGTAATGGCCTCTAGGGCATATACACTAACAATCTCCCACTTGCACTAAGGCCATGTACTGGCATATCGAAGACCTATCATCTCGATCAGCCGCTCGAACTGAGTCTGGGGCAAGGCCTTGGTGAATGGATCTGTTGTGTTATCTTCTGAAGCAACCCTCCGGACCTCGATCTGCTGGCGATCCACGATCTCCCTGATCAGGTGATACCGCCTTAAGATGTGTCTGGATTTCTGATGGGACCTGGGTTCCTTCGCTAAAGCTATAGCCCCGTTGTTGTCGCAATACAGAGGTATTGGGTCAACAATGGACGGAACCACCTGAAGTTCTTTCAAGAACTTCCTTATCCAGACAGCTTCTTTTGCGGCATCAGATGCAGCGATGTATTCCGCTTCCATAGTCGAGTCCGCAACGGTTTCCTGTTTGGAACTCTTCCAACACACCGCCCCTCCATTGAGGGTGAAGAAAAAACCCAACATGGACTTGGAATCATCCTTGTCACTCTGGAAGCTGGAGTCAGCAAAGGCCTCAATCTGTAGGTCTTTTCCGCCATACACCAAGAACATCCCCTTAGTCCTTCTCAGGTACTTGAGAATGTTCTTTACTGCTATCCAATGTTTCTCCCCAGGGTTTGACTGATACCTGCTTACCACACTCGGTGCATAAGCCACATCCGGTCTGGTACACAACATCGCATACATTATAGAGCCTACCGCATAAGCGTAGGGTATAATAGACATGCGATCCCTCTCTAAATCAGTCTTGGGAGACATCTCTTTGGAGAGGGTGATCCCATGACAAGCCGGTAGATTACCACGCTTAGAATCTTCCATACTGAATCTCTTCAGTATGGTGTCGATGTACCTGGACTGTGAAAGTCCTAATATCCTCTTGGATCTGTCACTGTAGATCCGGATACCCAGAATGTATGAGGCATCACCCAGGTCTTTCATGGAGAACCTGTGTGACAAGAACCCCTTGACAGATTGTAGCATAGGAATGTCATTTCCTATTAAGAGAATGTCATCCACATATAAAACAAGGAATACTACAGTTCTCGCTACAAATCTACAATAGATGCATGGTTCATCTGGATTTTTTATAAAGCCAAATTCCTTGACCGTCTCATCAAAACAGATGTTCCAACTCCGCGATGCCTGCTTTAGTCCATAAATGGACTTAAGCAACTTGCACACCTTTCCGCTGCTCCCACTCTGAATGAAACCCTCTGGCTGGTCCATATAGACACACTCCTCTAAATGACCATTTAGAAAAGTTGTCTTTACGTCCATCTGCCAAATCTCATAATCGTGGAAGGCAGCAATGGCAAGAAAGATCCGAATGGATTTCAGCATAGCTACTGGAGAAAAGGTTTCGTCATAGTCCAAACCAGGTCGCTGACGAAAACCCTTTGCTACCAGTCTAGCTTTATAGGTCTCAATCTGTCCATCTACTCCAATCTTCCTTTTGAAGATCCACTTGCATCCTACGGGTTTTACCCCATCTGGAGCAATGTCCAACGTCCATATTTTGTTGGTGTACATGGACTCCATCTCGGTCCGCATTGCATCCAGCCATTTTACCGAGTCGACGCTCTGAATGGCTTGCTGGAAGTTAGTAGGCTCATCACAATCTATGATGCAATCCTCTCTATCCCCGTCAATGAGAAAACCGTAGTATCTCTCGGGCGGATGAGACTGCCTACTACTCCTGCGGAGTGGCGTGGGAATGTCCTGATCTTTCGAACCCTCTGGTTCCACTAAGCTTTCAGTAACAGCTTGTGGTTCTGGAATTTCTTCCAGTTCTATTGCGCTCCCACTTATTTCTTTTTCTAAGAACTGATGTTCCAGAAAATGGGCATTTCGAGAAACAAGGACTTTTTGTTCCTCTGCGTAATAGAAAAGATACCCCCTGGAGTTCTTTGGGTATCCAACAAACTTGCACAATACTGAGCGTGCCTCTAGTTTGTCCGTATGTTGCTTTTTGACATAAGCTGGACATTCCCAAATCTTCAGGTATTGAAGATAGGGTTTCTTCCCACTCCATAACTCATATGGTGTGGTAGGCACAGTCTTAGTGGGAACTCGGTTCAAAAGGTATGCAGCTGATTCTAGCGCATATCCCCAGAACGATCGCGGCAACTCAGCGTTACTCATCATGGACCGTACCATATCCAATAGGGTTCGGTTCCGTCTCTCCGATACACCGTTATGTTGCGGAGTGTATGGAGGAGTAAGCTGAGAGAGAATTCCATTCTCTTTTAAGTAACCCAGGAACTCGGCACTCAAGTATTCACCACCTCGATTAGATCTTAGTGTCTTTATACTTTTGCCTGTTTGTTTTTCTACTTCATTCTTATATTCCTGGAACTTTTCAAAAGCTTCGGATTTATGCTTCATCAAGAAGACATGTCTGAACCTTGAGAAATCATCCGTAAAAGTAATGAAGTAAGAATAACCGCTTCGTGCATGTGTAGACATTAGACCGCACACGTCGCTGTGTACGAGTCCCAAGAGCTCGCTCGCTCTTTCTCCGTGTCCAGTGAACGGAGTCTTTGTCATCTTTCCTTTGAGACAGGATTGACAAGTTGCATACGATTGATATTCGAACGGACCCAAATATCCTTCTGCATGTAACTTAGTCAACCTTCTCTCATTGATGTGACCCAGTCTACAATGCCATAAGAAAGTTTTATTGATTTCTGGAGACTTTCTTTTGTGTGTATTCTGGACATTGAAAATCTGTGGTTGGTTTAATACGTATATACCGTTGTTCAATGTACCTGACCCAATCAAAACTTGATTAAGGTGAATGTTCACTACATTACTTACAAATGCAAATTCATAACCTTCTTTAGACAATAAAGATACAGAAATGATATTACAGATTGCATTTGGTACATAATAACAACTACGCAAAACCAAAAAATGTCCATCCGACAATCCCAGGTGATAGTCCCCCACGGCCTCAGCATCCATGCTAGCACCGTTTGCAACTCTGAGGGTCATGTCACCTGCCTTCAAAACTCTACGCTTTCTCAACGCCTGCAAAGAATTACAGATATGAGATCCTGATCCGGTATCCAATACCCAGGATGTAGAGTTTATTGATAGACAGTTTTCAATAACATACACACCTGAAGCTGAAGCCGCAACTCGCTTCAAATCCTGTGTTCTGGCCTTCCAAGCCTTGCAATCCTGTTTCCAGTGACCACTTTTGTGACAATAGAAGCATTCTTCCTTCCCCACTAGCTTCCCCGCTATCTTTGTTGCTTTTCCTTTTCCCTTCGTATCCACTTTACTGACACCGCCTCTTGGTTTGGCGGGGGCTTTCTTCTTCTTACCCTTGGCTTTCGCCCTGGATCTAGAAGAGGAAGATCCTCCTACAAACAAAGTAGATGTCTCCCTACCTTTCTGTAGGGTGCCTTCAGCACTCCTCAACATGTTCAGAAGTTCGGAAAGTTCAACCTCCTTTCCTTGCATGTTGAAGTTAAGGATAAACTGGGCATAAGTGGAAGGAAGGGACTGGAGAATCAAATCAGTATAGAGTTCATTCTCCAACGTGGTCCCAAGGTCCGCGAGCTCCTCAATGTAGCCAATCATCTTAAGCAAGTGTTCCGCTACCGATGATCCGACGGCCAACCTTGCCGAAAATAGCTTCTTCGACACTTCGTATCTTGCGATACGAGACTGCTCTCCATACAGTTCTTTTGTATGGAGAAATATGGACTCAAGGTCCATATTCTCATGCCTCCTCTGATGTTCATTGTCCATCGAGGCAAGCACGAGGCATTTGGCCTTCGCGCAATCGATCTCCCATGTCTTACGGATTTCCTTATCCGCGACGCTGGAGGTGGGACCTGGGACAGGGGGAGCTTTGGTGGTAAGGATATACCCCAACTTGTCGTAAGTGATTGCCATCTTGACATTCCTGAGCCAATCTTTGTAGTTTGGCCCTGTCAGTATGTTTTTATCTAGTAATAACTTAAGTCCGGTCATGTTGAATGGTCGCTGCAATTAGGAGAGAGAAAAGAAACACTTTAGCAGGATGCTCTTGCAAGTTTAGAGTGGTTTTTAGTTTGTCTAAACTGGATGGCTCCCACTGTCTCTCGAATCCCTTCTCAAACCGTAAAGAAAGGATTAGTCAAGATCAATCTCACCGTACAATACTTGCTTAACCGTTCAGCCGGGCCAGTGTTGGTACTTCGAGGGAGGTTTTCCAACGCTTTCGCGAAGTTCCTTAATTTAAGAACCTCTTTTCTCTGGGGGCGTAGCCCCGCTAACACCTTTCTAGACACCTACTAAGTTTATAGCATTGATCGTTAAGTGAGAGTTTTCCCGAGGAGTAGCATATACTCATAGTAGGATCGGGATCCAAATATCATCGCGTGATAAAATCGAAGGAATCCTACCAGAATCATCACACTCCAAATGGTTTGCAGCGCTAGCAAGTTTCAGTATTTATGAAACCCCCGATGTGGATTTTTGCCCCATGCTCTTATGACCTTGGCGTAAGGTCAAAATGTCATAAGTCACATGTCAAGTTCTTCCCATCATTATCCTGGTTAATTTGAACCCACCCGTACTTACCCTTGACGTAGGCCAAAATGGCAGTACGACTGTCTCAAACCAACGCATTCTATCTATGCAACAGATAAATATCCGGCAGCTACCAATCACTATGCCTTGGCGTGAGGTCAAAATACATAGCTTGAATACTACCGAATATTTAACTGAAACGATGGAGGACTACGGATGGTTTTGGCGAAACCGTGAACGTAGTGAACTTGATATGATCGAGGGAACGAGATAGCTTTTAAAAGGAGTGGTTCAAGCTCCGCGTTTAAAAGTTTAGTTTTGAAAAAGAATCGAGTGGTTTTCAAAGTGTTCCAATCGACTTTTACTTGGTTTATTTTCTTGCATTAGTTCTTTTAATGTGTCCCATCATTTAAGCCTACCATTGCAGAAAACAACCAAAATATGACGTACGCTTATGCCATTCGCATTCGCCACGGGCCCCGTCATCACCCGTTAGGTTACTTAACTAACGACAGAGCGGGGGCTGGGCTAGCGCGGCTGTAAAATATAAGCAACGCCTAAATAGTTATCATATATAAATATATAGCAATGATAGACATTAAAGATCACAGATGAATACATTGGATATACTAGGAATCCGCAATCCGTTCGAGCCTGCAACGAAAAGCGGATTACACGGTCGCGGTGAATAGCCAAATACCCCACCCAAGACCCCTACGGGTGCGGCAAACTACCCGCCAAGTACCCGAAGCGAAGCAACCTCCCTCAACACCGTGAGTAGGCCACTCGGCACTTCGAGATACCCGGTAGTTTGTGCACCCCCTCCATGGGTCTATCCTAGGAGCAAAAACAGTAAAAAAAATTATACAATGACGGCTACAACCCAGACCCGGTTGTGCGGCCATACAAATAATAATATTACATCAATTTACATGTTACAATGAATGAAAGAAAAAGCAACACTCATCTCACATCCACCCCGGCTATTCACCCGCGACAATCCAACCCATTCATATACACATACCATCATCAAACACAGATCACAGATATGTATAACCCCGACTAATCGACATATAACGATTAGCCGACATTCAATACATACAAACATCACAGATATAACCCTTATAGTCAAAGTGTAGTGAAGTTCGAAAAAAAATACGGATTTATAGGCCCCAAAATACAAATTTCTATTCTGGAAAATCTTGGCACATATAAACCATCTTAAAAATCCTAAAACCAAGCCAGAAAGACACTGCACCAAACTCGACCCAGAGACGAGCCAAGACGGCCGCGGTTGCGCGGCAATAGCATGCTATTGCCGTGGAACCGCGGCTCTTTAGTCGAATCAGTGGATCGTTTTTGGTGGCTTTCTTCACAAAACCCTGAGATGATTTTTGGTGTATGATATATTTTGTTTTGAACAGAAAAAAATTTAACAGAAAACTAGGGTTTTGATATTTTGGTTTTTGGATTTTCCGTTTCGAACTTCGATACACTTCACTACCTAGCTAGTTTATGTTTAGTTAGGCTCTGATACCACTGTAAGTCCACGTTGCCCACTCCGGTGCTTACAGGGAGGCGGAAAACGGAATAAAAATCAGATTTTTATCAACTTAGGCAACATAGACTAGACAAAGAAGGATCTTTGCTAAACAAAAACAAGCTAAAGCTAACTAGAAACTAGCTAAGTGCTAGAAAGGTTATACCTTGGGCTTTATGTCCTTCTCTCCTTGCTCCTTGGAGTAGTAGAAAAGGGTCACCTTGGTCGTCTTCTCTCGTCGAAGAAGGATCCACCCGAAAGCCTCGACCTTTGGCTTCAACTCCAAGCTAGAAGTAACTAGGGTGCAAGAAGTGCTAATCCTTGAACCCTAGATGTGAGTAGAGATTATCAAGAAAGGGTTTTTCTCAAGCTCAAGTGTTTCTCAACACATGAGAGGGGAGAGCTTGAGAGAGAGGAAGAACAAGAGAGAGAAAGGGAATGATAGAATGAGAGAATAATATGAAGCATTCTCTCATATATGTGAATTATTATAATTAGAAAATTAGTGAGATAATTGTCACGGCTTAATCAAGACATGACCATTATCATTTCATTTTAAATGCAAATTGCAAGGATCAAAAAGCATCTTCCAAATGAAATGATGATGGTCAAAGTGTCAACCATAGTCAACAAGTCAAGGAGGTCAAATGGTCAACAACCATAACCATGCACAATTATAAAACTAATATCAATTAACAATAATACACACATGAGCATTAGGGTTAATAAAATGACAATAGTCATTAACCCTAATCAAAGTCCTCTCCCTCTGTCTCAAGCAACTGTGCATACGCACCCGTATTCGTGATCCGAGGAACACGAATACTATGAGATAAAACCAATCCCAAATCATATACTAGGATCCGGCTTAAACCAAAGCCCGCTAGTATAAGCTGTCCGGACAGCAAACGTGCACAAGTGCGCGGATACGAACGAACCCAGTCGCAAAACCATGCGACCTCTACTCATTTTGCCTAAAGGCGAATAGCTCTCTGTGTGGGACTCTAAAGACTCGACACTACGCTGGCAGTGGATTTAACCACAGACTGCAAGCGGCACTAGCTGTACGTAACGGTCCCCAGGTAGATGTCGATAAGAAGACTAACGAGGTGAACCCCATCTGAACTCCTACTGAGCCTGTATGTGACAGTCTCCGTACAGTCCGGTCTGTTCTTCTGATACATCGCATGGCGGGCCTAGGGGGGCGGTGAACGTCAGTCCCCTAATAGCGGTACAAGTCGTGTCAGAGTGTAGCCCAGAACACTCTGAGATAACACTGGAAACCTACCAGTATATCTCGCTTGCCCTGGCCAGGGACTACTTGTGTAATGGCTCTCTTAAATACAGCGCGATGTCAACCCCCAATACCGGGAGAGACGAATCCTGTCTAACCGTCACTGCCTCCAAGTGCTTCGGGACTGCACCCAAAAACTACCTGTTTGCACGACTCCTTTGAGCCGTGGTAGGGTAGCAATCAAAGTGCAGTGGGAACACACTCGAGGCGAAGTGACAGTGTCAAGTCAGCGGACTAAGCTGTACTCATGTCACCTGGGAACTGATAACTGACGATAGGTATAATACCAACCAACAGTTCCCGACGAGTTCTGTCCAGTGTACTCGTAACCTAACGAGCACCCGTATACTATCTCAAGTACGACGTACTGACGGCTGTGGGACAAACCGTCTCCCACACTGGGATGAGAAGCGCATACGCTAGTCTACTCCGGAGTATCGATGCCCTGTCTCGATAGTCCAACGACCAGGGACCTGTATAAGGATGTGCTTATAGATTACCCAGCTCCCACGAGTGCGAGCGCCATCACAACGCTGGTAATGAAGCAAAGATCCTAAGGGCTCTACTAATATGTATATCAGCGATATGCTAAAAGAAACACATGCACATATTAAAGTAGAGACAAACCAAGTAGCATACTACCATTTTGAGCAAGATTGTATATACAACTGTGAATATCCCAAGCTTCCATCAAGTAATATACAAACTAGTATGATACAGTAATGGCCTCTAGGGCATATACACTAACATACAATGTAAATGCCGTCACAACGTTGAGATCGGGAAGAGTGCTGAACAATCATGTCAGGGAAGGAATTGATGATATTGGAAATTATATCAACACCCCGGCTGAGACCATCCCTCACACACGCACTTCTCCTTCTGATCCTTATTCTTCTACCCCACCACCTTCTCGCGAGCCTATTCTCCATTTCCCACTAGGCTCGACACCTGAACCCAACCCTTATAGTTCTCCACAGACGGTCCCCACACCTCTTTTGGGACCTCGTCTACCCCCTCTTCCTTCTCCTATGATGGACCCGGCGCTTATTGCGAAAGCTCCTTACCCGAACTGGTTAAGGGGTAATAGAACGAGTCCTCATATGGAGAAAATTATAGAAATGTTCAAACAGGTCCCACTCCTAGATGCGATTCAACAAGTCCCCGCTTATGCGAAAATTCTTAAGGACTTGTGCACTAGGAAGAGGAAGACTCAAGTGCCAAAGAAGGTCTTCATGGCTAATAATATCAGCACTGCTTTTATCCCACAGCTACCAAAGAAACGAAAGGACCCAGGATGTCCTACAATATCGATTTCTATTGGGGGTAAAAACATAAATCGTGCTCTTTTAGATCTTGGCGCAAGTGTTAACCTACTTCCATATTCTGTCTATGAGCAACTAAGGATTGGAGAGCTGAAACATGCTCACTGCACTCTCCAGATGGCAGACCGTTCAATCACCAAACCAAGGGGTGAACTAGAGGATGTGTTGATAAAGGTTGGGGAATTTGTTTTCCCTGTAGACTTCATTGTACTCGACACACAACCTGTAGCAAACTCCCGGGGCCAAATTCCGGTGATTCTGGGTCGTCATTTCCTTGCCACTTCCAACGCTGTTATAAACTGTAGAAATGGTTCAATGAACTTATCATTTGGAAATATGACCATTGAACTAAACATCTACAAAGTTGGAAGTCAGCCATCAGAACCCTCTGCTCATATTTTAGATGTGTGCTCTGTCCATGAGATCGCTTCCGATAGTTGTGGAGCTGAGGAACTTTGCTTTTCTGATCTCGACGACATTACCACATCTCTGTTTGATTTCACAAAAGATCTTAGTGAGGACATTTTTTCTACACTTGAGTCCTGCACTCCTGACTTTTCTCCATCCGAGTCTGTATCTTTCACAGGCTCTGAGCTTCTTTGTAATTCCAAAAATCACTCGATGATCCCTCCTTCTATCATTTCTCCGCCCGAATTAGATCTCAAAATTTTACCGTCTCATCTGAAATATGCTTATTTAGGTGAGAAGGAGTCTTTACCGGTTATAATATCCGCTTCTCTAGCATTAGAGCAAGATAATGCATTTTTATCGGTATTGAGATCTAACAAAGAGGCGTTTGGTTGGAGTATGGCGGACATCAAAGGGATTGGTCCCTTGATAGTTGAACATCATATACATGTGATGGATGATGCCAGACCAACCCGAGAACCACAGAGACGGTTGAATCCCGTCATGAAGGAAGCTATAATGACAGAGATCATCAAATGCCTAGATAATGGTATTATATACCCCATCTCCGATAGCCAATGGGTGAGTCCTATACATGTCGTTCCTAAGAAATCCGGCATCAATGTTATAACCAATGAGGCAAATGAGTTGATTCAGACACACGCCCAAACTGGGTGGCGTGTATGTATCGATTATAGAAAACTCAATGCTGCCACGAGGAAAGACCACTTTCCTCTACCATTCATTGATTAAATGCTGGAACGCTTAGCAAGACGAGAGTATTATTGTTTTATGGACGGATACTCAAGCTATAATCAGGTCCCCATCGCCAAAAAGGATCAAGATAAAACCACTTTTACTTGTCCTTTTGGTACCTTTGCTTACAGTCGCATGCCCTTTGGGTTATACAATGCTCCCGCTACCTTTCAGCGGTGTATGATGGGGATATTCTCTGATATGGTAGAGAATTTTCTGGAGATCTTTATGGACGATTTCTCGATTTTTGGAGACTCTTTTTCTGATTGCTTAGCGAATCTTGATGCTGTTCTTACTCGTTGCAAAGAGAAGAACTTAACTTTGAACTGGGAAAAATGCCATTTTATGGTCCAAGAAGGAATTGTTCTTGGACATGTCATTTCACAGAAAGGCATTGAGGTTGACAGAGCTAAGATAGATGTCATTCAAAACCTCCCACATCCCAAAAGCATCAAAGATATTCGCTTTTTCCTTGGCCATGCGGGCTTTTATAGAAGATTCATTAAGGACTTTAGCAAAATTGCTAGACCTTTAACTCTTCTCCTGGCCAAGGATACGACCTTCCATTTTGACTCGGACTGCGAGACAGCTTTCGACTCATTTAAACACTCACTCACTTCAGCCCCCGTGCTATCATCGCCAAACTGGGACTACCCCTTTGAGCTGATGTGTGATGCATCCGACTTTGCAGTAGGTGCAGTCTTAGGACAGCATATCGAAAAGATACCACACGTGATATACTATGCAAGTAAGACCCTGAATGATGCTCAAATCAATTATACAACCACAGAAAAAGAACTTTTAGCGATTGTATTTGCATTAGAAAAATTCAGGCCTTACTTAATTGGCTCACCTATAGTTGTGTATACTGACCATTCCGCCTTTAAACATCATCTGGTGAAGAAAAATGCAAAGGGTCGACTAATACGTTGGATCCTTCTGTTACAAGAATTCGATCTTGTTATCAAAGATAAGAAAGGATGTGAAAACGTAGTAGCAGACCATCTTTCACGCATCTCTTCTTCCCTTGTGACCCTACCGATCAATGACTCGTTTCCTGACGAACAACTCTTGAGCGTATCCAATGAACCATGGTTCAGGGATATTGTGAACTATCATGCCACGGGACTGATACCCAGCGATTGGTCAAAACAGGACAAATACCGCTTTCTATCCCAAGTAAAACATTTTTACTGGGACGAGCCATATCTGTTTAAATATTGTCCTGATCAGATCATTCGTCGGTGTGTCCCGAATGAAGAGTTCAAGAGTGTTCTTTCTTTTTGTCATGATCAGGCCTGTGGGGGTCACTTCGGTCCTAGGAAGACGGCGGAGAAGGTTTTGCAATGTGGTTTTTATTGGCCGACCTTATTCAAGGACGCATTTGACCATTGCAAAACCTGTACACAATGTCAGTACACGGGTAGAATCTCCCAGAGGAATGAAATGCCTCAGCAACCCATCTTGGTTGTTGAAATATTCGATGTTTGGGGTATTGATTTTATGGGTCCCTTTCCCAACTCCTTTGGGAATTTGTACATACTGCTGGCGGTTGATTACGTCTCAAAGTGGGTAGAAGCCATTCCATGTCGCACTAATAACAAGAAAGTTGTCAATAAGTTCTTGAAAGAGAATATCTTTTCGCGATTTGGACACCCACGCGCTATTATTAGTGACAATGGGACACATTTCTGCAACAGGTCTTTCGAGACTCTGATGTGGAAATACTCAATCAACCGCCGACTTTCTACACCCTATCATCCCTAAACAAGCGGGCAGGCTGAAATCTCAAACAGACAAATCAAACTTATCCTGGAGAAGACTGTTGCTAAGAATAGAAAAGACTGGTCGACCAAACTGACCGATGCTCTTTGGGCATTCCGAACTGCATTTAAAACCGACCTGGGGATGTCTCCATATAGGATAATGTTTGGGAAAGCATGTCACTTACCTGTCGAGATTGAGCATAAAGCATTGTGGGCTATTAAGGAAATAAACCTTGACCTAAACCAAGCCTGCAACTTTCGGAAGCTGCAACTTAATGAGCTAAGCGAACTCCGCGACGAAGCTTATGATAATGCTGTAATCATAAAGAATAGGACTAAGGTTTTTCACGATAAAAACATTTTGAGGAAAACATTTTCACAAGGTCAACAAGTCCTTCTTTATGATTCACGACTACACCTTCACGCGGGTAAGCTCCAATCTCGGTGGAAGGGACCTTTTGTTGTGCGGTCTGTATACCCGCACGGAGCAGTAGAAGTAGAAAATGTTAAAAACGGCACCTTTTTCAAAGTGAATGGACATAGACTAAAGCCGTATTTTTCCACTGACCCCACGGAGGAGCTCTTATTCTTACAAGAGCCAGTTTATTTGGATTAAAATTCCTCCGTCTCACCTTCATGTCCAGCATATCACTGCATCATCTTTTGAATGGAGGTGAGTGAAAAGAGTAAGTTTGGGGGAAGTTCTTCACTTATATATTTTGTCCCCACTAATAATTCCTCCCAGATTTACAGGTTTTGTAGATATAGCTGTTGGCAACAGTGAGGACACTGTTGAAAACAAGTTTGGGGGAGGTTTGTGCTTATTTTTGCATCATTTGCATATCATTGCATAAGCACAAAACATTTCTTTAAAAACTTATAAAAATTTAAAAATTCTCAAAATCCATAAAAATTTAAAATTTTCAAAATATAAATATTTAAACATTTAAACATTTTTGTACAAAAATAAGATAATGAAATTTTAGATAGTGAAAAATTACATCCATGAGATTAGAAAAATTTAAGAAAACTAAGAAAATTAGAAGTTTTCTTATACGAACTAGTAATAAGTAGTTATGAGCCGTTGTCCCAAGGATTAGTAAGATGAAAGACGTCACTAATCTGAGGATAAAAATAAGTCTGAAAAATAGTTTCTATTCTGGAAGCCAAACATTTTGAACGTTGATACCCTACTATTCGTACTTATACACGTCTTAAAGCCCGGGATAGTAGAGGATACCTTGAAATGCTCTTGTCTTAAAGCCAAAAGTATGAAGGAAATAAAAAATGAAAAAAATGAAATGAAAAAAATATAAAGTGGTGAGAAAAATGACACTGGTTTTGTTATCACCAAGGACAATAAAAAATATATAGCGAGGGTGCCTCTTCACCTAGTGCCCTAAGGCCAACTGGTCTGGGAGTCACTGTTATGCCTGAGGTGGTGCAAGACGAGAAAAATACACCAAATAAGCAAGCACAGGAGTAATCGGTCGGTTAGTACCTCAAGAAGTATTAACGGTCGCATGAAAGTGTGTGAGCACATCTAAATATTCATTAATTAAAAAGTACTGAGGCTGATGGGCAGGAGTATGATAGCTTGAATTGAATTCTCCGGGTGTAGGGATGTCCTTTACACACACGCAGGGTTATATGATCGATGTTTGGAAGAAAGATAGGAATGAAGAATAAGACGATGTTTTATTCAGAGAGGACGTGATTTCTGACATCTTTTCATGACCATTAAGATAGGGCTCATGACAACCGAAAAGCCAGCTTAGTTGGAAACCCTAATTTTTGAAGCTTTTCTTTTACAATTCTTTTCTTTAAATGTAATATTCATGATCTTCCTTTTATTATTGGATTTTGTGGGTGTAATCCGCAGAAAACGCTCAGGAGACAACACTCCTCCTACTAGGGACACCTAGAGGTTTAAAGGCTTGTTGCACGTGCTCAGTGCAATCGTGTTGCCTACGAAAGTATGCAAGTTGGTTTTTCTCTTTCTTTATTTTCTCCTTCTCTTTTTAATAAAACAGTTCGCTCGAGACGATCGAAAATAAGTTTGGGGGAATTTGATCAGTCGAAAATACTGCATCTTTTAACCAGCAATTTCCCTATCATTTGCATTCATTTAGAAGTGTACGGTATTCATATTTCATATATTAGAAAATCAGTCGTTAAATTTCAGATTGCATGTGTTAAACCCTAAAACCGGCACTATAAAGGAAATTGACCGCATTTCATGGCATCGCATCATCCCTATATTGCGCAACACTTGTTCTGAGATCTGTGCAGGAAAACCCAGAAGAAAAGCCAAAAATTTACATGGTGCGGATCAAACATTACGCCAACTCAATGATTTCAGTTCTGGTAGCAATCCAAAGAGACAAATACAAATCAACACATCAGATAAAGCTCCAAATATCATCCCAAGACCACACCAGAAGAACCAAGCCACAAGGAGCCTACATGGCCGCGCAAGGCGGCTGGAGCCGCCTTGCGCCGCGGTTCCGCGGCGGCCTTGACACATCATCACCTCAAATTCAGTGCATAACTCCTACCTCACTTCCAGAAGCTCTTCAAGACATGTCAAATTCCAGAAGACTCCAGAGACTTCTGCCAGATCAGCAAACTAAGGTTTTCTAAGCTTAATTAATGCTAGCTTAAAGCCTAAGCTAGCTCCCAACAAACTCTTTCTAGAAGCTCCTCAACAAACTTTTGGAGGGAATTGTAATTTCAAATCTAGACCTAGGGTTTGGGAAGTCTATAAATAGAAGCCTAGACCTAGGGTTATGAATCGAATCATCTTTTAGCCAATATTGTATCAATCTAGATCCATTCACTCTCTTTCTTCATCTTCTTCCACAAGTCTAGTGACAAGACTTGTGTGAAACCCTAACCCTAATTCCAATCAAAAGCCAAGATTCCCGAGTACCAAATCAAGCAAGAAGCCCTTTAACCTTTTAGGAGTAGAGCCGATCTTCAACAGAGCAAGTGGTTCAAGCCGACCCACGACTCACGGAGAAAAGCGACGCCAGATCGACAATTTAGTTCTTCCTCTTATAGTTCTTGAGTGACTGTAATCAAATTGTTGATATAAATAAAAGGTGATATTCTTTTATCTTGTTCTCTATAAATTCTTGCATCATGATTCGATCTCAAATTATAATTGTAGTTCTTGTTGTGATGTTTGAGTAATACTCCGCTCGTCGAGGAGTCGAGACGATCAATAGAATGATGATGTAACATATCTTAAATCGATTCTTGAGTCCTACGAGTTTTGTAAACCCTAGCAAGTTCAAGAACCGATGACCCAGTTTCGTTGCGATGCTTTCTTGATTGATATCGCTCGAAATTGGGGATTTACGATCGTTTCTTGAAATTGCTAGAGGCTAGAATGTGAATGATATCGACGAAAGAACAAGGGTTAAATGATGAAACCCTAGTTTCACGAGAAAACCCTAACTCTCGTCGATCATCATCGATCTAGTATCAATTCTTCGAAGGACAAGAACACGATATCTTGAGATTACATCACGTCTATAGATCCGATCGATTCCTATGAGCCTCATTTAGATTCTTGACATTTGGTTGGAAATATCATTGAAACCCTGATTCTCGATTGTTTATCGTTTTCTTGATTCTTGATTAGACTAGTGACACTTGAATCAATCGATAAAATCTTGAATCATGTTTTCTTTTCTTTTCGATTAACTTTTCAATTCAAACAAATCAAACATAGAAACGAATCGCACAATCCCTGTGGACGATCCGCACTCGCTTACGATCTACAACTGACACCGTAATTGATTGCGGTCAAATATAATTCTTTGATTGTGAATTTTATTCATTTTCTAAATCGACACACAAAGAAATGATAAATCAAATAGCGCCGTTGCCGGGGACCATTTGAATTGATTTACACAACAAGAATTCTATTATAATCTGACTTTTCATTTTTACGTGTATTACACATGTAAACTTTTGGGCTTCCAAAATGTTTAAAAGAAAAATCATAAAAAAATAATATGTGGCTGAGGGGATTTGAACACGGGCCTATGTCACAGCAGTGCAAGACTTTACCAATGAGCTACAAGTGCTTTTGTCTTGTTCATAAACAAATTAAATTTATAACTTGTGCTCGGGCTTACAAATACTTCATTCTGTACATTAATTTTAAAAAATTTGTACATTAAAAATAGAGTCGTTACATTCCGCCCTCCTTATAAAAAAAATTTCCTCAAAATTTATAGAAGGAAAGTGTAACAGATTCAAGAAAAATTTGATGACAATGGTGGAGAAAGAACTACTGATAGTGTATGAAAAATATTTGAAAAAACGAAAGAATGCAAAAGTTTTGAAAAGATTGAAAACAATGTGAGGAAATTACCAATGTTACATTGACCTATAGCTTCGGCTTCTACGGCCGCTAAGGTGATAGCCTGTCGCCTTGGTACATTCCTCCTTACTGAAGGCGCATTCCTCTGTCCTTGGAGCATGTTTCTCTGTCCTCGAGGCATATTCCTCGGTGCTTGATTGAATTGGTGTGGAGGCTGTGCAGGAGGTCTACGTGGTGGTGGAGCTGGATGAGTAAGACGAGGTGCAGGAGCCTGAATAGTTGGCCGCTGTGGATAAGTGATGTGCGTTGGAACTGGGTTGCATCTATGAGGGCATGTTCTAATATCATGAGTGGATGCGCCACAAACTAAGTACATGCCGTTTGCGCGCCTACAGTCTTTCAATAGGTGTCCATCCCTCTTGCAGTAGTAGCAATAGTCTGGACTTGGCCGGTTAATTATTACTTCCAGTTTCCTGTTACAAATGGTGGTCTGGAAGAGGCTCCTTCTGCCATCTGAGTGGCAGGGCGCCTCACACCGGCAGATTGAGGTCTGCCCTTCCTTTTCACTACTGCCTCATATCTACGGGCAGCTTTCAGAGCTAGGTCGTGAGTTGGAAAATCCTCTGTAGCTAGAGTAGCTTGGATCTTCTGGTCCAACCTTTGCTGAAATCGTCTGGCCTTGATCTCAACAGTTGGTATAAGGTGTGCCGCGATCCTGTTATGGTCTTGTGTTAGCAGTGTAGTATGTGATATTAGAAAATCGAATATTTGAGACATATCTCAGCTGCTCAGCATGGTGAATTCAGCATCATACTCATCCACCGATTTTCTCTACATAAAGCCTTGTTGCAGGTGGATGAATTGCTGCTCCATGTCAAATCGGGCAGTCTCGGGAAAATATTTCGCGTCGAACATGTAGCGAAATTTCTTCCATTCGATCGGCTAGATAAGTCGGCTTTCTTCAGGCTTCCACCATACTCTAGCATTGTCGGTGAGTTGCAGCTTCGCAACCCTTACTCAAACGATATCTGGCACTTGTGCTGCTGCCAGATCATTTTCGATCGATTGAGCCCATTCTTTAGCTTCCAAGGGGCTCTCTTTCCCAGAGAAGTTCTTAGGGTGTAGTACCCAGATTTTCTTCACTCCGGATGCCTCACGTTCTAGGCGATTTATTAAGATAGCAGTCTGCTGCTGCTGTCCCTCCAAGAGGCTTTTGATTGTCTCAAGCAAAACCGTCTGCTCGTTGATCGGAACTACTACTGTAGGTGTAAGTGGAAGAGATGGTGGAGTGTTTCCATAGACGTTCGTGCTAGTATTGTTCGGAGAATCCATAACCTTGAAAGAAAAATAGGGTTAGGATAGATTCAAGAAATATGAAATGTAGAGAATTGTTTAGTTGCTGAATCTTAGAATTCTTGTGATATATTGCTTAGGTTTCCATGCAGAACTGACCTTGCATGGTAGGGTTCCATGCAGAACTAACCTACATGGTATCCATGCAAAACTGACCTGTATAGGCCGCTAACAAAACCTGTCACGCCCCGCTTCACAGTGTACGGGTAAGGAGGCGTGATGAGGCCCACGACGTATTTACTTAGTAGTAAACACGTTAAGCGTAAATAAGCAATATAATAAATGTACACAAGAAATTACAAGAGATGTAAATAAACAACAACTTTTAATTTATTAAATATTCTTTATAATACAACTGGAAAGTAAATGCAATGCTGGAAAGCAATGCCTAAACAATAGCATATGAAATGAAAAGAAAAGTGAGTACAAGTGAACTAAAACTCGGGATCCTCAGTAAAGTGCTCCAAGTGCTTCTGGCCGGGCTCTGTCTCCTGAGAGTCGGATCCTCCTGATGAACATTCCAAAGAAAGAAAGAAATAAGAATGTCGTAAGCGAACTAGCGCTCGGTAAGTCCCAAAAGAGAGGTAGAAATAGAATGGACAGGTAAAGAGAATATAACTGGTAAAATGTATGTTTGTTTTTGCTAACGTAGTTGTTTGTAGCTTGATACAGAATATATCAGTATATACGAGAGGAGTCCAACTATCCCGTGGACTAAGGTAACCCGTAGTAGAAGGCTCCGTCGAAGCCTATAGAACAGTGGCGCCAGCCCAAATGCAATTCTCGCCGGTCGATTGGGAAGGGTTGGGCTTTGGATTTTTACCACATGTCTTGGTCGATTCATATAACACTATGCACATATTTATTTAATCTGACTTTTCATTTTTACGTGTATTGCACGTGTGAACTTTTGGGCTTCCAAAAAAGTTTTAAAAAAAATTCATAAAAAAAAATAATATGTGGCTAAGGGGATTTGAACATGTTCAGTTGATAAAACTGCACATTTGTATTACATTTTTCCTACCATTTTCATATTAAAAAAAGGACTTTATTATGATATATTATACATATGAGGGTTTATGTGTAAAGACACCATTTTCCATGTGTTAATATATTTTAATTAGTATTTGGTAGGAAAATGTATGCAAATAAATCCATTGACCAAATCCTACTAGAAATAAGCCTACTAAATATTATTTGAGATTATTGTGCAGAATTTTCCAAATTGTTATGCAGAATTTATCAAACAAATCAATTTGTTGAAGAAAACTTGCCAAATTAAGAAGCAAAACTTGGAGAACAAATCTGGAAGCAACCGAGAGAAGATTTCTGAATTCTAAAGGTGCCTAGGATTGCCACATGTCACAAGAAGCAAGCCCAAGAATTTTGATGAGGAGATCCTCACCATTGAGCGCGGATCAGCGGCCAAACCCCCACTTGGGCCGCGGATCCGCCGCAATCTTAAAGAGTTAGAAGACAAGATTTTTTTGGGGTGAATCAAAGCTATATTTTACCAAGTTTTCAACAAGAAGATTCTGGCTTTGCACTATAAAAGGGCACCGAGAGCCTCTTGGAAAAGCTATCAAGCCAAAGAGATCACAAAGTCCAAGACGGCTCACGCATCCAGGCTGATCATCAACTGTTCATCTACCTCCTTCGGAAGAGTTCGAGAAGCAAACCAAGTTTTTGTAATCATTTTCTAAGGAATAAAGTGTAGATTGTTCAAGTTGATTAATAAAGGTTGTTGTTTTATTTAATTCTTTTGCATTTTACATTATGTTTTCCCTCTCTATCTTTTCATCTTCTTTTCCCAACATACGCGAGTAATTCTCCGCTTATTAGGGTTCGTAAGATTAGGGTAGGCTAATGGATGATTAACATCCCTAAACCCTTTTTAAGTTCTATAAAGTTTATGAACTTTATCAAAAGAATCATTAACATCCTAATCGGGCGCGCTAACAATTCTTTATTAGTTCCGACCGCGATTAAAGATTAGATTAATGATTATTTTGGTAAAGGCTAGATATGAACGGAGTTCCGTGTCGAGATAAGGGTTAAGAGTGGAATTCCTTTTCCCTCCAGAAACCCTAATCTACACGCATCACCGTCGTTCTAGTTTTAAATCTATTAAAAAATAAAAAGGGTAACTTTAAATTAATCATCCATAACTACTAAATCCTAACGAACCCTACAAGCCCTCTTATTATATTAACTACATTCCTAAAATAATCAAGATCTATATTTTTGCATTCTTGCTTAACGTAGATGTAGAAACCATTTTACAACATTCTTATTTCTTCCTCATTTCTCAACACATCTAAAGTAAGAGTAAAAAGGTTCTACGTTTCCCTGAGGACGACCCGTACTCAGCTCGGTCTAGCTACGCGCGACACCGTTATTGATTGCGGTTATTCTATAAATACAGGGGCTATGTCACAGCAGTGCAAGGCTTTACTAATGAGCTACAAGTGCTTTCTTGCTGCTCATAAACAAATTAAATTTATAACTTGTGCTCAGTCTTACAAATACTTCATTCTGTACATTAATTTTAAAAATTTTGTATACTAAAAACAGAGTCGTTACAGATATATACCATTAAGCTTAATCCAGATGGCTCATTGGCTCGTTTGAAGGACAGACTTGTTACCCATGGTTATTCTCAGACTTATGGAAAATATTATGATGAGACTTTTTCTTCTGTGGCAAAGATGTCGTCTATACATATATTCTTATCATTTGCAGCCACGTACCATTGGCTGCTACATCAGCTTGATGTGAACAATATGTTTCGTTATGGTGATTTGAAAAAGAAAGTATATATGGAGCAACCACTTGGTTTTATTGTTTAGGGGGGTCTGGTAAAGTCTGCAAACTTCATAGACTTTATATGGTCTCAAACAGTCTCTGCGTGTTTGGTTTGGAAAACTAACTAGCATTGTTTAAGCGTTTGGGTTATGCATAAGCATCAATGATCATTCGGTTTTCTTTAGAAATCGAGGAGGCCGCAGGAATTTAATGATTGTTTATGTTGATGATATTGTGATCACAGGCGACGATGCAAAAGGTATTACTGAATTAAAAGCTTATCTTCAGAAGAAGTTTAGTATTAAAGACTTACAAGAGTTGAAATACTTCCTTAGTATTGAGGTGGCACGTTCTTCTTATCAGGGAAGTAGCTTTGTAACTCAAAAGAAATATGTTCTTGATATGCTTCAGGAAGCAAAGATATTTAACTGTAAACCTATTAATTCATCTATGAATTCTAATGTCAAGCTATATGCAGGGTAGGGGAAGCTACTTACTGATCCAGAACGATATCGTAGATTGGTTGGTAAGCTTAATTATTTGACCACAACAAATCCTGACATCTCTTTTCTTGTTAGTAAAGTTAGCCAATTTATGGCTGCTCCTAGAGATTCACATTGGAGTGCAGTGATGCGTATCTTTTTCTATTTAAAAGCTACACCATGGAAAAGTATTATGTATAAGAACTTTGAGGAATCTAAAGTTACAGGATTTACAGATGCAGATTGGGCTGGATCGCCAAGTGATCGAAGATCAAGCACTTTATTGTGACAATAAGGCCGCAATTTATATTGCCAACAATCCAGTGTTTCACGAACGAACAAAGCACATCGAGATAGCATTTTATTCGAAAAAAGATTGAAGAAGAGATCGTTGATGCAGTCCACGTAAAAAATGACTATCAATTAGCAGAGCTATGCATCAAGATTTTAGAAAGGAGTCGAATACAGTTTATTTGTACCAAATTGGGCATGCATGAAATACATTCTCCAACTTGAGAGGGAGTTATAAATAAAATATAGATTTAGATTTAGTTAGGTTGATAATATTTAGATTTGATAAAATCTAATTAGATTATTTGTATTTTACTATTATTAGTAAAACAATGATGTGTGTATATATATATATTTGTATTTTACTATTATTAGTAAAACAATGATGTGTGTATATATATATATATATATGTGTGTGTGTGTGTGTGTGTGTGAGTGAGGATAATGGAGGAAAGGTGCCATAGGAAGGAATTTCCTCCTATGGCGTCGGAAAAATACATCCTCCATGATTTTTTTCGACGATCGGCATACATCACCTCCATTTTTATCATCTAAGATGTGGATGCACCAAATTTCATGTGATTATACCATTTTTTACCGTTGATTTAGTTGGTGCAAAATTAATGGTTTACCGACAATAGAACTTTTTACATTGCTAATTCAACGGTGAAAAATTGGTGGAATCACATGAAATTCGGTGTATGCACATCTTAGATGATGAAGATGATGATGAGGGATGCCGATCGTCGGAAAAACGGTGGAGGTTGTATTTTTTCGACGCCATAGGAGGAAATCCCCTCCTATGGCCTCTCTCTCTCTTTTTATATATATAGAGAGAGGGGGGGAGAATAATGGAGAAAAGTTGCCACAGGAGGGGATTTCCTCCTTTGGCGTCGAAAAAATACACCCTCCACCGTTTTTTCCGTCGATCGGCACCAACCATCTTCATCGTTATCATCTAAGATGTGGGTAGACCAAATTTCATGTGATTCTACAGCCTTTTCACCGTTGATTTAACAATGTAAAAAGTTCTATTGTCGGTAAACCGTTAATTTTGAACCCACTAAATCAACGGTGAAAAAGCTGTAGAATCATATGAAATTTGGTGTAGCCACATCTTAGATGATAACGATAAAGATTGTAGGTGCCGATCGTCGGAAAAAATGATGGAGGATATATTTTTTCGACGCCATAGGAGAAAATTCCCTTCTATGGCCTCTTTCCTCCATTAACCATATGGACCATATGGGATAGAGCGGATTCTCAATCTACTTCGTAATTTTTCCTAATTCTTCCTCTCTACCTAAAATTGATATCAAACTTCTGATCCACTATTCATCTGGTGGTAATTAGTTAATAATATGTTGTCAGGTGTATGCCAACATGCCTTGTTGATCGCTTATGAAAATCCAACCCATTAGGGCCTGTTTGGTTGCAAGATTATGGATTTGGATTTGGATTTTGGATTGTGGAATCCTGGGATTCCATAATTTTGTGTTTGGTTGATAGATTTGGATTTCTAGGATTCCTTTGTTTTTTATGGGAGGCCTAACACAAAATAAGGATTCTTGAATCCTAAAAAATTTCAAGAATTTTCAAGGATTTGGCACTATTCATTTTACTTTTAGATGAGACCCGTGTATTTTATTTATTTAATAATCTTCTCTCTATCTATCTGTCTCTAAAATTCTCAAATCCAAATCCTATTTTTTTCACCAACCAAACAAAGATTACAAGGATCTACAGATCCAATACTATAAATCCAAAACCAACCAAACAACAAATTATCAAATCCAGAAATTTCAACTGTGCTATTTTGGAATCCAGATTCCATAATCCTGCAACCAAATAGGGCCTTAACAAACTCCACCGGTTAAATCATTCACAACCTGCTAGCACGTCAACTCCATTAAAAATCCTTCACTTAATCCTTTTTCAATCCCTAAATTCCTCTGCTTGGGTGCTTGTTCTCCTCGCCATTCAAGCCGCGCCACCTCTCTGCTCGAATCCTAAAGTCAATCATCCCTGTCGATCTTTTGCTCTGTTGGGTCCAGGGTTTTCAATTCATTATATGGGTTTGGGAATAATTGGTTTACATTAAAACAAAAATCATATGAAATCCAAACTTAAGTCTAAAAACACCAATTTTGAACTCCATACGATTAAATTATATTCAAAAAATTAAAATATTAAAAACTCTAAAATCTCAATTGAATTCCCAAATCACATGCAATCTCCTCTCTGCTTACAGATCATTGAATCTATTAACACATGTATTTTATTTATCAAAATATGGAATATTATCTACTTTCTTTCCTTCACAACAACTTGCAGCCACCTTCTTCTTTCTGTGACCATGAGCTTGCTTTCAATTGCCTAAATTTTGGTGTGTTCCTTGTTATTTATTTACTATTTATAAGCGATGTTTGGATGCCGAGTTGGCGTATTGAGCAAGGAGAATTAACACACATAATTTTTTTTATCTTTTTTCTTGCATATATTTGGATCAGTTCCTTACATTCAATGGTTTGGCGGTGACATATCAGAGAGGGGATGCCGGCCAATGTGATGGGTTTTGGGATCGACAACCATGAATTTTGATTAAGTTCTTTCAGCGTGTTGTGGATGATTTCTTGTGAATTAATTGCGAATGATTTTTAAGGGGTGGGGTTTGTTAACAGGTTGGATTTTCATAAGTGATTAACATGCCATATTGGTATCCACGTGGCAATCTATTATTGGCTATAACGTAAGTGGTCACCTGATCACTAGTTATGCAGTTATTATCATGAAATTTCTCCAATTCTTTCTCTCTCTCTGTCAGAAATCTTTTCTCAAGCCCTATGACCATAACATCCTCTCTCTTCCTTTTCGGCCACCGATCCCTGTCCGGACCACCGCCACACTCACTCCTCTTCCACCAAACTAAGTCCCCTCCCTCCCCAATCGATCACTTTTCCCTGTTCTGTAACTCTCTCTCTCCTCTCTCTCTCATCTCAATTTCGATGTTGTTCCGACAACACCAATCGACCTTCTGATCCACTTATCTCATTTTCTCTCTCCAGCTTGAAATCTTGCCCTAAATCTTCCCATTTCAAAATCTTAACTCAAAACCATCCTCAATCTTCATCATCAATTTCCATCCGATATTAAACTAATTTTGTCATGACAGAACCCACATCATCGTTTCCTCAAAATGTTTGGAGTTTCACTTGATTTGAGAATTTAAAAAAAACCTTGTTTTGGTTTTTTAGTTTATGCTGCTAGGACAAAATTGTCCTTAAAATATCATGTGATTATAAAATGAGAATCAAAGATAATTCTAACAGTAGAGTAACGACATGTAGTATAGTGCTAACGGAGAGAAACATTCAGTATTTATCCGTCGGCCAAAAAATCTTAGACATTATTTATGAAAATGGTGAAATCTTAGGTGCAATTTAGCCACAAAAAAGAAATCAAGATTCTTAAGAAATCTTTATTCTTTGCTTTTTCATTTTTGTTTAGATGGACATTTGTATCCACTTTGCAATATATATGATTTGTTAAGCCGTAAAATGGTAGTAATTAATAGTTAGTTATGTCAGAACAGCCATAAAATTTCTGAAGAAGAAAGAAATAAATCTAAGGTCCAAGGTGATGCTCTTATGCTTCTCTCTCGTCTTCTTGAAAAGTGACTCAATGATAAAGCTTCTGGATTTATTTCTTTCTATTATTTTCTATTTCGTGATATTTGAGAAAGGAGAAATATGGTTTCACTTGATTGTCCAAATAAGCTTTCTTTTGTTCCTATTAGCTTTTGTTCCTATTAGCTGTGCTTATTCTTTTATCTTAATATATTGAGCAAGGCTTCTGGTCCTATTTTTCATTCAAAAAATCCTATTGAAGTAATAATTATATATTCAACAACAATAACTATTTGGAACATTTTGAAAATTTTAATATTTATTTTAGAATTTAAGTAATGACATAATGCGTTTACTAAAATGATAAAAAATTATTTAATCGTGTTTTCATATATATATATATATATATATATATATATATATATTGTAATAATAAAACATGGTAAGGTTATGATAAGCATAATACAATGATTAACATCTTCCTTATTTCTTTTATTATTATTTTATCGTAAATGGAAGGGGGAGGGAGAGAGAGAGGAGGCATAGATATGTGCAACCCCTACTAATCAACGTATATTAATTAGTCGACGTTTAGAAACACATATACAAATACAAAGCGAATAAACGATGCGAAAATCTCAATTTCGTGTCACGATCCGAAGATACGGAACGTGACCGGCACTTAAATTACGAAACGTCTAGAGGCGTAACGTAAACTAAGCAAGCCGAATCCCAGAAATCTAAACCCTTTAAAGGAAAAAGTGTAGGAAAACAAGTTTAAAAGCAACATCAAATTTTCTCAAAAATTTCGGCAGAGTCTCCTTTGTAAAAACTGGCCCCAAATGGGCACGAACAAGAATAATATATACAAACAATAAAAAGGAATCCCCAAGCGGGAGCTAGCTCTTCGCCAATTGGCGGTCAAAACCACACAAGCAATATAATATACAACATCAAAATGCGAGGAACAAAACTCAAAGAAAACCATCAAAACCACCAGAAAAATATAATAGTACAAGCGCGACTCTAAGGTCGAAAGAATAAACAACCGGCCTTCTAAATCTATCAAGTAATACAAGTCTGGTTGGTAGAGCTTATTAGATACAAATGAAATAATAGAAGTACAACGGCGGTCCAGATACAAGTGAACCAACCTACCAAGCAAATCACCCTGAATGAAATGATGTGCCAGCAAGCTGCCAAGGAAACCTGTACATCGAATCCCGTAAGAAAAATTTGGCACAACGGGGGTGAGTTGCCAACTTGTGAGTAGAAAACATCTGCGAGTAGAAATCGCATTCACGACGATCTCCTAGGCCATAATAATATACTTAATTCAACACTAGTCATCTAGTAGTGGCAGGGTAATAATCTATGTGTAAGTGCAATGCTCAGTGCTCGTGTCAGTGCCTCAAGTAGTAACATGTCATGTATATGAGTATCCATGCACCATGAATGTAAAACAATCAACCATGAAATCTGGATATATCTGTATAAGAAATCTTTAACTTGTATCATAGTAAAATTTGTATGGTAATCTGAAATATCATCAATGAAATCCATGGAAATCCGTGTCAAGTATCGACACAAAACATGTAAATCTCAAAGTCTCAATACCTCATAATCTCAATATCTCATAGTCTCAATATCTTGGGCTCCGTCAGTCCGGATCGGCCCATATCACCAAATCTCACGACAACGGTCGGTATCCTCCGGATATCCGCCGCGCCAGACATCACCGGTAGGTAGTCTTTCCCTGCCAGGCTCATCGTCTACATCTCGAGCTTCTTACCCCGGGGTACCATACCGGGTCTACCATGTACCCAAGAAGGTTCATCCACTCCTCGAATCGGGTCTCGAAATCCAATAGAAAATATGAAATCTCATGGTGGACGACACATACATCACGAGAAAACCGTAACTTGCATTTTAAAAATGATGATACTAAGTTTGTATTAAATTCTTGCGGTTTTCCTCCAAAATCCAGAAATCTCATAGAAATCCAAAATCCCAAAATCATGAGTAAGTAAATAATGAGTATCGGCATAAGCCCCAGAATACTGCATGATAATATGAATATGTGAATGCATAAAGTGTCTAAGTAATAATTGCAATGTCTAAACTAGCACATGAGGGTAATCACACGATATTATACTGAACTAACATTTAGCTAATTATATCAATAAAAGATAATATGTTCTGTCACGCCCCGCTTCCCGAAATACGGAATACGAGGGGTTGACAAGGCCAGTCATGCTCCTACGGTCAAGGAAAAATCCTGCCGTAGTCACACTTCGGCTTCTAGCTTTATGTGGTAATCAGTAAACAATGCACGGGTAATGAGAAATGCAGTAACTAAATCCAAAGAACTAACCAGATGGAGATCATGAGAGTATAGCTCTGGATAATTGATCAAGATGTCCACCATGTCCTCGAGGTACGTCAGGTCTTGGTCCAAGCTAGATCCACTTCTCACTCTGAGCATGCATACTCAGATCGTCAAAGCGACACGATAGCAATATATATATATATATATATATATATATATATATATATATATATGGATACAAATAGTAACTCGTGCAATAATAATGAAAATGTAACAGTAATCAAAAGAGTAAAGACGTGAACAAGAACTAGCCAATGCAAGTAGCTAAAAGAGCAGGTAAATAGTAACGCGGTAAACAATATAGCAGGTATGTTAAATAAGTAAACAATGTATGTCAATGTCACTAATCCTATCAGTCTCTAAGTCTCACTGCACAGGTCACTAAGCCTATCGTCAGTCCAAGTGTGAGAGTCAACCACTCGTGAGTATCTCCCACCCAAGGGTAGGACCCAAAGACAAGGGAACACGGGCCCGAGTCGCTCGCTAATAATCAGTAATGTCCCCATATATCTCCGTATATCTCCATATGTGCCGGCATGGGACTCCCAAGATTCTGTTGAACTCATACTCAAACTACCCCACACCCCGCGGTCTACATCAAACGCCAACCATAAACTCAAATACCAGTCGGTCCATGACGAGTCTACGCGAGAACTGAAGACAGGGTCTTCATCAAGCATGTCTCGACTGATACCAAGATAAATGGGCAGTGTTTGGTGCCTTACCTGTGACACCCATACAAGTGCTTCCATAATCGTCCCATACTAATTATAGTCACACTTATACATGTCCGACAGACGTCGATAATACAATAAATCAATAGGGTCCACTGATTGTGTACAAGTACGTGTCACTGTCACTTTCACTTATCCATTCTTGCTTAAACACTAACGTACTTGCCACAATCAAACACTAAAACCTAATACTGGGTAATGCACATGATCACTAGGTTATCAATACAATGACAGATATGTATTGTGATGAGAATACAGTAATTAAGGCATGAATAAGATATCATCAATCGGTGTCCTACCACTTGCATAATTTATCATAAATCACACATACAAAATTTAGCGAAACAATGAAAAGGGGTAAGCAGTATGGTTAATTATATATCCATCAAAATTGACTTCACGTTAATCGGATTTCAGGATCACTAGATATGGCCATTTCATTTTAAACATTCGCTGCAGGAAATTCAGTTTCTGAACTGAACGTCCGTTTCACGACACAATTACCACCCGGTTGGGATCAGAATTTAGCGACACTACAGTTGAATGAAATTTAGGGTTTTCAATAGGGTTTCCAACGCATCAGACGGATTCTCAATCGCGTCTCTATGGTAGAAGTTATGTACTGTTCAACACTAGGGTATCAGTTCTGTTTCTGTTTGGGACTGCTATATGTCCCGTTCATTTAAATTGCAGTTTAAATAGAAAACGACGGTGAAAAGGGGTGAAATTACTTGAGTTATTTATCTAACAGTTTCATCTTCAATAAAGTATAGGGTTACGCAATATACAAGTTCAGACAGCAAAGTAGTAAGCATTACGAGATAGAAATCAACAGCCAGAGCTGATCTGGACTGCAGTCCAGAGCCGCACTCCAAACCAGTTCTTGTCATATTTTCAGTATAGAAACAATGTAAAACTTTTATGGGTTCCAGTTCGTCGAGTCGGCTTCGATTAGAGCCCTCGAACGCATCATTTCAATGTGTACACAATTAATTATGATTTTAACAAGTTTCAGACATGGGAAATATTCGGTTTTAACGGGTGTAATTGGGGGTGATCGTTCAAGCCAGTAACGATCAAATTTTCCAGTAAAATTTCACCACAATGTTCATTGATACACGGTCCAGCATATATAATCAAGTTCCGCCAGTTTAATGGAAGATTTTCATTCGGGTTTTGCATCAAGCACTTGTGTCGTATAAGTTTTCACGAGTTTTAAACACGGAAATAACAGGTTTTAGAAATGTAACAGTAATAACTACCATGTAGCAAGTAGGGTACTTTTCTGGAGACGCTTTGGCGACGTACGGCAGCGGCAACGGCACGAATGCGCGACGAACGGTACGGTTGGGGTTCGCGGCCTCGGCTCGGGCTTGGGCTCTTGGACTCGATAGCTCGGATGGTGCGACGAGCGTGCGCTGGCGGTGCGACAGATGGCTTGTTGCTGACGATGATGGCTTCAGAGGACCGGGGCCACAGTTTGATGATGACGCCGGTAATTAGAGGAACGGGAACTGTGTCGGATGTAAGTGTTCGACGAAATGCTGGGGCTCGATTTGAAACTTGGGCTAGCTTTGGTGCTGCGGTGAAGGTGATGGGTCCGCAGGGGGTGATCGACGGTGCACCGAGGAGGGCTAGGAGAGGCTGTGGAGGTCCAGGGGCACCGGAGAAGAAAGCTCAGGCGATGCGCTGCGATAGGGGTGCTGTGAGAGAGATGTTGCGAGAGAGAGAGAGAGAGAGAGGTACTGAGAGGGAGAGAGGCAAATGTTTGCTGAGAGAGAGAGAGAGAGAGCTCGGCTAAACGCAGAGACGGTGACAATGTCGGCTGAGGAGGCAGCGGCGGCGGGTGCTCAGACGGCGGTGATCTCGGTGGTGTTGGTGTGAGGTGATAGAGGAGGGGGTCTTATAGGGCTGCAAGCGATGGTGGTCGACGGTGAGATGCGGTAGTCGGGGCTAGGTTGGCAGCGGTGGTCGTGGAGAAACCGGCACAGGCAGTGGGCTGGAGCTCGGAGGCAAGGAGATGGGTTGAGAGCTCGGTTGAAGTCGGAGAAGGAGGATATGGTCTTGGTTGGTGGAGAGGAGGGGATGCGGAGGATGGCTCCGGTGGTTAGGGGCTCGTCGGTGGTATTGGGTGCAGTGGGCTCAGTGTTTGGACGTGCGGAGGAGGAGTGGAGGAGCTCGGGGTTGGGCGTTGATGGTTGGAGGAGCTGTGACGTTGAGGAGCTTGGGGTTGTGGAGTGGTGGAGCTTCTGGTGCGTGGGGTTGGAGGTTGTAGTGACATGAACGGCGATGGTCGACGACGTGGCAGTGAGCTCGGTTGGGGGAAAAAGTTTGAGAGAGTGTGAGAAGGAGGAGGGGATGCAGAGGAGAGCGGGTCGTAGGAGGTGATCAGTCGAAAATACTGCATCTTTAACACGGTAATTTCTCTATCATTTGCACTCATTTAGAAGTGTTCGGTATTCATATTTCACATATTATCAAAACAGTTGTTAAAAATCAGATTACACGTGTTAGACGTTAAAACCGGCATTTCTAGAGAAATTTACTGTATTTTATGGCATCGCATCATCCCTATATTGCGCAACACTTGTCTCGAGAAATTGTGCAGGAAAATCCAGAAGAAAGGCCAAAATTGTCATTTTGCTGATCAAACATTACACCAACTTCAAGTTTTGAGATCTGGTAGCAATCTAGAGGGCAAAACACAATTCAACATATCACAAAAGGGCCCATATGTCAGTACCAGAGAATCCCAAAAGTTTCAAGCCACAAAGCCTCCAAAGCGCCGCGGTTCCGCGGCGGGAGCCAGCTTGCGCCGCGGAACCGCGGCGCTTATGCCATGTCATCAGCCAATTTTCATTGCAAAATTCCTCTCTCAGGGCCCACATTCCTTTCATATACTTCAAACCCCAGAATTCACTCGAAGCTTCTTCCAGATCAGCAAAAATGATTAATTAAGCTAATCCTAATTAAGCTCCTAACTAACCTCTTCTAGAAGCCTCTCTAGCTAACTAACTTTTGGAGGGAAATTCAAATCTCCTCAACAAACTTTTGGAGGGAAACTTAAAATTCAAATCCTAGATCTGGGGTTTGGATGTCTATAAATAGAAGCCTAGATTTAGGGTTAAATTTCTTTCAAATAGTTCCTTAATTCTTCATCTTCCTCCTCTTCATCCACAAGTTGAGTGACACGACTTGTGCAAAACCCTAAACCTAATTCCAATCCAAATTCAAGATCCCGAGTACCAATCAAGCGAGAAGCCTTCAACCTTTTATGAGCCGAGCCGATCTTCAATCGAGCAAGTGATCCAAGCCGATCCGCGACTCACGGAGCCGAGCGAAGCCAAATCGACGATCGAGTTCTTCCTCTTGTAGTTCTTGAGCGAATGTAACGAAATTGTTAATATAAATAAAATGTGAAATTCTTTAATCTTGTTTTCTTTATATTCTTGCATCATGATTCGATCTCAATTTGTAATTGTAGTTCTTGTTGTGATGTTTGAGTAAAACTCCGCTCGTCAAGGAGTCGAGAAGATCAATAGAATGATAATGTAACAAATCTTAATACGATTCTTAAGTCCTACGAGTTTTGTAAACCCTAGCAAGTTCAAGAATCGATGACCTAGTTTCGTTGCGATACTTTCTTGATTGTTATCACTCGAAATTAGGGTTCTACGATCGTTTCTTAAATTTACTAGAGTCTAGAATGTGAATGATATCGACGAAGGAATAAGGGATAAATGATGAAACCCTAGTTTCACTAGAAATCCCTAATTCTCGTCGATCATCATCGATCTAGTATTAATTCATCGAAGGATGAGAATACGACATCTTGAGATTACATCACATCTATAGATCCGATCGATTCCTACGAGCCTCATTTCGATTCTTGATATTTGGTTGGAAAAATCATCAAACTCTCAATTCTTGATTCTATCTTTTTCTTGTTATTAGATCTATATTTTCTAATTCTTGAACTTCAACTATAAATCATGAATTGTTTTGTTTTCTTTTCTTTAAAGTTTTGACTCATCTAATTCAAAAGACGAACTATTACACTTTCCCTGTGGACGATCCGCACTCGCTAACGATCTACATCCGACACCGTAGTTGATTGCGGTCAAATAATTTTTGGTTGTGATTTCTTTACAATTTCCAACTACACAAACAAGAATTCTTTACAAACAAATGGCGCCGTTGCCGGGGATTGTGCGCTAATTGTTCGTATTTTGAAATTTGAGTTGAAAGATTTATTCCATTATAATTTTTAGATCAAAATTCGCGCAAAACACTAATACGAGTTGTGATTTCTTGCGAGAAAATCTGGAATCATTGGAGCATGGATAAAATTTTTGTGAATATTCCAGAGAGCTGAAGCAGTGAACAGAAGTTCACTGTTAAAATTTTGTGCAGAAATCTCACTACCCAACCGCGTTTCTGCGGTCTAAGTACCCAAGTGTGGCGGTTCCGCGGCCTCTTCAAGGCTTCTCTGTGCCAAACTTCTTCAGGTACCTTCTTACCTTCTTCTCTCTCCTCTTTTAGCTCAAACTTACATTTTGTGCAGGATTCTTTGCAAAAAATCGCAGCGCCGCAAAATCAAATTAAATTATGCGTGTTTTGATTTTCGTGGTTGTTTGCATAATTAATACGGACATTAAGGGGTAAAGACCAAATCCAGATTAGGTGGGGAGTTCATTACCCTTCCTAAACCCCAAAAATCATAAATTTGCATCCGCATTTACCCTCATTAATTAAAAGAAATCTAGAGATGACTCTAAGGACCGTCACGCTCACTTAGGACAAGAGAAGGCCGTGGGTAATTCATTGTTTATCCACGTTTCTTTTGTGGTGTCTAAGGCAGGTGTGTCGAAGGCTAGTGGTTACTTAATTAGGCCCACTACTTACGTAGTGGAGAACCTCCCACTTACCTGGCACTTACCTGGCCACAGGAGAGACAAAGAGGCAGTGGAGGATTTATTCTGCGATTTGTCTTTTGGCAGTTAAGAGCGGTCTAGAGTTTGACCTAGGTGACCACTAGAATTAGGGTTTTGTGTGTTGCATTTGTTGTGTTGCATCATATTTTCAAAAATCCGTATCACTTTTCAAAACAAACACCGCATTCATTCATCATTCCCCTAATTATAAAATCACGCTGCCACTTGTACTAACCCTTTTTAGTGCAAGATAGGCTGGACAACGGGATTCTAGTGCATGTTTAGTCCGCGTCCCCCCGATCGACCCTAAAGTCGGTATTTCTACATTTACCCTCTCTTTTTTCCCACCACACCCACTTCGATGGATCCGTCTCCATCAAACTTCTTTTCCACTACTTTGCCGCCGTCCGTTAGTGCGCAGAATCCACCTCGCATCTCTCTCCCAGAGAGATGCTATCCTACACGAGGTCCACTTTCCACTTGTCTTTCCATTCCACCAGCCAACGGGGAAAATTTTCAAATAAAACCCCAATACATCAACCTTCTACCAAAATTTCACGGTCTCGAGTCTGAGGACGCATACGTGTTTATCATGAAATTTGAAAATGTATGCGCAATGATGGGTACCTCACACCTTTCTATGGATGCTATGCGTCTTCGTCTTCTCCCATTCACCTTGTGCGATTTAACCGAGAAGTGGCTATTTAACACTACCGCACATTCCATTTCAAATTGGGACGAATTCGTCAAAGCATTCCTTAAGAAATTTTACCCACATCACAAAACAGCTCGAGTCCATAGCGAAATCTATCAATTCACCAAGCTTCCAAATGAAACATTTTCAAAATGTCTTGAACGTTTCAAGGATCTGTTAGTCCAATGTCCACATCACGGCATTCCGAGATGGGATCTGTGCCGAATCATTTATGAGGGCATTAATCCTAACACAAGACAGATCCTTGAGTCCATGTGTCAAGGAAACTTCATGACGAGAGATGATGGGGAAGCCTGGAAATTTCTAGAAGATTTCGCAGAAAATCTTTACAGTGGGAGGGTGTGAGTCAATCGTCTAGGGATGGCAATGATATTTCCATAGGAGTTACAGCTGACATTTCAGCTATACATAAGAAACTCGAGACTATGGAAAACAAACTTTTAGCCGCCGCCCTAGGTCAAATGTCACTCTCCAAAACTTTATGTGGATGCTGTTCTGATCCTTCTCACTTAACGGAAGAATGTCCACGAAATTCTCTGTTTCAAAGTCATGAGCATACCAATGCCACATTTCAAAGACCTAGAAACGATCCATTTTCTTTAACATATAATCAGGGTTAGAGGAATCACCCTAACTTTGCTTGGAACCAATCATAATCTCAAAACACGGTTCCAACCCAACACAATTTCCAAAGGGTCCCTCCACCACAACAGCAATCACCACTTCATTTGAGTCAGCACCCCTTTCAAACACAAGATTTTCAAAATCCGGTCAACACACCTGCACTGTCTAATCCTTTGCAGTTGATCGGTTCAGATGAATCCTCTTCATTCATGAACTTGCTTTTGACAATAAAGACTTCCATCGATGACATAAAGAAATACTCTGCGTCCCAAAGCGAGAGTATTAAATCGATGGAAGAAGAAATTGCACGATTAAAAGCCGAAATGAGTGCAAGAGAGAAAGGGAAACTTCCAGCTCAACCTTTACCCAATCCTGGCTATTCACATCCTGTGAATGCAATCACATTGAGATCTGGAAGAGTGCTTGACAATCACCTTGGGGAAGAGTTTGATGATACCGATAAATCAATCAATAACACCCCGGCTGAGACCTTTCCTCACACACACACTTCTACTTCTAATTCTGACCCCAGTTCTTCTACCCCACCACCTTCTTGCGAGCCTATTCTTCGTTTCCCAAAAGGCTCGCCACTTCAGCCCATTTCTTCTACCCCTTCACGGACGATCCCCAATTCTATTCTGGGATCGGTTCCACACACACTTCCTTCTCCTATGATGGACCCAACGCTTATTGCTAAAGCACCTTATCCTAATCGGTTAAGGGCTAACACACCGAGTCCACATATGGAGAAGATTATGAACATTTTTAAGCAAGTTAACATCAGCATCCCTCTCCTAGATGCCATCCAACAAGTTCCGTCCTATGCGAAAACTCTCAAGAACTTGTGCACTAGGAAGCGGAAGAAACAAGTGCCCAAGAAGATATTCATGGCAAAGACAGTAGACACAGCTTTCCCCCAACAAGTACCGAGGAAATGTAAGGACCCTGGCTGTCCTACTATTTTCATTTCTATTGGGGAACAACACATCAACCGTGCTCTACTAGACCTTGGCGCTAGTGTTAACTTGCTTCCATACTCAGTCTACGAGCAACTAGGTATCGGAGAGTTGAAGCCAACCCATTGCACTCTCCAGATGGCTGACCGATCAATCACCAAACCTAGGGGTGAACTGGAGGATGTGTTAATAAAAATCGGGGAATTTATATTCCCTGTGGACTTTATTGTAATTGATACACAGCCTGTAGCGAACCCACGGAATCAAATTCCGGTGATTTTAGGTCGCCCCTTTTTGGCCACTTCCAATGCAATAATCAACCGTCGTAACGGTTCTATGACCCTATCTTTCGGGAATAGGTCAATAGAGCTGAACATTTACAAGTTGGGAAGTGTAACCTCCGAACCTACTGCTCATGTCTGTTCTGTCGACTTAATGGATGTCGACAACAGCGAATTTAATGATCCTCCTGATATCGATCTTGACTCTTTTCATACGTTATTGTTTGACCCAACTATGTATCATACACATACGGACTCTTCCACCGAGATGTCCGGGTCAACAACTAACACTGATTATGAAATGCTTTCAGAGTCTGAAAATCACCCCGCACTTTGTGATGACATTATTCATCGGGGTATTGATGGAACTTTCGAGGAAATCTTCGCTGATGAACTCGCATTTTTAAATGACACGGGTGTTGAGATGAATCATCTCCAAATCATTGAAATTGAACCTCCACCCATTCTTTTGGACTGTAAAAAGAATGCGAGTAATCCATCACATTCACTGCATCGTCTCTCCAAGATGAGACGCACACACACTCTCTTCCACCACTTAATCTTTCCCCACTTTTTCTTCCACCAACCAGAGCACTGCATTGATAAAATTTTTGAATGGTTGGTGTTAACCTTCGGTCTTTGCAAAGCTTGGTATCGACCAATGATTTTTGACCCCCTCATATGATTTTCAAAGAGTAACATTGCATAACTCAAGTTTGGGGGGAGGGTATAATCGGGCTCTTGAAAAGAAATTTTTACAAACTTTTGAGCCAAGAATAAGTTTGGGGGAGGTTCTTCACTTGAATATTTTGCCCCCACTAATAAATTCCTCCCAAGCTTACAGGTTTTTCGAGATTTAGCAGATGGCAACAGTGAGGACACTGTTGAAAACAAGTTTGGGGGAGGTTTGTGCTTATTTTCGCATCATTTGCATCATACTTTGCATAAGCACAAAATATTTTTAAAAACCTATAAAAATTTAAAAATTTTCAAAACCCATAAAAATTTAAATTTTTTTTCAAAATATAAAAATATTTATTTTTGTACATAAATAAGATAATAAAAGTTTAGATAGTGAAAAATTACATCCATAAGATTAGAAAAATTTAAGAAAACCAAGAAAATTAGAAGTTTTCTTATACGAACTAGTAATAAGTAGTTATGTGCCATTGTCTCAAGGGTTAGTACGATGAAGGACGTCACTAATCTGAGGATAAAAATAAGTCTGAAAAATAGTTTCTATTCTGGAAGCCAAACATTTTGAACGTTGATACCCTGCTATTCGCACATACACACGTCTTGAAGCCCGGGATAGTAGATGATACCTTGAAATGCTCTTGTCTTAAAGCCGATGTATGAAGGAAATAAAAAAAAATGAAGAAAATATTCATTGGTAAGAAAAATGGACACTGGTTTTGTTATCACCAAGGGCAATAAAAAATATATAGCGAGGGTGCCTCTTCACCTAGTGCCCTAAGGCAAACTGGTTTGAGAGTCACTGCTATGCCTGAGGTGGTGCAAGACGAGGAAAATACACCAAGTAAGCAAGCACAGGAGTAATAGGTCGGTTAGTACCTCAAGAAGTATTAACGGTCGCATGAAAGTGTGTGAGCAATCTCATCTAAATATTCATTAATTAAAAAGTACTGAGGCTGATGGGCAAGAGTATGATAGCTTGAATTGAATTCTCCGGGTGTAGGGATGTCCTTTACACACACGCAGGGTTATATGATCGATGTTTGGAAGAAAGATATGAATGAAGAATAAGACGATGTTTTATTGAGGGAGGACGTGATTTCCGACATCTTTTCATGACCATTAAGATAGGGCTCATGATAACCGAAAAGCTAGCTTAGTTGGAAACCCTAATTTTCAAGGCTTTTCTTTTACAATTCTTTTCTTTAAATGTAATATTCATGATCTTCCTTTTATTATTGGATTTTGTGGGTGCAATCCCCTGAAAACCCTCAGGAGACAACACTCCTCCTACTAGGGACACCTAGAGGTTTAAAGGATTGTTGCACGTGCTCAGTGCAATAGTGTTGCCTACGAAAGTGTGCTAGTTAATTTTTCTCTTTCTTTATTTTCTCCTTCTCTTTTTAATAAACAGTTCGCTCGAGACGATCGAAAATAAGTTTGGGGGAATTTGATCAGTCGAAAATACTGCATCTTTAACACGGCAATTTCCCTATCATTTGCACTCATTTAGAAGTGTTCGGTATTCATATTTCACATATTATCAAAACAGTTGTTAAAAATCAGATTACATGTGTTAGACGTTAAAACCGGCATTTCTAGGGAAATTTACAGTATTTTATGGCATCGCATCATCCCTATATTGCGCAACACTTGTCTCGAGAAATTGTGCAGGAAAATCCAGAAGAAAGGCCAAAATTATCATTTTGCCGATCAAACATTACACCAACTCCAAGTTTTGAGATCTTGTAGCAATCTAGAGGGCAAAACACAATTCAACATATCACAAAAGGGCCCATATGTCAGTACCAGAGAAGCCCAAAAGTTTCAAGCCACAAAGCCTCCAAAGCGCCGCGGTTCCGCGGCGGGAGCCAGCTTGCGCCGCGGAACCGCGGCGCTTATGCCACTTCCTCAGCCAATTTTCATTGCAAAATTCCTCTCTCAGGGCCCACATTTCTTTCATATACTTCAAACCCCAGAATTCTCTCGAAGCTTCTTCCAGATCAGCAAAGATGATTAATTAAGCTAATCCTAATTAAGCTCCTAACTAACCTCTTCTAGAAGCCTCTCTAGCTAACTAACTTTTGGAGGGAAATTCAAATCTCCTCAACAAACTTTTGGAGGGAAACTTAAAATTCAAATCCTAGATCTAAGGTTTGGATGTCTATAAATAGAAGCCTAGATCTAGGGTTAAATTTCTTCTGAATAGTTCCTTAATTCTTCATCTTCCTCCTCTTCATCCACAAGTTGAGTGACACGACTTGTGCGAAACCCTAAACCTAATTCCAATCCAAATTCAAGATCCCGAGTACCAATCAAGCGAGAAGCCTTCAACCTTTTATGAGCCGAACCGATCTTCAATCGAGCAAGTGATCCAAGCCGATCTGCGACTCACGGAGCCGAGCGAAGCCAAATCGACGATCGAGTTCTTCCTCTTGTAGTTCTTGAGCGAATGTAACGAAATTGTTGATATAAATAAAAGGTGAAATTCTTTAATCTTGTTTTCTTTATATTCCTGCATCATGATTCGATCTCAATTTGTAATTGTAGTTCTGTTGTGATGTTTGAGTAAAACTCCGCTCGTCAAGGAGTCGAGAAGATCAATAGAATGATAATGTAACAAATCTTAATACGATTCTTAAATACTACGAGTTTTGTAAACCCTAGCAAGTTCAAGAATCGATGACCTAGTTTCGTTGCGATACTTTCTTGTTTGTTATCAGTCGAAATTAGGGTTCTACGATCGTTTCTTGAATTTACTAGAGGCTGGGATGTGAATGATATCGACGAAGGAACAAGGGATAAATGATGAAACCCTAGTTTCACTAGAAATCCCTAATTCTCGTCGATCATCATCGATCTAGTATCAATTCATCAAAGGATGAGAATACGACATCTTGAGATTACATCACATCTATAGATCCGATCGATTCCTACGAGCCTCATTTCGATTCTTGATATTTGGTTGGAAAAATCATCAAACTCTCAATTCTTGATTCTATATTTTTCTTGTTATTAGATCTATATTTTCTAATTCTTGAACTTCAACTACAAATCATGAATTATTTTGTTTTGTTTTCTTTAAAGTTTTGACTCATCTAATTCAAAAGACGAACTATTACACTTTCCCTGTGGACGATCCGTACTCGCTAACGATCTACATCCGACACCATAGTTGATTGCGGTCAAATAATTTTTGGTTGTGATTTCTTTACAATTTCCAACTACACAAACAAGAATTCTTTACAAACAGGAGGGAGTGCGTGTCGTGGGCGCGAGAGACGTGGTCGCAAGAAGCGGGGCGTTGGCGAGGCAGGCGGCGACGTGGGGGAGACGTGTGGCAGCGTATGGAATCGAGCGGGAAAAGATTTTACATGGGGAAGAAGGAAAGATACGGGTGTTGCGGGTGTGGGTTAAGAGTAAGGAGGAAGGGAATTGGGCCGGGGATTTTAATATAAAAACAATAAAAGGGGTAGGGGAAAGGTGGGCCGGAGGAGCATGGGCTGGGGAATTATAAAAGAAAAACGGATTTAGGAAATTGGGCTAGGTTGGGTTTAGAGGTAGGAAATAAGGAAAGGGAAAAGAGGTGAGTAAATAGGATTTTAGTTTAAATCAGGATTAGGGTTTTAAACTAACAAAAATAATTTTAAAATATAAATAGACAAATTTGTAACTCATAATTCATATAAATACGGATATTGGCTCGCGAAAGAACCGGGTATTATATCATACCACCCTTACAAAAATTCCGTCCTCAAAATTTAAAATAAACGATAAGCTATAAATAATATACGTAGAACCACAGAATCAAATGCTACTAAATAGTGATCTACGTAGAAGCAGCTAAATAAAAACATAATCCTAAATACATACATACGTATATCAAGAAAATAGAGCAGCTAAAATTATAGCATAAGGTGTAAACATCTATAATAGCAAACTATAAGCACAATACCCGGGAAAATAAAGTAACAATAATAAAATAGTGAAGGATTTGTCGATAGGTTAAAACATTTTAGAATAATATATCAATCAAACGATTTTAAGATAACTTAGGAAACCCACATAATGAAAATAAGAAACAAGAAACAAAAATATGAGCGATATATGTTTGCGCTATTGAAAATGTGAAGGATAGTAAACCATTTAAAACGGGTAAAATGGAAGAAGTCAATAACACGAAATTTTTGTAAACGCAAGGTAGTGGACGCTAAATTTCGAATACGATGTCACAGAATATAATTATGGAAATAGGAGATAGAAAAAAAATGTATAGGGCTGGCCAGGGTAGGGATTACAATAGAGTAAGGCACATTCAAAGGATCAGAGTGAGGCACTTTTTAATCTAAGCGACGGTCAAAACAACACAAGATGCAGGAGTGAAGAACATTAATGAATCTCAGGAGGAAAAGGATGTATAGGGGAAACAGTCAAACCATCATGTGGACCAAAATCAAAAGATTAGCGAACTCAGAAATTTTATTATCATTTATCCTCCAGAAGAATCTCAAACAAGGCACATACGAAGGATGAAGGGTGGCCCTAAACTATACATAGATTTATTTGGCTAGAGGAGACAAAAGCTAAATCACGTCAGTCGCGGTTGTGGGAGTTCAGTAGGTTACGGTAGGCTCGCGCGCTCAGATAGGGGCGACCATTTCCATAGCACCTCGCAGGGATCGCCACTGGTGGTTCTTCTGCCGCGGGGTCTTGTCCTTCTGGTCCTTCTTCCTCGGCTGGAGCTTCTTCATCGAGATCTGCTTCCATATGATTCTCTTCTTCTGGAACATTTTCCATAGGGTTTTCTTCCACTGGGTTTCCCCCAAGGTCTTCCTCCCCTAGATTTTCTTCTATCGGGTTCTCCTCGGGATCTTCCTCTATTGGGTCCTCCTCTATTGGGTCTTCTTCGGGGTCCTCTTCTTCGTCGTCAGAGTCGCTGATCATGTCGACCTATGGGGCTGCGAATCCCTCACCCTCGGAATCGCTGTTTCCGAAAATAACCTGTGGGCCGTTGATCTCATCATCTGAACTTACTAGCATACAGTCCAAGGAAATGCACGACCGTGTGTCCTCATCTAGGGGCGACGCTGCTCCTGGGTGGGCCATGGCCTAAAAAGAAAGAGTCATGGTTAGACATTGGGACACATTGAGAAGATAACCAAGGATACGGTAGCACACGGAGGATATGCGGTAGGTAAGGACTGAAAAATCAAAATTTAGAATACTGATGCAATGAATAGTATAACTAGAATGGGTGGGAAGGGGACGATACATACATCACAATTCAGAATTTTATTACATTCAACTAAAAGTTCAACGGATACAAGATCTCAAACGAAAAGAAAATATTTACAAAAGAGTGACAACATTTTTTATTGAAAGCGAAAAGGTGATAATTCTTCTTTGATATCAAGACCTCTGCATTCTCGTCAAACATGTAGAACTCTGCGCAGGGCCCGTACTATTCCTCGAAGCTCGAACTACGAACTAACCATCGCTTAGCAGGAGTGGAGAGTGTGGACGAAGCTCCTCCTTGTAGCTCCTTCCTTTTAGGGCAACCATTGACAAGGTGTTCGCTGGATCCGCAAATCAGGCACTGCCTTTTGGCGCTGCGATAATCTCTCTGAAAGTGTTGTAGCTTCTTACAATACCCACAACGTTGGGTCTTCAGCTGCTTCCGTTACTGGGGAACAAGTGGACGCTTCATCTTCATCCCTTTCCCTTGTTTAATAGGGATTCCCTTACGATTGGAGGCTTCCGCTGGTACCTGAGTCATCTGCCTCCTTAATCCTTCAGCTAACAGATCGTTCGTTCGCTCCTGGGCTTCCCTCAGACTTTGCAGTACATTCAGAATCTCCACGTTCTGATTCTGGGGAGTGGTGATATAGGAAGAGTTATTGGAAGACATGATCCTGAAACAACAATTTTAAGACGGCATAAGATACAGGGGAAAAATCAGAACAAGATATAGAATAGACAATGAAACAAGAATATCGAGTGAGGTGAAACTCAATCGAGCGGAAAACAAATGTAGAACTCCAGGATACCCAATAGAGTATAGTATTGTATCTATGATGCAGTTCATAATTACAACCACATAACTCTACTAAATCACCCAAAACTCTCGCGGATAGATCAATATGTATAGTAGAATACACTATGTGAATCGATATTAAAGATAACAAATTTACAATCTAGACCGAAGGATGTCTTAGATTGCCAAGCACTACACGGAAACTGCAATCCCGATCGAAGAAAAACCTGGCTCCGATACCAACAAAACCATGTCACGCCCCACTTCCTGAAATACGGAATACGAGGGGTTGACAAGGCCAGCCATGCTCCTACGGTCAAGGCAAAATCCTGCCGTGGTCACACTTCGGCTTCTAGCTTTACATGGTAATCAGTAAACAATGCACAGGTAATGAGAAATACAGTAACTAAATCCAAAGAACTAACCAGATGGAGATCAAGAGAGTATATCTCTGGGTAACTGATCAAGATGTCTACGATCTCCTCGAGGTACGTCAGGACCTGGTCCAAGCTAGATCCACTTCTCACTCTGAGCATGCATACTCAGGTCGTCAGAGCGACACGATAGCAATATATATATATATGGATACAAATGGTAACTCATGCAATAATAATGAAAATGTAACAGTAATCAAAAGAGTAAAGACGTGAACAAGAAGTAGCTAAAAGAGCAGGTAAACAGTAATGCGGTAAACAGTATAGCAGGTATGTTAAATCAGTAAACAATGTATGTCAATGTCACTAATCCTATCAGTCTTTAAGTCTCACTGCACAGGTCACTAAGCCTATCATCAGTCCAAGTGTGAGAGTCAACCAATCGTGAGTATCCCCCATCCAAGGATAGGACCCAAGGACAAGGGAATACGGGCCCGAGTCGCTCGCTAATAATCAGTAATGTCCCCATATATCTCCATATATCTCCCTATGTGCTGGCATGGGACTCCCGAGATTCTGTTGAACTCACACTCAAACTACCCCACACCCCGTGGTCTACATCAAACGCCAACCATAAACTCAAATACCAGTCGGTTCATGACGAGTCTACGCGAGAACTGAAGATAAGGTTTTTATCAAGCATGTCTAGACTGATACCAAGATAAATGGACAGTGTTTGGTGCCTTACTGATACCAAGATAAATGGACAGTGTTTGGTGCCTTACCTGTGACACCCATACAAGTTCTTCCATAATTGTCCCATACCAATTATAGTCACACTTATACACGTCCCACAGACGTCGACAATACAATAAATCAATAGGGTCCACTGATTGTGTACAAGTACGTGTCACTGTCACTTATCCATTCATGCTTAAACACTAATGTACTTGCCACAATCAAACACTAAAACCTAACACTGGATAATGCACATGATCACTAGGTTACCAATACAATGACAGATATGTATTGTGATGAGAATACAGTAATTAAGGCATGAATAAGATATCATCAATCGGTGTCCTACCACTTGCATAATTTATCATAAATCACACATTCAAAATTTAGCAAAACAATGAAAAGGGGTAAGAAGTATGGTTAATTATCTATCCATCAAAAGTGGATGCACGTTAATCGGGTTTCAGGATCACTAGATATGGCCATTTCATTTTAAACATTCGCTGCAGGAAATTCAGTTTCTGAACTGAACATTCGTTTCGCGACACAATTACCACCCGGTTGGGATCAGAATTTAGAGATACTACAGTCGAATGAAATTTAGGGTTTTTAAGAGGGTTTCTAACGCACCAGACGTATTCTCAATCGCGTGTCTACATCAGAAGTTATGCACTGTTCAACACTGGGGTATCAGTTCTGTTTCTGTTTGGGACTGCTATACGTCCCGTTCATTTAAATTGCAGTTTAAATAGCAAACGACGGTGAAAAGGGGTGAAATCACTTGATTTATTTAGCTAACAGTTTCATCTTCAATAAAGTATAGGGTTCCGCAATATAAAAATTCAGACAGCAAAGTAGTAAGCATTACGAGATAGAAATCAACAGCCAGAGCTGCTTTGGACTGCAGTCCAGAGCCGCTCTCCGAAGCAGTTCTCGTCATATTTTCAGTACAGAAACAATGTAAAACTTTTATGGGTTCCAGGTCGTCGAGTCATCTTCGATTTGAGCCCTCAAACGCATCATTTCAATTTGTACACAATTAATTATGATTTTAACAAGTTTCAGACGCGGGAAATATTCAGTTTTAACGGGTGTAATTGGGGGTGATCGTTCAAGCCAGTAACGATCAAATTTTCCAGTCAAATTTCACCACAATCTTCATTGCTACACGGGCCAGCATATATAATCAAGTTCCGCCAGTTTAATGGAAGATTTTCGTTCAAGTTTTGCATCAAGCACTTGTGTCGTATAAGTTTTCATGAGTTTTAAACACAGAAATAACAGGTTTTAGAAATGTAACAGTAATAACTAGCATGTAGCAAGTAGGGTACTTGCCTGGAGATACTTTGGCGACGCACGACAGCGGCAACGGCACGAATGCGCAACGAACGGTACGGTTGGGGTTTGCGGCATCGGCTCGAGCTTGGGCTCTTGGACTCGATGGCTCGGTGGGTGCGACGAGCGTGCACTGACGTTGCGATGGATGGCGTATTGCTTACGATGACGGCTTCAGGGGATTGGGGCCACAGTTTGATAATGATGTCGGTAATTAGAGGAACGGGAACTATATCGGATGTAAGTGTTCGATGAAATGCCGGGGCTCGATTTGAAACTTGGGCTAGCTTTGGTGCTGCGGTGAAGGTGATGGGTCCGCAGTGGGTGATCGACGGTGCTCCGAGGAGGGCTAGGAGAGGTTGTGGAGGTCCAGGGGCGCCGGAGAAGAGAGCTCAGGCGATGCGCTGCGATAGGGATGCTGTGAGAGAGATGTTGCGAGAGAGAGAGAGAGGTACTGAGAGGGAAAGAGAGGGAAATGTTTGCTGAGAGAGAGAGAGAGAGCTCGGCTAAACACAGAGACGGTGACAATGTCGGCTGAGGAGGCAGCGGCGGCGGGTGCTAAGGCGACGGTGATCTCGGTGGTGTTGGTATGAGGTGATGGAGGAGGGGGTCGCATAGGGTTGCAAGCGATGGTGGTCAGCGGTGAGATGTGGTGGTCGGGGCTAGGTTGGCAGTGGTGGTCGTGGAGAAACCGGCGCAGGCAGTGGGCTGGAGCTCGGAGGTAAGGAGATAGGTTGAGAGCTCGGTTGAAGTCGGAGAAGGAGGAGATGGTCTCGGTTGGTGGAGAGGAGGGGATGCAGAGGATGGCTCCAGTGGTTAGGGGCTCATCGACGGTATTGGGTGCAGTGGGCTCGGTGTTTGGACGTGCGGAGGAGGAGTGGAGGAGCTCGAGGTTGGGCGTTGATGGTTGGAGGAGCTGTGACGTCGAGGGAGCTTAGGGTTGTAAAGTGGCGGAGCTTCTGGTGCGTGGGGTTGGAGGTTATAGTGACGTGAATGACGATGGTCGACGACGTGGCGGTGAGCTTGGTTGGGGGAAAAAGTTTGAGAGAGAGTGAGAAGGAGGAGGGGATACAGAGGAGAGCGGGTCGTAGGAGGGAGTGCGCGTCGTGGGCGTGAGAGTCTTTGTCGTGAGAAGCGGGGCATTGGCGAGGCGGGCAGCGACGTGGGGCGACGTATGGAATCGAGCGGGAAAAGATTTTACGTAGGGAAGAAGGAGAGGTATGGGTCGGGTTGGGTTGCGGGCGTGGGTTAAGAGTAAGGAGGAAGGGAATTGGGCCGGGGATTTTAATATAAAAACAATAAAAGGGGTAGGGGAAAGGTGGGCCGGAGGAGCATGGGCTGGGGAATTATAAAAGAAAAACGGATTTAGGGAATTGGGTTGGGTTGGGTTTAGAGGTAGGAAATAGGGAAAAGGAGAAATGGTGAGTAAATAGGATTTTAGTTTAAATTAGGGTTAGGGTTTTAAACTAACAAAAATAATTTTAAAATATAAATAGACAAATTTGTAAGTCACAATTCATATAAATACGGATATTGGCGCGCGAAAGAACCGGGTATTACATGTTCTAAACTGTGCGTGACATGACAATTACCGATGATGATGTGTGTGAGATGGAAAATAAGTGTACGTGGAACATGCGCATCATCGATAATGGTACTGGTGTCCTAACAAGCAGAGTTTCATATTAGCTTAAAAAACATATGTGTGAACATGCAATGCGATGAATACAACATGAATATAACAATGAATGTACAGTAAACGCAGAACTAGAGAATACATACTAATTACGAGTCATACAGTTTGTTGTTTGAAAAAGCACGAATCGTGGTTTTTAGGAAATTAGGGGCTACGGGGTTTTTAAGAAAAGATATGTCATTTGAAAAAAAATCCGTAGTATCCCTCAGCCTATCTTTAAAAATGCGCACGATTCGTTAGTTTTAAAAATAAGTATGATTCGAGCCTAAACTAATATCTAACTAACCAGCTAAGGGACTAACTAAAGAAACTAATCAAAAGGTAAGAAGAATCCTCCTAAAGTCTGAGTCGATATCTCTAGTAGTCGGCAATCCAGCTTCAATAGCGTCACGTATATAGTATGACTTTCTCGAGTCAAGAGTGCAGATCAATCATCACATCTATGCCTCGTACGGTAAAATCCATCGTACGGCATCCTAAAATCGGGGTACGGGTCAACTAATACATATATACATCATCAATCGTATAGTATCATTATCAAACAATATCATGATCAAGGGTACTGTACCATAATCGCATACATCCCAAAATCACCAAACATATATCATCGTCTGTGTAAATATACATCGTTAAATGATCCACTAAAATATCATGTCATATGTCATATCGTGATTAAGTTATATATTACAATCTGGGTTCTATTCTAGAGTCTCGTTCATTCCAATGTCATCAACACATATTATCGTTTATATAAATATATTTTATATAATCTCATTGCCCAACGATCCGCTACTATCATAACACATCTCATGTCATAACTCGATCATCTATTCAATAAATCACGGTATCAAGCCTAGTCATATCGACTCATCCCCATGTATCATATAACCTCCTCATATCACATGTATATGCTGTATATATATATATATATATATATATATATACACACACACATTCATACACACACACACATACACCAAGTCAAGTTTAGGTGTGTGCATGTGTGTGTGTGCCTACATGAAACCTACGAATTCCCTCCAAGGAAGTCATCCTCTGGTTAAGTCTTTCTAAATCAGTCTAGTCCTACCTAAAGTCTTCAATAGGACCCTACTCGCCAAGAATCTGAGGTCACGTCCGATTCCCTAATAACTGTACGTAATATCCTTATCCTATGTTTGCGGGGGTGCTATATGCTATCCACCCGACTTCCCCCGTAGATATACATCTACTTACCTGGTCCTTGTCTGCCGAAGTCGATGCTGCCATCCTCTTCTTCATCGTCCGAAGTCCACGTGAGGGGTACCTTATATATATATATATATATATATCGTAAATCGAATCGCGGATAAAACCAAAACGGCGCACAAAATGCGTTCGCGACAACTCCACAAACTACAACTAGGGTCGTTATACGTGAAAAACACCAAGCCTAAAACCCAAATCGCATCAATTGCGCACTCACAACACTCTAGATATTATATAAAAGTAGGTTATAAATTATCAAAATCTCAAGCTTAATTTAAATCGATTTATTTATAAAAAAAACTAGAAAGCGACCATTACCCATTTTAATACAAATCTTGATGTTTTAACAATTCAAGTGACCAAGATGATAACTTAATATCTTAATTATGCCATAGAAACTATTACTTAAATTTTATATTACCAATTTAATTAAACCCTAAAAATCTAGTTTGCAAAATTTCCTAATTTTAACAATTTTAAAGTAACACATTACAAATTAACAACTAAACTACATTTTGCATATTTTAAAATGTTAAACCGCTCATGGAAACCTTAATGATGTGTTAAAAACCCTAACTTAAAGTCATAACCCCTTCTTGAATTTTAAATCTAAACATTAAAACCATAATTTAAACTCCTAATTAGGCTAGATTGGAGTACTTTAGCACAATTTAAACATGAGTTAGAATTATACCTCAACAAGTTTTGAGATCAACTTGCAAACTTAAGATTTCTTGGCCTCCCAAAGTGATCTCTTGCTCAAGATTCATGGTAGAATAGGCTAAGGAATAATGGGTATGAGTTAAATATTGAATTAGTTATACTTGAATGGATTTTTGATGGAAAAAGAATAATTTTTTTGAAGAGAAAAGAGTGGAGAAAAGGGGCTGCTCATGAGGGAGGAAGGCTCGGCCAAGTTGCAGGGGATGAAAAAGAGAGGAAGCGAGTGTTCCCCGCCGAAAGACGCGACGAAGACGCGGCAGAACTCTTGCCTGAGATTCGGGGCAGATACTAATTGGTGCTATCCGTCCACCTCTCCGAAGATGCCAAGTTGATTTATGGAACCATGTATCGAAGGTTTAAACGGATGCGGCCGATGTAGCAGACTTCGTCAGATTCCCCCTCGCTTGAGGGGTTTTTGATTGTGGGGATGCTCTTCCCTGCAGGTGCAAGCCCCTGCAGTTAATTACGCTACCGCATCGCGGTAACAACTTTCTCCTTCTCCTTATGGTCACTTCGTGTCGTGGGTGTTTGTTTTGTGTTTGGTTGCCCGTGGACTGTATACGGAGACTAAGTTATGTTGTCGTCCGTAGGGCGTGGACTAGTCCAAATCCGTATCTTTCTTAGATTTGGGTTTGGGGGGTTGGGTTAAGGATACATTAGTCTCATTTCAGACTAAGATCAACTTAAACGTTAGTTAAGGATACGTTAGTCTCACTTTAGACTAAGATCGACTTAACGGGATCATTTAGATCCAACAAGAGAGCAATTGAGCTCTGTTGTTTAGTTTAGTGACATTGCGGTCGATTAGTTTAAGTACATTACGGTCCGTTGTTAGTTTAAGGACATCTCGGTCCAATATTAGTTTAAAGACATCGCGGTCGAGGTTAAGAACATCATAGTCCGTGGATTTATGGACTCAACAGTCCGTTGTTAGTTTTAAGACATCACGGTCGAGGTTAAGGACATCATAGTCCATGAGTTTAAGGACCTCACAGTCCAATGATAGTTTTAAGACATCACGGTCGAGATTAAGGACATCATAGTCCATGAGTTTAAGGACCCCACAGTCCGATGTTAGTTTAAAGATATCACGATCGAGGTTAAGGACATCATAGTCCACGAGTTTAAGGACCCCACAGTCCATGAAATGTATAGTTGTCGGGAGCCGTCACCTCTTTGAAGACGTTGATTACAATGACAAATATCAAAGGAGTGAAGAGATGTACCCTTGAACCAAGGTGGATTAAATGATCTGTAGCCCAGTTTGGAACTAAGACCAATTAATTATATTATGAGCACATTGGCTCAGTTAAGTCTGAATTGAGGACTTATGGCCTACTTGGGCTAAGTCCAATTAAGTTTGAAGTGTTAGCCCTTTGTTGGTCCATTAGACATTTGTCTGGGTTTAAGCCCATATTATTCAGCAATGCTAAATATTTTCATCTTTGATTTCCTCAATTTTGAGATTCATTTGGAAGAGGGACTTTTGCCTCTGGAAAATTAGCCAATTTGGCTAAAAGCAGTGTTAAACACTAAAGAACAACAGTGTTAAATATTGGAGACAGAACTCTCAAATTAGTGTTAAACACTAAAAGACCAGCAGTGTTAAACATTAGAAATATAGAATCCCAAATTAGTGTTAAACACTAGAAAACACCGGTGTTAAACACTGGGTATGAGTTCTTTAAATTAGTGTTAAACACTAAATAGGAATGGGTCACGTGGAGCCATGTGAGGGCACACAGAGGTGGGACCAGATCCCCTTTTACTTTGCTTTGCAAATAAGTGTTAAACACTTTTACTTTTTTGGCCATCACGTGTTGGCACGTGATGGATATTTGCGCATTGGTTATCAGAGCATTTATTAGGGATCACGTGGTAACACGTGGGAGCGCCTAAGTTAGATTTTGCCTTTGCTTTTGTTCCCCATATAATGAGGGTCACGTGGGAGCACGTGAGGCATTGCCTCAAAACTTCTTCCTTCTCATTTTTGGGGGATCTGTTTGGGGGTCACGTGGGGAAACGTAACCTTAGTTCTTTGCATGCATGGAGATCTTTTAAGTCTCCTTATTTTTTAAGAATTAAATTTTCTGTAGGGTTAACCCTGATCATGATTTTGGAGGAATTAAATTCCTATTATGAAAGAATTAAATTCTTGTGCAGGGTTAAACCCTAATTTTCTTTAGAGGAATTAAATTCCCATTAATATGAGAGAATTAAATTCTCAATTAGGGTTAAACCCTAGTTTTATCTTGAAGGAATTAAATTCCTGTGAGTTTTGGAGAATTAAATTCTCATATAGGGTTAAACCCTAGTTTCATCTTGAAAGAATTAAATTCCTGTGAGTTTGGGAGAATTAAATTCTCTTATAGGGTTAAACCCTAGTTTTATCTTGAAGGAATTAAATTCCTGTGAGTTTAGGAGAATTAAATTCTCATATAGGGTTAAACCCTAGTTTCATCTTAAAGGAATTAAATTCCTGTGAGTTTGGGAGAATTAAATTCTTATATAGGGTTAAACCCTAATTTCATCTTGAAGGAATTAAATTCCTGTGAGTTTAGGAGAATTAAATTCTCATAAAGGGTTAAACCCTAATTTTATTTTGGGAGAATTAAATTCTCTAAACTCAATCCCCCCTCTAAGTTTTGGATTTGCATGGCAGGATCTCAACCCGATGAGAATTAAATTCTCAACTTGTGGGGAGATGTGCTCCTGCAGATCTTCAACCGGAGGAAAAACTAAGTTCTTTTGTGCAGAAGAGTTAAACTCTTAGATTTGAGAATTAAATTCTCTGTTTGAAGTTTTTATCCCCTTTCTTTTCTCACATAGGGTTTTCTTTGTTGAGAATTAAATTCTCCTTTCTTTTCTCTCTGAAATTTCAAGATTCCAAAACTCTATATCTCTCTTCTCTTCTTAGCTCCTATTTATAGGAGAAGAAAAATAATCAATTTGTTTAGTAAATCTCTCATTGAAAGATTTTGTTTGTTTTCATAATTAATATGATCCTTTAGATCATTCAGTGAATTTTATTCACCGTTGGATTTTAAATCCAAAGATATTCTGTTTGTTATTTTCGATGAGATTTAGGGGAAATCTTTCCTTGTCTAAGATTTTTTCCATAAATTGGTGATTTTTAATCACCCTTGGATCTTTAATCCAACGGTCCCTATAATCCTTTTCCATTTGGAAAGATTGAGAAGTTCTTTAGAATTTAATTCTATTAAACTGTAAGGCTTTCGAAGCCAGTCACGTGCTGACACGTGACTCTTGGTCACGTGTGAGCACGTGATACCCAATTGAGTCCTTTTCTCAGTGTTTATTTACGCTTCAGTTTTAACCATCACGTGTCAACACGTGACCATTGGTCACGTGTGAGCACGTGATACCTCATTGAGGTATTTCTTTCAGCCATTTGTTTTTATTTCTGTTTGATGAGAGTTTAACCATCATGTGTCATCATGTGACCATCGGTCACGTATGAACACTTGATACCTCATTGAGGTAATTCCTGATTTTTAAAATTATGTTCTATTAAGCTGTAAGGCTTTCAAAGCCTGTCACGTGTGAGCACGTGACCCCCAATTGAGTCATCTTTCAACCGCTTGTTTATGTTGCTGTTTGATGAGATTTTAACCATCACGTGTCATCACGTGACCATTGGTCACGTGTGAACACGTGATACCTCATTGAGGTAATTCCTGATTTTTAATCAGGAAACAAATGCCCCCACAGCGTTGCTCTCACGTGTCTGCACGTGAGTGCAATGCTGTCACTTTTGTGACCGTTGGATCCATCTAGGGAATCGGGGAGATGAAGCGTTTCCATCACATCCTATAAATTCCAGGGTCTCTTCAGAAGCACCTCCACTTTGCTCATCTTCTTCCTTGCTAACTTTTCTTCTGAGAATTTAATTCTCGTTCTCAGAGCTTAGTTCTCTGTCATGTATGTGCAGTGCCGCTTTATCTTCCAATCAAGGCTTGTGCTCACATGTTGCACATGCGGGGCTCTGCTTGATGGGGACATTTCATTTCCCTGATCTGATTCTAATGCGTCATTGGATTTCATTTCCAACGCTCTCCCCTTTTTTCTGGGCTTTGAGAATAGTCCCACCATGCACAATATTTTTTGTGCATAGCATTAAATGCTCCCCTTTGTAACCTAAAACCATGTCTTTCTTCCTTTCCTCACAGAGAAACCCATTTATACCTTAAGGTGATCATCTTTGAGAAACCGACCAATCGCTATGGCTTGCAATCGTCCCCACGCCCGTCGGCAACCATGGGAGGTGCCCATTGTGAAGATAATCCCTCGCTTCGCTGCGCGGCTGGCAGATCCCCACCTCACCGACGCTCAGTGTGACGCGGTGATGTATGAGCTTCTGACTCGTCGGGGCTCTCCTTTTCCCATGGGCTCCATTTGGCTTCAGATGATCTTTCTGTCTGTGCTTGCTGATATACCCCCTCATCCGACGGAGATGACTTCGGCGATCCTTGACGCGGCGGAGGACAAGCTCGAGTGCTTTCACGAGTCTTGTCTAATCACTCAAGCTCTGAAGGATCATTCAGTTCATATACTGAGTCAGATAAGGGCCCGACGGGCCGTCATGTCCGCTTTCGCTGATGAGCACGGCGCCAACCGATGGGGAGCGACTCCTCGCGAAAACCGTCGTTTTGGCATGCTGGAGAAGGCGGAGAGGGAGCTGGAAAATTTTGTGTTTTGGTTTGTTAACCCTTGTATTTCCGATCCCTCGTTTGGTGATCTCTTTCCTTTAGAGTAATATCAATGTATTTTCTCTTATCATTAATCGTTAAATGTTCTCTGTTGGCTTTTTCTTCTTGATGTGTATTCGTACGTGCATCCTACTTGTGTATACGAGCTTCATACTTGACCCCCTGGGAATTTTCTTTAAGTACGAACGCGAGAACTTTCCTGGTTGCTAGAAAGAGAAAATTTCTTGTGCATGTTTTGGATCAAGGATTGGCGTCGAGTGGAGGTTTGTTTACATGATCTTGAGTGCACACGCCTTCTCTCTGAGGTTGTGGCTGCAAAGGTCTGCAAAGGTGAGCTTGCGGGGGCTGATTGAGCGGTGCGCGGCGAACATGGTGTCGTGTGAGAAGAGGCTTGGCCGTAAGTTTTCGGAGAGAGAGCTGGCTTCGAAAGCGCCGATAGAGCTTCACGCCAACTTTACAGCCAAGGCCAACAAAGCGTATGAACTTTGGGGAGTGCTTCAAGAGGTCATCAAGGAGGTGGTGGCCATCGACAAAGCCGCCGTGTTCACTCGCGAAAGGGTTGAGGCTCACAAAACTACCGAGAAAGAGCTCGAAGGCCGGCTTGCCTCATATCAGGCCCAGCAGGCTTAGGCGGAGGCCCGTCTTTTGGCGATACTGAATCACGAAGGCGAGGCCCAGCGAAAGAGGGATGAGCTGACCAATCTGCTGAATCGCCCGCCGACTTGAAGACTTAGAATCTTTTTTTTTTCCTTTGTACATACTCCTGAATAAGAGTATATTATTTTGTTCTTCCACGAATTGTACTCTGTATCCATTTTGATTAGTGAATAAAAACCGTATTTTTCTTCACAATGGTGTCTCCCTTTTTGTTGAATGTATTCTGTGGATAATCTGTCCCGATCTCTTTGCAGGACAACGATGGCTTAGGATTCAGGGTTAAGATCCGCTTCCTAAGACTTTTCAACTTTATGAGCCGTGAGGGTCTCATAAGGAATTTTCTCCCTACCGGTCGAGAGGATCCCATAGGTGTAATTTCTCCTTAAGAATCGTGAGGATTCATAAGTGTGTTTTCTCTTGAAAGTCGTAAGGATCTCATAAGAGAATTTGCTCCCTTACGAGTCGTGAGGACCTACGAGTGATGGGTGAAGTTGCCCTTGTCCGCGTTTCACGGAGTCAGGGGTTGCTCTGGATGCTTCCCACGGGTTCACTGTCGTGTTTGGCGAGGACCAGGCTCCACTCTGGATGTTCTAAAGGATACCGTAGTTTAAAGACATCTCGGTCGAGGTTAAGGACATCATAGTCCATGGATTTAAGGACTCCACAGTCCGTTGTTAGTTTTAAGACATTACGGTTGAGGTTAAGGACATCATAGTCCATGAGTTTAAGGACCTCACAGTCCAATGCTAGTTTAAAGACGTTGCGGTCGAGGTTAAGGACATCATAGTCCATGAGTTTAAGGACCTCACAGTCCAATTTTTTCTCTGGATGCTTCCCACGGGTTCACTGCCGTTTTGGCGAGGACCAGACTCCGCTCTGGATGTTTCCTACGGGGTCAGAATTGACATTATCCGCGTTCCACGTAACCAGGAATTTTGCTCTAAATGCTTCCCACGGGTTCACTGCCGTATTTGGCGAGGACTAGGCTCCGCTCTGGATGCTTCACACGGGTTCATTGCCGTGCTCTGTGAGGACCAGGATCCGCTCTGGACGTTTCCAATAGGGTCATTGCCGACTTCCATGTGGCCAGGAATTTTGCTCTAGATTCTTCCCACGGGTTCACTACCGTGTTCGGCGAGGACTAGGCTCTGCTCTGGATGCTTCACACGGGTTCACTGCCGTGCTCTGCAAGGACCATGATCCGCTCTAGATGCTTCACACGGGTTCACTGCCGTGCTCTGGGAGGACCAGGATCCGCTGTGGACGTTTCCCACGGGGTTATTGCCGCGTTCCATGTAACCAGGAATTTTTGCTCTGGATGTTTCCCACGGGTTCACTGTCGTGTTCGGAGAAGACCAGGCTCCGCTCTAGATGCTTCACACGGGGTCATTTCCATGCTCTGCGAGAACCAGGATCCGCTCTGGACGTTTCCCATGGGGTCAGAGTTGACGTTATCCGCGTTCCACGTAACCAGGAATTTTGACTTTATCTGCATTTCACGGAGTCGGGGTTTGACTCTTGGTTATCTGTGCACCGCCGAGTCATGGAACTGGGGGTTGCCGCTGTTCCACTTTGCTTGATATTGTGTCTGTTGTAATGAGACGAATGTTGAGATGATCTCCAGGCTATCTGTGAACCATTGAGATTTGGCTTCTTCTTCTGATGAGACCTGGGGAGGAAAGGTGTGGTTCCTTCTTTGTTTGCGCCCCTGAATTGTATATAGGGATTGATGTGATATCACCTGTAGGGCATAAATTTCATTTTTAATTTTATTTTATTTCTTTCCGCGATGCTCTATCATTTTAGCTTTTTATATCGCGAAGGTCGTGATTGCCCAATCAATTCGGCTATTTTTCGCGGTTCCCAATCATTTCGGCTATTTGTTTTATTTTTACTCACTGCTTTTTATTGCGAGTTGCCCAATCATTTCAGCTATTTTGCATGCATACATATTTTTTTACTTGCTGCTTCTGTTGCAAGTTGCCCTATCTTTTCGGCTATTTCGTATGCATGTGTGGCTTGCTGGCTTTTCGCTGCAAGTTTTGGATTAGACACCGATTTTGGCATCAGCACCGCTACAACTGGGATATTACCAGGAGCGAATCATCATTTGCCTCCGTCGATATCGAACAAAGGTGGCTTAGCGATCAGGGTTAAGATCCTGTCGACTAAGGCTTTTGACTTCATGAGCCGTAAGGGTCTCATAAAGGTACTTCTCCCTGCGAGTCGTGAGGATCTCGTAGGTGCGTTTTCTCCTTAAGAGTCATGAGGACTCCCAAGTGTATGATCTCTTGTAAGTCATAAGGATCTTACAAGAGTGTTTTCTCCTTATAAGTCGAGAGGACTTACAAGGGTTGTTCACCATGTAGACATATCCTAGTCACGGATGGGACTTGGTTAGAGAAATGTTTATTCGCGCCCATGGATTGTATACAAGGGTCAGTATTGAGCCGCTTGTAGGGCAGTATCAGAGGTTGTGGGGGCTGCTTAAGAACAGATTCAAATCCCTGTAGCTGAAGACTTTTGAATCTTATGAGCCGTGAGGGTCTCCTAAGAGGGTTCTCCTTACGAGTCATGAGGATCTCGCAAGTGTAATTTCTCCTTAGGAATCGTGGGGATCCTTAAGTGTGTTGCTCTCTTGTGAGTCGTAAGGATCTCATGCAGGTGATTTCTCCTTACAAGGTCGAGAGGATCCTTGCAAGTGTCTTTTAACGAGGTTGTGCCCTTTTGGGTTTTCACAAACACCCGCCGGTAGCCCTGCTGTTTTTACTCACGGAGCCCTTTCGGGTTTTCATCCATGCCCATTTTGCTTATGGACGTACCGTTTTCTTTTTCTTTTCTCTTTTTTTTTTTAATTTTAACGAGGCTGCGACCTTTCGGGTTTTCACAAAACTCACCGGTAGCCCTGCTGTTTTTACTCACGGAGCCCTTTCGGGTTTTCATTCATGCCCATTTTGCTTATGGAAGTACCGTTTTCTTTTCTCTCTCTCTCTCTCTTATTCTCTTTTTTTTATCAGCTTTGGGACGCTGCAATCCATCGTAGTTTATCGACGTCTCGGTTAACAACTAGTTTTAGGACACAGTGGTCCATCATTAGTTTAAAGGACGTTTCGGTCCGTCATTAGTTTAAGGACATTTCGGTCCGTTGTTAGTTTAAAGACGTTTCGGTCCGTTGTTAGTTTAAGGACGTTTCGGTCCGTGGTTAGTTTAAGGATGTTTCGGTCCGACGTAAAGCAAGCCGGTTACTACTTATGGAGTTTGGGCTTAGGAAGATAGCGAGCGGACATAGTCGTCGTCATTTATCGTTAACCTAGGCCGTGACTCGTCAAGCGTAGTACTTCTTCAGGAAGCGACCGTTTATTGGCCTGAAAGGTCTTTCACCATGCATGTTCATGAGTAGATAGGCTCCACCCTGGTAGACCTTGTCTATAATATACGGGTCTTCATAATTCAGCTCGAATTTCCCTCATTTAGTACGATTGGGGATCATTGGTCTTTTGACCACTAGCACGAGTTCACCTTAGCGGAATGTCCTCGGCCTAGTCAATCTTTCGTATGAGTGCGTCATCTTTGCTTTATAAACCTCCAGATTTTGTTGCGCTACGAGCCGGGTTTCATCAAGGGTATCGAGCTCCTCAAGCTGGAGGTGAGCGTTCTCTTCGTATGTCAGCTCGTAATGGACTGCCACTCGTAGAGAGGGAAGCTCTATCTCGAGGGGGAGTACCGCTTCTGTACCGAATACCAATGCGTATGGAGTTGTGTTCGTGGCCGTCTTGAACGTAGTTCGATATGCCCAGAAAGCTTCATGCAGCCTCTCGTGCCGGTCTTTCTTATTTCGGGACACCGTCTTTTTCACGATCTTCATCAAGGTCTTGTTGAAAGCCTCAGCTAGACCGTTAGCTCGGGGATTATAGACCGAAGAGTATCTCCAGTCTATGTTGTATTGTTGTGCGAAGCGGCTGATCTTGTACCTTCTGTAGGCTGGCCCGTTATCGGATATGATCCGTCTCAGAGTTCCAAACCGATAAATGACGTGTGTCTTGAAGAAATGAAGGATATTCTCCGTCTTCACTTCCCTCAGCGGTACTGCTTCTGCCCATTTGGAGAAGTAATCGGTTGTCGCCAAAATGAATCGATGTTCTCTGGAGGATGCTGGTTCGATGGGGTCGATTATGTCAGTTCCCCACATTTCAAACGGCCAGCTAGCCACTGTCGGGTGTAGTGGATTTGGGTGCTGATGGATAAAGTCCCTGTGGATCTGGCACGAGTGATATTGCTTCACATACTCGAGGCAGTCTTGGATCATCGTGGGCCAATAATAACCCATCCGTTTGATCTTCAACTTCCTCTTCGGCTCGGCTTGGTGAGAACCGCAGAGTCCGTCATGAGTTTCTTAAACGAATCTTTTTGCTTCTTCAGGTCCCAGGCATCTTATCCATAAAGAATCAAATGACCTCTTGTACAGAGTGTCATTGACGAAGGCAAAAGATAGGGCTCGCTTCATGAGCTGATGTTTTGAGGACGCATCTTCAGGTGTTCGAAGGGATTTGAAGTAGTCTATAAAGACTTCTCTCCAATCCTCAACCTTTTCTCGGTCTTTTACTTGTAGAGCCATTTGCTCGGTCACTTCCTTTTCCTCGAACGACTCCAGAGATATTTCTACCGGTGCAAGAACCCGACGGCTTTGTACTACGATTCTTACATCATCGAGATTCTCGTCGGCCAATTCTTTAGCAAGCTTGGCTAATGCATCTGCTTTGCTATTTTCCGCACGCGGTATGCTTTCCAAGGTGTAGGAAGGAATTTAAGTCAGCAGCTGTTGCACTCTCTCGCCGTATTTCACCAACTCTGGTTTGCACGTCTGGTAGTCGCCGTTTACTTGACTAACGACCAGTTGGGAGTCTCCGTATATGAGGAGGTTCTCAATCCCCATGTCGATGGCGATCTCGAGACCTGCTATCAAAACTTCATACTCGGCTTCATTGTTTGTCCTCGGCTCTGTTAAGGATAAAGCAAAGTGCATTATCCCTCCTTATGGAGTTATGAAGATGAGGCCTACCCCTGATTTGATTATGGGTGTAATCTGTTTACGCTTCTTCATGGAGAATGCTCCATCGAAATAAAGTTCCCACCGGGTACCACTTCTGTCGATCGTGTCAAATGCATGTTCGTCCAGCAGTTCACAATTCAAGGGAGAATCGGCCGGTATCGGATGTTCGTCGAGGAAGTCGGCGATGGCCTAGCCTTTCACTGCCTTAAGAGGCTGATAAGTTGTTGCGAACTCCATTAAGAGTAAGGCCCACTTAGCGAGACGCCCTGTCAATATGGCCTTTGACATCAAATACTTAAGGGGATCCATCTTTGATATGAGACAGACTTTATGCGCCGGTGCATAGTGCCTGAGTTTCGTTATCGCGAAGATCAACGCCAGGTAGTGTTTTTCGATGGGAGAGTAATTGCTTTCTGCCCTCAGTAGAACTCGACTCAAATAGTAGAGGGCTCTCTCCTTCCCTTGGTCGTTCTCTTGTGCCCACAATGCGCCTAAGGAACTTTCAAGGGCGGTTGTATACAGAATGAGAGGCTTTCCCTTGACCGGAGCAGCCAGCACTGGCGAATTCTGCAAGTATTGCTTGATTTCGTCCAGCGCGCTTTGGAATTTGCGATTCTAGACGAAAGGGGTTCCCTTCTTCATCAGGTGGCTGTAAGGACGGCACATGCCCGAAAGATTGGCTATAAATCGCCGGATATACGCGAGCTTCCCTTGGAGAGACCGCAATTGTTTGAGAGTCCTTGGCGGGGGCATCTCCATAATTGCTTTAATCTTTGACGGATCTATCTCGATGGCTCGGTGCCGGATGATGAATCCTAAGAATTTGCCTAAGGACACCCCGAACGCGCATTTGAGAGGGTTCATCTTTAAGTTGTATTGCTGAAGGCGTTGAAACACGATCTTCAGATGCTCGAGATGTTCCTCGTATGATTTGCTTTTCACCACAAGGTCGTTGATATAGCATTCGCCGATTTCATGTATAAGGTCATCAAAGATCTTCGTCATGGACCTCTGATAGGTGGCACCGGCGTTCTTTAGACTGAAAGGCATCACCTTGTAGCAAAATATACCCATCTTTATCTGATTATATCCTAAAGAACCGTCCATGAAGGAGAAAATTTCGTGAGTGGACATGTTATCTATCATCAGCTCAGTAACTGGTACTGGGAAGTCGTCATTCAGGCAAGCTTTATTGAGATCCCGAAAGTCTACACATATGCGCACCGTCCCATTTTTCTTCATCACCGGGACGATGTTAGCGATCCAATCAGGGTACTGAACCTCTTGGATGAAGCTGGAGTCGATCAGCTTCTTGACCTCGGCATTGATACTCATCTCAAGCTCGAGCCGCATTCTTCTTGGTGCTTGTTTGATTGGCTTGGCGTCCGGAGATATTGCCAATTTGTGGACAGCAATCTCTGGATCTAGTCCTGGCATTTCGGAGTAATTCCATGTGAAGCAATTTTTATGCTGCATAAGCACGTCTTTTAGCGCAGCCACCCTTTCTTCAGATAGCAGCTCACTGACGAATGTCGGTCGCGGGTCGTTTGCCATACCTAAATCAATTTTCTTGAGGTTATCCGCAGTGGTATGTATTCCATCTTCTAGCTCTTTCAGCGCCGGTGGAAACTCTGAGATCACCTCGTCATCATTGCTTTCGAAGCACCAGGGGAGGTCACCCCTGTCCTCAGGCTCTTCTTTTGATAGTGTTATCATATGACAAGTACGAGCTCGCTTCCACGACCGATATTGATCTGGTTCTACTCTCGCTGTATGCGCGGCTTTTGGTTCATACTTCTATGGCGGATTTATCCTCCAACTACTGGATAGAGCAAACCTGCCTTGCTGATATTGATCTTCGACCCAGTTCTTGAAGGTGAAGCAGTCTTCAATAGGATGTCCTATTGCCCTATGATAGGTGCAATATTCCGGGTGAGAGACTTCGCCTGCTTGCTCGGGGTGTCTGGACTCTGGAAGTGTAATCATCTGATGTTTTATGGCGAGATCAAGTATCTTCCGTGTTTTATTCTAAGGAAAAGAGTATGCTCGACCTATCTTCTTTATGAGAGACGAGTCCGGATTGCTCGATTCCTGATCGTGTGGCTTCTTGGTCCCGTTTTGTTGCTGTCGAACGCCTTTCCCGCTCTTTGATTTATTTTTGCCTCTGCGTCGGGCCTTTTGTATGACGGGTTGATAAGGAAGAGCATTGTCATTCTCCGTGACCTGCTGAAGGAGGCGCTGTGTCCTGGCTTTCACGTAAATGGCCATTTCACGGTTATGGTCATCCCGGATCTTTTGACCCGCTTCCCTAATAAGCCTGTCCATTCATTCTTCAAACGATGGACTCGACATCTTGATTGCGGGATCTCATTTTGGTTCAGGGTCAGTGTTTTCTGACAGGGCGTCCTCTTCTTCATCGAAGTTATATATGACGTAGCTACCATGGACTCGTTCCCATTTCCCAGATTTCACATATCCAAGCCCGAGCGTTTCCATTCTCCTGTTGGGAAACTTGCGCTGAGTTCCAAGGACATTCCAAATCCTGTTGTAGAACCGAGCTTGTCGAATGGTCTGTTTGAAAGGTACCCCTTGGCGCTTTAAGAGCCTTCTCAAGCCTTCCGAGTAATATCTAGGCAGACGGATGGGCTGGAGTCTATCGAGCGTAGAATCGGCGCCGTGCCAGATTTCTTTCTCCATTTTGGTTTCCCCAGATCGGTAGAATAGGATTGCCTTTTCACCCTTTCGCCTGGGAGGGACGTAAAATGTCTGCAGTTCTTACACACTATAAGCTTTAAGTGCATCGAGCTTTTTTTAATGCTCTGGAGGAACCATGATAATTTGTAGAGTCTGATTATCGCCAACGAAAACTTTGTATTGACGGCCGGGTGGAGAATACAACATTAACCTCGTCTTCCGAGTTGCTGCCGAAGATCAACATGGGGGTGGACAGTCCCGGGTTGTTGCGTCGAGGCGGCCCTGAATAAACTATCTCTTCTTCTTCCTCGGTATCACTCCCGAAGACTGGAATAGTGGTGATAGCTTTGTTCTTCGGTTTGTGGCATATTTCCGTGTCCTCAAAATCTGGTAAGAAGTATTTTGCATCTTCGTACTTCCGGACATCATTCACGGAGAAAAGGTTCAACTCTCCCATCACAGTGTACTCGAGACCATCCTTGAAGTACTTCATACACTGGTGTTGTGTAGAAGGGATGGTGTTGTACTCGTGTAACCAAGGCCGGCCGAGCAAAGCATTGTAGCAAGTCTTGGCGTCAATGATGTGAAATTTAATATCAGTGACGAGTAGCCCGAAGCGCAGCGTCAGTATTACAGACTCGAGAGTCCGTGATGACTGGGAGTCAAAACCGGAGATGGTAATTTTATTGCGAGCGAGGTGCTGAACGCTCATGCAGATTTCCTTCAATACTCTCACATTGAAGAGATTGACGGAAGACCCATTGTCAACCAGGATTTTGGTTATCTTTATATCGTGACAGTTTCCGGAGACATAAAGGGGACGGTTGTGCTCGCACGTCCCAATGAGGAGATCTTCATTTCCAAAGGTAATATCGGCTGTGTGCACTTCTTCCAGCTCGTCCTTCATCTTTTCTTCGGCAAGAAAAGCTTGGAATTGTCTTGGCTCTTGTAGCGCCTTGATCAATGAATCTCTTGCTTCTTTTGATAGTAAAAGGGCATCGAGAATACTGAGCTGCGAGGGTAACTTTCTCAAGTGCGCCAGAACATGTAGTCCATCTTACTTTCCTTTGGCGGGTCCTTGGCAGTTGTTCCCGCCAAAAATTTCTGCACAAAAGAGCCCAAGGCATCAAATGACAGCGATACGCTTAAGAAAATGTGAACCTGTATTTTCCGGGCTGTATTTTGACAAACTCCCGAATGAGAAACAACTAAATTCTGATGATGTTGAAAGAAACTCAAAAAACCTTCGATTTGATATATTATGGGCCTCATAATTCATCGGGGATCAAAAGTTATGAGCAAATGTCTATGCACATGTAATCTAAGGAAGAAGATGCGAACCAGTATTTTCTGAGCTATATTTTGACAAACTCCGGAATGAGAAACAGCTAAATTCTAATAGTATTGAAAGCATCTTGAAAAAACTTCAATTTGATATATTATGGGCCTCATAATTCATCCGAGATCAAAAGTTATGAGCAAATGTCTATGCACATGTGATCTAAGGAAGAAGATGCGAACCAGTATTTTCCGAGCTGTATTTTGACAAACTCCAGAATGAGAAACAGCTAAATTTTGATGGAATCGAAAGTGTCTCGAAAAATCCTTTGATTTGATATATTATAGGCCTCATAATTCATCCGAGATAAAAAGTTATGAGCAAATGTGCTATCCACGTGTAATCTAAAGTAATGCTCTATTATATGGGGAATGCATTTTTAGTCCCACATCGGGAAAAGAAGAGATGGCTTCTCTACCACTCCCATATAAATAAGAGGGGATACCTCTTAGAAAGGGCAGAGTTCAATTCTCAAAGGATTCAATACTCAAAGGAGCTTAGTTCTCCATAGGAGCTTAGTTCTCCAAGATAGGAGCATGCTCCTCCCCATAATGCGCATATGCGCAAGCGCCATGTGTGCTACGTATAACGCACGTGTGCCCGCCATGCGCGCACCACGTGCAACGCATGTGCGCATCATATGAGAACATTTAATAATATTAAAAGAAGCTTAGTTCTCCATAGGAGCTTAGTTCTCCATATATAGAAGCCTGCTTCTCCCCATAATGCGCATGTGCGCTACGTGCAACGCACGTGTGCCCGCCATGCGCGTACCACGTGCAACACACGTGCGCACCATATGAGAACATTTAATAATATTAAAAGGAGCTTAGTTCTCCATAGGAGCTTAGTTCTCCATATATAGAAGCCTGCTTCTCCCCATAATGCGCATGTGCGCTACGTGCAACGCACGTGTGCCCGCTACGCGCGCACCACGTGCAATGCATGTGCGCACCACATGAGAATATTCAATAATATTAATAGGCGCTTAGTTCTCTATAGGAGCTTAGTTCTCCATATATAGAAATCTGCTTCTTCCCATAATGCGCATATGCGCAAGTGCCATGTGCGCTACGTGCAACGCACGTGTGCCCACCACGCGCGCACCACATGCAACGCACGTGCGCACCACATGAAAATATTCAATAATATTAAAAGAAGACTCGTTCTCCATAGGAGCTTGCTCCTCCTATAATGCGTATATGCGCAAGCTCTATGTGCGCTACGTGCAAATATGATCGCCCAACACGTGCGACGTACGTGCGCCCAACACGTGCGACGCACGTGCGTGAACGCAAAGAATCCTTTTTCAGCAGCGAGAAGCTTAAGCTCCAACCTATTCTTCCCCCCTGATGAGTGAGACATGGTTCAAAAGGTACATCCCTCCACACCTTCGATATATGGCACTGTAATCTCTCAGTGTTGTCGAAGAGGTGGTGGGTCCCAACGACCAATGATCCTTCTTTCTAAAAAAAAAAGAAGAAGATAGATAGAGAAGATACATAAGAATATAGAGAAAACCCTCTGCAAACTTTGAGAAAAACTCAGTGTAGGGTGTTTCTCATCACCCCATTAAGATGGGAATACGCTCGCGCTTGTCAAGCGTACTACAAATTCCCCCTGCCTAGGGTAGGCGGGGGTTTATTGATTGTGGGGATCCGAACCTCCGGCAGCCGCGGACTAAGCGAGAGAACCTCCGATTGATGGGTTAAACTGGTCATGCGAACTCAATGTGCAGTGTACGTGTGTTTTGTTTTGGAGGGGGGTTTGAGTATATCGGGAGCCACGCAGAGGTTTTACGGGGGTCCCGCTACCCGGATAGTGGGCTGGGGGTCAAGAGGGCTAGCAGCCCCCTTGTGGGGTGCGGGGCAGCGGCCCGGCCCAAAATTTTTTTGAGGGTGACAGTCTTGTGGAGTGTGTGTGTATCTGTACATATATATACATGTATGCGTATATAAGAAAGGGAAAAAGCGCCCAAAGGACGTGTGGGGTCAGCGCCTTGAGCGCTGTGCGCTTGGGTGATGTGCGCTTAGGCACTAACGCGCCACGTGTCGGCATGTGGGCACTTTGCGCTTGAGCGCAGGGCGCCGGAGCGCAAGCACGCCACGTGTCAGCACGCGGGCGCTTTGCGCTTGAGCGCAGGGCGCTTGAGCGCAAGCGCGCCACGTGTCGGCACGTGGGTGCTTTACGCTTGAGCGCTGGGCGCTTGAGCGCAAGCGCGCCACGTGTCGGCATGTTGGCGCTTTGTGCTTGAGCGCAGGGCGCTGGAGAGAAAAAGTGGCTTTTATCCCCAAAAGTTCTCGAAAGAGAAATCAGAGTGGAGCTAAACTCCTAAGATGTTTTGAGGTTGATGAAAGGGGTTCTTCTTCTTTCTCCTCTGGTTGCTGGATCTTTAAGATCAAGAGATATGAGATTTTAAAAATCTTTTCTTTTTGGGATCTAATGGAAGATCTGAGTTCCCCTTTATGGGTTTATGGTGAAAAACTATTTAGTTTTATAAAATGAAGAGTAAAACTCTTGATTTAATTCAAAAGAAAGAAGAAGGTTTTGGAACCTTGAGAAAGGAGAAAAGATCTCAGATCTAAAATATTTTTTGGAGAGAGAAAAAGTTGTGAGATATTTTGATTATCCTTGCCTTTATAGGCTATACACTTTACACATTGCCCCTTGGGCTTCACAAAATGGCATTTTGCCTATTACATGGCTCATGTGCCATTTCCTTTTGCACATAAGCCATGGGCTTTACAAAAATTTGGCTTTATGCCTATTTTTCTTATATTTATCCATAAAATAAAAGAAATACAACAAAATTATTTATTAAATTTTTTTATCTTGGCATGGGGGGAGGCCGGTCGCTTCATGTTCGGGCTCGACTCGGGCATGGGCCCACTGGATCTGGGCTTGGGCTCACTTGGCTTGGGGTTGACTTTGATTTTGACTTGGTCAACCGGGGTGTAAATTTTTACCCCAACAAATTGCCCCCCATCAATAAATGCACACCACATATGTGGGTCGTGTGCATTAAATTGATGGATCTTCTTTTACTTGGAGGCGACCTGATTTGGTTCCGGCTTTTTGGGTAGCTGGCACTGCCCTTTTTACGACATGGACGGTCGTTGCTTGACATGTCTCCGAGATGGAGTGTCTGTGATAGACGTTTCCCTGGCCCTGAGTGATCTGGTTCCCGCTTTGTAGGAATCCTGCGCTGCCCTTTTTACGACATGGACGGTCAATGCTGCCCTTTTTGCGACTTGGACGGTCGATGCTGCCCTTTTAGCGACTTGGACGGTCGATGCTGCCCTTTTTGCGACTTGGACGGTCGGTGCTGCCCTTTTAGCGACGTGGACGGTCGATGCTGCCCTTTTTGTGACTTGGACGGTCGGTGCTGCCCTTTTTGCGACGTGGACGGTCGGTGCTGCCCTTTTTGTGACGTGGACGGTCGATGCTACCCTTTTTGCGACTTGGACGGTCGATACTGCCATTTTAGCAACGTGGACGGTCGGTGTTGCCATTTTAACTACTTGGACGGTCGGTGCTGCCCTTTTTGCGAATTGGACGGTCGGTTCTGCCCTTTTTGCGACATGGACGGTCGTTGCTGCCCTTTTAGCGACGTGGACGGTCGGTGCTACCATTTTAGCGACGTGGACGGTCGGTGTTTCCATTTTAACTACTTGGACGGTCGGTGCTGCCCTTTTTATGACTTGGACGGTCGGTTCTGCCCTTTTTGCGACTTGGACGGTCGTTGCTGCCCTTTTAGCGACGTGGACGGTCGGTGCTGCCATTTTAGCGACGTGGACGGTCGATTCTGGATTTGACTTGCCCCGCTTCTTGCGGTGTCAAGGATGAAGTTGACTTGTTTCCGAGGTGGAATTTGATTCTTCCATGGAGGTCATTGGTTGTTTGACTTGATGTGATTTGGGTTGACATCAGCATCGCTACGCTAGAATATGGTACCAGGAGCGAATCATCATTTATCATGACAGGATTTGGGGATTTTGGTTTTGGTTTGGCATCGGCATCGCTGCACTGGAATATGGTACCAGGAGCGAATCATCATCTGCCATGAGGAGATTTCCCTCGTTCCCAGTTTAACAACTTAGGGGTCATCTGTTCCCAGTTTAACGACTTAGGGGTCATCTGTTCCTAGTTTAAAGACTTAGGGGTCTATTGGTTTGGAGTTTGGGATTTTGGGGTTAGGGTAGGCATCAGCGTTGCTAATCACTGAAGCACACATGCCAGGAGCAATTCATCATTTGCCTATTCCTATTGGGGGAGCGATGGCTTAGGAGACAGGTTTAGGTCCCTATCACCTAAGGCTTTTCAATTTTATGGGCCGTGAGGGTCCCATAAAAGCATTTTCTCCCTACGAGTCGTAAGGATCCCGCAGGTGTATTTTCTCCTTAGGAGTCGTGAGGACTCCTAAGTGTGTTTTTCCTTTATGAGTCGTAAGGATCCCACAAAGGTTTGTTCTCCTCATGTATCATGAGGACACATGAGTGGGTCTTCTCAATGGAGCATTATTCCAAAGGCGAAGACCAGCCGTGTAACTGGTGATTGTGGTGGGGCATGGGTATGACGAGAATTATTTGAGCCCATGGGTTGTACACGGCAGTCAATTTGGGGACTGGCCGTAGGGCTGGAGAATTTTGAGAAATTGGATTTTGGTTGGTGTCTGCATCGCTACACTGGAATATGGTACCAGGAGCGACTCATCATTCGCCATTTAGGGACTTAGAATTTGGATCTTGTTTGGCATCAGCATTACTGCACTAGAATAATGCCAGGAGCAACTCATCATTTTCCTTCGGAGGACTTGGGATTTGGGTTTTTAGTCGGCATCAGCACCGCTAACACTGAAGCGAAATGTCAGGAGCGACTCATCATTTGCCGTTGCCCGTTGGGGAACGATGGCTTGAGACAGGTTTGGGTCCCTATCACCTAAGGCTTTTCGATTTTATGAGCCGCGAGGGTCTCATAAAAGTATTTTCTCCCTACGAGTCGAGAGGATCTCGCAGGTGTATGTTCTCCTTAGGAATCGTGAGGATTCCTAAGTGTGTTGCTCCTTTGTGAGTCGTAAGGATCTCACGCAGGGGTTTTCTCCTCACAAGGTCGAGAGGACTTTGCGAGTGTATTTCATCTCCTTTCATGAGTTTGCGCCCTTTCGGGTTTTCACAAACTCGCCGGTAGTCCTGCTGTTTTTACTCACGGAGCCCTTTCGGGTTTTCATCCGTGCCCGTTTTGCTTGTGGACATACCTTTTTTTTTTCTTTTTTCCTATTTCTTTTTTCTTTTTTCTTTTTTCTTTTTCTTTTTTCTTTGCCGCTGGTGAGACTTTAAAAGTAGTCTCACCGGCAGGATTTGGTAGAGATAAGGGTCATTTACGCCGGTGGATTGTATACGATTTTGCAGGATGTATGATCCAGACCGTAGAGCTGATGTGCTCAATTCGCCTACGACTTGGAGCATTCACGTGTAGTATTTCTTGAGATATCGGCCATTGATAAGTGGCATGGGCCTTTCTCCCTCGGCACTTATTAGTTGGTAGGATCCTCCATCGAACACTTTTTCGATGACGTATGATCCTTCCCAGTTTGGCTCGAATTTTCGCTTGGCATGTCGAGTGGGGATGATCGGTCTTTTGAGAACCAACACCAATTCACCTTTCTTGAAAGCGTGGAGACGAGTTATCTTGTCATAGGCCCATGACATTTGGGCTCGGTATAGCTCTAGATTTTGCTGCACTGCGAGCCTCTTTACTTCGAGGGCATCAAGCTCTTCAAGTCGAAGGAGCACGTTTTTCTCCTCCGTCAACTCGTGCTGAACCGCCATTCTTAAGCTTGGAACTTCGACTTCGAGGGGGAGGACCGCCTCCAGTCCGAAGAGCAATGAGTATGGAGTGGACTGAGTTGGAGTACGGTGCGTGGTACGATATGCCCACAACGCCTCGTGAAGTTTGAGATTTCAGTCTCTCTTGTTGGCTGAAGCATTTTTCCTCAGGAGCTTGCATAGAGTCTTATTGAAGGCTTCGGCTAGCCCATTGGCTCTTGGATTATAGATGGAGGAATATCTCCAGTCTATCTCGTGCTGAGTAGCGAACCTTGAGACATTGAAGCTCTTGAAAGAAGGCCCGTTGTCAGAAATGATTTTTCTTAGTGTACCGAAGCGGTATAGAATATTATGCTGGAAGAATGTCAGAATATCTTTTGTCTTGACTTCTTTTAGCGGGACAGCTTCAGCCCATCTGGAGAAGTAGTCTGTCGCGGCCAGTATGAACCGGTGGCCTTTGGATGACGGAGGATCGATTGGGCCAACAATGTCGGTGTCCCAGACTTCGAAGGGCTACGACGCCACCGCAGGATGCAACGGATTGGGATGCTTGTGAATAAAATCACTATGGATTTGGCAGATCTGATATTTCTTTGCATGCTCTCCGCAATCCCGTATCATGGTGGGCCAGTAATAACTAAGCCGTTTGATTTGAAGTCGCATCTTAGGGCCAGATTGGTGAGCGCCGCAAACGCCCGAGTGAACATCTTTCATGACCTTTTGGGCTTCGGCCAATGACAGACACCTGAGCCAGAGTTGGTTATATGACCTGCGGTATAACGTGTCATTTACAAACACGTATCGGAGAGCTCTTTTCTTTAGCTGAATCCTCACAGATTTTTCTTCGGGCAGCTTGTCGTATCGGAGGTACTCTATGAAGGGTTCTTTCCAATCGGGCTCGTCTTGGATGATCGAAGCTTTTTTGGCAGGACTGCTCTTCTGTTCCGCGCTTTCCTCTTCTCGTAGAGAGACAGGGGGTAGAATTTGCCGGCTCCTGACAGTGATCAGAATTTCGTCCATGTCAAGATCAGCCAGCTCCTTGGCTAAGCGAGCGAGTACGTCAGCCTTTCCTTTCAACGCTCTAGGGACTCTCGTTAGTTCAATGTGAGTGAACCGTTTCATGAGTTCCACCACCTGACTTCTGTACCGAGCTAACTCGGGTTTGTATATCTTATAGTCGCCGCTTACTTGGTTGACGACAAGCTGGGAGTCACCATAAACCCGTAGTCGAAGGATTTCCATTTCTATGGCGAGCTCCAAACCAGCTATCAGAGCTTCATACTCAGCCTCATTGTTTGTGCGAGGCTCGGTGAGAGCAAAAGAACGCCATAGGGTTCCCATTGATGGAGTGATGAACACTAATCCTATCCCTGCTTTTATCTCCGGGATGCTTGATTTACTGGAGGTCCTTATTGATGAGGCTCCATCGAAGTATAGCTCCCAACATGGCTCATCTTCCTCGAGGTGCAGCACTTGTTCGTCAGGTAACTCACAATTTAGCGGCCACCCTTCTGGTATGGGATGAGCAGCGAGAAAGTCTGCAAGTGCTTGCCCTTTTACTGCTTTCTGAGGAGTATAAACTATGTCAAACTCAAGTAGCATGACAGCCCATCTTGTCATTCTGCCGGCTTGGCTTGCTTTGGTCATCAAGTGTTTGAGCGGGTCGACCTTGGAGATCAGCATAACCCGATGAGCCAGCAGATAGTGCCTCAGCTTCTTCACAGCAAATATCAGAGCCAGGCATTGCTTTTCGATTGGGGAATAGTTGTGTTCTGCCCCGACTAAAGTTCGACTGAGGTAGTAGAGGGCATTCTCTTTTCTCTCCTCGTTGTTCTGGGCAAGGAGCGCACCGAGTGACTCATCTAGCGCGGTAGTGTAGAGAATCAGCGTTTATTTGGAATGGGAGCGTCCAGCACTGGAGGGTGCAACAAGTACTGTTTGATTCTTTCGAACGCTGCTTGACATTCGGCATCCCAGATGAAAGGGGCTCCTTTCTTCATGAGCTTTGAGAAAGGCCTACATCTCCCCGATAAATTTGAGATAAACTTTCGTATATAAGCAAGCTTGCCTTGAAAAGATCTTAACCGCGTCAGACTCTTCGGAGGGGGCACTCTATGATGGCCTTTATCTTTGATGGATCAACTTCGATCCCTCGATGTCGGACTATGAAGCCCAGGAATTTTCCCGATGACACGCCAAAAGCGCACTTCAGAAGATTCATCTTCAGATCGTATTCCCTCAGTCTGGTGAGAACGGTCCTAAGATCTTGGATGTGGTCGGCCTTGGCTTTAGTTTTGACGACCAGATCATCAACATAGCATTCGACGACTTTACGGATTAGGTCATCAAAGATATTAATCATTGCCCTTTAGTATGTAGCACCTGCGTTCTTCAGTCCGAACGACATTACCTTGTAGCAATATATTCTGATCGGGGTTCGAAATGCTGTGTGTTTCTCATCCTCAGGCGACATCTTGATCTGATTATATCCAGATGAGCTATCCATAAAGGTGAACAATTCATAATTTGAGGTGTCATCGACTATCATTTTCATGATCGGTAGCGGAAAGTCGTCTTTAGGACATGCCTTGTTAAGTTCCCTAAAATCGACACAAACTCGGATCTGCCCATTTTTCTTCTTCACTGGGACTATGCATGCGATCCAGTCCGCATATTTGTCTTCCCTGATGAAGCCGGCATCGATGAGCTTCTTGGTTTCCTCGATGACCTTTTCTTCTAGTCCCCTTCTCATTCTTTGAGGAGCTTGTTTGACTAGCTTAGCATCAGGAGATATAGCCAGCTTATGCACGGCCACTTCAGGGGAAAGGCCAGGCATTTCTTTGTATGGCCACACGAAGCAGTCGATGAACTCATGCAGTAGGGCAATTATCTGCTCTTTCATTTCCTCCGACAAGAGTGAGCTGATGTAGGTCGGCCTTGGATTATCGGGCGTTCCTAAGTCAATCTCGGTTAACTCATCAAAGGTTGCTTGTCCGCCATCTTCGAGCTCTTGAGGAGTTTTTTTTGGCTCGGTTAGCTCGTCTTCAACATTTGACTCTTCGCTGGCTTCCCCAATATGGGTCATTTAGCATGCCTTAGAATCAGGCTGGATGAAACCTATGCCCCGCCTATCTGGAATTCGTCCTTCGATGAGTGCTCGGATCTGAGGTGGATGCCATAGCCTTTCATATAACTTTGCTTCGGACTCCGTTTGATACAACCGGCATCCGCACTTTTTGAAGTATTCCCGCATCTCGGGCGCGTAGTATCTGGGATTGAGGACGACCCTTATGCCTCTTTCGTATAGAAGGCATGCGACAGACAAATCGTCCGGGTGCACAGCGGGGTTTGACCCATAAAATAGGATGCCCTTCTGTCCACTTTTCCTCCCGAGAACGTAGAAAGTTTTCAGCTGGTCCACGGTGGAGACTGACGACGCATCGAGCTCTTTGCACATCTGCTCTGGTACCCTTATGAAAACTAGGGACCCTTCTGCAATTTTGAAGGTCTCTCATAGTATCGCTTGTTGCATGGAGGTCCAATCTGCACCGCTGTTGCATGGCAGGTCCTCTTCCTCCGACTCTTCAGTGTCGCTGCCAAGATGAGGGCGGACTTTGCTGCTAGATGGGCCTTCAGTAACAGATTCGTCCGTATCGCTACCGAAACGAGGGCAAGTTTTACGGAAGGACGGACTTCCAGCATCGGACTCATCAGTGTTGCTACCGAAATGCGGGCGCACTTGGGCGTTTTTGCTTTTGAAAGTGACAGCCGGCTCTGATTTGCCTTTGAGTCTTGGGGCCACTCTATCTTCAGTCAGTTATGGCTTAGCATTTTGGTGGTTCATAAAGTACCGAGAATCTTCATATCGAACTTCATGCACACCGAACGGCTGGATGTCTCCGTTAATGCGTCTTTCTTCGCCATTTTTAGTATACTTCATGCATTGATGGAGAGTTGATGGGACTATGCCGTAATCGTGGAGCCACGGCCGTCCCAAGAGAATCTTATAAGACGTGTCTGCGTCGATCACGTATATCTTAGCTTCAGTTTGCAGATTCCCGAATTTGATTGGCAAAGCTATAGATCCCAGAACTTGCTGGCAGTTTTGATTGAAGCCTTGAATGATAATCCTTTCCCTTGACAGGTGTCGGACGTCCATTGACAAACTCTTCAGTGTTCGCAAGTTCATGATGTTCACTGAGGACCCCGGATCAATCAATATGCGATTAATCCGATCCCCGTCGCTGTACCCGGTCACGTAAAGCGGCCGATTATGCTCAGCCGTTCCTAGTAGCAAGTCTTCATCCTTAAACATGACTGCGGCAGCGTGCAAAGTGTACTGAGCTTCTTTCATATTAATTTCCACAAAGCGAGCCTGATACCGCTCAGGGTTTTATAGAGCATGAATGAGAACATCTCTAAGCTCTTAAGATAGAACCAAGGCATTGTAGATGCTAAGGAGAGACGGAAGCTTTCGGAGGTGAGCCAAAACATTATAGTCTACAGGGGAAGGACTTGAGTTTTCATCAGCCGGTTCTCTACCATCTTCATCATTAGCCACCTATTTTTCCTTCCCTTTTGGGGCGTTGCCCTGATCCGGCGGAAGAGCCCTGCCGCTTCTGAGCTGGATTTGATTGGCCTTTGTGGCGAGCTCCTCGTCCTTTTCGGGAAAACAGAGCTCCTCCTAAGAGCCGCTGGTAAGATGGATGGCGTAGCAGGTCATTACTGGGATCTCTTCATTAGGGTCTTCTTCTAACTCCTCCAGAATTTCAGTCGCTTGTATAGGGAAGAACTCCTTCAATTGAATCAGAGTTCTTTCTTTCTGTTCATATTCTTCGAGGGAATCGATATAGTTTTGAATGGTCAATCTCTCTGCAGACTCCTTTTCATGCCGAGCTGCACTTTTCTTCTTCTTGAGCTTCTTGGATTTTGAGTCTGATGGAGCCGGACTGGTAAGCTTCTTCTGCCCTTCCCATTCCGTCCTGGGCTCTTTCCGAAGTAGCTTTATCATCTTCTTCGTCTTATTAGATATGTGCGTACTCCACGGAGGCCGCGATGAGTCTGTTTCATTGCTCAGGGCAGCGGGTTCGGCTGTCTGCTCTCAGAAGGCTTCAGCTTTTGTCTGTATAAAGTTGATGGTTGCAACTTCATTGTTCACCAACACACTTTTAGACAGCTCGATCTCTCCGGCCTTGTACTGCTTCTCGACCCAGTCCTTGAAGATATAGCAATCCTCGATCGCATGGCTCACTACTCGGTGGTAGGGCAATATAGGGGATTGTCGGTCATTTTTGCTTCTTGGGGTCTTTTAGACTCCGGCAATTGTAGGCCGTTGTTCAAGGCATCTTTAAATATCTTGCAGACCTTATCCTTTCTGAAAGAGTAAACTTTGTTCTTCTTCTCCTCTAGGGAAGGCCCATCTCCTCCCAGCACTTGCTTTCGAGACCGGTTGATTTTGGACTCGTCCGCCCTTCGCTTTTCTTCATTGTCAGACTCATTGAAGACATTGGTACTACTGGAACTCCCACTTCTACAGTTGTCGTCCCGCTTGCTTTTCTAAGTCTTGTCTCTCTGAGAGTCCGGGGTAGACTCTTGCTTCGAGCGTTCCAGCATTTGGACTTTCTTGGTTAGCTCTTAAAATATCTTGAGGCCCGCTGTACACAAGAATGGGACTATCCAATTGCTGAGGTTCCCAATGAGAAGGCTGATGGACTGGTCCTGCTCCAGCGGCGGTTCGCACTTGACTGTGAGATTACGCCATCGAGCGATAAATTCGGTATTGCTTTCATTCTTCCCCGGCTTGGTCCTCACAAGGTCGGCAATGGAGATTTTATCACTGACGCTCATGAACCTTTGCCGAAACAGAGACTCCATTTGGGCGAAGGTAATGACGGACCCGTCTGGTATACTCGCGTACCAGTCGAAGGCGACACCGGTCAGGCTGTTGACAAACTGACGAAGAAGGAGCGCGTCATTGCCCCCTGTATTTCCGCATGAGGCTTTGAAGTAGGCGACGTGCTGATTTGCGTTCCCCGTTCCGCTAAATCTTCCGAACTTAAGAATAACGTAGCCGCTCGGGAACTCGATCAGATCGTATTGTGCGGGATATGGCCTCCCACTACTAACAATTTCTTTCTGAGCTTCAGCTTCAGCCACCAATGTTTTAACTTTGCTGGTGACCAAATCCATTATCCGATCTTGTGTTAGCGGGATAGTGCTATCTGGGGCCAAGGCGTCCCCAGAAGCGGAATGTGGCCGGCTTTCGTGCGGCTCGACCAGTCTTGGACCCAAAGGAATAGGCATTGGCTGCTTCAGATTGTCATCACCCGGCTGATTAGTAGCGACTTGTGCTTGATTGGGAGGCGCTCGAGCAATTTGAGCCGTAAGCTGCATCACAACGTTTGTTAGGTCATCAATTTTTGAATAGAGCTTGGCCATCTCTTTATCCTTGCTCCTGAGCTGTTTTTGAAGCTCTTAAAGCAGCTCTTGCTCCGCAGTCCTGGGGCGGAAAGTCGGCTCTTCCTCGCTGTCCGAGCTTGACTCTGCAGCTGATTTCACAGATCGCTGTCTTGACCCCCTTGTTTCGGTAGCTGGTAGTCGATTGAAGGCGGCTGGCCTGGCCGGATTCTTGAATGGTGCTGGCGCTTCTTTTCTGGATTTTCCCCGCTGCTTCCGTGCGGCACAGAGCGCCTGATAGACCCTTGAAGAGATAATGCCACACTTTTTCTGTTGGGGCCGGGACACGTCTCTTTGTAGCGACGTTCAGACCGATGTCTTCTTGATTCGGGCGGTCATAGAATTTTTCTGAACCCACTTCAGAGATTCGAAGGAATTGCTGATCTTTACGGCCGACTCAGCCGTCGTCACAGAGTAACCCTGCTCTTGGAACTTCATAAGATTCCACTTGGCCGAGGCCCTGGTCCTCTTGTTGGCTCGATACCTGAGCCGCTTCTGCCTTAACTTTTCTGTTCTAAGCAACTGGCAGACTTCGGCTCTTTGGGAAGACGCCGTAGACTGGACGATGGAGGATTTTGGAGACATACTCGATTGTGCATTTGTTGGAGTCATCGCCTGAGCTCGTCCGCAATATTTTGTTAGTTATATGTATGCCCTAGAGGCCATTACTGTATATATGATGTATATTGTAATGGATGCTTGGACATATATAGGGAGGACTTTCTTGCTCGACATGATAGTATGCTATCTGGTTGTACTTTATCTTAACATGTACTCTGATTGTCTCTATATTACATGTTGATAAAGCCCTTAGGATATGTACTCGACTACTGGGACTATGATGAGATCATACTAGTGGGGCCACGGTAGTCGACGAGTACATCCTATAACTGTTCCTAGTCGAGGATGTATCGAGACAGGGCATCGATGCACCAGAGTAGACTAGCGTATACGCATCTTGACCCATATGATGGGCGATGGATGATCCCATATCCATCGGTGTTTGACATCAAGGATGGTGTACGGGTGCTCAGTGGAGACTGGGTACACTGGACGGACTCGCCGAGAACTCCCAGATGGTATTATACCTCACGTCAGATGGCAGTTATCCGGTGACACTGGTACAGAGTAGTCTGTTGACCCGAGATCGTCATAGAGTCTTGTGTGATTCCCACTGTGCTTTGATTTCCATCATACCATGTCCAAGAGGGCATGCAAAAAGGTGGCTTTTGGGTACAGTCCCGAATCACATGGAGGTAATGAGCGATAGGAGGGGATTCGTCTCTCCCGGTATAGGGAGTTGATGTTGTGCTGTGTTCGATTGGCTATAACCGGAAATCCCTGGCCAGGGCTGTTGAGATTTACTGGTAAGTGTTATCAGTAGTTTCTCGAACTGTTTTAGACCTCATATCGACACGACTTATCGAACTACTGGGGTCTGACGTTTACCACCCCTAGGCGAGATATGCGACATATCAGACGACGAGACCGGACTGTATGGGAGTGTTACTGATTGGATTCACAGGAGAATGTACCGTCTTGCTTGTTGATCTTCTGAGCGCTCAATACCTGGGTGGCTGTTACGTTTAGCTGACCGCTTGCAGCTTGTGGGTGTTTGATATGATCATCACTTACTGCCGGCGTATTGACGATTATTTAGAGTCCTACACAGAGGTTTCTTGGCTCAGGCGAAATGGAGTAGGGGCACATCTGTGATATGTGCGGGACCGAGGATAATGCGATATGAGATACCGTATTCTATTCTCGCGATATATGATATCAGCCGGGTCATCGGATCAAGTGTTGATTCGATGAATCGGTACGGATAAATATTAGTCGGTTATATGCGATATAGCCGGATTGTCGGATCAAGTGTTGATTCGATAATTTAATGTATAATAATATATATGATATATTAAATTATATTAACCAATATTAGCTCACTAAAAGATTCTTTTTCTCACTCGGGTAATACATTGATATATATGCGATATATGTTAAATGTATTATTTTATATTGTTACGATAAATATTATATATGTGATATATAATATTGTAACATGATATGATAACTAATGCAACATGTTTAGTGGAGTTTAAACATGATTAGGGTATGGATTAGGGTTAAGCTTTCTAGATGATTCTAGAAGGTTTAGTTTTGTTTTGTGAAAGATATTTTGTTATGACTCATGCTTTAACCCAACCCAAACCCTAACCCTAGTTAATTCACTACATGGGTTTGGTTGACCATGGTTGCATTAATCATCATATTTATCCTTTCATTATTCATCACAAAAGGTTTCATGTTAATTGTTCATCTTCTTCCTTCTTTCATTTCATGAAAAAGCTTTCTAGCTTTTTCTAAATGATGAAAAATGAGTGAGAATAAGAAAACAAATGAGAGCAAAAATCCTACTTTATCATCCTCATCTATCCTTGCCATTTAGATGAGGGTGTTCACATCATTTCATGAGTGATAACTTGTGTTAACGAAACTTCAAGGTAGATCATCTATGTTATCGAAGATCGGAAGCAAGACTGCATCTTTCTCTTCGTGAAGGCTCTCGAGAGTCCGGAACACGATGATCGCAGCGAAGGGACCTCAACACGGAGCTATTGAAGTGAAGGACTGGATCTATAAAGGTTGTAATCCCTCTCACTTAGTGTTAAAGTGTTTAACATACTTGTTTTCGCATAAACTCTAGTTTAAAGATCTGGCTTTGGGTTGTTCGGCACGGATAATTTTAAATCGGGCATGGTTGATGCCTCGTAAACCCTTGGGCGCGTGCATAGCAACCCTACAGTGGTATCAGAGCCAAGCTAGAGCTTTAGGCAAAGTCTAGACGAAGTTTAAAGTCCGATCGAACCCGGAAACCCCGATATTTACCCTTCTCTGTACATTTTTCAAAACTGTGATTTTTTATGAATTAAAAATGCTCATAAAAACAAGCAGGAAAAACTAAGAATTACTGTGAAGTACGGTTCACTGAGTCAACTATTTGACAGCGGAACCGCGGCAAAACTAAGGGTTCGGCGGCGGTTCCGCAGCCAAAATTATGACTTAGTCCCTGTAATTTCATGAATTTATTCTTAGGTCATTTCTTGGCAATTTTTTCTGGGAATTTTTTTGATTTCACTCAAGTGTTGAGTTTTCTAGGGTTGTATTGGGGACTCGATGATTTGATTGGATAATTTAACTTCGTTTAGTTTTTTCCGGGTAATTTTTAGAAACTGTTAAAAAGTTCGAACGGATATCAATAACTCACTTTTTCCCCAGTCGGAAAATTTTTCAAAAGTTGGATTTTTTCTCGAGTTTAAAAACGTTCTAAGTCGTGCAAGTAACACGGTGGACCCTCTAGAAGACAACAAACCTTAACTCGATTATGTGACCGTCTTGAACTGCCACTAAACCTTAGGGTTTAGGGCAGTACGGCGTGCCACATGTGAGGCGTTGGCTTGACCCTTCTACGGCTGGACCATTGGTACTGTGGCATGTGATGGATGTTTTTAAACTGATTTCAAGTGTTGAGATATATTGGGGAAATCTTGGGTGTTTGATTATTCGATCGGAAAGTTTAACATTGTCTATTTATCTAGAATGTGATACAATATTTGGAATCTACAAGTAGTTATGAGATAACTAAATTGAATGTTATGAATCTAGCAGTTCAGTTTCAAATGATCGGTTGCCACTGAATTTTGATGTGATCAAAAGTCCGTCGCAATCACGTAGCGTACGCGGATACTCGCCGGGTATACTTAATAGATAGCTACGCCCTATAGCCCCGACCAAGTGACTGTAGGAGAACCCCGTCCCCGAAAGCATCCGTTCGGGTGCTCGCGGCAGCGGTGTTCCGCCTTAGTGCACTTCGTCGACGGCATCTGGAGGTGCGGCCGTCTTCTAAAGTTTGCGACGAGCATTCGATCAGGATGTCGGGAATCTTGTTGAATTGCCCGACTTGATATTGAAAATATTTTTCGATAATGAGACTAAAATGCGGGGTTTATAATTGTTAGGCATGCGATGTCTAAGGAATTCATTCGGTTAGGCATGCGATGTCTAAGGAGGTTGCGGATTCCATCTGTTGTAGTTTTACACATTCTTTTCTATGACTGTAAGCGTAGTATGTGGTGTATCGCCGGCTTCGTTGCTATATATCAACGACAATCGGGATACGCATACTTGCTTACGTTGATGATATGAGATATTATGTGTTGCTGTGATATGTTGTATTGGATCGTCGCGTTTGAATAGCCGGGGGTTTTATGTGAGATGAGAGTTTTTTCTTTTTCATTCATGTAAAATTCATTTGTATGTAATATTCTTTTATTGGGGCACTTCCGGGCTGAGGATGATGTCACCATTGTATATTATTTAATTTTCCGCATTAGGTAGACCTAAGGCGGGGAGCACAAGTAACCGGGTTCTAGGGTCCAGTGGGAGACCATCTCGAGGAGTCGAGACCGGGTCTCCTAACCCTAGAATTGGCAGTGTTGCTTGCCGCTCTCGTAGGGGTCTAGGGATGTGGGTTTCGCTATTCATCGCGACCGTGGAATCCGTGTTTTATACTGGCTCGTATTGAAAACACGGACGTCCTAGTATATCCAATATTTCATATATGTTCTTCTGCTGCAATATTCTGTGATGAGATCATATTACTACCTGAGACGAATGTTTATATTATATATATAAGATATATGTTGTATTGCAGATTTCGTTTCAAATTTGATGCTTGTGAAGCATATTAAAATGGGACTTCATTAATGAGATTAATGAAATAAAAGAAACCTAAAAATGTTGTAGAAACTTGTTTAAAAACTGGTAGCTCTAGTTCTTGCTTTGCATAGCGGTGTTCCTTGTAGAACATCCAGTACCTTATTCGATAAGGAAAGAGCCGAGATCCCTTCACCGGGAGTGACCTCTTTAGTAAAACTAGCAGATGCTATAAACTCGGTTTGTTTTTTGATTGCTTCTATAGTTCTTGCTTTGGATCGTGATATTTGTGAAATATCTTGCACCTTATTCGATGAGGAAAGGGCCGACGATCCCTTCACCGGGAGTGATCCCTTTAGCAAAACTAGAAAATCCTCAAAAACACTCCATTTAAAATCACTCGATTCTACAACGATATAAAGTTCATTACGCAAAGGGTTTTCTTAAAAACCTGTCGTAGCCCTCCGTCATTTCAGATAAGTACTACTTAGTATTCGTGCTGCGGTAGTTTGGCCTTCGTCAAGGCGTAGTGTACGGTAGCTAACTAATGCTTATCTGCTAGCATATGATGCAATTGGATTAGGGTATTCGTACGGCGTAGTTTGGCCTTCGTCAAGGGTCGTGCGGATGGGTTTAATTCAATCAAGAAATGAACGGGTTGAACTTGACTAGCGGACTATGGGTAGCTTGGCCTTCGTCAAGATCATAGGTGTAAGTCGATGTGCAACACCCCACGAGTTGCGGAGAGGCGGAAATTTGAAAAACAATCATGTTTAAAAGGCGAACATCAACTAACCGAAGATCGTTTCTAAACAATACTTAACAATAAGCATAGAGTTCTAAGCTACTATGTTAAAAGATTATACCAAACGGTTCTAGTCCTTCTTCTTTACGTTATCTACGGCCTCTTTGGATCTCCACGTCCTCCTCGGCTTCCTTCCGTGATAGACGATCCACCCGAGAACCCTAATCCAAGCTATAACCTCTAAACTTGAGGTTACTTAGTTTCTCTAGTTGCTAAATAGAGTAGCTAAGGTGATGTAGAGATAGGTTATGGAGTAATTAGTCTTTCCTAATCCTTGTTCATAACTCATGAGTGGTAGGATTAGGGTTTGGTGAAGGAGAGAGCTTGAAGAGAGAGAATGAGAAGATGATAATGATAATAATAATAATAATGAAATAGCTTCTCACTTGATATATGAAACATAATGAATTAAAAAGAAATGAAAAATATGAGATTATTCTTCATGTTTCATTAATACAAGTGGGTGATTCATCATGTGAGTCATTAAGCATTTAATGATGCATTAATGACATGATGAATCACTCACAATGAGTCACTAAATCATTAAATGATAATGCCACCTCTCCCTCCATGTCACATCCTTCTAGAAGCTTCTCCGAAAATTACGAGAACGCCCCTCTCATCCGTGAAAACACGGAAAAACTTTAGACTGTATAAATCCAATAACCTGATACTAGAATCTGGCTTAAACCAAAGTCGGCTTGTAAAAACTGTCCGAATGTCGTACGTGCGTTCAAACACGTATGCGTCCGAACCTTTGTCGTAAAACCATACGACCTCTATATCTTTTAGCCTGGGTTTGGGAAATCTCTGTGTGGGACTCTAAAGACTCAACTACTACGCTGGCAGTGGGTTTAACCACAGACCGCAAGTAGCACTAGCTGTACGTAACGGTCCCCAGGTAGTTGTCGATAAGAAAGCCAATGAGGTAACCCATCTGAAATCCTACTGAGCCTGTCCGTGACAATATCCGCGCAGTCCGGTCTGTTCGTCTAAGAGTATCGCATGTATGGTCTAGGGAGGTGGTGGACGTCAGACCCCTAATAACCGTACAAGTCGTGTCGGTATGGCTCAAGACTATCCGAGAATCTACTGACCAGTCCATCAGTAATTCCCAATCAGCCCTGGCCAGGGACTTATGGTAATGACCAACCGACCACGGTGCGATATCAACTCCCTATACCGGGAGAGACGAATCCCTAACAGTCGCTCACTGCCTCCACGTGGCTCGGGACTGTGCCCAACTAAAACCTGTTTCCACGACTCCTTTGAGCCGTGGTAGGGTAATAATCAAAGCACAGTGGGAACTCACACGAGACAAATGATGAATTTAAGTCAACAGACTATCTGCACACATGTCACCTGAGAACTGCTATCTGACGTTAGGTATAATACCATCCAGTCAGTTCTCGACGAGTCCTGTCCGGTGTACTCACACCCAGTGAGCATCTGTATACAATCTTAGGTGCACACCACCAATGGCTGTGGGACCAATCCATCTCCCCTCGTCAGGGTCTAGATATGTATACACTAGTCTACTCCGGAGTATCGATGCCCAATCTCGATACTCCTGCGACTAGGGACATATAAGGATGTGCCTATTGACTATCCATCTCCCACTAGTATGACTGCCATCACAACGCCGGTAGTCAGGGAAACACCCTATGGGCTTTATCAACATGAATATATAAATGAATACAACACAAAATATATCATATGTTAAGATAAAGACAAACCAAATAACGCACTATCATATCAAGCAAGACTGTCATGTACATACATATCCTAAGCTTCCTATACAATGTAGGCCTCTAGGGCATATATATCCAACAATAGAACGCTAGGGGTAAAATATTATTGGGAATTTCAAGTGTTGAAATTTGCAATGAGATTGCATACCTTCTATCAGACAGTTGGATCCCGATACCCGCTGCGAGTAAGAGTTGCTCCTGGGAGAGTTTTACACATTACAATTAGCCGATCAAGTAGGTGTCTAGAAAGGTGTTAACGGGATTACGCCCCTGGGAAAATGAGGTTTACTTTAATTAGGTTCGTGCGAAAGTATGGGGGACCTCCCTCAAAGTACCGAAACTGGCCTGGCTGAAAGATTGGTGAACTTGTAGCGTGTAATTAATCTCGGCTAGTCTTTCCTTTTAGGGTTTGAAGGAAAATTTGATTAAAACAGTAGGAGACATCCTGATTAGATATATTAGATAACCAATCTAATCTTGCAAGAGTATACGCTGAGTGTTTTCTTCTCTCTCTCTCCAGGTAGCGACCATATCACGCCTTAATCAAGATAATAAAACGGATGAATTGACCGAACCCGCTTGTTATACTAAGCTGGGGAACGTTGGTCCCGCTCCAACTTATAATTGTCATAAGCCAGAGCAGGAAATTGAGGAATACCAGATTTCCCGTGCCGCCCAAACGAAGAAAGTGCATGTTGATGCATCATCTTCGGGTGTGTTCATTACAGAGAACTGTTTCTCAGTATCCTTTACGTCCTGGGTATGAGATACCGGATCAGGATCCCGCATATGTAATTTGTTATATGGGCTACAGAAAGGTAGAGAACTGAGAACGGGTGATAAGTTTCATGAGATAGAAAACGGTGCAAGTGTTGCAGCCAAGTCTGTTGGTCACTATCACCCTGTATTACCAGAATATATTGATTCTGAACGAATGTTATTAGATACCGAACCTGATGTACAACATCATATCAGTCTCTTTATTAGTAAAGAAAAGATATAATTTTGTATTGTTGGATAATGTTTTGAACATTTCCTATATCAAGAGTTGATCGGTTCAGGCACGTTATCTAAAAGCATTGACGTTCTAAATCAAACTACAGTTCTTAGTATACAGAACACACACAAGAGGAAGAGTTCAGAAATGAACGAATCCTTCTTGAGGCATTGTAGACTAGGTCATATCAATACGACCCGACTAGCTAAGTTACATTTAGATGCATATTTAAATCTGTTTGAATTTACATCTTGTGAAACTTGCCGGTCATGTCACAAAGATAAGATGATCATAACTCTGTTTATTGGAAACAGAGAAAGAGTTGGTGAACTCTTGGGATTGATATATGCTGATGTATGAAAATCCTCTGTCTACACATGCCAAGACCGGTTCTTTGTACTTCATTACATTCTCTGATGATCTCTCAAGATTTAGACATATTTTCCTATTGAAACACAAGTCTGAACCTTTTGAGATATTCACAGAATATAAGTTAGAAGTAGAGAACCAAAATACGGGTATAAGTATTATGTCCTTTGATGAGATCAAGGAGGAGAATACTTGAGCACGGAATTCCTGGACTATTCTAAAGAAGAATGAGATTCTCTCTCAGCATTACTCCTCCGTATACACCATAGCACGATGGTATATCGGGACGGAGCAATCATACCCTATTTGATATGGTGTGCTTTATGATGAGTACTACTGAGTTTTCTATTTCCTTTTGGGAGTTATGCACTTGAGAAGCTGCATACCTATTGAATAGGGTTCAAATCGAATCAGTTGCCTACCACTTCATATGTGATATGGAAAGGGAAGAGCCCATATCTTAAGTTTGTTAAGATTTGGGGTTGTCCGGCCTATGTCTAAAAGCAAAATCCGGACAAGCTCGAGGCAAGGTCTGTTATGTAGAACTGGAAATGTTCCAGCTATACAAACTGCAGCTGATGATTTGATAGAACCAAAGGATTCAATAGTTTCCAACGAACCTCAGCCTTTCCGCCGATCTAGTAGGGTTCCTCACCCACCTGAGAGATACTTCGGTTTCTCTATGACAGTGGGAGCGAGGATTGCATCATGTGATGATGACCTAACTAGTTTTGAGCTGGCCAACGGGAGTGGGACTCTGTAAGAATGGCTGGATGCTTATCGATCTGAGATGGAATTCTTATACACCAACAAAGTATGGACTTTGGTTGCTCTATCAGAAGGGTTAAATCCCCATCAGGAGCAAGTATATCTTGAGAAGATTACTAGGTGTACATGGAAAAGTTGAGACTTTCAAAGCTATGCTTAAGTCCATCCAGATCCTACTTACCACGGCTACAGACCATGACTACGATATCTAGTGGTTGGGTGTCATGACTGCTTTTCTAAATGTTGATTTGGAAGAGAGCGTCTATAAGTACACAGCCAGAGGGCTTCGTAGACAATGGGAGCAGCGGAAACGTGTGCAAGATGTTTTATATGATAAAACAGGCATCGCGGAGTTGGAACATCTATTTTGATGTGATAGTCAAAGAGTTTGACTTCATAAAAATGGTAGACGAACCTTGCATATAAAAAAAGGTAGTAGGGAGTATAGTGGTGATCCTCGTAGAGTACGTAGATGACATACTCTTGATAGGGAAGGAGTTTCCTATGCTACGCTCGGTCAATCTCCGCTTATCACAATGATTCTCCATATAGGATCAAAGTGATACCTCCTAAATCCTGGGTTTTTGGATCTATGAGATAGATCTAATTGGATGTTAGGATTCTTACTAGTTGTAGTAAGATGGTATCAATCGATCCTGGGGAGAATCACTGGAAAGGTTCCAGGGTGATAAGAACGACTGAATATCAGTCGCAGGCATTGTCTTTACCTTCAGTGGAGGGACGGTATGTTGGAAGAGTTCCAAGCTAGATACCGTGACATACTAGACGATTAAAGGCAAGATACATCGTTACCAAGGATGCTACTAAAGAGGCAGTCTGGATATATAAGTTCATGAGATGAACTTCGTTCCTACCATTGTGTGACAATGGAGTTGTGTCTTTTGCCAAGGAACCCCCCATCCCATCAGAAATCCAGATATAATTCTTAGGCAGTATCACCTGATCATGAAGATGGTTGATCTCCAGGGAGATCGAGGTTAGGAGAGTAGACACAGAGGACAACAGCGCGGATCCACCCACAAAGGCTTTTTTCCCAGTAGAGACTTTTATGGGATGGTTGAGTATGAGATATTTCAACCACAGCTAATTGTTGGGTATGCGATATCACAACAGATGGCCCTAGTGCAAGTGGGAGATTGTTAGTTATATGTATGCTCTAGAGGCCATTACTGTACATATGATGTATATTGTAATGGATGCTTGGACATATATAGGGAGGACTTTCTTGCTCGACATGATAGTATGCTATCTGGTTGTACTTTATCTTAACATGTACTCTGATTGTCTCTATATTACATGTTGATAAAGCCCTTAGGATATGTACTCGACTACTGGGACTATGATGAGATCATACTAGTGGGGCCACGGTAGTTGACGAGTTCATCCTATAACTGTTCCTAGTCGAGGGGGTATCGAGACAGGGCATCGATGCACCAGAGTAGACTAGCGTATACGCATCTTAACCGATATGGTGGGCGATGGATGATCCTATATCCATCGGTGTTTGACATCAAGGATGGTGTACAGGTGCTCAGTGGAGACTGGGTACACTGGACGGACTCGCCGAGAACTCCCAGATGGTATTATACCTCACGTCAGATGGCAGTTCTCCGGTGACACTGGTACAGAGTAGTCTGTTGACCCGAGATCGTCATAGAGTCTTGTGTGATTCCCACTGTGCTTTGATTTCTATCATACCATGTCCAAGAGGGCATGCAAAAAGGTGGCTTTTGGGTACAATCCCGAATCACACGGAGGTAATGAGCGATAGGAGGGGATTCGTCTCTCCCGGTATAGGGAGTTGATGTTGTGCTGTGTTCGATTGGCTATAACCGGAAATCCCTGGTCAGGGTTGTTGAGATTTACTGGTAAGTGTTATCAGTAGTTTCTCGAACTGTTAAAGACCTCATATCGACATGACTTATCGAACTACTGGGGTCTGACGTTTACCACCCCTAAGCGAGATATGCGACATATCAGACGATGAGACCGGACTATACGGGAGTGTTACTGATTGGATTCACAGGAGAATGTACCGGCTTGCTTGTTGATCTTCTGAGCGCTCAATACCTGGGTGCTGTTACGTTTAGCTGACCGCTTGCAGCTTGTGGGTGTTTGATATGATCATCACCTACTACCGGCGTATTGACGATTCTTTAGAGTCCTACACAGAGGTTTCTTGGCTCAGGCGAAACGGAGTAGGGGCACATATGTGATATGTGCGGGACCGAGGATAATGCGATATGAGATACCGTATTCTATTCTCGCGATATATGATATCGGCCGGGTCATCGGATCAAGTGTTGATTCGATGAATCGGTACGGATAAATATTAGTCGGTTATATGCGATATAGCCGGATTGTCGGATCAAGTGTTGATTCGATAATTTAATGTATAATAATATATATGATATATTAAATTACATTAACTAATATTAGCTCACTAAAAGATTCTTTTTCTCACTCGGGTAATACATTGATATATATACGATATATGTTAAATGTATTAATTTATATTGTTACGATAAATATTATATATGTGATATATAATATTGTAACATGATATGATAACTAATGCAATATGTTTAGTGGAGTTTAAACATGATTAGGGTTTGGATTAGGGTTAAGCTTTCTAGATGATTCTAGAAGGTTTAGTTTAGTTTTGTGAAAGATATTTTGTTATGACTCATGCTTTAACCCAACCCAAACCCTAACCCTAGTTAATTCACTACATTTGTTTGGTTGACCATGGTTGCATTAATCATCATATTTATCCTTTCATTATTCATCACAAAAGGTTTCATGTTAATTGTTCGTCTTCTTCCTTCTTTCTTTTCATGAAAAAGCGTTCTAGCCTTTTCTAAGTGATGAAAACTGAGTGAGAATAAGAAAACAAATGAGAGCAAAAATCCTACTTCATCATCCTCATCTATCCTTGCCATTTAGATGAGAGTGTTCACATCATTTCATGAGTGATAGCTTGTGTTAACGAAACTTCAAGGTAGATCATCTATGTTATCGAAGATCGGAAGCAAGACTGCATCTTTCTCTTCGTGAAGCCTCTCGAGAGTCCGGAACACGATGATAGCAGCGAAGGGACCTCAACACGGAGCTATTAAAGTGAAGAACCGGATCTACAAAGGTTGTAATCCCTCTCACTTAGTTTTAAAGTGTTTGACATACTTGTTTTCGCATAAACTCTAGTTTAAAGATCCGGCTTTGGGTTGTTCGGCACGGCTAATTTTTAAATCGGGCATGGTTGATGCCTCGTAAACCCTTGGGCGTGTGCATAGCAACTCTACACATTTGATGTTGCCCTTTGTGCCGGAGTTCTTGCCCCTAGTTGGAGCGCCAGAGAGTCGTTCAGACACCGTCTTAAGTTTCGGTTGTGGTGCCTTGGCGATCACGACATTCGGCCTCTTGCCCCTTGAGACAGGCCTGGCCGCCTGTTTTTCCGGAATTTCTGCCAGATGAGCTTTTCCGGAAGGGTAGATGATGATGGAACCAAACTGGCGGGGCGGTTCCTCCCACTGTCGACTGAGGCTTGCTGGGAGAACCATGCGAGCATTGACCTTGACAACGTACGGGATCGGGGTCGCGTTGGAAGCTGAATTTGTCTTGGGAGACATTGTCGTCGAAAGTTGATTACTGCATGGAAAAAACATCATTTCAGTATAGACAATCGATATGTATATTGACTGAGTTCGCATGAACGTTTAACCCGAAATATAGGAGGAGAGAAAGGTCCCACCGGGCGTGCCAGATTCTGTAGGGTGTTTTTCGTCACCCCATTGAGATGGAAATACGCGCGCGCTTGTCAGGCGTACTACAGATTCCCCCTGTCTAGGTTAGGGGGTTTATTGATTGTGGGGATCCGAATCTCCGGCAGCCGCGGACTAAGCTGCCGTTAATTATCCCTCGCCTTTGGAGCGAGGGAACCTCCGATTGACGGGTTAAACTGGTCATGCGAACTCAATGTGCAGTGTACGTGTGTTTTGTTTTGGAAGGGGTTTGAGTATATCGGGAGCCACGCAGAGTTTTTACAGGAAAAAGCGCCCAAAGGACGCGTGGGGTCAGTGCCTTGAGCGCTGTGCGCTTGGGTGTTATGCGCTTAGGCACTAGCGCGCCACGTGTCGGTATGTACGCGCTTTGCGCTTGAGCACTGGGCGCTTGAACGCAAGCGCGTCACGTGTCCGCACGTAGGCGCTTTGCGCTTGAGCGCAAGCGCGCCACGTGTCGGCACGTGGGCGCTTTGCGCTTGAGCGCAGTGCGCTGAAGCGCAAGCGCGCCATGTGTCGGCACGTGGTCGCTTTGCGCTGGAGCGCTGGGTGCTTGAGCGCAAGCACGCCACGTGTCGGCACGTGGGCGCTTTGCGCTTCAGCGCAGGGCGCTGGAGAGAAAAAGTGGCTTTTAGCCCCAGAAGTTCTCGAAAGAGAAATCAGAGTGGAGTTAAACTCCTAAAATATTTTGGGGTTGATGAAAGGGGCTCTTCTTCTTTCTCCTCTGGTTGCTGGATCTTGAAGATCAAGAGATATGAGATTTTAAAAATCTCTTCTTTTTGGGATCTAATGGAAGATCTGAGTTCCCCTTTATGTGTTTTGTGGTGAAAAACTATTTAGTTTTATAAAATGAAGAGTAAAACTCTTGATTTAATTCAAAAGAAAGAAGAAGGTTTTGGAACCTTGAGGAAGGAGAAAAGATCTCAGATCTAAAATTTTGTTTTTGGAGAGAGAAAAAGTTGTGAGATATTTTCATTATCCTTGCCATTATAGGCTATACACTTTACACATAGCCCCTTGGGCTTCACAAAATGGCATTTTGCCTATCCCATGGCTCATGTGCCATTTCATTTTGCACATAAACCATGGGCTTTACAAAAATTTGGCTTTATGTCTATTTTTCTTACATTTATCCATAAAATAAAAGAAATACAACAAAATTATTTATTACAAAATTTTTATCTTAGCGTGGGGGGGGGCGCTTCATATTCGGGCTCGACTCGGGTATGGGCCCACTGGATCTGGGCTTGGGCCCACTTGGCTTGGGGTTGACTTTGATTTTGAGTTGGTCAACCGGGGTGTAAATTTTTACCCCAACACTCAGAAGAAAAGATAGGTAAAGAACTGATTCCTTGGAAAACAGAGATGAAAATATCTTGTAAAAAGAAGAAATGTCTACTAAAAAGATCTTAAATCTATAAGAAAGACCGAGGTCTTTGAATAAAAAGAAAAGAACAAGATCTAAATCACAAAAAAAAAGAAGTATTTTACTTCACAGATCTCTTGATCTAAAAAGGCAGAGCCTTTTATAAGAATAAGAACTTTGTTCTTGAATCTTGAGGCAAGGCCTCTTTTAAGAAGAACATAAACTTGTTCTTTGATCTTAAATTGATCAAAATGTGCTCTGCGCTATTGGAAAATGCTTTGCACTCATGAACTGCGCCCCTGCGCTTCCTTAGACTGGCGCTCAGCGCCATAACACGCCACGTGACATGATCTGCGCTTTGCGCTCCTGAAAACAGCGCACCGCGCTCTTGGGTTGGCGCTCAGCGCCAAGCACATCACGTGTCACTCACTGGCGCACCCATAAACTGGCGCAGCACACTTAGCGCTAGGCGACACGGGTCACCCTTATGTGCGCTAGAACAATGCGCTCATTAATTAGCGCAAAGCGCCTAATGCGCCACGTGGCGCGCTGTCAGAACATACATTGTTCTGATAAATGCTATGCATTTAATTCCAGACGAAATGTCAGAGCCCAATTAAAAGGGCAGAGCCCAAACAAAGGCCTAACAGGCAGAACAAAAATAAAGTGTTCTTTAACTGGACTTAGCCCAATTCTGGCCATAAGTCCTCAATTTAAATTGAACTGAGCACATCTGCTCTTTTAATCAATTTACACCCGGTTCGAGGGTACATCTCTTTACTCCTCTGATATTTTTCGTTGTAATCCCTCAACGTCGTCAGAGAGGTAACGGGTCCCCACAATCACACATTACTACGGACTGTGGGGTCCTTAAACTCATGGACTATGATGTCCTTAACCTCGACCGTGATGTCTTAAAACTAACAACGTACTGTGAGGTCCTTAAACTCACGGACTATGATGTCCTTAACCTCGACCGTGATGTCTTAAAACTAATATCGGACTGTGGAGTCCTTAAATCCACGGACTATGATGTTTTTAACCTCGACCGTGATGTCTTAGAACTAACAACGGACTGTGGAGTCCTTAAATCCACGGACTATGATGTCCTTAATCTCGACCGTGATGTCTTAAAACTAACATTGGACTGTGAGATCCTTAAACTCATGGACTATGATGTCCTTAACCTCGACCGCAATGTCTTAAAACTAACATTGGACCATAATGTCCTTAAACTACTTATCGACCGCAATATCACTAAACTAAACAATAGAGCCTAATTGCTCTCTTGTTGGATCTAAACGATCCCGTTAAGTTGATCTTAGTCTAAAATTAGACTAACGTGTCCTTAACAAAAGTTTAAGTTGATTTTAGCCTCAACTAGGACTAACGTATCCTTAAACACAACACCCCCAAACCCAAATCTAAGAAAGATACGGATTTGGACTAATCCACGTCCTACGGGCGACAGCATTACTTTGTCTCCATATACAATCCACGGGCAACCGAACACAAAACAAACACCCACGACACGAAGTGACCATATGGAGAAGGAGAAAGTTGTTACCGCGATGCGGTAGCGTAATTAACTGTAGGGGCTTGCCCCTGCAGGGAAGAGAGTCCCCACAATCAAAAACCTATCAAACGAGGGGGAATTTGACGAAGTCTGCTACATCGGCCACATCCGTTTAAACCTTCGATACATGGTGCCATAAATCAGCTTGGCATCTTCGGAGAGGTGGATGAATAACACCAATTAGCATCTGCCCCCAGATTCAGGTAAGACATCCAGTCTTCCCGGCTTCCGGCGGTGAACAGATTCTGGCACGCCTGGTGGGACCTTTTCCTCTTTCCACTCCACACTTCGTGTGTCATGTTCGCGAACCAATCGCGGTTTGCTAATGGTTGCCCTTGGATTTCAAGTTACTAAGATTTGGTTTCTTGCTTGGCACAGAAAGCAAAACAGCAATGGCATCTACTTGCGTAAAGTGCTCCAACTGCATCTGCAACTCGCGTCCTGCCTCAACTGGGGGCATAACCTACGGGCCCCAAGCGACTTCCCTGTTCACGATGCCCGTGGAACAGGTTACTCAAGCCACCACGGGATTGTTTTTCGGAACCATGCTTCCACCGATGAGCTTCAGCACCCTTATGCCCATACCAGAAGTTCCCAAGAAGTCGGTCTTTGATCGGCTTACAGCTACTGTGGCCCCTCTCAACGGGTCGTCCAGCACCGGCGCCTCGGTCTTCCCAAGATTGGGCCAAAGTTCAGGTGGGTCTATGATGAAGCCTGCACCTCAAGAAAAAGGTTATTCCGAAGAGAGTAACTAATCATGCTCCTGAAGTCGTCAAGGCGGCTTCTCCTGCCAAGAGGTTAGTCTTTACAAGACTGACTATCCCAACTCCCGCTCCCGCTACTCAAAGGACATCAGTTTTCAACAGGCTGACACCAGCAACAGCCCCTCACCTGAACAGGGGCAAGACAAAGACATCCTCGTCACCAAACCAACTCTATCAGCTCGACACGCTCGACATCGTCAATGGCGCCGGGTAAGGAAGACCGGGGGAAACTCCCCCTCTGGTCTAACTCCACCAGCCCCAACGGCGGAAATCAATGCTGCTGTTCCAACTGAGAACAGCTTTGAGCTACTGAATAAGGTGCTTAGGAATTCTCCTACCGCCGTACTGAAAAGCTCTCCTCCTCCGGTGGAGAATGTTGCGGAAGTAAAGCCAGAACAGTCCCCTCAGCGGCTGTCCTCCAAGATCTACAAAGTCTGGCGGCAGGTCCGGAACTCAGTGGTTGATCAAGATTACCCTCGCCGACAAAAAAGAGCGAAGGTTCAACAAGAAGAAAGCCATCCTGCCAAGCCATGAAAAGCAATCTGGGTACCCACCTCGACGGCCCCTTCAACTTCGACCGCTCATGAGAAGAGAAGGCCGGAGAAGATCCCCGTGCCTGCGACAAATTTCAAAGGCACTGAACCCAAACGCCCTAAATCTGGGGGTATGGTGGTGCATACCGTCTACATGGCATTCGGGAAGGAGGATAGCCGCGCTTCTATGGGTCACCGACCACTTACCCGATCCATCATAAGAGCTCAGGAACAGCAACAGCAGAAGCTTCAAGAGATGCTGACTGCCACGGCCGCACTCACCGGGCCAAAAGAAAGCCCGGAAGCGTCATCGGAACAACGTCACGAACACAAGATTGATGCTAAATTCCTTCGGAGAATGCTCGAAAAGAAGGACAAGGAGGCTGCGGAACAAGCGGCCAATATAAAGCAAATGGCTCTTCTGTTCCAAGACATGGTGGGTATGATGATCCAGCAGGACCCTCCAGCTGAAGATCCTCCGATTATCCTTGAAGATGACAGAGGGGAGACGTCGAACCCTCCTCCGGTTCTTTCAGCAGCCAAGGAGGAAACCATTTCTAAGGCTGCCCTGGATGATTATATTGCTCAACAAATACGAGTTTACCAGGCAAATGAAGCAGCCGGCCAAGTCGTCAAAACTGGGTGACCATATCCAGGCTGGTATGATTAGATAAAATACCCACCAGGATACATAATCCCCAAATTCAATGTGTACAAGGGGACGGGCAATCTCCACCAGCATGTCGCCCAGTTCATAGCTCTGTGTGGCAATACTGGTGGCGATGACAAGCTTTTGCTCTGCCAATTCATCGGCAGCTTATCGAAGACGGCGTTTGAATGGTACTCCGAACTTCCAAACGACTCCGTTAAAACTTTCGCAGAAATGGAGTTATTGTTCACGCAGCGATTCGCGAGCGCAAGTGAACGCACCCCAATAACGGCATTGATTAATGCAAGGGTGAAGCCGGGCGAAACTGTGGTTCAATACGCAATCCGATGGCGAAATCTATGGTCGAAGTGCGAACAGCGCATCGAAGAAGCACCAGCGGTGGGCATGTTCGTGGGCACTCTCGACTCTCATGCAACTATTTCACAGTTCATGATGTTCTTCAAACCGACCACATTCCAAACTTTAATCGACAAGCTAGCCCAGATGGATCAGATGGGTCACAGACCGTCTCCTCCGAAACCAGAACCGCAGAATGAAAAGGGTAAAGGGAAGGCGATCTTCGTTACAAACACCCAACAGCTGCCCAGTGCCCCAAAGCTAGCGGATCAACTGGAGGAGAGACGGCGCTATTACAATGAGAAAATGAAGCGTCCTTACTTATTCCCATGAGACAAAACGAAGAGGCTATTCGAGCTGGCTATGCGTAGCAGGCTTATCAATTTGCTGAATCCAAGGCGACCACCGCAATCCAACGAAGTGAATAATCCCAATTATTGCCCTTACCACCAAACGGTAAGCCACCCGATCGAGGTTTGCTTCGTCTTTAAGGGATGGATCGAGGATCAGTACCTACAAGGTAAGTTTGCGCTGTCTGAGAAGTGGAAAGTAAACCCACCACAACCGCACACACCTAAGAAGACGGACACACTGGGGGAAACATGCTCTTTTGTTGAGGAAGCTCCATGGGCGGTGGCTCTTTCGGCCAAAACAAAAAGGATGCTGAATGACCTTCCAGACATGCCCAGCAATCGGGTGGAAGAACCCGCTGGAACCCCAGATCATCGAAGGGATGCTGAAGTTGTGCCTAACTCCAAAGATTAGTGGTGATAGCCAAAGCGCTCACACTCAGCCGTCAAAATCTTCGAAAAAGAAGAAGAAATCCAAGAAGCCCGTGAAGCCGGGCGACAAGCATACGAACCTACAGAAACAGATTGATGCGCTGGAAGAGTATAACCAGAAGGCGCGGATGCCAATCACGCTCCAAGAGTTCCTCAGCCACGTCCTTGAGGACGAGGATGATGGAGAAAACTCGTCGGATGGATCTGAGGATTATGTAGAAAGTTGCCATATGATCTCTCACTCATCGCTAGACATTGAAGAAGCTCCCTGCACAGAGAGACCGGGTGCAGGTCCCGAGCCGGAAATTCTATGGCCGTCAGACGAAATGATCGACGCCTTCCTGAATGAGATTCATCTGAAAAGTAAAGCCAATCGGGAGCGTGAGATGGCCATATTTGAAAGAGCTAAACGCCGGCGACTGGACGAAAGAGTCGAGGCACTCCCGCTGAATTAAGGAACATCCGTCGCGGATAAAAACAAGTTCAAGACGAGGAAAAGGTTTGCTAAAGCCATATCAATAGGAATGAAGCTACCACCCCCTGAAGGAAACACTCCCGGTGAAGCAGAAACACATCCTAGCTACTGCTTATATCATCGAAAGATTTCGCACCCTACCGAAGAGTGCGACGCTTATAAAAGATGGTGGCAGGGATATGTTGCTCACTGGCAACATTTTAAGTGGATGAAACGCAAAGCTCGTCAGGAGCAGAGAAGTATGACCGAGGAGCATAAAAGAACCACCGGCAGCTGTCGCATAGTCAACGCTGGGGGATCGCAGGTTCTCACTTTCGGAAGCGACTTTGATGAAGAGATGGCTCTTGGCCCTCTCTTTAAAGAATCCACCTTGGGGAAGGAGGAAGAACCGAAGGCCTGTGAAAATATTCAGCTGCGCAATCGCACGCTTCCAGAAAAGAATCTCGGACCCACGAGTAGAAAAGATAAGGGAAAAGAAAAGGTCTCTGAGGATATCACCCTGGATGTCCAAGTCATGAAAGAGCTGACTACCAAGGACCCGCCAAAGAAGAGTAAGGTGGACTGCAACGTTCTGGCACACTTGAGGAAGTTACCTTCGTAGCTCAGCGTTCTCGACACCCTTTTACTATCCAAAGAAGCAAGAGATTCATTGATCAAGGCGCTACAAGAGCCAGAGCAATTCCAAGCTTCCCTCGCCGAAGAAAATATGAAGGACGAGCTGGAGGAAGTACATACAGCTGATATCACCTTTGGCGATGAAGACCTCCACCTTGGGACGTGTGAGCACAACCGTCCCCTCTATGACTCAGGATACTGCCACGATATAAAGGTAGGTAAAATCCTGGTCGACAATGGGTATTCCATTAATCTCCTCAACGTGTGAGTGTTGAAGGAAATCTGCATGAGCGTCCAGCATCTCGCTCGTGATAAAATCACCATCTCCGGTTTTGACTCCCAGTCATTGCGGACTCTCGGGTCTGTGATACTGACGCTGCGCTTCGGACTGCTTATCACAGATATTAAATTTTATGTCATTGACGCCAAGACATGCTATAATGCTTTGCTCGGTCGGCCTTGGTTACATGAGTACAATATCATCCCTTCTACACAACATCAGTGTATGAAATATTTTAAGGATGGTCTCGAGTATACCGCAATAAGAGAGCTGAACCCATTCTCCATGAACGAAGTCCGCAAGTACGAAGATGCAAAATATTTCTTGCCAGATTTCGAGGAAACGGAGAAATGTTACAAACCGGAGAACAAAGCTATCACCACCATTCCGGTCTTCGGGAGTGATACTGAGGAAGAGGAAAAGATAGTTTATTCAGGTCCACCCCAGTACAACAAGCCGGGACTGTCCACTCCTATGTTGATCTTTGGCAGCGACTCCAAAGATGAGGTCCATGCTATATTCTCCGCTCGGCCACCAATACAAGCATTCGCTGGTGATGATCAGAGTTTGCAACTTACCATGATTCCGCAGGAGCACTACAAAGATCTCGACGCACTTGAAGCTTATAGCGTGCAAGAGCTACAAACATTATACGTCCCTCCCAGGCGAAAAGGTGAACATGCAATCCTATTCTACCGATCCATGGAAACAAGGGTAGAGAAAGATGTTTGGCATGGTACAGATTCTATACTTGACAGGCCCCAGCCCATCCGTCTGCCTAGATATTACACAGAAGGCTTGAAAAGGCTATTGAAACGCCAAGAGATACCCTTCAAACAGACCGCTCGAAAAGCCAAGTTCTATGACAGGATCTGGAACGTTCCCGGGACTCAATGCAAGTTGCCTAACGGGAGAATGGAAGTGATCGGGCTTGGATATGTTCGGTCCAAGAAACGAGAGCTACTCCGCGACTGCTATGTCGTACATGACTTTGATGAAGAAGGGGATGCTCAATGGGAGAATGCTAACCCTGAACCCGAAAGAGCCCCCGACATGAAAATGCCCAGTCCGTCGTTCGAAGAACAAATGGACAAGCTTATAATGGAGGCAGGTCAAAAGGTTCGAGACGACCACAATCGCGAAATGGCCATCTACGAGAAAGCCAGGACGCAACGCCTTCTTCAACAGGCTGCGAAAGATGAAAATTCCCCTCCCTGTCGACCTGTTGTACAAAAGGCTCGACGCAGAGGACGAAACAAGTCAAAGAGCGGAAAAGGCGTTCGACAGCGACAAAGCGGGACCAAGAAGTCACGCGATCGGGAATCGAGCGGTCCGGATTTGTTCCTTATGAAGAAGATGAGTCGAGCATACTCTTTTCCTTAAGACAAGACAAAGAAGATACTTGATCTTGCCATAAGACATCAAATGCTTATGTTCCCGGAGCCCAAGCACCCTGAGCAAGCAGGCGAAGTCTCTCACCCAGACTATTGCTCTTATCACCGAGCAACAGGACACCCTCTCAAAGATTGCTTCACCTTCAAGAACTGGGTTGAAGATCAATATCGTCTCGGTAAGTTCGCTTTATCCGGCCGTTGGAGGATAACTCCGCCGCAGAAGCATGAACCCAAAGCCACGAGAGTAGAACCAGATCCACATCGGTCTTGGAAGCGAGCTCGTACTTGTCATATGATAACGCTATCAGAGGAAGAGACCGAGAATATGGATGACCTCCCCTGGTGCTTCGAAAACGATGATGACGAGGTGATCTCAGAATTTCCATCGGCGCCGAAAGATCTGGAAGATGGAATACACACTACTGCAGATAACCTCAAGAAAATTGATTTAGGGACGATGAGTGACCCGCGGCAGACATTCGTCAGTGAGCTATTGTCTGAAGAAAGGGTGGCTACGTTGAAGGACGTGCTCCTACAGCATAGAGATTGCTTTGCATGGAACTATGCCGAAATGCCAGGACTAGATCCAGAGATTGCTGTCCACAAACTGGCAATATCCCGGGACGTTAAGCCAATCAAATAAGCACCAAGGAGAATGTGGCTTAAGCTTGAGATGAGTATCAATGCCGAGGTCAAGAAGCTGATCTACTCTAGCTTCATCCAAGAGGTTCAGTATCCTGATTCGATCGCCAACATCGTCCCGGTGATGAAGAAAAATGGGACAGTGCGCATATGCGTGGACTTCCGGGATCTCAATAAAGCCTGCCCGAAGGACGATTTCCCAGTACCGATCACTGAGCTGATGATAGATAACATGTCCACTCACGAAGTCTTCTCCTTCATGGACGACTCATCAGGATATAATCAGATAAAGATGCATCATGAAGACCAGAAACACACCGTTTTCTGGACCCCTTTGGGTATATTCTGCTACAAGGTGATGCCCTTCGGTCTAAAGAACGCCGGTGCCACCTATCAGAGGGCCATGACGAAGATCTTCGATGACCTCATACATGAAATCGTCGAATGTTATATCGACGACCTCGTAGTTAAAAGCAAATCATACGAGGAACATCTCGAGCATCTGAAGATTGTGTTTCAGGGCCTTCGGAAATACAATTCAAAGATGAACCCTCTCAAGTGTGCGTTCGGGGTCTCCTCAGGAAAATTCCTAGGATTTATCGTCTAACACCGAAGAATCGAGATAGATCCGTCAAAAATCAAGGCAATTATGGAGATTACCCCGCCAAGGACTCTCAAGCAAGTGTGGTCTCTCCAAGGAAAGCTCACGTATATCCAGCAATTTATAGCCAATCTTTCTGGAAAGTGTCGTCCGTACAGTCACTTGATGAAGAAAGGGACCCCGTTCGTCTGGGATCACAAATGCCAGAGCGCACTGGAAGAAATCAAGCAATACCTGCAGAATCCGCCGGTGCTAGCCGCTCTGGTCAAGGGAAAGCCTCCCATTCTTTATACAACAGCCCTCGAAGGTTCCTTAGGCGCATTATGGCCACAAGAGAATGACCAAGGGAATGAGAGAGCCCTCTACTATTTGAGTCAAGTTCTACTGGGGGCAGAAAGCAATTACTCTCCCATCGAAAAACACTGCCTGGCATTGATCTTCGCGATAACGAAGCTCAGGCACTATGCGTTGGCGCATGAATTCCGTCTCATATCGAAGGTGGATCCCCTCAAATATTTGATGTCTAAGGCCATATTGATAGGACGGCTCGCTAAATGGGCCTTACTCTTGATGGAGTTCTCAATAACTTATCAGCCTCTTAAGGCAGTGAAATGCCAAGCCATCGCTGACTTCCTCGCTGAGCATCCGATACCGGCCGATTCTCCCTTGAATTGCGAACTGCCAGACGAACATGTGTTTGATGCGATCGACGGTGGTGATACCCGATGGGAACTTTATTTTGATGGAGCGTCTTCCATGAAGAATCGCAAACAGAACACGCCCATAATCAAATCAGGGGTAGGTCTTATCTTCGTGACCCTACAAGGAGGGATAATGCACTTTGCTTTCTCCTTAACAGAGCCGAGGACAAACAATGAAGCCGAGTATGAAGCTTTGATAGTAGGCCTCGAGATCGCCATCGACATGGGAATCGAAAACCTGCTTATATACGGAGACTCCCAACTGGTCGTCAGTCAAGTAAATGGCGACTACCAAACGTGCAAACCAGAGTTGGTGAAGTACGGTGAGAGAGTGCAGCAACTGATGACCCAAATTCCTTCCTACACCCTCGAAAGCATACCGCGTGCGTAAAATAGCAAAGCGGATGCATTAGCCAAGCTCGCTAAGGAACTAGCCGACGAGAACCTCGATGACGTGAGGATCATTGTGCAAAACTGTCGGGTTCTTGCGCCGGTGGAAATATCTCCGGAGTCGTTCGAAGAAAAAGGAGCGACCGAGCAAATAGCTATGCAAATAAAGGACCAGGAAAAGGCTGAGGATTGGAGAGAAGTCTTTATAGACTACTTCAAATCCCTCGAACGCCTGAAGATGCGTCCTCAAGACATCAGCTCATGAAGCGAGCCCTATCTTTCACCTTCGTCAATGATACTCTGTACAAGAGATCGTTTGATTCTCTGTGGTTGAGATGCCTGGGACCTGAAGAGGCAAAGAGAGTCATTTAGGGAGTTCACGACGGGCTCTGCGGTTCTCACCAAGCTGGCCCTAAGATGAAGTTGAAGATTAAACGGATGGGCTACTACTGGCCCACGATGATCCAGGACTGCCTCGAATATGCGAAGCAATGCCACTCACACCAGATTCATGGGGACTTTATCCATCAGCATCTGAATCCACTACATCCAACAGTGGCTAGCTGGACGTTCGAAATATGGGGAACTGACATAATCGGCCCCATCGAACTAGTATCATCCAGAGGACATCGATTCATTCTGGCGACAACTGATTACTTCTCCAAATAGGTAGTAGCAGTACCACTGAGGGAAGTGAAGACGGAGAATATCCTCCATTTCTTTAGGACGCACATTATTTATCAGTTTGGAACTCCGCGACGGATCATCTCCGATAACGGGCCAACCTACAGAAGCCACAAAATCAGCCGCTTCGGACAACAACATAACATAGACTGGAGGTATTCATCAGTCTATAATCCTCGAGCCAACGGTCTTGCTGAGGCTTTCAATAAGACCCTGACAAAGATCGTGAAGAAGACAGTGTCCCGAAATAAGAAGGACTGGCACGAGAGACTGCAAGAAGCTCTCTGGGCGTATCGAACTACGTTCAAGACGACCACAAACACAACGCCGTACGCATTGGTATTCGGTACAGAAGCGGTACTCCCTTCGAGATAGAGTTACCCTCTCTACAAGTGGCAGTCCATTATGAGCTAACGGACGAAGAGAATGCTCACCTTCGGCTTGAGGAGCTCGATGCCCTTGATGAAACCCGGCTCATAGTGCAACAATATTTAGAGTCTTATAAAGCAAAGATGACGCGCTCATATGAAAGATTGACTAGGCCAAGGATATTCCACCAAGGCGAACCGTGCTAGTGGTCAAAAGACCTATGATCCCCAATTATGCTAAACGGGGGAAATTTAAGCCGAATTACGAAGGCCCGTACATCATAGACAAGGTCTACAAGGGTGGAGCTTATCTACTCATGGACATGCATGGCGAAAGGCCCTTCAGGCCAATAAACGGTCGCTTCCTGAAGAAGTACTACGCTTGACGAGTCACGGCCTAGTTCAATGATAGATGACGACGACTATGTCCGCTCGCTATCTTCTTAAGCCCAAACTCTATTAGTAGCAGCCGGCTTTCTTTTCTCGGACCAAAATGTCCTTAAACTAACAGCGGACCGAAACGACCCTAAACTAACGACGGAACGAACCGTCCTTAAACTAACAGCTGACCGAACCGTCCCTAAAGTAACGACGGACCACTATATCCTAAAACTAGCTGTTGACCGAGATGTCGATAAACTATGGTGGATTGCAGTATCCCAAAAGCTAATACAAAAAAAATAAAAAATAAAAAGAAAACAGTATGTTCATAAGCAAAATGGACACGGATGAAAACTCGAAAGGGCCCCGTGAGTAAAAACAGCAGGGCTACCGGCGAGTTTTGTGAAATCCCGAAAGGGCGCAACCTCGTTAGAATAAAAAAAAAGAAAAAAAAAGAAAACGGTATGTCCATAAGCAAAATGGGTACGGATGAAAACCCGAAAGGGCTCTATGAGTAAAAACAGCAGGGCTACAGGCGAGTGTTTGTGAAAACCCGAAAGGGTGCAACCTCGTTAAAAGACACTTGCAAAGTCCTCTAGACTTTGTAAGGAGAAACCACCTGCGTGAGATCCTTACGACTCACAAGGGAGAAACACACTTAGGAATCCTCATGATTCTTAAGAAGAAATTACACCTACGGGATCCTCTCGACCCGTAGGAAGAACCCTCTTATGGGACCCTCACGGCTTATAAGATTCAAAAGTCTTAAATTACAGAGACCTGAACATGTTCTTAAGCAGCCCCCACAACCTCCACTACTGCCCTACAAGCGGTGCAACACTGACCCTTGTATACAATCCACGGGCGCGAATAAACATTTCCCTAGCGAAGTCCCACCCGTGATTAGGGATATGTTCGCACGGTGAACAACCCTTGTGAGTCCCCTCGACTTATAAGGAGAAAACTCTCTTGTAAGATCCTTACGACTTATAAGAGAACATACACTTAGGAATCCTCACGATTCCTAAGGAGAAAACACACCTACGAGATCCTCACGACTCGCAGAGAGAAATACCTTTGTGAGACCCTTACAGCTCATGAAGTCAAAGCCTTAGTCGACAGGATCCTAAACCTATTCGCTAAGCTACCTTTGTTTGATATCGACAGAGGCAAATGATGATTTGCTCCTGGAAATATCCCAGTTTTAGCGGTGCTGATGCTGAAATCGGTGTCTAATCCCAAGCTTTCAGCGAAAAGCGAGCAAGCCACACATGCATACGAAATAGCCGAAATGATGAGGCAACTTGCAACAGAAGCAGTAAGTAAAAAATGTATGCATGCAAAATAGCCGAAATGATTGGGCAACTCGCAATAAAAAGCAGCGAGTAAAAATAAAATAAATAGCCGAAATGATTGGGCACCGCGAAAAATAGCCGAAATGATTAGGCAATCGTGACCTTCGCGATATAAAAGCTGAAATGATATAGCATCGCGGAAAGAAATAAAATAAAAAATATATAACATGAAATTTATGCCCTACAGATGATATCATGTCAATCCCTGTATACAATCCAGGGGCGCAAACAAAGAAGGCATCACACCTTTCCTCCCCAGGTTTCATCGGAAGAAGAAGCCAAATCTCAACGATTCACAGATAGCCTGGAGATCATCTCAACATTCGTCTTATTACAACAGACACAACATCAAGCAAAGCGGAACAACGGCAACTCCCAGTTCCATGACTTTGTGGTGTATAGATGACCGAGAGTCAAATTCCGACTCCGTGAAATGCGGATAAAGTCAACCCTTCCTGGCTACGTGGAACGCGGATTATGTCTCTTCTAACCTCATGGAAAACGTCCAGAGCGGATCCTGGTCCTCGCAGAGCATGGCAGTGAACCCGTGTGAAGCATCCAGAGTGGAGCCTAGTCCTCGCCGAACACGGCAGTGAACCCGTAGGAAGCATCTAGAGCAAAATTCCTGGCTACGTGGAACGCGGATTATGTCACTTCTGACCCCGTGGAAAACGTCCAGAGCGGATCCTGGTCCTCGCAGAGCACGACAGTGAACCCGTGTGAAGAATCCAGAGCAGAGCCTAGTCCTCGCCGAATACGGTAGTGAACCCGTAGGAAGCATCTAGAGCAAAATTCCTGGCTACGTGGAACGTGGATTATGTCATTTCTGACCCCATGGAAAACGTCCAAAGCAGAGCCTGGTCCTCGCCGAACACGGCAGCGAACCCGTGGGAAGCATCCAGAGCAAATATCGGACTGTGGCATCCTTAAATCCACGGACTATGATGTCCTTAACCTCGACCGTGATGTCTTAAAACTAACAACGGACTGTAAGGTCCTTAAACTCACGGACTATGATATCCTTAACCTCGACCGTGATGTCTTAAAACTAACAATGGACCGTAATGTCCTTAAACTAATTTTACCTTGGTTCAAGGGTACATCTCTTCACTCCTTTGATATTTGTCATTGTAATTCCTCAACGTGTTCAAAGAGGTGACGGGTCCCGACAACCACACATTTTACAGACAGTGGAGTCCTTAAATCCACGGACTATGATGTCCTTAATCTCGACCGTGATATCTTAAAACTAACATCGGACTGTGAGGTCCTTAAACTCATGGACTATGATGTCCTTAACCTCGACCGTGATGTCTTAAAACTAACACCGGACTGTGAGGTCCTTAAACTCACGGACTATGATGTCCTTAACCTCGACCGTGATGTCTTAAAACTAACGTCGGACTATGGAGTCCTTAAATCCACGGACTATGATGTCCTTAATCTCGACCGTGATGTCTTAAAACTAACGTCGGACTGTGGAGTCCTTAAATCTACGGACTATGATGTCCTTAATCTCGACCGTGATGTCCTAAAACTAATATCGGACTGTGAGGTCCTTAAACCTATGGACTATGATGTCCTTAACCTCGACCGTGGTGTCTTAAAACTAACATCGGACTGTGAGGTCCTTAAACTCATGGACTATGATGTCCTTAACCTTGACCGTAATGTCTTAAAACTAACATTGGACTGTGAGGTCCTTAAATACATGGACTATGATGTCCTTAACCTCGACCGTGATGTCTTTAAACTACGGTATCCTGGAAAACATCCAGAGCGGATTCTGGTCCTCGCAGAGTACAGCAGTGAACCCGTGTGAAGCATCCAGAGCGGAGCCTAGTCCTCGCCGAACACGGCAGTGAACCCGTGGGAAGCATCTAGAGCAAAATTCCTGGCTACCTGGAACACGGATTATGTCACTTCTGACCCCGTGGAAAACGTCCAGAGCGGATCCTGGTTCTCGCAGAGCACGGCAGTGAACCCGTATGAAGCATCCAGAGTAGAGCCTCGTCTTCGCCAAACACGGCAGTGAACCCATGGGAAGCATCCAGAGCAAAATTCCTGGCTACGTGGAACGCGGATTATGTCACTTCTGACCCCGTGGGAAACGTCCAGAGCGGATTGATCATTCGAAAATATTGCATTTTTAACACGTCAATTTCCCTACTATTTGCACTCATCTAGAGGTATTCGGTATTAATATAGCGCATATTAGCAAAACAGCCATAAAATACCAAATTATTATGTTATATATTAAAACCAACATTCTGAGGGAAATTGAGTGTTTATCATGGTATCGCATCATCTTTGTATAGCGCAACACTTGTCTCGAGAATCTGTGCGGGAAATTGCAAAAGAAAAGCCGAAACTGTCAAAAAGTGCTGATAAAATGCGCCAAGTACAAGACTTGGGATCTGGCAGAAATCGAGAAAGCAAAATGATATTCAACATATCAGAAAAGTGCCAAAATGTCATCCCAAGAAATACAAGAAAATCTCATGCCCCAAGGCCCCAATAGTGCCACGGATCCGCAGCCAGAGTGCCCTTGGCGCCGCGGATCCGCGGCATGTTGATGACGTCAGCGCTGCGTATTTTTCTCACGTGCTCCCATGTAACGGCCGTAGCTTCCAAAACACTCCAGAAACACCACGTGGCTTCATCCAGAAGGCTCGGCCTAACAACCTAGCTCTAGAATATTCCCTCCAACTAACTTCTTCTAGAAGCATCTCTCTAACCAACTTTTGGAGGGAAATTTGAATTTTGAATTCTAGATCTAGGGTTATGATGGCTATAAAAGGAAACCTAGATCTAGGGTTTTGGGTTGTTCATTAGTTGTTCTTGGGTTGTTGATTCCTACACCAAATTCAACACAAGTTGAGTGACACAACTTGTGCATTCAAAACCCTAACCATAATCCATTCAAATCCAAGCCAATTTCAAGATCCCCGAGTACAATTCAAGCAAGAAGTCTTCAACCTTTTAGGAGCGGAGCCGATCTTCATCCGAGAAAGTGATCCAAGATGATCCGTGACTCACGAAGACGAGCAAAGCCAAATCGACGATTGAGTTCTTTCCTTATTGTAGATCTTGAGAGAATTGTAACGAAAATTGTTGATAAATAAAAGGTGAAATTCTTATATCTTGCTTTCTTTACATTCTTGCATCATGATTCGATCTCAATTCTTGATTGTGTGTCTTGTTATGATATTTGAGTAAAACTCCGCTCGTGAAAGAGTTGAGTAAAACTCCGCTCGTGAAAGAGTTGAGAGGATCAATAGATGATGATGTTACAAATCTTAAAACGATTCTTAAGTCCTATGAGTTTTGTAAACTCTAGTAAATTGAAGAATCGACGACCTAGTTTCGAGCGATGATTTCTTGATTGTGTTCGCTCTTAATTAGGGATCCACGATCAATTTTTGAATTTACTAGAGGCTAGAATGTGAATGAAATCAACGAAAGGACAAGGGATAGATGATGAAACCCTAGTTTCCGCAAGAAATCCCTAATTCTCGTTGATCATCATCGATCTAGTATCAAATCATTGATGGATAAGAAAATGTAATCAATAGATTTCATCACGTCTATAGATCCGATCGATTCCTACGAGCCTCATTTCGATTCTTGATTATTGGATTGGATATCATCAATTCTTCATTCTTTATTTTAAATTTTTTCTTGTTAATTAGATTTAGATCTAGATGATTCTTGAATTCACTTTTAAATCTTGAATTGAATTGTCTTTTTTCTTCTTTCTTTAATTTTCAATTCATCAATTACGAACGGATCACACATTCCCTGTGGACGATCCGCACTCGCTAACGCGCTACAATCGACACCGCTATTGATTGCGGTCAAAAAATTTCTTTGGTTGTGATTTCTATACATTTTCTACTGACACGAACCAAGAATTCATATCAATCAAATGGCGCCGTTGCCGGGGAGAGTGTGCTAATTCGTTCGTTTTTGAAATTTGATTTGAAAAATTTATTCCATCAAAATTTTTAGATCTAAATTCACACAAACACTAAACAATTCGTTGTGATTTGTTACAAGGAAATCTACAATCATTGGAGAAAGAGGAAAAATATTTGGATTATTCCAGAGAGCTCAGAGTGTGAACAGTAGCTGCTGGAAATTTTTTTATGCAATGATTCATCCAAATAGCGGCTGATCCGCGGCCCAAGACGCTTATTGCGGCGGAACCGCGGCACCCCTGTAGCATTGCTGTACCAAAATCTCTCTGTAAATTCCTAACTTTCTTATCTCTTTCTCTGTTTGCTCCAATAACAAATTTCTGCAGAGTTTCTTTGCAAAATTCGCAGCGCCGCAAAAGCAATAAAAATTGTGCGTATTTGATCTTGGTTGTTTGCATTATTAATACGGAATTTAAGAGGCACGACCAAATTCAGATTAGGTGGGGAGTTCATTACCCTTCCTAAGCCCCGAAAATCATAAAATTGCATCCGCATTACCCTCATTAATTAAAAAAGATCTAGACATGACTCTAAGGACCATCGCGGTCACTTAGGACAGGAGAAGTCGTGGGTAATCTATTGCTTATCCGTGTTTCTTTTGTGGTGTCTAAGGTAAGTGTATCTAAGGCAAGTGGTTACTTAATTAGGCCCACTACTTACGTAGTGGAGAACCTCCCACTTACCTGGCACTTACCTGGCCACAGGAGAGACAAAGAGGTAGTAGAGGATTGATCCTGCGATTTGTCTTCTGGCAGTTAGGAGCGGTCTAGAGCCTTGACCTAGGTGCCATTAGACTTAGGGTTTTGCTTATGCATTTGCTGTAATTTGCATCATTTTTTTCAAAAATCCATATTCTTTTTCAAAACAAACACCACTTCATTCATTTCCCCTAATTATATTAACGCTGCCACTTGTGCTAAACCCTTTAGTGCAAGCTCGACTGGACACGGGATTCTAGTGCCCGTCTTGTCCGCGTTTTCCTCTATCGACCCCAAAGTCGGTATTTCTAACTTTTCTTTTTCCCACCACCGCGATGGACGGTTATCCATCAAACTTTTACACTACTCTGCCACCGCCCGCAGGTGCGCAGAATCCTCCACGCATTTCTCTTCAAAAGAGATGCTATCCTTCATGTGTTCCCCTTTCCACCTGTCTTTCTATACCACAAGCCAACGGGGAAAATTTTGAAATCAACCCCCAATTCATCGAACTGTTACCCAAATTTCACGGTCTTGATTCTGAAGACGCATACGCTTTTATCTCCAAAATTGAAAATGTATGCGCAATGATTGGAACATCACAACTGTCTGTGGATGCTCTGCGTTTACGTTTTCTCCCATTCACTTTGTGCGACTTAGCCAAGAAGTGGCTTTATAATACACCTGCACATTCTATTTCAAAATGGGATGAATTTGTAAAAGCATTCCTTAAGAAATTTTATCCCAATCACAAAATCAGCCGTGCTCTAAGCGAAATCTTCAAATTTACCCAACTTCCCACTGAACCATTCTAGAAATGCTTTGAACGGTTCAAGGATCTTCTTATCCAATGCTCTCATCACAGAATCTCTAGATGGGATTTGTGTCGAATTATCTATGAGGGTATTGATCTTACTACTAGACAGATACTTGAAACCATGTGTCAAGGTACTTTCATGACCAAAGATGATGGTGAAGCTTGGAAATATTTAGAAAATTTAGCTCAAAACACTTTACAATGGAAAAGTGTTAAACCACCACCTCCTAGGGAAGAGATCAATCAGCTCGATGTTTTCATCATAATGAGAGCCGAAATGGCCACAATACAAAGGAAACTCGACGCTATAGAAAATAAAATCTCTTCAGCCTTCCTAAACCAATACACACTTCCCAAAACCGTGTGTGGCTGCTGTTCAAACCCTTCACATTTGACGGAAGAATGTCCTTTTGCTTGGAGCCAATCACAAACTCAAAACACAGTTCCAACCCAAAACAATTTCCAAAGGGCTCTTCCACCACAACAACAACCACTCCAATTGAGTCAGCACCCCTTCCAAAAACAAAAGTTTCAAAATCCGGTCAACACACCTGCACCGTCTAACCCTTTGCAGTTGACCGGTACTGATGAATCCTCTTCATTCATGAACTTGCTTTTGACAATTCAGTCTTCCGTCGATAAAATCCAGAAAAACTCTGACTCCCAAAGTAAGAGTATTAAATAGATGGAAGAACAAATTGCACAATTAAAAGCCGAAATGAGTGCAAGAGAGAAAGGGAATCTTCCAGCTCAACCCCTACCTGATCCTGGACCTTCACATTACATAAATGTGGATGCACTTACCATGTTGAGATCTGGAAGAGTGCTAGCCAATCATGTGAGTAAACAGATTAATGTTGAGGAATCAAGTGAACCCCAGGCTTCCACTTCCACTCACACTTCTACTTCTTACCCTATTTCGTCTAATTTACCGTTTTCTTCCGAGCCTATTCTCTGTTTTCCCAAAGGCTCGAACACTCCACCTATTTCATCCTTTCCACCCCCACAACCTTCTCCACAAATATTGGACCCAACACTTATTGATAGAACTCCATTTCCAAATAGGTTGAGGCCCAACAAACCCAATGCCCAAATGGAGAAGCTTGTGGACATATTTAAGCAAGTTAACATCAACATCCCTGTCCTAGATGCTATCCAACAAGTTCCGTCCTATGTGAAAACTCTTAAGAACTTTTGCACTAGGAAGAGGAAGACTCAAGTGCCCAAGAAGATATTCATGGCAAAGACTGTAGACACGGCTTTCCCCCAACAATTACCACGGAAACGTAAGGACCCTGGGTGTTCTACTATTTCTATTTCTATTGGGGAAAATACATCAACCGTGCTTTACTAGACCTTGGCGCTAGTGTTAACTTGCTTCCATATTCGGTTTACGAGCAGTTAGGTATCGGAATGTTAAAGCCCTCGAGCATAACTCTCCAGATGGCTGACCGATCAATCACCAAACCTAGAGGTGAACTGGAGGATGTGTTAACAAAAATTGGGGAATTTGTATTCCCTGTGGACTTTATTGTACTTGATACACAGCCTATAGCGAACCCACGGAATCAAATTCCGGTGATTTTAGGCCGTCCCTTTTTGGCCACTTCCAATACTATCATCAACTTTCGTAATGGCTCTATGACCCTATCTTTCGGGAATAGGTCAATAGAGCTGAACATTTACAAGTTGGGAAGTGTAGGCTCCGAACTTACTGCTCAGGTATGTTCTGTCGAATTAATGGATGTCGACAGCAGCGAATTTGATTATCCTCATGATACCGATCTTGACTCTTTTCATATGTTGTTGTTTGACCCAATTATGTATCATACACATACGGACTCTTCCACTGAGATGTCCAGGTCAACAACTAACACTGATTATGAACTGCTTTTAGAGTCTGAAGATCACCCCGTGCTTTGTGATGACATTATTCTTCGGGGTATTGATGGGACTTTTGAGAAAATCTTCGCTGATGAACTCGCATTTTTGAATGATACGGGTATTAAGATGAATCATCTCCCAATCAATGAAATTGAACCTCGACCCTTCTTCTGAACTATAAAAAGAATGCGAGTAATCCATCATATTCACTGCATCGTCTCTCCAAAATGAGACGCACACACATTCTATTCCACCAGTTATCCTTTCCCCACTTCTTTTTCCACCAACCTGAGCACTGCATTGATAAAATTTACGAATGGTTGGTGTTAACTTTCGGTCTTTGCAAAGCTTGGTATCGACCAATGATTCTTGACCCCCTCTTGTGATTTTCAAAGATTAACATGGCTTAACTCAAGTTTGGGGGGGTACAATCTGGCTCTTGAAAAGAAATTTTTTTACACGAAATAATGAGCCAAAAATAAGTTTGGGGGAGGATCTTCACTTAAATATTTTGCCCCCATTAATAAATTTCCTCCCAGGCTTACAGGTTTTTGAGATTTAGCGGATGGCAACAGTGAGGACACTGTTGAAAACAAGTTTGGGAGAGGTTTATGCTTATTTTCGCATCATTTGCATCATACTTTGCATAAGCACAAAACATTTTTGAAAACCTATAAAAATTTAAAAAATTTCAAAAGAAAAATAAAATTTTGTACATAAATAAGATAATAAAATATTAGATAGTGAAAAATTACATCTAAAAGATTGGAAAAATTTAAGAAAACCAAGAAAATTAGAAGTTTTCTTATACGAACTATTAATAAGTAGTTATGAGCCGTTGTCCCAAGGGTTAGTAAGATAAAGGAAGTCACTAATCTGAGGATAAAAATAAGTCTGAAAAATAGTTCCTATTCTGTAAGCCAAACATTTTGAACGTTGATACCCTACTATTCGCACTTACACACGTCTTGAAACTCGGGATAGTAGAGGATACCTTGAAATGCTCTTGTCTAAAAGCCAAAAGTATGAAGAAAATGAATAAAATATAAAATGGTGAGAAAAATGAACACTGGTTTTGTTATCGCCAAGGCAGCAATAAAAAAATATAGCGAGGATGCTTCATCACCTAGTGCCTTAGACCAACTGGTCTGGGAGTCACTGCTAAGTCTTAGGTGGTGCAACACGAGGAAAATACACCTAATAAGCAAGCACATGAGTAATCGGTCGGTTAGTACCTCAAGAAGTATTAACGATCGCATGAAAATGTGTGAGCAAATCCATATAAATATTTATTAATTAAAAAGTACTGAGGCAGATGGACAGGAGTATGATAGCTTGAATTGAATTCTCCGGGTGTAGGGATGTTCTTTACACACACGTAGGGTTATATGATCGATGTTTGGAAGGAAGATAGGAATGAAGAATAAAGACGATGTTTTATTAAGGGATGATGTGATTTTTGACATCTTTTCATGACTATTAAGATAGGGCTCATGACAACCGAAAAGCTAGCATAGTTGGAAACTCTAATTTTCAAAGCTTTTCTTTTACAATTCTTGTCTTTATATGTAACTTTCACGGTCTTCCTTTTATTATTGGATTTTGTGGGTGCAATCCGCGGAAAACCCTCAGGAGACAACACTCCTCCTACTAGGGACACCTTGAGGTTTAAAGGTGTAGGGATCCTAGGCACACTAATGAGGTCTCACAACAGATCAAACATGCCCAATTCAAATTTTTTCATGTGCCTACAAACCCTATTACGGATTGTTAACTAGAGGATAAGGCGATGCAAACAAGTAAACGACTTTATTGCTAAAGGAAAGTGACTACAACCTTTGTAGATCCGGTCCTCCACTTCCTTGGCTCCGTGATGACGTCCCTCCGCTGTACCAATCGGAATCCTAGACTCTTGCGGTGGTTTCATCGGAGAAATGATCGGGCTAGGTCGTCGACTTCGATGCCGAAGATGATCAACGTCGAGGCAACTCAAGATCAAGCTCCAACTTCACCAAGTCATGAAACTTGTGAAGAAAACACCCTATACTACTTGGCAAGTGGTAGAGGATGAAGAAATAGGAAGTGGGTTCACTTTAGAATTGGATTTCTCACTCTTTTTCTCATTTCACCATTGAAGCTAGCAAGCTTTTTGAAGCTTGATGAAGATGATGAAGATGAAAGAATAAAAAGGATTAAGTTAAAAAAAGAAAATCCCATTCATTCTTATCATAATGCAACCTTGGTTAAGTGCAGAGAATGAACTAGGGTTAGTTGAATGGTTAGGTTTTGGAGATGAAGACAAAATGGTCACTTAGTCAAAGATGCATGAAGCATCAAGAAAGTTCTAGTATAAAAGCAACCATTTTGTTTTTCCTTTTTCTTTTAACTAAAATAAATAAATAAATAAATAAAGCAATGGAAACCCTAACCATTAACTAAACATAGTGTATAGCATACACACACCCAAGGTTGCATGTATCATCAAACATGATACAAACAAGTGTACAAAAATATATCACATATACAATGTGCACTTCAAGTGAAAAAATCCATCTTAAGTGAACAAATACTAGTTAATGTAAAGTAATATATCAAATATATAATTATATATTAAATCATTAAATCAACACTTGATTTAACGATCCGGTCATATCGCATATGACCGACTAATATCCAATGTATCGACTTATCGAATCAATCTTCGATTCGATAACTAGGTTATATCTCATACAACCATTCAATACATTCATCGCGAGAATAGAATACGGTATCACATACACACATTATTCTCGGTCCTGCACATATCTCGTATGCACTCCTATTTCGTTTCGCTTGAGCCAGGAAACCTCTGTGTAGGACTCTAAAGACTCGTCAATACGCCGGCAATAGGTGATGATCATATCAAAACACCCACAAACCGCAAGCGGTCTGCTAAATGTAACGGCCACCCGGGTATTGAGCGATCAGAAGATCGATGAGCAAGCCCGCTCACACTCCTGTGAATCTAACCAGTAACACTTACCGTACAGTCCGGTCTGTTCGTCTGATATGTCGCATATCTCGCCTAGGGGTGGTAAACGTCAGACCCCAATAGCTTGATAAGTCATGCCGACGTGAGGTCCATAACAATCGTGAAACTACTGATAACTCTTACCAGTATATCACTGCAACCCTGGCCAGGGATTTCCTGTTATGGCCAGTCGTGCATAGCGCAACATCAACCCCTAATACCGGGAGAGACGAATCCCCTCCTATCGCTCATTGCCTCCATGTGAATCGGGACTGTACCCAAAAACCACCTGTTTGCATGACTCAGTAGAGCCGTGGTAGGGTGGAAATCAAAGCACAGTGGGAGACACACAAGACTCTATGACGATCTCAGATCAACAGACTAAGCTGTACCAGTGTCACCAGAGAACTGCCATCTGACGTGAGGTATAATACTATCTGGGAGTTCTCGGCGAGTCCGCTCAGTGTACCCAGTCTCCACTGAGCACCCGCATACCATCTCTGATGTCAAACACCAATGGATATGGGATCATCCATCGCCCATCACATGGGTCGAGAAGATATACGCTAGTCTACTCCGGAATATCGATGCCCCGTCTCGATATTCCCACGACTAGGAACATTGAAGGACGTACTCATGGACTACCCAGGCCCCATTAGTATGATCTACATCATAGTCCTGGAAGTCAAGCACACATCCTAAGGGCTTTATCAACATGTAATCAGAGAGACAGAAAGTATACATGTTAAGATAAAGAGCAATCAGATAGCGTACTATCATGTCGAGCAAGAAAGTCCTACCTATATATGTCCCAGCATCCACTACAATATACATCCAATGTACAGTAATGGCCTCTACGGCATACATATAACTAACAATCTCCCACTTGCACTAGGGCCATCTGTAGCAGTGATTGTAGTATCTAATACTCAACCATCCCATATAAGTCTCTCTCTGGGAAAAAGCCTTTGTGAGTGGATCCGCCGTGTTGTCCTCTGAGTCTACTCTCCTAACCTCGATCTCCCTAGAGATCAACTATCTCCATGATCAGGTGATGCTGCCTCAGAATATGACTGGGTCACTGATGGGACCAGGGCTCTTGGGCCAAAGCCACACTTCCATTGTCACACAATGGTAGGAACCTAGTTCATCTTATGAACCACTATACACCCAAACTGTCTCTTTGGTAATATCTTAAGTAGCGATATATCCAGCTTTTATCGTCTAGTTTGCCACGGTACCTAGATTGGAACTCTTCCAACATACCGTCCCTTTACTGAGGATAAAGACAATGCCTGTGATTGACATTCAATCGTCTTTATCATCCTGGAACCTTTCCAGTGATTCTTCTCAGGATCGATTGATACTATCTTACTACAGCTAGTGAGAATCTTAACATCCATTTAGATCTATCTCAAAGACCCGAATCCCAGGATTTAGGAGGTATCAATTTGATCCTGCATGGAGAATCCTTGTGATAAGTGGAGATTGACCGTGAGTAGTATAGGAAACTCTTTTCCTATCAAGAGTATGTTATCCACGTACAATACGAGGATAACCACCTTACTCTCTACTACCTTTTTGTATATACAAGGTTCATCTACCATTTTGATGAAGTCAAACACTTTGACTACTGCATCAAAACAGACGTTCCAACTCCGCGATGCCTGCTTTATTTTGTAAAGCAACCTGCACACGTTTCCGCTGCTCCCAATGTTTACGAAGCCCTCTGGCTGTGTTCTTATAGACGTTCTCTTCTAAATCATTTTAGAAAAGCAGTCATGGCACCCAACCACCAGATATCGTAGTCATGGTATGTAGCAATGGCAAATAGGATCTGGATGGACTTAAGCATCGTCCCTGGAAAAGGTTTCATCATTATCCACGCCTGGTCGATGACGAAAACCATTAACAAGTCTAGCTTTGAAAGTCTCAACTTTTCCATCTACGCCAAGTAATCTTCTCAAGATATACTTGCTCCTGATGGGGATTTAACCCTTCAGATATAGCAACCAAAGTCCATACTTTGTTAGTGTACATGGATTCCATCTCAGATCACTAAGCATCCAGCCATTCTTACAGAGTCCCTACTCTCGATGTCCTGCTCGAAACTAGTTGGGTCATCATCTCATGATGCATTCCTCGCTCCCACTGTCATCGAGAAACCGAGGTATCTCTCAGGCGGATGAGGAACCCTACCAGATCGGCAGAAAGGCTGAGGTTCGTCGGGGACTATTGAATCCTTTGGTTCTTTCAAATCATCAGCTGCAGTTTTGTATAGCTGGAACCTTTCCAGTTCTACAGAACTGACCTTGCCTCGATCTTGTCCGGATTTTTCTTTTGACATAGGCCGGACAATCCTAAATCTTAACTTACTTAAGAGATAGGCTCTTCCCATACCATATCTTATATGGAGTGGCAGGCAGTGATCTGATTCGAACCTAATTCAATAGGTATGCAGCTTCTTAAGTGCACACCCCCAAAAGGAAATAGGTAACTCAGTAGTACTCATCATAGAGCACACTACATCCAATATGGTGCGATTGCTCCACCCCGATACACCGTTGTGCTGCGGTGTATTCAGAGGAGTAGTACGGAGAGAGAATCTCATTCCCAGGAATTCTATGCACAAGTATTCTCCTCCCTGATCACATCAAAGGACATAATACTTATACCCATATTGGTTCCCTACTTCTAACTTATATTCTATGAATATCTCAAAAGGTTCGGACTTATGTTTCAACAGGAACATATGACTGAATCTTGAGAGACTGTCAGAGAATGTAATGAAGTACAAAGAACCGGTCTTGGCATATGTAGACAGGAGACCTTAAATACATCATCATGTATCAGTGCCAAGAGTTTACTAACTCTTTCTCTGTTTCCAATAAACAAAGCTATGGTCATCTTATCTTTGAAACACGACTGGCAAGTTTCACAAGATGTAAATTCAAATTGATTTAAATATGCATCTAAAATGTAACTTCAGCCAGTCGGGTCGCATTGATATGACCTAGTCTACAATGCCTCAAGAAGGATTCGTTCATTTCTGAACTCTTTCTCTTGTGTGTGTTCTGTATACTAGGAACTGTAGTTTGATTTAGAATGTCAATGCTTTTAGATAACGTGCCTGAACCGATCAACTTTTGAAATAGGAAATGTTCAAAACATTATCCATCAATACAAAATTTTATCATTTCTTTAATAAATAAAGAGATTGATATGATTTTGTATATCAGGTTCGGTATCTAATAGCATTTGTTCAGAATCAATGTATTGGTAATACAGGGTGACAGTGACCAACAGACTTGGCTGCAACACTTGCCCCGTTTTCTGTCTCATGAAACTTATCACCCGTTCTCAGTTTTTCTACCTTTTTGTAGCCCTATGTAACAGATTACATATCTGGGATCCTGATCCGGTATTAAATACCCAGGATGTAGAGGATACTGAGAAACAGTTCTGTATAATGAACATACCCGAAGGAGATGCATCATATGTACTTTCTTCGTTTGGGCGGCATAGGAATTCTGGTATTCCCCTATTTCCTGCTCTGTCTTATAACAATTATAAGTTGGAGCGGGACCAATGTTCCCCAGCTCAGTATAACAAGCGGGTTCGGTCAATACATCCATATTATTATCTTGATTAAGGCGTGATATGGTCGCTACCTGGAGAGAGAGAAAAGAAAGCACTCTGCGTGCGCTCTTGCAAGATTAGATTGGTTATATATTTTATCTAATCAGGATGGCTCCCACTGTTTTTATCAAATCTTCCTTCAAACCCTAAAAGGAAAGACTAGCCGGGATTAATTACACTCTACAAATTCGCCAATCTTTCAGCCAGGCAAGTGTCGGTACTTTGAGGGAGGTTCCCCGTGCTTTCGCACGGACCTAATTACAGTAAACCTCATTTTCCCAGAGGCGTAACCCCGTTGAAACCTTTCTAGACACCTACTTGATCGGCTAATTGTAAAGTGCAAAACTCTCCCAGGAGTAATAATTACTCACATTGAGTATCGGGATCCAACTATCATATAGAAGGTATGCAATCTCATTGCAAGTTTCAACACTTGAAACTCCCGATAATGATTTTTACCCCTAGCACCTATGACCTTGGCTAAGGTCAACAAATCATAGGTACTAGTCAAGTTCTACCCTTCATTTCGTGATTAATTAGACCCATCCACATGACCCTTGGCTAAGGTCAACAAAGCCATATGACTGTCCAAACTAATCGCATCATATGCTGTGTAGGAAGACATCACTTAGCTACCGCACACTACGCCTCGGCTATGGTCGACAAACGTAGCACGAATACTAAGTACTCTACTTTCTAAAATGACGGAGGGTTGCGGATGGTTTTTATGAAAACCTTTAACGCTTTGAACTTGATCTCATTGCGGAATCAAATGGTTTTTAAATGGAATGTTTTTTAGGCTTTTCTAGTTTTTCTAAAGGGGTCACTCCCTGTGAAGGGATCGTCGGCCCTTTCCTCATCGAATGAGGTGCGGGATATATCATATATATCACTGTACAAAGCAGAAACTATAGAAGCAATCAAAAGACAAACTGAGTGTTGTAGCATCTGCCAGTTATTGCTAAAGGAGTCACTCCCGGTGAAGGGATCTCGGTCCTTTCCTCATCGAATAAGGTGCAGGATGTTCTTCAAGGAACACCGCGATGCAAAGCAAGAACTGTAGCTACCTGTTTTATTTTGAAATTCGATTCCACAACATCAATTAGGTTTATTTTCTTTCATTAATCTTATTAATGAATATCCCATCATTTAAGTCCACCTAAACATCACAGATAAATATAACGTACGCTTATGCCATCCGCATTCGCCTCGATGTCCCGTCTGCACCGTTAAGTTAGGTAACTAATGGCAGAGCGGGGCAGGGCTAGCGCGGGTGTAAAACATAAGCAACGTCTATATAATATATCATATATACTATATGTTATATCTATCTGAACAAATCACATGATCACATCACAGATATCGCAGCAGAAAATATCATATGAAATATTGGATATACTAGGACGTCCGTGTTTTTAATACGAGCCATTATAAAACACGGATTCCACGGTCGTGATGAATAGCCAATCCCACACCCCTAGACCCCTACGAGAGCGGCAAGCAACCCTACCAATTCTAGGGTTAGGAGACCCGAACTCGACTCCTCGAGATGGTCTCTCACTGGACCCCAGAACCCGGTTACTTGTGCTCCCCTCCTTAGGTCTATCCTAATGCGGAAAAGTAAATAATATACAAATAGTGACATCATCCGCAACCTGGAAGTGCCCCAATAAAAGAATATTACATACATGTTTTTTACATGAATGAAAATGAAAAACACTCATCTCACATAAAAAAAACCCGGCTATTCAAACACGACGATCCATTATCACATATCCAGCAACACATAACATCACATGTCATCAACGTAAGTAAATATGCGCATCCCAATTGTCGTTGACATATAGCAACGAAACCGGCGATATCACATATTACACTTACGGTCACAGAAAAGAAAGTGTAAAACTACAACAGTTGGAATCCGCAACCTCTTTAGACATCGCATGCCCAATCAAATGAAATACTTAGACATCGCATGCCTAACAATTATAAACCCCGCATTTTAGTCTCATTATCGAAAACTCTTTTCAATATCAAGTCGGGCAATTCAACAAGATTCCCGACATTCTGATCGAATGCTCGTCGCAAACTTTAATAGGCGGCCGCACCCCCGATACCGTCGATAAAGTGCACCAAGGCGGAACACCGCTGCCGCGAGCACCCGAACGGATGCTTTCGGCGACGGGGTTCTCCTACAGTCACTTGGTCGGGGCTATGGGGTGAGGCTGTCTATTAAGTTTACCCGGCGAGTATCCGCGTACGCTACGTGATTGCGACGGACTTTTGATCACATCAAAATTCCGTGGCAACCGATCAAGTGAGACTAAACCACTAGATTTATAATATTCATTCAGTTATCTCATAACTACTTATGAATTCCAATTATTGTATCACATTCCGGATAAGATAGAAAATGTTAAACTTTCCGATCGAACAATCGAACACCCAAGTTTTCCCGAAACAGCTCAACACATGAAATAGGTTCAAAGACATTCACTTCATGCCTCAGTACCAACGGTCCAGCCGTAGAAGGGTCAAGCCAACGCCTCACATGTGGCACGACGTACTGCTCCAAACCCGAAGGTTCAAAGGGCAGTTCAAGACGGTCACATAATTGAGTTAAGGTTTGTTGTCTTCTAGAGAGACCATCGCGTTACTTGCACTACTTGGAACGTCATTAAACTACGGAAAAATCAAACAATTGGAAATTTCCCCGCAGGGGAAAAATGGGTATTTATATCCGGTCGAACCTTTTAACATATTCTAAAATTACCCGGAAAAACACATAGACAAACTTTGATAATCCGATCGAATTTACGAACTCCCAATGCAACCCAGAAAACTCAACTCTTGAGTGATATTTAAAAATTCCCAGAAAATACAGCACCACAATATAGGAATTACTGTGCAGATATTTATGGATGATGCGACCGTACGGCCGCGGAACCGCCGCCATAGCCAGGCTCCTGCCGCGGTTCCGCGGCGGTTTAGATGATTCAGGAGCTCGTTTTGCACTGTAATCCTTAGAACTTCCTGCTGAATTTTTTAAGAATTTTTAATATGGAAAAAACCCAGTTTTGAAAAAATGTCCAGAGAGGGTTGAAATCTAGGGTTTCGGGGTTCGATCGGGTTTCTATCATCGTCTACACATCGCCTAAGGCTCTAGCTAGGCTCCGATAGCACTGTAGGTCAGGCAGCCACCCCATCCAATGGGGTCGTCGTGGCACCAACGGGTCCCTCAGCCGCTACTTTTTACGCATGCCCCCTCGCGAGGACTACAACCCACCGGAACACCTTCCGGTCTCGGGACACCCTGGGGGTAAGAGCCTATGCTTCGCCACACTGTCACACAGTGAGAACCCCCCATAGGTCGACATCCAATGCCTAGTAGCTCTGATACCACTGTAAGGATCCTAGGCACACTAATGATGTCTCACAACAGATCGAATATGCCCAATTCAAATTTTTTCATATGCCTACAAACCCTAATACAGATCGTTAACTAGAGGATAAGGCGATGCAAGCAAGTAAACGACTTTATTGCTAAAGGAAAGTGACTACAACCTTTGAGATCCGGTCCTCCACTTCCTTGGCTCCGTGATGACGTCCCTCCGCTGTACCAATCGGAATCCTAGACTCTTGCGGTGGTTTCATCGGAGAAATGATCGGGCTAGGTCGTCGACTTCGATGCCGAAAATGATCTACGTCGAGGCAACTCAAGATCAAGCTCCAACTTCACCAAGTCATGAAACTTGTGAAGAAAACACCCTATACTACTTGGCAAGTGATAGAGGATGAAGAAATAGGATGTGGGTTCATTTTAGAATTGGATTTCTCACTCTTTTTCTCATTTCACCATTGAAGCTAGCAAGCTTGATGAAGATGATGAAGATGAAAGAATAAAAAGATTAAGTTAAAAAAAGAAAATCCCATTCATTCTTATCATAATGCAACCTTGGTTAAGTGTAGAGAATGAACTAGGGTTAGTTGAATGGTTAGGTTTTGGAGATGAAGACAAAATGGTCACTTAGTCAAAGATGCATGAAGCATCAAGAAAGTTCTAGTATAAAAGCAACCATTTTGTTTTTCCTTTTTCTTTTAACTAAAATAAATAGATAAATAAATAAAGCAATGGAAACCCTAACCATTAACTAAACATAGTGTATAGCATACACACACCCAAGGTTGCATGTATCATCAAACATGATACAAACAAGTGTACAAAAATATATCACATATACAATGTGCACTTCAAGTGAGAAAATCCATCTTAAGTGAACAAATACTAGTTAATGTAAAGTAATATATCAAATATATAATTATACATTAAATCATTAAATCAAAACTTGATTTAACGATCCGGTCATATCGCATATGACCGACTAATATCCAATGTATCGACTTATCGAATCAATCTTCGATTCGATAACTAGGTTATATCGTATACAACCATTCAATACATTCATCGCGAAAATAAAATACGGTATCACATACACGCATTATTCTCGGTCCCGCACATATCTCATATGCGCTCCTATTTCGTTTCGCTTGAGCCAGTAAACCTCTGTGTAGGACTCTAAAGACTCGTCAATACGCCGGCAATAGGTGATGATCATATCAAAACACCCACAAGCCGCAAGCGGTCTGCTAAACGTAACGACCACCCGGGTATTGAGCGATCAGAAGATCGACGAGCAAGCCCGCTCACACTCCTGTGAGTCCAACCAGTAACACTTACCGTACAGTCCGGTCTGTTCGTCTGATATGTCGCATATCTCGCCTAGGGGTGGTAAACGTCAGACCCCAATAGCTTGATAAGTCATGCCGACGTGAGGTCCATAACACTCATGAAACTACTGATAACTCTTACCAGTATATCACTGCAACCCTGGCCAGGGATTTCCTGTTATGGCCAGTCGTGCATAGCGCAACATCAACCCCCAATACCGGGAGAGACGAATCCCCTCCTATCGCTCATTGCCTCCATGTGAATCGGGACTGTACCCAAAAACCACCTGTTTGCACGACTCAGTAGAGCCGTGGTAGGGTGGAAATCAAAGCACAGTGGGAGACACACAAGACTCTATGACGATCTTGGGTCAACAGACTAAGCTGTACCAGTGTCACCAGAGAACTGCCATCTAACGTGAGGTATAATACCATCTGGGAGTTCTCGGCGAGTCCGTTCAGTGTACCCAGTCTCCACTGAGCACCCGCATACCATCTCTGATGTCAAACACCAATGGATATGGGATCATCCATCGCCCATCACATGGGTCGAGAAGATATACGCTAGTCTACTCTGGAATATCGATGCCTCGTCTCGATATTCCCATGACTAGGAACATTGAAGGACGTACTCATGGACTACCCAGGCCCCACTAGTATGATCTACATCATAGTCCTGGAAGTCGAGCACACATCCTAAGGGCTTTATCAACATGTAATCAGAGAGACAGAAAGTATACATGTTAAGATAAAGAGCAACCAGATAGCGTACTATCATGTCGAGCAAGAAAGTCCTACCTATATATGTCCCAGCATCCACTACAATATACATCCAATGTACAGTAATGGCCTCTAGGGCATACATATAACTAACAAAAGGCTTGTTGCACGTGCTCAGTGCAATCGTGTTGCCTACGAAAGTGTGCTAGTTAGTTTTTCACTTTCTTTATTTTCTCCTTCTCTTTTTAATAAAACAGTTCGCTCGAGACGACCGAAAATAAGTTTGGGGGAATTTGATCAATCGAAAATATTGCATTTTTAACACGTCATTTCCCTACTATTTGCACTCATCTAGAGGTGTTCGGTATTAAATATAGCACATATTAGCAAAACAGCCGTAAAATACCAAATTACTTGTGTTATATATTAAAACCGACATTCTGAGGGAAATTGAGTGTTTATCATGGTATCGCATCATCTTTGTATAGCGCAACACTTGTCTTGAGAATCTGTGCAGGAAATTGCAGGAGAAAAGCCGAAACTGTCAAAAAGTGCTGATAAAATTACGCCAAGTCCAAAACTTAGGATCTGGCAGAAATCGAGAAAGCAAAATGATATTCAACATATCAGAAAAGTGCCAAAATGTCATCCCAGGAAATATAAGAAAATCTCATGCCCCAAGGCCCCAATAGTGCCGCGGATCCGCGGCCAGAGTGCCTCTGTCGCCGCGGATCCGCGGCATGTTGATGACGTCAGCGCTGCGTATTTTTCTCACGTGCTCTCCTGTAACGGCCGTAGCTTCCAGAACACTCCAGAAACACCACGTGGCTTCATCCAGAAGGCTCGGCCTAACAACCTAGCTCTAGAATATTCCTTTCAACTAACTTCTTCTAGAAGCCTCTCTCTAACAAACTTTTGGAGGGAAATTTGAATTTTGAATTCTAGATCTAGGGTTATGATGGCTATAAAAGGAAACCTAGATCTAGGGTTTTGGGTTGTTCATTAGTTGTTCTTGGGTTGTTGATTCCCATACCAAATTCAACACAAGTTGAGTGACACAACTTGTGCATTCAAAACCCTAACCCTAATCCATTCAAATCCAAACCAATTTCAAGATCCCCGAGTACAATTCAAGCAAGAAGCCTTCAACCTTTTAGGAGCGGAGCCGATTTTTATCCGAGCAAGTGATCCAAGACGATTCGCGACTTACGAAGACGAGCAAAACCAAATCGACGATTGAATTCTTTCCTCATTGTAGATCTTGAGAGAATTGTAACGAAAATTGTTGATAAATAAAAGGTGAAATTCTTATATCTTGCTTTATTTACATTCTTGCATCATGATTCGATCTTAATTCTTGATTGTGTGTCTTGTTATGATGTTTGAGTAAAAATCCGCTCGTGAAGGAGTCGAGAGGATCAATAGATGATGATGTTACAAATCTTAAAACGATTCTTGAGTCCTATGAGTTTTGTAAACTCTAGTAAATTAAAGAATCGATGACCTAGTTTCGAGCGATGCTTTCTTGATTGTGTTCGCTCTTAATTAGGGATCCACGACCGATTCTTGAATTTACTAGAGGCTAGAATGTGAATGAAATCAACGAAAGGACAATGGATAGATGATGAAACCCTAGTTTCCGCAAGAAATCCCTAATTCTCGTTGATCATCATCGATCTAGTATCAAATCATCGATGGATAAGAAAACATAATCAATAGATTTCATCACGTCTATAGATCTGATCGATTCCTACGAGCCTCATTTCGATTCTTGATTATTGGATTGGATATCATCAATTCTTCATTCTTGATTTTAAATGTTTTCTTGCTAATTAGATTTAGATCTAGATGATTCTTGAATTCACTTTTAAATCTTGAATTGAATTGTCTTTTTTCTTCTTTCTTTAATTTTCAATTCATCTAATTCAATTATGAACGGATCACACTTTCCCTATGGACGATCCGCACTCGCTAACGCGCTACAATCGACACCGTTATTGATTACGGTCAAAAAATTTCATTAGTTGTGATTTCTATACATTTTCTACCGACACGAACCGAGAATTCATATCAATCACGGATCCCGGTCCTCGCAGAGCACGGCAGTGAACCCGTGTGAAGCATCCAGAGCGGAGCCTAGACCTCGCCGAACACAGCAGTGAACCCATGGGAAGCATGTAGAGCAAAATTCCTGGCTACCTGGAACGCGGATTATGTCACTTCTGACCCCGTGGAAAACGTCCAGAGCGGATCCTGGTCCTCGCAGAGCACGGCAGTGAACCCGTATAAAGCATCCAGAATGGAGCCTGGTCCTCGCCAAACACGGCAGTGAACCCGTGGAAAGCATCCAGAGCAAATATCGGACTGTGGAATCCTTAAATCCATGGACTATGATGTCCTTAACCTCGACCGTGATGTCTTAAAACTAACATCGAACTGTAAGGTCCTTAAAATCATGGACTATGATGTCCTTTAACCTCGACCGTAATGTCTTAAAACTAATATCGGACTGTGGGGTCCTTAAATCCATGGACTATGATGTCCTTAATCTCGACCATGATGTCTTAAACCTAACATCGGACTGTGAGGTCCATAAAACTCATGGACTATGATATCCTTAACCTCGACCGTGATGTCTTAAAACTAACAATAGACCGTAATGTCCTTAAACTAATTTTACCTTGGTTCAAGGGTACATCTCTTCACTCCTTTGATATTTGTCATTGTAATTCCTCAACGTCTTCAAAGCGGTGACGGGTCCCGACAACCACACATTTCACGGACTGTGAGGTCCTTAAACTCATGGACTATGATGTCCTTAACCTCGACCGTAATGTCTTAAAACTAACATCGGACTGTGGAGTCCTTAAATCCATGGACTATGATGTCCTTAACCTCGACCGTGATGTCTTAAAACTAACATTGGACTGTGAGGTCCTTAAACTCATGGACTATTATGTCCTTAACCTCGACCGTGATGTCTTAAAACTAACATTGGACTGTGGAGTCCTTAAATCCACGGACTATGATGTCCTTAACCTCGACCGTGATGTCTTAAAACTAACATTGGACTATGGAGTCCTTAAATCCACGGACTATGATGTCCTTAACCTCGACCATGATGTCTTAAAACTAACATCGGATTGTGAGGTCCTTAAACTCATGGACTATGATGTCCTTAATCTCGACCGTGATGTCTTAAAACTAACATCGGACTGTGAGGTCCTTAAACTCACGGACTATGATGTCCATAACCTCGACCGGGATGTCTTAAAACTAACATTGGACTGTGAGGTCCTTAAACTCACGGACTATGATGTCCTTAACCTCGACCGGGATGTCTTAAAACTAACATTGGACTGTGGGGTCCTTAAACCCATGGACTGTGATGTCCTTAACCTTGACCGTGATGCCTTAAAACTAATATCGGACTGTGGGGTCCTTAAACCCATGGACTATGATGTCCTTAACCTCGACCGTGATGTCTTAAAACTAACATTGGACCGTGAGGTCCTTAAACTGATGGATTATGATATCCTTAACCTCGACCGTGATGTCTTAAAACTAACAACGGACTGTGGAGTCCTTAAATCCACGGACTATGTTGTCCTTAACCTCGACCTTGATGTCTTAAAACTAACAACGGACTGTAGAGTCCTTAAATCCATGGACTATGATATCCTTAACCTCGACCGCGATGTTTTTAAACTACGGTATCCTGGAAAACGACCACAACGGAGTCTGGTCCTCGTAGAACACGGCAGTGAACCCGTGAGAAGCATCCAGAGCAACCCCTGACTCCGTGAAATCCGGATAAAGGCAACTTCATCCATCACTTATGGGTCTTCACCACTCGTAAGGGAGTAAATTCTCTTGTGAGATCCTTACGACTTTCAAGAGAAAACACACTTAGGAATCCTCACGATTCTTAAGGGGAAATTACACCTACGAGATCCTCTCGACTTGTAGGGAGAAAAGTCTTTATGAGACCCTCACGGCTCATAAAGTTGAAAAGTCTTAGGTGACAGATCCTACCCCTGTCTCCTAAGCCATCACTATCTTATAAAGAGTACAAGATTAACTCTTATCTACCATCTATGGGCCACACTTGCCAAAGCTATATGTCACTGAAATGGAGAAATTACTCATGAGCATATAAACTACTTCACGCCAGAGTAAAACATAAAGGAATAGAAGGATACGGCTCATGGAGCTGAGGGTTTGGGACTATACCCCTTAAGAGTCGAGATTTGAGTCAACGATAAATGACGACGCTTGCGTCCGCTCGTTATCTTCTCAGATCAAGATTCTGAAAATTATATGCCAACCCGAAACTGGTCATACACTATGAATTACTCTACACTACTTCACTCACGTATATACTTACCTGCGCAAATTAGTGGGGGACATTTGTTCCCGCCAAAAATTTCTGCACAAAAGAGCCCAAGGCATCAAATGGCAGCGATACGCTTAAGAAAATGTGAACCCATATTTTCAGGGCTGTATTTTGACAAACTCCCGAATGAGAAATAGCTAAATTCTGATGGTGTTTAAAGCATCTCAAAAAACCCTTCGATTTGATATATTATGGGCCTCATAATTCATCCGGGAGCAAAAGTTATGAGCAAATGTCTATGCACATGTGATCTAAGAAAGAAGATGCGAACCAGTATTTTCCGAGCTGTATTTTGACAAACTCCGGAATGAGAAACAGCTAAATTTTGATAGTATTGAAAGAATCTCAAAAAAACCTTCGATTTGATATATTATGGGCCTCACAATTCATCCGGGATCAAACGTTATGAGCAAATGTCTATGCATATGTGATCTAAGGAAGAAGAAGCGAACCAGTATTTTCCAAGCTATATTTTGAAAAAATATAGAATGAGAAACAGCTCAATTTTGATGGTGTCGAAAGTGCCTCGAAAAATCCTTCGATTTGATATATTATGGGCCTCATAATTCATCCGAGATCAAAAGTTATGAGCAAATGTGCTATCCACGTGTAATCTAAAGTAATGCTCTATTACATGAGGAATGCATTTTTAGTCCCGAAAAGGAGAGATGGCTTCTCTACCACTCCCATATAAATAAGAGGGGATACCTCTTAGAAAGGGTAGAGTTCAATCCTCAAAGGATTCAATACTCAAAGGAGCTTAGTTCTCCATAGGAGCTTAGTTCTCCAAGATTGGAGCATGCTCCTCCCCATAATGCGCATATGCGCAAGCGCCATGTGCGCTACGTGCAACGTACGTGTGCCCGCCATGCGCACAACATGTGCAACCCATGTGCACATCACAAGAGAACATTTAATAATATTAAAAGGAGCTTAGTTCTCCATAGGAGCTTAGTTCTCCATATATAGAAGCCTGCTTCTCCCCATAATGCCCATGTGCGCTACGTGCAACGCACACGTGCCTGCCATGCGCGCACCACGTGGAACACACGTGCGCACCACATGAGAACATTTAATAATATTAAAAGGAGCTTAGTTCTCCATAGGAGCTTAGTTCTCCATATATAGAAACCTGCTTCTCCCCATAATGCACATGTGCGCTACGTGCAACGCATGTGTGCCCGCCACGCGCGCACCACGTGCAACGCATGTGCGAACCACATGAGAATATTCAATAATATTAAAAGGAGATTAGTTCTCCATAGGAGCTTAGTTCTCCATATATAGAAACCTGCTTCTTCCCATAATGCGCATATGCGCAAGCGCCATGTGCGCTACGTACAACGCATGTGTGCCCGCCACGCGCGCATCACGTGCAACGCATGTGCGCACCACATGAGAATATTCAATAATATTAAAAGGAGACTCGTTCTCCATAGGAGCTTGCTCCCTCCATAATGCGCATATGCGCAAGCTCCATGTGCGCTACGTGCAAATATGAGCGCCCAACACGTGTGACGCACGTGCGATGCACGTGCGCGAACGCAAAGAAGCCTTTTTCAGCAGCGAGAAGCTTAAGCTCCAGCCTGTTCTTCCCCCTGATGAGTGAGACATGGTTCAAAGGGTACATCCCTCCACACCTTCGATATATGGCACTGTAATCTCTCAGTGTTGTCGGAGAGGTGGTGGGTCCCAACGACCAATGATCCTTCTTTCTAAAAAAAAGAGAAGAAGAAAGATAGAGAAGATACAGAAGAATATAGAGAAAACGCTCTGCAAACTTTGAGAAAAACTCAGAAGAAAAGAAAGGTAAAGAACTGATTCCTTGGAAAACAGAGATGAAAACATCTCGTAAAACGAAGAAATGTCTTCTAAAAAGATCTTAGATTTATAAGAAAGACCGAGGTCTTTGAATAAAAAGAAAAGATCAAGATCTAAATCACAAAAAAAAGAAGTATTTTATTTCACAGATCTCTTGATCTAAAATGGCAGAGCCTTTTATAAGAATAAGAACTTAGTTCTTGAATCTTGAGGCAAGGCCTCTTTTAAGAAGAACATAAACTTGTTCTTTGATCTTAAATTGATCAAAATGCGCTCTGCGCTATTGGACAGTGCTTTGCACTCATGAACTGCGCCCTTGCGCTTCCTTAGACTAGCGCTCAGCGCCATAACACGCCACGTGACACGATCTGCGCTTTGCGCTCCTGAAAACAGCGCACCACGCTCTTGGGTTGGCGCTCAGCGTCAAGCGTGCCACGTGTCACTCACTGGCGCACCCAAAAACTGGCGCAGCGCACTTAGCGCTAGGCAACACGTGTCACCCTTATGTGCGCTAGCACAATGCGCTCTTTAATTAGCGCAAAGCACCTGATGCGCCCCGTGGCACGCTGTCAGAACATACCTTGTTCTGATAAATGCTATGCATTTAATTCCAGACGAAATGTCAGAGCCCAATTAAAAGGGCAGACCCCAAACAAAGGCCTAACAGGCAGAACAAAAATAAAATATTCTTTAACTGGACTTAGCTCAATTCTGGCCATAAGTCCTCAATTTAAATTGAACTGAGCACATCTGCTCTTCTAATCAATTTACACCCGGTTCGAGGGTACATCTCTTTACTCCTCTGATATTTGTCGTTGTAATCCCTCAACGTCGTCAGAGAGGTAACGGGTCCCGACAACCACACATTACTACGGACTGTGGGGTCCTTAAACTCATGGACTATGATGTCCTTAACCTCGATCGTGACGTCTTAAAACTAACAACGGACTGTGGGGTCCTTAAACTCACGAACTATGATGTCCTTAATCTCGACCGTGATATCTTAAAACTAATATCGGACTGTGGAGTCCTTAAATCCATGGACTATGATGTCCTTAATCTCGACCGTGATGTCTTAAAACTAACAACGGACTGTGGAGCCCTTAAATCCACGGACTATGATGTCCTTAATCTCGACCGTGATGTCTTAAAACTAACATTGGACTGTGAGGTCCTTAAAATCATAGACTATGATGTCCTTAACCTCAACCGCAATGTCTTAAAACTAACATTGGACCGTAATGTCCTTAAACTACTTATTGACCGCAATGTCACTAAACTAAACAATAGAGCCCAATTGCTTTCTTGTTGGATCTAAACGATCCCGTTAAGTTGATCTTAGTCTAAAATTAGACTAACGTGTCCTTAACAAAAGTTTAAGTTGATTTCTGCCTCAACTAAGGCTAACGTATCCTTAAACACAACCCCCATGGACCCAAATCTAAAAAAGATACGGATTTGGACTAATCCACGTCCTATGGGTGACAGCATAACTTAGTCTCCGTATACAATCCACGGGAAACCGAACACAAAACAAACACGCATGAAACGATGTGACCATATGGAGAATGAGAAAGTTGTTACCGTGATGCGGTAGTGTAATTAACTGCAGGGTCCTGCGCCTGCAGGGAAGAGCGTCCCCACAATCAAAAACCCCTCAAACGAGGAGGGATCTGACGAAGTCTGCTACATTGGCCGCATCCGTTTAAACCTTCGATACATGGTGCCATACATCAGCTTGGCATCTTCGGAGAGGTGGACGGATAACACCAATTAGCATCTGCCCCCAGATTCAGGCAAGACGTCCAGTCTTCCCGGCTTCCGGCGGTGAATAGCAGTCAGCTCTTTCATGACTTGGTCATCTAGGGCGATATCCTCAGAGACCTTTTCTTTTCCCTTATCTTTTCTATTCGTGGGTCCAAGATTCTTTTCTGGAAGCATACGGTTGCGCAGCTGGATATTTTCACAGGCCTTCGGTTCTTCCTCTTTCTCCAAGATGGGTTCTTTAAAGAGAGGGCCAAGAGTCATCTCCTTGTCAGAGTCGCTCCTAAAGGTGAGAACTTGCGATCCCCCGGCGTTGACCATGCGACAGTTGCCGGTAATTCTTTTATGCTCCTCGGTCGTACTTCTCTGCTCCCGACGAGTTTTGCGTTTCATTCGCTTAAAATGTTGCCGATGAGCAACATATCCCTGCCACCATCTTTTAAAAGCATTGCATTTCTCAGTGGGGTGCGCAATCTTTTGATGATATGAACACTAGCTAGGATGTGTTCCTGTTTCACCAAGGGCATTCGCTTCGGAGGGTGGTAACTACATTCCTACTGATATGGCTTTCGCAAACTTTTTCCTCATCTTGAACTTGTTTTTATCTGCGAATGATGTCCTTTGATTTGGCAGGAGTATCTCGACTCTTTCGTCCAGTCGCTAGCTTTTGGCTTTTTCAAATATGGCCATCTCACACTCTCGATCAGCTTTGCTTTTCAAATGAATTTCATTCAAGAATGCGTCAATCATTTCGTCTGACGGCCATAGAAGTTCCGGCTCAGGACCTGCCCACGGTCTCTTGGTGCAAGGAGCCTCTTCATCATCTATCAATGAGTGAGAGATCATATGACAACTTGCTACGTAATCCTCAGATCCATCTGATGAGTCTTATCCATCATTTCCGTCCTCAAGGACGTAGCTGAGGAACTCTTGGAGCGTGATTGGAGTCCGTGCCTTCTGGTTATACTCTTCCAGCGCGTCAATCTTCTTTTGTAGGTCCGTGTGCTTGTCGTCAAGCTTCACGGACTTCTTGGATTTCTTTTTCTTTTTCGAAGATTTTGACGGTTGGATGTGAACACTTTGGCTATCACCACCAATCTTTGGAGTTGGGCGCGGCTTCAGCATTCCTTCGATGATCTGGGGTTCTAGGGGATTCTTCCACCTGATCGCCGGGCATGTTTGGAGATCATTCAACATCCTTTTGGTTTTGGCCGAAAGTACCACCTCCCATAGAGCTTCTTCAATAAAAGAGCACGTTGCCCCCGGCGTGTCCGTCTTCTTAGAAGTGTGTTTGTGGTGGGTTTACCTTCCAATTCTCAGACAGCGTAAACTTGCCTTGTTGGTACTGGTCCTCGATCCATCCCTTAAAAACGAAGCAATCTTCAATTGGATGGCTTACCGTTTGGTGGTAAGGGCAATAACTGGGATTATTCGCTTCACCGGGTTGCAATGGTCGTTTTGGATTCGGCAAATTGATAAGCCTGTGGCGCATTGCTAGTTTGAATAATCTCTTCGTTTTATCCCGCGGGAATGAGTAAGGACGCTTCATTTTCTCATTATAATAGCGACGTCTCTCTTCCAGTTGATCTTTTAATTTTGGGGCACTGGGCTGATGTTGAGTATTCGCAACGAAGGTCGCCTTCCCTTTACCCTTTTCGTTTCGCGGCTCCGGCTTTGGAGGAGACAATCTGTGACCCATCTGATCCATCTGGTCTAGCTTGTCAATTAAAGCCTAGAATGTGGTCGGTTTGAAGAACATCATGAACTGTAAAATGGTTGGATGAGGGTCCAAAGTGCCCACAAACATCGCCACTGCTGGTGCTTCCTCGATGCGCTGTTCACACTTCGACCACAAATTTCGCCATCGGATTGCGTATTGAACCCAAGTTTTGCCCGGCTTCACCCTTGCATTGATCAATGCCGTTATTGGAGTGCATTCACTAGCACTTGCGAATCGCTGGGTGAATAACAGCTCCATTTCTGCGAAAGTTTTGACGGAGTCATTTGGAAGCTCGGAGTACCACTCAAACGCCGTTTCCGATAAGCTGCCGACGAATTGGCGGAGCAAAAGCTTGTCATCACCACCGGTATTACCACATAGAACCCTGAACTGGGCGACATGTTAGTGCGGATTTCCTGTCCCTTTATATAAATGGAATTTGGGGATCGTGTAGCCCGGCGGATATTTTATCTAATCATACCAGCTCGGATTCGGTCTCCCAGTTTTGACGACTTGGCCGGCTGCTTCATTTGCCTGGTGAACTCTTATTTGGTGAGCAATATAGTCATCCAAGGCAGCTTTAGAGATTGTCTCCTCCTTAACTGCTGAAATAGCCGAAGGATGATTAGTCTCCCCTCTGTCTTCTTCAATAATGATCGGAGGGTCTTTGGCTGGAGGATCCGGCTGTAACATCATCCCGACCATATCTTGGAAGAGAAGTGTCATTCGCTTTATGTTAGCCGCTTTCTCTGCGGCTTCTTTGTCCTTCTTTTCGAGGACTCTGCGAAGGAAGTCAGCATCAGTTTCTTGTTCGTGACGCTGTTCTGATGATGCCTCCGGGGTTTCTTTTGGCCCGGTGAGTGCGGCCATCCCAGTCAGCATCTCCTGAAGCTTCTGCTGCTGTTGTTCCTGAGCTCTTGTGATGGATCGGGTGAGTGGTCGGTGGCCCGTAGAAACACGGCTATCCTCTTTCCCGGATGCCATGTAAATAGTATGGACCGTTATGCCTCCAGAATTAGGGCGTTTGGGCTCAGTGCCTTTGACATTTGTCGTAAGCATGGGGATTTTCTCCGGCCTTCTCCTCTTATGAGCGGTCGAAGTTGAGGGGGCCGTTGCAGTGGGCACCCGGGTATCCATCGCCTTTTGTGGCTTAACAGGATGGTTTTCTTCCTGTCGGACCTTCAGCTTCTTCTGCCGCCGGGGATAGTCTTGATCAACCACTGACTCTCGGACTTGTCACCAGATTTTGTAAACTTTGGAAGACAGCCGTTGAGGGACTGCTTCGGCTTTATTTCTGTGACAATCTTTACCGGTGGCGGAGATCTTTTCAGTACGACAGTAGGCGAATTCCTGCGTAGTTTGTTCAGCAGCTCAAAACTGTTCCCGGTTGGAATAGCAGCATTAACTTCCACTGTTGGAGCTGGTGGAGTTAGCCCAGAGGGGGAGTTACCCCCGGCCTTCCTTACCCGACGCCAGTGGCGACGTCGAGTGTGTCGAGCTGATGGAGTTGGTTCGGTGACGGGGATGGCTTTGTCTTGCCCCCTGTTCAGGTGAGGGGCTGTTGCTGGTGTCAGCCTCTTGAAGACTGATGTCCGTTGAGAGGCGGTATCCAACCGGTCAAAAACAGATTTCTGAGCAGGGACAGGAACCGTAGTGGAAACCGGAACAGCCAGTCTTGTAAAAACTGACCCTTTGGTAGGAGAAGCCGTCTTGACGACTTCAGGAGCAGGGATGGCTATCCTCTTCGGAACAACCTTCTCTGGGATTGCAGCCTTCATTGCGGGCCCACAGGAATTTTGGCCCAGTCTGGTGAAGATCGAGGTGTTGGAGCTGGGTGACCCGTTGAGAGGGGCCGCAGCAGTTGCAAGCCGATCAAAGACTGACTTTTTGGGAGTTTCCTGTGTTGGCATAGGGGTGCTGAAGCTCATTGGCGGGAGCATAATCCCGAAAAACAATCCTGTGGTGGCTTGAGTGACCTGCTCCACCGGCTTTGTGAACAGGGAGGCTACTTGAGGCCCGTAGGCTATGCCTCCAGATGAGGTGGAGCGTGAGTTGCAGCTGCAGTTGGAGCACTTTACGCAAATAGATGCCATTGCTGTTTCGCTTTCTGCACCAAGTAAACGCCAAATCTTAGTACCTCGAAATCCAAGGGCAACCATTAGCAGATTCGTTCTTGAACACGACACACGAAGTGTGGAGTGGAAAGAGGAAAAGGTCCCACCGGGCATGCCAGAATCTGTTCCCCGCCGAAAGACGTGACGAAGACGCGGCAGACGTCTTGCCTGAGATTCGGGGCAGATGCTAATTGGTACTATCCGTCCACCTCTCCGAAGATGCCAAGTTGATTTATGGCACCATGTATCGAAGGTTTAAACGGATGCGGCCGATGTAGCAGATTTCGTCAGATTCTCCCTCGCTTGAGGGGTTTTTGATTGTGGGGACGCTCTTCCCTGCAGGCGCAAGCCCCTACAGTTAATTACGCTACCGCATCGCGGTAACAACTTTCTCCTTCTCCAGATGGTCACTTCGTGTCGTGAGTGTTTGTTTTGTGTTTGGTTGCCTGTGGATTGTATACAGAGACTAAGTTATATTGTCCCCCGTAGGGCGTGGACTAGTCCAAATCCGTATCTTTCTAAGATTTGGGTTTGGGGGGGTTGGGTTTAAGGATACGTTAGTCTCATTTCAGACTAAGATCAACTTAAACGTTAGTTAAGGATACGTTAGTCTCATTTTAGACTAAGATCAACTTAACGGGATCGTTTAGATCCAATAAGAGAGCAATTGAGCTCTGTAGCTTAGTTTAGTGACATTGCAGTCGATTAGTTTAACGACATTACGGTCCGTTGTTAGTTTAAGGAAATCTCGATCTAATATTAGTTTAAAGACATCGCGGTCGAGCTTAAGGACATCATAGTCCGTGAATTTAAGGACTCAACAGTCCGTTGTTAGTTTTAAGACATCACGGTCGAGGTTAAGGACATCATAGTCCATGAGTTTAAGGACCTCACAGTCCAATGTTAGTTTTAAGACATCACGGTCGAGGTTAAGGACATCATAGTCCATGAGTTTAAGGACCCCACAGTCCGATATTAGTTTAAAGACATCACGGTCGAGGTTAAGGACATCATAGCCCATGAGTTTAAGGACCCCACAGTTCATGAAATGTATGGTTGTCGGGACCTGTCACCTCTTTGAAGACGTTGAGAAATTACAACGACAAATATCAAAGGAGTGAAGAGATGTACCCTTGAACCAAGGTGGATTAAATGATTTGTATCCCAGTTTGGAACTAAGACCAATTAATTATATTATGAGCACATTGGCTCAGTTAAGTCTGAATTGAGGAATTATGGCCTACTTGGGCTAAGTCCAATTAAGTTTGAAGTGTTGGCCCTTTGTTGGTCCATTAGACATTTGTCTGGGTATAAGCCCATATTATTCAGCAATGCTAAACATTTTCATCTTTGATTTCCTCAATTTTGAGATTCATTTGGAAGAGGGACTTTTGCCTCTGGAAAATTAGCCAATTTGGCTAAAAGCAGTGTTAAACACTAAAGAATAACATTGTTAAACATTGGAGACAAAACTCTCAAATTAGTGTTAAACACTAAAAGACCAGCAGTGTTAAACACTGGAAATATAGAATCCCAAATTAGTGTTAAACACTAGAAAACACCGGTGTTAAACACTGGGCATGAGTTCTTTAAATTAGTGTTAAACACTAAATAGGAATGGGTCACATGGGGCCATGTGAGGGCACACAGAGGTGGGACCAGATCCCCTTTTACTTTGCTTTGCAAATAAGTGTTAAACACTTTTACTCTTTTGGCCATCACGTGTTGGCACGTGATGGATATTTGCGCATTGGTTATCAGAGCATTTATTCGGGGTCACGTGGTAACACGTGAGAGCGCCCAAGTTAGATTTTGCCTTTGCTTTTGTTCCCCATATAATGAGGGTCACGTGGGAGCACGTGAGGCATTGCCTCAAAGCTTCTTCCTTCTCATTTTTGGGGGATCTGTTTGGGGGCCACATGGGGACACGTGACCTTAGTTCTTTGCATATATGGAGATCTTTTAAGTCTTCTTATTTTTTAAGAATTAAATTCTCTGTAGGGTTAACCCTGATCATGATTTTGGATGAATTAAATTCCTATTATGAAAGAATTAAATTCTTGTGCAGGGTTAAACCCTAATTTTCTTTAGAGGAATTAAATTCCCATTAATCTGAGAGAATTAAATTCTCAATTAGGGTTAAACCCTAGTTTTATCTTGAAGGAATTAAATTCCTGTGAGTTTGGGAGAATTAAATTCTCATATAGGGTTAAACCCTAGTTTCTTCTTGAAGAAATTAAATTCCTGTGAGTTTGGGAGAATTAAATTCTCATATAGGGTTAAACCCTAATTTCATCTTGAAGGAATTAAATTCCTGTGAGTTTGGGAGAATTAAATTCTCATATAGGGTTAAACCCTAATTTTGTTTTGGGAGAATTAAATTCTCTAAACTTAATTCCCCCTCTAAGTTTTGGATCTGCATGGCAGGATCTCAACCCGATGAGAATTAAATTCTCAACTTGTGGGGAGATGTGCTCCTGCAGATTTTCAACCAGAGGAAGAACTACGTTCTTTTGTGCAGAAGAGTTAAACTCTTAGATTTGAGAATTAAATTCTCTGTTTGAAGTTTTGATCCCCTTTCTTTTCTCACCTAGGGTTTTCTTTGTTGAGAATTAAATTCTCCTTTCTTTTCTCTCTGAAATGTCAAAATTCCAAAACTCTATATCTCTCTTCTCTTCTTAGCTCCTATTTATAGGAGAAGGAAAAGAATCAATTTGTTTAGTAAATCTCTCATTGAAAGATTTTGTTTGTTTTCGTAATTAATATGATCCTTTAGATCTGTCATGCCCCGCTTCCCAAAATACGGAATACAAGGGGTAGACAAGGCCAGCTATGCTCCTACGGTCAAGGAAATGTCCTGCCGTAGTCACACTTCGGCTTCTAGTTTTTCATGGTAAACAGTAAATGATGCGCAGGTAATGAGAAATGCAGTAACTGAATGAAACAATGTAAAGAACTGACCTGAGGGGAAACAAACGAATATAACTCTGGATAGCTAATCAAGATGTCCGTGATGTACGTCTAGTCCTGGTCCAAGCTAAATCTTCTCCTCACACTGAGCATGCATACTCAGGTCGTCAGAGTGACATAATAGCAGTATAATATATAAATTCATGTGACAATTCTAACAGTGATAATAGATATATAACAATAAATCAATGACGGTATAGGTATGAACATGCAGTAATCAATGCAGCGGAACAGTAAAAGCAGTAGAATGATATGCCACGTATGTCAACACAGTAAGTATATATATAGATGCTATCATCCCTATCAGTCTCTAAGTCTCACTGTACAGGTCACTAAATCTATCGTCAGTCTAAGTGTGAGAGTCAACCACTCGCGAGTGTCCTCCACCCAAGGGTAGAACCCAAGGGCAAGGGACCACGGGCCCAAAATGTATATCACGGTAAAAATCATGTATCCTGTAAATCTCCATATATCTCCCTAAATATATAAGCCGGCATGGGACTCCCGAGATTCTGTTGAACTCACACTCAAACTACCCCACACCCCGTGGTCTACATCATACGCTAACCATAACCTTAAATACCAATCGGTCTATGACAAGTCTGCGCGAGAACTGGAGGCAGGGCCTCCATCAAGCACATCCCGACTAATACCTAAGATAAATGGCAGTGTCTGGTGCCTTATCTGTGACACCCGTGCAAGAGCTTCCATAAGTGTCTCATACCACTTATAGTCACACGTACACGCGTCCCACAGACGTCGACAATGCAATAGAATCATAAGGTTCACTGATTGTGTACAAGTACGTATCACTTTCACTTATTCACTGATACACAAACACTAACGTATTTGCCACAATCATCACTAATACCTAACACTGGGTAATACACGTTATCACTAGGTTATTAATGCAGTGACATGTGTATGATATGATGCGTAAACAGTATGTAAAGCATGATTAAGGTGTCATAAAATAGTATTCTATCACTTGCACGATTTATCATGAATCGTACGTGTACAGTTTAGCGAAACGATAAAAGGAGAATAAATAGTATGATTAATGATCTAACCAGCGAATTTGGTTTCACGGTAATCAGGTTTCAGGATCATTAGTTATGGCCATTTCCTTTTAAGCGTTCACAGCTGGAAATCCGGTTTCAGAATCGGAAGTCCGTTTCTCAACGCATTTTAATCCTAGTTGGAATCAGATTTTAGCGACGCTACAGTTGGATGAATTCTAGGGTTTTCAGTAAGGTTTTCAACGCAATAGACGGATCCTCAATCGCGTCTGTACGTCAGGAGATATACACTGTTTAATACTAGTATGTCATCTCAAAATCTGTTCTGGACTGTTATACGTCCACATCTATTAAATTGCCGATTAAATAACAAACGATAACGAAACAGGATGGAACCTGTCTAGATAACAGATTCACCTATAATAAACAGTGGAGTTCCGCAACCTACGAGTTAAGGAAACAGGGTGGTGTTCACTACGGGCCAGTAAACAACAACTGGAGTCGCTCTGGACTGCAGTCCAGAGTCGCACTCCGATCCAATTATTGTCACAGTTTAAGTATAGAAACAAGTAGAAATTTACATAGGGTTATAGTTCATCGAGTCGGCTTCGAGTTAAGCCTTTGAACGCATCATTCCAGTGTATATATAATTTATGGCGATTTTAACGGTTTTCAGGTACAAGAAAATTTCCAGTTTTACAAGTAAACTTGGGGTAGTCGTTTTAGTTGTTAATGGTCACATTATCCAACGAAATTCACACACTAGATTCACGGCCATACGGGTCAGCTTATACAATCGAGTTCCGTCAAATTAAATGATAATTTCCTATAAGAACTTATATCGAACAGTTACGTCGTAATATTTAACAGAAAGTAGAACATGGGGTATACATGATTATAATATGTAATTATCATAATATAGCATGTAGCAAGTAGAGAACTTGCTTGGACACGTCTCGGGGATGTACGGTGATGGTATCGTCACGAATGCGTGACGAACGGCCACGACAGCGTCTCGGAATGAGCTTGGGTCGGGTAGGATGCAGCCGAGGCTCGTGGATGTTGGGGCTCGCTGTTGGTAGTTGATATGGAGGGCAGTGGTGTAGCGGGGAGACGAATTCGCCGTCTAAGGTTTGAGAGGGAGAGGTAGAGGAAGAGAGAGAGAGGGAGAGATCAGAGAGAGAGAGAGAGCAGTGAGTGCAGAGAGAGAGAGAGGGCAGAGTGCACAGAGAGAGAGAGAGGGGGGGAACTGGTAGAGATAGAGAGAGCTTGGGAGAGGGGTGAGTTGCAGGGGGAGAGGGGAGATAGAGACGGAGAGAGTGATGGTGATGATGTTGATGCGTCGGCTAGACGATCCCGGTGAGAGGGGGCTCGCCGGCGAGAACGCAGATGGGGGTCGAGATGGGTGCAGTGCTCGTCTCGAGCTCGGATGTGCAGGGGTGGGAGATGAGGAGGTTGGTGAAGGCGGGGAAGAGCGAGGGAGAATGGTGAGGAGACGAGGGCAGTGACGGTGGTCGTTCTTGTCGTCGTCGGCGACGGGGACCGAGGGTGCTGTGGGTTTAGGAGCGATGGAGAGGAGGAAGAAGGAGAACGAGGGAGAGATGAGGGCGACGGGGTTAGAGAGAGGAGCGTGAGGGGGTAACGTCGCGCAACGTGGGCATGGGCGTGGGTTGCGGCGGAGGAGGCGGGTCGCGAGCGGGAATAGAGGAATGAGCCGTTGGAAAGGGAGAGGGGGGAGTGGGCCGGGTCGGGTTGAGGGTGTGGTGCGGGCTGAAGAAGTGGGCCGGGGATTTAAAGGAAATGTGAATGAAAAACTAAAGGGAGTGGGCCGGGCTCGGTTGGGCTGCAAAAAATTAAAAGAATTCTAAAGAAATGGCTGTGGAAAATACTGCTGGGCCGGGCTCTTTAATTGAAAAGGAATTTCCATTTTCATAATTTTCTGTAGGCCGGCAGTGATGGGCTGAGGGAATTGAAATAAATTAATTGTGGAAAAAATAAGCGGCCCGGGGAATTAAAAGGAATTGAGTTTATGAAAAAAAAAATAAACGAATGGGCTTGGGATTTTTGGTTTAGGATAAATAAATTTATAAATAAAATAAATAAAATTATAAATAAAATAAATAGAATTACAAAGTAACAAAATACAAATTTTGGTATAAAAGGGGCTGGGTATTACATCATACCACCCTTACAAAAAATTTCGTCCTCGAAATTTAAAATAAACGATAAGTTATACAAATATAAGTGAAAGCTATTATATTGCAACAAACACATAATGCTTTACTTGAAATAGGCAGATAAAGAAATTTGAAGGGTTATATATGTAAGAACAACATACCAAAAATATAGGTTTAAATAAGTATAAGATAGGAACAACTACATAGGCAACCTATATGCATACGAGAAAAGCAATAACAACAATAACGAACGATGATATTCGAGGCGTACTCGATAAAATCGGAATTCAAACATATGCACATATCAGTATATCAAAAGTAGCGCAACAGAAATAATAAGTGTAAAGCACAACCATAAGTAATAGTAACATAGGCACCATACCCGAAAATAAAAGAACGGCAATAAAGTAGTGAAAGATTTATCGGTAGGTTAAAGCATTTTAGGATATTGTATCGATCAAATAGTTTTAAAATAACTTAGAAAACTCATATAGTGAAAATAAGAAACATGGAACAAAAATATGCGCGGTGTAAGGTTGCGCTACTGAAAAATAAGGATAATAGTAGTGTGCTTTGAAATACATAAAACTAAGTACTCAATAACACGCTCTCTTCGACAAATACAAGATAATGAAAACCAAATTTCGAATAATAAAGTCTCTAAATATATATAGGGTAATAGGAAAACACACAAAAATGTATAGGGCTAGATAGGGTAAGGATTACAAGGAAGTGTGGATCATTCAAAGGTCGGAGTATGGCGGCTTTAGGCTGAATGTTAAGGAGATTGGGATCGGGTTCGCATAGGAACAAAGGATGAGCAACAAAGGACTACAAGGCGAAAATTATGGGGAGGACGACGGTTGGTACATCATATGAATAAAAAATTTGAAGAGTTAGCTAACTCGAAAATTTCACAAGAAATGTTCTTCTCCCGGAAGGATCTCAAATGAGGCACAGACGAAGGATGAAGGGTGGACCTCTAAAAGATCGGTTATGGTACTGGTTAATCTGAGTGAGGGTTAAGACAATGTAAGGAGTAGGGGAGGACTGATCTCAATAGGAAAAATAATTGTATAGAAGAAATAATCAAGTAGCAAGTGAACTAAGAAGATCGAAAGATTAGCGAACTCAGTGATTTATTCCATTCCAGAAGTTTCTAAACAAGGCATTCTCAAAAACGAAAGGTGGCCCTAAACTATACACAGATTTATTCGGCCAGTAAGGACAACAGCAAAAAAAAAATATAATCCCGTCAGTCGCGGTTGTGGAGATTCAGCAGGTTGCGGTAGGCTCGCGCACTCAGGTAGGGACGTCCGTTTCCATATCGCCTCGCAGGGATCGCCATTGGGAGTTCTTCCACAGCAAGGTCTTGATCTTCTGGTCTTTCTTCCTCGGATGGAGCTTCTTCATCGAGGTCCGATTCCATGTGATTCTCTTCTTCTGGATTTTCTGTTTGTTATTTTCGGTGAGATTTAAGGGAAATCTTTCCTTGTCTAAGATTTTTTCCATAAATTGGTGATTTTTAATCACCCTTGGATCTTTAATCCAACGGTCCCTATAATCCTTTTCCATTTGGAAAGATTGAGAAGTCCTTAAGAATTTAATTCTATTAAACTGTAAGGCTTTCGAAACCAGTCACGTGCTGACACGTGACCCTTGGTCACGTGTGATCACATGATACCCAATTGAGTCATTTTCTCAGTGTTTATTTACGCTTCAGTTTTATCCATCACGTGTCAACACATGACCATTGGTCACGTGTGAGCACGTGATACCTCATTTAGGTATTTCCTTCTAACGTTTATTTTTATTTCTGTTTGATGAGATTTTAACCATCGCGTGTCATCACGTGACCATTGGTCACGTGTGAACACGTGATATCTCATTGAGATAATTCCTGATTTTTAGAATTAAGTTCTATTAAGCTGTAAGGCTTTCAAAACCTGTTACATGCTGGCACGTGACCCTTGGTCACGTGTGAGCACGTGACCCCCAATTGAGTCATCTTTCAGCCGCTTGTTTATGTTGCTGTTTGATGAGATTTTAACCATCACGTGTCATCACGTGACCATTGGTCACATGTGAACACGTGATACCTCATTGAAGTAATTCCTGATTTTTAATCAAGAAACAGTGAGGTGTATGGGTGGGTGAGGAAATGTGTAGAAACATCCAAAGATAACATATAATAATCCATTTTCTTTAATTCCCATTCTATTTGATTACGGAAATGAGAACCAAGTAAAGAATTGGGGCAGCCTCAATGATGGGCTCGGCCACAATTATGAGGGGGGAGGGGGGAGAGTGTGTGAGGTGTGTAAGTGTAGAAAATTCCAATTCGAAAAGACCCCCCATCATACAAATATTTACAAATTCCTTAATTATTTTATTTTCTACTTAAATTTTCCTTTAGAAACTTTAGAATTATGAAGACACATTATAAAAAAATGAACATGTTACAAACTTGTTTTTAGGTTAACATGGTTCTAAATTGTGTGTTTAACCCATTCCAATTTGTAATTTGCACTAATTTAATGTATAATCAAATGCTTATATTAATGTTTGAATTTAATTAATTACGGAAAATATTTTAGTAAACTAATAATTTATAAGTCACTAAATAAACACCATTTACTAGTAATTACATAGTTAAAATAGGCGTATTTAAATTTATATTGAAAAATAACTGTAGTTGAGTTTTACGGAAAATACGGTTTATTTTACTGATTATCAGAAAATTCACCTAAAGGATTTTATTTAATTAATTATTTATTTATTTATTTTTTAAAAATGTTACAATCTTCCCCCCTTAAAGAAATTCGGTCCCCGAATTTAAATTAAAACTCCCCCCAAATAGTAAAACATTTAGCAACACTCAAATTGTCGGGACTCCGAAATCACCAATACATAAAACACCTCTTAGCGCAAGCATGCGCACGAAAAGCAAGTACATAACTCAAAATCAAAACTCCGTCAAGTATCACGCAATCATCGGAGTTATGGTGAAAATACAATGTCAAAGTCCAATACGAAAACCAACATGATATACATCAAATCTATAACTTGTATATAATACGCATCGTTGTAAAATCATTCAATTATCGGAAAAGAAATGCATGCAAAAACACCTAGGTACTGGTCTCAGAACAGTCCTGCTCGATTATTAAACCAAATAGTAAATATCATAAAAACGTACTGCTCAAAATGAAATCAATCTCAAATACAGTATACAAGGTACCCCGTACGTCCGGTGCGCACATAAATCGAAATTAAATACAGATACCACGAATATACACAGAAACAAAACTGAGTGCAATTGGTGTGCACCAAAAACATCTGTCACACGACAACAATATCAGGTGTATCTAATCTGCACAAATCCCGATTTAGTGCATCTGGTGTGCACAAAATCGCATCAAGTGGGCCAAATGTGCGCAAGAATCTCAATCAAGTGCGCATGGTGCACGAAAACATATACCGAATATCAAAATCGAAATCACAGTACAAAAAGTGAATGAAAACTATGCCGAAACATATGTCAAAATCATGTGCAACCCTTATGCACGAAATCAAATCAATATCTCAAAATGTATAAAACCAAATCGAGTGCACTGGGTATGCACAAAACAATATCAATACAACTGATATGTGGAACACGAATAAAGTGTAATGAATGTACATATAGGAAATACCAATCATAAAACGAAATCATCAAAATACCAGAATCCAGTCAACGGAAATGTGATATTCGAATCACCAATCGCAAATCGTTACACCGACATCAATGTGCTCCTCTTTCCTCTGGTGTCGACTGATTCGAACTCGTCTCTTCGTATCTGTATGAACGGCGCTACAAACGGCTATACTCATATCTAGAGTCTCTCACATAATCTATCCCTTCACCTGATATCCGGACTATGTTAAACTTTTCGATTGATTCATCAAAATCCCATAATTCCCCGAGAGCTCAATGCTCAAGTACAGTTTAAAAATATCCAGTACATGCCACAGCACCTGCGGACCAGCCGCAGAAGGGTAAACCCAAGCCTCACTAATGGTACAGTGGAACTGCCGCAAACCCTAAGGTTCACCAGCGTTCTCATGGTCATTATGTCGAGTTAGGGTTTCATTCTTCTAGAGGGTCCATAGAAATACCTGCATGTTCTTCCGAATACCTTAAACTTGGGAAAATGGGTTTCTGACATTCGTTCGAACACTTTAACTTCGTCTGGACGACATATGAATACCCTTTGTCCGCACGCTAAACAATGCTTCAAGCTTCTAGAATAGACAATACCCTAACGGTCATCGCATTCTAGCCGCAGCTCTCTCTACCCGTGCGACGTGGTAATAGAAACCACCATCCGATATCGACGAAGATAGATCAAAGGAACGAATAGAATACGATGCAAAGAAATGTATATCATAAGGCTTCTTAAGCAGAGTAGCGTATCGTAAGTATGCCGCGGATCATACCCACAGTACGTCACTCTACCTAAGAAACCTACTCCATCAAGCAAGGTCAACCTAGACTTAGACAAGGGTTAAACCTAGCGCTATGATACCAACTTTGTCACTACTCGAAGGTACGGAATGTGACCGGCACTTAAATTACGAAACGTCTAGAGGCGTAACGTAATCTAAGCAAGCCGAAGCCCAGAAATCTAAACCCTTTAAAGGAAAAAGTGTAGGAAAACAAGTTTAAAAGCAACATCAAATTTTTTCAAAAATTTCGGCAGAGTGTCCTTTGTAAAAACTGGCCCCAAACGGGTACAAACAAGAATAATATATACAAATAATAAAAAAGCATCCCCAAGCGGGAGCTAGTTCTTCGCAAATTGGCGGTCACAACCATGCAAGCAATATAATATACAACGCCGAAAGAAAAGGAACAAAACTCAAAGAAAACTACCAAAACCACCAGAAAAACATAATAGTACAAGCGCGACTCTAAGGTCGAAAGAATAAACAACTGGTCTTCTAAATCTTTAAGTAATACAAGTCTGGTTGATGGAGCTTACTAGATACAAATGAAATAATAAAAGTACAAGGGCGGTCCAGATACAAGTGAACAATCTATCACCCTAGATGAAATGATGTGCCAGCAAACTACCAAGGGAACCTGTACATCGAAAGCAGTAAGAAAAATTTGGCACAACGGGGGTGAGTTGCCAACTCGTGAGTAGAAGACATCTGCGAGTAGAAATCGCATGCACGACGATCTCGTAGGTCATAATAATATACTTAATATAACACTAGTCATCTAGTAGTGGCGGGGTAGTAATCTATGCGTAAGTGCAATGCTCAATGCTTGTGTCAGTGCCTCAAGTAGTAACATATCATGTGTATGAGTATGCATGCACCATGAATGTAAAATAATCAACCATAAAATCTGGATATATCTGTATAAGAAATCTTTAACTTGTATCATAGTAAAATTTGTATAGTAATCAGAAACATCATCAATGAAATCCATGGAAATCCGTACCAAGCATTGACACAAAACATGTAAATCTCAAAGTCTCAATACCTCATAGTCCGAATATCTCATAGTCTCAATATTTCGGGCTCCGTCACTCCGGATCGGCCCATATCACCAAATCTCACGACAGCGGTCGGTATCCTCCGGATATCCGCCGCGCCAGACATCACCGGTAGGTAGTCTTCCTCTGTCAGTCTCATCGTCTACATCTCGAGCTTCTTGCCCGGGGTACCATACCGGGCCCACCATGTACCCGAGACGGTTCACCAACTCCTCGAATCGGATCTCGAAATCCAACAGAAAACATGAAATCTCATGGTGGATGACACATACAACATGAGAAAACCACAACTTGCATTTTAAAAATGATGATAATAAGTTTTTATTAAATTCTTGCGGTTTTCCCCCAAAATCCAGAAATCTCATAGAAATCCAAAATCCCAAAATCATGAGTAAGTAAATAATGAGCATCGGCATAAGCCTCAGAATACTGCATGATAATATGAATATGTGAATGCATGAAGTGTCTAAATAATAAATGCAATATCTAAACTAGCACATGAGGGTAATCACACAATATTATACTGAACTAGCATTTAGCTGATTATATCAATAAAAGATAATATGTTCTAAAGTGTGCGTGACATAGCAATTACCGATGATGATGTGTGTGAGCCGGCAAATAAGTGTACGTGGAATATGCGCATCATCGGTAATGGTGCTGGTGTCCTAACAGACAGAGGTTCATATTAGCTAAAGAAACATATGTGTGAACATGCAATGCGATGAATACAACATGAATATAACAATGAATGTGAAGTAAACGCACAACTAGAGAATACATACTAATTACGAGTCATACAGTTTGTTGTTTGAAAAAGCACGAATCGTGGTTTTTAGGAAATTAGGGGCTACGGGGTTTTTAAGAAAAGATATGCCATTTGAAAAAAAATCCGAAGTATCCCTCAGGCTATCTTTAAAAATGCGCACGATTCGTTAGTTTTGAAAATAAGTAAGACCCGAGACTAAACTAATATCTACCTAACCAGCTAAGGGACTAACTAAAGAAACTAATCGAAAGGAAAGAAGAATCCTCCTAAAGTCTGAGTCGATATCTCTAATAGTCGGCGATCCAGCCTCAATCGCGTCACGTACATAGTACGACTTTCTCGAGTCAAGAGTGCGGATCAATCATCACATCTATGCCTCGTACGGTAAAATCTATCATACGGCATCCCAAAATCGGGGTATGGGTCAACTATCACATATACACATCATCGATCGTATAGTATCATTATCAAACAATATCATGATCAAGGGTACTGTACCATAATCGTATACATCCCAAAATCACCAAACATATATCATCGTCTGTGTAAATATACATCGTCAAATGATCTATTAAAATATCATGTCATATGTCATATCATGATTAAGTCATATATTACAATCTTGGTTCTATTCTAGAGTCTTGTTCATTCTAATGTCATCAACACATATTATCGTTTATATAAATATATTTTATATAATCTCATTGCCCAACGATCCGCTACTATCATAACGCATCTCATGTCATAACTCGATCATCTATCTAATAAATCACGGTATCAAGCCTAGTCATATCGACTCATCCCCATGTATCATATAACCTCCTCATATCACATGTATATATTGTACACACACACACACACACATATACAGCAAGTCATGTTTAGGTGTGTGCATGTGTGTGCGCGCCTACATGAAACCTACGAGTTCCCTCCAAGACAGTCATCCTCTGGTTAAGTCTTTCTAAATCAGTCTAGTCCAACCTAAAGTATTCAATAGAACCCTACTCGCCAAGAATCTAAGGTCACGTCCGACCACCTAATAACCATACGTAATATTCTTATTCTACGTTTGCGGGGGTGCTATACGTCATCCACCAGACTTCCCCCGTAGATATATATCTACTCACCTGGTCCTTGTCTACCGAATTCGATGCCGCCATCCTCTTCTTCATCGTCCGAAGTCCACGTGAGGAGTACCTATATACAAACATATATGTATATCGTAAACCGAATCGCGGATAAAACCAAAACGGCACACGAAACGCATTCGCGACAACTCCACAAACTACAACTAGGTCGTTATACGTGTAAAACACCAAGCCTAAAACCGAAATCGCATCAATTGCGCACTCACAACACTCTAGATATTATATAAAAATAGGTTATAAATTATCAAAATCTCAAGCTTAATTTAAATCGATTTATTTATAAAAAAAAACTAGTATGCGACCATTACCCGTTTTAATACAAATCTTGCTGTTTTAACAATTCTAGTGACCAAGATGATAACTTAATATCTTAATTATGCCATAGAAACCATTACTTAAATTTTATATTACCAATTTAATTAAACCCTAAAAATCTAGTTTGCAAAATTTCCTAATTTTAATAATTTTAAAATAACACATTACAAATTAACAACTAAACTATATTTTGCATATTTTAAAATGTTAAACCACTCATGAAAATCTTAATGATGTGTTAAAAACCCTAACTTATAGTCATAACCCCTTCTTGAATTTTAAATCTAAACATTAAAACCATAATTTAAACTCCTAATTAGGCTAGATTGGAGTACTTTAGCACAATTTAAACATGGGTTAGGATTATACCTCAACAAGTTTTGGGATCAACTTGCAAACTTAAGATTTCTTGGCCTCTCAAAGTGATCTCTTGCTCAAGATTCCTGCTAGAATAGGCTAAGGAATAATGGGTATGAGTTAAATGTTGAATTAATTAGTGATACTTGAATGGATTTTTGATGGAAAAAGAATAATTTTTTTTAAGAGAAAAGAGTGGAGAAAAGGGGCTGCTCATGAGGGAGGAAGACTCGGCCAAGTTGCAGGGGATGAAAAAGAGAGGAAGTGAGGTGTATGGGTGGGTGAGGAAATGTGTAAAAACATCCAAAGATAACATATAATACTCCCTTTTCTTTAATTCCCTTTCTATTTGATTATGGAAATGAGAACCAAGTAAAGAATTGGGGCAGCCTCAAAGATGGGCTCGGCCACAATTGGGGTGGGGGGGGTGGGGGGGGGGAGTGTGTGTGAGATGTGTAAGTGTAGAAAATTCCAATTCAAAAAGACCCCCCATCATACAAATATTTACAAATTCCTTAATTATTTTATTTTCTACTTAAATTTTCCTTTAGAAACTTTAGAATTATGAAGACACATTACAAAAAAATGAACATGTTGCAAACTTGTTTTGAGGTTAACATGGTTCTAAATTGTGTGTTTAACCCATTCCAATTTGTAATTTGTACTAATTTAATGTATAATTAAAACCTTATATTAAAGTTTGAATTTAATTAATCACGGAAAATATTTTAGTAAACTAATAATTTATAAGTCACTAAATAAACACCATTTACTAGTAATTACATAGTTAAAATAGGCGTATTTAAATTTATATTGAAAAATAACTGTAGTTGAGTTTTACGAAAATACGGTTTATTTTACCGATTATCAGAAAATACATCTAAAGGATTTTATTTCATTATTTAATTATTTATTTATTTTTTAAAAAACGTTACATTTCAAAACATTCTGTGAAACTCGAATACAAAGATAACACTATACAAAATCTAGGCCAAAATTGCGTATCACTAAAATCTTAATTCCAAGTGACCAAACCACTGCACGAAACACGACACCCAACTCTACTATTTGGCGGCCAAGTTTGGGAATTAGGGTCTCGTGTTTCTACAGTAGTAAACTACTAATATATAGATCTCTCTACAATAGGTAAAATAATTTTTAGAGATCAAAAAAATTTCGACAGAAACTAGGATTTCGGATTTTCGTTACGGAATTATTTCAGTTTCGAAACTTTAAACTTTGTTTATTCAAGTTAGGCCCTGATATCAGTGTAAGTGCATGGTGCTTCTTACCGTGACTACTACGGCTTTGTGGAATTAAAAAACTTTAAAATTTTGAGCACAATACACTTGAAAGCCTAAAATACAAGCCCAAACACTAAACTAAACTACACTAACTAGAGTTTTAGCAACTAAGTTAGTGAAGCAACCTTTGTAGACGGTCCTTCGGGTCTTGAAAGGTTCACTCTTCAAGTTTCATGAGCTAATGGAACGAGCTCTCGATGTCGGACTTGCCACGTCAAAGACGATCCATCCGAGAATGTCAATTCAAGCGATAGCTTCAACCGAAGCAACTAAAAATCGAGTCTTGATAGAACAAGATACTTAGGAGGGTGTAATTTATAAAACAAGATTCTCTCTATACTTTCTCAAAGCTCGGGTGAGCAAATTAGGAAGAAGATGAAGAGAATGGCCGCCAGGGAAAAAATATCTATCATAAAATAAACATCAACCATCTCTCATTCTCACACTTATCTCTCCATATATTTTAAAAACTATAAAGTAATAAAAAGTGAGTATGCCTGTGACTCACGAGTGTGAGTCAGAAGCCCACACTCTTCTTGTAAACCTTAGAAGAGATGAGTGTAGAGAATGGTCACCTCACTAGGTACATATATATATACACACTTATAAATATAAATGCATGTATATAAATAAGTATACCTAAACCCGTATTTATAATAAATACGTATACCATATTTCTACCAAAATGCATGTATTCATATTTTTAAAAAATACATATATTTGTATCAAAGCACAAATACCCGTATTTATACAAATACACATATTCGTATAAATACCGTATTCGTGTTAAAATACAAATACCCAAAAAAGAGCAATATAATATTAGCATCAAAACAGTCGGTCTTTCAAACCTGCTAGTACTACTAAACCGTCCGATTAAACCACGTGTATAAATACACGTGTTCAATCGAACATCTGGGTGTATCGAAATACGCAATCTATACCGTTTCGCCTAAACGAGGGACTCCGGGCTAGATCCCAGGTCTCTCTCATAGGCCGTTGCAAGCCTACCAATGGGCTACTCCAAGCCCTTTTCTACTATTTAACTGTTATGTAACCGAAATGTGGGGAATTTTTAAAAAATTGTGAAGATTTACGGGGTTTAGATTTTAATTAATAAGAAGATTTGCCGGGATTATATATATCCTACTAGAGAAGATTTAAGTGGGGTATATTCACACAAAAAAAAACCCTTAAAATAGCTTATTGGAGAGCCAGCTAGCATCCATTCACCCTCAAAACATTCATCACAATACTCAAGTAAAGATTCAATTCTTATTGAATATCTGTAATATAGATTTAGCCTTTTGATCTCTTTCCACATGAATCCTGTATATTTATAGCATATATATTTCCACATCCATTATATATATATATTATTTTATTTTCTTTCCATAATTAGTCGATCTTATTACCAAAATATATTTTCCACATTCATTGTACATCTTTAGTTTCCTTTTATAACAATTCGGTTTGCACTATATATACCAAAGGTAATAATTTATTTCATGACACATTCAAGAGCGAGATTAATTAATCCACAAAAAAAAGAATGAAGGCCTTTCTCCTTTGCTCAGCCACCATCCTTCTCATCCTGTGCGTTCGCTCCACAAATGCATCGCTCGAGGAGATATGCCGAAAGGCGGCCCTGGATGATAATGAATACAACTTCTGTGTATCGTCTCTCCAAGTCGATCCCAAGAGCCGCAAGGCCGACACACAGGGTCTAGCATTAATAGCTACGGCATTGGCCAAGACCAACTTCACAATGACCGTCGCGAAGATAAAAGAGTTGTTGGCGGACAAGAATTTGCCGGGAAATGTTAAGAGCGCACTCGAACAATGCTCGGAGGTGTATGATCTTGGAATAGATAGTTTGCAAAAAGCAAGCAATAGCATCACGTCCGGGGACATTAGTTCTGCTAGTGTCCATATAAGCGCGGCTTCTGATGCAACCCAAACGTGTGAGGATGGCTTCAAGGAGATGGGGATCCATTTCTTGCTGGCTAAGGAGAATGATAATGCATGGCATTTGAGTTGTATTGCTATGAGCATCACCAAGTTTCTTAAATAGATGAGATGGGTTGATAATTGTCCATTTAAAGGTCAAGTGAATAATAAAAAAAAATTCGGACATTTTTCTATATATATTTTGTTTTATCTTTAATAACAAACCATTACTTGATGCAAATTACATTGTTTAATAATAGATTTATTTAGAGTATATAGGATGGTTCTGTAAAATCACCTTTTGGTGTTTTTGCTTTCTATGATAAATAAAATATATTAGTTATAATGGGGTAACATTTTTAATGATTAATAAGCTATTGGTGTAACATTCCATTACGAATAAGATATAGATATAGATTTAGTTAAATGGGTAAGACTCAGAGTTGATAAAATCTAATTAGATTATTTGTATTGTACTATTATTAGTAGCATGATATATATATATATATATATATATATATATGTGTGTGTGTGTGTGTGTGTGTGTGGAAGGGATTCTCAACCTATCTCATAATTTTCGCTAATTCTTTGATTGCACATTCCTCCCTATCCAAAATTGATATCAAACTTCTGATCCACTACCTATCAGGTGGTAATTAGTTAAAAATATGTTGCCACGAGGATGCCAACATGGCAAGTTAAATCGCTTATGAAAATCCAACTCGTTAACAAACCCCACCAGTTGATGGAGGTCCTTTTCGGGTCTCCTTCAGATGTTGTCTTCCGTCGATCTCCCGGTGGATTTTGGAAGTGATCTCCTGTTGCGTGTGGGTCTCAATGGGTTTTGAGGAGATTGGTGATTTGAGGAGTTTAGCGCCAGGTACCTGCAACGAAGTCTCGGGATGGTTTGGTACCACCGAGGACCCTCCGACGATCAAGTTAGTACTAGATCCGAGCAGCATAACGGTTAAGTGGAGTAAAAAATGGCTTACTTGACCCCTCTGTGATGGGGGTTTATATAGCACGCGGCAGCAGGCACGAGAATCTCGCCGGCAGTTACGCTCCCAACATCACGCCTGCGTAAAGAGCGGATCGCCCATTAATGGGGATCGTGTTGGCGTGGAACGTGGGGTGTTGCTGGCGGAGAATCTGCGCGTGGCGAGATTTGCGGTGCGGCGGTTACGCCTGTGAGTGGTGGAGTTGGTCAGTCGGAGAGACCGAGGAAAACGGCCACGGCTGGGGAGCTTGGAGGTGAGAAAGAGGGCCGAGAACTCTTGGTCCTGTGGCAGCTCGGGGAGAGCCGAGGGGCCGAGGAGGCCAATTTGCAGGGGCCCCGAGGAGGGCAGGCTTGTGCTTACAGGCCGGGTATAGGGGTGGCCAGGCCGGCTCCTGTGGGCCCTTTCTTCTGAGTTCTGGGACGCGTCATCTGCCACGTGTCCTGATCTTGGGGATCCTCGATATCAAGCATCATCATTAGCCCCACACTCTTGTCCCGACCAGCTAGCGGGTCGGATCAGGAGTGGACTGACGGGCTGCTCGGGGTGAGCTCCCTCCTAAGGCTTCGTCGGGACACGTCCTCGGGCTGTCAGCCGTCTGTCAGCGAATCAGGGTGAGATCTCTGCATTTAAGGAAGGTGCACCAGTTCGTGCATCCTGCCATTGAAGCGACGGTCCACATGTCAAGCGCCGGTTGGCCACGCGACGTGTGCAGACCTGTGGCGTCTGACGGGGTGCGGCCCAGTGTGGGCATGACATGTGGAGCGATCGGAGCCGTAGGACGCGAGGAGGCGTTTTGGCGGGAGATGAAGGCGCCGTTGGATGAGGGCGCTCGCGGTGATAAATAGGGGTGGGGCCCGTTCCAGGGCCCCTACTCCTTCATATTCCCCTGTTCTAAGTCTTGGTTGCTCGGCGCTTATCTCCTTCCTTCCGCTTTCGTTTCCCGAGGATCCCTCTTCTCAAGGTTAGATGTCTTCCTTTGTCGAGTCAGTAGATGTCGTTGTAGTAGGTTCTAGGGACCTTTTAGGTGAGCCTGAGTCCTCCCGAGGAGCAGGGGTCGCGCCCTCTTCCCGGGATCGTGCGGCGGGGGCAGCCCCCAGGGAGGAGGCGGTAGATGCTGCCTCAGGCACCTCTTGTTGGGTAAGGCATGAGGACGAGCTCACCAATGCTCGGGCTCGCTTCCACATCTCCTCACGTTATATGCTTCGTCTGGCCAAGGAGGGAGAGAGGGAAGACCAAGTACAGGGCGGGGAGATCGTCATGTATTTGGAGACTTTTTGGGGTGGAATGCGCCTGCCCCTCCCTCATTGATTCTTCCCTCGTCTTCAAAAATCACCCTGGTGGTCGAGCGCGCGACCCGATGTGGGTCTACCTCTCTTTCAGAAAGCGACAGGGGGCGCCGCCGGGACAGGGGTTGTGGCCCTGCCTTCCTCCAGTCACGACTGGAAGAAGATGTTCTTCTTCGTTCCCCCCTCCCCTGAGGGCGAGGACTGGCCCGTGCCTACTAAGTGGTCGAGAGAGAAATGCTTGCCGGGGAACCAGTCCAGTGACCCCGTCGCTGTGAGAGTGGCGTCGTGGGAGCCCATCCCCCGTTTCGACGTGTTTCTGTCTGAGAGGGTCCTGAGTTGGGCGGGGCTCAGCCCCGTTGAGTTTGTCGGTAAGTTTAGGCTTGCTTTTTGACTTGTATATTATTTGTGTCGCTGACTTCTTTACATTTGGTTTTGTGTAGGACCCATGGACATAGACTCGCTCCGATCTTCCACGCGCCAGCCGAGGAAGGTCGCGAAGGCTGGGGGTGCCAGCTCTTCCCGCCCAAAGCCTGCCCCGGTTCCTTCTCCTCCGGTGGTCGTGTCCCGTGAGCGTTCGGGAGCGGATCATGCCCCGGGGACTAGTAAAGTGTCTGGCCGGAAGCGGGCTCGGATTTTGGAGGACCCGGCCTCAGAGGAGGAGATCGGCTCTCCCTCGGAGCCGCTCAATAGGAGGTCTTCCCGGGCCCGTCCTCCCCGATCATGGTGGAGGAAGGGGGCCTCCAGTTTACCTTGCCTTTGGGGCTATCCATCGCGGATAGCCTGCTGCATGAAATAGAGATCTCGGCCGGGGGTAGGGTTCCCGGGAGGACCTTCAGGGCTCAGCTGGCGTCCATCGTCTAGGAGTCCGTGCAGGTAAGTGTTTGGTTTTATGTGAGGTTCGGTGCCTTCCTCGTCTTTCTGATCTCTTTCTCGCCTTTCAGGTTCTCCAGCACGTTGCCCTCACCTTGCGCATGGAGGCCGAGGTGATAGCCCCGGCGATGAAGGCTGCGGGCCAGCTCGCCTCGTTGGAAGAGAGCTCCAAGCGAGAGCTGGAGGCGGTGATGGCGAGGGTCACCACCTTGGAGGGCGAGGTGGAGGCCGGGAAGCGGGAGGTCACTCAGTATCACGAGGCCACCGTGGCCGCCGTGGCCAAGCTCGGGGACGCTCAGGTGCTTGCCGGCAACCTGAAGAGGACGGTGAAAACCCTCCAGAAGGAGCTGGGGGAGGCGGCCGAGTCGGCGAAGTCGGTCGACCTGAGAGCGGCGAAGTTGGCCGACCTCTCTACGGCAAAGGCGGTGGAGGGCTACAAGAAGTCGAAGGACTTCTATGATGACCTGGCCGTTGCCACGACCCTTATCTGGCACAAGGCCCTCGACGCCGTTAAGGCCCAGGTGCCGGGGTTCGCCGACGAGGAGCTCCGGGCCGAATACCCCCTCGCGGATGTCGATGAGCAGGGGAAGGAGATTCTTCACGAGGAAGTCGCCGAGGGCCCAGCTCGTCTCGTGGTGGATGTCGAGGGCCCCGAGGTCGCGCCTGGCCCCGAGGCCTGAAACCCTCGTCTTCCTCCTCCTTTTATTTTGTTGCTTCCGGAATTTTGTAAGCCTCCGTGCATTTTGTAAGGCTGGGGAGCCCAAAATACCCTTTGTAAAGACTTTGCCTTTTAGCAATAAAACTTTTTCTTTGGTTTCATCGGTTTGTGCTTTGTCTTCTGTTTGTGAAGAACGCTTGTAAAATTTATCTGCTTGCACCGTTGGGCTTCCATGTCAGGTCGGCCATTTGTCTAGCGATCGTTCGTCGAGTTGATTCCAATTACTTGCCAAGCGTGCCAAGCGCTGCCGAGAAGGAGGTGTCCCCATGGCCCCGAAGTCGAGGGAGGATCGCTCAAACTCGGGTAGACTCGCTGCCCCCCGTTGGGGCCTCGGATTATTTGCATGTGACGGGAAGAGAGTTGTCCACCGTATTTGTGCTGAGCATGAATGGGAAGCTGCTCGGTAGTCCCTTGACGAGGGCCTTTCACTTCTGGCGTTGCGAGCAACGACCACTAGCTGGGGATGGTCGGGCGAGGGTCAAGGTCTACTGCCTATTGGAGGACTTCAGGTCCTTAGCGTTGGAGGGGCTGTAGGAAGCCCACTAAGGATTACCGGGCAGTGAAGCTGCATGGTTTCCTCTTGGCGAGAGCTTTGATCTCTGGCAACGTGGGTAGGCAACTACCATCTTGGAGCGACCGAGCGGGGTGGTCGGTCGGGTGCCTCTTGTGATGGCTTCGATCCCTGGCATCATGGGTAGGGAGCTACCAGCCGGAGATAGCCGAGCAGGGTAGCTGCTCGGTTGCCTTTTGCGAGGGCTTTATCCTTCTGGACGGAGACCGAGCAGGGTTATTGCCCAGTGCCTCTGGGCGAGGACTTTAATCCCTGTCAGTTGTGGTAGGAACCTACCAACCGGGGATAGCTGAGCAGGGACTCGACTGCCTCTGGGAGGACTTCGGGTCCTTAGCGTTGGAGGGGTTGTAGGAAGCCCACTAAGGATGACCGGGCGGTGAAGCTGCGCGGTTGCCTTTTGGCGAGAGCTTTGATCTCTGGCGTCGTGGGTAGGCAACTACCAGCCTGGGGCGATTGAGCGGGGTGGCCGGTCGGGTGCCTCTTGTGAGGGCTTCGATCCCTGGCGTCATGGGTAGGGAGCTACCAGCCGGAGATGGCCGAGCAGGGTAGCTGCTTGGTTGCCTCTTGCGAGGGCTTTTGATCCTTCAGGACGGGGACCGAGCAGGGTTACTGCCTAGTGCCTCTTGGCGAGGACTTTGATCCCTGTCGGTTGTGGTAGGAAGCTACCAGCCAGGGATAGCCGAGCAAGGACTCGACTGCCTCTGAGAGGACTTTGGTCCTTAGCGCGGGAGGGCCTGTAAGAAGCCTACCAAGGACCCTTGGCCGGGCAAGGTTACTGTCCGGTGCCTCTTGCCGAGGGTTTTTGTCCTGAAGGAAAGCCGATCGAGGGATCCTCAGGCTCGACTGCCTCTGGGAGGGCTTTTTGATCCCTAGCGTTGCGGCAGGGAAGCTGCCTGCCAGGGTTAGCCGAGCAGGAAAGCTACTCGGCTGCCTCTACGGAGGACTTTGATCCTTAGCGTTGGAGGGGCTGTAAGAAGCCCACTAAGGATGACCGGGCAGTGAAGCTGCGCGGTTGCCTCTTGGCGAGGGCTTCGATCCCTGGTGTTGCGGGTAGGGGAGCTACCGGCAAGGGATGACCGAGCAGGGTAGTTGCTCGGCTGATTCTTCATGAGGTTTCGCCCGACCATCCAGTTGCAGGTACGGGGAGCAGGAACGGTCGCGGCGATCACATACCATGCGCATTGAATGTGGGGAGGGGGGAGGCGAAGCGCCAGGGTCGCGTCGTTTCAATTCTGCCAGGGAAGGCTCGATGATCGCCATGTGGCAGTGAATTTTTGGGCGAAGGCGGGCGACTGTTGAGTTCTATTGGGACGCAGTGGGCTATATAAGGCTGAAGGAGCACAAGTCATCCCTATCTTCGTAGATAGATCGTTGAGAATGCATGACTTCCCCTTTACCATCCCCGAGATCATCCACTTTGAAGACGTATACCTCTATGGCCAGAACTGCACCGAGGACACGGTGCAGTTGGTCTACGAGAGGATCGAGGACCACTTCGGCCGGCTGCTCCCCCGACGCTCCTCCCTGCTGCAGCTGCTGATGTACTCCACCTGGAGGGCATCGCCGGGGCTTTACAACCCTCTGTCCGAGCAGCTCTATGACGAGGCCGTGGGCAAGCTACGGTCTCTGAGGCGCTTCGGTCTGATCTCCGCGAACCGGCTGGCTCGCTCAGAAGCGCTCGTTTACGAATGCTAGGAGCTGAGGCTCGGGGTCAACGCGCGCGGGGGGAACCGAGGGCAGAGGTTGGAGCTCTCGAGGCCTCGGCTGGCGGAGATCTCTACTGAGTATCACGAGCAGTGCTCTCTACATCCCTTTCCCCCGCTGTTGTAATTTTCTTTTTCTTTTTGTACCTACGGCTGAGGAGCTCATAATACCTTTCTTGAATAAATGAGATCTTTCTTTCCTTTTTGCAATGTTCCATTGATCTTTATTAAATTAACAACAGACCCTAGGAAGAGTTTACATTGCCCTAAAAGAAAATTACATGCTAATAGATGACCTTATTAGCGTGGCCCGAGTTCCCCGGAGGCTTGTTGGTCTCCGTGCTCAGTACCTGGTATGGGGCTCCTTGAGCGCCGAACTAGTTATCCGCTGAAACGACCATGATCTGGCCGATGGTCAGCTCGGCGGGGGGGGGAGGGGACGTTGCTCCTGCTCGCGGTCGGCCTGCCGTTTGTCCTTCAAGTAGGCGGCGAGTTGCCCCGATCGGATGAGTTCCTCGATGTAGTCCCAGAGTTTCTTACAATCCTCCGTGGTGTGGCCCAGCGTCCGGTGGAAGGCGCAGTAAGGGCCCTGGGTTAGCTTCGAGGCCTGACGCGGAATCGGAGGGAACTTGAAGAACCCCTCACCTTGGGCCTTTTCTAGTAACACTGCAAGGGAGACGTTGAGCGGGGTGTACTCCTGGAACTTCGGGTGATAGGGCTGCAGATGCTCCGGCCTCTCCTCCCGGGCCCTCTTCTTCTGATTGGACCGTTCTGCTCGGAAGAGGTTCGCATTCACCTCGGATTCCAGCTGAACCTCGCGCTCGGTCCACGTCTTGACCCCGGCCATGGTCTTAGGCTGTGCCAACGCAAAGGAGCGCAACCACTCCTTGTGCCTCAGACCAGATCTGAGCGCCGTGACGACGGTCTCGTCGCGGTGCTCGGGGACCTCGAGGAGGGCGTTGTAGAAGGGGGTGATGTAAGCCTTGAACATCTCTTTGTCCTCGCTCTTAATCGTGAAGAGGTAGTCGACCGTGCGCTTCTGCCGACGATTCCCACGAAGTGGTCGAGGAACTGAGTAGCCAGCTCATCGAAGGTCGAGATTGAGCGGGGCTCGAGCTCTCGGAACTAGTCCCGGCCTGCGCGGATGAGGGTAGCCGGGAAGGCCCTGCACCGGGCAGCGTCGGAATGGTCCTGGAAGCTCATCCCCGCGGTGAAATCATCCAAATGGTCCTTCGGATCGGTTTTCCTGTCGAACAGAGAGACCTTCGGGGGCTTGTTGCACGAGGAGACGTAGACAGCGAGCAGTTCCTCGGTGAACGGCTTGGTGAGCGAGTCGACGGCGTACTTAGCCCCGTCGCCTGAGAGGTGAGCTTCTCGGTGCATGCCCTCGATCTTTTTTTCGAGGGTGTCGAGTCGGTCTTGGTACCCCGAGGATTCGGCGCCTTGTGATCCCTGGCCTGTGTTGTGGGAGACCCACGTTTGGGCGCGGCCCCGGTTCCTCTCGATAAGGTTCCTCAGATCCCCAGGCGAGGTGGCTCTCGAGTCGTCGTGGCGAGCCCCTTCTGTGCGACCCCGCCGAGAGAGGGGGTGCCGATCATGCCTGTGGACAGGTGAGGTGACCGACATCTCCTCAGGAGGGTAAGGGTCGCGAGGAGGTTCGAAGCGAGGCGTCCCGGCGGCGGACCTCGGTGTAGAGCCGTAGGGCGTCCAGCGGGCCTCAGGGAGTATCGGTCCGTGAGATCTATGGCCAGGAGTCCCAGCCTGCCAGTGGTCAGCCGTGCCGAAGAGGGCAGAGCCTTCTGGAGGTAGAGGAGCGGAGATCTGGGGCCAAGGCCCGGCCATTTGGATGCGGACGAGCGCCTCCATGAGGACTGTAGCCGATTGATTCGGCTGGCGAGGGCGTTGATGATGGTCGCCGGAGGAGGCTCATCCGCGCCTCCGGTGAGGGGGAGGCGGCGGCTGGTCCTTAGATCTTCAGGATGGCTGCTTGCCATATGGACGGAGATCGGAAGGCCAACTTTGTTTTTGTGGAGTCTGCGTTTCCCACAGACGGCGCCAACTGATGGAGGTCCTTTTCGGGACTTCTTCAGATGTTCTCTTCCGTCAATCTCCCGGTGGATTTTGGAAGTGATCTCCTGTTGCGTGTGGGTCTCAATGGGTTTGAGGAGATTGGTGATTTGAGGAGTTTAGCGCCAGATACCTGCAAGGAAATCCGGGATGGTTTGGTACTACCGAGGACCCTCCGACGATCAAGTTAGTACTAGATCCGAGCAGCGTAACGGCTAAGTGGAGTAAAAATGGCTTACTTGACCCCTCTGTGATGGGGGTTTATATAGCGGCGGCGGCACGCAGTAACAGGCGCGAGAATCTCGTAGGCAGTTACGCTCCCGGCGTCACGCCTGCGTAAAGAGCGGATCACCCATTAATGGGGATCGTGATGGCGCAGAACGTGGGGCGTTGCTGGCGGAGAATCTGCGCGTGACGAGATTTGCGGTACGGCGGTTACGCCTGTGAGTGGTGGAGTTGGTCGGTCGGAGGGACCGAGGAAGACGGCCTCGGCTGGGGAGCTCGGAGATGAGCAAGATGGCCGAGGAGTCTTGGTTCTATGGCAGCTCGGGGAGAGCCGATGGGCCAACGAGGCCAATTTGCAAGTGCCCCGAGGAGGGCAGGCTTGTGCTTGCAGGCCGGGTATAGGGGTGGCCTGGTTGGCCCCCGTAGGCCCTTTCTTCTGAGTTCTGGGACGCGTCATCTGCCACGTGTCCTGATCTTGGGGATGTCGATATCGAGCATCATCACCAGTTAAAAATCTTTCGCAACCTGCTGACCCACCATCAACTCCATTAAAAATCCTTCACTTAATCCTTTATCAATCCCTAAATTCCTCTGCTTGGGTGCTTGTTCTCTTCGCCATTCAAGCCCCGCCACCTCTTGTTCTCCAGGGTTTGCAATTCATTATATGGGTTTGGGAATAATTGGTTTATATTGAAACAAAAATCATATGAAATCCGAACTTTAGTATAAAAACAGCAATTTTGAACTCCATACAATTAAATTATATTCAAAAAATAAAATAAAATATTAAAAACTCCAAAATCTCAATTGAATTCCCAAATCACATGCAATCTCCTCTCTGCTTACAGATCATTTAATCTATTAACACATATATTTTATTTATCAAAATTTGGAATATTATCTACTTTCTTTCCTTCACCGCAACTTGCTGCCACCTTCTTCTTTCTGTGGCCATGAGCTTGCTTTCAATTCCCTAAATTTTGGTGTGTTCCTTGTTATTTATTTATAATGTTTGGATGCCGAGTTGGCGTATTGAGCAAGGTGAATTAACACAAAGATAATTTTTTGCATATATTTTGATCAGTTTCTTACATTCTAGGGTTGTTTGGCAGTGACAGATCAGAGAAGGGATGCCCGAAGTTGCAATGGGTTTTGGGATCGACAACCTTGAATTTTGATTATGTTCTTTCAGCGAATGATTTCTTTGAATTAATTGTAAATGATTTTTAACGGATGGGTTGTTGACGGGTTGGATTTTCATAAACTAAAATGCCATAATGGCATCCATGTGACCACAACGTAAACGGTCACCTGATGATTAGATATGTTGTTACCATCTTAAAATTTCTCTTCCTCTTTCTCCTTTAGAAATCTTTTCTAAAGTCCTGTGATGATGCTTGATATCGGCGATCTACCAGATCGTGACACGTGGCTGATGACGTGTCCCGAACCATGCAAAAAGAATCTGCAGTGACCGACCAGCCCGCCCCCATGCCCAGCCTACAAGCAACCGCTGGCTCACCTCCGAGTCGCCGGCATGATTGGCCTCCTGGGCCCTCTCAGCTCACCCCCTCCGCCCGCATGTTCAGCAATTCTTATTGAATATCTGTAATATAGATTTAGCCTTTTGATCTCTTTCCACAAGAATCCTGTATATTTATAGCATATATATTTCCACATCCTTTATATATATATATATAATTTTATTTTCTTTCCATAATTAGCCGATCTTATTACCAAAATATATTTTCCACATTCATTGTACATCTTTAGTTTCCTTTTATAACAATTCGGTTTGCACTATATATACCAAAGGTAATAATTTATTTCATGACACATTCAAGAGCGAGATTAATTAATCCACAAAAATGAGAATGAAGGCCTTTCTCCTTTGCTCAGTCACCATCCTTCTCATCCTGTGTGTTCGCTCCACAAATGCATCGCGGGAGGAGATATGCCGAAAGGCCGCCCGGGATGATAATGAATACAACTTCTGTGTATCGTCTCTCCAAGTCGATCCCAAGAGCCACAAGGCCGACACACCGACACACAGGGTCTAGCATTAATAGCTACGGCATTGGACAAGACCAACTTCACAAAGACCGTCGCGAAGATAGAAGAGTTGTTGACGGACAAGAATTTGCCGGCCAATGTTATGAGCGCACTCAAACAATGCTCGGAGGCGTATGGTCTTGGAATAGATAGTTTGCAAGGAGCGAGCGATAGCATCACGTCCGGGGACATTCATTCTGCTAATATACATATAAGTGCGGCTTTTGATGCAACCCAAACGTGTGCGGAAGGCTTCAAGGAGATGGGGATCGATTTCTTGCTGACTAAGGAGAATGTTAATGCATGCCATTTGAGTTCTATTGCTATTGGCATCACCATGTTGCTTAAATAGATGAAATGGGTTGATAATTATCAATTTAAAGGCCAAGTGAATAATAAAATAAAATTCGGCATTTTTCTATATATATTTTGTTTTATCTTTAATAACAAACCACCATTACTTGATGCAAATTACATTGTTTAATAATAAAACAAACCTGTTTTCTATTGCTATTGGCATCACCATGTTGCTTAAAGAGATTTGATGTGCCCTCCTTTCAATATAAAACAAACCTGTTATCATATCAGGATTTTCTTGGATTTCTTGGATTTTATGCGATTTGTTATTAAATTTGTGTGGTGATTGCTTGGTGTTCCGGGTAAAAAAAAAATTTGTGTTGTTGATTATTGAGAAGTTGTTATCACTCTTTAATCATGGATTGTAACGATTCTGTTTTTATTGTAAAAAAAATTTCTAAAAGTTATTGTACGTATTTGCAAGTCTGAGTACACTTTTAATGTTATTTTTAATTAAGAACAACAAGAAAACACTTGAAGCTCATTGGTAAAGCCTTACACTGTTGTGACATAGCCCCTGTTTGATTTATTGGCTTATTGGCCTACCCCCACTGCTGTTTGATTTCTCTATAAATTAACAGAGAGATTAAAATCAACCATTAATCCAAACTTTAATACATTTTAATTCTTAAAACCCTAATTCTACCCTATAAATACAACCCCATACTTTAGTCCTCTTCATTCTGAAATCTCTTGTCGAAAATCATCAAAATTTTCCAAGTCAAAGAAGAGTATAAGTGGAGTTAGCACTAGGTCAAGTTCCAGCGAGAATTCGAGATGATTCCCGTGACCCCACGACTCCACGAAGTCATCGACCTATTCCTCAACCTCCCCTCTTTTCTCTAAGCTTGTAAGTCCCACCTCTTTTCCTCTCTTCCTACCTCAAAACGATCTCTTTTCAAAACACGTCAGTAAGTGGAGTTATACCGATTTTTAATTCTATTCTCTTTAAATTTACAATTTTTCTTAAAGAACCAAACATCCAAATCATTAAACTTTGCTTGTTAATCATTAATTAATGTTTATAAACAAGTTTCATTTTAAAACTCCTTGTAAAATAATTTTAATTAAGTTTTTTCGTTTAAATACCACAAACTTTACATATGCCATATTTTAATATTTTTTCTTAGTATACCTTTAGAAACCTCACGGGGTAATAACATACCTCTCACATACACATATCTTGACATAGTATGATTCGCTTTTAACAATATTTTTGGCACAAATACGACTTTCATCAAAATACCTTAAACTAATAAAAACCGGATTTTCTTTAAATTATGTTATTTTAAATTCTTTGTGATTGTGCATGTATAACCCACTTTTGGGAAATCCGAATCGGATGGTGCGGGTTATCGCACATCTATCGGACTAGTAGGCCGAGATGCAGACCTTCTCACGGAGCATACGATCTCGATGGAATTTTTAATACAATTTTTAAGAAAAAAGAGAATTTCTATTTAATAATAAAAAACAAATTTATTTTTTAATAATTATATAAATATTACCAAATCACATATTTTCAATATATAATAAATTCCATATTTTTAGAAAATAAACGAATTACAAGTTTTATGAAAATACCATCAAGAATCCATACAGGTCAAATTTACACTAAAATACCTTGAACTATTCAAATTATACACACAGACACACACACACACACACCTCATTCTATAAAATTCACATCCATAACAATTCTAAAGAATATAAATAAATAATTGAGATTTATTTTGAAAATATACTAAAAATATTTTTCATAAAACCTCTCGAGTTATATTAAATTATAATAAGGACCCTAGTAAATATAGGTTTAAGCGGGACCAATTCTCTTGAGCCTCAGAGAGCCGGAGAAAGTGGTTGCTTGCCTATTTAAGATAGAAAACTAAAATAGGGTTATCAAATGGTAATTTCTTGGAAAAAAAACACAAATTCTGCCGTATATGTGCAGCAGTTACCGATAACTCCAAAATCTAATTCAGAAATCCAAATCTGTTTAAGTGTCTGACTCAATCTGAGTCTCAGTCTAATCTGAATACAATCCAAACATGAATCCAATCCTAACTTAACTCCAATACAACATGAATCCAATTTGAACATGAATATCAGAACTATACCAAAAAAATGCAACATGATTTGATTTGACCGAACCATTGATATATCTTGATTTGATGTAACGTTTTGAAAATCGTTTCGGTGAAATTTCGAAAAATCGGTAAAATAAGGGGGTTTTCTGTAAAAATTCAAAATACAAATATTTTATTATAAAAATTAAATATACATATTCTAGCTATATAATTGCTAGTATTTGGTGTTTATTGAGCCACTGGTGAAATTTCAAATTTTCTGGAAAAAAAAATTAAAAATTATTTTATTATTATTTTAAGCCGTCACTAATACATTTAATTAGGGAAAATTACAAATTGGAATGAGTTGAAACAAATTTTGTGCATCATAAAACATTAAATAAAATTTTATCATGTGGTTTTTGAAACGAAATCGTTTGCCAAAACGGTTTAGGAAATATCGAAGAAAAAGGCTTTTTTTTAGTGTAAATGGATGTTTGGGGTATTGTACCTGTCATTTTCCATCACTCCACACCCATACCCACACTCACACACCCCCATTTACTTCTCCCGTTGGCTGAATTCAGCAGCCCCACCTTTTTCCCCACTTGAATTTCAAAGAAAAGAAATGAAAGAAAAGAAAAGAAAATGGATAAAAGAGTTGACCTTTTATTGACTTGGACTTTTCCCTCACCATACCTCACACCACACCCCCTCTCTCCTTTCCCCCACCTGCATTTTGGCCGGCCCTTCCAACAGCAGCCCCCTCCCCCTTTTCTCCTCTCATTCCTCTTCAAAAATGCTTAAAAATTGCCTCAAAATCCATCAAATAAATCCCAAAATCCAAATCCAACTCCTACCCATTTCTCATTAGCCATTCTAGCATGGATCTAGGGATCAAAATGGCATTTTAGGAGGCTAGATCTTGAGCTTGATCTCATCATGGGAGGTATAAACTCATGCTTTTGTTAAAATTTGTTATCTAGTTACTTTAATCTAAATTAACTAAGTGCTTAATTAGGTTTTGATGAGTTTAATTGCATGATTAAAGATTTCAAGTTAGGGTTTTGTTGTGGAAATGGGTTATGATAAATTGTGCATGGTTTTGTGTTGTGGATTAACATCTTAAGTTTTATAGAAAGCTAATTTAGTTGTTAATTCCAAACCATTACTTATAAAATGCCCTAATTAAGTTATTTTGCTAACTAGAGTTTTGGAAAATTGTTAAATGCTTTAGATTAAAATATAATTATGCTTTCATGTCATTATTAATATTATAATGAGTGGTTTAATGACTTTGGATCATGCAAAACCAAGCTTAATTGTTAAATTGTGAATTTTGCTTTAAAAAGAGTTAAAATCGGTATTTTTGCAAACTAGTTTTTTTGAACATATATGGTTTGGTAAAATTAAATTATGGAAATGATTTATATGACTTATTTAAGATATTTAATAAGTATATTGGCCGCTACATTCATTTAAACGTCGAGTTTTGTAATAAAACGGGTAATTTTTGCTTGCTAGATTTTCGGAAAAATGGCTTTTAAAGTGAATTTGGAGTTTTTGTGAATTTTAACCTATTCTATATTTAAATTAGTATTCGTGAATGTGCAAATGAGTGTACTTGGGTTTTTCTCGATGGTCGGGCGTTTGCACGCCGACGTCGAGGGTTTTTGGGTTGGTTTGTGAGAGCAACCATAGGTTTTGACCTATGTGGGATTCGTGCATCATTTTGGTTATGAGTCGGATTTTAATGCGATATGGTGCGTTTTGATATGTAGGTACCCCATGTGGACTTCGAGACGACAAGTAAGCGCGTGGCGACGTCGGCACCGGCGAGCGAGGACCAGGTGAGTAGATTTATATTTACGGAGAGAAGTCGGATGGATGGCGTATAGCACCCCCGCAGTCCGTGGTGGTGTATACGGATGCGTATACACACCAACAATTATTATATGTTATTTGGGATTAATAACGATGTTAGGATGGATATTGGTGTATTGGATTACTTTAGTGTTGCGAACCCTAGGGTAGTGTTGCACTACACATACACACATACATACTTGCATACATTCCTATTTATATGTGCTTATGGGATTCTTTATAGTTATGTGTTCACATGGGTATGGGACTATGTGTTCACATAGGGATTTGAGGATGATACTTGGGATTGAGCTGAGTCGATGAGATTTGTTTTGTGGTTGTGATATCGGTGATATGGCAGGATTCGCACTTGAGGTGCGTCCTGGTGTAATAGCGGATCCTGGGGCGGCGATACGGGTGAATAGTGTTATAAATAAAATGGTCGACATGTGATCGTGATATGATGCATGATATGCTAGGATATTGATATTAGGCCGTATCGGGCGATGTATACCCCTTGATGATGATATGTGCTGACGATATCGGTTTGTACGAGATTGTCGATCAGTAGTCAGATCATAAGTATATTGAGGATATTAGTATTGTACTAGACATAGGTCAGTACCCTATACTATGATCTTGGATAAAGAGGATACCTGAGGAATAGTGTGAGGAATATGATATTGACCCGTACCCAGATTTGGGGATGCCGTACGACGGATTTACGTACGAGCTATATCTTGATGATTGATCCGCACTCTTGACTTGTGATGTCTGATTATAGATATGGTATCGGATATGATATTATTGAAGCGGGATCACCGACTAATATATATACAGGTATGTATATAGATCGACTCAGATGTTAGGCGGTTTCCTTATCTGTAGTCCAGCTTGTTAGCTTAGCCCTTTAGTTTAGTTTAGTTGTTAGATTAGATTCGATTCTTACCTATTTCAAAAACTAACGAATCGTGAGTATTTTAAAAGACAGTCCAAGGGATCCTACGGATATTTCAAAAGACGTATCTTTTCATAAAATCACCGTAGCCCCTATTTTCAAAACCCCATGATTCGTGTTATTTCAAAAGGCACCATTTGTAGGACTTATATTAGATTAGTGCAGATTAGTTATAGTTGCGTCTAGTATTCAGCTCCCGCTCATCATTATGGTTCGCTTCGTATCACATGCTTATATTATGTTTCATACTCCAGTATTGATATCATGCTGTTAGGACACCAGCACCATTACCGATGATGCGTATGTACCACGTACACTTGCTTGCCGGCTCACACACATCTTCATCGGTAATTGCCATGTCACGTACACCTTAGAAAATATTATTGCTTGACATAGCCTGTTAGCTAATAGTTTAGACATTGTAGTTATTACCTGCTACTTCATGCATACTGTTATTCATTATTATGCCGCATTCATGGATTCTCATGCATATATTCACTATTTTACGTGTTATTGAGGTTTTGGATTCGGAATTCCATGAGATTTTCTGGATTTGGAGGAAAACCGCAAAAACATAAATAAACCTTTTCTCTATTTTAAAATAAAAAGTGCGGTTTTCCCATGATGTATGAGTCGTCCACCATGAGTTTGCTGATGGATTTCGAGACCTGATTCGAGGAGTGGAGGAACCGTTTCGGGTACATGGTGGGCCCGGTGCGGTACCCCGGGGTAAGAGGAATGTATTGTTGACGTTGAGCCCGGCAGGGGAGCACTACCGACCGGTGATATTACCCGACGCGTCGGATATCCGGAGGATACCGTCGTGGTCTTGAGATGGATGGTAGGGGCCGGTCTGGATTGACGGCACCCTAGATATTGATTTTGAGATATTGAGGTACAGAGATTGTAATACAGAGATATCGAGATATTTGGACACTTGTTTTGTGTCGATGCTGGGCACTGTTTTATGCTGATTTCATTTATGGTACCTCACTTTTAAAATACAGAAATCTCACTGATTTATGAAAGCAGTTTTCTTCAGTACATGCATTCTGTTTCATGCATTCATACATTGCTACCTGAGGCACTGACACGGCACATGGATTTACACTTGGGTTAGATATTTGCCCTAACTTTTGTTGGGTTGCTGGTTATATATTTGAGGATATATTATGATCATTGACCTAGGATTGCGTTATTTATGCGATTTCTTTTCGTAGATGTTTTTCTATTCACGAGTTAGCAACTCACCCCCGTTGTGCCCCAGTTTCTTGCAAGTTTACCGTACAGGTTTCATTACGGCTTGCGGGCATAGTTTCCTTCGGGTGATTTGCTAGTAGGTGGGTTTACTTGTATCGTACCCCCCATTATATAACTTGTATATTATTACTCTGTTGTATCTAGAAGTTCCATCAACCAAACATGTATTTATTTTAAGTTAGAGACCAGTGATGTTTCTCTTTCGACCTTAGAGTCGCGCGTTATATTTCTGTAGATTTCTTGTGCTTTTGAGTTTCCTGTTGAGTTTTGATCCTCGCCGTTGGCGTTGTATATTATTTTGCTTGTGTGGTTGTGACCGTCGATTGACGAAGAGCTAGCTCCCGCTTGGGGATGCCTTTTTATTGATTTCGTATACTATTCATGTTGTATCCCGTTTGGGGGCCAGTATTTACAAAGGAGACTCTGCCGAAATTTTCAGTAAATTTTTGATGTTCTTAAAAACCGCATAATTCGGCTTATGCTATTAAAACTACTTGTTTTAAATTGGTTTTCCTTCACTCTACTACTTTTCTTGGTTTGTATTTCTGGGTTTTCGGCTTACTTAGATTACGTACGCCTCGAGACATTCGTAGTTTAAGTGCCGGTCATGTTCCGTACTTTCGGGATGTGACATTTGACTACATGACTATCCGTTTACATGAACAATTTATACCATGGTCTCAGCAAGTCAGATAACTCTAACACAATACAATATACATTACAGGGTTTTTTTTAAAGGGGTAGACTGGTACGGAATGTGTTAAAAGTGGCACGATGATGGACACTAAAAGACACCTACATGAACATCCGTGCTGTTGTCCCGTGGGTATTGACGGGGCCTTGTACTTTTCGTTTCCTATAGTCTACAGGATAGTTGGACTTCTCTCGTATACACTGGCACATTCTATACCAAGCTACAAACAACTATGTTAGCATAACAAACTTACACTTTACCAGTTATTTTATCTTTACTGTCTATTTCATTCTATCTCTTGGGACTTACCGCGCACTAGTTCATTGACGACATTCATGTCTCTTCTTTCTTTGGAATGTTGTCAAGAGGACGTGACTCTCAGGATATCGAGTCCAGCCAGGACGATTTGGAGCAATTCACTGAGAATCCACAGTTCTAGTTGTACTTGTACTTACTTTTCTTTCAGTTCATATGCCATTGTTTAGTCATTGTTTTCTTTTATTGTATTTACTTTCCAGTTGTATGTAAAGAATGATTATCAACAAAAAGTTACTGTTTATTTATATATATTGTCATTTCTTTTGTTATTCATTTATATTGCTTATTTACGCTTAACGTGTTTACTTCTGAGTAAATACGTCGCGGGTTTCGTCATGTCTCCTTCTCCGTACACTGGGAAGCGGGGCGTGACAGGTTTTGTTGGTAGCCTATGCAAGTCAATTCTACATGGAACCCTACCACGCAGGTCAGTTCTGCATGGAAGCCTAAGCAATATATCACAATAATCCGCAACTAAATATTCTTTACATTTCATATTTCTTGAATCTATCATAACCCTATTTTATTTTAAGGTTATGGATTCTCCTAACAATACGAGCACTAATGTCAATGGCAACCCTCCACCACCTACACTACCACCACTCTTTACCATTGAGGATCTACTGATAAGATCAATGGCATTTCTTGAAACAACCGCGAATCTAGTTGAGAGACAGTAGGAGCAGGCTGCTCTCCTTCACCAAGAACTAGTTCGCACTAAGGCAGCTTTGAAGGCAGCTCATGGTTATATCAAGAAGAAGGAAATGACACCTCCGGCAAAGACTTGCTATTGTTGTAAGAAACTCAGACTAAAGTACAGGGCTGCAGGCGAGCTAAAGGTCTTTATCCGATTTGTAGATCGCCTGACCACACTCTAAGGGCATGCTCAAAGTGCCAAGCAGACACAAACCTCATGCCAAGACTGACTATAAAAAATCCTGCTACTGCAACACCTTCACGAGGATCACCTTTACCCCATCAGTCCGAAATGCACCAGTAAGCACAAAGAAAAGTGCCAGGAGACCGGCCAACCACAATGTCGGTTGGAGAAGCCGAAACCACTAGCCATGCTATCACTGGTAATTTCCAATCTTTCTCCATCTTTCAATTACTTGTATATCAACCTATATTTTTTCTGCATCTAAAACCAACCTCACACAACTTAGGCACTATACTAGTAGTCACTTTTCTTACACTTGCACTGTTCGACACTGGAGTGTCACACTGCTTCATGTTGCAATGGTCGTGAGAACACACGCGATTCCCGTGAAACCACTCATTTTAAGTTGGAAATGTCAATTCCGGTATTGGAGTCTTGAAGATAACTTTGGGATTTGTTCAGTGTCCAGTTGTAATTTGCGGATGAGAGTTCTATGCGAATTTGAAAGTACTGGACTTCCCAAACTTCGAGAATGTGTTAGGGATCTCCAGTTTTTCTTGTGAAGAAGAAGGAAGGTTCATATAGAATGTGCGTTAATTATAGATCTCTGAATAAAGTAACAATAAAGAATAAGTATCCACTTTCACGCATCGATGATCTGTTCGATCAGCTAAGTGAGTTTTGCATTTTCTCCAAACTAGATTTTCGTTCAGGTTATCATCAGATGAAGCTCAAAGAATCTGATATTCCTAAAACGACATTCAGAACTTGTTATGGTCATTACGAATATCTCGTGATGCCATTTAGAGTGACCAACGCACCAGCCATATTTATGAATCTAATGAACCAATTTTTCCGAGAGTACCTAGATAGGTTCGTTGTCATTTTCATCGACGATATCCTGGTGTATTCAAAGAGTCGGAAAGAACACGCCGAGCATTTATGAATTTTCTTGGAGACTTTGCAATAGCATCAACTCTATGCCAAGTACAGCAAGTGTGAGTTTTGGTTTAGATCAAGTCGGATTTCTCGGGCATATCGCATCAGGCAAAGGAATCTCAGTGGATCCAGCTAAAGTATTAGCAGTAAGAGAATGGCCGACACCAAAGACAGTAAAGGACATTCGAAGTTTCTTGGGTTTAGCAGGATACTACAGAAAATTTATCGAAGGTTTTTCGAAAATTGCAACATCCCTGACCAAGCTCACACATAAAAATAAAGCATTCAAATGTAATATGACTTGATTTGACCGAACCATGGATATACCTTGATTTGACTATACGACTATCCGTTTACATCCTGATCCATTTACATGAACAACTTATACCATGGTCTTGGCAAGTCAGATAACTCTAACACAATACAATATACATTACGGGTTTTTTTTAAAGGTGTAGACTGGTACGGAATGTGTTAAAAGTGGCACGATGATGGACACTAAAAGACATCCACATGAACATCCGTGATGTTGTCCCGTGGGTATCGACGGGGCATTGTACTTTCCGTTTCCCATAGTCCATGGGATAGTTGAACTCCTATCGTATACACTGGCACATTCTATACCAAACTACAAACAACTACGTTAGCATAACAAACTTACACTTTACGAGTTATTTTATGTTTACTGTCTATTTCATTCTATCTCTTGGGATTTACCGTGCACTAGTTCGCTGACGACATTCATGTCTCTTCTTTCTTTGGAATGTTGTCAGGAGGACCCGACTCTCAGGAGATCGAGTCCAGCCAGGACGATTTGGAGCAGTTCACTGAGAATCCAGAGTTCTAGTTCTACTTGTACTTACTTTTCTTTCAGTTCATATGCCATTGTTTAGGCATTGTTTTCTTTTATTGTATTTACTTTCTAGTTGTATGTAAAGAATGATTATCAATAAAAAGTTGCTGTTGATTTATATCTATTGTCGTTTCTTTTGTTATTCATTTATATTGCTTATTTACGCTTAACGTGTTTACTTCTGAGTAAATACGTCGCGGGCCTCGTCACGTCTCCTTCTCCATACACCGGGAAGCGGGGCGTGACATGGGTGATAAAGAGAAAGTCTCTAAAGAATACATTAATATTTCGTATCCTAATTTTATTACAAGAACATAATTAAACACCGGCAACTATCCTCGATGGAAACAGGCCGTGGAAATATTTGCTAAGGAGCGTAGGTTAATGAAACATCTATTGAGACACTTCCTTCTGATCTTTCTGAAGATTGGGCATCACATGATACCATGTTGCATCGCTTGATGACCGAGGTTATGGAGGAAAAGATTGTGTTGTAAGTTTTCAAATACTCAACGCTTACTCTATTTGGAATTATCTGACGAAGATATTTGAAGGAAAATTTGACGATCATTAGGCTTTTGCTGCTTGGAGATCTCTAAATAAACTTAGGTGAGGGGGCAAATCTGTCTCCTTTTATTATGGTGAAATCAAGAAATTTGAAGCAGAATTCCATTCGATTTATCCTATTGGTAGTGAAGAGAAGTGATGGAAGAAATATCATAATCATATGATCGTGATGATATTTCTTGCTGGTCTTGGTCCCGAATTTGATAATATACGTCTATAGATTTTAGGAGGATTAACGATTCCCTCTCTCGCGGTTGCCTATAGGGTTGTTCTTCACGCTTATCCTTCTTCTGTCATTGAAGGTACTATTGATCATGTTGTAAAAGACGGTGAGGATAAATCGGTCTTTATTTCTTCTTATGGTGGTGGAGGACGAAGTGGACGTAATATGCATAGACGCGGTAGAGAAGGTCGGGGACCTTTTGGAGGAAGGGGGCGATGAGGTGATCATTTATGTTCACATTGTAAGATGATTGGCCACACTAAGGATACTTGTTATTTTCTTCATCCGGAGCTCCGACCTCATGATGCTACTGGACTTTCTGATTAAGAGATATTGTGGTTTAGGTCTCTTCTTACAGGATTTATTTCTTCGAGCTCCACTATGGTTCTGGCTAAAGGTAATACAACTCTTCTAACCTATACATCTCTATCCTCATGGATTATTAATTTGGGAGCATCGGATCATATGATCAGAACATCAGGTGTTTTCTCCTCCTTATCTAAAATTTCATATACCGATGGTATTACACTTGTAGATGGTTCAATTTCTAAAGTAGAAGGTATTGGTCATATTTCTTATACTCCATCTGTGTATTTATCATCAACGTTATATGTTCCTTCATTTCTTTTTATCCTGATATCCGTAAGTAAACTTGTTCATACCTTGAATTGTTCAATAACTTTTTCTCTTTCTAGTTGTGTCATGCAGGATCTGAAGACGGAGGAGGTGATTGGTTCAGGACGTGAATTTGGAAGCCTTTATTACTTTGATGTACAGCTACCAAAGGTTGCTTGCTCAACAAATAATGATCTACTGGTTAACCATTGTCGCTTAGGTCATTCTGGTCTGTCCACTTTACAGAAATTAGTTTCCTCTTTATAAGGTTAAACCAAACGCTCTGATACCAACTTTGTCACGACCTGAATGTGGCATGTGAACGGCACTTAAATCACATGATATCTAAAGACGTCGACGCAGTTTAAGTAAGCCGAAGCCTGGAATTTGAACCCTTTTTAAAAATATTGGAGGTGAAGTTTGAAATAGTCATCAGATGAAACCGGTTTAAAATAAACACATAAGTTGAACTAAGAATGTTTGTAAAATCATCCATGACGTTTTGAAATTCGAAAGCACTGTTCCCCTCCGAAAGACACGGACGAAGACGCGATAGACGTTTAGCCTGAATTTCGGGACAGGTGCTAATTGGTGTTATCCGTCCACCTCTCCGAAGATGCTAAGTTGATTTATGGAACCATGTATCGAAGGTTTAAACAGATGCGGCCGATGTAGCAGATTTCTTCAGATTCCCCCTCGTTTGAGAGGATTTTGATTGTGGGGATGCTCTTCCCTGCAGGCGCAAGCCCCTGCAGTTAATTACGCTACCGCATCGCGGTAACAACTTTCTCCTTCTCCGGATGATCACTTCGTGTTGTAGGTGTTTGTTTTGTGTTTGGTTGTCCGTGGATTGTATACGGAGACTAATTTATGTTATCGCCCGTAGGGCGGGGATTAGTCCAAATCCGTATCTTCTTAGATTTAGGTCTGGGGTTGGGTTTAAGGATACGTTAGTCTCATTTGAGACTAAGATCAACTTAAACATTTGTTAAGGATACGTTAGTCTAATTTTAGACTAAGATCAACTTAACGGGATCGTTTAGATCTAACAAGAGAGTATTTGGCCTCTGTTGTTTAGTTTAGGGACATTGCAGTCGATTACTAGTTTAAGGACATGGTGGTCCATTGTTAGTTTAAGGACGTCTCGATCCATTGTTAGTTTAAAGACATCACGGTCGAGATTAAGGACATCATAGTCCATGGGCTTAAGGACCCCACAGTCCAATATTAATTTAAAGACATTACGGTCAAGGTTAAGGACATCATAGTCCGTGAGTTTAAAGACCTCACAATCAAATGTTAGTTTAAAGACATCACGGTCGAGCTTAAGGACATCATAGTCCATGAGTTTAAGGACCCCACAGTCCGTAGTTTAGAGACTTCATAGTCTATGAGATGTGTAGTTGTTGGGACCCGTCACCTCTTTGAAGACGTTGAGGAATTACAACGACAAATATCAAAGGAATGAAGAGATGTACCCTTGAACTAAGGTGGATTAAGTGATCTGTAGTCCAATTTGGAGCTAAGATCAATTAATTATATTATGAGCACATTGGCTCAGTTAAGTCTGAATTGAGGACTTATGGCCAACTTGGGCTAAGTCCAATTAAGTTTGGAATATTGGCCCTTTGTTGGACCATTAGACATTTGTCTGGGTTCAGCCCCTCATCATTCAACAATGCTTAAACAAGAGTTTAAGGGCTTTGGTAACATTTTTATCTTTGACAGAGCATTAAACATTATAGCTCTGAATTTTACTCAATTTTGAGATTCAATTGAAGGGGAGGCTTTTGCCTCTGGAAAATTAGCCAATTTGGCTAAAAGCAGTGTTAAACACTAGGGAACAGCAGTGTTAAACACTGGAAATAAATCTCTCAAATTAGTGTTAAACACTAGAAGATAACAGTGTTAAACACTGGAAATAAGATTCTCAAATTAGTGTTAAAAACTAAAGAAAAAGGGGTCACGTGGGGACACGTGAGGGCGCCCAAAGGTGGGGCCAGATCTCCTCGCTTTGTTCTGCAAATAAGTTTTAAACACTTTGCTCTTTGACCGTCACGTGTTGGCACGTGATGGAGCTCTGCGCCTTAATTATTCAAGCTTTTATCAAGGGGTCACGTGGTAACACGTGAGAGCGCCCGAGTTAGATTCTGCCCTTGCTTTTATTCCTTTTGTTTAGGAGGTCACGTGGGAACACGTGAGGCGTTGACTCAGAGCTAATTCCCTCTCATTTTTGGGGATCTTTTCAGGGGTCACGTGGGGACACGTGACCTTTGTCTTTTGCGTGCATGGAAATCTTTCAAGCCCCTTTATTTCTTTAAGAATTAAATTCTTATGTAGGGTTAAACCCTAATTTCTTTTTAGAGGAATTAAATTCCCATATATGTAAAAGAATTAAATTCTTATATAGGGTGAAACCCTAATTTCATTTAGGAGGAATTAAATTCCTGTAAATTTGAGAGAATTAAATTCTCAATTAAGGTTAAACCCTAATTTTGTCCATCTTGAAGGAATTAAATTCCTGTAATTTTAGGAGAATTAAATTCTCATATAGGGTTAAACTTTACCCTTGTCTGTCTTGGAGGAATTGAATAACTATGAGCTTATGATAGAATTAAATTCTCATATAGGGTTAAACCCTAATTTCATATCTTGGAGGAATTAAATTCCTGTGAATTTGGGAGAATTAAATTCTCTAAACTCAATTCTCCCCTAAGTCTTGGATCTGCATGGAAAAATCTTAACCCAATGAGAATTAAATTCTCAATCTATGGGGAGATTTGCTTCTGCAGATTTTCAACCGGAGGAAGAACTAAGTTCTTTTTTGCAGAAGAGTTAAACTCTTAGATTTGGGAATTAAATTCTTTTTTTGAAGTTTGATCTTTTTCCCTTTTCTCACCTAGGGTTTCTTTCTTGAGAATTAAATTCTCCTTTCTTTCCTCTCTGCTATTTGCTTTTAGAAAATTTTCAGATCCCAAAATTCTCTCCCTTTCTTCTCTTCTTGGCTCCTATTTATAGGAGAAGGAAAAAAATCAATGTTTAGTAAATCTCTTATTGAAAGATTTTGTTTGTTTTCATAATTAATATGATCCTTTAGATCATTCAGTGAATTTTATTCACCGTTGGATTTTCAATCCAAAGATATTCTGTTTGTTATTTTTGGTGAGATTTAGGAAATCTTTCCTTGTCTAAAATCTTTCCATAAATTGGTAATTTTTAATCACCCTTGGATTATTAATCCAACGGTTCCCCATAATCTTTTTCCGTTTGGAAAGATTTAGAGAATTAGAATTTAATTTTGTTAAGTTATAAGGCTTTCAAAGCTTGTCACGTGCTGGCACGTGACCCTTGGTCACGTGTGAGCACGTGACCCCCGTGTGAGCACGTGACCCCCCCTTGGGGCATTTCTCAGCCGTTTGTTTACACTTCTGCTTGTTTAGAATTTAACTCTGTACATAGATCACGTGTCACGTGTGAGCACGTGATACCTCATTGAGGTAGTTCCTGATTTTTAATCAGGAAACAAATGCCCCTACAGTGTTGCTCTCACGTGTCTGCACGTGAGTGCAGCGCTGTCACTTTTGTGACCGTTGGATTTATATAGGGAATGGGGGAGATGAAACGTTTCCATCACACCCTTTAAATGCAGGGGTCTCTTCAGAAGCGCCTCCACTCTTTGCTCATCTTCCTCCTTGTTAGCTTTTCTTTTTGAGAATTTAATTCTCGTTCTCAGAGCTTAGTTCTCTGTCTCTAAAATTTTTCGGAGTTTAACTCTGCTCAAGAAAGATCTTTGAACGATCGAAGAACTCTTGTAGAAATCTCTGTTGGATTTTAAATCCAGACCAAGGGTTTTTACCTTTAATCAAGAACCCATCTTTTGAAGCTCTTAAAAAAAATAGAAAACTATTTAATCCTCAAATAATAGATCTCTTAGGGTTTCTCTGATCTTTAGGGATCGGTGGTGGTGTTTGTCTTTTCCATGGAATTTAATTCCATCATCAAAGAGCTCTGGCTCTGGAAAAAAGAGTTTCTGGGAATTTAATTCCCTTTTTTCAAAAGGAATTTAATTCCTATGAAGAACTTAGTTCTTCCCAGGGGACTTCTTGGGGTCTTCTTGCCCTGAGTTGTCTCTCTGCGATCAAGAAGAAGAAGTTTGCAGTGGTGCTTTCTGGGAATTTAATTCCCTCGATTCTGTTTGATTTGTCACAGAGTCTAAGATGGATTTCTCTTAGGGGAATGTGTAGGGTCATTTGAAATCCACCGCTTATTTAATGACAATCTTCTTTTGTCTCATTGTAATTGCTTTGCCTCATCATTAGCAAGGCGTCATCTTGATTTTGTGGGGCCCATGCGTTTTGTAACCAATGGTCCCATGAAATGAGTCATCCGTCGCTTTCTTCCACTGTCTTTTTCCTATATATATACATTTATAAAAATATATATACGGTTGGCTTCGCTTTAACAGTTTCCCCTTATTTTATTTCAGGTACAATGACTTCTGTTCCGTATTTCCCTTTCACTCGCTCGGAGGCCGCTTTTCCTCAGTCGCCGTCTGACGAGGAAGTGATGGAGATGATCAAAGATCATGACCTGAACTGCACCAACTTTCTTTTTTGGGAGACCTGGTATGGTCACATCATCCGTGGTCGCCGAAGTTTCCTTTGCGAAATACCGACGGAGCCTACCTATCCGTTCCTGCCAATGGATCCTCCAAGGACAGTATTTGCCGTGGAGATGCCGAATTGGACCCCGATGGGACGGCTTGAGCCTTCGACGACTGGCATCCCAAACCATCCGATCCCGGCCATAGATATTCTGGCATGCCACATTTTCCAGGGCGAGGCCTAACCATGGGGGCAGATCTATAAAATAGGGCCTATCCCTCGACACCCCACGGGCTACCTTCTTTGGGCTCGCTACATCCTGTCCGCCCATCGCGCGCGACTGCAGAGGGTTGGATTTTATCAGGCAATGTATGCATCTCTCTTCCACTTCCAATCTCCTCACGTCTGGTGGGTCAAGACTTTCTTGAACCAGTGGAATCTCCCCACCAACACTTTCCTCCTAGGGGACTGCGAAGTTTCGATTTCCTTGGAAGAATTTTCCGAGATCTCGGGGCTGCCAATCAGGGGAACCTTTTATGAGGAATTACTGCCTCCCGACGAGTACGTCTTTGAGACCGAGCCCGTGATGCTTGATGGCCTGTCTACCGAGAACGTCGTCCGACACAAGCGCCCGAGTTTGATCAAGGCCCTGGGCATCTTTGACAAACTGTTCATAGAATCTGAGGAGCAGGGCCTCACTTTTAAGAGCTTCATCGCTTGCTTCCTTCGTGAGGGTCTCCTATCGAAGATGGCTCCGAAGTTTGCGAACATTAATGACCCCTTTGGGTTTGGTTTGAATAGGCGGCCGACTAAGGAAGAGGATTTGCCGCAGTATTACATTCCTATCATGTCGGCGGTATCTTTCGAGTCGATTGCAGCTCCGGACATAGATGAGGAGACTTTCTTTATAGGCTTCATTAGCGTCTGGCTCAGCTGGTTCATCGTCCCCATGCATCATCGTTTTATGAGAGCTTCGATCATCTACCCTGCTTATCGCATTGCCGAGGGAACACGGTTGGCCGTAGGCATCCCAGCACTGGCGCATCTTTATCATGGGTCGGGCGCCTCGGCCAATACCTCAACTCCCAGTGTGGACGTAGTAAACTTCTCTCTTCATTATTTCACATCTTGGATTGAGATGCACGTGTTGGGGGCCTTTGTTGCGCACCAAAGACCCACATTTTATGATGCCTACACTTTTCCGCGACTCATGCGGTTGGTGGGTGCTTCTGCTCCTGACCCGACTCAGTCCAGGGCCACTCGCGTGTTGATCACTCCCTATGCTAGTACGGGCGGATTGGTATTCGTTGATCGGGCCCTATCCTCTCCTTCAGGTCCAATCCAACAACTCCACGACTTGTCGAAAGAGGGGGCACCTTCTCTGAAGCCCAAGGAGGCCATGCATCTGTATGCGATCCGACCAGGTTATCTTGTATTTCGTCAGAACAGTGCGGCCCTCTTTATGCGGTACAACCCACACCGCTTTGCCCGGCAGCTTGGGTATGATCAGGGCGTCCCCTTCGAAGCGTTTACTGTTGCGCCCGTCCCATCACCTGAAGTCGTTCATGACGCTGCTCATTACTTCGTGAGGCTGAATACTGGTTCTCACTTCATGATTCCTGAAGCTGACCATATTCCCCGATGTGTGGGGTCCTTCACGGGCCAGTACCTTCATCGGGTCAGCTCAATTATTGCTGAGGAGAAGAGGGTGCTTCTTGGATACGGTGCTCCTACTCCGGTTCAGGCCACGGGAGTTCCGCCACGATCGCGCGCACCGGTCCGCTTTCCCCTGAGGGACACCAGTGTTGCGCTTATTCCGGGGGCGTCGGAGGTGGACCTCACTCCTACAGTTGGTATGCCATTGGATACCCGATCACGGGCTAATCGGGATCCGGTAGCAGTACCATCGCCCGTGGCATCGACAATGACCGTGTCGTCCTCGGTAGCACCGCCAAGTGAAGGCGCTGGAAGCGAGGGTGTTGAAAGTGAGGTGGGTCGGCGCCGAGCCAGAGTTCCACCGGGGAGGAAATGATCGTCTTCGGTGGTCGGTTCTGGGTCCAAGCGACGGAGGAGGATGGCTACCAATCTGTTCGACTCTTTAGTAGAGTCTGATCCCATTCTTCAGGACGAACCATTGGCTCTGCAAGAATCGGATGTTGGCTTACTTTTTCCGAGTCCAACTGCCGAGGAAGCCGCACAATTGGCTGAGGCTATAAGGCGTTCGCAAGACGAGTCGGAGAACGTAAGGATTCCAAAGAAGCCCTATCCCGCTATAATCTTTTACGAAGACCCTCCGTGGATACGGCGACGATTCATAGGCCCTTTGGAAGAATGGGGCGAAAGGGCCCTAAAACAGGCCGTTTCGGCCGACGCCGAGGACGCGCTTTCACTGTGAACCGGCGGCCACGAGTCCACCCTCGGACCTCAGTGAGCACACCTCCTTAGGAAGGAGTGTCGGCTTGAAAAATCCATATTGGAGGCTCCCCTGTGTTGGAGATAGTGCCCTCAAAGTCAATTATTGGATCGCAAGTACGTGATTGCAATGATTGAGGCAGGACCTATACCGATATGACAGTCTTGCTCGAGATGATAGTATGCTATCTGGTTTATCTTTATCATCGTATACATGCTTTAGTTCGCTATTGCATGATTGATAGAGCCCATAGGATTCTTGCTTGACTACCAGCAGTATGATGGCGATCATATACGTGGGAGCTGGGGTCTGTAAGCACATCCTTAAAGTTTCCCTAGTCGTGGGAGTTTCGAGACAGGGCATCGATACTCCAGAGTAGACTAGTGTATACAGTCGAGACCCCGACGAGGGGCGGTGGCCTGTCTCATAAGCCACTGGTGTCAGTAGGATCACCTAAGATGTATACAGGTGCTCATTGGGTTATGTGTACACCGGACAGGACTCGCCGGGAATCTGCTAGTTGGTATTATACATATCGTCAGATAGCAATTCCCTGGTGACATGTGTACAGGTTAGTTCATCGACCCGAGATCGTCATTTGTCTCGTGTGAGTTCCCGCTGTGCTTAGATTACTACCCTACCACGCTCAAAGGAGTTATGCAAACAGGTTTTAGTTGGGTACAGTCCCAAGCCACAGTGGAGGCAAGTGAGCGGATCGTCGGGGATTCGTCTCTCCCGGTATTGGGGGTTGATATCGCGCAGTGCACGGGTGGCCATCACTAGGAATCCTTGGCCGAGTTAGTGGAGAATTACTGATTTGGATCAGTAGTTTCTCAGGTGGTGATGGGTTTCATGCCGACACGATTTATCGCGTTATTAGGGGTCTGACTTTATCCACGCCCTAGACTCGATATGCGATACTCTTTAGACGAACGGACCGGACTGTATATACATTGTCACTGTCAGGCTCAGTAAGGTTTATGGATGAGTTCGCTCGTCAGCTTCCCTTCCAATCAATACATAGGCAAAACGTTACGTGTAGCTTGTACCTCTGACGTGCTAGTGGTTATACCCAGTGCCAGTATATTGATGAGTCATTAGAGTCCCCCACAGACACTTTCCCAAGTTCGGGCGAAACGTTGTAGAGGCCGTATGGGTTTATGGCAAGGTTCGGAAAAAGCATGTGTGTTTTCGCACGTGTCATTTTTCGGGCAGATAATACTGGTAGGCTTTGGTTTAAGCCGGAACCTAGTATTATACCGTGTAGATATAATATCTTTGTCTCAGTTGCATTTGTATTCAGTCGTAATACAAATGCGGGTATGTTTATACTGATACGGGGTTATCCTGAAATTCGTTTCAGGATCACTTTTGGAAGTTGCCAGTTTCCAGTTTTCTATCAGCCGTATTTTGACATTCGGTTAAATGCGGATTTATCTTTTCTTGAGATATGTGTGGAAGCTTTTAGAAGAGGTGACTAGGATGGTGAGGTGGCTTTGTTCATTAATGGTGCATTAATGTGTTGATGACTATGTATTATGATTCATCACTTGCATTAATGCATTCATACTAGGTGTTTTGATGACTCTTCTCTTCATTAATAGTTGCAGTCACCCCCCCTCTCCTACACTCACCTCCCCCCTCTCCTTAAATGGCCGGCCACCCCCTTGGTGGAAGATCATGGTTGTTGTTTGAAAAGATTAAGGATTTTGGTTCATGGAAATTGATATACTCCATTTCTCATTTCGTATCGATCCAAAAGGCAACTTCATTAACCGTTCGTCCATAGCCTTGGACGTAACGAGACAAAGTGTTCTACTCATTCTCTACTTCATCTTGGTCGTCTCTTCTAGCAAATTTGACGATCGAGTTGCCTCAGTTCAGAGGCAGGAGCCCGTTTAAAGATCCGTCGACGTGGTGCCACCTGGACGAGAAGACTGGAGATTCAGGAGATCGGAACAGCCGCAACAAAGCGTGGGATGATGGTTGAAGACCGAAGGACTCGGATCATTCGGTATAACGTTTCTACCCCTTTGCAATTTGTTAGTTTAGCTTTAATAGCAGATCCGGGTTACGGTACACGATAGCGCCAGTTTTGTAAAAAGTTTTGTTCCACATTTGACGTCTGTTAGACGGCCGGGGCGCTACCGTGGACTTACACCCTATGCATCGGTATGTTCATATATCTCTTTTGTGATATTTTGTATTGCTTGCATACATATATATGTATCCTTATCCTCATGCAAAACTTTGCAGGGACTTCAGCGGCGGCGGAAGCTCTGAGCCGCGCTTTGATCATAGATCTTGCTGACACCCCCAATGAAGCACCAATCAGTGTGGAGGGGGTTGATGCAACTTTTTCTCTTACGATAGAGTCTCCTGCGGTGGTTCCTGCTCCCAAAGCACTTGCTCCCTCGAGGGAAGCACCTTTGGCAGTCGCCGTTCCAATAGATCTTCCTAAGGGTGACCTGGAGGCTAGGGTGCAGGTAGTCGAGGCCACCGTCCTTTCGTTGGAGCCCATAGCGGCAGCCGCTGCTCCTCGCTCAGAAGCCGTTGCACTGGTTCGCGTCCCCGATAATATGCCTGAGGTCACGGAGGAGACCGCTGAAGCCGCTATCCCTCCAGCTCAGAATGGGAGGAGCGTCAAAGGTAGCTTTCTATATTTTAGATTAATAATCTTTCCATTATCTGAACACTTTTGTCTTTTCAGAATTGCACAGATTGGCGGCCTCTACTGCTAATCTGTTTCCCAGGCAGTCTTTTCAGCGCCTGTTGGAGATGGCTGCTCCGCAAGCGATATCTCCTCAGCGTATCGTCCTATCTTCCGGACAAGGTTAGCGTCGTTTTACCCTCTTTTCACAGCATTATCACTGTTTCATAAAATGACACCAATGTCTTTTACAGTTCTGGAGGCCGACGCCGAGGTTGAGGTACTTGAAAGGCCTAGGGAGCTTTCAGCTCCTTCTTGCATGACTGTGGGTAAGTAAAGTGTAAGTCCACGTTACCCACCCCGGTGCTTACGGGGAGACGGAATAGGTAAAAACGGTTTTTAACACAAGGTAACATGGACTATAACTAGAGGATCTTTGCTAAACAAAAACTAACATACCAACTACAAGTTTTAGCTACTCGGTTAGAAGGTTAGACCTAGGTCTTGAACTCCTTCTCTTCTTGTAGTGGTCCTCCTTCTTGCTTGCTCCTTGGAGTGGTGTAAACGGCTCCTCCTCGTCGTCTTCTCTTTGCCGAAGAAAGATCCACCCGAAGGCCTCTACCTTGAGCTCCTACCTTAACCAAGAGGTAACTAGAGTGCTTGGCTTGCTAAACTTAGAACCCTAGAAAGAGTAGAGAGAATTTTTGATGGTTTTGTCTCACAAGCTCATTGTTCTCAACACATGAGAGATGAGAGCTTTGAGAGAGGAAGAGGGAGAGGTTTGCGTGAGAGAGAAAGAGCAAGTAAGAATGATAATAAAAATAACAACCATCTCTCATATGAGAGAAAATGATAATAATAATAATAATAATTAAGGAAAATGTGATGGTTAGTTTTGAATGACCGTTATCATTTCAACATTAAATGCATTTTGCAAGAAACAAGAAGCATCTTGCAAGTGAAATGATGATGGTCAAAAGGTCAACAAAAGTCAACCGGTCAACCAAAGTCAAAAGGTCAACAAAAGTCAAATGGTCAACCTAACCATGGCACAATTATCCTTAATTAATATCATTAATCATATTTCTCATTCTCATTAGGGTCAAGAAAAAGTCAACGGTCAATAACCCTAATGAGGTTCCTCTACCTCTGTCAACTGTGCATACACACCCGCATCCGTGTTCCGAGGAACACGAATACAATGAGACAAAACTAATCCCAAAACAAATACTAGGATCTGGCTTAAACCAAAGCCCGCTAGTAATAACTGCCCGGACACCAAACGTGCACAAGTGCGCGGATGTGAACGAACCCCGTCGCAAAACCATGCGACCTCTACTCTGTTTTGCCCAAAGGCGAACAACCCTCTGTGTGGGACTCTAAAGACTTGACACTACGCTGGCAGTGGGTTTAACCACAGGCCGCAAGCGGTACTAGCTGTACGTAACGGTCCCCAGGTAGGTGCCGATAAGAAGACCGATGGGGTGAACCTATCCGAACTCCTACTGAGCCTGAATGTGACAATCTCCGTACAGTCCGGTCTGTTCGTCTGAGAGTATCGCATGGCGGGCCTAGGGGGAGGTAAACGTCAGACCCCTAATAGCGGTAGAAGTCATGCTGGAGTGTAGCCCAGAATACCCTGAGAAACTACTGGAAACACTACCAGTAATTCTCGCTTGCCCTGGCCAGGGACTTTGTGTAATGGCTCTCCTAGACACAGCGCGATATCAACCCCCAATACCGGAAGAGACGAATCCTATCTAACCGCTACTGCCTCCAAGTGCTTCGGGACTGCACCCAACTACTACCTGTTTGCACGACTCCTTTGAGCCGTAGTAGGGTAGTAATCAAAGTACAGTGGGAACACACTCGAGGCGAAGTAGCAGTATCAAGTCGACAGACTAAGCTGTACTCCTATCACCTGGGAACTGTTATCTGACGATAGGTATAGTACCAACCAACAGTTCCTGACGAGTCCTGTCCAGTGTACTCGTAAGCTAACGAGCACCCGCATACTATCTCAAGTATGACGTACTAATGGCTGTAGGACAGACCATCTCCCCTGCTGGGATGAGAAGCGCATACGCTAGTCTACTCCGGAGGATCGATGCCCCGTCTCGATAATCCTACGACTAGGGACCTGTATAAGGATGTACTTGTAGATTACCCAGCCCCCACTAGTGTGACTGCCATCACAATGCTGGTAATCAAGCAAAGATCCTAAGGGCTCCACTAATGTGTATATACGATATGCTAAAAGAAACACATGCACACATTAAAGTAGAAAAAAAACCAAGTAGCATACTACCATTTTGAGCAAGATTGTCTATACAACTGTGAATATTCCAAGCTTCCATTAAGTAATATACAAACTAGTATGATACAGTAATGGCCTCTAGGGCATATACACTAACAATCTCCCACTTGCACTAAGGCCATATACTAGCGTATCGAAGACCTATCATCTCGATCAGCCGCTCGAACTGAGTCTGGGGTATGGCCTTCGTGAATGGATCTGCAGTGTTATCTTCTGTAGCAACCCTCCGAACCTCGATCTCTCGGCGATCCACGATCTCCCTGATCAGGTGATACCGCCTCAAGATGTGTCTGGACTTCTGATGGGACCTGGGTTCCTTTGCTAAAGCTATAGCCCCGTTGTTGTCACAATACAGAGGTATTGGATCAATAATGGACGGAACCACCTGAAGTTCTGTCAAGGACTTCCTCATCCAGACGGCTTCTTTTGCGGCATCAGATGCTGCGATATATTCTGCTTCCATCGTCGAGTCAGCAACAGTTTTCTGTTTGGAACTCATCCAACACACCGCCCTTCCATTGAGTGTAAAGACATAACCTGACTTGGATTTGGAGTCATCCTTGTCACTCTGGAAGCTGGAGTCAGCAAAGGCCTCTATTTGGAGGTCTTTTCCGCCGTAAACCAAAAACATATCCTCAGTCCTTCTCAGGTACTTCAGAATGTTCTTTACTGCTATCCAGTGCTTCTCCCCATGGTTTGACTGATACCGGCTTACCACACTTAGTGCATAAGCTACATCTGGTCTGGTACACAACATCGCATACATTATAGAGCCTACCACAGAGGCGTAGGGTATAATAGACACGCGATCCTTTTCCAAATCAGTCTTGGGAGACATCTCTTTGGAGTGGGTGATCCCGTGACAAGCCGGTAAATTTCCGTTCTTGGAATCTTCCATACTGAATCTTTTCAGTATGGTGTCGATGTACCTGGACTGTGAAAGTCCTAATATCCTCTTGGAGCTATCACGATGGATCCGGATCCCCAGAATGTAAGAGGCATCATCCAGGTCTTTCATGGAGAACCTGTGTGACAAGAACCCTTTGACAGATTATAGCATAGGAATGTCATTTCCTATTAAGAGAATGTCATCCACGTATAAAACGAGGAATACGACAGTTCGTGCTACAATTTTACTATAAATGCATGGTTCATATGGATTTTTGATAAAGCCAAATTCTTTGACCGTCTCATCAAAACAGATGTTCCAACTCCGCGATGCCTACTTCAGTCCATAAATGGACTTAAGCAACTTGCACATCTTCCCGCTGCTCCCACTCTGAATGAAACCCTCTAACTGGTCCATATAGATACACTCCTCTAAATTTCCATTTAGGAAAGCGGTCTTTACGTCCATCTGCCAAATCTCATAATCGTGGAAGGCAGCAATGGCAAGAAGAATCCGAATGGATTTGAGCATAGCCACTGGAGAAAAGGTTTCGTCAAAGTCCAAAACAGGTCTTTGACGAAAACCCTTTGCAACAAGTTTAGCCTTATAGGTCTCAACCTGTCCATCTACACCAATCTTCCTTTTGAAGATCCATTTGCAGCCTACGGGTTTTACCCCTTCTGGAGAAATGTCCAAAGTCCATACTTTGTTGGTGTACATGGACTCCATTTCGGTCCGCATTGCATCCAGCCATTTTACCGAGTAGGTGCTCTGAATGGCCTGCTGGAAGCTAGTCGGCTCATCATTATCAATGATGCAATCCTCTCTATCCCCGTCTATGAGAAAACCGTAGCATCTCTCGGGCGGATGAGACTGCCTACTACTCCTACGGAGTGGCGCAGGAATGTCCTGTTCTTTCGAACCCTGTGGTTCTACTAAGCTTTCAGTAATAGCTTGTGGTTCTGGAATTTCTTCCAGTTCTATTGCGCTCCCACTTATCTGATTTTCCAAAAATTCAGTTTCCAAGAAGCAGGAATGACGAGAAACAAAAATCTTTTGTTCCTCTGCGTAATAGAAGAAATATCCCTTGGAGTTCTTTGGATATCCTACAAACTTGCACTGTACTGAGCGTGCCTCGAGTTTGTCCGCATGCTGCTTTTTAACAAAAGCTGGACATCCCCATGTCCTAATGTGTTTAAGATAGGGTTTCTTCCCACTCCACATCTGATATGGTGTGGTAGGCACAGTCTTAGTTGGAACTCGGTTCAAAAGATATGCAGCTGATTCTAGTGCATATCCCCAGAATGATCGCGGCAACTCAGCGTTACTCATCATGGAACGTACCATATCCAATAGGGTTCGGTTCCATCTCTCTGATACACCGTTATGTTGTGGAGTGTATGGAGGAGTAAGTTGAGAAAGAATTCCATTCTCTTTTAGGTAACCCAGGAACTCGGCACTCAAGTATTCACCACCTCGATCAGATCTCAGTGTCTTGATACTTTTTCCTATTTGTTTTTCTACTTCATTCTTGTATTCCTGGAATTTTTCAAAGGCTTCAGATTTATGCATCATTAAGAAGACATGTCCATACCTTGAAAAATCATCCGTAAAAGTGATGAAGTAAGAATAACCATTTCGCGCATGTGTAGACATTGGACCGCATACATCGCTGTGTATGAGTCCTAAGAGCTCGCTCGCTCTTACTCCGTGTCCAGTGAACGGAGTCTTTGTTATCTTTCCTTTGAGATATGATTGACAAGTTGCATATAATTGATACTCGAACGGATCCAAATATCCTTCTTTATGTAACTTAGTCAACCTTATCTCATTGATGTGATCCAGTCTACAATGCCATAAGAAAGCATGATTTATTTCTGGAGAATTTCTTTTGTGTGTATTCTGGACATTGAAAATCTGTGGTTGGTTCAATACGTATATACCGTTGCTTAATGTACCCAACCCAATCAGAACATGATTAAGGAGAATGTTTACAACATTGCTTACAAATGCAAAATCATAACCTTCTTTAGACATTAAAGATACAGATATGATATTACAAGTTGAATTGGGTACAAAATAACAGTCACGCAAAACCAAAACATGTCCATCTAACAATCCTAAATAATAGTCTCCCACGGACTCAGCATCCATGCTAGCTCCGTTTGCAACTCTGAGGGTCATATCACCTGCCTTCAAAACCCTACGCTTTCTCAGTTCCTGTAAGGAATTACAGATATGAGATCCTGATCCGGTATCGAATACCCAGGAAGTAAAGTTTATTGATAGATAGTTTTCAATAACATACACACTTGAAGCCGAAGCCACAACTTGCTTCGGGTCCTGGTTCTTGGCCTTCCAAGCCCTGGAATCTTTCTTCCAGTATCCTTTCTTATGACAATAAAAGCACTCTTCTTTCCCTACAGGCTGTCCCGCAACCTTTGCTACCTTTGCCTTTCCCTTGGCTTCCACTTTACTAACACCGCCCCTTGGTTTGGTGGGGGCCTTCTTCTTCTTTCCTTTGGCTTTTTCCTCGGACCTAGAAGAGGAAGCTCCTCCAACAAACAAAGTGGATGTTTCCCTTACTTTCTGTAGGGTGCCCTTTGCACTCCTCAACATGTTTAGGAGTTCCGAAAGTTCAACTTCCTTTCCTTGCATGTTGAAGTTCAGGATAAACTGGGCGTAAGTGGAAGGAAGGGACTGGAGAATCAAGTCAGTGTAGAGCTCGTTCTCTAACGTGGTCTCGAGGTCCGCGAGCTCTTCAATGTAGCCAATCATCTTAAGCACTTGTTCCGCTACAGACGATCCGACGGCCAATCTCGCCGAAAACAACTTTTTCGAGACTTCGTATCTGGCGATTCGGGTTTGCTCTCCATACAGATCCTTAGTTTGGAGAAATATGGATTTAAGGTACATATTCTCGTGCCTCCTCTGATGTTCATTGTCCATAGAGGCAAGCACGAGGCACTTGGCCTTCACGCAGTCAATCTCCCAGGTCTTATGGATTTCCTTATCCGCGACGCTGGATTGAAGACCTGGGACAGGAGGAGTTTTGGTGGTAAGGAGATACCCCAACTTGTCATAAGTGATTGCCATTTTGACATTCCTGAGCCAATCTTTGTAGTTTGACCCTGTCAGTATATTTTTATCTAGTAGTAACTTAAGACCGGTCATGATGTTTGGTCGCTGCAATTAGGAGAGAGAGAGAAGAAACACTTTAGCATGATACTCTTGCAAGTTTAGAGTGCTTTTTAGTTTGTCTAAACAGGATGGCTCCCACTGTTTCTCGAATCCTTCCTCAAACCAAAAAAGAAGAATTAGTCGGGATCAATCTCACCGTACAATACTTGCTTAACCGTTCAGCCACGCCAGTGTTGGTACTTCGAGGGAGGTTTTACGACGCTTTCGCGAAGTTCTTTAATTAATAACCTCTTTTCCCTGTGGGCGTAGCCCCGCTAACACCTTTCTAGACACCTACTTGGTTTATAGCATTGATCGTTAAGTAAGAAAGTTTCCCGAGGAGTAGCATATACTCACAGTAGGATCGGGATCCAAATATCATCGTGTGATAAACCTGAAGGAATCCTACCAGAATCATCACACTCCAAATGGTATGCAGCACTAGAAGTTTCAGTTTCTTTAGAAACTCCCGATGTGGATTTTTGCCCCATGCTCTTATGACCTTGACTTTGGCCAACAAATCATAAGTCACATGTCAAGTTCTACCCGTCATTTTCCAGGTTAATTTGAACCCACCCGTACCTACCCTTGAGTTTGGCCAACAAGGCAGTACGACTGTCCCAAACCAATGCATCTATCTATGCTACATATGAATATCCAATAGCTACCAATCACTATGCCTTGACTTTGGCTAACAAACACGGCTTGAATACTATTGACTATCCTTATGAAATAACGGAGGGCTACGAATGGTTTTGGCGAAAACCGTAAACGTAGTGAACTTGATATAATCGAAGGAACGTGATAGCTATTAAAAGGAGTGGTTCAAGCTCCGCGTTTTAAAAGTTTTCTGTTTTGAAAAGAAACCGAGTGGTTTTGAAATTGTTCCAACGATTTAACTTTGGTTTATTTTCTTTCACTAATTTAATGTGTCCCATCAATTAATCCTACCATTGCAGAAAACAATAAAAATATGACGTACGCTTATGCCATCCGCATTCGCCACGGGGCCCCGTCTCACCCGTTAGGTTACTTAACTAATGACAGAGCGGGGGATGGACTAGCGCGGATGCAAAACATAAGCAACGCCTACTAGATATCATATATAGATATATACATTCGTCAGATGCAATGATAGCCATTCCAGATCACAGATGAACACATTGGATATGCTAGGAATCCGCGTTTCGTTCAAGCCTGCAACGAAAGACGGATTACACGGTCGCGATGAATAGCCAAACCCTACCCTAGACCCCTACGGGTGCAGCAAACTACCCTCCAAGTACCCGAAGTGAAGTAACCTCCCTCAATGATGTGAGCAGGCCACTCGGCACTTCAAAGTACCCGGTAGTTTGTGCACCCTACCTTGGGTCTATCCTAGGAGCAAAAACAGTAAAAGAAATAATATACAATGGTGGCTACAACCTCATCCCGGATGTGCGGCCATAAAAATAATATTACATCAATTTACATATTACATCAAATGAAAGATAAAGAAACTCTCATCTCACAACCCCGGCTATTCATCCGCGACAATCCAACAAGTTCATATACACAATCCAACATTACAGATCACAGATATGCACAACCCCCACTAATCGACGTATAGCGATTAGTCGATGTTCAGTGCATATATCACATTACAGATATAACCATTTAGCTAAAGTTTATAGAACTTTGATCAATATACCAATTTGTAACCACCCCAAACACAACATTGTTTTCTGGAGAATCTGGGCAGAAACAAATCATCTTAAAAATCACAAAAGAACAAACTGAGAACACTGCAGGAAAAACGAGTCGCGACCGAGTTAACTCGGCCGCGGTTCCGCGGCGAAACTCTTGGTTTCGCCGCGCTTCCGCGGCAGCTTGGTCGACTCAGGGGCTCATTTTTCTTGGTTGTTCCTAAAATACCCCGCACAGATTTTTAAGGTGTGTGGAAATATTTTTAGGGCTGTTTTAAAAATCGACAGAAAGTATGAGATTTTGACGTGTTTTGCGATTTTTTCTCGGATCGAAGTTCTAAACACTTTGCTAACATTCTAGTTGTTGTTTAACCTAGCTCTGATACCACTGTAAGTCCACGTTATCCACCCCGGTACTTACGGGGAGGCGGAATGGGTAAAAACGGTTTTTAACACAAGGTAACATGGACTATAACTAGAGGATCTTTGCTAAACAAAAACTAACATACCAACTAAAAGTTTTAGCTACTCGGTTAGAAGGTTATACCTAGGTCTTGAACTCCTTCTCTTCTTGTAGTGGTCCTCCTTCTTGCTTGCTCCTTGGAGTGGTGTAGACGGCTCCTCCTCGTCATCTTCTCTTTGCCGAAGAAAGATCCACCCGAAGGCCTCTATCTTGAGCTCCTACCTCAACCAAGAGGTAACTAGAGTGCTTGGCTTGCTAAACCTAGAACCCTAGAAAGAGTAGAGAGAATTTTTGATGGTTTTGTCTCACAAGCTCATGGTTCTCAACACATGAGAGATGAGAGCTTTGAGAGAGGAAGAGGGAGAGGTTTGCATGAGAGAGAAAGAGAAAATGAGAATGATAATAAAAATAACAACCATCTCTCATATGAGAGAAAATGATAATAATAATAACAATAATTAAGGAAAATGTGATGGATAGTTTTGAATGACCATTATCATTTCAACATTAAATGCATTTTGCAAGAAACAAGAAGTATCTTGCAAGTGAAATGATGATGGTCAAAAGGTCAACAAAAGTCAACCGGTCAACCAAAATCAAAAGGTCAACAAAAGTCAAATGGTCAACCTAGCCATGGCACAATTATCCTTAATTAATATCATTAATCATATTTCTCATTCTCATTAGGGTTAAGAAAAAGTCAACGGTCAATAACCCTAATGAGGTTCCTCTGTCTCTGTCAACTGTGCATACACACCCGCATTCGTGTTCCGAGGAACACGAATACAATGAGACAAAACCAATCCCAAAACAAATACTAGGATCTGCCTTAAACCAAAGCCCGCTAGTAATAACTGCCCGGACACCAAACGTGCACAAGTGCACGGATGTGAACGAACCCCGTCGCAAAACCATGCGACCGATACTCTGTTTTGCCCAAAGGCGAACAACCCTCTGTGTGGGACTCTAAAGACTCGACACTACGCTGGCAGTGGGTTTAACCACAGGCCGCAAGCGGTACTAGCTGTACGTAACGGTCCCCAGGTAGGTGCCGATAAGAAGACCGACAAGGTGAACCCATCCGAGCTCCTACTGAGCCTGAATGTGACAATCTCCGTACAGTCCGGTATGTTCGTCTGAGAGTATTGCATGACGGGCCTAAGGGGCGGTAAACGTTAGACCCCTAATAGCGGTACAAGTCATGCCGGAGTGTAGCCAGAACATCCTGAGAAACTATTGGAAACAATACCAGTAATTCTCGCTTGCCCTGGTCAGTGACTTTGTGTAATGGCTTTCCTAGACACAACGCGATATCAACCCCCAATACCGGGAGAGACGAATCCTATCTAACCGCTACTGCCTCCAAGTGCTTCAGGACTGCACCCAACTACTACCTGTTTGCACGACTCCTTTGAGCCGTGGTAGGATAGTAATCAAAGTACAGTGGGAACACATTCGAGGCAAAGTAGCAGTGTCAAGTCGACGGACTAAGCTGTACTCCTGTCACCTGGGAACTGTTATCTGACGATAGATATAGTACCAACCAACAGTTCCCGACGAGTCCTGTCCAGTGTACTCGTAACCTAACGAGCACCCGCATACTATCTCAAGTACGATGTACTAATGGCTGTGGGACAGACCATCTCCCTGCTGGGATGAGAAGCGTATACGCTAGTCTACTCCGGAGTATCGATACCCCGTCTCGATAATCCTACAACTAGGAACCTGTATAAGGATGTGCTTGTAGATTACCCAACCCTCACTAGTATGACTGCCATCACAACGCTGGTAATCAAGCAAAGATCCTAAGGGCTCCACTAATGTGTATAGGCGATATGCTAAAAGAAACACATACACACATTAAAGTAGAAACAAACCAAATAGAATACTACCATTTTGAGCAAGATTGTCTATACAACTGTGGATATCCCAAGCTTCCATTAAGTAATATACAAACTAGTATGATACAGTAATGGCCTCTAGGGCATATACACTAACATAAAGTCCCAACGTTGTTCCATTTGTTCTTTGCTTACAAGTTTCTCTGACTGTTTATAAATCTGAACAGCCTTGCCAGTTCTCACCGCGCTGGAGTCATGCATCGCAATGGCACCCGGCCCTTATGCTCTGCGAGCTTCGGAACGGATGGCCAAGCTAAGCCTCGCCTCTCTGTCATCTTTAGTTGAGGAACTTCGCGCTTGCAGCCTAATCACGACCGAAGCGTTTGCTGCTAAAGCTAACGGCTCTCTTCTCTTTCTTGCCACCTATCATAGTGAAGATGTGGTGCAAGTTTGGGTCGAGTTTTGTCGGCAGGTGGAGGCTTGCTTGCATGTGCTTGAGTGTACCCGACTTTCTTCGGAGGCTTTGGCTGCGAAGGCGGGCCTGCGTGGTCTAATTGAGCGGTGTGCAGCGAACATGATATCCTGTGAGAAGAGGCTCGGCCGCAAATTCTCAGAGAGGGAGCTGGCTTCGAAAGCGCTAATAGAGCTTCAGGCCAACCTTACGGCCAAGGACAATAAAGCGTATGAACTTTGGCGGGTGCTTCAAGAGGCCATCAAGGAGGTGGTGGCCATCGACAAAGACGACGTGTTCACTCGTGAAAGGGTTGAGGCTCATAGGGCTACTGAGAAAGAGCTTGATGGCCGGCTCGCCTCATACCAGGCCCAGCAAGTTCAGGCAGAGGCCCGTCTTTTGGCGATATTGAATCACGAAGGCGAGGCCCAGCGAAAGAGGGGTGAGCTGACTAATTTACTAAATCGCCCGCCGCCTTGAAGACTTGTATATATTTTTCTTCATTCTTCCTTTGTACATACTCCTGAATAAGAGTATATTTTTTGTTCTTTCACGAATTGTACTCTGTATTCATTTTGATTCATGAATGAAAGACATATTTTTCTTCACAACGGTGTGTCCTTTTTTATTGAATGTATTCTGTGGATAGTCTATCTCGATCTCTTTGTATGACAATGATGGCTTAGGATTCAGGGTTAAGATCTGCGTCCTAAGACTTTTCAATTTTATGAGCCGTGAGGGTCTCATAAAGAATTTTCTCCCTACAGGTCGAGACGATCCCGTAGGTGTAATTTCTCCTTGAGAATCGTGAGGATTCATAAGTGTGTTTTCTCTTGAAAGTCGTAAGGATCTCACAAGAGAATTTGCTCCCTTACGAGTCGTGAGGGCCCACAAGTGATGGGTGAAGTTGCCCTTATCCGTATTTCACGGAGTCAGGGGGTTGCTCTGGATGCTACCCACGGGTTCACTGCCGTGTTCTGCGAGGACCAGGCTCCGCTCTGGACGTTTCCCATGGGGTCAGAGTTGACATTATTCGCGTTCCACATGACCAGAAATTTTGCTCTAGATGCTTTCCACGGGTTCACTGCCGTGTTCGGCAAGGACCAGGCTCCGCCCTGGATGCTTCACACGGGGTCATTGCCGTGCTCTGCGAGGACCAGGATTTTTGCTCTGGACGCTTCCCACGGGTTCACTGCCATGTTCGGCGAGGACCAGGCTCCGCTCTGGATGCTTTACACGGGGTCATTACCGTGCTCTGTGAGGACCAGGATCCGCTCTAGACGTTTCCCACAGGGTCAGGATTGACATAAGCCGCGTTCCACGTAACCAGGAATTTTTCTCTGGATGCTTCCCACGGGTTCATTGCCGTATTCTGCGAGGACCAGGCTTCGCTCTAGATGCTTCACACGGGGTCATTGCCGTGCTCTGCGAGGACCAGGATCCGCTCTGGATGTTTCCCACGGGGTCAGGATTGACATAAGCCGCGTTTCACGTAGCCAAGAATTTTGCTCTAGATACTTCCCACGGGTTCACTGCCGTGTTCGGTGAGGACTAGGCTTTGCTCTGGAGGCTTCACACGGGGTCATTGCCGTGCTCTGCGAGGACCAGGATCCGCTCTGGACGTTTTCCATGGGGTCAGGATTGACATAAGCCGCGTTCCACATAGGCAGGAATTTTGCTCTGAATGCTTCCCACGGATTCACTGCCGTGTTCTGCGAGGACCAGGCTCCGCTCTAGATGCTTCACACAGGGTCATTGCCGTGCTCTGCGAGGAACAGGATCCGCTCTGGAAGTTTCCCGTGGGGTCAGGATTGACATAAGCCGTGCTCCACGTGACCAGCAATTTGCTCTGGATGCTTCCCACGGGATCATAGCCATGTTCTGCGAGGACCAGGATCCACTCTGGACGTTTCCCACGGGGTCAGGATTGACATAAGTCGCGTTCCACGTAACTAGGAATTTGCTCTGGATGCTTCCCACGGGGTCATAGTCGTGTTCTGCGAGGACCAGGCTCCGCTCTGGATGCTTCCCATGGGGTCATAGCCGTGTTCTGCGAGGACCAGGATCCGCTCTGGATGTTTTCCACGGGGTCAGGATTGACATAAGCCGCGTTCCACGTAACCAGGAATTTGCTCTGGATGCTTCCCACGGGATCATAGCCGTGTTCTGTGAGGACCAGGCTCCGCTCTGGATACTTCCCACGGGGTCATAGCCAAGTTCTGGGAGGACCAGGATCCGCTCTGGACGTTTCCCACGGGGTCAGAATTGACATAAGCCGTGTTCCACGTGACCAGGAATTGTTGACTCTCGGTTGTTTGTGCATCGTCGAGTCATAGAACTGGGAATTACCGCTGTTCCGCTTTGCTTGATGTTGTGTCCGTTGTAATGAGACGAATGTTGAGATGATCTCCAGACTATCTGTGAACCGTTGAGATTTGGCTTCTTCTTCTGATGAAACCTGGGGAGGAGGGTGTGGTTCCTTCTTTGTTTACGCCCCTGGATTATATACAGGGATTGATGTGATATCACCTGCAGGGCATAATTATCATTTTATATATTTTTTATTTTATCTCTTTCCGCGATGCTCTATCATTTCAGCTTTTATATCGTGAAGGTCGCGATTGCCCAATCATTTCGGCTATTTTTCATGGTGCCCAATCATTTCGGCTATTTGCACGCATACATTTTTTTACTTGCTGATTTTGTTGCAAGTTGCTCCATCATTTCGGCTATTTCGTATGTATGTGTGGCTCGCTGGCTTTTCGCTGCAAGCTTGGAATTAGACACCGATTTCGGCATCAGCATCGCTACAACTGGGATATTGCCAGGAGCGAATCATCATTTGCCTCTGTCGATGACGAACAAAGGTAGCTTAATAAACAGGGTTAAGATCCTGTCGACTAAGGCTTTTGACTTCAAGCGGCACTAGCTGTGCGTAACGGTCCACAGTTAGATGCCGACAAGAAGACTGACGAGGTGAAACCCATCTGAACTCCTACTGAGTCTGAATGTGACAGTCTCCGTACAGTCCGGTCTGTTCGTCTGATACATCGCATGGCGGGCCTAAGGGGCGGTAAACGTCAGTCCCCTAATAGCGGTACAAGTCGTGTCGGAGTGAAGCCCAGAATACCCTGAGATAACATTGGAAACCTACCAGACAGAGCGATCCGAGGCTGCTGACCCCAGTCCTGGACGCTGCACACGGAGGGCACCACGGAGGTTGGGAGAGAGGCCGGGGACTGAGCCCTAGCAGGGCCCATATAAGGTTGGACTCCACCCCGGCGGTTACTTCCTCCGTCTCCAGTGAGCGACGTGTCCAGCAGGAACTGGAGAGCTTGAGAGCCACCGTTCAGGAGTTGAAGGAGATGCTGGTATGTATACTATTTTATAGTAAAATATCATGTCATATTATAGATATCAACATATCCATAATTAGTACGTAACCTGAGCTTATTTGGTTGTAGACTTAGGTTTGATTAATCATACATACATATTTAATTAAAATAAACAACGATTTTCCAAACTAGATATCCAAATGGGGTTTCGAAATAACTTGATAATGATACGAATTCGAATAATACACAGTTCTTACATGCTTATTACACACGTTAGGTCCAGACGCGACAGGGTACATCGGCCGAGCCTCCACATGCATCTCCTTCGGCTGCGGCTCCGCAAGCCACTACATCGGCTGCGGTTCCGCAGACAGCTCCTATAGCTCCATCTCCCGCTCAGACTCCCGCAGCCGCGGCTCCGCAACCTACTACCTCGACGGCGGCTGCGCAGACCGCATCGCCAGCTCCACAGGCCGCTCAGACTCCCGCACGCGCCGAGTTGCATGGTTTATTGACCGAGGAGATGGCGCGCCAGATTCTAGCGTTTATCAGAGGTGGAGCTGGACCGAGCTAGGGTAGCTTTTTTATTCTTATTTTTTGAAACATGTATTTATTTATATGATACATATTGTACTACATTTTGAAACGATATTGATATTGATATTGGTTTATGTTTATATCATATTCAGTTTTTTGGTTTCTTTTGTATATTATATGCGTGAGATGTGATTATGAATACTGTGATATATGTTGTGTGATGATTAATTTTATATTTGATTGATGTATATATTATTGTGCACAGGGCGAGAAAAAATCAGGCAGCCCTTTTTAAAAAAAACAGACAATATGTACCTACGGATTAACCCGTAGGGGCACAATATCAGCATTAACTGATATTTTCCCCCCTGATCTTAGTATCAGGGGGTTGGGAGTGCCCCTATGGATATATCCGTAGGGGCAAACAAAAGCCCCAACGGAGTTATCCTAGGGGCAAAATATCAGGATTTCTGATATTTTTCCCCTACGGATCTGTACCTACGCATGTATCCGTAGGGGCTATGACTTAGACCTACGGATGAATCCGTAGGTACAAGTAATATATTTAAAAAAACCGTAAATAAAATAATGTTTTTGTCCCTACGGCCTACTCCGTAGGGGCTACAGGACCTACAGTGAAATCCGTAGGGGCAGGTTTTTGTCCGTAGGGGCAAGTTCAGGGCTTCAACTTGCACCTACGGCGTTTGCACCTATAGGTTATTTTCTTGCCCCTACGGACATATCCGTAGGGGCAGTGGTTTGCCCCTACGGGTTAATCCGTAGGGGCAACCCATCTTTCTAGTAGTGTTTGCATGCATGGAAATCTTTCAAGTCCCTTTATTTCTTTAAGAATTAAATTCTTATGTAGGGTTAAACCCTAATTTCTTTTTAGAGAAATTAAATTCCCATATATGTAAAATAATTAAATTCTTATATAGGGTGAAACCCTAATTTCATTTAGGAGGAATTAAATTCCTGTAAATTTGAGAGAATTAAATTCTCAATTAGGGTTAAACCCTAGTTTTGTTCATCTTGAAGGAATTAAATTCCTATAATTTTAGGAGAATTAAATTCTCATATAGGGTTAAACCTTAGCCTTGTCTGTCTTGGAGGAATTGAATTCCTATGAGCTTTTGAGAGAATTAAATTCTCATATAGGGTTAAACCCTAATTTCATATCTTGGAAGAATTAAATTCTTGTGAGTTTGGGAGAATTAAATTCTCTAAACTCAATTCTCCCCCTAAATCTTGGATCTGTATGGCTAAATCTCAACCCGATGAGAATTAAATTCTCAACATATGAGGAGATTTGCTTCTGCAGATTCTCAACCTGAGGAAGAACTAAGTTCTTTTTTGTAGAAGAGTTAAACTCTTAGATTTGAGAATTAAATTCTCTTTTTGAAGTTTGATCTTTTTCTCTTTTCTCACCTAAGGTTTCTTTCTTGAGAATTAAATTCTCCTTTCTTTCCTCTCTGCTATTTACTTTTAGAAAATTTTCAGATCCCAAAATTCTCTCCCTTTCTTCTCTTCTTGGCTCCTATTTATAGGAGAAGGAAAGAATCAATTTGTTTAGTAAATCTCTCATTGAAATATTTTGTTTGTTTTCATAATTAATATGATCCTTTAGATCATCCAGTGAATTTTATTCACCGTTGGATTTTCAATCCAAAGATATTCTGTTTGTTATTTTTGGTGAGATTTAGAGAAATCTTTCCTTGTCTAAAATCTTTCCATAAATTGGTGATTTTTAATCTCCCTTGGATTTTTAATCCAACGGTTCCCCATAATCTTTTTCCGTTTGGAAAGATTTAGAGAATTAGAATTTAATTTTGTTAAGTTATAAGGTTTTCAAAGCTTGTCACGTGCTTGCACGTGACCCTTGGTCACGTGTGAGCACGTGACCCCCCTTGGGGCATTTCTCAGCCGTTTGTTTACACTTCTGCTTGTTTAGAATTTAACTCTGTACATAGATCACGTGTCCACACGTGACCCCTGGTCACGTGTGAGCACGTGATACCTCATTGAGGTAGTTCCTGATTTTTAATCAGGGAACAAGCACATCCTTTGTAAATTTTGCATAAAACCCGATACATACATAATAAAACAAATAGCATCCCAACGGGAGCTAGCTTCCCTGCCCAAACGGCAAAGCAACCAATATACGATGCATAATGGCGAAGAAAAGAAAAGAGAAACAATATCAACAATATAAAAAGGTCGACTCCAATGAGTGCGACACCTATAACGCACAAACTCTAAGTCTCGCTTCTAATTCCACAATATATCATTTCTAAGTTGATGGAGTTTTACTAGATACAAGCATATATAATTAAACGAGTGTGAGTACGATACAACAGTAACCCACCTACGAAAGCAATCACCGAAAAGAATGTGTGCCCCAAGCCGCTAATAATCCAAGCGATAAAACCTGCAAGAAACTGTGGCACAGCGGGGGTGAGTTGCCAACTCAGTGAATAAAAGTACATCACAAGGTAGAAATCGAAATGCACAATGATACCTAGGTCATAAATATAATACTATCATATCCTGCACTTGTATAATATATGATATGCAGATATATCATAAATGCAACTCTATCTATCACATGAACCCAACATAGAATATATCATATGCAAATGACATGTATCTAAGTATAAGCCCATAAGTAGCCGAAAATATATATGTACAATCTCTTCTTTAAAATAGCTGCGGATACATATGTCACGGCATAAAAGCAGACTTGATAGTATGAAATATAATAGGTATCTTATTTAAGACATACATCATGCTGTTTTAATAAAGAATGTTAAGAGGTTTACAATTTAAAGATCCCAATGTCATATCAGACATATCAAAATAATGAGGCTATAGCTCGTTTTTGAATTACTTTTTATATGCAAATGCTTGTAAAAAGATATGCAGGTTCTGTCCCCCGGATCAGTCCTGGTCGGCTTCAAAACTCATAACATAACTGTATACCTCATATGATAGCAACATATCAACATCTGGATGTCCAGTATCGACACCCAAAATCAGATATCTCCCATGTCCATCAACGATACGTAAATCCTCAAATCTCTCGTGTCCATCACCGACACGCAAATGCAGATATCATCGACACCATCTCAACAGATGATCTCCACCCGATATCCCTGGCCCCGGTCGGTATCCCCTGGATATCCGTCGTGCACAAATTGAACGCCGGTCAGTATCCCCTGGATATCTGCTGTGCTCATCTCTATCTCCGATATCGAGTATTCTCGCAAGACTCCCCGCCTCTACTGCGGCTATCCTGCCCATCGGTCTCGACCGGGTCCACTATGTATCTGACTGTATATGACCCCACTTAGTCTGGATAACGTAGTAATCCGTAACCGTATAGCCCCCCACTCGGTTCGGAGTAAAACAAAACATAAAAACGACTCATGGTGGACATCAACTCATCATATCCAAAGATAACAAATAAAAAAGAAGAATACTTGCACAAATGATTCTGATAATATATTATATATATACATATATAACAGCGTCCCATACCACTGACATATATCATCAAAAGTAAAATATCCTGAAAACTCATAAGAATCAAATACGAATAACCATGATACTGGTATTCGTAATACGTAACAGGTAATAAAGGAAAAGTATGTAACTAAGTCATACAAGCAACAAATATATCAATTCTAATGTGCCATGGCAATTCTAATGATGTGTAGTGTAGCATATGCGTTGTTGCTGCGCCATTTGATTGTTAGGGATTCTGTATGTGCTTAAAAAATTTTAATTACCGCAATCAAGACGGTGTCGCTTGGTAGCTAGCCGGTTGAGTACGGGTCGATCCACAGGGAGATGGAATCCTTTTCTTTATGTTCTAACGAGTTAAATCCGGTAATTGGATAGGTATTGTTTTAGGATCAATGAATGAGAATAAGTTGATAAAAAGCTTGCTAGGGTTAGGATTAGGTTAGTTCGAGATAGGGATCTTCTCACTTCTTTCAATGCCTTAGCTATGAATATAGGTGATAGGGTAATCGGCAACAACGGGAATTAGCACGACTAGGAAGAAACTTACAAGTCTAAGCTTGGCTTTCCATACTTAGTTTTTTCCTTTTGGTCCTTATCCGTCCGTTCTTGGCTCTTAGCCCTAACCTCCGGTTAATTCAACCACAACCGGTCTAACTAGGGAATCACCGCTATCATATAGGATAGGGTACTGTAGTGAGCAGATTATGGTTGAATTAAAGGGAGTCCATATTTTAAAGTGTTGGGCAAAGAAAGGAGTGAGAGAGATTTCCTTCTCTCAAACCTTCCTTCTCATACCCTAACAAGTGAGGAATTACTCACCCATTAAAATATTTAAAATAAAGATCAATATAAGAAATTGCAGATTAATTCTACCACTAGATTAACAATTAAAAATTGCAGGTTTTGAAAATACGATAAAAAGAATGCGAGATAAATAAAAAGCTTACTTTATTGATGACCTCTCAAAAACGCATTATAATGGAATTTAAATTTTAGATCTAGAAATTAAAAAGATGCATGCCTAATTTAGCTTTGAGCTTTCCTATTTATGATAGAAAAAACCCTAGGTTACATTCTGAACCATACATGAATTTCCAAAACTACCCTAAGAGAGCCGAGTCAAGCACCGACACCGCCACCGATACGTGCATAACACGGCCGCGGTTCTGCGGCAGAAGTACCTGTTTGACCGCGGTTCCGCGGCCAATTGGTGGAATCATGGGCCCATCTCTTCAGGGTTTCTTCATGTCGCTTTTATCTTCTGTTTTATTCACTTGTTTTCTCAGAATCTCTTCAATCTCCTTCCAGATTTCCAACAGTGCAGAATGATGTGGACTTTTGCCTTGAGCTCAGCATTGAAGTCTTGGATCTTGTGCTGCCCTTGTGCTTTGTGCATTGAAGTGCCTAATGATTTTCTATTTGTCCCTTGAACTGGTAGGCGGTATCATACGGATTCGTCTGTTGTTGGTCGTAGTCCTAAATTTTTTGCGACTTTTCATGAATTTCACTGTAAAGAGCTGAGAACCTGTAACCTGCAACTATTTAGCAGACATGGATCAAAATTACCTACTTACATGCAATGTGATTAAGAATGGGCGATATAAAAATGCAAAGATCTGATATGAACAAATACCCCCAAACTTATCTTTTGCTCGTCCCGAGCAAAACCAATTTTATTTTCAAAAATTCCTAACCTCACTTTCGCAGGGAACGCGATTGCGCTGAGCTCGTGCATCAAGCCGTTAAACCTCTAGGTGTCCCTAGTAGGAGGAGTGTTGTCTCCTGAGGGTTTTCAGCGGATACTACCTGATTGAAATGATTTTCCGTTGTGTATGTAGAAAATAGAATAGAAATTCACAACCAAAAATTATTTGACCGAAATCAACTACGGTGTCAGATTGTAGATTGTAAGTGAGTGCGGATCGTCCACAGGGAAAGTGTAATCGTTCGTCTTTTGAATTAGATGAGTCAAAAATTTAATGAAAAGAAAACAAAACAATTCAAGATTTATAGTTGAAGTTCAAGAATTAGAAAACAAAGATCTAATAACAAGAAAAAGATAGAATCAAGAATTGATCGTTTGATGATTTTTCCAAACCAAATCTCAAGAATCGAAATGAGGCTCGTAGGAATCGATCGGATCTATAGATGTGATGTAATCTTACAATTACGTATTCTTATCCTTCGATGAATTGATACTAGATCGATGATAATCGATGAGAATTAGAGATTTCTTGTGAAACTAGGGTTTCATCTTATCTCTTGTTCTTTCATTGATATCATTCATATTCTAGCCTCTAGTAAATTCAAGAAACGATCGTAGATCCCTAATTTCGAGCGATCACAATCAAGAAAGCATCACTACGAAACTAGGTCATCGATTCTTGAACTAGCTAGGGTTTACAAAACTCGTAGGACTTAAAAATCGTATTAAGATTTGTTACATCATCATTCTACAATCGTCTCGACTCCTTCACGAGCGGAGTTTTACTCAAACATCACAACAAGAACAACAATTACAAATTGAGATCTAATCATGATGCAAGAATTAAAAGAAAGCAAGATTAAAGAAATTCACCTTTTATTTATATCAACAATTTAGTTACATTCGCTCAAGAACTACAAGAGGAAGAACTTGATCGTCGACTTGGCTTCGCTCGTCTCCGTGGATCGCGGATCGGCTTGGATCACTTGCCCGATTGAAGATCGGCTCGGCTCCTAAAAGGTTGAAGGCTTCTCGCTTGATTTGGTACTCAAGATCTTGGATTTGGAGTGGAATTAGGGTTAGGGTTTCGCACAAGCCTTGTCACGAGACTTGTGGAAGAAAATGGTGTAGAATGAACCAATGGTTATTGATTAGCCTTTAACCCTAAGTCTAGGTTCCTATTTATAGATAACTAACCCTAGATCTAGGATTTCAAATTCTAAGTTTCCCTCCTAAAGTTTGTTGAGAAATTCAAATTTCCCTCCAAAAGTTAGTTAGGGGAGAAGCTTCTAGATGTAATTAGTTAGGAGGAGCTTCTAGAAGAGGATTAATTAGGAGCTTAATTAGGATTAGCCTTCCTTAATTTTCTTTGCTGATCTGGCAGTCGCTTCGAGAGAGTTCTGGAATTTGGAGTGCATTTATGGAATGTGTGCCCTGACAGAAGCATTGTGGTGCAAATTTTACTTGATGACGTCACCAATGAGCCGCGCTTCCGCGGCACAAGAAGGCTATAGCCGCGGATCCGCGGCTCCTTGATGGGCTTGGGCCTTGGTATTTCAGGTTCTGTCTTGTACTGCTATTTGGGCTTTTCTCTGATGTTTAGATTTGTATTTTTCCATCTGAATTGCTACCAGATCTGAAGTGATTTAGTTGGCGTATTTTTGATCAGCTCTTTTGCTTTTCTTCCGTATTTCCTGCACAGACTCAAGACAAGTGTTGCGCAAATACAGAAATGATGCGATGCCATGAAATGCGGTTAATTTCCCTTAAAGTGTCGGTTTAAAAGTCTAATACATGCAATCTGATATTTAACGACAGATTTGCTAATATGTAGAATATGAATGCCGAACACTTCTAAATGTATGCAAATGTTAAGGAAATTGCCGGCTAAAATATACAATATTTTCGACTGATCAAATACCCCCAAACTTAATTTCGATCGTCTCGAGCGAATGTTTTATTAAAAAGAGAAGGAGAAAATAAAGAAAGAAAAAAACTAACTAGCAAATTTTCATAGGCAACACGATTGCACTGAGCACGTGCAACAAGCCTTTAAACCTCTAGGTGTCCCTAGTAGGAGGAGTGTTGTCTCCTGAGGGTTTTCAGCGGATTGCACCCACAAAATCCAATAATAAAAGAAAGATCATGAATATTACATTTAAAGAAAAGAATTATAAAAGAAAAGCCTTGAAAATTAGGGTTTTCAACTAAGCTAGCTTTTCGGTTGCCATGAGCCCTATCTTAATGGTCATGAAAAGATGTTAGAAATCACGTCCTCCCTCAATAAAACATCGTCTTATTTTTCATTCCTATCTGTTTTCCAAACATCGATCATATCACCCTGCGTGTGTGTAAAGAACATCCCTACACCCGGAGAATTCAATTCAAGCTATCATACTCTTGCCCATCAGCCTCAGTACTTTTTAATTAATGAATATTTAGATGAGATTGCTCACACACTTTCATGCGACCGTTAATACTTCTTGAGGTACTAACCGACCGATTACTCATGTGCTTGCTTACTTGGTGTATTTTCCTCGTCTTGCACCACCTCAGGCATAGCAGTGACTCCCAGACCAGTTGGCCTTAGGGCACTAGGTGAAGAAGCACCCTCGCTATATATTTTTTATTGCCCTTGGTGATAACAAAACCAGTGTCCATTTTTCTCACCACTTTATATTTTCTTCATTTTTTTTATTTCCTTCATACTTTTGGCTTTAAGACAAGAGCATTTCAAGGTATCCTCTACTATCCCAGGCTTTAAGACGTGTGTAAGTGCTAATAGCAGGGTATCAACGTTCAAAATGTTTGGCTTCCAGAATAGAAACTATTTTTCAGACTTATTTTTATCCTCAGATTAGTGACGTCCTTCATCTTACTAACCCTTGGGACAACGGCTCATAACTACTTATTACTAGTTCGTATAAGAAAACTTCTAATTTTCTTAGTTTTCTTAAATTTTTTCTAATCTCATGGATGTAATTTTTCACTATCTAAACTTTTATTATCTTATTTATGTACAAAAATTATTTTTATCTTTTTGAAAATTTTTAAATTTTTATAGTTTTTCAAAAATGTTTTGTGCTTATGCAAATGATATGCAAATGATGCGAAAATAAGCACAAACCTCCCCCAAACTTGTTTTCAACAGTGTCCTCACTGTTGCCTTCTGCTAAATCTCAAAAAACCTGTAAGCTGGGGAGGAATTTATTAGTGGGGGCAAAATATTTAAGTGAAGAACCTCCCCCAAACTTATTTTTGGCTCAAAATTTTGTAAAAATTTTCTTTTTAGGAGCCAGAAAAACATATACCCCCCAAACTTGAATTATGCAATGTTAAACTTTGAAAATCACAAGTGGGGGTCAAAAATCATTGGTCGATGCCAAGCTTTGCAAAGACCGAAGGTTAACACCAACCATTCAAAAATTTTATCAATGCGGTGCTCTGGTTGATGGAAGAAGAAGTGGGGAAAGGTTAAGTGGTGGAAGAGAATGTGTGTGCGTCTCATTTTGGAGAGACGATGCAGTGAATGTGATGGATTACTCGCATTCTTTTTACAATTCAGAAGAAGGGGTGGAGGTTCAATTTCAGTGATTGGGAGATGATTCATCTCAACACCCGTGTTATTCAAAAATGCGAGTTCATCAGCGAAGATTTCCTCAAAAGTTCCATCAATACCCCGATGAATAATGTCATCACAAAGTGCGGGGTGATCTTCAGACTCTAAAAGCAGTTCATAATCAGTGTTAATTGTTGACCCGGACATCTCGGTGGAAGAGTCCGTATGTGTATGAAAAGAGTCAAGATCGGTATCAGGAGGATAATCAAATTCGCTGCTGTCGACATCCATTAAGTCGACAGAACAGACCTGAGCAGTAGGTTCGGAGGGTACACTTCCCAACTTGTAAATGTTTAGTTCTATTGACCTATTCCCGAAAGATAGGGTCATAGAACCATTACGACAGTTGATAATAGCATTGGAAGTGGCCAAAAAGGGGCGACTTAAAATCACCGGAATTTGATTCCGTGGGTTCGCTACAGGCTGTGTATCAATTACAATAAAATCTACCGGGAATATAAATTCTCCGATTTTTATTAACACATCCTCCAGTTCACCCCTAGGTTTGGTGATTGATCGGTCAGCCATCTAGAGAGTGCAATTGGTTGGCTTCAACTCTCCAATACCTAGTTTCTCATAAACAGAATATGGAAGCAAGTTAACACTAGCGCCAAGGTCTAGTAGAGCACGGTTAATGTGTTTTTCCCCAATAGAAACAGAAATAGTAGGATATCCTGGATCCTTACGTTTCCTCGGTAATTGTTGGGGGAAAGCCGTGTCTATTGTTTTTTCCATGAATATCTTTTTGGGCGCTTGAGTCTTCCTCTTTCTAGTGCACAAGTTCTTAAGAGTTTTCGCATAGGACGGAACTTGTTGGATGGCATCTAGGAGAGGGATGTTGGTGTTTACTTGCTTAAAAATGTTCATGATCTTCTCCATATGTGGACTCGGTGTGTTAGCCCTTAACCGATTAGGATAAGGTGCTTTAGCAATAAGCGCTGGGTCCATCATAGGAGAAGGAAGAGTGTGTGGAACCGATCCCAGAATAGAAGTGGGAATCGTCCGTGGAGGGGTAAAAGAGGTGGGCTGTAATGGCGAGCCTTTTGGGAAATGGAGAATAGGCTCGGAAGAAGGTGGGGTAGAAGAACTGGGGTTAGAAGTGTGTGGAAAGGTCTCAGCCGGGGTGTTATTGATTGATTTATCAGTATCATCAAACTCTTCCCCAACATGAGTGTCAAGCACTCTTCCAGATCTCAACGTGATTGCATCCACATGAAGTGAATAGCCAGGATTAGGTAAAGGTTGAGCTGGAAGTTTCCCTTTCTCTCGTGCACTCATTTCGGCTTTTAGTTGTGCAATTTGTTCTTCCATCGATTTGATATTATCATTTTGAGAGATAATGATCTTCATCATATTCTCAACGGAAGATTGCAAACTTGCCGTCCCTTGGATGGATTGTTTCATGAAAGTATCCAAGGTTTGTGCTAGTGCAGAGGTATTATCTGTACCGGTCAATTGCAAAAAGTTTTCATGTGGTGCAAAAGTGTTGGCCGGATTTTGGAAATTTTGTGCTTGAAAGGGGTGCTGACTCAATTGAAGTGGTGGCTGCTGTTGTGGTGGAGGGACCCCTTGGAAATTGTTTTGGGTTGGAACCGTGTTTTGAAATTGTGATTGGTTCCAAGCAAAGTTAGGGTTATTCCTCCAACCCTGATCATATGTGGAGGAAGATAGATCGTTTCTAGGTCTTTGAAATGAGGCATTGGTAAGCTCATGACCTTGAAACGGACATTCTTCCGTCAAGTGAGATGGATCAGAACAACAACCACATACAGTTTTGGAGAGTGATATTTGACTTAGGGCAGCTAAGAATTTTTCCATATTCTCGAGTTTCTTTTGTATAGCTGAAATGTCAGCTCTAACTCCTATGGAAATATCATTGCCATCCCTAGAAGATTGACTCACACCCTCCCACTGTAAAGATTTTTCAGCGAAATCTTCTAGAAAGTTCCATGCTTTCCCATCTTCCTTGGTCATAAAGTTGCCTTGACACATGGATTCAAGGGTCTGTCTTGTGTAAGGAGTAATGCCCTCATAAATGATTCGACATAATTCCCATTTCGGGATGCCGTGATGTGGACATTGGACTAACAGATCCTTGAAACGTTCAAGACATTTTGAAAATGTTTCGTTTGGCTCGAGCTGTCTTTTGGTGTGGGTAAAATTTATTAAGGAATGCTTTGACGAATTCGTCCCAATTTGAAATGGAATGTGCGGTAGTGTTATATAGCCACTTCTCGGCTAAATCGCACAAGGTAAATAGGAGAAGACGAAGATGGAAAGCATCCACAGAAAGCTGTGAAGTACCCATCATTGCGCATACATTTTCAAATTTCGTGATAAACACGTATGCGTCTTCAGACTCGAGACCGTGAAATTTTGGTAGAAGGTTGATGTATTGGGGTTTTATTTGAAAATTTTCCCCGTTGGCTGGTGGTATGGAAAGACAGGTGGAAAGTGGGCCTCGTGTAGGATAGCATCTCTCTTGGAGAGAGATGCGAGGTGGATTCTGCGCACCAACGGACGGCGGCAGGGTAGTGGAAAAGAAGTTCGATGGAGATGGATCCATCGATGTGGGTGTGGTAGTGGGTAAAGAAAGGGTAAATGTAGAAATACCGACTTTAGGGTCGATCGGGGGACGCGGACTGAACAGGCACTAGAATCCCATTGTCCAGCCTATCTTGCACTAAAAAGGGTTAGTACAAGTGGCAGCGTGAATTTATAATTAGGGGAAATGATATGAATGCGGTGTTTGCTTTGAAAAATGATACGGATTTTTTAAAAAAAATGATGCGACAAAACAAATGCAGCACACAAACCCTAGAATCTAGTGGTCACCTAGATCCGGCTCTAGACCGCTCCTAACTGCCAAAAGACAAGTCGCAGGATAGAATCCTCCACTGCTTCTTTGTCCCCCTGTGGCCGGATAAGTGCCAGGTAAGTGGGAAGGTACTCCACTACGTAAGTAGTGGGCCTAATTAAAAACCACTAGCCTTAGACACACTCGCCTTAGACACCACAAGAAAACGCGGATAAGCAATGAATTACCCACGGCCTTCTTCTGTCCTAATTGAGCGCGACGGTCCTTAGAGTCATCTCTAGATATTTTTTAGTTAATGTGGGTCAATGCGGATGCAAGTTTTGTGATTTTTGGGGCCTAGGAAGGGTAATGAAATCCCCACCTAATTTGGATTTGGTCGTGCCCCTTAATTTCCGTATTAATATGCAAACAACCAAGAATCAAAACACGCACAAATTTTATTTTGCTTTTGCGGCGCAGCGATTATTTGCAAAGAAACCTGCAGTAAAATGTTAATTGGAGCAGATGAGGGGAGAGATAAGAAAGAGTAGAAGTATACCTGAAATTTTGGTACGGAGAAGACCCTAACCCACCGCGGATCCGCCGCGTAAGCTGCCTATTGCTGCGGAAACGCGGTCACTTGAAGGGATCTCTGCAAAAAAATTTTAGGTAAATGCTTCTGTTACTCCCCTTAGCTCTCTGGAATGCTCAGAAAAATTTTATCCAAGCTCCAATGATTCCAGAATTCCTCGCAATCAAATCACAACACACTATTAGAGTTTGTGCGAGTTTAGATCACAAAATTTAGATGGAATAAAATTTTCAACTCAAATTTCAAAATACGAACTATTAGCGCACTATCCCCGGCAACGGCGCCATTTGATTGATAGATAATTCTAGGATGTGCTTATCAAATCAAATAGTCCCCGGCAACGGCGCCATTTGATTGAAATGATTTTCCGTTGTGTATGTAGAAAATAGAATAGAAATTCACAACCAAAAATTATTTGACCGCAATCAACTACGGTGTCGGATTGTAGATTGTAAGTGAGTGCGGATCGTCCACAGGGAAAGTGTAATCGTTCGTCTTTTGAATTAGATGAGTCAAAAATTTAATGAAAAGAAAACAAAACAATTCAAGATTTATAGTTGAAGTTCAAGAATTAGAAAACAAAGATCTAATAACAAGAAAAAGATAGAATCAAGAATTGATCGTTTGATGATTTTTCCAAACCAAATCTCAAGAATCGAAACGAGGCTCGTAGGAATCGATCGGATCTATAGATGTGATGTAATCTTACAATTACGTATTCTTATCCTTCGATGAATTGATACTAGATCGATGATAATCGATGAGAATTAGAGATTTCTTGTGAAACTAGGGTTTCATCTTATCTCTTGTTCTTTCATTGATATCATTCATATTCTAGCCTCTAGTAAATTCAAGAAACGATCGTAGATCCCTAATTTCGAGCGATCACAATCAAGAAAGCATCGCTACGAAACTAGGTCATCGATTCTTGAACTAGCTAGGGTTTACAAAACTCGTAGGACTTAAAAATCGTATTAAGATTTGTTACATCATCATTCTACAATCGTCTCGACTCCTTCACGAGCGGAGTTTTACTCAAACATCACAACAAGAACAACAATTACAAATTGAGATCTAATCATGATGCAAGAATTAAAAGAAAGCAAGATTAAAGAAATTCACCTTTTATTTATATCAACAATTTAGTTACATTCGCTCAAGAACTACAAGAGGAAGAACTTGATCGTCGACTTGGCTTCGCTCGTCTCCGTGGATCGCGGATCGGCTTGGATCACTTGCCCGATTGAAGATCGGCTCGGCTCCTAAAAGGTTGAAGGCTTCTCGCTTGATTTGGTACTCAAGATCTTGGATTTGGAGTGGAATTAGGGTTAGGGTTTCGCACAAGCCTTGTCACGAGACTTGTGGAAGAAAATGGTGTAGAATGAACCAATGGTTATTAATTAGCCTTTAACCCTAAGTCTAGGTTCCTATTTATAGATAACTAACCCTAGATCTAGGATTTCAAATTCTAAGTTTCCCTCCTAAAGTTTGTTGAGAAATTCAAATTTCCCTCCAAAAGTTAGTTAGGGGAGAAGCTTCTAGATGTAATTAGTTAGGAGGAGCTTCTAGAAGAGGATTAATTAGGAGCTTAATTAGGATTAGCCTTCCTTAATTTTCTTTGCTGATCTGGCAGTCGCTTCGAGAGAGTTCTGGAATTTGGAGTGCATTTATGAAATGTGTGCCCTGACAGAAGCATTGTGGTGCAAATTTTACTTGATGACGTCACCAATGAGCCGCGCTTTCGCGGCACAAGAAGGCTATAGCCACGGATCCGCGGCTCCTTGATGGGCTTGGGCCTTGGTATTTCAGGTTCTGTCTTGTACTGCTATTTGGGCTTTTCTCTGATGTTTTGATTTGTATTTTTCCATCTGAATTGCTACCAGATCTGAAGTGATTTAGTTGGCGTATTTTTGATCAGCTCTTTTGCTTTTCTTCCGTATTTCCTGCACAGACTCAAGACAAGTGTTGCGCAAATACAGAAATGATGCGATGCCATGAAATGCGGTTAATTTCCCTTAAAGTGTCGGTTTAAAAGTCTAATACATGCAATCTGATATTTAACGACAGATTTGCTAATATGTAGAATATGAATGCCGAACACTTCTAAATGTATGCAAATGTTAAGGAAATTGCCGGCTAAAATATACAATATTTTCGACTGATCACTACCCACAAAATCCGATCAATTTGGCCATTGACTTTAATTCTTCAATTCAGTATTCTAGTAAGAAATTCTATTATCTTCAACTTAGAAATCATCAACCCGTATTTTTCACACTTCCTTTTTCATTTAACTTAAGATCATATATGTTTTGCCAGTTTATAAAGCTTTCAACATCTTTTGAATTTTCCTTCTAAGGTGCAATCTCAACTCAGGAATTTTTATAAAGATATAAGCCCTATCTTTCATTCTTATCTCTCATCCAAACCCCAATCATATACCTCTACGCGTGTATAATTATCACCCCTATTCTTGGAAATTCAATTCAAACTATCATACTCTTGTCTATCGTCCAAAGTACTTTTTAGTTGGTGATAAAATTGCGCACACATCTTTCATGCGACTGTTAATACTTCTTGAGGTACTAAACGACCGATTACAAAATATGCTTGCACATTTAAGCGTAATTCCTCGTCTTGTAATACCTAAGGCTTAGTAATGACTCCCAAACCAGTTGGTCTAAGGCACTAGGTGATAAAACACCCTTACTATATTTTTTATTTTAGGCTACCTTAAGTAATTACAAAACCAGTGTTCATTTTTTCCTTTTCTTTCTTCACCATTTATATTTTTATTTTATTTTCCTTCATACTAAGGCTTTTAGACAAGAACATTTCAAGGTATCCTCTACTATTCCAAGTTTCAAGATGTGTAAGTGCGTGTAGTAGGGTATAATTTTTCAGAATTTAGATTTAAGGTTCAGAATTTAATTTTCAGTCTTACACTTCAAATAGAGGTTTCAATACTCTTCCCTTATTTTGATTTAGTCCAAGAATTAAACTCAAAATTTGCCTATTTCTAAATAAATTGCAAGGACATATATTTTCTACAATTAAACTTTAAGAAATGTTATTTTTAGGGTTTTTAATTTACTAAGTTTAGAATTTAGTTTTTCCTAACTACTCAACCGTCATGTTAAACTTGAGTCAAATATGACCAATATTGAATTTTTTTTATTTTTTATTTGTTTTAATTTTTTTTTTTAAAAATTTTATTAATTTTTTTTATATTTTTATTTTTATTTTATGTTTTTATATTTTTATATATATATTTTTTATAGATGCAATGCGGAATTAAATATGCAAAGAAAACCAAATATATACAAAAAGTAAAAATGCGGATGCAATGCAAAGATAACTATTTACAATCAACCCCCACCCCCAAACTTATCGAAAGAAGTGTCCTCACTACTCCCTACGGCGTCGACTAGACGCAGCCTTACTGGTCCCAGCCTCTCCTCGTCCCCTCGATTGTGATTGGGAACGCTCCTCTTTAGCCAGCAGAGTGCTCATGCCCTGTTCCAGGCTCGTCAGACGCTGATCAAATTGCGTCATCATCCCTATCATTCTTTCCACCCCCCTATGAGTTCTTCTAAGCAAGCGCGCTTGCGTAGTGGGGGTAATCTCTTCATCGCTCGCGATCGAGCTCGAGCTGGATGTCTTTACGGGCACGTCCTCGGCGGCTCGGTGCGCGACCAAAGATCATGTAATCGTGTGTATGACGTAGAGACACCCTCAAGAAGGGGTCTAATGGGAATCCCACTATACATATAAAATTCAAATTTCTCCACAGGGAGGAAATAGCGACACAGTTGTGTCACCAACATAGGGCATGGATAGTTGGCATCTCTCTTACCCGCGCCAATAGAGTGAAGCAAAACAGTGCACATGTCATAATTGGGGTTTCTAGTCATTAGTGTGTGCACTATATGTAGGGATGGTGTGAAGAATGTTGTGTTGTGTGAACTTCCAAAAATATTATTTTGTGCCCAACGGCACACTGTTAAGACGTTCCCAAAAAGCGTTCTATCCTGGATGCCTTTTCGTGGCTCCCTTGAACAATCATTACCCATCAAAGGTAGGTAGTCTTCGAATCGGAGGGGTTGATCGTGAATAGGGAGTTTAGGTATTAAGGTGACTTCATGAATGAAGTCCCTATCAATTAATATTTCCCTATCCCCTCATATTAATCTAATATAACCGTGTTGTGCAGGACAACCATCCTCCACGCATTCATAAAAACGGGTGACAAGATCTGGAAGCGCGAAAGAATTCGGATGGTTAAATAGTAAAAAGTTCCATCCGTGCCTTCGGATCTCATCACCGAAGTAACTACCATAAACCGAGTGTGCAAAGAGTTGTGAAAAATCTCTTTCATGTTGCAGTGCAGGTGCTATTGAAATAAAATTGCAGAAATCTAAAAATTTAACAGAGAAGGGCAGAGAAGATCGAACCTCCTCTAAAAATTTCAGAGGGAGAACCAGCAGAGGAGCGGCGGAAGCGCGGCGGAATGCAAGCGTCGGCAGTGGATGCGCGGCGCTTCGAGGAGATCTCTCTGCAGAAAGTTAGGCGGCGGCTAGGGTTTTGGAATTTAGGGTTTCTGAGGCACAGGAAATTCAGCAGGGGGTCGGGGTGTTTTTATAGGAAGTGATTTGGTTATTTGCAAAAACCCTCCTTAAAATGAGGAATTTATTTGTAAAAAAAATTATTTTTATTTACTTATTTATTAAAACTGAAAATTTACAAAAACACCCCCGAAAATTAAAATAAAATTTAATTTTTTTTTATAAAATTTTTTGGTACAAACTTACGTTTGGCTCACAATTTTATAAAAATCATTTTCTTTCAAGAGCAAAAATATTCCCCCCCAAACTTGAGTTAAACAATGTTAAGTTTTTTAAAGAAGGGGATCAAAGTTACTGGTCAATACCAAGCTCTGCAAAGACCAAAAGTCAACACCAACCATTTGAAGAATTTATCAGTGAAACACACCAATTGGTGGAAGAATATGTTGTATGAAGCCAGGAAGAAGTGGGGAAGAGATAAGTGGTGTAAAAGAAAAGGTTTGCGTCTCAATTTGGAGAAACGATACAGTGATTGTGATGATGGATTACTCGCATTTTTGTGATTGTCAAGAAGAAGGGGTAGAGGTTCAATTTATTTTTGGAGTTGATTCATCTCAACACCCGTGTTTGCTAAAATGCGAGATCATCAGCGAAAATTTCCTCAAAACTTTCATCGATCACCCGAAGAATAATGTCATCAAAAAGAGCGGGATGATCTCTAACCTCCATAAAAGATTCATAATCAGCGTTAGATGTTGACCCAGACAACTGAATGGAAGGATCCGTATGTGTATAATACATAGTTGGGTCAAACAACAACATATGAAAAGAGTCTAGATCAGTATCGTAAAGTTGATCAAATTCACTGTTGTCGACATCCATTAATTCGACAGAACATGCATGAGCAGAAGGTTTGGGGGGTACACTTCCCAACTTGTAAATGTTAAACTCAATTGACATCTTCCCGAAGGATATAGTCATAGAGCCATTACGACAGTTGATTATAGCATTGGAAGTGGCCAAAAAGGGTCGACCGAGAATCACCGGAATTTGGTTCCGTGGGTTTGCTACAGGTTGTGTATCTAAAACAATAAAATCAACAGGGAATATGAAGTCCCCTACCTTTATTAACACGCCCTCTAGCTCACCCTGAGGATGGGTGATAGATCGGTTGGCCATTTAGAGAGTACAGTGCGTGGGTTTCAACTCTCCAACACCTAGTTGCTCGTATACCGAATACGGAAGCAGGTTAACACTGGCACCAAGATCCAAAAGTACGCGGTTGATGTTCTTATCCCTAATGGTTATTGAAATTGTAGGACAGCCAGGGTCCTTTTGTTTTTGAGGTAAAGCTTGGATAAGAGCATCACTCGCAGCACTAGCTAAGAAAACCTTTTTGGGTACCTGAGATTTCCTCTTCTTAGTGCATAAGTCCTTCAATATTTTTGCATAGGAAGGGACTTGTTTGATTGCATCCAAAAGGGGAATGTTAATGTTAACCTGTTTAAACAACTCCACAATCTTCTCCATTTGTGGATTTTGTTTATTGGATCTCAACCGGTTTGGAAATGAAACATTTTGGAAATTTGTTGAGTCCAATGCTTGTGGAGGAGATTGCGGAGTTGTAATGGATCCCAGTGTTGGTGTTTTCGTGGAGTGAAATGTGGGTCTGTTCGGAGTATCATAAGAAGTAGAGCCTTGTGAAGAATGGAGAACGGGCTCCGAAGACGAAGAAGAAGAAAAAGAAGCGGCCGGGGTGTCTTCATCTATGCCAACATTGTTGTGCAACATCCTTCTAGATCTCAATGTAGTCACGGCACTCACATGATGGTTTTGTTGTCCAAAAGCAACATGTGCATTTTGTTGGTGACCAAGATTTGGGAGTGGTTGAGATGGAAGCTTCCCTTTTTCTCGCTCGCTCAAAGCTGCATTCAGTTGCGCAATCTGGGCTTCGATAGTTTTAATGCTTTGCCCATGTGACGTAGTGTGTTGCACCAAAGACTGAATGGAAGACTGGATGTTAGCGGAGGATTGAGTCGATTGCTTTAAAAACGCCTCCAGACTTCGTTCTAGCGAGGAAACCTTATCGTTGTTTGGCTGAACAAAATTGTTTTGAGGAAAAGAATTGTTGGGTGTAAAATTGTTCGTTGGATTTTGAAAAGGTTGCTGATATTCAGTTTGTTGAGGGGCTTGTTGTTGAGGATGAGGCCTCTGGAAGTTGTTGTTGCCTTGGAATTGTTGATTCTGATTCCAGACGAAAATGGGATGGTTCCTCCAACCAGGATTGTAAGTGGAAGAGTATGGATCATTTCTTTGTCTCTGCTGAAAGGCAGTATTGACCTGATCCTGTCCTTGAGCAGGTGGGTTGTAAGGACACTCTTCGGTCAAATGGTATGGATCCGAACAACAAGCGCAAATAGTACGTGGGGGAAAAACAGGGGCAGGAGAAGGAGATGAAAATTTACTCTCAATTGCTTCTAGTTTTCACGCGATCGCTGTCATTTCGACTTTCATTGCAATTGAGATATCAAGTTGATGAACGCCTGCCTTAGATAGACCGGACGAAGTAGAAGAAGTAGATGAAGTGTTCGGTATGGTGCTTTCCCACTGAAGCGTTCGCTCCGTGAGATCGTCGAAAAATTGCTAAGCTTTCTCGTCAGATTTGATTAGGAAGTGGCCTTGACAAATGGTCTCCAGCAACTGCTTAGTTGCGGGATTCAGGCCCTCATATAAGGTCTGGCAAAGTTGACATCTCTCAATACCGTGATGCAGGCACTGAACAAGAAGATCTTTGTATCGGTCAAAGCACTTCCAAAAAGGTTCGGCAGGAAGTTAGAAAAATTGGTTTATTTCGTTTCTGATTCTCGCGGTTTTGTGATTTAGGTAAAACTTTTTAAGAAACGCTTTTACAAACTCATCCTAACTGGTTATGGAATGCGACGCAGTGCTATATAGCCGCTTTTCAGCTAGGTCACATAGAGTGAAGGGAATGACTCGTAGCCTTATTCATCGTCGGACAGTTGGGTTGTCTTCATCATTGCACAGACGTTTTGGAATTTGTTGATGAAGATATAGGCATCTTCGGATTCAAGTTCGTGAAATTTAGGCAACATGTTGATGAAGTGGGGCTTAATTTCAAAATTATCCTCATTTGCCGGCGGTAGTGAAAGACAGGTGGGAAGTACGGAGCAGGTAGGATAGAAACGATCCTGGAGCGCTATTCACTGTGGCGCTTTAACATGAGGTGGTTGCGGGTTATTCACACCCAGTTGAGGTGGAATCGGTCCCGAGGTAGGTAAAGGGTTGTTAGGATTGAATCCTGACATCTCTTTAGAAAATGATGAATGTGAAGATGAAGGTGAAGATGTATGAACAGAATTCCGGTCAATGTAGGAGTTGGCCGGCAAAGGTAAAGATGAAAGAGGTGTAGAGGGAGTTTCAACGTCGGAGTCAATCGCGTAGTCGGTAGCGACTAACGAAACACGGACTAAGCTGGCACTAGTGTCCTGAGTCCAACCGGACATACACTAAACGAGTTTAGTATAGTCAAAGTGTAGAATGTGAAGGTAAGAAAACGTCAATGGGGAAATGTGGATGAAAGGTGGTTTTGTGTTGTTGGGTGAATTAGGATTCTAGCGACAAAAAGGGGCAAATTTTTATAAAAGATTTTTTTTGTGTGTTTTCTTAGAAAGAGTTTTTCAAAAATATGTGTACGGATCTACGGCACAACCTCAAACAGTCACAGTTTAAACATGCACAATCACACCTAGAGCTATGGTCTTCTAAGTCCACTAGACTGCTCCTAACTATTCCAAAGTGGCAAGTTTTGAGATATCCCTCAAATCGTCTCTTCATTGCCAATTGTGACCAGGTAAGCACAAATGAAGAAAGGATGGTTCCGCTTACGAATCACCGTGATACGAGCCTTTTAAAATTACCTTTCTCACATGTCTAGCATAGGCACCACAAAATCAAGTTTAGATAAATGACCGAATGCCTACAACCCTCTTCTGTCCTAATGAGCACGATAGTCCTTAATTGGCTGAGTCTAGATATTTTTTTAATTAAATTCAAGGGTGATGCATATGCCTTTAGTGATTTCTGGGGTCTTAGAAAGGGTAATGAAATCCCCACCGAATCTTAATTGGTGTTATAGCCCCTTAGATTCCGTATTAAATATGCAAAGCAGTAACACACCAAAATCTAAAACACTTGCCAAAAATATTTTTAGTTGCGGCGCAAAGAATCCTGCACAAAACAGTTTATTGGCCAGGAGAAAGAGAATCTGTGCAAAGAAGCCTGCAGGAAAATTATTTCAGTAGAGTTCAGGGGGTAGGAGAGAAGAAAAAAGATACTCACAGAGAAAATGGGGTGCTGACGTCACCAGTTGACTGCGGTTCAGCGGTCAAAGGCTTGCTTCTGCCGTGGTTCCACGGCTGAATAGTCCGGTTAGATCCTTTGATTTTTCTCTTGTGCTGAGTTGGTTTCTCTGTTTCTGTTTAGATCCCCTGTTTTTAGATTTGTTCACTGAGTTTGCTCCAGATCTGAACCAGTCCGTCTTTCAATACTGCACAATTTGCACAAAAACCAATCAAAAATAACAAGATGATTTTTTAATGTTTTTTAATTTTTTAAATTTTTATATTTTTTAATTAACCCGAAATTACACAAAGAAAGAAACTACCGTCTCCCCGGCAACGGCTCCATTTGATTGTTAGGGTTCTCTGTACGTGCTTAAAATTTTTTAATTACCGCAATAAAGACGGTGTCGCTTAGTAGCTAGCCGGTTGAGTACGGGTCTATCCATAGGGAGATGGAATCCTTTTCTTTATGTTCTAACTAGTTAAATCCGGTAATTGGATATGTTTTGTTTTAAGATCTATGAATGAGAATAAGTTGATAAAAAGCTTGCTAGGGTTAGGATTAGGTTAGTTCGAGATAGGGATCTTCTCACTTCTTTCAATGCCTTAGCTATGAAAATAGGTGTTAGGGTAATTGGCAACAACGGGGATTAGCACGACTAGGAAGAAACTTACAAGTCTAAGCTAGGCTTTCCATGCTTAGTTTCTTCTTTTTGGTCCTTGTCCGTCCATTCTTAGCTCTAGCCCTGGTTAATTCAACCACAACCGGTCTAACTAGGGAATCACCGCTATCATGTAGGATAGGGTACCGTAGTGAGCGGATTATGGTTGAATTAAAGAGAGTCTGTATTTTAAAGTGTTGGGCAAAGAAAGGAGTGAGAGAGATTTCCTTCTCTCAAACCTTCCTTCTCATACCCTAACAAGTGAGGAATTGCTCACCCATTAAAATATTTAAAATAAAGATCAATATAAGAAATTGCAGATTAATTCTACCACTAGATTAACAATTAAAAATTGCAGGTTTTGAAAATACGATAAAAAGAATGCGAGATAAATAAAAAGCTTACTTTATTGATGACCTCTCAAAAACGCATTATAATGGAATTTAAATTTTAGATCTAGAAATTAAAAAGAGGCATGCCTAATTTGGCTTTGTGCTTTCCTATTTATAGATAGAAAAAACCCTAGGTTACATTCTGATCCATACATGAATTTCCAAAACTACCCTAAGAGAGCCGAGTCAAAGCACTGACACCGCCAACGACACGTGCATAACACGGCTGCGTTTCCGCGGCAGAAGTGCCTGTTTGGCTGCAGTTCCGCGGCCAATTGGTGGAATCATGGGCCCATCTCTTCAGGATTTCTTCATATTGCTTTTATTTTCTGTTTTATTCACTTGGTTTCTCAGAATCTCTATAATCTCCTTCTAGATTTCCAACAGTGCAGAATGATATGGACTTTTGCCTTGAGCTCCGCATTGAAGTCTTGGATCTTGTGCTGCCCTTGTGCTTTGTGCATTGAAGTGCCTATTGATTTTCTATTTGTCCCTTGAACTGGTAAGCGGCATCATACGGATTCGTCTGTTGTTGGTCGTAGTCCCACATTTATTGCGACCTTTCATAAATTTCACTGTAAAGAGCTGAGAACCTGTAACCTGCAACTATTTAGCAGACATGGATCAAAAGTACCTGCTTATATACAATATGATTAAGAATAGGCGATATAAAAATGCAAAAATCTGATATGAACATACAGCATGACAATTATTAGTATTTGTGCAAGTGTTCTATAACTGTATAAAGTATACTCGTATAGACATTTACATACGCATTACGTAGTATAATGGTCCTACAGTGACATGGCAGTACGAATGGGGTGTAGTGTAATATGTGTGTATGTGCTTGTGCAACATAATACTCATTGGTAGTTATGCAGTGTTCTATCATTGTGTTCGTATCACGGAAACGTATAACATTGATAAATATATCGTGAACATGTAAAATAAATCTAAACTTAACTATTAATGTAACTATTTGCTATGAGCTATACCATTATCTTTGAAAATGGAACGAAATGTTGGTTTTGAAATAAGGAAGCTGCCTTAGATTAAAAATAGATCTTTGTTTTAGAAATTGGCATCGCATCTTTGTCATTTATCATTAAAAAGGGAAACGAATCATTAGTTTTTAAAAGAGTATAGCCCACTCAAGTATTACGTCCTAAATCGAAATAAAGCATAACTCTATGAGTTTAAAGGAAACTTGGCCGTTAATTGGCATGCTAATCTCAACATCATAAGTACGGTATGATTTCTCGTACAATATCCGTATTATCACAATATCCAAATTATTTGAAGTACGGCATGATCCTTCATACAAATCCACCAAACCATGAATAAAACTATATGCACATGAATAACATAATAGATGCAGCATAACCCAAATATCTTTAACTTGAATAAACACTAAAAGTAACTATATATCATACTATCCTATTTATAAGGTTGCGGGGGTGCTATACGCCATCCACCCGACTTCTCCCGTAGATATAAATCTACTCACCAACTTGTCGAGCTCGTAGAATCCACGATTGCTATGTCCGTCAACGCCATCTCGGAAACCTTCACGATCGTACCTAAAATCGTAGTTATGAAATATCGACGAAAATATCATATCGAAATCAAAACAATAAGCTAAGTATCCATAGGTTAGAACCTACAGCTTACTTACTCCAAAAACGATCAATTTCCTCTGAAATTAACGTACGAACGTCAACATTTCAGTCGCAATACAGAAATACGAAAACCCGTATCGGAATATCGGAAACTTTAATAAAACCCAAACTAAAACATTCCCAGATTTCTATAGATGAATACTGGGACAAATCAAATAATACAGTAACTTATAAAATTCCAAGATAAAGCTACAGAAGAAAAATCAACAACAAACCCCACCAATGACCCGGCGATATCGTTAAATTCAAGCATTTCGCCGGTCGAATCTTTGAGGTAGGGGTTCGGGCTTTATGTGAAGTCTTCTAGTGGTCTCATGATACTATGGTGTTGTTAGTTTTCCCAGTGGTTACACCTAGTGGTTCCAGATTCAATTTCAGTAGGCTAAATATCACAAAACAAACGGTTTTTATAATACTGCACAATAACATAGATCACAACTGAATTGATCAAGCAAAGAGAGAAGAAGCTATACTTATAGAGATATAGTTCAATGAAATCCAGCTTAAGAAGTGTAAGTGGAAATATTAAGGGTTTGTAGAAGCTCTAGCTTGATGATATGCACAACTTTGATGTCATGGTTTTACTCGTTAGATGTGATGAACACTTAAAAATATTTTTTGTTTGGAGCTTGAAGAAACCTATGGTTCAGTTTGAGGAAGCTAAAGAAATTACTAAGTGTTATGTGTAGAGAAAACATGAGGTGGAGGGTTGTGAAGTGGAGGTGTCATGGCGGAAGGAGAATGTGTAAAATGTGAAGGAGAAGGTGGGGGATTGTGAAGTGGTTGTGTAAGTGTTTGAAACATGAGGTGGAGGGATGTGAGCATGGGTGAGGGTATGTGTGTGTTAGTGTGAGGGTTTTGTAGGGTTGCCTAGCACGGCAGCAAGGTTTCGGGAGGCATCTACCATGCCAAATTAAAATTTTGCCGTTCTAGCTAACCCTAACCATAGAATCGTATACTAGAAATCCGACGGAAAGAAAATGCAAACGAATTTGCAAGTAAAGTGAACAAGGAATACAACCTTTGTAGACCGGTCCTTCACTTCATTAGCTCCGTGTGGTAGTCCCTTCGCTGTGATCATCGAACTCCTAGACTCTAGTGACGGTTCACATGAAGAAATGAACGGACTTGCTCGATACCTTCGAAGCCGAAGATGATCTACGTTAAGGAGACTCAAGCTCATTCTACCTCTTCACTAATGGTGAGATTAGTGAAGCAAACACCCTAAACTAAATGACAAGTAGTAGAGGATGATGAAGTAGGAAGTGGGCTCACTTTAGATTTATTTTTCTCACAATATTTCTTCTTCATTAATCCAAAACCTAGAAAGCTTTGGAGTTGTGATGAAGAAGAAGAAGAATGAACTCATCAAGTGAGAGTGTAGCAATCATGGGTGAGTTAACATCATATGTAAACTCTTGTAGAGACTTGTTAGTTATATGTATGCCCTAGAGGCCATTATTATACATATGATGTATATTATCATGGATGCTTGGATATATATAGAGAGGACTTTCTTGCTCGACATGATAGTATGCTATCTGGTTATCTTTATCTTAACATGTAGACTTATGTTGTGATACTGTCTCGCTCTCACATGTTGATAAAGCCCTTAGGATATGTACTTGACTACCAGTCCCGAGACGTATGGAAGCAATGAGCGATAGGAGGGCTGTCTCTCCCGGTATTGAGGGTTGATGTTGCTCTATGCTCGATTGGCAATAACTGGAAGTCCCTGGCAAGGGCTGATATGGAGATCTACTGATAAGTGCTATCAGTAGTTTCTCAACCCGTTATGAGCCTCACATCGGCATGACTTATCACGTTACTGGGGTCTGACGATTTCCACCCCTAGACATGATATGCGACATATTAGATGAAGAGACTGGACTGTACGGTAGTGTTACTGATACGCTTCATGGAGACTGTGGACATGCTTGCTTGTTGATCTTCATATCGCTCAATACCCAGGTAGCCGTTACGTCCAGCTAGTACCGCTGACGGCTTGTAGGTGACTGATATAATCATCACCTACTGCTGGCGTATTGACGAGTCTTTAGAGTCCCGCACAGAAGTTCCCTGGTTAAAGCGAAACGAAGTAGGACACATATGCGATATGTGTGTAGGCCTGATTAAATACGAGTATGTGATACTGTATTGTAATCTGGCAGTCATTTGTTATCGGTTCGGTTATATGTGATATAACCAGTTTGTCGAATCAATTGTTGATTCGATAATGTGATATACAGATTAATGATATTAGTCGGTCATATATGATATAACCAGATTATTAGATCAAATGTTGATTTAATAATGTGATATAAATTATATGTGATATAATTATATATTAACTAATATCATTAGCTCACTAATTATTCTTCATTAAATATATATTAATATATATATATATATGCATTTAAATTTCTATTTTGTGAAATTAGAAATGAGGTGGAAAATGAAGCATGGGTTTAATACTTGTTTATTCATTCTTGACTCACTATTCAAGCATGGTTGCAATTTTATATTGCATAATTCCATGCTTGAATGAGTGAGGGGTCTTGGCTTGGCTCTCGTTCTTGTTCATTCCAAACACTTAGCCAATTTTCTCTTGTTGCTCCCATGGTTGCTCTCTAGCTTCTTCTTCCTCCCTATTTGATGCCTCAAGCTTCAACCCTCACATGTGATGTGAATCATCAAGCTTGAACACAAACTAGTGAGCTCTTAACATCCCCTACTTCATCATCCTACACCAATCTAGTAAATTTGTGTGGTGTTTCATACACTAAAGAAGTTTAATGTAGAGTTAGTTTGATCTAGAGGATCTTCGGGTGGATCGTCTTTGGTGCGAAGACAACGAAGAAGGCTCGTTAAAAGTCTCAAGAGAAACCTAATGGAGTCGCGGGACTACTACACGGAGCAAGTGAAGAGAAGGACCGTCTACAAAGGTTGTATTCTTATTCTCTTTAGATGTAATGATGTTTACATTTCATTTCTATCTAAATCTTTAGTTAACGATTCTAGTTTAGGGTTCTTTCAAACGACAATTTTTTGAAAATCGCATGGATGATGCCTCCTGAAATCTTATTGTCGTTTATAGGTACCCTACAGTGGTATCAGAGCCAAACTAGAGAATTAGACGGATTGTGTAGAATTACGAAACCGAAACAACTCTGAAACTTGACGCATTAAAATCCAGTTTCTGTCGAATTTTAAAAATGCTCTAAAAATGTTTCAAACAAGTGCAGAATGTTGTATGGGACAGTATATGAACACAGTACAAACTTCAACCCTAGCCATCGGTTTTTGGCCGGCGACAAGGCCCCAAATTCCGGCGACATCGGTTTTGTGGTGGAGTATGGGGTTGAGTTTTGTAGTGTGTTCCGGTCTCTGGGTTTTAGTGTTTCAGGTGTTGTTTATTTTTGCTAAATTTGCATGTGATGTTAATTTACTATAAAGGCAATTCGGAGTGTTTCGTAGTCGTAATTCTAACTGTATTTCGGATTTTTTTAGACGGTGTTAAAAAGTTCGAACGGATATCAGATACCCACTTTGACCCTCGCTGGAAATCTATTCAAGAGTTGGATTTTTTCCGTAGTTAAAGAACATTCAAACATCATGCAGGCGATACTGTGGACCCTTTAGAAGAACGAAACATTTAACACGATTATGTGACCGTCAGAACCGCCACTGAACCCTTAAGGTTCGTGGTAGTTCAGCGGTGTCACATGTAAGGTATTGGTTGGCCCTTCTACGGTCGGTTCATAGGAGCTGTGGCATGTACTGACTATTTTTTAAACTACGCTCAAGTGTTGAGCTTTTTGGGTAATTTTGGGTGTTTGTTAATTCGATGGAAATATTTAACATCGTCTAGTTATTTGATGACATGTGATGTTATGAGTTACTTGGATATGTTATATTGGATCATCGCATTTTGAATAGCCGGGGGTTTTATGTGAGATGAGAGTTTTTATTTTCATTCAAGTAAAATTCATTGTATGTAATATTCTTTTATTGGGGCACTTCCGGATTGAGGATGATATCACCATTGTTGTATATTATTTACTTTTCCGCATTAGGATAGACCCAAGGAGGGGAGCACAAGTAACCGGGTTCTAGAGTCCAATGGGAGACCATCTCGAGAAGTCGAGTCCGGGTCTCCTAACTCTAGAATTGGTAGGGTTACTTCCCGCTCTCGTAGGGGTCTAGGGATGTGGGTTTGGCTATTCATTGCGACCGTAGAATCCGTGTTTTATACTGGCTTAACTTAAAACACCGAATTCCTAGTATATCCAATATTTCATATGTTATCTTCTGCTGCTGATGTTCTGTGATGTGATCACTTTATATACGTGAGACGAATGCTTTATTGTTGTATATATGATATATAATAAACGTTGCTTATGTTTTGCACCCGCGTTAGTCCCGCCCCGCTATGCCGTTAGTTAAGTAACCTAACGGTGCATAACGGGACACTGTGGCGAATGCGGATGGCATAAGTGTACGTTGTATTTTCATTTCTTCTGTGATGCTTAGGAAGTTTAATTGATGGGACTTCATTAATGAGATTAATGAAAGAAAATAAACCAAAATGATGTTGTAGAATCAAATTTTCAAAAAGGGTAGCTCTAGTTCTTGCTTTGCATAGCGGTATTCCTTGTAGAATATCCAGCACCTTATTCGATAAGGAAAGGGCCGAGATCCCTTCACCGGGAGTGACCTCTTTAGCGAAACTAGCAAATGCTACAAGTCACTCGGTTTAGTTTTTGATTACTTCTATAGTTCTTGTTTTGCATAGCGGTATTCCTTGTAGAATATCCAACACCTTATTCGATAAGGAAAGAGCCGAGATCTCTTCACCGGGAGTGACCTCTTTAGCAAAGCTAGAAAAGCCTCAAAAACACTCCTTTTCAAAATCACTCGATCCTACAACGATATCAAGTTCATTACGCAAATGGTTTTCTAAAAACCTGATGTAGCCCTATGTCATTTCAGATAAGAACATTTAGTATTCGTGCTGCGTTTATTGACCTTGTCAAGGCGTAGTGTGCGGTAGCTAATTAGTGCTTATCTACTAAAGCATGAGATGCGATTGGATTAGGATAGTCGTACGGCCTTGTTGACCTTGTCAAGGGTCGTACGGGTGGATTTAATTCAATCATAAAATGTACGGGATGAACTTGACTTGAGATTTATGGTTTGTTGACCTTGTCAAGGTCATAGATTGCTTGGGGCAAAAATATTATCGGGAATTTCAAGTGTTGAAATTTGCAATGAGATTGCATACCTTCTATAAGATAGTTGAATCCCGATACCCACTACGAGTAAGAGTTACTCCTGAGAGAGTTTTACACATCATAATTAGCCAATCAAGTAGGTGTCTAGAAAGGTGTTAATGGGGTAACGCCCCTAGAAAAACGAGGTTATTCTAATTAGGTCCGTGCGAAAGCACGGGGAATCTCCCCCAAAGTACCGGCACTGACCTAGCTGAAAGATTGGCGAACTTGTAAGGTGTAATTAATCCCGGCTAGCCTTGACTTTTATGGTTTGAAGGAAGATTTGATAAAACAGTGGGAGACGTCCTGATTAGATAAAATAATAACCAATCTAATCTTGCAAAGAGCGCACGCTAACGCGTTACCTTCTCTCTCTCCACAGGCAGCAACCAATGTCACGGCTTAATTAAGATAATAATATAGATATATTAACCGAACCCGCTTTACATACTGAGCAAGGGAAAGTTGGTTCCGCTCCAACTAATAAGTATTATAAATCCGAGCAGGAAATAGGAACATGTCCGGATTCCCACGCCACCCAGACGAAGAATAAGCATGCTGATGTATCTTTTTCAGGTGTGTTAGTTACAGAGAACTGTTTCTCAGTACACTCTACGTCCTGGGTATTAGATACCGGATCAGGATCCCACATATGCAATATGTTGCATGGGCTAAGCAAAGGTAGAGAACTGGGAAAGGGTGATCATTCCCTAAAAGTAGGGAATGGTGCAAATGTTGTAGCCAAAGCAGTTGGTGAATATCACCTTATATTGCCAACTGGGAATATATTGATCCTGAACGACTGTTACTATGTACCCTCTATGATATGCAATTTAATATCGATTTCTTTATTAGATAAAGAAGGATATAACTTTTTAGTAGAGAATAATGTTATGAATATTTACCTAAATCAAGTGTTGATTGGGTTTGGTGCGTTATGTAACGGATTGTACGTTCTGAATCAAAACGCAGTTCTTAACGTACAAAACACACACAAGAGGAAGAGTTCAGAAATGAACGAATCCTTCTTGTGGTATTATAGACTAGGTCATATCAATGCGACACGACTAGACAAGTTGCATAAAGATGGATATTTGAATCCGTTCGAATTTTCATCTTATGACACTTGCCAGTCATGTCTCAAAAACAAGATGACCAAAACTCCATTTACAGGACACGGAGAAAGAGCTTCGAAACTCTTAGGACTCATACATAGTGATGTATGTGGTCCTATGTCTATACATGCCAGGAATGGTTTTTCGTACTTCATTACATTCACCGACGATCTCTCAAGATTCGGACATGTGTTCCTGTTGAAACACAAGTCTGAAGCTTTTGAGAAATTCAAGGAATATAAATCCGAAGTCGAAAACCAAACGGGTAAAAATATTAAAATCCTTCGATCTCATCGAGGAGGTGAATACTTAAGCACGGAGTTCCTGGACTTTCTAAAAGAGAATGGGATTCTCTCTCAGCTTACTCCTCCATATACACCACAGTACAATGATGTATCGGAACGGAGGATTCACACCCTATTAGATATGGTACGCTCTATGATGAGCACCGCTGAGTTACCTATTTCCTTTTGGGGTTATGAGCTTGAGACAGCAGCATACCTATTGAATCAAGTTCCATCTAAATCTGTGCCTAAAACCCCATATGAGATATGGAGTAGGAAGAGACCATATCTTAAACGAGTTAAGATATAGGGTTGTCCGGCCTATGTCAAAAGGCAAAATCCAGACAAACTCGAGGCACAATCAGTTCTTTACAAGTTTGTGGGATGTCCAAAGAATTCATATGGATATTTTTTCTACCACAGTGAGGAGCAAAAGGTGTTTGTTGCTCAACATGCCACCTTTTTAGAAAAGGAATTTCTTGTGAAGGAAATTAGTGGCAAAGAGGTAGAGCTGGAAGAAGTTCCAGCTACACAAACTACAACTGATGATTTATTGGAACTAGAGGATCCAGTAGTCTCCAACGAACCCCAGCCTCTCCGCAGATCTAGTAGTGTTCCTCATCCACCTGAGAGATGCTATAGTTTTCTCGTTAATGGTGGGAGCGAGGATTGCATCATGGAAGATGATGACCCAACTAGCTTCGAGCAGGCCATCATTAGTGGGGACTCTGTGAAATGGTTGGATGCAATACCATCTGAGATGGAATCCATGTACACCAACAAAGTATGGACTTTGGAAGTTGCTTCTGAAGGGATAAAACCCATTAGGAGCAAATGGATCTTTAAGAAGAAACTTGGTGTAGATGGAAAAGTTACTACTTTCAAAACTAGACTTGTTGCAAAAGGTTTTCGTCAACGACCAGGTGTAGATTATGATGAAACCTTTTCTCCAGTGGCTATGCTTAAGTCCATCCGGATCCTACTTGCCATCGCTGCATACCATGACTACGAAATCTGGCAAATGGATATTAAGACTGCCTTTCTAAATGGTGATTTAGAAGAGTGCGTGTACATGACTCAGCCAGAGAGCTTCGTAGACAGTGGGAGCAGCGGAAAGGTGTGCAAGCTGCTTAAATCCATCTACGGGTTAAAGCAGGTATCGCGGAGTTGGAACATCTATTTTGATGAGGTAGTCAAAGAGTTTGGCTTCATCAAAAAAATTGATGAACCTTGTATATACAAGAAGATAGCAGAGAGTAAGGTCGCCTTCCTCGTATTGTACGTGGATGACATACTCTTGATAGGAAATGATGTTCCTATGCTGTAGTCGGTCAAGCTCTTCTTATCACAAAGATTCTCAATGAAAGATCTAGGTGATGCCTCCTACATCTTAAGGATTAAGATCTATAGAGATAATCTAAGAGGATACTGGGATTGTCCTAATCCAGGTACATAGACACCGTACTAAAGAGGTTTAGTATGGAAGTTTCCAAGCGTGGGAATGTACCCACGATCTCTGGACTCACTCTCTCCAAAGAGATGTCTCCCAAGACTGATTTGGAGAGAACACGCATACAAGAGATACCTTATGCTTCGGCAGTAGGCTCTATCATGTACGCGATGTTATGTACCAGACCCGATGTAGCGTACTTACTAAGTGTAGTGAGTAGGTATCAAGCAGATCCAGGAGAGAATCACTGAACAGCTATTAAGAACATTCTCAAGTACTTGAGAAGAACTAAAAAGATGTTCTTAGTGTACGGTAATGGTGAACTCCAAGTGGAGTTCTTTACCGACTCAAGCTTCCAAAGTGATAAGGACGACAGTAAGTCGGTCTCGGGCTTTGTCTTTACCCTCAATGGAGGGGCGGTGTGTTGGAAGAGTTCCAAGCAAGACACTGTTGCAGACTCAACGATGGAGGCTGAATACATCGCTGCCAACGATACTGCCAAAAAATCTGTCTGAATGAAGAAGTTCATTACCGAGCTTGGTGTGGTTCCATCCATTGAGCATCCAATACCCGTGTATTGTGATAACAATAGAGCGGTGGGTTTGGCTAAGGAACCTAGGTCCCATCAAAAATCCAGACATATTTTGAGACGGTATCACCTGATCCGGGAGATAGTAGATCGCCGGGAGATCGAGGTCAAGAGAGTTGACACGAAGGACAACGTAGCGGATCCACTCATGAAGGCCCTCCCCCAGACGCAATTTGAGAGACTCTTTAGGATGTTGGGTATGAGATACTACAACACATGGCCTTAGTGCAAGTGGGAGATTGTTAGTTATATGTATACCCTAGAGGCCATTATTGTCCATATGATGTATATTATAGTGGATGCTTGGATATATATATAGAGAGGACTTCCTTGCTCAACTTGATAGTATGCTATCTAGTTACCTTTATCTTAACATGTAGACTTATATTGTGATACTGTCTTACTCTCACATGTTGATAAAGCCCTTAGGATATGTACTTGACTATCAGGACTATGGTGGAGATCATACTAGTGGGGCTAGGGTAGCTCGCAAGTACATCCTTTAATTGTTCCTAGTCGAGGGAATATCAAGACAGGGCATCGATATTCCAGAGTAGACTAGCATATACGCTTCTTGACCCATATGATGGGCGATGGATGATCCCACATCCATTGGTGTTTGACATCAGAGATGGTATACGGGTGCTTAGTGGAGACGGGGTACACTGAACAGGACTCGCCGAGGACTCCTATATGGTAGTATACCTATCGTCAGATAGCAGTCATCTGGTGACACTGGTACTGGTTAGTCTGTAAACCCGAGATCGTCATAGAGTCTTGTGCGGCTCTCCCTGTGCTTTGATTTCCTCCCTACCATGCTCAATAGGAGTCGTGTAAACAGGTGGATTTTGGGTACAGTCCCGAGTCGTATGGAGGCAATGAGCGATAGGAGGGCCGTCTCTCCCGGTATTGGGAGTTGATGTTGCTCTATGCTCGATTGGCAATAACTGGAAGTCCCTAGCCAGGGATGATATGGAGATCTACTGATAAGTGTTATCAGTAGTTTCTCAACCCGTTGTGAGCCTCACATCGGCATGACTTATCACGTTACTGGGGTCTAACGATTTCCACCCCTAGACATGATATGCGACATATCAGACGAAGAGACCGGACTATACGGTAGTGTTACTGATAGGCTTCATGGAGACTGTGGACAGGCTTGCTTGTTGATCTTCATATCGCTCAATACCCGGGTAGCCGTTACGTCCAGTTAGTACTGCTGACGGTTTGTAGGTGACTGATATGATCATCACCTACTGCTGGCGTTTTGATAAGTCTTTAGAGTCCTACAAAGAAGTTCCCCGGTTCAAGCGAAATGAAGTAGGACACATATGTGATATGTGTGTAAGCCTGATTAAATACGAGTATGTGATGCCATATTGTAATCTGGCAGTCATTTGTTATCGGTTCGGTTATATGTGATATAACCAGTTTGTCGAATCAAGTGTTGATTTGATAATGTGATATACAGATAAATGATATTAGTCGGTCATATATGATATAACCGGATTATTAGATCAAATGTTGATTTAATAATGTGATATAAATTATACGTGATATAATTATATATTAACTAATATCATTAGCTCACTAATTATTCTTCATTAAATATATATTAATATATATGATATATATATATATATATATATATAAATTATAATGAAGCATGGCATTTAAATTTCTATTTTGTGAAATTAGAAATGTGGTGGAAAATGAAGCATGGTTGCAAGCATGGGTTTATAACTTGTTAATTCATTCTTGACTCACTATTCAAGCATGGTTGCAATTTTATATTGCATAATTCCATGGTTGAATGAGTGAGGGGTCTTGGCTTGGCTCTCGTTCTTGTTCATTCCAAACACTTAGCCAATTTTCTCTTGTTGCTTCCATGATTGCTCTCTAGCTTCTTCTTCCTCCTCATGTGATGCCTCAAGCTTCAACCTTCACATGTGATGTGAATCATGAAACTTGAACACAAACTAGTGAGCTCTTAACATCCACTACTTCATCATCCTACACCAATCTAGCAAATTTGTATGGTGTGTTTCATACACTAAAGAAGTTTAGTGTAGAGTTAACTTGATCTAGAGGATCTTCGGGTGGATCGTCTTTGGCGCGAAGAAAACGAAGGAGGCTCGTTCAAAGTCTCAAGAGAAGCCTAGAGGAGTCGCGGGACTACTACATGAAGCATGTGAAGAGAAAGACCGTCTACAAGGGTTGTATTCTTATTCTCTTTAGATGTAAAGATGTTCACATTTCATTTCTGTCTAAATCTCTAGTTAACGATTCTAGTTTAGGGTTCTTTAAAACGGCAATTTTTTGAAAATGGCATGGACGATACCTCTCGAAACCTTGTTGTCATTCATAGGAACCCTACAAGACTTAACCATGTGTTAGGATAAAGGTTAGGTTAATAAATATCTAAGTAAAGAACAAATTAGTGGACTTGGTCGAATCATCTATAAGCTTCCACAAGCTTCAAGCATTTGTCCAATATCCACCTAATTTGTAATTTACTTTAATAAATAAAAACCTAAGATTATCATAACCATGGTGTTAGTCTTATACACCCATGTCACATGTGTCATCTATCATAACACAAAAACATGTACATTAGTGTATATATCACATACATACAATATGCACATCAATGTGAGAAAAAGAATTACTTAAGTGAGATGATATAAGTTAATGTAATGTAATATATCAAATATATAATTATACATTAAATTATTAAATCAACACTTGATTTAATAATCCGTTTATATCATATATAGCTGACTAATATCTAATGTATCCTTTTATCGAATCAACACTTAATCCGATATCCCGGCTATATCATATACAACTAATTGATACATATATCGCGAGAATAGAATGCGGTATCACATACTCGCATTAATCTCAGTCCCGCACATATCACATATATGCTCCTACTCCGTTTCTCATGAACCAGGAAACCTCTGTGTAGGACTCTAAAGACTCGTCAATAAGCCGGCAGTAGGTGATGATCATATCAAACACCCACAAGCCGCAGGCGGTCTGCTAAACGTAACGGCCACCCGAGTATTGAGCGATCAAAAGATCAACAAGCAAGACTGCTCACAATCCTGCGAATCAAAACAGTAACACTACCGTACAGTCCGGTCTCTTCGTCTGATATGTCGCATATCTTGTCTAGGGGTGGTAAACGTCAGACCCCAGTAACTCGATAAGTCGTGTCGATATGAGGCTCATAACGGGTCGAGAAACTACTGATAACACTTACCAGTATATCCCTAAATTAGCCCTGGCCAGGGACTTCCTGTTATAGCCAATCGAGCATAGCACAGCATCAACCCCCAATACCGGGAAAGACGAAACCCCTCCTATCGCTCATTGCCTCCATGTGATTCGGGACTGTACCCAAAATCCATCGTTTTGCACATTCTCTTGAACGTGGTAAGGTGGAAATCAAAGCACAGTGGGAATCACACAAGACTCTATGACGATCTCGGGTCTACAGACTAACATGTACCAGTGTCACCAGAGAACTGCCATCTGACGTGAGGTATAATACCATCTGGGAGTTCTCGGCGAGTCCATCCAGTGTACCCAATCTCCACTGAGCACCCGTATACTATCTCTGATGTCAAACACCAATGGATATGAGATCATCCATCGCCCATCTATATGGGTCGAGAAGCTATACGCTAGTTTACTCTGGTATATCGATGCCCTGTCTCGATACACCTACGACTAGGAACATTTGAAGGATGTACTTACCGACTACTCTGTCCCCACTAGTATGATCTGCATCATAATCCTGGTAGTCAAGTACTCATCCTAAGGGCTTTACCAATATGTAATATAGAATCTACATGTTAAGATAAAGAGCAACCAGATAGCATACTATCATGTCGAGCAAGAAAGTCATCCCTATATATGTCCAAGCATCCACTACAATATACAATGCATGTAGAGTAATGGCCTCTAGAGCATACATGTAACTAACTATCTCCTACTTGCACTAGGGCCATCTGTTGTAGTATCCAATACCCAACAATCAGCAGTGGTTGTAGTATCTCATACACAACTATCCCATAAAAAGTCTCTTTTGGGAAAAGGCCTTCGTGAGTGGATCTGCCGTGTCATCCTCTGTGTCTACTCTCCTTAACCTGAATCTCTCTGGAGATCAACCATCTCCTTAATCAGGTGATACCGCCTTAGAATATATCTGGATCACCGATGGGATGGGGGTTCTTAGGATAAAGCCACAGTTCCATTGTCACACAATGGTAGGAACCTTGTTCATCTCATGAACAAATATACACCCAGACTTCCTCTTTGGTAGCATCTTTGGTAGCGATGTATCCTTCCTTTATCGTCTAGTATGTCACGGTATCTAGCTTGGAACACTTCTAACATACCGTCCATCCACTGAGAGTAAAGACAATACCTATGACTGACATTCAGTCTACCTTATCACCCTGGAAGCTTTCCAGTGATTCTCCCCAGGATCTTTTGATATCATCTCACTACACCTAGTGAGAATCCTAACATCCACTTAGATCTATCTCATAGATCCAAAAACCCAGTATTTATGAGGTATCACCTTGATCCCATATGGAGAATCCTTGTGATAAGAGGAGATCGACCGAGCGTAGCATAGGAAACTCCTTTCCTATCAAGAGTATGTCATCCGCGTACAATACGAGGATCATCACCATACTCCCTACTACCTTTTGTATATACAAGGTTCATCTACCATTTTGATGAAGTCAAACTCTTTGACTACCACATCAAAACAAATGTTCCAACTCCGTGATGCCTTCTTTAACCCGCAAAGCAACCTACACACGTTTCCACTGCCCCCACTGTCTACGAAGCCCTCTGGTTGTATACTTATAGACGCTCTCTTCTAAATCACTATCTAGAACAGCAGTCATGACACCCAACCGTCAGATATCCCAGTCAGGGTATGTAGCAATGGCAAGTAGGATTTGGATGGACTTAAGCATAGCCATCGGAGAAAAGGTTTTATCATAAACCACACCTGGTCGATGACGAAAAGCTTTTACAACAAGTCTAGTTTTGAAAGTCTCAACTTTTCCATCTACACCAAGTAATCTTCTCAAGATATACTTGCTCCTGATGGGGATTTAACCCATCAGATAAAGCAATCAAATTCCATACTTTGTTGGTGTATATGGATTATATCTCAGATCGCTTAGCATCCAGCCATTCTCACAGAGTCACCACTCCTGATGGCCTGCTCGAAACTAGTTGGGTCATCATCTCATGATGCAATCCTCGCTTCCACTGTCCTAGAGAAAACCGAAGTATCTCTCAGGTGGATGAGGAACCCTACCAGATCGGCGGAGAGGCTGAGGTTCGTCGAGAGCTATTGAATCCTCCGGTTCTAACAAATCATCAGCTGTAGTTTGTATAGCTAGAACTCCTTCCAGTTCTACCTCATGACAACTAATTTCTTCACAAGAAATTCCTTTTCTAAAATGGTGGCATGATGAGAAACAAAACACCTTTTGCTCCTTAGTGTGGCAAAAAACATTCCCTCGCGAATGCTTGGGATATCCAACAAACTTCCACAAAACTGACCTTGCCTCGAGCTCTTCTGTAACGTTTCATAAAATAAAATAGTATTTTTGAGAATTTAAAATGATAAAATGATGAGTTTGTGTAAAATAATAAAAAATATCTATAGTGATTGGCCTAAAAATATTTATGCATAGGAGTTTGTCACAAAATGGTATGGTTGTAGCTTGTATGTGTGTGTGTGTATATTGTTTAAACCAATACGTTGTTTTTAAATTGAATGTACAACTCTTTCTCATTCCCTTCTCAAGTCAACAACCTTTCCCTGGTTTCCCATCACTTCCCAGCAGCATAGGCCAGCCCCATCACCTAAACATTCTTGCTTCTGTTCCTATTTCCCAATTTTCCCTAGCTCCTAAAATTCAAAAAAATCAATGCAACGACGACCCTCGAGAGACCTCGGATCAGGATCCGAGACCCGCTAACCTCGCCGCCGCCGACGTCTTCTTCACCGTCTCCCTCCAAGATCCGAACCCGAACCCAAATCGGCCCTCCTCCGATGCGAATCCAGCTCCAGCTCCGCTCTCGCTCGCGCTCGATCCCACTCACAGGCACTCCCTCTCCTCTCTAAGCTCCAATCCCTTCGTCTCACTCTTGAGCTCGCCTAGGAAACCTAGATCCCAAACCCTGATGCCTGACTTTTCATCTGAGCTCGCCGGCCTCGTCGACTCTACCGTCAATGGCGACGCCGACTGCTTTGAAACTTTAAGATCCGCTGTCGCTACCGAAGTCTCGTGATCAGTGGTCGATGCTCTCCTCATGATCATGGGAGGAATCGATGGGTTTGATGAATCGAGTAGTGTGAGGTTGGATGAGCCATCGTCGGTGATGGTAAACCCTAATGCGGCGGCAGTTGCCACGAAATTGATTCCGACACTGCCGTTTGAAGGCGATTTGGAGGGTTTGAGTTGCCCAGGCCAAGGATGGTTGGGATGATTGCTTGCGATTTTGAATGCTTGTACAAGGAATCGTGCTCTGTGCTCGAGATCGAGACTGGCTCTTTTAGAGGCTGTGCAGAAAGTGTTTGAGAGCTCTTTGAGCGGGCGTTGAGATTATTGCTGGCATGGAGAAAAGCTTGGATAATGTGAATCTTAGTCGACATGATTCATCCACTACAACTCAGAGTTCCACAACATTAGTACCTCCCCGATCAATAGTTAGATCTATGTCCATGAGATATATGGGCACAGAAATAGCTCCTATTGCTAGTCAAGAACCATCTAGAGCAGGACCTAGCTCCATTTCTCGAGTCAGCCCATTGTCATGTATCCAAAGAAAGAGAATTATCTGAAATGGAATTTCAGTTGAAAACTAGAAGAGAGATAATGATGCTTGGTACACAACTAGGTAAGACGGATATTGCTACATAGGCAAGCAAAGAGGCTGAACAAAAAGATGCAACTTCTTCATTTCAGACAATGCCAGCCCAGTCAGGTGAAGATGTTATTCAAGTCATGCAGCAGCCTAGGAGGAGGCAGAGAAAGCGAAATACTTGGCTAGATTTAAAGAAGAAAAGATCAAAATTCGGGGATGGGAAAATCATCAGAAAGAAAAGAGTGAAGCAGAAATGAGGAAAATTGAGGTTGAAGTTGAACGAATGAAGGCTCATGCACATAAGAAGCTCATGAGCAAACTAGCAGCTATGAGGCATAAAGTCGAGGAGAAACGTATAGTGGTAGAAGCCTAATGAAATCAGCAAGCCTCAAGAACATTTGAGCAAGTTGATTAGATCAGAAGAACCGGCCGTATTCCATCCTCAAAATTTTTAATTTTTTTTGCTGGAGCTGCTGCTTCTAGTCATGCCTCTCCAAGGCTGCTGACACTTGGTACTTCGCGTGGACTTCATGATGATGAGGGAAAACAAACGTCTTCGGCAAGCAAGGAGTGAGGTGAGTAGATATATATCTACGGGGGAAGTCGGGTGGATGGCGTATAGCACCCCCGCAAATATTGAAAAGTGTTATTACCATATAAATTATGAGCTTGGAGGTGATGTTGGATATTGGCAAGTAGGGTATTTAGAAGACTTTAGGTGAGATTAGGTTGATTTAGGATGACCTATCCATAGGATGATTACATTAGAGGCGAATCAAAGGTTACATGTAGTTGCACACACGTGCACACACGTATACTAGAATTGGTGTGTATATGTGTGTGTGTGTGTGTGTGTGTATAAGAGTAGGGTTATATATATACACACGTTACACGAGGATGGTGTATGATACTTGGATATGAGTCGATATGATGCCGTGAGAATTGTGATATGTGATTTAAGTCGTGATATGACTTACGGTATGATATTTTAATGGATCATTGGACGATGTGTATTCACACAGACGATAATATATGTTTGATGATATTGGAATGTAGGCGACTATAGTACAGTACCCCTGATCATGATATTGTTGATGACGATGACATTTGAACGACGATGTTTATATATAGTTGAACCATACCCTCGATTTTGGGAATTCCGTACGATGGATTTTACCGTACGATATATAAATATGATGATTGATCCGCACTCTTGACTTGAGGATGTCGTACTATGTATAATACAGTACGTGATGCTATCGAGGCTGGATCGCCGACTATTAGATATATTGACTCAGAATTTAGGTGGATTTTCTTACTCTTAGTCTTTTAGTTGATTAGGTAGATGTTAGACTAGGCTCGAGTCATACCTATTTTTCAAAAACTAACGAATCGTGAGCATTTTCTAAAGACAACCCGAGAGATACTACGGATTTTTTTCAAAGGACGTATCTTTTCTTAAAAATACCGTAGCCCCTATTTTTCTAAAAATCACGATTCGTGCTATTTCAAACACCAAAATGGTATGACTCGTATAGTAGAAATGTATATTTTCGGTATTGCGGTTATTACTCCTTTTCTGTTATATTCATGTTATTCCTATTACCCTGCATGTTTTTACATATGCTTCCTTAACTGTTATTATTTCGTCTGTTAGGACACCAGCACCATTACCGATGATGCGCATGTTCCACATACACTTACTTTCCGGCATACACACATCATCATCGGTAATTGCCATGCCACGCACACTCTAGAAAAGCTACTTCGTTTCGTATAGCTGCAAGTTAGTAGTTTAAAACATATTTTAGCATGCTTGGTCTCATGTTCTAGTTAGACATTGCATTTCTTACTTAGACACTTCATACATTTACATATTCATACTATCATGCAGTATTGTGGGGCTTATGCCGATACTTATTATTTATCTACTCATGATTCTGAGATTTTGGATTTTCTATAAGATTTCTGGATATATTTTGGGAAAACCCGCAAGAATATATATAAAAACTTCTCTCTCTCTCTCTCATTTTAAAATGCAAGTTGCGGTTTTCTCATGATGTATGTGTCGTCCACCATGAGTTTACATGTTTTCTGTTGGATTTGAGACCCGATTCGAGGAGTGGATGAACCGTCTCGGGTATATGGTGGGCCCGGTATGGTACCCCGGGGTAAGAAGCTCAAGTTGTAGATGATGAGCCTGGCAGGGGAAGACTACCTACCGGTGATATCTGGCGCGGCGGATATCCGGAGGATACTGACCGTTGTCGTGAGATTTAATGATATGGGCCGATCCGGACTGACGGAGCCCGAGATATTGAGACTTTGAGATATTGAGACATTGAGATATATATGTTTTGTGTCGATACTGGACACGGATTTCTATGGATTTCATTGATGATACTTCAGTTGTTTCAGAAGAATTTTCCCATGATAAAAGTAAAGATTTCTTTATATCATATTATCCAGATTTCGTGGTTGATTGTTTTTCATTCATGATGCATTCATACATCATATACATACATGACATGATGCTATTTAGTGACACCGACACAAGCACCGAGTATTAAACTTATGCATAGCCTATTATCCTATCACTACTAAGATGTCTAGTGTTATGTTGGGTATATTATATGACCTAGGAGAGCGTCGTGCATGTGATTTCTACCCGCAGATGTCTTCTACTCACAAGTTGGCAACTCACTCCCATTGTGCTAAATTTTCTTACAGGTTTCGATGTACAGGTTTCCTTGGCAGCTTGCTGGCACACCATTTCATTCAGGGTGATTACTTGGTACGTTGGTTCACTTGTATCGGGACCGCCGTTGTACTTTTATTATTTCATTTGTATCTAGTAAGCTCCATCAACCAGACTTGTATTATTTGGTAGATTTAGAAGAACAATTGTTTATTATTTTCGACCCTAGAGTCGCGCGTGTATTATTATGGTTTCTGGTGGATTTTGGTTTTCTTCTGAGTTTTGTCCCTCGCCCTTCGGTGTTGTATATTATATTACTTGTGTGGTTGTGACCGCTAATTGGCGAAGAGCTAGCTCCCTCTTGGGGATGCCTTTATTATTGCTTATGTATATTATTCTTGTTTGTACCCGTTTGGTGCCAGTTTTTACAAAGGAGATACTGCCGAAATTTTTAAGAAACTTTGATGTTGCTTTTAAACACATTTTCCTACACTTCTTCTTTTAAATGGTTTAGATTTTTGGGCTTCGCCTTTCTTAGATTACGTTACGCCTCTAGACGTTTCGTAATTTAAGTGCCAGTCACGTTCCGTACCTTCGGGTCGTGACATTTTCCGGATTTTGCTTTTGAGACAAAGGCCGGACAACCCCAGATCTTAACTTACTTAAGACATGGGCTCTTCCCATTCCATATCTCATATAGAATGGTAGGCTCCTGATTTGGTTGAAATCCTTTTCAATAGGTATGCAGCTTCTTAAGTGCATAACCCCCAAAGGAAATTGGCAACTCAGTAATACTCATCATAGAGCACACCATATCACATAGGGTGCGATTGCTCCATCCCGATATACCAACGTACTGTGGTGTATATGGAGGAGTAATGCTGAGAGAGAATCTCATTCTCCTTTAGAATAGTCCAGGAACTCCGTGCTCAAGTATTCTCCTCCCTGATTACATCAAAGTATATAATACTTATACCCGTTTTGGTTTTCTACTTCTAACTTATATTCTTTGAATTTCTCAAAAGTTTCAGACTTGTGTTTCAACAGGAACACATGTGCGACTCTTGAGAGATGATCAGTGAATGTAATAAAGTATAAAGAATAAATCCAAGCTTGTGTAGACAGGGTACTTACATACATCATCATGTATCAATCCCAAGAGTTCACTAACTCTTTCTCTGTTTGCAATAAACGGAGCTGTGGTCATCTTATCTTTGTGAATGACTGGCAAGTTTCACAAGATATAAATTCAAACTGATTTAAATATGCATCTTAATGTAACTTAGCTAGTCGGGTCGCATTGATATGACCTAGTCTACACCGCCTCAAGAAGGATTCATTCATTTCTGAACTTTTCCTCTTGTATGTGTTCTGTACATTAAGAACTGTAGTTTGATTTAGAACGTATATGCTTTTAGATAACGTGCCTGATCCGATCAACTCTTGATATAGGAAATGTTCAAAACATTATCCAACAATACAAAATTATATCCTTCTTTACTAAATAAAGAGACTGATATGATGTTGTATATCAGGTTCGGTATCTAATAACATTCATTCAGAATCAATGTATTTGGTAATACAGGGTTATAACTGCCAACAAACTTGGCTGCAACACTTGCACCGTTTCCAACTCTTGAAACTTATCACCCATTCTGTCACGACCCGAAATTTGGCACGTGATGGCCCTTAAACTACGCAACGTCTACAGGCGTTACGCAATTTAAGTATGCCGAAAACCCAGAAATCTAAACCATCAAAAGTAGTAAATGATAAGAAATATTGTTTAAACTTTTGAAATCTCAAGTACAAATTCTTTAAAGTCCAATTTACTTTCTTAAAAATTTTGGCAGCACCTCCTTTATAAAAACTAGCCCCAAAAATGGGTACATACAAAGATAAAAATAAAGCATCCCCAACGGGAGCAAATCCATGCTAAAAGGCGGAAAACAACCACCACAAGCAAATATAAGACGCCGTAGCGAAGAAAAAAGACGATATAATAAAAACTGCATATAAAAACATCCTGAGTCACAAATAATATATAATATCGTCATCACATCTCGTCTCTAAGTCAATACATGAAAATGGTAGATGGAGAGTACAAGGTACAAAGATATACAATGAGCAATATCGGATAACCATAAAACCCACCTATAGTAAAACTGGACATAGTCAGCCGTAGCGGTATCTGCTGCAAAAGATGATAGGATAGATGAAAGCCCTGCCGCGACTGCCCTGAGGAACCACCTGCAAATATTGTGGCACAACTGGGGTGAGTTGCCAACTCATGAATAGTAAATAATATATGCAGGTAATCGCAAGTATGCACGTATAACGTGAATCTAACACATGCAAGCTAATAGTAATAAATGGCAATATGTATATGCAACAGTAATGAAAGGTACTCTAACAGGTACTACTAATACATGAAACAATGCATATCAAATAACTGTGGAGTATGGAATAAAACATGTCATCCTCACGGAATCCTGACCTCATGGTAGGACCAAAGCCTATCAAGACAATCTAAATCCCAAATTTCCTCAAATCAGCCCCTAAATTGGTCCTCATATCCTGTAAGTCTCATATATCCTGAGTGTACAATATCAAGTAAATCTCATATAACCTAAGTGTACGATAACAAGTAAATCTCATATATCCTGAGTGTACAATATCAGTTTCGAGTAAATTTCATATAAAATGAGTGTCCAACATCGACACCCAAAACATCATGAAACAAGTGTCTAGCATCGACACATAAATACTGATCTATCAGGTGCTGTCACCACGACTGGCCCTGATAGGTACGTATCATACGCTATCTCGAAAACTCGAGTGCCCAGCTTCGACACTCGAAATTCGACATTTCCATACGTACATGACACCGGTCGGTATCCCCATGATAACCGCCGAGTCAAAGTACTGTCACCGGTAGGTATGATTTCCCTGTCAGGCTCATCGGCGTGGTCCATCGACATACCTTTCTTGCCCCGGGGTACCTCTGGGCCCCACCATGTACCCGCACACGGCTCACGACACCTCCTCGCATGGGGTATATACATATCAGAACCGATAAATCTCACAGTGGCTGCAGAAATATTATATCAAGAGAAAACTGGTTTTTCAAATAATGCATAATTTCATGAAAGTACCACGGTCCTCAAATCCAGAAAATATCAAGTAAAGAATAAGAATACTTGCATGAATCATTATGATGATATATTATAGAGATATGTATACATATATATTAGCGTCTCATTCCACTAATTTATACTTGCATGAATCATTATGATGATATATTATAGAGATATGTATACATATATATTAGCGTCTCATTCCACTAATTTATATATATATATATATATATATATATATATAACAGCGTCCCATTCTACTGTTATATATACTTAGGAGTAAAAATATCAGATAAACATCATGTGAAAACCATATATAAATGCGAAATCCATGAAATATAATATATGCATCATAAAGTAGTAATGTGAACATATAAAGGAAAAGCCGCTATTTAACTGCAACACGTTAACATATATATATATATATATATATATATATATATATATCATGCGGTTCCTAATTTCTCCGAAATCAAATACAACATCATATACAGGTGAACATGTAGCTATAACAAGGTATGTGTAACTATGTCGGTATAACAAGATATGTGTGTCCATATGTAAGTATGTGTGTATGATGTAAAAGTAGCCGTAGCAAGGTATGTGTCTATACCTATCCATAATGATGTAATACCCCCCAGGTATATGTATGTATGTATGCAAAATGGACATGTAGCTATGTCTCATATGTGTATATACCTATCACTAATGGTACAATACCATATAGGTATATAGGTAGGTAGCATTTAAGCATGTCAAGGCATATGTGTAAGCATGTAAGTATAAAGGTATGTTATATATCATATGCACAAGGAAAATGAGGATCATGTCTCAATGTCCCTAAGTAATACAATATCACATATGTATAGGTGTTGTGCGTGTCATGGCAATTATTGACGGTGTGAGTGGTATACAATCAGTGCTCGTGCAACATGAACCGTCAATAATAGTGTTGTGTCTCATTAATACTATGTCCAAATGCAATAGATAAATGAGATATGCAACAGGGATACACATGCACAATCAAGTCCATATACTTATAACTAATAGTCATGTCATTTAATCAAGCCCAAACGCATAACGTTATGCGTGCGATCCCCCTGTAGATGTTAAAACTACCCACCAACGATCCTGGCTAAGTAAAGCCCACTACTCGCTTTCCCTTCTTCGCAGCGCCCGAAGTCCCCGCCTGCGATCCTGAAAGCATATAATAATATAACAAGTGTATATTAGCAGTCGACCAAAAACACGTACAAACTACATTTAACCGACGCACCAATTCCAAACATACTCTCGAGTGTCCATCTAGTGGCTAACGCGCTTAGAGACACTACGAAACCAACTCAAGAGCAAAAACTACACAAAAACACGAACGACATCGGCACAACCCTAGCTATGAACGCTAAGCGACATAACCACCAAGTTTAGACCCTGATCGTACCGATCGTGCATTCACAACACAAGAATAAACGTGGAATCTAATATAAATAACGTCGCAACGTCAAAAGAAACCCACGCCTAAATTATCCGGAAATCTAGTAAGCAACTTATCTCATATTAGCTCAAAACTACAAGTTTTACCAAAACTAGAAATCACAAATATCACAATATAACATGATTAAACCATCCAAACCATTACTAGAATTTTAATCTCACTTAATTAGGATTTAGTAAAAGCTTAGTTTGCTAATTAGATAATTAGGAAAATATCATTTAACAAATCTAGCAACTAGGTTAAGTTTTCATTTGACTAAATCTCACACTTAACCATTACAACTAACAAAACCTAACTTAATTACCAAAACCCTTTTCTAGAAATTCTAAACATGCAATTAAAAGTTTTAAGTTAACAACTAATAAGCTAATTAAAGCATTAAAACAACATATAGAGATTAGGATTAGGATTTTATTCCTTCAAAGATTCACAATAAAAAAGAAACAAGATCATCAAAATAAGCTCCAAAATGATGTCTTTAATGAAGATCCAAGCTTGATTTGTAAATAAGAATGATGGGTTTTGATTTGATTTTGAGTTTGTGTGATTTATTTAGGATTTTTGATGAATTTATTTGAGCTATAAGTGAAGAAATGAGGTAAAGAACTCAAGAGGGCAGCAATGAAGAAGGTTCGGCCTAGGCTAAGAAAAGCTAGGGTTTTGTGGAATTTTGTAGAAAATTCTAGAAGAAAAACAACACAAAAGCTTTAATAAAACAAAAATTCCTTTTGTCACCTTTTTCTTTTCTTTAAAAATTCATTCTAATTACATAAATATCTTGATATTTTAGGTGAGAAGGTTTTAAGCTTAAACTAGAGATTAATTTAGCATAGATTTACATTAGTAGTAATTAACCCAATCCAAATGTAATTACCACTAATAAAGTGCACAAATAAAAACTTAAAATAATATTTTAATTAGGAAAAATAAAAAAAATGCACAAAAATTTCAAGCGACTTACAAAAACCCGCAAACTAGCAATTTCTTAGGTAAACTAGGTGCAGTGCATTCTATACTGCAAAAAGGTCGCTTCTAGTTTTTTACGGAAAAACACAATTTATTTTACCTAAAAACGGAAAAATTCACATAACGATTTCTAAAGCGTTACAGTCTTCCCCCTTAAAGAAATTCGGTCTCCGAATTTAAAATTCATCTACCCGTACCTTTAAAGAGATGGGTGTAAAACTTCCACATCTCAATCGCAGCCTCCCAAGTGATCACCTCACTAGACGGCTACGCCAAAGAACCTTCACAGATGGCAAGACCTTTGACCGAAGTTCCTCCACCTGCCGATCCACTATAACTATCAGCTGCTGGTGAATGAAAGATCACGTCCAAGCTAAATGGTCTAATGCTGAATCATGTGAGAAAGGTCATGAAGGTAATTGCGAAGTATCGACACAAGGAATACGGGGTGAATACTCAAAAATCTGGGAGGAAGTGCCATATCATAGGCAACGGTACTAACTCGCTTCAAGGATCTCAAAAGGACCTACAATTCTGGGACTAAGCTTCCCAAAACTCAACATGTCATTTCATCGAAAAAATCCGTAGGAATACATGATCTCCCACTACGAACTCAAGTCTGCGACCACCATGATCAGCAAAAGACTTCTTTCTGCACTGGGTTACTCTCATCCTGACCTAAACCAACTGGATATTCTCCAACATCTCTGTACTAGCTGGGGTTCAAAAATCCTACTCTCGCAGAGTCAGTACAATAGACTGGCAATCGATACAACCAACCATACAAGGCCAGAAAGTTGCCATTTTGAACGTCTCCTGATAACCATTATCGTAGGAGAACCCCATCAATGACAAGTGACGATCCCCCAGCCAACAAACACTTAGCACGTACGCACAAGCATATCCTCCAGAGTCTGTATAGTCCGCTCTGTCTAACCATCGGCCAACGGATGGAAAGCGGAGCTAAAGCTCAACCAGTACCCACGGCTTCCAAAAGCTTCTGCCAAAGACGACTAGCGAACTGGGTGCCTCTATTGGATACAACGCATGAAGGAACTCCGTGCAAACGCACAAACATACCGAAGAACAACTGAGTGAACTGAGCATAATCGGACAACAAACACCTAAATGGAGTCACACCCTGACTAAACCTGGGTAGACACCACAACGAAAACATGGAGATCTACTCCCATTCCTACTCCGGAACGGTTAAAGGTTGCAACTCTCCTGCCGGTCTCACAATGCTCAACCTTAGCTCACAACAAGCCAGACACCTTGAAACGAAATCCGAAACTTCACTCTTCATCCCCGCCCACCCGTAACTAACTCTCAAGTCATATTACATCTTGGTGGTACTTGGATGAACACAGAAAGCCGACCGATGTGCCAGCTTTAGGACTTCGCGTCACTACCCATCAGAATCAGGTACACGCCAACGAGTCCAAAACGTAGCACACCCTGGTCACAAATCAGAATTCCGAATCTTTACCCTACCGAACATGCTCAGAATCTCAGACAAACGAGCATCAACGAGCAGTGCCTCACGAAAACGATTAAGGAAAAGTGGACGGGCACGGACATGAGCAAGTTGTCCCCTCAGAAGAGACGAACTTAAACTGTACTCATCTGTCGCACAAGAACTGTAGATCTGCAGAAGACTGTCTCTGAACTGCGCACAACTGGAACAAGCTAACCCCGGGCCTACGACTCAAAGCATCAGCTACCACAATCGCCTTGCCACAGGCAACAAAGGATCTCACAAACACAATCCCTCACAAGCTCCATCCAATGACGCTGTCTCAACAATCAAAACCCGCTGCAGGAAGACGTACACTAAGCTCTGGTGATCCGTGAAAATCTGATACGACTCTCCGCACAAGTAGTGTTCCCAATCTTCAACGCAAAACCACCGCGGTCATCTTCAGATCATGAGTGGGATAAATCCTGCTCATACTCCTCCAACTGTCGAGAAGCATAAGCGATAACTCTATCATGTTGCATCAGTGCACAATCGAGCCCCACTCGCGAAATATTACAGTAAACAACAAAGTCGCCCGATCCAGAAGCAAAGATAGATCTGGTGTAGTCGTCACCCAAGTTCTCAACTGCTGAAAACTCTGCACGCATACCTCAGTCTAAAGAAAAGTAACTCTCTTCCTGGTCAACCTGGTAAACGGTGCAGCGCTACACAAGCAATTCTGCACGAAACGGCGATAAAACCCGGCTAAGCCCAAAAGCTACAGACCTCTGTCCCTGCTATAAGTCTGGGCCAAAGCTGTACGGCCTCGATCTCCCTTGGGTCCGTACGAAAACCGTCTCCTATAACTACATGACCTTAGGAAGTCAAACACAAACAAGCCTAAAGGAACACTTCGAGAATTTAGTAAACCGCTGGGGCTCTCCCAATGTCTGCAAAGAAAATTCTCAAGTGCTGCTCAAGTTCCTCACGACACATTGGAATAGACCAGAATGTCATCAATAACACAACAATCAACTGGTCGAGGAATGGCTTGAAGAAATCTGGTTCATCACATCCACGAAAGCTGCTAGGGCATTGGTGAGTCCAACGACACCACCAAAAACTCATATTGCCCGTAGCGTGCACAAAAGCAGTCTTCGGAATGTCATCACTCCGATCCCGCAACCAATGATGACCCAATCCCAAAACAAACTTAGAAAAATGTCTCGCACCCTGGAGCTGATCGAATAAATCGTCAATGCGAGGTAAAGGATACCTATCCGCACCATAACTCGGTTCAATTGACGATCAATCAATACACAACCTCAAACTGCCGTCCTTCTCTTGACAAACAGAATAGAAGCTCCCCAAAGAAAAACACTTGGACATACAAGTCCCCCAACAAACAACTCTGCAGCCGATCCTTAAGCTTCTTAAGCTCCGCCGGCTCATCTGGAATTGTAGGGTTCCTAGGCACGCAAGTGAAGTCTTACAAGGCATCAACCATGCCAATTTCAAATTTTATGAGTGCCGAGAAACCCTAATACGGATCGTCGACTAGAATTTTAGGCGAAAAAGGAAACTAGTTAACGACTTAACTAAAAGTGAGAAGCTACAACCTTTGTAGATCCGGTTCTCCACTTCCCTAGCTCCACGTAGACGTCCTCCCGCTGTCCAAGTCGGATCTCGGACTCTGGCATCGGCTTCATCGGAGAAATGGGCGGACTAGTCGTCGGGTACGATGCCGAAGATGATCTACATCGAGGTTGCACAAGATCAAGCTCCAACTTCACCAAGTTGTGAAACTTGTGAAGAAAACACCCTATACTACTTGGCAAGAGGTAGAGGGTGAAGAAATAGGAGGTGGGTTCACTTTAGAATTTGATTTCTCACACTTTTGCTCAACATGCCATTAATGGTGGTAAGCTTTTTCTTTATCTCATGAAGAAGAAGAAGATGAAGATGATTATGATAAGTTATTAAAATGAAAAAGAAAATGAATACTTATCATAATGTAGACCATGGTTAGGTATAGAGAATTGACTAAGGTTAGATGAATGGTTAGGGTTAAGCATGAAGACAAAATGGTCACTTTGGTCAAAGCTTCATGAAGCTTCAACAAGCTTCAAGAATGAAAGCAACCATTTTGTTTTCTTTTGCCTTTTGTTTTTAATCCAAATTAAAAAGATAAATGAATGAATAAAGAAAAACCCTAACCATTTACTTAACCAAGGTTTAATTCTTTACACTTAACCAAATGAGCAAGTATCATCAAACATGATACAAACATGTGCACAAAAGTATATCACATATACAACTTGCACATCAAGTGAGAAAATCCATTTAAAGTGAACCAATACTAGTTAATGCAAAGTAATATATCAAATATATAATTATACATTAAATCATTAAATCAACACTTGATTCAATGATCCGGTCATATCGCATATAACCGACTAGTATCCTATGTATCGACTTATCGAATCAATCCTTGATTCGATATCTAGGTTATATCGCATATAACCAATCGACACATTCATCGCGAGAATGGAATACGGTATCACATACACGCATTATTCTCGGTCCTGCACATATCTCATATGCGCTCCTATTTCGTTTCGCTTGAGCCAGGAAACCTCTGTGTAGGACTCTAAAGACTCGTCAATACGCCGGCAGCAGATGATGATCATATCAATCACCCACAAGCCGCAAGCGGTCTGCTAAACGTAACGGCCACCCGGGTATTGAGCGATCAGAAGATCGACGAGCTAGCCCGCTCACACTCGTGTGAATCCAACCAGTAACACTTACCGTACAGTCCGGTCTGTTCGTCTGATATGTCGCATATCAAGTCTAGGGGTGGTAAACGTCAGACCCCAATAACCGATAAGTCGTGCCGATGTGAGGCTCATAACGGGTTGAGAAACTACTGGTAACACTTACCAGCAAATCTCTGATCAGCCCTGGCCAGGGACTTCCCTGTTACGGCCAATCGAGCACAGCGCAACATCAACCCCCAATACCGGGAGAGACGAAACCCCTCCTATCGCTCATTGCCTCCATGTGACTCGGAACTGTACCCAAAGACCACCGTTTTGCACGCCCTCATGGACGTGGTAAGGTGGAGATCAAAGCACAGTGGGAATCACACAAGACTCTATGACGATCTCGGGTCTACAGACTAACCTGCACAAGTGTCACCTGAGAACTGCCATCTGACGTGAGGTATAATACCATCTGGGAGTTCTCGGCGAGTCCGTCCAGTGTACCCAGTCTCCACTGAGCACCCGTATACCATCTCTGATGTCAAACACCAATGGATATGGGATCATCCATCGCCCATCTCATGGGTCGAGAAGCGCATACGCTAGTCTACACTGGTATATCGATGCCCCGTCTCGATACACCCACGACTAGGGACCTTGAAGGATGTACTTATAGACTACCATGCCCCCACTAGTATGATCTGCATCATAGTCCAGGTAGTCAAGTACACATCCTAAGGGCTTTACCAACATGTAACTATAAGACAGTTTAAAGAGACTAGTGTACATGTTAAGATAAAGAGTAACCAGATAGCATACTATCATATCGAGCAAGAAAGTCATCTCTATATATTTCCAAGCATCCAATATAATATACATCAACTGTACAATACTGGCCTCTAGGGCATACATACAACTAACAATCTCCCACTTGCACTAGGGCCAGCTGCTGTAGTATCGCATACCGAGCATCCCGAAGAGTCTCTCAAACTGTATCTGGGGAATGGCCTTCGTGAGTGGATCCGCCGTGTTGTTCTTCGTGTCAACCCTCCTGACCTCGATCTTCCGGCGATCAACTATCTCCCGGATCAGGTGATACCGCCTCAGAATATGCCAGGATCGCTGATGGGACCTAGGTTCCTTGGCCAAAGCCACCGCTCCATTATTATCGCAATACAAAGGTATTGGATGCTCAATGGATGAAACCACTCCAAGTTCAGTAATGAACTTCTTGATCCAGACAGCCTCTTTAGCAGCATCGTTGACAGCGATGTATTCAGCCTCCATCGTCGAGTCTGCTACGGTTTCCTGCTTGGAACTCTTCCAGCTAACCGCCCCTCCGTAAAGGGTAAAGACAAATCCCTACTGCGACTTAGAGTCGTCCTTATCACTCTGGAAGCTCGAATCGGTAAAGGACTCCACTTGGAGTTCTCCATTACCATACACCAAGAGCATCTCTTTAGTCCTTCGTAAGTACTTGAGAATGCTCTTCACAGCTGTCCAGTGACTCTCTCCAGGATCAGCTTGATACCTGCTCACTACACTTAGTGAGTATGCTACATCGGGTCTGGTACATAGCATCGCATACATGATAGAGCCTATAGCCGAAGCATAGGGTATCCCTTGCATGCGAGCTCTCTCCAAATCAGTCTTGGGAGATATCTCTTTAGAGAGAGTGACTCCAGAGATCGTGGGCAAGTTCCCACGCTTGGATTCTTCCATACTAAACCTCTTTAGTATGGTGTCAATGTACCTGGATTGGGACAATCCCAATATCCGTTTGGATCTATCTCTATAGATCCTAATTCCCAATATGCAGGAGGCATCACCAAGATCTTTCATTGAGAATCTTTGTGATAAGAAGAGCTTGACCGATTGCAGCATAGAAATATCATTTCCTATCAAGAGTATGTCGTCCACATACAATACGAGGAAGACAACCTTACTCTCTGCTACCTTCTTGTAAATACAAGGTTCATCTGGGTTTTTGACGAAATCAAACTGTTTGATAACGACGTCAAAGCAGATGTTCCAACTCCGCGATGCTTGCTTTAATCCATAAATGGATTTAAGCAGCTTGCACACCTTCCCGCTGCTTCCACTATCTACGAAGCCCTCTGGCTGAGTCATGTACACGCACTCTTCTAAATCACCGTTTAGAAAGGCGGTCTTAACATCCATTTGCCAGATTTCGTAATCATGATATGCAGCGATGGCAAGCATGATCCGGATGGATTTAAGCATAGCCACTGGAGAAAAGGTTTCGTCATAGTCCACACCTGGTCTTTGACGAAAACCTTTTGCAACAAGTCTAGCTTTGAAAGTCTCCACTTTCCCATCTACACCAAGTTTTTTCTTGAAGATCCACTTGCTCCCAATGGGTTTTACCCCTTCAGGAGCAACTTCCAAAGTCCATACTTTGTTGGTGTACATGGATTCCATCTCGGACCGCATAGCATCCAGCCATTTCATCGAGTCCCTACTCGTGATGGCCTGCTCGAAACTAGTTGGGTCATCATCCTCCATGATGCAATCCTCGCTCCCACCATCCATGAGAAAACCGTAGTATCTCTCAGGTTGGCGAGGAACCCTACTAGATCGGCGGAGTGGCTGAGGTTCATCGGGAGTTACTGAATCCTCTGGTTCCACTAAATCTTCAGTTTGAGTTTGTGTAGCCGGAATTTCTTCCAGTTCTACCTTATCGCCACTAATTTCGTTTGCAAGAAATTCCTTTTCCAAAAAGGTGGCATGTCGAGAAACAAACACTTTTTGTTCCTCTGTATGGTAGAAAAGATATCCATGTGAATGTTTGGGATATCCAACAAACTTGCATAGAACCGACCGTGCCTCGAGTTTGTCCGGATTTTGCCTTTTGACATAGGCCGGGCAACCCCATATCTTAACTCGTTTAAGACATGGTCTCTTCCCACTCCATATCTCATATGGTGTGGTAGGTACAGATTTAGATGGAACTTGATTCAATAGGTATGCTGCTGTTTCCAGCGCATAACCCCAGAAAGAAATAGGTAACTCAGCTGTGCTCATCATAGAGCGCACCATATCTAATAGGGTGCGGTTCCTCCGTTCTGATACACCGTTGTGCTGTGGTGTATATGGAGGAGTCAGCTGAGAGAGAATCCCATTTTCTTTTAGGAAGTCCAGGAATTCATTGCTCAAGTATTCACCTCCTCGATCAGATCGAAGGATTTTAATACTTTTTCCGGTTTGGTTTTCGACTTCTTGTTTATATTCTCTAAATTTCTCAAAAGCTTCTGATTTGTGTTTCATCAGGAACACATATCCGAATCTAGAGAGATCGTCAGTGAATGTAATGAAGTACGAAGAACCATCCCTGGCATGTGTAGACATGGGACCGCATACATCACTATGTATCAGTCCCAAGAGTTCGGTAACTCTTTCTCCGTATCCCGTAAACGGAGTTTTGGTCATCTTGCCTTTGAGACATGACTGGCAAGTGTCATAAGATGAAAATTCAAACGGATTTAAATATCCATCTTTATGCAACTTAGCTAGTCGTGTCGCATTGATGTGACCCAGTCTACAATGCCACAAGAAGGATTCGTTCAGTTCTGAACTCTTCCTCTTGTGTGTGTTTGTTATGCTCAGAACTGTTGATTGATTTAGAACATAAATGCCATTGCACAACGTGCCTGATCCAACCAACTTTTGGTTATGGAAAATGTTCATAACATTGTCCTGTAATACAAAATTATATCCCTCTTTACTCAACAAAGAAACCGATATAATGTTGCATATCAGGTTCGGCATGTAATAGCATTCGTTTAGAACCAATGTATTACCAGTTGGTAACACAAGGTGATATTCCCCGACAGTCTTAGCTGCAACAATTGCACCATTTCCAACTCTAATGTCTTTATCACCTTCTCCAAGTTCTCTACCTTTCCTAAGCCCATGTAACTGATTACATATATGGGATCCTGACCCGATATCTAATACCCAGGACGTAGGGCAAATGGAGAAACAGTTCTCTGTAACGAACACACCCGAAGAAAATGCATCAACATGTACTTTCTTCAATCGGGTGACATGGGAATCCTGGTATTCCCCTATGTCCTGTTCATTCCTATAACTCTTATAAGAAAGAACGGAACCAACGTTCCCCAGCACAGTATAACATGCGGGTTTGGTCAATACATCCATATTATTATCTTTATTAGGGCATGACATGGTCGCTACCTAGAGAGAGAGAGAAGAAAACACTTTAGCGTATGCTCGTGCAAGATCAGATTGGTTATTATCTTATCTAATCAGGATGGCTCCCACTGGTTTTTATCAAATCTTCCTTCAAACCCTAAAAAGAAAGACTAGCCGGGATTAATTACACACTACAAGTTCGCCAATCTTTCAGCCAGGCCAGTGTCGGTACTTTGAGGGAGGTCCCCCGTGCTTTCGCACGAACCTAATTAATGTAAACCTCGTTTTCCCAGAGGCGTAACCCCGTTGACACCTTTCTAGACACCTACTTGATCGGCTAATTATAATGTGTAAAACTCTCGCAGGAGTAACTCTTACTCGCAGTGGGTATCGGGATCCAACTATCTCATAGAAGGTATGCAATCTCATTGCAAATTTCAACACTTGAAATTCCCGATAATATTTTGCCCCTAGTGTCCTATGACCTTGACAAAGGCCAACAAATCATAGTCTGCTAGTCAAGTTCAACCCGTCATTTCTTGATTGAATCAAACCCACCCGCATGGCCCTTGACAAAGGCCAACAAGGTCGTACGACTACCCTGAAAAAATCTGCATCACATGCACAAGCAGATAAGTACTATTCAGCAACCGTACACTACGCCTTGACAAAGGCCAACAAACGCAGTACGAATACTAAACAGTTCTTATCTGAAATGACGGAGGGCTACGACAGGTTTTTCTGAAAACCTATTGCGTAATGAACTTGATATCGTTGTAGAATCAAATGAAGTTTTGAAATGGAGTGATTTTGAGGCTTTTCTAGTTTTGCTAAAGGGGTCACTCCCGGTGAAGGGATCGTCGGCCCTTTCCTCGTCGAATGAGGTGCGGGATATATCATATATATCACTGTGCAAAGCAGAAACTATAGAAGCAATCAAAAGCAGACCGAGTATGTAGCATCTGCCAGTTATTGCTAAAGGAGTCACTCCCGGTGAAGGGATCTCGGTCCTTTCCTCATCGAATAAGGTGCATGGTACATCATATATACCGCTATGCAAAGCAAGAACTGTAGCTACCTGTTTTGTTTAAAATTTGATTCTACAACATCTTAGGTTTCTATTCTTTCATTAATCACATTAATGAAGTCCCATCATTTAAGTACCTAAACATCACAGATAAATACGACGTACACTTATGCCATCCGCATTCGCCTCGATGTCCCCTCGTGCACCGTTAGGTTAGGTAACTAACGACAGAGCGGGGCAGGGCTAGCGCGGGTGTAAAACATAAGTAACGTCTATATAATATATCATTTATACTATATAAAGTATCTATCACAGTACATCACATGATCACATCACAGATATCGCAGCAGAAAATATCATATGAAATATTGGATATACTAGGACGTCCGTGTTTTCAATACGAGCCAGTATAAAACACGGATTCCACGGTCGTGATGAATAGCCAATCCCACACCCATAGACCCCTACGAGAGCGGCAAGCAACCCTACCAATTCTAGGGTTAGGAGGCCCGGACTCGACTCCTCTAGATGGTCTCCCACTGGACCCTAGAACCCGGTTACTTGTGCTCCCCTCCTTGGGTCTATCCTAATGCGGAAAAGTAAATAATATACAAAGGGTGACATCTTCCGCAACCTGGAAGTGCCCCAATAAAAGAATATTACATACAAGTTTTTACATGAATGAAAATGAAAAACACTCATCTCACATAAAAACCCCCGGCTATTCAATCACGACAATCCAATATAACATATCCAGCAACACATAACATCACATGTCATCAACGTAAGTAAGTATGCATACCCCAATTGTCGTTGACGTATAGCAACGAAACCGGCGATATTAACATACTACACTTACGGTCACAGAAAAGAAAGTGTAAAACTACAACAGTTTGAATCCGCAACCTCTTTAGACATCGCATGCCTAATCAAATGAAATACTTAGACATCACATGCCTAACAATTATAAACCCCGCATTTTAGTCCCATTATCGAAAACTCTTTTCAATATCAAATGAGACTAAGCCGCTAGATTTATAACATTCATTCAGTTGTCTCATAACTGTTTGTGAATTCCAATTATTGTATCCCATTCCGGATAAATAGAATATATTAAACTTTCCGATCGAACATTCGAACACCCAAGTTTTCCCGAAACCGATCAACACATGAAATAAGTTCAAAGACATTCACTTCATGCCTCAGTACCAACGGTCCAGCCGTAGAAGGGTCAAGCCAACGCCTCACATGTGGCACGCCGTACTGCCCCAAACCCTAAGGTTCAAAGGGCAGTTCAAGACGGTCACATAATCGAGTTAAGGTTTGTTGTCTTCTAGAGAGACCATCGCGTTACTTGCACTACTTAGAACGTCATTAAACTACGGAAAAGTCCAACAATTGGAAATTTCCGGGCAGGGGAAAGATTGGGTATTTACATCCGGTCGAACTTTTTAACATATTCTAAAATTATCCGGAAAAACACAAAGACAAAGTTTGATAATCTGATCGAATCTACGAACTCCTAATACAACCCAAAAAACTCAACTCTTGAGTTCAGATTAAAAATTCCCAGGAAAACCAACACTGCAACATAGGAATTACTGTGCAAAATTGAACAACAGAGGACACTAGATGGCCGCGGAACCGCCGCATTAGGCATGCTAATGCCGCGGTTCCGCCGCTCTTCTATGGCATTAGGCTATCGAATTTCACAGTAACTCTTACAATCACCTGCTGATTTTTCTGCATATTTTTAATATGGAAAAAACCCAGTTTTTGAAAAAAGTCCAGAGAGCAAGTTTGGGATTAGGGTTTAGATTCGTTCGGATTTCAAACGTCGTCTACACTTCGCCTAAGGCTCTAGCTAGACTCTGATACCACTGTAGGGTTCCTAGGCACGCAAGTGAAGTCTCACAAGGCATCAACCATGCCAATTTCAAATTTTATGAATGCCGAGAAACCCTAATACGGATCGTCGACTAGAATTTTAGGCGAAAAAGAAAACTAGTTAACGACTTAACTAAAAGTGAGAAGCTACAACCTTTGTAGATCCGGTTCTCCACTTCCCTAGCTCCACGTAGACGTCCTCCCGCTGTCCAAGTCGGATCTCGGACTCTGGCATCGGCTTCATCGGAGAAATGGGCGGACTAGTCGTCGGGTACGATGCCGAAGATGATCTACGTCGAGGTTGCACAAGATCAAGCTCCAACTTCACCAAGTTGTGAAACTTGTGAAGAAAACACCCTATACTACTTGGCAAGAGGTAGAGGGTGAAGAAATAGGAGGTGGGTTCACTTTAGAATTTGATTTCTCACACTTTTGCTCAACATGCCATTAATGGTGGCAAGCTTTTTCTTTATCTCATGAAGAAGAAGAAGATGAAGATGATTATGATAAGTTATTAAAATGAAAAAGAAAATGAATACTTTTCATAATGTAGACCATGGTTAGGTGTAGAGAATTGACTAAGGTTAGATGAATGGTTAGGGTTAAGCATGAAGACAAAATGGTCACTTTGGTCAAAGCTTCATGAAGCTTCAACAAGCTTCAAGAATGAAAGCAACCATTTTGTTTTCTTTTGCCTTTTCTTTTTTAATCCAAATTAAAAAGATAAATGAATGAATAAAGAAAAACCCTAACCATTTACTTAACCAAGATTTAATTCTTTACACTTAACCAAATGAGCAAGTATCATCAAACATGATACAAACATGTGCACAAAAGTATATCACATATACAACTTGCACATCAAGTGAGAAAATCCATTTAAAGTGAACCAATACTAGTTAATGCAAAGTAATATATCAAATATATAATTATACATTAAATCATTAAATCAACACTTGATTCAATGATCCGGTCATATCGCATATAACCGACTAGTATCCTATGTATCGACTTATCGAATCAATCCTTGATTCGATATCTAGGTTATATCGCATATAACCAATCGACACATTCATCGCGAGAATGGAATACGGTATCACATACACGCATTATTCTCGGTCCTGCACATATCTCATATGCGCTCCTATTTCGTTTCGCTTGAGCCAGGAAACCTCTGTGTAGGACTCTAAAGACTCGTCAATACGCCGGCAGCAGATGATGATCATATCAATCACCCACAAGCCGCAAGCGGTCTGCTAAACGTAACGGCCATCCGGGTATTGAGCGATCAGAAGATCGACGAGCTAGCCCGCTCACACTCGTGTGAATCCAACCAGTAACACTTACCGTACAGTCCGGTCTGTTCGTCTGATATGTCGCATATCAAGTCTAGGGGTGGTAAACGTCAGACCCCAATAACTGATAAGTCGTGCCGATGTGAGGCTCATAACGGGTCGAGAAACTACTGGTAACACTTACCAGCAAATCTCTGATCAGCCCTGGCCAGGGACTTCCCTGTTATGGCCAATCGAGCACAGCGCAACATCAACCCCCAATACCGGGAGAGACGAAACCCCTCCTATCGCTCATTGCCTCCATGTGACTCGGGACTGTACCCAAAGACCACCGTTTTGCACGCCCTCATGGACGTGGTAAGGTGGAGATCAAAGCACAGTGGGAATCACACAAGACTCTATGACGATCTCGGGTCTACAGACTAACCTGCACAAGTGTCACCTGAGAACTGCCATCTGACGTGAGGTATAATACCATCTGGGAGTTCTCGGCGAGTCCGTCCAGTGTACCCAGTCTCCACTGAGCACCCATATACCATCTCTGATGTCAAACACCAATGGATATGGGATCATCCATCGCCCATCTCATGGGTCGAGAAGTACATACGCTAGTCTACACTGGTATATCGATGCCCCGTCTCGATACACCCACGACTAGGGACCTTGAAGGATGTACTTATAGACTACCATGCCCCCACTAGTATGATCTGCATCATAGTCCAGGTAGTCAAGTACACATCCTAAGGGCTTTACCAACATGTAACTATAAGACAGTTTAAAGAGACTAGTGTACATGTTAAGATAAAGAGTAACCAGATAGCGTACTATCATATCGAGCAAGAAAGTCATCTCTATATATGTCCAAGCATCCAATATAATATACATCAACTGTACAATACTGGCCTCTAGGGCATACATACAACTAACAGGAATAACGTCGGAAAACTCTCGCACAATAGGAACCCGGTTCAACAAACCCACTGTGGCTCCGGTATCAAGATTGAAAACCAAGAATCCTCGACATCCTCTCCTCAAAAGCCGACTCGCGAAAAAGACTGAATTCAAGCTTTGTGGGCGGCACCGCTGTCCCCCTGTACAACAAGAACAGACTCACCGGGAAAACGAATCCAGACTGTTTTCTCATGGCAGTCCACAGATGCATAGCACGTAGCTAACCAGTCCGTACCCAGGAGAACATCAAAGTCCAACATCTCTAGAAGGAACCGATCAACGGACGAATCTATATCTCCTAACCGATTGGCACACGACCGAAATACGCGTCACGCAACAAAAGAATCGCTGACAGAAATTAACATAACAAACGGCTGATCTAGCATTCACAACCCTCGGCCCAACCATGGTACAAAGTGTGTAAAACAAACGAGTGCATAGATCCCGAACAAAACAAACCTACGAATCTAAAGAACATATGAAATAAGAATACCTGAAAACTCTGCATAGGATGCCCGCACGTCCCGATGAGTAGAAGCAAACTCCCGTGTCTGCCCTCTACCCGCAACTGGCTGAACTCTTCCTCTACCAACTTGTCCCCTCTGAACGAACCCTCCGTGTCCCTGACCTCTTTAAACATGGGTCTGACGCGGTGCTAAGGAACAATTCCTGATGAAGTGATGAAGGCTCCCGCATCGAAAACATCCACTCCATGGCTGCTAACCCTCCTGAGGATGAGAGATGAACGACTGTCCTTGTCCCAGGCCTCTGCTACTCCCACGACGTGCACGAAACCTATCACGGCGACTGAACTTCTGTCTCTGGGCCGATACACCTGTATGAGCCCTCCTCTGTTCCGGAACTCCCAAAGTCTCTGGAAGACGTGCCTCGTCAACTAGGGCTGCGTCCACTGGTGCTATATATGTGACATAAAGTTGTGTGCTGATCGCAAGGAAATACTGGGTAACAGGGATGGCAACCTCCTGTCGCTGCGCTCGACTGGGCTCCACCAACGACTTCATCATCTGGCGCAAGTCCTGCATCTCTGCCTCAAGCCTAGCGATACGATCTATCGAAGGTGGATCCATCTGCTCCTGTATAACGATCGTACCAACCAGGTCAGTCCTCGTCCCAAACGAGTCAACTCTGACCTCGACTCTCGCTGCACCTCTCTGAGTCCTCATAGTCATCAGCGGCATAAGGCTATAAATGAAAATAGGATTCGATAAGAACACAAAAATCGAATCACAAGGATGTATCATCAAGGAAGGAATTTCAAGTAATTTGTACTTAGGTCACTTTAGGCGGAGTACCGTGTCGTAAGTATGCCGTGGACATACACACACTACGTTACTCTGCTTAAGCTACCCACTCCATCATACCAAGGTCATCCTACACTCCAAAAGGTAAAACCTAGCGCTCTGATACCAACTTTGTCACGACCCGAAATTTGGCACGTGACGGCCCTTAAACTACGCAACGTCTACAGGCGTAACACAATTTAAGTAAGCCGAAAACCCAGAAATATAAACCATCAAAATTAGTAAATGATAAGAAACATTGTTTAAACTTTTGAAATCTCAAATACAAATTATTTAAAGTCCAATTTACTTTTTTTTCAAATTTTGACAGCACCTCCTTTGTAAAAACTAGCCCCAAAAATGGGTACATACAAAGATAAAAATAAAGCATCCCCTACGGGAGCAAATCCATGCCAAAAGGTGGAATACAACCACCACAAGCAAATATACGACGCCGTAGTGAAGAAAAAAGATGATTTAATAAAAACTGCATATAAAAACATCCCGAGTCACAAATAATATACAATATCGTCCTCACATCTCGTCTCTAAGTCAATACATGAAAATGGTAGATGGAGAGTACAAGGTAGAAATATATACAATGAGCAACATCGGGTAACCGTAAAACCCACCTATAGCAAAACTGTACACGGTCAGCCGTAGCAGTATCCGCTGCAAAAGATGATACGATAGATGAAAGCCCTGTCGCGACTGCCCTGAGAAACCACCTGCAAACAATGTGGTACAACGGGGGCGAGTTGCAACTCGTGAATAGTAAATAACATATGTAGGTAATCGCAAGTATGCACGTACAGCGTGAATCTAACGCATGCAAGCTGATAGCATTAAATGACAATATGTATATGCAACAGTCATGAAACGTACTCTAACAGGTACTACTAATACATGAAACAATGCATATCAAATAACTGTGGAGTATGGAATAAAACATGTCATCCTCACGGAATCCTGACCTCATGGTAGGACCAAAGTCCATCAAGACAATCTAAATCCCAAATTTTCTCAAATCAGCCCCCAAATTGGCCCTTATATTCTGTAAATCTCATATATCCTGAGTGTCCAATATCAAGTAAATCTCATATATCCTGAGTGTACAATATCAAGTAAATCTCATATAACCTAAGTGTACAATATCAAGTAAATCTCATATATCCTAAGTGTACAATATCATTATCGAGTAAGTTTCATATAAAGTGAGTGTCCAACATCGACACCCAAAACATCATGAAACAAGTGTCTAGCATCGACATATAAATACTGATCTATCAGGTGATGTCACCACGAATGGCCCTAATAGGTACGTATTGTTAGTTATATATATTCCGTAGAGGCCATTGTTGTACAAATGATGTATATTATAGTGGATGCTTGGATATATATAAAGAGGACTTTCTTGCTCGATATGATAGTATGTTATCTAGTTTCACTTTATCTTAATGTGTTAACAAATACTGTTTTATGATCACATGTTGATAAAGCCCTTAGGATATGTACTTGACTACTAGGACTGTGATGAGATCATACCAGTGAGGCCAGGGTAGTCAACGAATACATCCTATAACTATTCCCAGTCGAGGGTGTATCGAGACAGGGTATCGATATACCAGAGTAGACTAGCGTATACGCATCTTGACCCATAGGATGGGCGATGGATGATCCCATATCCATTAGTGTTTGACACCAAAGATGGTGTACGGGTGCTCAGTAGAGACTTGGTACACTGAACGGACTCGCCGAGAACTCCTAGATGGTATTATATCTAATCGTCAGATAGCAGTTCTCCGGTGACACTGGTACAGATTAGTCTGTAGACTTGAGATCATCATAGAGTCTTGTGTGATTCCCACTGAGCTTTGATTTCCACCTTACCATGTCTAAGTGGGCATGCAAAACGATGGCTTTTGGGTACAGTCCCGAATCACATGGAGGCAACAAGCGATAGGAGGTGTTTCGTCTCTCCCGGTATAGGGAGTTGATGTTGTGCTATGTTCCATTGGCTATAACCGAAACTCCCTGGCCAGGGCTAATTTGGAGTGCTACTAGTAAGAGTTATCAGTAGTTTCTCGACCCGTTATGAGCCTTATAACGACAAGACTTATCGGTTACTGGGGTCTGACGTTCACCACCCCTAAACTAGATATGCAACATATCAGATGAAGAGATCGGACTGTACGGGAGTTTTACTGATTGGATTTACAGGAGAATGTATAGGCTTGCTTGTTGATCTTATGATCGCTCAATACACGGGTGGCTGCTACGTTTGTTTGTGTATATTCCCTAGGGGCCATTATTGTATCATATTAGAATGTATATTACTTAATGGAATCTTGGGATATTCACATTTGTATATACAGTCTTGCTAAAAATGGCAGTATGCTACTTGGTTTGAGTCTACTTTAATATGTGCATATGTTTCTTGTGACGTATCACTCATACATATTAGTAGAGCCCATAGGTTCTTTGCTTGATTACCAGCGTTGTGATGGCAGTAACACTAGTGGGGGCTGGGTAGTCTATAAGCAACATCCTATACTTGTCCCTAGTCGTAGGATTATCGAGACAGGGCATCGATACTCCAGAGTAGACTAGTGTGTACGCTTCTCATCCCAGTTGGGGAGATGGTCTGTCCCGCAGCCATCAGTACGTCGTACTGGAGATAGTACACATGTGCTCGTTAGGTTACGGGTACACCGGACAGGACTCGTAGGGGAACTGTTGGTTGGTACTATACCCACCGTCAGTTAACAGTTCCCAGGTGACATGAGTACAGTATAGTCCACAGACTTGACACTGCTACTTCGTCTCGAGTGTGTCCCACTGTTCTTAAATTGCTACCCTACCACGGCTCAAAGGAGTCGTGCAAACAGGTAGCAGTTGGGTGCAGTCCCGAGCACTTGGAGACAGTGGCAGTTAGATAGGATTCGTCTCTCTCGGTATTGGGAGATGATATCGCACTGTGTCAGAGAGCCATTACGCAAAGTCTCTGGCCAGGGCAAGCGAGATATACTGGTAGGTTCCAGTAGCTTCTCAGGGTGTAATGGGCTTCGCTCCGACATGACTTATACAGCTATTAGGGGTCTGACGCTTGCCGCCCCCTAGGCTTGATATGCGATAGTCTTAGACGAACAGACCGGACTGTACGGAGATTGTCACATCAGGCTCAGTGGGAGTTCGGATGAGTTTCATCATCGGCCTTCTTATCGACATCTACCTGGGGACCGTTACGTACAGCTAGTGCCGCTTGCGGTCTGTGGTTAAACCCACTGCCAGCGTAGTGTCGAGTCTTTAGAGTCCCACACAAAGAGTTTCCCTGCTCTAGGCAAAACGATATAGAGGTCGTACGATTTTACGACAAGAGTTCGAACGCGTACATACGTTTACGCACGTACGACGTTCAGACAGTTTTTACTAGTCGGTTTTGGTTTAAGCCAGATTCTAGTATCGGGTTATTGGATTTATACAGTCTAAAGTTTTTCCGTGTTTTCACGGATTGGATGGGCGTTCTTGTAATTTGTCGGGAAGCTTCTAGAAGAGTGGTGACTAAGGGGTTAAGGTGGCATGAGCATTAATTGCTTAATGACTCATTTGTGTGATTCATCCTTTGCATTAAATGATTCATTAATGTATTAATGAGTCATATGATGAATCACACTAGGTGAATGAATCTAACCATAATGATAAATCATTTATATTATTTATTGTATTAATGGTTATGGTTGATATATTCATATGAGTTCATTATTCATTTCATTATCATCTTTACCTTCTCTCTCCTCAAGCTCACTCTCTCTTCAAACCCTAACCCTAACCTCTCATGAGTTGAGATCAAGGGTTAGCTAGACTAATACATCCATAACCTCACTCTATATCCCCTAGGTAGCTTAGATTAGCACTTTAAGCAACCTAGTTATCTCAAGTTTGAGATTAAGCTTGGCGTAGGAGCTTTCGGGTGGATCGTCTTTGATTCGAGGAGGTCGTTGAGGCGCCGATGTTCCAAGGAGCCTACGAGGAGTGGAGGACAGCGATGAAGACCCGAAGGACATGTAATGTGAGGTATAACATCGGAACCGAGTAGTTAAACCTCAAGTAGATAGTTAGTAATGGTTTAGATTACGATTCATGCGCTCAAGTCCGTGTTACGAAGCTTTGATAATCGTTTTTCATATATTCCGCCTCCCCGCAAGTTCGTGGGGTGCGTGACATGGACTTACAGTGGTATCAGAGCCAACTAAACCATTACTAGCTTGTTAGCAACTGATTAGAAGTTTGATCGACGAAAAATACGAAATACGAAAAACCAAAACCCTAAGTTTCTGTTAATTTTAAAACTGTCTGAAATTATTTTTGACATACCTTTAAATTCACAGCAGGGAAATTAATGAATACTGGGAAAATACGAGCCACTGAATCGGCAAAACGGCCGCGGATCCGCGGCAATAGAGAGCTTCTGCCGCGGATCCGCCGCCGAGTCAATGCCGAGTTGACTCGGAGTTTCACAGTAATTCATAATATTTGGTTTTTTGTCTTCCTGTATGTTCTGTTTCTACCCAGGTTACTTCAGTACAGGTTTGCTTTTGGGGTAGACACGGATTTTGGTATTCGATCGATGTTCTAAGATATTTGCTAATTGGGTTTTTTATCTGTAATGTTTAATGTGTTCGTAAACCTCCCCTAACTGCTAGTATGACGGTTGGCAAGGGGTTGCGCATTTCTGTAATGTTTACTGTTTATGTTTATGAACTTGATTGGGATGTTGTGATGATTAGCCGGGGTTTGAGATGTGTTTAATATTCATTCATTCAATGTAAATGTAATTTGATGTAATATTCTTTTGCGGGGCACATCCAGGTTGCGGTTGTAGCCACCGTTGTATTATTTCTTTTTACCGTTTTTGCTCCTAGGATAGACCCAAGATGAGGTGCACAAACTACCGGGTATTTTGAAGTGTTTAGTGGCCTACTCACATGTTGAGGGAGACCGCTTCACTTCTGGCACTTGGCGGGTAGTTTGCCGTACCCGTAGGGGTCTGGGGTGGGGTAATGGCTATTCATCATAACTGTGTAATCCGTCTTTTATTGCAGGCTCAAAGCAAAATGCGGATTGCTAGAATATCCAATAAAGTTCATCTGTGATCTGGAATGCTTATTATTGCATCTGACGAATGTACAATATCTATATATAAATAGCTATTAGACGTCACTTATGTTTTACACCCGCGCTAGCCCAGCCCCCGCTCTGTCGTTAGTTAAGTAACCTAACGGGTGATGACGGGACCCCGTGGCGAATGCGGATGGCATAAGAGGACATGGTATTTTCGTTGTTTTCTGCAATGATAAGATTAAAAGATGGGACGCATTATTATAATGCAATGAAAATAAACCATAGTTTAATCGTTGGAACAAATTTAAAAGAAACCACTCGGTTATTTTAAAAGATCAGAGTTTTTAATTGCGGAGCTTTAACCACTCCTTTTAAAAAGTATCAGGTTCTTTCGATTATATCAAGTTCACTACGTTCACGGTTTTGCCAAAACCATTCGTAGCCCTCCGTCATTTCATTTGGATTTTCAGTAGTATTCAAGCTATGCATTTGACCAACGCCAGGGCATAATGTTTGGTAGCTGCTGGAGTATTTCATTTGTTTGCATAGATAGATGTGTTAGTTTGGGACAGTCGTATTATCATTTGGCCAACATCAAGAATATGTACGGATGGGTTCAAATTAACTAGGACAATGATGGGTAGAACTTGACATGTGACTTATGACATTTTGACCAACGCCAAGGTTATAAGAGCATGGGGCAAAAATCAATATCGGGAATTTCTAAAGAAACTGAAATTTGCAGAGAGATGCATACCATTTTGGAGTATGATGAATGCTGGTTGGATTCCTTCAACATTATCATACGATGATATTTTGGATCCCGATCCTACTGTGAGTATATACTACTTATCAGGAGATTCGTCACTTAACGATCAATGCTATAAACCAAGTAGGTGCCTAGAAAGGTGTCAGCGGGGCTACGCCCCTAGAGAAAAGAGGTTATTTAATTAAGGAACTTCGCGAAAGCGTTGGAAAACCTCCCTCGAAGTATCGACACTAGCCTGACTGAACGGTTAAGCAAGTATTGTACGGTGAGAATAGTCCTGGCTAGTTCTTCCTTTATGGTTTGAGGAGGGATTCGAGAAACAGTGGGAGCCATCCTGTTTAGATAAATTAAAAACCACTCTAAACTTGCAAGAGCATCATGCTAATAGTTTTCTTCTCTCTCTCTCTTAATTGCAGCGACCTTGTGACCACACATAGGTTACATCTAGATAACAAATTGACTGAATCTGACTGGCAAAAGTCTGTCCAGATGTCTATTGCCTATGACAAACTGGACCACCCTATTACTACTCAAGATCCCGCCATCCCAGGTCCAGTTTCCACTGTCGCGGATATGGATATCCGTCAGACAAGGGAAAAAGATAAAGCGAAAGCTAAGTGCCTCGTGTTAGCTTCTGTTGATGGTGTATACCAGAAGCAGCACGAGAAGATGGACTTATTTTCCATCTTTCTCCATAACAAAGATTTATATGGAGAGCAATCTCATATCACTAGATATGAAACCTCGAACGGATTAATTCAAGCGAGGTTGGCTGACGGGTCATCTGTAGGGGACAACGTCCTTACAATGACTAGCTGTATTGATGAGCTCCAGGACCTGGAGACCGCGTTGGGAAACGAGTCAGATACTGACTTGATTCTACAGTCTCTGTCTCCTACCCTGAAGGAAACCAGGGAAGCAGAAGGAAAGAGAACTGCAAAAGTTTCGGGACTGGATATAGTAAAAGAGGGACATTCCTATTGTTACAGGAATGAACATTGGCAGAATGATTGCAAGGCTAGCAAAGCCAGTAGCCAAGATTCGAAGCATGTTGTGGCTTCAGCCTCAAGTGTATTTGTTATTGAGAACTGTTTGTCAATTAACTCTACTTCCTGGGTACTAGATACCGGAGCAGGATCTCATATCTGTAATTCAATACATGCTTTGAGAAACCGTAGAGTTATAAAGGTAGGTGATTGGTCTCTCAGAGTTGCAAACGGAATGAGTGTAAACGCTGAATCCGTGGGAGAATATCGTCTAGGTTTGACCAGTGGGCATATATTGATTCTACGTAAGTATTTGTATGTACCTAGTATGACATGTAATTTCATATCAGTATCCTCACTTTCAAGAGAGGGATATGATTTTACATTCGTAAGCAATGTAGTTAACATCCACCTAAATCAAGTTATGATTGGGTCCGGTACATCAGATAACGGTATATACATATTAAGTCAAGCTCACGTTTTCAATATCCAGAGCACACTTAAAAGAAAGTCTTCAGAAATAAATCAGGCTTTCTTATGGCATTGTAGACTAGGTCACATCAATGAGAAAAGGTTGACTAAGTTACATAAAGATGGATATTTGAATCCGTTCGAATATCAATCTTATGCTACTTGTGAATCTTGTCTCAAAGGAAAGATGACAAAGAGTCCGTTCACTGGACAAGGAGTAAGAGCAAGCGAGCTCTTGGGACTCGTACACAGTGACGTGTGCGGTCCAATGTCTACACATGCGCGAGGTGGTTATTCCTACTTCATTACTTTTACAGATGATTTCTCTAGGTATGGATATGTCTTCTTAATGAAGCATAAAGCCGAGGCCTTTGAGAAATTCCAAGAATACAAGAATGAAGTGGAAAAACAAACAGGCAAGAGTATAAAGACACTGAGATCTGATCGAGGTGGTGAATACTTAAGTGCCGAGTTCCTGGGTTACTTAAAAGAGAATGGAATTCTCTCTCAGCTTACTCCTCTATACACACCACAACATAACGGTGTATCGGAAAGGAGGAATCGAACCCTATTGGATATGGTTCGTTCCATGATGAGTGACGCTGAGTTACCGCGATCATTTTGGGGATATGCGCTAGAATCAGCGGCATATCTTCAGAACAGGGTTCCTACCAAGACAGTGCCTACCACCCCATATCACATGTGGAGTGGGAAAAAACCCTATCTTCAGTATCTGAAGATTTGGGGATGTCCGGTTTTTGTTAAAAAACAACATGCGGACAAGCTCGAGGCACGATCAGTACAGTGTAAGTTTGTGGGATATCCAAAGAACTCCAAGGGATATCTATTCTATTACGCAGAGGAACAAAAGGTTTTTGTTTCTCGTAATGCCCAATTTTTAGAACAACAAGTTTTAGAAAAGGATACAAGTGGGAGCGAAATAGAACTGGAAGAAATTCCAGAACCACAAGCTATTACTGAAAGCTTGGAAGAACCAGAAGGTTCAGGAGAACAGGACATTCCGACGCCACTCCGCAGGAGTAGTAGGCCGTCTCATCCTCCCGAGAGATACTACGGTTTTCTCATAGATGGGGATAGAAAGGATTGTGTCATTGATGAAGATGACCCTACTAGCTTACAGCAAGCCATTCAGAGCGGTGACTCGGTAAAATGGCTGGAAGCAATGCGGACCGAGATGGAGTCCATGTACACTAACAAAGTATGGACTTTGGACGTTGCTCCAGATGGGGTAAACCCGTATGATGCAAATGGATCTTCAAAAAGAAGATTGGTGTAGATAGACAGGTTAAAACCTATAAGCCTAGACTTGTTGCAAAGGGTTTCCGGCAAAGACCTGGTTTGGACTATGACGAAACCTTTTCACCAGTAGCTATGCTTAAATCTATTCGGGTCTTTCTTGCTATTGCTGCCTTCCACGATTATGAAATCTGGCAGATGGACGTAAAGACGGCCTTTCTAAATGGTAATTTGGAAGAGAGCGTCTATATGGATCAGCCAGAGGGATTCATTCAGAGTGGGAGCAGCGGTAAAGTATGCAAGCTGCTTAAGTCCATTTATGGACTAAAGCAGGCATCGCGGAGTTGGAACATCTGTTTTGATGATGCTGTCAAAGAATTTGACTTTATCAAAAATCCAGATGAACTATGCATATACAGAAAGATTGTAGGGAGAGCTGTAGTATTCCTCGTCTTGTACGTGGATGACATTCTCCTAATATGAAATGATATTCCTATGTTACAGTCAGTCAAAAGATTCTTGTCACATAAGTTCTCCATGAAAGATCTAGGTGATGCCACCTACATTCTGGGGATCCAGATCTATCGTGATAGATCAAAGAGGATGTTGGGACTTTCACAGTCCAGGTACATAGACACCATATTGAAAAGATTCAGTATGGAAGATTCTAAGCGCGGTAACCTACCGGCTTGTTACGGAATCACCCTCTCCAAAGATATGTCTCCCAAGACTAATTTGGAAAGGGATCGCATGTCGATTATACCCTACGCTTCAGCGGTAGGCTCTATAATTTATGCGATGTTATGTACCAGGCCAGACGTAGCATATGCATTGAGCGTAGTAAGCCGGTATCAAGCAAACCCAGGGGAGAATCATTGGATAGCAGTAAAGAACATTCTTAAGTACCTGAGGAGGACTAAAGATATGTTCTTGGTGTATGGAGGAAAAGACCTCCAGATTGAGGCCTTTGCCGACTCCGGCTTCCAAAGTGACAAAGATGACTCCAAATCCATGTCGGGTTATGTCTTTACCCTCAATGGAGGGACGGTCTGTTGGAAGAGTTCCAAACAGGAGACCGTTGCTGACTCAACAATAGAAGCGGAGTACATAGCTGCTTGCGATGCCGCAAAAGAAGCTGTCTGGATAAAGAAGTTCCTCACAGGACTTCAGATGGTTCCTACCAGTGTTGATCCAATACCTCTGTATTGTGACAACAACGGTGCTATAGATTTAGCGAAGGAACCCAGGTCCCATCAGAAGTCCAGACACATCTTAAGGCGGTATCACCTGATCAGGGAGATCATAGATCGCCGGGAGATCGAGGTGAAGAGAGTAAAGACGGAGGATAACATTGCTGATCCATTCATGAAGGCCATTCCTCAGATGCAGTTCGAGAGGCCATTCGAGATGATAGGTCTGCGATATGCCAGCTCATGGCCCTAGTGCAAGTGGGAGATTGTTTGTGTATATGCCCTAGGGGCCATTATTTTATCATACTAGATTGTATATTACTTAATGGAAGCTTGGGATATTCACATTTGTATATACAGTCTTGATAAAAATGGCAGTATGCTACTTGGTTTGAGTCTACTTTAATATGTGCATATGTTTCTTGTGACGTATCACTCATACATATTAGTAGAGCTCATAGGTTCTTTGCTTGATTACCAGCGTTGTGATGGCAGTCACACTAGTGGGGGCTGGGTAGTCTATAAGCAGTATCCTATACTTGTCCCTAGTCATAGGATTATCGAGACAGGGCATCGATACTCCAGAGTAGACTAGTGTGTACGCTTCTCATCCCATTTGGGGAGATGGTCTGTCCCATTGCCATCAGTACGTCGTACTGGAGATAGTACACAGGTGCTCATTAGGTTATGGGTACACCGGACAGGACTCGTAGGGGAACTGTTGGTTGGTACTATACCCACCGTCAGTTAACAGTTTCCAGGTGAAATGAGTACAGCACAGTCCGCAGACTTAACACTGCTACTTCACCTCGAGTGTGTCCCACTGTTCTTAGATTGCTACCCTACCACGGCTCAAAGGAGTCGTGCAAACAGGTAGCAGTTGGGTGCAGTCCCGAGCACTTGGAGGCAGTGGCAGTTAGATAGGATTCGTCTCTCCCGGTATTGGGAGATGATATCGCACTGTGTCAGAGAGCCATTACGCAAAGTCCCTGGCCAGGGCAAGCGAGATATACTGGTAGGTTCCAGTAGCTTCTCAAGGTGTAATGGGCTTCGCTCCGATACGACTTATACAGCTATTAGGGGACTGACGCTTGCCGCCCCTTAGGCTTGATATGCGATAGTCTTAGACGAACAGACCGGACTGTACGGAGATCGTCACATCAGGCTCAGTGGGAGTTCGGATGAGTTTCATCATCGGCCTTCTTATCGACATCTACCTGGGGACCGTTACGTACAGCTAGTGCCGCTTGCGGTAGTGGTTAAACCCACTGCCAGCGTAGTGTCGAGTCTTTAGAGTCCCACACAGAGAGTTTCCCTGCTCCAGGAGAAACGATATAGAGGTCGTACGGTTTTACGACAAGGGTTCGAACGCGTATGTACGTTTATGCACGTACGACGTTCGGACAGTTTTTACTAGTCGGTTTTGGTTTAAGCCAAATTCTACTATCGGGTTATTGGATTTATACAGTCTAAAGTTTTTCCGTGTTTTCACAAATTGGAGGGGCGTTCTCGTAATTTGTCGGGAAGCTTCTAGAAGAGTGGTGACTAAGGGGTTAAGGTGGCATGAGCATTAATTGCTTAATGACTCATTTTTGTGATTCATCCTTTGCATTAAATGATTCATTAATGTATTAATGAGTCATATGATGAATCACACTAGGTGAATGAATCTAACCATAATGATAAATCATTTATATTATTTATTTGATTAATGGTTATGGTTGATATATTCATATGAGTTCATTATTCATTTCATTATCATCTTCACCTTCTCTCTCCTCAAGCTCACTCTCTCTTCAAACCCTAACCCTAACCTCTCATGAGTTGAGATCAAGAGTTAGCTAGACTAATACATCCATAACCTCACTCTATATCCCCTAGGTAGCTTAGATTAGCACTTTAAGAAACCTAGTTATCTCAAGTTTGAGATTAAGCTTGGCGTAGGAGCTTTCGGGTGGATTGTCTTTGATTCGAGAAGGTCGTTGAGGCGCCGATGTTCCAAGGAGCCTATGAGGAGTGGAGGACAGCTATGAAGATCCGAAGGACATTTAACGTGAGGTATAATATCGGAACCGAGTATTTAAACCTCAAGTAGATAGTTAGTAATGGTTTAGATTACGATTCATGCGCTCAAGTCCGTGTTACGAAGCTTTGATAATCGTTTTTCATATATTCTGCCTCCCCGCAAGTTCGTAGGGTGCGTGACATGGACTTACAACGTTTACTTGACCGCTTGCAGCATGTAGGTGTTTGATATGATCACCACCTACTGCCGGCGTATTGACGATTCTTTAGAGTCCTACATAGAGGTTTCCTGGCTCGGGAAAAATGGAGTAGGAGCACATATGTAATATGTGCAGGACCAAGACTAATACGATATGAGATACCGTATTCTATTCTCACGATATGTGATATCGGCCGGTTATATGTGATATAGCCGGGTCATTGGATCAAGTGTTGATTCGATGAAATGGTACATGTTATGTTCGTCGGTTATATGTTATATAGCCGGGTTATCGGATCAAATGTTGATTCGATAATTTAATATATAATTATATATGAGATATATTACGTTATATTGACTAATATAAGCTCGCTTTATTGATTCTTTTTCTCACTGGATAATACATTGATATATATGCGATATATGTTAATTGCATTATTTTCTTTGTTACATTATATATTATATATGTGATATATAATATTGTAACATGTTAGGGTTACAAATGCAACAAGTATTTTGATTTTAAACCATGTTAGGGTTTGGATTATGGTTATTGTTTTGGATGAGCTTTGAAGAAGCTTCATGAAGGTTTGACTTTTGTCATCTTCCTTTGATATTTTGGAGAGATATTTGTTAACCCAACTCAAACCTCTAACCATGGTAAATTCTCTACAAGGGTTAAGCATGTTATGCTTAACCCTAGGTTGCAATTGTAACCACAACAATAATTCATTATTCATCACAAAAGGTTTTGTTCTTCTTCCTCTTAAAAAGCTTCACTAGCTTTTGTGTTTGTGATGATTAATAGTGAGAAATTGAAAACAAAAGAGAAAAAAATTCCTATTTCATCATTCTCATCTATTCTAACCACTTAGATTAGGGTGTTCACTTCACTAACACCTCATTAGAGAAGTGTAAGCTTGGGTTTGAGATTCTTCAAGGTAGATCATCTTCGAAAAGGAAGACTTCAAGCAAGATACCTCATTCACCTCATGGAGCCTCTCTAGAGTCTGGGTTCATCATGATCGCAGCGAAAGGACCTCAACACGGAGCTTGTGAAGCAAAGGAACGGACTACAAAGGTTGTAATCCTTAACTCTAAGAAGTAAAGATGTTTACTTTGACGTTTTGTTTGATTCTCTAGATAAAGATCTAGGTTTTGGGCTATCTATAATGGCAAAAAATTTAAACTTGGCATGTGTGATGCCTCCCGAAACCTTGCTGCCGTTGTAGGTATCTCATCAGTGGTATCAAAGCCTATCTAAAGAATTAAATGGATAAGTATAAGATTACAAAACCGAAACAACTCCGAAACACCCGACGGAAAACCCTAGTTTCTGTCGAAATTTTTCAAGTGTCAAAAAATTATTTTAATAGTTGCAGAATGATGTATGAGATACATGTTGAACACTGTGCAAAACCTAGACCCCCTGTTCGGACCTCGTCCGGCGACCAGAGCCCAAAATCCGGCATCGCCGGATTTTCCATGGAAAGAGGGCTTGGGTTTTGGATGGTGTTCTACACTCTGGGGTTTGGACTTTCTGGTGTTGTTTATTTTTGCTAAAATTACATGTGATGTTAATTTACTGCATTAATAATTCGGAGTGTTTCGTATTTGAAATTCTAGCTTTTGTTTCTGTTATTTTAGACGCTATTAAAAAGTTCGATCGGATATCAAATACTGACTTTTTCTTTACTGAAAATTTTCAAGAGTTGGATCTTTTCATAGTTATAGAACATTCAAATAGCGTGCAAGTGATGCGGTGAACCCTCTAGAATAACAACACCTTAACTCGATTTTGTGACCGTCAAAACCGTCACTGAACCCTGGGGTTTGTGGTGGTTTAGCGGTGCCACAAGTGAGGCGTTGGTTGACCCTTCTACGGCTGGTTCACTACTCCTGTGGTATGTGATGGATACTTCTAAACTACGCTCAAGTGTTGAGCACTTTGGGAAACTTTGGGTATTTGTTGATTCGATCAGGAAGTTTAACATCGTCTAAATTTTTCTGTAATGTGATACAATATGTGGAATTCATACAGTTAGGCATGAAATCTGTAATATGTGATATTTAGGGTTTACGATGTCTAAGATGATTGTGGATTCCAAATATTGTAGTTTTACACTTTCTTTTCTGCGACCGTAAGTGTAGTATATGGGGTATTGCCGGTTTCATTACTATACATCAACAACAATCGGGATACGCATACTTACTTACGTTGATGACATGTGATATTCTGTGTTGCTGTGATATGTTGTATTGGATCGTCGTGTTCTGAATAATCGAGGATTTTATGTAAGATGGGGGTTTTTATTTTCATTCATGTAAAATTCAAATGTATGTAATATTCTTTTATTGGGGCACTTCCGAGTTGAGGCTGTGTCACCATTGTATATTATTTACATTTCTGCATTAGGATAGACCCAAGGAGGGGAGCACAAGTAATCGGGTTCTAGGGTCCGGTGGGAGGCCATCTCGAGGAGTCGAGACCAAGTCTTCTAACCCTAGAATTGACAGCGTTACTTTCCGCTCTCGTAGGGGTCTTGGGATGTAGGTTTGGCTATTCATCGCGACCGTGGAATTCGTGTTTTATACAGGCTCAAAATAAAACACGGTCGTCCTAGTATATCCAATATTTCATATGTTATCTTCTGCTGCAATGTTCTGTGATGAGATCATATTACTGCCTGAGACGAATGCTTATACTATATATATATATATATGTATGTATGTATATATATATATATATATATATATATATTACTGCTTTCGTTTCTTCTGTGATGCTTAGGAAGCATAAATGATGGGAATTATTAATGAGATTAATAAAAGAAAAGAAACCTAAAAGATATTGTAGAATCAAATTTATAAAAAGGGTAGCTCTAGTCTTGCTTTGCATAGCAGTATTCCTTGTAAAATATCCAGCACCTTATTCGATGAGGAAAGAGCCGAGATCCCTTCACCGGGAGTGACCTCTTTAGCAATACTAGCAGATGCTACAAACTCACTGTTTGGTTTTTGATTGCTTCTATAGTTCTTGCTTTGCACAGCGGTATTTTTGAAATATCCTGCACCTTATTTCATAAGGAAAGAGCCGAGATCCCTTGACCGGGAGTGAGCTCTTTAGCGAAACTAGAAAAGCCTCAAAAACACTTCTTTTCAAAATCACTTGTTTCTACAACAATATCAAGTTCATTACGCAATAGGTTTTCTGAAAAACCTGTCATGGCCCTTCGTCATTTCAGATAAATACTACTTAGTATTCGTGTTACCTTTGTTGACTATGTTAAGGCATGGTGTGCGGTAGCTAATTAGTGCTTATCTATTAAAACATGGGATGTGATTGGATTAGGGTAGTTGTACGACTTTGTTGACTATGCTAAGGGTTGTGCAGGTGGGTTTAATTCAATCGGGACGGGTTGAACTTGACTAGTAATTATGATTTGTTGACTATGTTAAGGTCATAAGTTGCTAAGGGCAAAATATTATCGGGAATTTCAAGTGTTGAAATTTGCAATGAGATTGCATACCTTCTATAAGATAGTTGGATCCCGATACCCACTGCGAGTAAGAGTTACTCTTGGGAGAGTTTTACACATCACAATTAGCCAATCAAGTAGGTGTCTAGAAAGGTGTTAACGGGGTTATGCATCCGGTAAAACGAGGTTTATTCTAATTAGGTCCGTGCGAAAGCACGGGAACCTCCCTCAAAGTACCAACACTGATCTGGATGAAAGATTAGAGAACTTGTAAGGTGTAATTAATCCCGGCTAGTCTTACCTTTTAGGGTTTTAAGGAAGATTTGATAAAAAGCAGTGGGAGCCATCCTGATTAGATAAGATAATAACCAATCTAATCTTGCAAGAGCATTCGCTAAAGTGTTTTCTTCTCTCTCTCCAGGTAGCGACCATGTTAGGCCTTAATCAAGATAATAATATGGATGTATTGACTGGACCCGCTTGTTATACTGAGCAGGGGAACGTTGGTCCCGCTCCCACTTATAATTGTTATAAGTCTGAGCAAGGAATAGGAGAATATCTGGATTCTCATGCCGCCCAAATGAAGAACAAGCATGCTGATGCATCTTCTTCAGATGCGTTGGTTACCGAGAACTGTTTCTCATCTCACTCTACGTCCTGGGTATTAGATACCGGTTTGGGATCCCATATATGTAATATGTTACATGGGCTACGTAAAGGTAGGGAACTGGGAGAGGGTGATCATTCCGTAAGAGTTGGGAATGGTGTAAATGTTGTAGCCAAAGCAGTTGGCGAATATCACCTGGTATTGCCAAATGGTAATATATTGGTTCTGAACGAATGCTCTTACATTCCGAGCATAATATGCAATATTATATCAGTTTCTTTATTAAGTAAAGAAGGATATAATCTTGTAGTACAGGATGATGTTATGAACGTATTCCTAAATCAAAAGTTGATTGGATCAGGCTCGTTATTTAATGGCATATACGTTCTCAATCAAACTACAGTACTTAATGTGCAAAACACACACAAGAGAAAGAGTTCAAAAATGAACGAATCTTTCTTATGGCATTGTAGACTAGGTCATATCAATGCGACATGGTTAGCTAAGTTGCATAAGGATGGATATTTGAATCCATTCGAATTTTCATCTTATGACACATGCCAATCATGTCTCAAAGGCGAAATGACCAAACCTCCATTTAATGGACACGGAGAAAGAGTTACAGAACTCTTGGGACTAATTTATAGTGATGTATGTGGTACCATGTCTACACATGCCAGGAACGGTTCTTCCTACTTCATTATATTCACTGACGATCTCTCAAGATACGGATATGTGTTCTTGATGAAACACAAGTCTGAAGCTTTTAAGAAATTCAGAGAATATAAGAACGAAGTAGAGAACCAAATGGGCAAAAGTATTAAGATCCTTTGATATGATCGGGGAGGAGAATACTTGAGCAACGAGTTCTTAGACTATCTAAAAGAAAATGGGATTCTCTCTCCGCTTACTCCTCCTTATACACCACAGCACAACGGCGTATCGGAGCGGAGGAATCGCACCCTATTAGATATGGTGCGCTCTATGATGAGCACTGCTGAGTTGCCTATTTTCTTTTGGGGTTATGTGCTTGAGACAGCAGCATACCTGTTGAATCAAGTTCCATCTAAATCTGTACCTACCACACCACATGAGATATGGAGTGGGAAGAGACTATATTTTAAACGAGTTAAGATATGGGGTTGTCCGGCGTATGTCAAAAGGAAAAATCCCGGACAAACTCGAGACACGATCAGTTCTTTGCAAGTTTGTGGGATATCCTAAAAATTCCTAAGGATATGTTTTCTACCATGCTGAGGAACAAAAAATGTTTATTTCTCAATACGCCACCTTTTTAGAAAAGAAATTTCTTGCAAAAGAAATTAGTGGTAAAGAGGTAGAGCTGGAAGAAGTTCCAGCAACACAAACTGCGACTGAAGATTTAGTGGAACCAGAGGATTCAATAGTTCCCAACGAACCCCAGCCTCTCCACCTATCTAGTAGGGTTCCTCATCCACCTGAGAGATACTACGGTTTTCTCATAGACGGTGGGAGCAAGGATTGCATCATGGAAGATGATGACCCCACTACTTTCGAGCATGCCATCACGAGTGGGGACTCTATGAAATGGCTGGATGCAATATGATCTGAGATGGAATCCATGTACACCAACAAAGTATGGACTTTGGAAGTTGCTCCTGAAGGGGTAAAACCCATTGGGAGCAAGTGGATCTTTAAGAAGAAATTTGGTGTCGATGGAAAAGTGGAGACTTTCAAAACTAGACTTGTTGCAAAGGGTTTTCTTCAACGACCAGGTGTAGATTATGACGAAACCTTTTCTCCAGTGGCTATGCTTAATTCCATGCAGATCTTAGTTGTCATTTCTGCATACCACGACTACGAAATCTGGCAGATGGATGTTAAGACTGCCTTTCTAAATGGTGATTTAGAGGAGTGCGTATACATGACTCAGCCAGAGGGCTTCGTAGATAGTGGGAGCAGCGGAAAGGTGTGCAAGCTGCTTAAATCCATCTATGGGTTAAAGCAGGCATCACGGAGTTGGAACATCTATTTTGATGTTGTAGTCAAAGAGTTTGACTTCATCAAAAACGTAGATGAACCTTGTATCTACAAGAAGGTTGCAGAGAGTAAGATCGTCTTCCTTGTATTGTACGTAGATGATGTACTCTTGATAGGAAATGATGTTCTTATGCTGCACTCAGTCAAGCTCTTCTTATCACATAGATTCTCAATGAAAGATCTAGGTGACGCCTCCTGCATTTTGGGGATTAAGATCTATAGAGATAGATCTAAACGGATACTGGGATTGTCCCAATCCAGGTACATTAACACCATACTAAAGAGGTTTAGTATGGAAGAATCCAAACGTGGGAACCAACCCACGATCTCTGGACTCACTCTCTCCAAAGAGATGTCTCCTAAGACTGATTTGGAGAGAGCTCGCATGCAAGAGATACCCTATGCTTCGGCAGTAGGCTCTATCATGTACGCGATGCTATGTACTAGACCCGATGTAGCATACTCACTAAGTGTAGTGAGTAGGTATCAAGCAGATCTAGGAGAGAGTCACTGGAAAGCTGTGAAGAACATTCTCAAGTACTTGAGAAGAACTAAGGAGATGTTCTTGGTGTATGGTAACGGAGAACTCCAAGTGGAGTCCTTTACCGATTCAAGCTTCCAAAGTGATAAGGACGACTCTAAGTCACACTCGGGATTTGTCTTTACCCTAAATGGAGGGGCGGTTTGTTGGAAGAGTTCCAAGCAAGAAACCGTGGCAGACTCGACGATGGAGGCTGAATACATCACTGCTAATGATGCTGCCAAAGAGGCTGTCTGGATGAAGAAGTTCATCACTGAACTTGGTGTGGTTCCGTCCATTGAGCATCCAATACCTTTTTATTTTGATAACAATGGAGCTGTGATTTTGGCCAAGGAACCCAGGTTCCATCAGAAGTCCAGACATATTCTGAGGCTGTATCACCTGATCCGGGAGATAGTTGATCGCAGAGAGATCGAGGTCAGGAGAGTTGACACGAAGGACAACACTGCGGATCCACTCACAAAGGTCATTCCTCAGATACAATTTGAGAGACTCTTAGGGATATTGGGTATGAAATACTACAACAGCTGGCCTTAGTGTAAGTGGGAGATTGTTAGTTATATATATGCCCTAGAGGCCATTATTGTACACATGATATATATTATAGTGGATACTTGGATATATATAGAGAGAGGACTTTCTTGCTAGATATGATAGTATGCTATCTGGTTCCACTTTATCTTAACGTGTTAACAAATACTGTTTTGTGATCACATATTGATAAAGCCCTTAGGATATGTACTTGACTACTAGGACTGTGATGAGATCATACTAGTAGGGCCAGAGTAGTCAACGAGTACATCCTGTAACTGTTCCTAGTCGAGGGTGTTTCGAAACAGGGCATCGATACACCAGAGTAGACTAGCGTATACGCATCTTGACCCATAGGATGGGCGATGGATGATCACATATCCATTGGTGTTTGACATCAAAGATGGTGTACGGGTGCTCAGTAGAGACTGGGTACACTGAACGGACTCATCGAGAACTCCTAGATGGTATTATACCTAATCATCAGATAGCAGTTCTCCGGTGACACTGGTACAGGTTAGTCTGTAGACCCGAGATCGTCATAGAGTCTTGTGTGATTCCCACCGTGCTTTGATTTCCACCTTACCACGTCTAAGAGGACGTGCAAAATGGTGGCTTTTGGGTACAGTCCCGAATCATATGGAGGCAATGAGCGATAGGAGGGGTTTCGTCTTTCTCAGTATAGGGAGTTGATATTGTGCTGTGTTCGATTGGCTATAACTGGATATCCCTGGCCAGGGATGATATGGAGTGCTACTGGTAAGAGTTATCAGTAATTTCTCGACCCCTTATGAGCCTTACATCGACACGACTTATCGGTTACTGGGGTCTGACGTTCACCACTCCTAGACTAGATATGCAACATATCAGACGAAGAGATCGGACTGTACGGGAGTGTTACTGATTGGATTTACAGGAGAATATACAGGCTTTCTTGTTGATCTTCTGATCGCTCAATACATGGGTGGCGGTTATGTTTAGCTGACCGTTTGCAGCTTGTGGGTGTTTGATATGATTATCACCTACTGCCGGCGTATTGACAATTCTTTAGAGTCCTACACAGAGGTTTCCTGGATTGGGCAAAACGGAGTAAGAGCACATATGTGATATGTGCGGGAACGAGACTAATACGATATGAGATACTGTATTCTATTCTCACGATATGTGATATCGGCTGGGTATATGTGATATAGCCGGGTCATCGGATCAAGTGTTGATTCGATGAAATGGTACATGTTATATTAGTCGGTTATATGTTATATAGCCGGGTTATCGGATTCGATAATTTAATGTATAATTATATATGAGATATATTACGTTACATTGACTGATATAAGCTCGCTTTATTGATTCTTTTTCTCACTGGATAATATATTGATATATATGCGATATATGTTAATTGTATTATTTTCTTTTTTTACATTATATATTATATATGTGATATATAATATTGTAACATGTTAGGGTTACAAATACAACAAGTATTTTGATTTTAAACCATGTTAGGGTTTGGATTAGGGTTATTGTTTTGGATGAGTTTTGAAGAAGCTTCATGAAGGTTTGACTTTTGTCATCTTCCTTTGATATTTTGGAGAGATATTTGTTAACCCAATCCAAACCTCTAACCATGGTAAACTCTCTACAAGGGTTAAGCATGTCATGCTTAACCCTAGGTTGCAATTGTAATCACAACAATAATTCATTATTCATCACAAAAGGTTTTGTTCTTCTTCTTCCTCTTGAAAAGCTTCACTAGCTTTTGTGTTTGTGATGATTAATAGTGAGAAATTGAAAACAAAGGAGAGAAAAATTCCTACTTCATCATCTTCATCTATTCTAGCCACTTAGATTAAGGTGTTCACTTCACTAACACCTCATTAGAGAAGTGTAAGCTTGGATTTGAGATTCTTCAAGGTAGATCATCTTCGAAAAGGAAGACTTCAAGCAAGATACCTCATTCACCTCATAGAGCCTCTCTAGAGTCCGGGTTCATGATGATCGTAGCGAAGGGACCTCAACACGGAGCTTGTGAAGCGAAGGAACGGACAACAAAGGTTGTAATCCTTAACTCTAAGAAGTAAAGATGTTTAGTTTGATGTTTTATTTGATTCTCTAGTTAAAAATCTAGATTTTGGGCTATCTATAATGGAAAAAAATTTAAACTTGGCATGTGTGATGCCTCCCGAAACCTTGCTGCCATTGTAGGTATCCCAGCACGTATCATACGCTATCTCAAAAACTCGAGTGCCCAGCTTCGACACTCAAAATTCGACGTATCCATACGTACATGACACCGGTCGGTATCCCCACGATAACCGCCGAGTCAAGGTACTGTCACCGGTAGGTATGATCTTCATGTCGGGCTCATCGGCATGGTCCATCGACATACCTTTCTTGCCCCGGGGTACCTCCGGGCCCCACCATGTACCCGAACAAGGCCCACGACACCTCCTCGCATGGGGTATATATATATATATCAGAACCGATAAATCTCATGGTGGCTGCAGAAATATCATATCAAGAGAAACTGGATTTTTCAAATAATGCATAATTTCATGAAACTACCACGGTCCTCAAATCCAGAAAATATCAAGTAAAGAATAAGAATACTTACATGAATCATTATGATGCTATATTATAAAGATATGTATACATATAATATTAGCGTCCCATTCTACTAATATATATATATATATATATATATATATATATATATATATAACAGCGTTCCATTCCACTGTTATATATACTTAGGAGTAAAAATATCAGAGAATATCATATGAAAACCATATATTAATGCGAAATCCATGAAATATAATATATGTATCATAAAGCAGTAATGTGAGCATATAAAGGAAAAGCCGCTATTTAACCGCAACACGTTAATATATATATCACGCGATTTCTAATTTCTCCGAAATCAAATGCAACATCATATACAGGTGACCATGTAGATATAACAAGGTATGCGTAACCATGTCGGTATAGCAAGATATGTGTGTCCATATGTAAGTATGTATGTATGATGTAAAAGTAGTTGTAGCAAGGTATGTGTCTATACCTATCCATAATGATGTAATACCCCCCAGATATATGTATGTATGCAAAATGTACATATAGCTATGTCCCATATGTGTATATACCTATCACTAATGGTATAATACAATATAGGTATATGGGTAGGTAGCATGTAAGCATGTCAAGGCATATGTGTAAACATGTAGGTATACAGGTATGCTATATGTCATATGCATAAGGAAAATAAGGATCGCGTCTCAATGTCCCTAAGTAATACAATATCACATATGTATAGGTGTTGTGCTTGTCATGGAAATTTTTGACGGTGTGAGTGGCATACAATCAGTGCTCGTGCAATATGAACCGTCAATAATAGTGTTGTTTCTCATTAATACTATGTCCAAATGCAATAGGTAAATGAGATATGCAACAGGGATACACATGCACAATCAAGTCCATATACTTATAACTAATAGTCATGACATTTAATCAAGCCCAGATGCATAACGCCATGCGGACGATCCCCCTGTAGATGTTAAATCTACTCACCAACGATCCTGGCTAAGTAAATCCAACTGCTCGCTTTCTCTTCTTCGCAGCGCCCGAAGTCCCCACACGCGATCCTGAAAGCATATAACAATATAACAAGTGTATATTAGCAGTCGACCAAAAACATGTACAAACTACGTTTAACCGACGCACCAGCTCCAAACATACTCTCGAGTGTCCGTCTAGTGGCTAACGCACTTATAGATACTACGAAACCAACTCAAGAGCAAATGCTATACAAAGACGCGAACGACATCGGGACAACCCTAACTAGGAACGCTAAGCGACACAACCACCAACCTTAGACCCTGATCGTATCGATCGCACATTCACAATACAAGAATAAACGTGGAATCTAATATAAATAATGTCGCAACATCAAAAGAAACCCACGCCTAAATTATCCGGAAATCTAGTAAGCAACTTATCTCATATTAGCTCAAAACTATAAATTTTACCAAAACTAGAAATCACGAACATCACAATATAACATGATTAAACCATCCAAACCATTACTAGAACTTTAATCTCACTTGAGATTTAGTAAAACCTTAGTTTGCTAATTAGCTAATTAGCTAATTAGGAAAATATCATTTAACAAATCTAGCAACTAGGTTAAGTTTTCATTTGACTAAACATCACACTTAACTATTACAACTAACAAAACCTAACTTGATTACCAAAACCCTTTTCTAGAAATTCTAAATATGCAATTAAAAGCTTTAAGTTAACAACTAATAAGCTAATTAAAGCAGTAAAACAACATATACAGATTAGGGTTAGGGTTTTATACCTTCAAAAATTCACAAAAAAAAAAAAGAAACAAGATCAACAAAATAAGCTCCAAAATGATGTCTTTAATGAAAATCCAAGCTTGATTTGTGAAGAAGAATGATGGGTTTTGATTTGATTTTGAGTTTGTGTGATTTATTTAGGATTTTTGATGAATTTATTTGAGCTAGATGTGAAGAAATGAGGTGAAGAACTCAAGAGGGCAGCAATGAAGAAGGTTCGGCCAAGGCTAAGAAAAGCTAGGGTTTTGTGGAATTTTGTAGAAAATTCTAAAAGAAAAACAACACAAAAGCTTTAATAAAACAAAAATTCCTTTTGTCACCTTTTTCTTTTCTTTAAAAATTCATTCTAATTACATAAATATCTAGATATTTTATGTGAGAAGGTTTTAAGCTTAAACTAGAGATTAACTTAGCATAGATTCACATTAGTAGTAATTAACCCAATCTAAATGTAATTACCATTAATAAAGTGTACAAATAAAGCTTAAAATAATATTTTAATTTGGAAAAATATAAAAATGGAAAAAAATTTCAAGTTACTTACGAAAACCCGCAAACTAGCAATTTCCTAGGTAAACTAGGTGTAGTACATTCTATACTTCAAAAAGATCGCTTCTAGGTTTTCACGGAAAATCACAATTTATTTTACCTAAAAACGGAAAAATTCGCATAACGATTTCTAAAGCGTTACACATTCCCAGTTCTCTACCTATCTGTAGCCCATGTAACAGATTACATATATGGGATCCTGATCCGTTATCTCATACTCAGGCCGTAGAGGATACTGAGAAACGGTTCTCAGTAAGGAACACACCCGAAGAAGATGCATCAACATGTACTTTCTTCGTTTGGGTGGCACGGGAATTCTGGTAATCCCCATTTTCCTGCTCGGACTTATAATAATTATAAGTTGGAGCGGGACCAACGTTCCCCAGCTCAATATAACATGCGGGTTCGGTCAATACATCCATATTATTATCTTGATTAAGGCGTGACATGGTCGCTACCTGAAAAGAGAGAGAGAAGAAAACACTCAGCGCATGCTCTTGCAAAATTAGATTGGTTATTATTTTATCTAATCGGGATGGCTCCCTCTGTTTTAGTCAAATCTTCCTTCAAACCCTAAAAGGTAAGACTAGCCAGGATTAATTACACCGTACAAGTTCGCCAATTTTTCAGCCAGGCCAGTGTCGGTAGTTTGAGGGAGGTTTCCCATGCTTTCATACGAACCTAATTAAAATAAACCTCGTTTTCCCAGGAGCGTAACCCCGTTAACACCTTTCTAGACACCTACTTGATCAGCTAATTGTAATGTGTAAAACTCTCCCAGAAGTAACTCTTACTCGCAGTGAGTATCGGGATCCAACTATCTCATAGAAGGTATGCAATCTCATTGCAAATTTCAACACTTGAAATTTCCGATAATATTTTGCCTCTAGCAGGCTATGACCTTGACGCAGGCCAACAAATCATAGTCTACTAGTCAAGTTCAACCCGTGCATTTCATGATTGAATTAAATCCACCCGTACGACCCTTGACGCAGGCCAACAAAGTCGCATGACTACCCTAACTCAATCGCATCATATGCTTTAGTAGATAAGCATAAATAGCTACCGCCCACTACGCCTTGACGCAGGCCAACAAACATAGCACGAATATTATGAAGTACTTATCTGAAATGACGGAGGGCTACGACAGGTTTTTAAGAAAACCTTTTGCGTAATGAACTTGATATCGTTGCAGAATCAAATGATTTGAAATGGAGTGTTTATGAGGCCTTTGCTAGTTTCGCTAAAGAGGTCACTCCCGGTGAAGGGATCTCGGGTCTTCCTCGTCACACCCGAAGAAGATGCATCAACATGTACTTTCTTCGTTTGGGTGGCACGGGAATTCTGGTAATCCCCAATTTCCTGCTCGGACTTATAATAATTATAAGTTGGAGCGGGACCAACGTTCCCCAGCTCAATATAACATGCGGGTTCGGTCAATACATCCATATTATTATCTTGATTAAGGCGTGACATGGTCGCTACCTGAAAAGAGAGAGAGAAGAAAACACTCAGCGCATGCTCTTGCAAAATTAGATTGGTTATTATTTTATCTAATCGGGATGGCTCCCTCTGTTTTAGTCAAATCTTCCTTCAAACCCTAAAAGGTAAGACTGGCCAGGATTAATTACACTGTACAAGTTCGCCAATTTTTCAGCCAGGCCAGTGTCGGTAGTTTGAGGGAGGTTTCCCATGCTTTCGTACGAACCTAATTAAAATAAACCTCGTTTTCCCAGGAGCGTAACCCCGTTAACACTTTTCTAGACACCTACTTGATCGGCTAATTGTAATGTGTAAAACTCTCCCAGGAGTAACTCTTACTCGCAGTGAGTATCGGGATCCAACTATCTCATAGAAGGTATGCAATCTCATTGCAAATTTCAACACTTGAAATTTCCGATAATATTTTGCCTCTAGCAGGCTATGACCTTGACGCAGGCCAACAAATCATAGTCTACTAGTCAAGTTCAACCCGTGCATTTCATGATTGAATTAAATCCACCCGTACGACCCTTGACGCAGGCCAACAAAGTCGCATGACTACCCTAACTCAATCGCATCATATGCTTTAGTAGATAAGCATAAATAGCTACCGCCCACTACGCCTTGACGCAGGCCAACAAACATAGCACGAATATTATGAAGTACTTATCTGAAATGACGGAGGGCTACGACAGGTTTTTAAGAAAACCTTTTGCGTAATGAACTTGATATCGTTGCAGAATCAAATGATTTGAAATGGAGTGTTTATGAGGCCTTTGCTAGTTTCGCTAAAGAGGTCACTCCCGGTGAAGGGATCTCGGGTCTTTCCTCGTCGAATGAGGTGCAGGATATTCACAATATCACTATGCAAGGCAAGAACTAGAAAAGCAATCAAAAGACAAAACGGAGGGTTGTAGTATCTGCCAGTTATTGCTAAAGTGGTCACTCCCGGTGAAAGGATCTCGGCTCTTTCCTTATCGAATAAGGTGATGGGTATTCTACAAGGAATACCACTATACAAAGCAAGAACTGGAGCTATCTGTTTTTGAAAATTCGATTCCACAACATCTTTAGGTTTATTTTCTTTCATTAATCTCATTAATGAAATCCCATCATTTAAGTTACCTAAACATCATAGATAAATACAACGTACGCTTATGCCATCCGCATTCGCCTCGATGTCCCGTCATGCACCGTTAGGTTAGGTAACTAACGGCAGAGCGGGGCAGGGCTAGCGCGGGTATAAAACATAAGCAACGTGTATATAATATATCAAATATACTATATACAGTATCTATCTCATCATATAAAGTTATCACATCACAGAATACCGCAGCAGAAATCACATATGAAATATTGGATATACTAGAATTTCCAGGTTTTATATTAAGCCTGTATAAAACACGGATTCCACGGTCGCGATGAATAGCCAAACCCACATCCCTAGACCCCTACGAGAGCGACAAGTAAACCTCCCAATTCTAGAGTTAGGAGACCCAGTCTCGACTCCTCGAGATGGTCTCCCACTGGACCCCAGAATCCGGTTACTTTTGCTCTCCGTCTTAGGTCTATCCTAATGCGGAAAAAGTAAATAATATACAATGGTGACATCATCCTCAACCCGGAAGTGCCCCAATAAAAGAATATTCCATACAATAAATTTTACATGAATGAAAATAAAAACTCTCATCTCACATAAACCCCCCCCCCCCGGCTATTCAAAAGCGACGATCCAATATAACATATCACAGCAACACATAACATCACATGTTATCAACGTAAGTAAATATGCGTATCCCAGTTGTCGTTGACATATAGCACCGAAACCGGCGATACACCACATATTACACTTACGGTCGGATAAAAGAAAGTGAAAAACTACAACAATTGGAATCCGCAACCACCTTAGACATCATAAACCCAATATATCACATACATTGGAATTCATGCCTAACCAAATGAATTCCTTAGACATCACATGCCTAAAAATTATAAACCCCGCATTTTAGTCTCGATATTGAAAACACTTTCTAATAACATGTCGGGTAATTCAACAAGATTCATAACCTGATCGAATGCTCGTCGAAAACTTTATAAGACGGCCGCACCCCCCAATGCCGTCGACGAAGTGCACTGAGGCGGAACACCGCTGCTGCGAGCGCCCGAACGGATGCTTTTGGTGACGGGGTTCTCCTACAATCACTTGGTCGGGGCTATGGGGCATAACTATCTAATAATGTTACCCGGCGAGTATCCGCGTACACTACATGATTGCGACGGACTTTTGATCACATCAAAATCCCATGGAAACCGATCAAATGAGACTAAACTGCTAGATTTATAAAATTCAAAATAGTTATCTCATAACAATGTAGATTCTAAATATTGTATCCTATCACATGATACCCGGACGACGTTAAACTTTTCGATCGATTCATCAAAGTCCCACAATTTCCCGAAAGCTTAACACTTGAGCATAGTTCAATAATACCCAGAATATGCCACAGTACCTATGCACCAGCTGTAGAAGGGCAGACCCAAGCCTTACTCATGTCGCCACGGAACTGTTACAAACCCTAGGGTATGACCGCGGTTCCGCGATCCAAAAAGTCGAGTTAGGGTTTCATTCTTCTAGAGGATTCACAGAATTACTTGCATATTTTTCCGAATACGTTAAACTTGGGAAAATGGGTTTTCGACATTCGATCGAATTTTTTAACTTCGCCTAGACAATATGCGATAACCCGAAACAACGTTAAAACTACGAATACGAAATACTCCGAATTGCTTATAGTGTAACATTACATCACATATAAAATTAGCAAAAATAAACAACACCTGAAACACTAAAATCCAGTCACTGGAACACCGACAAAATTTGAGGCAAAATTCCCACAAAGGGGCCGAGCTCTCTGGATCCAAGCTTGATGCCGCTGGCATTTTCCGAGCTTCAGCGCTCAAATTTTGGTAGTGTGCATATTGTATCACATACAACATTCTGCACTCATTTAAATAATTTTTAGAACACCTTTTAAATTCGACAGAAACTACGTTATCGTGTTTCAAGTTTCGGAGTTTTTTCGGTTTCGTAATCCTAACAAAATCCGTCTAATTTTCCATCGTGGCTCTGATACCACTTTAGGGTTGCCTAGCACGGCAGCAAGGTTTCGGGAGACATCTACCATACCAAATTAAAATTTTGCCGTTCTAGCTAACCCTAACCATAGAATCGTATACTCGAAATCCAATGGAAAGAAAATGCAAACGACTTTGCAAGAAAAGTGAACAAGGAATACAACCTTTGTAGACCAGTCCTTCACTTCATTAGCTCCGTGTAGTAGTCCCTTCACTACGATCATCGAACTCTCGGACTCTAGTGATGGTTCACATGAAGAAATTAACGGACATGCTCGATACCTTCGAAGCTGATGATGATCTACGTTGAGGAGACTCAAGCTCATACTACCTCTTCACTAATAGTGAGATTAGTGAAGCAAACACCCTAAACTAAATGGCAAGTAGTAGAGGATGATGAAGTAGGAAGTGGGCTCACTTTAGATTTATTTTTCTCACAATATTTCTTCATTAATCCAAACCCTAGAAAGCTTTGGAGTTGTGATGAAGAAGAAGAATAATGAACTCATCAAATGAGAGTGTAGCAACCATGGATGAGTTAACATCATATGTAAACTCTTGTAGTGACTTAACCATGTGTTAGGATAAAGGTTAGGTTAATAAATATCTAAGTAAAGAACAAATTAGTGGACTTGGTCAAATCATCTATAAGCTTCCACAAGCTTCAAGCATTTGTCCAATATCCACCTAATTTGTAATTTACTTTAATAAATAAAAACCTAAGATTATTATAACCATGGTGTTAGTCTTATATACCCATGTCACACATGTCATCTACCATGACACAAAAACATGTACATTAGTGTATATATCACATATATACAATATGCACATCAATGTGAGAAAAAGATTTACTTAAGTGAGCTAATATTAGTTAATATAATATAATATATCAAATATATAATTATAAATTAAATTATTAAATCAGCACTTGATTTAATAATCCGGTTATATCACATATAACTGACTAATATCTAATGTATCCTTTTATCGAATCAATACTTGATCCGATATCCCGGCTATATCATATATAACCAATCGATACATATATCACGAGATTAGAATGCGGTATCACATACTCGCATTAATCTCGGTCCCGCACATATCATATATGTGCTCCTACTCCGTTTCGCATGAACCAGGAAACCTCTGTGTAGGACTCTAAAGACTCGTCAATACGCCGGCAGTATGTGATGATCATATCAAGCACCCACAAGCCGCAAGCAGTCTGCTAAACATAACTGTTAGTTATATGTATGCCCTAGAGGCCATTACTGTACATAGAATGTATATTGTAGTGGATGCTGGGACATATATAGGGAGGACTTTCTTGCTCGACATGATAGTATGCTATCTGGTTATCTTTTACCTTAACGTGTATACAGATTGTCTCTCTGTTACATGTTGGTAAAGCCCTTAGGATGTGTGCTTGACTACCTGTACTATGATGCGGATCATACTAGTGGGGACATGGTAGTCCATAAGTGCATCCTTCAAGGTCCCTAGTCGTGGGTATATCGAGACGGGGCATCGATATACCAGAGTATACTAGCGTATACCTTCTCGACCCATACAGATGGGCGATGGATGATCCCATATCCATTGGTGTTTGACATCAGAGATGATATACGGGTGCTCAGTAGAGACTGGGTACACTGGACGGACTCGCCGAGAACTCCCAGATGGTATTATACCTTACGTCAGATGGCAGTTCTCTGGTGACACTGGTACAGGTTAGTCTGTAGACCCGAGATTGTCATAGAGTCTTGTGTGATTCTCACTGTGCTTTGATTTCCACCTTACCACGTCTAAGAGGGCGTGCAAAACGGTGGTTTTTGGGTACAGTCCCGAATCACATGGAGGCAATGAGCGATAGGAAAGGATTCGTCTCTCCCGGTATAGGGAGTTGATGTTGCAATGTGTTCGATTGGCTATAACCGGAAATCCCTGGTCAGGGTTGCTGAGATTTACTGGTAAGTGTTACCGGTAGTTTCTCGAACTATTATAGACCTCATATCGACACGACTTATTGAGCTACTGGGGTCAGACGTTTACTACCCCTAGGCGAGATATGCGACATATCAGACGATCAGACCGGACTGTACGGTAAGTGTTACTGGGTGGATTCACAGGAGTGTGAGCGGGCTTGCTCGTTGATCTTCTGATCGCTCAATACCCGGGTGGCCGTTACGTTTAGCAGACCGCTTGCGGCTTGTGGGTGCTTGATATGATCATCATCTGCTGCCGGCGTATTGACGAGTCTTTAGAGTCCTATACAGAGGTTTCCTGGTTCAAGCGAAATGAAATAGGAGCGCATATGAGATATGTGCGGGACCGAGAATAATACCAGTATGTGATACTGTATTCTATTCTCGCGATTTGTATCATTGGTCGGTTATATGTGATATAGCCGGGTTACCGAATCAAGTGTTGATTCGATACATTGATACACTTGATATTAGTCGGTTATATGCGATATGACCAGATTGTTAAATCAAGTGTTGATTTAATGATTTAATGTATAATTATATATTTGATATATTACTTTACATTAACTAGTATTTTTTCACTTAAAATGAATTTTCTCACTTGATGTGCACATTGTATATGTGATATATTTTTGTGCACTTGTTTGTATCATGTTTGATGATACATGCTAACTTGAGTTTGTGTAAAGAATTAAACCATGGTTATGTTAATGGTTAGGGTTTTGATTTACTTATCTATTCATTTATTTATTTATTCTTTTTTGCAAAATAAATCATGGTGGCTTTCTTTGTTTGCTAGTTGAACCTTCATGAAGCTTTGAATAAGTCTTCTATTTTTGTTTCATGCTTAACCCTAACCATTCAACCTAACCTTAGTTAATTCTCTACACCTAACTATAGTTGTTATATGATAAGATAATTCTTTTTATTCTTATCATAATTCTTTTTCTTCTTCTTCTTCTTCAACAAAAGAAGAAAACCTTGCTTCCATCAATGGCAACTTGAGAAAAAGAGTGAGAAATCCAATTCTAAAGTGAACCCACTTCCTATTTCTTCATCCTTTACCACTTGCCAAGTAGTATAGGGTGTTTTCTTCACAAGTTTCATGGCTTGGTGAAGTTGGAGCTTGATCTTGTGTTGCCTCGACGTAGATCATCTTCGGCATCGAAGTCGACGACCTAGCCCGATCATTTCTTCGATGAAACCACCGCGAGAGTCCGGGATCCGATGGGTACAGCGGAGGGACTTCATCATGGAGCTATGGAGGTGGAGGACCGGATCTACAAAGTTTGTATTTCCATTCACTTATTAGTAAAACAGTTTACTAGTTGTAGTTATCGCCTAAACTCTAGTTAATGATCGCATTAGGGTTTCTCGGCACCGGAAATTTTTGAATTTGGCATGGTTGATGCCTTGTGAGACATCCTTAGTGTGCCTAGGAACCCTACAGTGGTATCAGAGCCTAGCTAGAGCCTTAGGCGATGCGTTAACGAAGTTAAAATCCCGATCGAACCCAAGTACGATGAAATACACCCCTCTCTGGTCCATTTTTAAAATCTGGGATTTTTCCAAATTAAAAATACCTAAAAAATTCATCAGGGAAAGCTAAGAATTCTGGTGAAAAACGAGCCCCCAATTCCTCAATTTGGCCGCGGAACAGCGGCGTTGACCCGCCATTGGCGGCGGTTCCGCGGCAATCTAAGGGTATTAGGGACAGTTCTTTGCACAGTAATTCCTTTCTCTGTGTTTACTATTTTATGGGTATTTTTAATCTGACACAAGTGTTGTGCATTCTGGGGTTTGTTTTGTAATCGTTGATTCGATCGGGAATTTTAAATTCGTTATTGTTTTTCCGGGTAAATTTTCGAACATGTTAAAAAGTTTGACCGGATAGAAATACCCATTTTTTTCCCTGTCGGGAAATTTCCAAGTGTTGGATCTTTCCGTGGTTTAATGACGTTCCAAGTAGTGCAAGTAACGCGATGGTCCCTCTAGAAGACAACAAACCTTAACTCGATTATGTGACCGTCTTGAACTACCCTTTGAACCTTAGGGTTTGGGGCAGTACGGCGTGCCACATGTGAGGCGTTGGCTTGACCCTTCTACGGCTGGACCGTTGGTACTGAGGCATGAAGTGAATGTTTTTAAACTTATATCATGTGTTGATCTGGTTCGGGAAAACTTGGGTGTTTGATTGTTCGATCGGAAAGTTTAACATTTTCTATTTATCTGGAATGTGATACAATAATTGGAATTCACAAGTAGTTATGAGATAACTGAATGAATGTTATAAACACAGCACTTTAGTCTCACTTGATCGGTTGCCACGGAATTTTAATGTGATCAAAAGTCTGTCGCAATCACGTAGCGTACGCGGATACTCGCCGGGTAAACTTAACAGACAGCCTCACCCCATAGCCCGACCAAGTGACTGTAGGAGAACCCCGTCGCCGAAAGCATCCGTTCGGGTACTCGCGGCAGCGATGTTCCGCCTTGGTGCACTTCGTCGACGGCATCAGGGGTGCGGCCGTCTACTAAAGTTTGCGACGAGCATTCGATCAGTATGTCGGGAATCTTGTTGAATTACCCGACGTGATATTGAAAAGTGTTTTCGATAATGAGACTAAAATGCGGGGTTTATAATTGTTAGGCATGTGATGTCTAAGGAATTCATTTGATCAGGCATGCGATGTCTGAAAAAGTTGCGGATTCCAACTGTTGTAGTTTTACACTTTCTTTTCTGTGACCGTAAGTGTAATATGTGATATCGCCGGTTTCGTTGCTATATGTCAACGACAATTGGGATGCGCATATTTACTTACGTTGATGACATGTGATGTTATGTGTTGCTAGATATGTTATATTGGATCGTCGTGTTTGAATAGCCGGGGGTTTTTTATGTGAGATGAGTGTTTTTCATTTTCATTCATGTAAAAACTTGTATGTAATATTCTTTTATTGGGGCACTTCCAGGTTGCGGAAGATGTCACCGTTGATGTATATTATTTACTTTTCCGCACTAGGATAGACCCAAGGAGGAGGGCACAAGTAACCGGGTTCTAGAGTCCAGTGGGAGACCAACTCGAGGAGTCGAGTCCGGGTCTCCTAACTCTAGAATTGGTAGGTGTTTCCTGATTTAAAATCAGGAAAGCTTATGGAAAAAGCTTCAGAAGAGGGTCACGTGCTTACACGTGACCAGCAGTCACGTGTTGGCACGTGACACCCAAAAGTACCGGCAAAGCAAGTTCAGTTTCCCAACTACATCAAAGAGAGGGGCTTCAATAAGGGTCACGTGCTCCCACGTGATCTGGGTCACGTGTCGACACGTGACATTTAAAAGCAGCAGCAAAGACCCAACGCTTCCTGATCAAATCAAGGAAAAAGCTTCAGAAGAGGTCACGTGCTCCCACGTGACCAGGGTCACGTGTTGGCACGTGACGATCAAAACATCAGACTCATTCTCCGGTCAAAGCAAGAAAAAGACTCCAGACGAGGGTCACGTGCTTACACGTGACCAGGGGTCACGTGGTGGCACGTGACAGCTAAACAGCAACCAGAAGGCAGAGCGCAGAAAGAAAGAAGAAGGCCCGTTCCAAGGGGGTCACGTGCCCACACGTGACCATGGGTCACGTGGTCACACGTGACCGGCTTTCAAAGCCCATTTCGTTGACAGAATTAAATTCTGAAAGAGATTCGAATCTTTCCAAAGGAAAGCGATTATCTGGAACCAATCAAATTAAAGATTTAAAGCTGATTGAATATCATCTATCTATGGGAAAATCCCGAACTTGGAAAGATTTCCCCTTTAAATCTAACAGAAATAACAAAAGAGAATCCCTGGATTTGAAATCCAATGGTGAATAAAATTCACCTAATAATCCAAAGGTCCAGAACGAATGATGGATGCAAATCAAATCTCTCAATGAAGATTCGTCAAAAACTAATTGATTCGGCTGCTTCTCTTATAAATAGGAGCCAAGAGACACAGGGATAGAGATAGAGAGAGATATACGCAGAGGGAAGAAAGGGAGAGAGAGCCTTGATACTTCGAGGAACTTGGATCTTCTGCAAAAGAAAACCCTAGGTAAGAAAGGGAAGGCTCCTTGAAAGAAAGGAGAATTTAATTCTCGACAGAGTTTAACTCTGATATATAAAACAGAAGAACATATTTCTTCTCTTTTTGATAGAGGATCTGCAAAGTGCACATCTCCCCTTGAAGTTGAGAATTTAATTCTCAATGGGTTGAGATCCTGCCATGCAGATCCAAAACATAGAGAGGGAATGGAAGCACGAGAATTTAATTCTCACAGAACTATAGGAATTTAATTCCTTTAAAATAAAACTAGGGCTTGACCCTGTGTTATGGGAATTTAATTCCTTCAGAACAAAAAGAAACAGGGTTTAACCCTAATTAAGAACCTAGTTCTGTTGGAACAGCGGGGATTTAATTCCCTTGATCATAATTTAACAGAGAGTGGGAATTTAATTCCTTAAAAACTTTTATTAGGGTTTAACCCTATTTGGTTCTTCACATGTATGAGGAATTTAATTCCTACAGAAAATTCAGAGTTCAACTCTATTCAGAATATAAATCTTCAAAAGGAAGTAGGAAGTTAATTCCTCTGAAATTACTGTCAGGGTTCAACTCTACGAGGAATTTAATTCCTGGAAAAGATTAACAGATCCTCTAAACAACATACATAGAGGCAGGGTCACGTGCCACCACGTGACCCCCCCCAAAAGACCTACAGAAAGCCCCTTTGAGGCAGTGCCCCACGTGACCCACGTGACCCTTGACAGAAGCTTTAACACACAAGCATTTGAATGCCCGTCACGTGATGGCACATGATGTTCTGACAGATGTGATAATCTTAGCAGAATAAATGAAGGGAGGACGCTCTCACGTGTCGCCACGTGACCCCTCTTGCCTTAGTGTTTAACACTAAATTGAAACTCTCGAACCCAGTGTTAAAACACTGTTGGGCCTTAGTGTTCAACACTAATCAAAAAACTTTATTTGCAGTGTTCAACACTGACTACCTTAGTGTTTAACACTAATTTGAGATCTCTGTTGCCAGTGTTTGATACTGATCTGTTTTAGTGTTTAACACTAATTTGAAAAGCCCTGTTGCTGGTGTTTAACACCAATTATCTTTTAGTGTTAAACACTAACTTGTCAATCTCATTCTCAGTGTTCAACACTGGTTGGTCTTTAGTGTTTAACACTAGACATTGGTCCAATTGGCTAAATGGATAGAGGCAAAGCCTCTCCTGATTGGACTTAGCCCAAGCTGGCCATAAGTCCTCAATTCATAATCAACTGGGCTAATGGGCTCATAACATAATTAATTGGTCTTGATCCCAAATTGGGCCAAGGACTATTTAATCCACTCCGGTTCTAGGGTAAATCTCTTCACTCCTTCGATACTTGGCATTGTAATCCCTCAATGTCTTCAAAGAGGTGACGGGTCCCGATGACCACACATTGATATGGACTGTGGGGTCCTTAAACCCATGGACTATGAGGTCCTTAACCTTGACCGAGATGTCTTAAAACTAACAATGGACTGTGGGGTCCTTAAACCCATGGACTATGAGGTCCTTAACCTTGACCGAGATGTCTTAAAACTAACAATGGACTGTGGGGTCCTTAAACCCATGGACTACGACGTCCTTAACCTTGACCGAGATGTCTTAAAACTAACGATGGACCGCAATGTCCTTAAACTACCCATGGATCGCAATGTACTTAAACTACCCATGGACCGCAATGTCCTTAAACTAGAACAATAGAGCCCCGCATGCTCTTTTGTCGGATCTAAACGATCCCGTTAAGTCGATCTTAGCCCCAAACTGGACTAACGTATCCTTAACAACCGTTTAAGTTGATCTTAGCCTTAAAGATGGCTAACGTATCCTTAAATCTTCAAACAGACTGGACTATGAATCCCCCCAATTAACTCTGCCTCGAGGGTACATCCCTGAACTCCTCTGACATCCGTCGTTGTAATCCTTCAACGACGTCAGAGAGGTGACGGGTCCCGACGGCCATACATTCGATGGACCACTATGTCCCTAAACTGGAACAATAGAGCCTAAAACGCTCCTTTGTCGGATCTAAACGATCCCGTTAAGTTGATCTTAGTCTCAAAGTTAGACTAACGTATCCTTAACAAACGTTTGAGTTGATCTTAGCCTCAAGTATGGCTGACGTATTCTCAAACCAAACCCCCAAACCCAAATCTAAGATAATACGGATTTGGACTAGTCCACGCCCTACGGGCGACGACATAACTCAGTCTCCGTAAACAATCCACGGGCAACAAAACGCAAAACAAACACCCACGACACGAAGTGACCATCTGGAGAAGGAGAAAGTTGTTACCGTAATGCGGTAGCGTAATTAACTGCAGGGGCTTGCGCCTGCAGGGAAGAGCGTCCCCATAATCAAAAACCCCTCAAACGAGGGGGAATCTGACGAAGTCTGCTACATCGGACGCATCCGTCTAAACCTTCGATACATGGTGCCATAAATCAACTTGGCATCTTCGGAGAGGTGGACGGATAGCACCAATTAGCATCTGCCCCGAGTCTCAGTGCCAAGACATCGCAGTCTTGTGTGCCGCCATTCGGAGGGGAACGGATTCTGGCATGCCCGGTGGGACCTTTTCCTCTTTCCACTCCACACTTCGTGTGTCGTGACTCGCGAACCAATCGTGGTTCGCTAATGGTTGCCCTTGGGTTTCAAGATACTAAGAATTGGCGTCTCGCTTATTGCAGAAAGCAAAGGATCGATGGCTTCTACTTCCGTGAAATTCTCCAACTGCTCAGACTGCAATTGCGACCAACGCTTTGCCTCGCCAGGAGGTATAGCCTACGGACCCCAAGCTGCTTCGTTATTCACAATGCCGGTGGACCAGGTGACTCAGGCCACTACCGGATTGTTCTTCGGGACTATACTCCCACCAACAAGCTTCACGGCGCCAGTGCTGACAAAGGGAGCTCCCAAGAAGTCGGTCTTTGATCGTCTTACCCCTGCCGCGGCTCATCCCAACGGGTCGCCCAACATCAGCGTCTCGGTCTTCTCTAGATTGGGCCAGAAATCCTGTGGACCCATCATGGGGCCTACAATCCCAGAGAAGGCTGCTTCTAAGAAAGTGACCGGTCCTGCTCCTGAAGTCGCCAAGGCGGCTCCCCCGGCCAAAAAGTCGGTCTTTACAAGATTGACGGCTTCAGCTCCCGCCCTTGCTACCCAAAAGACGTCGGTCTTTGACAGGCTAACACCAACAGCGACCCCCCATCTAGACAGGGGGCAAGACGAAACCATTCTTACCGCTGACCCTACGCCGCCCCGCTCGACACGCTCGACGTCGTCATTGGCGCCGAGTAAGGAAGGCTGGGGGCAACTCCCCCTCTGGGTTGACTCCATCAGCCCCGATGGCAGAAGTTAATGCTGCTGTTCCAACTGGGAACAGCTTCGAAATGCTAAATAAGGTGCGAAGGAATTTTCCTACTGCAGTGCTGAAGAGGTCTCCTCCCCTATTAAAAAAGGTTGTGGAAATAAAACCAGAACAGCCTCGATCTCCTCAACGGCTGTCTTCCAAAATCTATAAGGTTTGGCGGCGGGCCCGAGACTCGATCATCGATCCAAACTTCTCCCGCCAGCACAAGAAGCTGAAAATCCAACCGGAAGCTGGTCACCAGGATAAACCCCAAAAGGCTGTCTGGACGCCCACCTCAACGGCCCCCTCAACCTCCATGGCTCATAAAAGGAGGAGGCCAGAGAAGACCCCCCAGCATGCAACGACGACTAAAAGCACTGAGCCCGGACGCCCTAAGTCTGGGGGCATGGTGGTGCACACTGTTTACATGGCCTCTGGAAAGGAGGAAAGTCGCACTTCTACGGGCCACCGACCGCTAACCCGATCCGTGACGAAAGCCCAGGAGCAGCAACAAAAGCTTCAGGAAATGATGAATGCTATGGCCGCACTTACCGGGCCAAAAGAAAGCCCAAAAACGTCCTCAGACGCGCGCCAGGAGGAAGAAACCGACGCTGAATTCCTTCGTCGGATACTGGAGAAAAAGGACAAAGAAGCTGCAGAACAAGCGGCCAACATACAACGTATGGGCCTTCTCTTCCAAGATATGATAGGAATGATGATCCAGCAGGACTTACCCGCCGAGGATCCCCCAATCGTTCTTGAAGACGACCGAGAAGAAACGTCAAATCCATCACCAGCCCTCTCAACGGCCAAGGAGGAGGCAATCTCTAAGGCTGACTTGGTTGACTACATAGCCCAGCAAATCCGGGTTCATCACGCGACTGAGACAGCTGGTCAAGTCGTGAAAACGGGGCGGCCGTATCCAAGCTGGTACGACCAAATCAAATACCCGCAAGGCTATACGATACCAAAATTCCACGTGTACAAGGGGACCGGCTACCCCCATCAACATGTCACCCAGTTCCGGGCCCTCTGCGGTAACACCGGCGGTGATGATAAACTGTTGCTCCGCCAGTTCGTGGGCAGCTTATCAGAAACTGTGTTCGAATGGTATTCGGAACTCCCGAACGATTCTATCAAAACGTTCGCTGAAATGGAGTTGTTATTCACTCAGCGATTCGCAAGTGCCAGCGAACGCACTCCAATAACTGCACTGATTAATGCCAGGGTAAAACCAGGCGAAACCTGGGTCCAGTATGCTATACGCTGGCGGAACTTGTGGTCGAGATGTGAACAACGCATTGAGGAGGCACCCGCAGTGGGCATGTTCGTGGGAACCCTAGACCCCCACGCAACTATCTCCCAGTTTATGATGTTCTTTAAGCCAACCACATTCCAGGCTTTAATCGACAAGTTGGCTCAGATGGACCAGATGGGTCATAGACCACCTCCCCCGAAGTCGGAACCTCGGAATGACAAGGGTAAAGGAAGGGCAACCTTTGTTGCGAATGCCCAACAGCAACCTAACGCCCCGAAACCGGCAGATCAACTGGAGGAAAGACGTCGGTATTATAATGAGAAGATGAAGCGTCCCTACTCGTTCCCACGAAACAAGACAAAACGGTTATTCGAGCTGGCAATACGCAACAGACTTATAAGCCTACCAAATCCAAGGCGACCGCCGCAACCCACCGAGGTGAATAACCCTAACTATTGCCCTTACCATCAAACGGTAAGTCATCCGATTGAAGATTGCTTCGTCTTCAAAGGATGGATTGAAGATCAATACCTCCAGGGGAAGTTTGTACTGTCCGAAAAGTGGAAGGTGAACCCACCACAACCGCATACTCCTAAGAAAGCAGATACACCGGGGGCAACCTGCTCCTTTATTGAAGAAGCTCCATGGGAGGTCGTGCTATCAACTAAAACCAAAAGAATGCTGAGAGACCTTCATGCGTGCCCTGCGATCGAATGGAAGGACCCTCTTGAACCTCAAATTATCGAAGGGATGCTAAGGCGCCGCCCAACTACGAAGACTCGCGATGAGGACCCAGATACTCACGCCCAACCGTCAAAATTTTCGAAGAAAAAGAAGAAGAAATCCAAGAAGACCGTGAAGCTTGGAGACGAGCACACGAACTTGCAGAAGCAAATCGACGCGCTGGAAGAATACAATCAAAAGGCGCGAACTCCTGTCACACTGCAAGAGTTCCTCAACCACATCTTTCAAGAGGAAGATGATGGAGAGAGATCGTCGGATGAATCCGAAGGATATGTTGCGAGTTGTAACGTAATCTCCCACTCGTCTACCGATGATGGGAAAACTCCTGGCACCAAGAAGCTGGAGGCAGAGCCTGTACCAGAACTTGTGTGGCCAACAGATGAAATGATCAATGCCTTTCTAGACGAGATTCGTCTAAAAAGTAAAGCGGACCAGGAGCGTGAGATGGCCACATCGGAAGGAGACAAATGCGGGCAACTGAACGAAAGAGTTGACCTACCCCTGCCAGAGCGAAAGGCATCCGAAGTAGACAAGAAGATATTCAAGACGAGAAAAAGGTTTGCCAAAGCCATGTCAATGGGGATGAAGCTACCACCCTCGGAAGGAAACACACATGATGGGGTGGAGAGGCACCCTGATTATTGCGCATATCATCGGAAAATCTCACACCCCACGGAGGAGTGCGACGCCTTTAAGATATGGTGGCAAGGATATGTTGCTCATCGGCAACATTTTAAGCGCATGAAACGCAAGATCCGTCGGGAGCGAAGAAGTACCGTCGATGGGCACAACAGAACTACTGGCAACTGTTACATGGTTAACGCCAGGGGGTCACAAGTTCTCACCTTTGGGAGCGACTCTGATGAAGAAATGGCTCTGGGCCCTCTCTTTAAAGAATCCGCTTTAGAGAAAGAGGAGAAATCGGAGGCCTGCGAGAACATTCAGCTGCGCAATCGCACACTCCCAGAAAAGAATCTCGGGCCCGTGAGTAGAAAAGATAAGGGAAAGGAAAAGGTCACTGAAGATATCACTTTAGATGACCAAGTCATGAGAGAGCTGGCTGCCAAAGACCCTCCTAGGAAGGGTAAGGTGGACTATAACATCCTCGCGCACCTAAGGAAGCTACCTTCTCAGCTTAGCATTATCGATGCCCTCCTATTATCAAAAGAAGCGCGAGACTCACTAATTAAGGCGTTACAAGAACCTGAGCAATTTCAAGCCTTCCTCGCCACTGAAAAGATGAAGGATGAACTGGAGGAAGTGCATACGGCCGACATCACTTTCGGTGATGAAGACCTCCTTCTCGGGACGTGCGACCACAACCGTCCCCTATATGTCTCCGGATACTGCCATGATATCAAGATAGGCAAGATTCTGGTGGATAATGGATCCTCCGTCAATCTCCTTAATGTTCGGGTGTTGAAGGAAATCTGCATGAGTGTGCAACACCTCGCTCGTGACAAAATTACTATCTCCGGTTTCGACTCACAATCGTCACGGACTCTCGGATCTGTGATACTAACATTACGCTTTGGACTTCTCGTCACAGACATCAAATTCCATGTCATTGACGCTAAGACCTGCTATAACGCCCTGCTCGGTCGTCCTTGGCTACACGAGTACAATATCATCCCTTCTACACAACATCAGTGTATGAAATACTTTAAGGATGGTTTCGAGTATACTATAACAGGAGAGCTAAACCCATTTTCCGTGAACGAAGTCCGCAAATACGAAGATGCAAAGTACTTTTTGCCAGATTTCGAGGATACAGAAAGGTGTCGCAACCCGGAAAACAAAACCGCCGCCACCATCCCTGTTTTCGGGAGCGATACCGAAGAAGAGGAAGAGATAGTTTATGCAGGGCCATCTCAACGCAACAACCTGGGGACGCCCGCCCCCATGTTAGTCTTCGGAAGTGATTCAGAAGATGAAGTTAATGCTGTGTTCTCCAATCGGCTGTCAATACAAGCACCCCTTGGCGATGACCATAGTTTGCAAATCACCATGGTACCGCGAGAACACTACAAGGATCTCGACACGCTTCAGGCTCACAATGTGCAGGACCTACAAACATTTTACGTCCCTCCCAGGCAAAGGGGTGAGAAGGTGATCCTATTCTACCAATCCTCAGAGTCGAAAATAGAGAAAGAGATCTGGCATGGCGCGGATGCTACACTTGACAGGCTCCAACCCATCCGTCTGCCCAGATACTATACAAATGGATTAAAGAAGCTACTGAAGCGCCAAGGAGTACCCTTAAAACAGACTGTTCGGCAGGCTCGGTTCTACAACAGGATTTGGGATGTCCCCGGGACTCAACGCAAATTGCCCAACGGGAAAATGGAAACACTCGGGCTTGGATACGCAAGAGCCGGAAAACGGGAACGGGCCCACAGTAGCTACGCCATATATACCTTTGATGAAGAAGAGGACGCCTCGTCGAGAGATGCCAACCCCTCATCAAAACTAGACCCCGCGATTGAAGCGCCAAGTCCGTCGTTTGAAGAACGAATGGGCAAGCCTATCAGGAAAGTGGGTCAGAAAGCTCGGGAAGACCACAACCGCGAAATGGCCATCTACGAGAAGGCCAGGACGCAACGTCTATTTCAACAGGCTGCAAAAGACAAAGACGCCCATCCTCGTCAATCCGTTGTACGAAAGGCCCGACGCAGAGACGGAAATAAATCAAGAAGCGGAAAGAGGAGCCGACAACAACGATGCAGGATTAGAGGGTTACGTGGTCGGGTGTTGCACGGCTCGGATTTGTCCCTCATGAAGAAGATGAGTCGAGCGTACTCCTTCCCCCGAGACAAGACGGAGAAGTTACTCAAGCTCGCTATAAAACATCAAATGATCGCGCTTTCAGAGTCTAGACATCCTGAGCAAGCTAACGAGGCTTCTCATCTGAGCTATTGCTCTTATCACCGAGCCATAGGACATCCTACCGAAGACTGCTTCACCTTCAAGAACTGGGTCGATGACCAGTACCAACAGGGCAGATTCGCTTTATCCGACGGCTGGAGGGTAACGCCGCCACAAAAGCATGAACCCAAGGCCGCAAGAGCAGAACCGGGTCCACCTCAGTCCGGGGAACGGGTTCGCACCTGTTATACGATTACGATATTAAGAGAAGAGCCCGAGAACGTAGATGACCTTCCCCGGTGCTTTGAGAACAGCGATGATGAGGTGATCTCAGAATTTCCGCCCGCTCCGAAAGAACTGGAAGATGGTATACATACTACTGTGGATAACCTCAAGAAGATTGAGTTGGGATCGGCAAACGACCCGCGACCGACATTTGTCAGCGAGCTGCTATCCGAAGAAAGGGTGGCTGCGTTAAAGAACGTGCTTCTACGGCATAAAGACTGCTTCGCGTGGAACTACTCCGAGATGCCAGGATTAGATCCGGAGATTGCTGTGCATAAATTAGAAATATCCCCAGATATCAAGCCAGTCAAGCAGGCGCCAAGGAGGATGCGACTCGAGCTTGAGATGAGCATCAACGCCGAAGTCAAGAAGCTGATCGATTCTGGATTTATCCAAGAAGTCCAATATCCCGACTGGATCGCCAATATCGTCCCGGTAATGAAGAAGAACGGGACGGTACGCATATGCGTGGATTTCAGGGATCTCAATAAAGCCTGTCCAAAGGACGATTTCCCGGTGCCGGTAACCGAGCTAATGATAGATAACACATCCACTCACGAGGTTTTCTCCTTTATGGACGGTTCATCAGGATACAATCAGATAAAAATGCATCCCGAAGACCAGAAGCACACCGCTTTCCGCACCCCTTTGGGTATATTCTGCTACAGGGTTATGCCCTTTGGTCTAAAGAACGCTGGCGCTACCTATCAAAGGGCCATGACAAAGATCTTTGATGACCTCATACACGACGTCGTCGAGTGCTATATCGATGACCTCGTAGTAAAGAGCATGTCATACGAAGATCATTTAAAGCACCTGGAGACTGTATTTCGACGCCTTCGGCAATATAATTTGAAAATGAATCCCCTCAAATGCGCGTTTGGAGTCTCCTAGGGCAAATTTCTGGGATTCATCGTTCGACACCGAGGTATTGAAATAGATCCGTCAAAAATTAAAGCGATCATGGAAATGCCACTGCCAAGAACCCTCAAGCAGTTGCGGTCTCTCCAAAGGAAGCTCGCATACATCCGGCGATTTATCGCCAATTTTTCAGGCAAATGCCGTCCTTACAGCCACCTGATGAAGAAGGGAACTCCATTCGTTTGGGATCACAAATGCCAAGGTGCACTAGACGAGATCAAGCAATACCTGCAGAACCCTCCGGTGTTGGCTGCGCCGGTCAAGGGAAAACCCCTCATTCTTTACACAACCGCCCTCGAAGGTTCCTTGGGCGCATTATGGGCACAAGAGAACGATCAGGGGAAAGAAAGAGCACTCTACTACTTAAGTCAAGTTCTACTGGGGGCAGAAAGCAACTACTCTCCCATTGAAAAACATTGCTTGGCGTTAATCTTCGCGATAACAAAGCTCAGGCACTATGCGTTGGCGCATAAAGTCCGTCTCATTTCAAAGGTGGATCCCCTTAAATACTTGATGTCGAAAGCCATATTGACGGGACGACTCGCTAAGTGGGCCCTGCTCTTGATGGAGTTCTCGATAACATATCAACCTCTTAAGGCAGTGAAAGGCCAGGCCATTGCCGACTTCCTCCCTGAGCACCCGATACCGGCCGATTCTCCTCTGAACTGTGATTTGCCGGACGAGCATGCATTTGATGCGATTAGCGGCGGAAGCACCCGATGGGAACTCTATTTCGATGGAGCGTCCTCCGTAAAGAAACAGAAACAAGGTATCCCAATGATCAAATCGGGGATAGGCCTCGTCTTTGCAACCCCACAAGGAGGGATAATGCGCTTCGCCTTCTCTTTAACAGAGCCGAGGACAAACAATGAAGATGAATACGAAGCTCTGATAGCAGGCCTCGAAATCGCCATCGACCTGGGAATTGAAAACCTCCTTATATACGGGGATTCTCAACTGGTCGTTAGTCAAGTAAAAGGTGACTACCAAACGTGCAAACCGGAGTTGGTGAAGTACGGCGAAAAGGTGCAACAACTGTTGACCCAAATTCCCTCCTATACTTTGGAGAACATACCGCGCGCGGAAAACAGCAAAGCAGACGCGTTGGCTAAACTTGCTAAAGAACTGGCTGACGAGAACCTCGATGACGTCAGAATCGTGGTACAAAGCCGTCGAGTGCTCGCCCCGGCGGAAATACCTCCGGAATTATATAAGGAGAAGGGAGCGGCTGAGCAGACGACCCTACAAATAAAGGACCATGAGAAGGCCGAGGACTGGAGGGAAGTCTTCATAAATTACTTTAAGTCCTACCGAATGCCCAAAGAAGCGTCCTCAAGACATCAGCTCATGAAACGAGCTCTATCTTTCGCTTTCGTCAACGATACTCTATACAAGAGATCGTTTGATTCTCTATGGCTGAGATGCTTGGGACCTGACGAAGCAGAAAGAGTTATTCAGGAAGTTCACGACGGACTTTGCGGTTCTCACCAAGCAGGCCCAAAGATGAAGTTAAAAATTAAACGGATGGGTTACTACTGGCCCACGATGATCCAGGACTGCCTCGAGTATGCGAAGCAATGCCACTCGTGCCAGATTCATGGAGACTTCATCCACCAACATCCGAATCCACTGCACCCAACGGTGGCTAGCTGGCCGTTCGAAATGTGGGGGACTGACATAGTCGGCCCCATTGAGCCAGCATCATCCCGGGGACAGCGTTTTATCCTGGCGACAACTGATTACTTCTCCAATTGGGCAGAAGCAGTACCACTGAGGGAAGTGAAGACGGAGAATATCCTCCATTTCTTCAAGACGCACGTCATCTATCAGTTCGGAACTCCACGGCGGATTATCTCCGATAATGGGCCGGCCTACCAAAGCCATAAGATTAGCCGCTTCGCACAGCAGCACAATATAGACTGGAGATATTCTTCAGTTTACAATCCACGAGCTAACGGTCTGGCCGAGGCCTTCAATAAGACCTTGACGAAGATCATAAAAATGACCGTTTCCAGGAATAAGAGAGACTGGCACGAAAGGCTGCAAGAAGCCCTTTGGGCTTATCGAACTACATTCAAGACGGCCACGAACACAACGCCGTACGCGTTGGTATTTGGGATGGAAGCAGTGCTCCCCCTCGAGATAGAGTTACCCTCTCTACGAGTAGCAGTCCACCATGAGCTGACGAACGAAGAAAATGCTCACCTTCGGCTTGAGGAGCTTGATGCCCTCGACGAAACCCGGCTCATAGCGCAACAACATCTAGAGGCCTACAAAGCAAAGATGACGCGCTCGTACGAAAGATTGACCAGGCCGAGGACATTCCGCCAAGGCGAACTCGTACTAGTGGTCAAAAGACCTATGATCCCCAATCGTGCCAAGCGAGGAAAATTTGAGCCAAACTATGAAGGCCCGTACATCATAGACAAGGTCTACCAGGGTGGAGCCTACCTACTCATGGACATGCACGGTGAAAGGCCTTTCAGGCCAATAAACGGCCGCTTCTTAAAGAAATACTACGCTTAATAAGCCACAGCCTGGGTCAATGATAGATGACGACGACTATGTCCGCTCACTATCTTCCTAGGCTCAGACTTTACAAGCAGCAGCCGGCCTTCCCATAGCGACGGACCGAAACGTTCTTAAACTAACGACGGACCGAAACGTCCTTAAACTAACGACGGACCGAAACGTCCTTAAACTAACGACGGACCGAAACGTCCTTAAACTAACGACGGACCGAAACGTCCCTAAAACTACTACCGCAGTATCTTTAGGCTGACGAGATAAAAAAAGGAGAAAGAAAAAAAAAATTAAAAAAAATATATATGAAAAAGAATTAAAAAAAACGGTATGTCCATAAGCAAAATGGGCACGGATGAAAACCCGAAAGGGCTCCGTGAGTAAAAACAGCAAGGCTGCCGGCAAGTGTTCGTGAAAACCCGAAAGGGCGCGACCTTGTAAAAAAAAGTGAAAAAGAATAAAAAAAAAACGGTATGTCCATAAGCAAAATGGGCACGGATGAAAACCCGAAAGGGCTCCGTGAGTAAAAACAGCAGGACTACCGGCAAGTGTTTGTGAAAACCCGAAAGGGCGCAACCTCGTTAAAAGACACTTGTAGGGTCCTCTCGACCTTGTAAGGAGAAACTACCTGCGTGGGATCCTTACGACTCACAAAGGAGCAACACACTTAGGGATCCTCACGATTCCTAAGGAGAAAATACACTTACGAGATCCTCACGACTCGTAAGGAGAATTCTCTTATGGGACCCTCACGGCTCATGAGATTTGAAAGTCTTAAGTTACAGAAACCTAAACCTGTTCTTAAGCAAATCCTCCACAACCTTCGATATTGCCCTACAAGAGGCTCAATACTGACCCTTGTATACAATCCACGGGCGCGAAAAAACGTTTCCCCAGCAAAGTCCCACCCGTGACTAGGGATATGCCCATATGATGAGCAACCCTTGTAGGTCCTCTCGACCCATAAGGAGAAAGCCCTCTTGTAGGATCCTTACGACTTGCAGAGGAACATACACTTAGGAATCCTCACGATCCCTAAGGAGAAAATACACCTGCAAGATCCTCACGACTTGTAGGGAGAAATACCTTTGTGAGACCCTTACGGCTCATGAAGTCAAAAGCCTTGGTCGACAGGACCCTTAACCATGTTTACTAAGCCACCTTTGTTCAATATCGACAGAGGCAAATGATGATTCGCTCCTGGCAATATCCCAGTTGCAGCGGTGCTGATGCCGAAATCGGTGTCTAAAATCCAAGCTTGCGGCAAAAAAGCTAGCAAGCCACACATGCCTACGAAATAGCCGAAATGATGATGCAACTTGCAATAAAAAGCAGCAAGTAAAAATGTATGCATGAAAAATAGCCGAAACGATGGGGCAACTCGCAATAAAAAGCAGCGAGTAGAAAATAAATAAATAGCCGAAATGATGGGGCACCGCGAAAAATAGCCGAAATGATGGGGCAATCGCGACCTCCGCGATATAAAAGCTGAAATGATAGAGCATCGTGGAAAAAGAAATAAAATAAAAAATAAAATGTATGCCTTACAGGTGATGTTCCATCACACCCTGTATACAATCCAATGGCATAAACAAAAAGGGAACATACCTCCCTCCCCCAGGTTTCACCAAAGAAAGGAGCTAAATCTCGACGGGCCACAAGCGACCTAGAGATCATCCCAACACTCGTCTCGTAACAACGAACACAACTTCAAGCTAAGCGGAACAGCGGCAACTCCCAGTTCCGTGGCTCGGTAGTATACATATCGCCAACAGTCAAACCTCCATCCCGTGAAATGTGGATACAATCAGCAAAATTCCTGGTTACGTGGAACACGGATAATGTCACTCTTTGACCCCGTGGAAAACGTCCAGAGCGGAGCCTAGTCCTCGCCGAGCGCGGCAGTGAACCCGTGTGAAGCATCTAGTGCAAAATTCCTGGTCACGTGGAACGCGGATAATATCACTCTTTGACCCTGTAGAAAACGTCCAGAGCGGAGCCTAGTCCTCGCCGAGCACGGCAGTGAACCCGTGTGAAGCATCTAGTGCAAAATTCCTGGTTACGTGGAACGCGGATAATGTCACTCTTTGACCCCGTGGAAAACGTCCAGAGCGGATCCTGGTCCTCGCAGAGCACGGCAGTGAACCCGTGTGAAGCATCTAGAGCGGAGCCTAGTCCTCGCCGAGCGCGGCAGTGAACCCGTGTGAAGCATCTAGTGCAAAATTCCTGGTCACGTGGAACGCGGATAATGTCACTCTTTGACCCCGTGGAAAACGTCCAGAGCAGAGCCTAGTCCTCGCCGAGCACGGCAGTGAACCCGTGTGAAGCATCTAGTGCAAAATTCCTGGTTACGTGGAACGCGGATAATGTCACTCTTTGACCCCGTGGAAAACGTCCAGAGCGGATCCTGGTCCTCGCAGAGCACGGCAGTGAACCCGTGTGAAGCATCCAGAGTGGAGCCTAGTCCTCGCCGAGCGCGGCAGTGAACCCGTGTGAAGCATCTAGTGCAAAATTCCTGGTCACGTGGAACGCGGATAATGTCACTCTTTGACCCCGTGGAAAACGTCCAGAGCGGAGCCTAGTCCTCGCCTAACGCGGCAGTGAACCCGTGTGAAGCATCTAGTGCAAAATTCCTGGTCACGTGGAACGCGAATAATGTCACTCTTTGACCCCGTGGAAAACGTCCAGAGCGGAGCCTAGTCCTCGCCGAGCACGGCAGTGAACCCGTATGAAGCATCTAGTGCAAAATTCCTGGTTACGTAGAACGCGGATAATGTCACTCTTTGACCCCGTGGAAAACGTCCAGAGCGGATCCTGGTCCTCGCAGAGCACGGCAGTGAACCCGTGTGAAGCATCCAGAGCGGAGCCTAGTCCTCGCCGAGCGCGGCAGTGAACCCGTGTGAAGCATCTAGTGCAAAATTCCTGGTTACGTGGAACGCGGATAATGTCACTCTTTGACCCCGTGGAAAACGTCCAGAGCGGATCCTGGTCCTCGCAGAGCACGGCAGTGAACCCGTGTGAAGCATCCAGAGCGGAGCCTGGTCCTCGCCAAGCACGGCAGTGAACCCGTGTGAAGCATCCAGAGCAAATACCGGACTGTGGAGTCCTTAAAATCCACGGACTATGATGTCCTTAACCTCGACCGTGATGTCTTAAAACTAACGATCAACCACCCCGATTCCCTACGGATTCTGCCTTGGTTTAAGGGTACATCTCTTCACTCCTTTGATACCTGGCGTTGTAATTCCTCAATGTCTTCAAAGAGGTGACGGGTCCCTGCAACCAAACATCGGACTGTGGAGTCCCTAAATCCACGGACTATGAGGTCCTTAACCTTGACCGTGATGTCTTAAAACTAACATCGGACTGTGGAGTCCCTAAATCCACGGACTATGAGGTCCTTAACCTTGACCGTGATGTCTTAAAACTAACATCGGACTGTGGAGTCCTTAAATCCACGGACTATGAGGTCCTTAACCTTGACCGCGACGTCTTTAAACTACAATACCTGGAGAAACCCCTAACTCCGTAAAACACGGACAAGGGTGACCGCATCCAACACTTACAAGTCCTCACGACCTGTAAGGAAGAAAAACTCTCTTGTGGGATCCTTACGACTCTCAAGGGAAAACCCTTTTAAGAATCCTCACGATTCTTAAGAAGAACTCACACCTATGGGATCCTCTCGACCTGTAGGGAGAAAAACTCTTTATGAGACCCTCGTGGCTCGTAAAATGCAAAAGTCTTAGGAAGCAGATCTGAACCCTGAGCCATCGCTGTCCTGCAAGGAGATCAAGATAGAATATCCGCAGAATACATTCAATAAAAAGGGGACACACCATTGAGAGGAAAACTGTATCTTTTATTCATAAGCCAAAATGGATACAAAATACAAGTCATGAAAGAAACAAAAAGAAAGATACTCTTATCCATGAGTATGTACAAAAAAAAAGGGAGAAAAGATACAAGTCCTCAAGCCGGCGGGCGGTGCAATAATTTCACCAGTTCATCGTTCTGTTGCTGAGCCACGGCTTCATGACGCAAGATCTCCAGAAGGCGAGCCTCCGCCTGAGCTTGCTGAGCCTGATACGAAGCGAGCCGAGCTTCGAGCTCTTTCTCGGTGGCTTTATGAGCCCCGACCCTCTCACGAGTAAACGTGGCAGCTTTATCGAGAGCCACCACCTCTTTGATAGACTCCTGAAGCACCCGCCAGAGTTCATACGCTTTGTTGGCCTTGGCTGTGAGATTGGCTTGAAGCTCGCCCAGCGCCTTGGAGGCTAGCTCCCTCTCCGAGAACTTGCGACCAAGCCTCTTCTCACATGACGTCATGTTTGCCGCGCACCGTGCTATCAGCCCCCGTAACTCCGCCTTTGCAGCCATGGCCTCCGAGGAAAGACGAGAACACTCGAGAGCATACAAACAAGCCTCCACCTTCCTACAGAACTCCACCCAGACCCGCACCACCTCCTCGCTGTGATAGGTGGCGAGAAAAGGAAGGGAGCCGTTAGCTTCAGTGGCAAACGCTTCGGCTGTGGTCGCACTACCAGCACGGAGCTCCTCGACGAAAGAAGATAGGGAGACAAGGCTCAATTGGGCCAAGCGTTCTGAAGCCCGCAGAGCGTAGGGGCCGGGCGGCATCACAATGCGTGATTCCAAAGCCATGGAGACTGGCAAGGCTGTTCAAATTTGGCAAATGTTAGTAAAACTCTTAAACGCAGAACGAACGGGACTATAATAAAATGTCACTCACCGACAGTCATGCAAGTAGGAGCTGAAGGTTCCCCTGGCCCTTCAACGACCTCGACCTCATCATCGGCTTCCAAAACTATAAGAGACATCAACGTCATTTCGCAAAATAGTAACAATGCTATAGTAAAAAAAAAAGGGGCGAATGACACTAACCTTGCCCAGAGGAAAGGACAATACGCTGAGGGGAGATCGCCTGCGGAGCTGCCATCTCCAATAAACGCTGAAATGACTGTCGAGGCGACAGATCGGCGATCGTGGCCGCCAAACCGCGCAATTCTGGGAAAGATAAAAGAGTTCAGACTATGAAGGGGTTGCTAAATTAAAACGCAGAGGGATACCTTCAACACTCCTCCCGTTCTGAGCCGGGGGGATAGCAGCTTCAACGGTCTCCGCCGTGACCTCAGGCTCCAACAAAGGGAAAGTAGTCCCGACTACCTCGCTTCCAGCCTTTGGGCCGCCCTCAGTAAGAGTCATTGGGGCGGCGGCCTCCAAAGGAGCCTCCCCCAAAGGGGCAAGCACTCCCTGATCAAGAACCGCCGCTGGAAGTTCTACCATGAGAGGAGCAGCTTCGTCAGCCCTCTCCACATCCAGCAAGGCTTCATTGAGAATTTCGGCGGGCTTTAGCTTTAATGGGCCAGCAGGGAGCTCCCCCAGCGCCGAAGATTCTGCACGACTCAAATAAGAATAATGATACATATGCACGGGCACAAACAATCTGAAAAACTACGAAAAGAACCACAACGTACCGATGCGCAAAGAAGCCCTCAATATGGCTTCTTCAAGCCGCTGCTCCTTCTCAAGGAGGTGGGCTCGCCGGGGTTCAAGAGTGGACTCATGGCCGCCAGTCCATAAAGAAAGTGCGTCAGCTGCATCTTCTGAAGCGGCCTGCTTCAAAGCCCTCTCCCCCCATTCCTCCAAAGGACCGATAAATCGCCGCCGAATCCACGAAGGGTCTTCGTAAAAGATTACAGCGGGATAGGACTTCTTCGGAACCTTGGCGTTATGAGACGCGTCTTTTGAGTGCCGTATGGCCTCAGCCAACTGTGCAGCCTCCTCATCAGCCGAACTCGGGAAGAGAGTCCAGCGTCTGACTCTTGCTGGGCCGATGGTTCGTCTTTAAGGATAGGCTCAGACTCCGCCACAGAATCAAGCGGGGTGGTAACCGCTTTCCTCCGCCGTTTAGACCCAGAGCCGGTCGCCGAGGATGACCGTTTCCTCCCCCGCGAAGCCTTAGGGCGACGCTGACCCACATCGCCTACGACGCCCTCATCTCTATTGCCCTCTCCTGGTGCCACGGCCGAGGATGACACTGTCATTGTCAATGCCACGGGGGGCGGTGCTGCCACAGGCGGTGGTGCTACTACTGGGGCCCTTCCACCTCGCGAGCGGGAACCCAGGGGCATACCGGCCGTTGGAGTAAGGTTTACCTCCGATTCTCCTGGGATGAGCGCAGTGCCGGTATCCCTAAGAGGGAAGCGGACCGGAGCCCTCAGTCGCAGCTTAGCTCCTGGAACCAGAAGAGGGGCATCGTGGCCGAGAAGCACCCTCCTTTCCTCAAGAATGATTGGGCTGACCCGATGAAGATACCAACCCGTAAACGCACCCACGCACCGGGGCAGGTATTCAGCTTCAGGTACAATGAAGTGGGAGCCGGTGTTTAGCCTCATGAAATGATGAGCTGCATCGCGAATGGCATTGAGCGAAGGGATTGGGGCGACTAGAAAAGCCTCGAAGGGAACACCCTGGTCGTATCCAAGTTGTCGGGCAAATCGATGCGGATTGTACCGCATGAAAAGAGCTGCACTGTCCTGGCGAAACACCAAGTAGCCCGGTCTAATTGTATATAAGTGCGCAGCCTCCCGGGGCTTCAAAGAAGGTGCGTTGTCTTTTGACAAATCCCAGAGTTGTTGAACTGGACCTGAGGGAGTAGACAAGACCCGATCATTAAAAACCATCCCGCCAGCGGCAGCGTAAGGAGAAATCAGCACCCGAATAGCCCCGAATTGAGTCGGGTCGGCGGCAGAAGCATCCACTAATCGCATAAGTCATGGAAAGGGGTAGGCATCGTAAAATGAGGGCCTCTGATGCATGGCAAAAGCCCCCAATACGTGCATTTCGATCCAGGACGTGAAATAATGAAGCGAAAAGTTTACCACATCCACGCCAGGCGTAGAGGTATTAGCTGCGGTGCCCAATCCATTATAGAGGTGTGCCAAGGCCGGGATGCCGATGGCCAACCGCGTCCCCTCAGCAATACGATGAGCCGGGTAGATGACCGAGGCTCTCATGAAGCGGCGATGCATGGGGATAACGAACCAACTAAGCCAAACACTGACAAACCCCACGAAGAATGTTTCCTCATCCATACCGGGTGCTGCAATGGACTCAAAAGACATCGGCGACACGATGGGAATATAATATTGTGGCAGGTCCGATTCAGCGGTCGGTAGCTTCTTCGGACCAAACCCAAAGGGGTCTTTGATGTTAGCAAACTTCGGAGCAGTCTTCGATATGACGTCCTCACAAAGGAAGCAGGAAATGAAGCTTTTAAAAGTAACACCCTGCTCCTCAGATTCAGTGAACAATCGATCAAAAATACCCAGCGCCTTGATCAAGCTGGGGCGCTTGTGGCGAACGGCGTTCTCAACAGACAAGCCGTCAGCCGGTGCAGACTCGGGCTCAAAGACATACTCGTCAGGAGGCAACAACTTCTCATATAGTGCACCCCTGATTGGCAATCCCGAGATTTCATAAAATTCTGCAAGAGAGATCGAGACCTCACGATCTCTTAGAATGAAAGTGTTGGTGGGAAGATTCCATTGGTTCAAAAACGCCTTAACCCACCAGACATGCGGGGACTTATAATGGAAGAGTGACGCGTATATTGCCTGATAAAGCCCGACCTTCTGCAGCCGCGCACGATGGGTGGCAAGGATGTAGCGAGCCCAGAGAAGATAGCCCGTGGGGTGTCGGGGAGTGAGCCCTATCTTATAGATCTGCCCCCACGGGTGGGCCTCACCCTGGCAGATACGCCGCCCCAAGATGTCTATGGCCGGGATCGGATGGTTCGGAATACCGGTCGTCGAAGGCTCGAGCCTCCCCGTTGGAGTCCAGTTGGGCATTTCCACAGCAAAAACTGTCCTCGGAGGATCCATCGGTAAAAATGGGAAAGTGGGCTCCGTCGGCACCGCGCAAAGAAAACTCCGGCGACCCTGAATAATCTGACTGTACCAAGATCCCCATTGAAGAAGGTTGGTGCAGTTCGGGTCATGGGCCCGAATCATCGCCATCGCTTCCTCATCAGATGGTGACTGAGGAAAAGCAGCCTCCGAGCGAGAAAAGGGAAAGCGTGGAACAGAAGCCATCGCACCTGAAATCCAATAAAGGAAGACCGTTAAAAGAAAAGTTAGCAATATATATTCATGCATGAACATGAAGACTAGTCGAAGAAAGCAACAACAGAGTTTCCTGGGACCATTGGCTACAAAACACATGGGCCCCACAGAATCTGGATGACGGCTCATTAATAATGAGACCAAATAGTTACAATAAAAAAAAGGGAATATCCTCATTTAATAAAGAATGATGACCATGCACATTCCCCCCAACAGGATCTGTCTCGGACTCTACAATGAATCCAACAAGATCAAAGGAATTAAATTCCCATAGAAGACATCATTACAAAACCCCCATTTCATTAATTGCAGAAGAACAACCTCGGGCCAAGAGACCCCAGGAAGCCTCCGCGTGAAGAAATCAAGTCCTTCATTGGAATTAAATTCCTTATTAAGAAAAGGGAATTAAATTCCCAGAAACATTTTTGGATGGAATTAAATTCCATGGATTTGAAACGCCATCATCATCTCCCCAAAGATCATCTAAACCCTAAGAGATCTACAGTTTGAAGGTTAAGCGGTTTCATGTTCTTATGGAAAAACATGAGGAAAAAAGGGTAAAAACCCTTGTTTTGGATTTAAAATTCAGAGGAATGTGAAGGTCCATCGTTTGTCCAAGAACATTACCTGAGGAAAAGAATTCTTTTCGAACAGAGTTAAACTCTGAAGATTGTTTCAAGACAGAGAACTAAGCTCTGGAAGCGAGAATTAAATTCTCAAGGAAAAAGTTCTCAGAAGAAGAAGATGAGCAAAGTGAAGGCTCCTCGGAAGAGACGGTGGTATTTATAGAAGGCGATAGAAACGCTTCATCTCCCCAAATCCCTAAAGGAATCCAACGGTCACAAAAAGTGACAGCGTTGCACTCACGTGCTGACACGTGAGAACAACGCTGTGGGGACATTTGTTTCCTGATTTAAAATCAGGAAAGCTTATGGAAAAAGCTTCAGAAGAGGGTCACGTGCTTACACGTGACCAGCAGTCACGTGTTGGCACGTGACACCCAAAAGTACCGGCAAAGCAAGTTCAGTTTCCCAACTATATCAAAGAGAGGGGCTTCAATAAGGGTCACGTGCTCCCACGTGACCTGGGTCACATGTCGGCACGTGATATTTAAAAGCAGCAGCAAAGACCCAACGCTTCCTGATCAAATCAAGGAAAAAGCTTCAGAAGAGGTCACGTGCTCCCACGTGACCAGGGTCACGTGTTGGCACGTGACGATCAAAACATCAGACTCATTCTCCGGTCAAAGCAAGAAAAAGACTCCAGACGAGGGTCACGTGCTTACACGTGACCAGGGGTCACGTGGTGGCACGTGACAGCTAAACAGCAACCAGAAGGCAGAGCGCAGAAAGAAAGAAGAAGGCTCGTTCCAAGGGGGTCACGTGCCCACACGTGACCATGGGTCACGTGGTCACACGTGACCGGCTTTCAAAGCCCATTTCGTTGACAGAATTAAATTCTGAAAGAGATTCGAATCTTTCTAAAGGAAAGCGATTATCTGGAACCAATCAAATTAAAGATTTAAAGCTGATTGAATATCATCTATCTATGGGAAAATCCCGAACTTGGAAAGATTTTCCCTTTAAATCTAACAGAAATAACAAAAGAGAATCCCTGGATTTGAAATCCAATGGTGAATAAAATTCACCTAATAATCCAAAGGTCCAGAATGAATGATGGATGCAAATCAAATCTCTCATTGAAGATTCGTCAAAAACTAATTGATTCGGCTGCTTCTCCTATAAATAGGAGCCAAGAGACACAGGGATAGAGATAGAGAGAGATATACGCAGAGGGAAGAAAGGGAGAGAGAGCCTTGATACTTCGAGGAACTTGGATCTTCTGCAAAAGAAAACCCTAGGTAAGAAAGGGAAGGCTCCTTGAAAGAAAGGAGAATTTAATTCTCGACAGAGTTTAACTCTGATATATAAAACAGAAGAACATATTTCTTCTCTCTTTGATAGAGGATCTGCAAAGTGCACATCTCCCCTTGAAGTTGAGAATTTAATTCTCAATGGGTTGAGATCCTGCCATGCAGATCCAAAACATAGAGAGGGAATGGAAGCACGAGAATTTAATTCTCACAGAACTATAGGAATTTAATTCCTTTAAAATAAAACTAGGGCTTGACCCTGTGTTATGGGAATTTAATTCCTTCAGAACAAAAAGAAACAGGGTTTAACCCTAATTAAGAACCTAGTTCTGTTGGAACAGCGGGGATTTAATTCCCTTGATCATAATTTAACAGAGAGTGGGAATTTAATTCCTTAAAAACTTTTATTAGGGTTTAACCCTATTTGGTTCTTCACATGTATGAGGAATTTAATTCCTACAGAAAATTCAGAGTTCAACTCTATTCAGAATATAAATCTTCAAAAGGAAGTAGGAAGTTAATTCCTCTGAAATTACTGTCAGGGTTCAACTCTACGAGGAATTTAATTCCTGGAAAAGATTAACAGATCCTCTAAACAACATACATAGAGGCAGGGTCACGTGCCACCACGTGACCCCCCCCCCCAAAAGACCTACAGAAAGCCCTTTTGAGGCAGTGCCCCACGTGACCCACGTGACCCTTGACAGAAGCTTTAACACACAAGCATTTGAATGCCCGTCACGTGATGGCACGTGATGTTCTGAAAGATGCGATAATCTTAGCAGAATAAATGAAGGGAGGGCGCTCTCACGTGTCGCCACGTGACCCCTCTTGCCTTAGTGTTTAACACTAAATTGAAACTCCCGAACCCAGTGTTAAAACACTGTTGGGCCTTAGTGTTCAACACTAATCAAAAAACTTTATTTGCAGTGTTCAACACTGACTACCTTAGTGTTTAACACTAATTTGAGATCTCTGTTGCCAGTGTTTGATACTGATCTGTTTTAGTGTTTAACACTAATTTGAAAAGCCATGTTGCTGGTGTTTAACACCAATTATCTTTTAGTGTTAAACACTAACTTGTCAATCTCATTCTCAGTGTTCAACACTGGTTGGTCTTTAGTGTTTAACACTAGACATTGGTCCAATTGGCTAAATGGATAGAGGCAAAGCCTCTCCTGATTAGACTTAGCCCAAGCTGGCCATAAGTCCTCAATTCGTAATCAACTGGACTAATTGGCTCATAACATAATTAATTGGTCTTGATCCCAAATTGGGCCAAGGACTATTTAATCCACTCCGGTTCTAGGGTACATTTCTTCACTCCTTCGATACTTGGCATTGTAATCCCTCAATGTCTTCAAAGAGGTGACGGGTCCCGATGACCACACATTGATATGAACTGTGGGGTCTTTAAACCCATGGACTATGAGGTCCTTAACCTTGACCGAGATGTCTTAAAACTAACAATGGACTGTGGGGTCCTTAAACCCATGGACTATGAGGTCCTTAACCTTGACCGAGATGTCTTAAAACTAACAATGGACTGTGGGGTCCTTAAACCCATGGACTACGACGTCCTTAACCTTGACCGAGATGTCTTAAAACTAACGATGGACCGCAATGTCCTTAAACTACCCATGGACCGCAATGTCCTTAAACTAGAACAATAGAGCCCCGCATGCTCTTTTGTCGGATCTAAACGATCCCGTTAAGTCGATCTTAGCCCCAAACTGGACTAACGTATCCTTAACAACCGTTTAAGTTGATCTTAGCCTTAAAGATGGCTAACGTATCCTTAAACCTTCAAACAGACTGGACTATGAATCCCCCCAATTAACTCTGCCTCGAGGGTACATCCCTGAACTCCTCTGACATCCGTCGTTGTAATCCTTCAACGACGTCAGAGAGGTGACGGGTCCCGACGGCCATACATTCGATGGACCACTATGTCCCTAAACTGGAACAATGGAGCCTAAAACGCTCCTTTGTCGGATCTAAACGATCCCGTTAAGTTGATCTTAGTCTCAAAGTTAGACTAACGTATTCTTAACAAACGTTTGAGTTGATCTTAGCCTCAAGTATGGCTGACGTATCCTCAAACCAAACCCCCAAACCCAAATCTAAGATAATACGGATTTGGACTAGTCCACGCCCTACGGGCGACGACATAACTCAGTCTCCGTAAACAATCCACGGGCAACAAAACGCAAAACAAACACCCACGACACGAAGTGACCATCTGGAGAAAGAGAAAGTTGTTACCGCAATGCGGTAGCGTAATTAACTGCAGGGGCTTACGCCTGCAGGGAAGAGCGTCCCCACAATCAAAAACCCCTCAAACGAGAGGGAATCTGACGAAGTCTGCTACATCGAACGCATCCGTCTAAACTTTCGATACATGGTGTCATAAATCAACTTGGCATCTTCGGAGAGGTGGACGGATAGCACCAATTAGCATCTGCCCCGAGTCTCAGTGCCAAGACATCGCAGTCTTGTGCGCCGCCATTCGAAGGGGAACAGTAGGGTTGCTTGCCGCTCTCGTAGGAGTCTAGGGGTGTGGGTTTGGCTTTTCATCGCGACCGTGGAATCCGTGTTTTATACTGGCTCGTATTAAAAACACGGACGTCCTAGTATATCCAATGTTTCATATGTTTTTTCTGCTGCGTTATCTGTGATGTGATCATGTGATATGTTCAGATAGATATTGTATATAGTATATATGATATATTATATAGACGTTGCTTATGTTTTACACCCGTGCTAGCCCTGCCCTGCTCTGCCGTTAGTTACCTAACCTAACGGTGCACGAGGGGACATTGAGGCGAATGCGGATGGCATAAGTGTACGTCGTATTTATCTGTGATGTTTAGGTGCTTAAATGATGGGACTTCATTAATGTGATTAATGAAAGAAAAGAAACCTAAGATGTTGTGGAATCGAATTTCAAAAATAAAAACAGGTAGCTACAGTTCTTGCTTTGCATCGTGGTGTTCCTTGTAGAACATCCTGCAACTTATTCGATAAGGAAAGGACCGAGATCCCTTCACCGGGAGTGACTCCTTTAGCAATAACTAGCAGATGCTACAACCCTCGGTTTGTCTTTTGATTGCTTCTATAGTTTCTGCTTTGCACAGCGATATATATGATATATCCCGCACCTCATTCGACGAGGAAAGGGCCGACGATCCCTTCACCGGAAGTGACCCCTTTAGCAAAACTAGAAAAGCCTCAAAAAAACTCCATTTTTAAATCATTTGATTCTACAACGATATCAAGTTCATTACGCAATAGGTTTTCAGAAAAACCTGTCGTAGCCCTCCGTCATTTCAGATAAGTACTAGTTAGTATTCGTGCTACGTTTGTTGACTATGTTAAGGCGTAGTGTGCGGTAGCTAATTAGTGCTTATCTGTATAAGCATATGATGCGATTGGATTAGGGTAGTCGTGCGACTTTGTTGACTATATTAAGGGTCGTGCGGGTGGGTTTAATCCAATCAGAAAATGACGGGTTGAACTTGACTAGCACTTATTTGTTGACTATGTTAAGGTCATATAGCTGCTAGGGGCAAAATATTATTGGGAATTTCAAGTGTTGAAATTTGCAATGAGATTGTATACCTTCTATGAGATAGTTGGATCCCGATACCCACTGCGAGTAATTGTTACTCCTAGGAGAGTTTTACACATTACAATTAGCCGATCAAGTAGGTGTCTAGAAAGGTGTCAATGGGGTTACGCCTCTGGGAAAACGAGGTTTACATTAATTAGGTCCGTGCGAAAGCACGGGGCACCTCCCTCAAAGTACCGACACTGGCCTGGCTGAAAGATTGGCGAACTTGTAGCGTGTAATTAATCCCGGCTAGTCTTTCCTTTTAGGGTTTGAAGGAAGATTTGATAAAAACAGTGGGAGCCATCCTGATTAGATAAAATAATAACCAATCTGATCTTGCAAGAGCATACGCTGAGTGTTTTCTTCTCTCTCTCCAGGTAGCGACCATGTCACGCCTTAATCAAGATAATAATACGGATATTGACCGAACCCGCTTGTTATACTGAGCTGGGGAATGTTGGTCCCGCTCCAACTTATAATTGTTATAAGACAGAGCAGAAAATAGGGGATTACCAGAATTCCCGTGGCGCCCAAACGAAGAAAGTGCATGTGATACATCTCCTTCGGGTGTGTTCATTACAAAGAACTGTTTCTCAGTATCCTTTACGTCGTGGATATATGATACCGGATCAGGATCCCAGATATGTAATCTGTTACATAGGGCTACAGAAAGGTAGAAAACTGAGAACGGGTGATAAGTTTTATGAGACAGAAAACGGGGCAAGTGTTGCAGCCAAGTCTGTTGGTCACTGTCACCCTGTATTACCGATACATTGATTCTGAACAAATGTTATTAGATACCGAACCTGATATACAAAATCATATCAGTCTCTTTATTTAGATAAAGAAATGATAAAATTTTGTATTGTTGGATAATGTTTTGAACATTTCCTATTTCAAAAGTTGATCGGTTCAGGCACGTTATCTAAAAGCATTAACGTTCTAAATCAAACTACAGTTCCTTGTATACAAAACACACACAAAAGGAAGAGTTCAGAAATGAACGATTCCTTCTTGAGGCATTGTAGACTAGGTCATATTAATGCGACCCGACTGGCTGAAGTTACATTTAGATACATATTTAAATCAGTTTGAATTTACATCTTGTGAAACTTGCCAGTCATGTCACAAAGATAAGATGGCCATAGCTCTGTTTACTAGAAACAGAGAAAGAGTTAATGAACTCTTGGGACTGATACATGATGATGTATGTTAGGTCCCCTGTCTACACATGCCAAGACCGGTTCTTTGTACTTCATTACATTCTCTGGTAATCTCTCAAGATTCAGACATATGTTCCTGGTGAAACACAAGTCCGAACCTTTTGAGATATTCACAGAATATAAGTTAGAAGTAGAGAACCAATACGGGTATAAGTATTATGTCCTATGATGAGATCAAGGAGGAGAATACTTGAGCACGGAAATCCTGGACTATTCTAAAGGAGAATGAGATTCTCTCTCAGCATTACTCCTCCATATACACCACAGCACGTCGGTGTATCGGGGCGGAGCAGTCACACCCTATATGATATGGTGCGCTCTATGATGAGCACTACTAAGTTTCCTATTTCCTTTTAGGGAGTTATGCACTTATGAAGTTGCATACCTATTGAATAGGGTTCAAATCAAATATGTTGCCTACCACTCCATATAAGATATGGTATGGGAAGAGCCTATCTCTTAAGTAAATTAAGATTTGGGATTGTCCGGCCTATGTCAAAAGAAAAATCCAGACAAGATCGAGGCAAGGTCAGTTCTGTAGAACTGGAAAGGTTCCAGCTATACAAAACTGCAGCTGATGATTTGACAGAACCAAAGGATTCAATAGTCCCCAAAGAACCACAGCCTCTCCGCCGATCTAGTAGGGTTTCTCATCCGCCTGAGAGATACTTCGGTTTCTCGATGACAATGGGAGCAAGAATTGCATCATGAGATGATGGCCTAACTAGTTTCGAGCAGGCCATCAAGAGTGGGACTCTGTAAGAATGGCTGGATGCTTAGTGATCAGAGATAGAATCCTTATACACCAACAAAGTATGGACTTTGGCTGCTATATCTGAAGGGTTAAATCCCCATCAGGAGCAAGTATATCTTGAGAAGATTACTTGGTGTACATGGAAAAGTTGAGACTTTCAAAGCTAGACTTGTTATAGGTTTGCATCATTGACCAGGTATGGATTGTGATGAAACCTTTTCTAAGTAGCTATGCTTAAGTCCATCCAGATCCTACTTGCCACGGCTACATACCATGACTACGATATCTGGTGGTTGGGTGTCATGACTACTTTTCTAAATGATGTTTTGGAAGAAAGCGTCTATAAGTACACAGCCAGAGGGCTTCGTAGACAGTGGGAGCAGCAGAAACTTGTGCAAGATGTTTTATGTGATGAAGCAGGCATCGCGGAGTTGGAACATCTGTTTTGATGAGTTAGTCAAACAGTTTGACATCATTAAAATGGTAGATAAACCTTATATATACAAGAAGGTAGTAGGGAGTATGGTGGTGATCCTCGTAGAGTACGTGGATGACATACTCTTGATAGGGAAGTAGTTTCCTATGCTACGCTCGGTCAATCTCCGCTTATCACAAGGATTCTCCATATAGGATCAATGTGATACCACCTAAATTCTGGGTTTTTGGATCTATTAGATAGATCTGATTGGATGCTAGGAAACTCACTAGTTGTAGTGAGATGGTATCAATCGATCCTGGGAAGAATCACTGGAAGGGTTCCAGGGTGATAAAGACGACTGAATGTCAATCACAGGCATTTTCTTTACCCTCAGTAAAGGGACGGTATGTTGGAAGAGTTCCAAGCTAGATACCGTGGCATACTAGACGATAAAGGCTCGATACATCGCTACTTAAGATGCTACCAAAAAGGAAGTCTGGGTTTATATTAGTTCATGAGATGAATTTAGTTCCTCCCATTGTGTGACAATGGAGTTGTGGCATATGCCAGGAACCCCGGTCCCATCAGTGACCCAGACGTATTCTGAGGCAGCATCACCTGATCATGGAGATAGTTGATCTCCAGGGTGATCGAGGTTAAGAGAGCAGACTCAGAGGATAACACGGCGGATCCACTCACGAAGTCCTATTCCCAGAGAGAGACTTTTATGGGATGGTTGAGTATGAGATACTACAACCACTGCTATAGATGGCCCTAGTGCAAGTGGGAGATTGTTAGTTATATGTATGCCCTAGAGGCCAATACTATACATAGGATGTATATTGTAGTGGATGCTGGGACATATATAGGGAGGACTTTCTTGCTCGACATGATAGTATGCTATCTAGTTACCTTTTACCTTAACGTGTATACTGATTGTCTCTCTGTTACATGTTGGTAAAGCCCTTAGGATGTGTGCTTGACTACCTGGACTATGATGCGGATCATACTAGTGGGGACATGGTAGTCCATAAGTACATCCTTTAAGATCCCTAGTCGTGGGTATATCGAGACGGGGCATCGATATACCAGAGTAGACTAGCGTATACCTTCTCGACCCATACAGATGGGCGATGGATGATCCCATATCCATTGGTGTTTGACATCAGAGATGATATACGGGTGCTCAGTGGAGACTGGGTACACTGGACGGACTCGCCGAGAACTCCCAGATGGTATTATACCTTACGTCAGATGGCAGTTCTCTGGTGACACTGGTACAGGTTAGTCTGTAGACCCGAGATCGTCATAGAGTCTTGTGTGATTCCCACTGTGTTTTGATTTCCACCTTACCACGTCCAAGAGGGCGTGCAAAACGGTGGTTTTTGGGTACAGTCCCGAATCACATGGAGGCAATGAGCGATAGGAGGGGATTCGTCTCTCCCGGTATAGGGAGTTGATGTTGCGCTGTGTTCGATTGGCTATAACCGGAAATCCCTGGCCAGGGTTGCTGAGATTTACTGGTAAGTGTTACCGGTAGTTTCTCGAACTGTTATAGACCTCATATCGACACGACTTATCGAGCTACTGGGGTCTGACGTTTACCACCCCTAGGCGAGATATGCGACATATCAGACGATCAGACCGGACTGTACGGTAAGTGTTACTGGGTGGATTCACAGGAGTGTGAGCGGGCTTGCTCGTTGATCTTCTGATCGCTCAATACCCGGGTGGCCGTTATGTTTAGCAGACCGCTTGCGGCTTATGGGTGCTTGATATGATCATCATCTGCTGCCGGCGTATTGACGAGTCTTTAGAGTCCTACACAGAGGTTTCCTGGTTCAAGCGAAACGAAATAGGAGCGCATATGAGATATGTGCGGGACCGAGAATAATACCAGTATGTGATACTGTATTCTATTCTCGCGATTTGTATCATTGGTCGGTTATATGTGATATAGCCGGGTTACCGAATCAAGTGTTGATTCGATACATTGATACACTTGATATTAGTCGGTTATATGCGATATGACCGGATCGTTAAATCAAGTGTTGATTTAATGATTTAATGTATAATTATATATTTGATATATTACTTTACATTAACTAGTATTTGTTCACTTAAAATGGATTTTCTCACTTGATGTGCACATTGTATATGTGATATATTTTTGTGCACTTGTTTGTATCATGTTTGATGATACATGCTAACTTGGGTTTGTGTAAAGAATTAAACCATGGTTATGTTAATGGTTAAGGTTTTGATTTACTTATCTATTCATTTATTTATTTATTCTTTTTTGCAAAATAAATCTTGGTGGCTTTCTTTGTTTGCTAGTTGAAGCTTCATGAAGCTTTGAATAAGTCTTCTATTTTTGTTTCATGCTTAACCCTAACCATTCAACCTAACTTTAGTTAATTCTCTACACCTAACTATGGTTGCTATATGATAAGATAATTCTTTTTATTCTTATCATAATTCTTTTTCTTCTTCTTCTTCTTTTTCTTCTTCTTCTTCTTCTTCAACAAAAGAAGAAAGCCTTGCTTCCATCAATGGCAACTTGAGAAAAAGAGTGAGAAATCCAATTCTAAAGTGAACCCACTTCCTATTTCTTCATCCTCTATCACTTGCCAAGTAATATAGGGTGTTTTCTTCACAAGTTTCATGGCTTGGTGAAGTTGGAGCTTGATCTTGTGTTGCCTCGACGTAGATCATCTTCGGCATCGAAGTCGACGACCTAGCCCGATCATTTCTTCGATGAAACCATCGCGAGAGTCCGGAATCCGATGGGTACAGCGGAGGGACTTCATCACGGAGCTATGGAGGTGGAGGAACGTATCTACAAAGGTTGTATTTCCGTTCGCTTATTAGTAAAGCAGTTTACTAGTTGTAGTTATCGCCTAAACTCTAGTTAACGATCGCATTAGGGTTTCTCGGCACCGGAAATTTTTGAATTTGGCATGGTTGATGCCTTGTAAGACATCCTCAGTGTGCCTAGGAACCCTGCAATAATGGCCACCCAGGTATTAAGCGATCAGAAGATCAACAAGCAAGCCTGCTCACACTCCTGGGAATCCAAACAGTAACACTATCGTACAGTCCGGTCTCTTCGTCTGATATGTCGCATATCTCGTCTAGGGGTGGTAAACGTCAGATCCCAGTAACTCGATAAGTCGTGTTGATATGAGGCTCATAACATGTCGAGAAACTATTGATAACACTTACCAGTATATCTCTGAATCAGCCCTGGCCAGGGACTTCCTGTTATAGCAAATCGAGCACAACACAACATCAACCCCCAATACCAGGAGAGACAAAACCCCTCCTATCGCCCATTGCCTCCATGTGATTCGGGACTGTACCCAAAAGCCACCGTTTTTCATGTTCTCTTGAACGTGGTAAGGTGGAAATCAAAGAACAGTAGGAATCACACAAGACTCTATGACGATCTCGGGTTTACAAACTAACATGTACCAGTGTCACCAGAGAACTGCCATCTGACGTTAGGTATAATACCATCTGGGAGTTCTCGGCAAGTCCGTCCAGTGTACCCAGTCTCCACTAAGCACCCATATACTATCTCTGATTTCAAACACCAATGGATATGGGATCATCCATCGCCCATCTGCATGGGTCGAGAAGCTATACGCTTGTTTACTCTGGTATATCGATGCTCTGTCTCGATACACCCACGACTAGGAACATTTGAAGGATGTATTTACCGACTAGTCTATCCCCACTAGTATGATCTGCATCATAATCCTGGTAGTCAAGTACTCATCCTAAGGGCTTTACCAACATGTAATATAGAGACAATCAGTGTACATGTTAAGATAAAGAGCAACCAGATAGCATACTATCATGTCGAGCAAGAAAGTCATCTCTATATATGACCAAGCATCCACTACAATATACAACGCATGTACAGTAATGGCCTCTAGGGCATACATATAACTAACAGGTTTAAGCTAACTAGCTAAGATATACCCAATCATTAACAAAAGACTTAAAACAAAAGAAAACCTATTCATGTAAAAATCTACATCCATGTTTAAAAAAATATGAAATACTTATTCTAACACTTAATTATCATTATCTTAATATAAAATATCATGTCATGCTAAAATATCATTTTTAATGATATCATACACTTTTCTTCATATTTACCAAAATAATTATATTTTTACGGGTACAGTTCCGACACCCAATTTTTATAAGCGATATCATTTTTGTAAACATATTATTTTCATATTTAAAAGTATAAATTAATATTTATAATTTTTCCAAAATGTTACAATTTCTCCCCCTTAAAGAAATTCGGTCCCCGAATTTAAATTAAACCCCCTTTCAAATCAAATCAACTCATTTCAAAACAATATTGTCGGGGTCCAAATTTTAAAATACACTGTTCGCTCAATATAACAGAACTCCAAAGTCCCATATGAGCTAAAACGTAATATAACGCAACAGTGTGCGTGAAAACTCAAAAAGATGTAAAACTCACATAACTGTAACTCCAGCGGTTGCTACGAGAATTACACCAGTTATGATGTAAAATTCTAAATACTAAATCAGCTGTGAACATTCAGTACACGCTCGTTGCCATAACCGTAGTGCAATATCTATAGCATACGACCAAGAGAAAATAAGTTCAAATCCATAATATACCACATCAAATATAGTGTCCAAAATAAAATCAATCATAATGGTTTTGCACGAAAATCCAAATCACATGTCACAAGTGTGCATGAAAACAAAACAGCGTTAAGTGTAACAGGTGTGCATGAAACAATATCCACTACATCAACTGTGCATGGAACAAATATCAAGTGTATCTAAAGTGTAAAAAATAGTATCAAGTGCATCGGGGTGCACAAAATAAATCTTAAGTGCATCAGAGTGCACATAACAAATCTCAAGTGTATCGGGGTACACAAAAGAACAAAACATGCAACTGGTGTGCACGAAAATATCATTCTAGGGAATCTGGTGTGCACAACACTCCAATTGAGTGCAGTCATCCCGCACGGAAATCTCAAACAAATACACCTAATGTGCACAAAACATCAATCAAAATGCAATCATCATGCACGGAAATCTCAACAAGTGCATCTGGTGTGCACAAAACGTTTGTGTGACCCTCAAATTCTCAAAATACATAAATCAAAATAACGGACGTTGTGTTGTCCTTTCTTCAATGTTGAAAATGAAATATTTGGATCATAAAAACTCTAATAACAAAGCAATGGACATCGAAGTATATCTTCTTCAACGTTGAAAGGTGTTTAAACACCCGGAACTGGCATAGCAAGGATTACTACTTGACTTCTGTCTCGGTCTAGCGTTTCCTGTCTCTGAATTCTGGTTCTTCTTGCGGATCTCTAATTCCATTGCCTCTTTATTCAATCGTCTGGTGAGGAGCAACGACACAATCAATCCTACTGCTGATACCTCTCACCACATTTTCTTGACCAGTAGTCCAGTCTCTCGCAACGCAACATGTTGATGATGGCGATCTCTAATCTCTGCGTTTGTGCCAACAACTGATCCTGGTCCAATCATACTTATTATCAATTTCTGGAAATAACACACCAAGTCTCCTGCTGGTCTCATCTATTCAGCCTGCCCGGAACTAGCACTCATTACCAAATCCACTTTCTTTTTCGTAACAACTGTCATTTCCTTAAGATTTTCCTCTGAAAGTGTAGTCGTACGCGCCTCTGCATATGCATCAAATCTTCAATATCGACGGTGAAGAATAACTGCCTACTAAAACTTCGCACCAATCTCCTGTTCCATTACTCTCCAATATCAATCAATTAAAGAGAACATCACGATAGTTACGCGAATTGCAAGTCATACTTGATTATGATCAAGCCCGGAGCCTTACAAAACTCGAAAACACGAATCCGGCATTTCTGATACTCTGTAGAAGAATCTGGCTAAGCTCACCTTCAAGAACCCGTCTCAATTCGTCGGAGGAAAACTTACTACACGATCTCTTTTGAGTGACTCGCATCAGGTCTGAGCAAGACCCATTGGAAGATGCTAATCAATTTCACCAATCTCATATCGGAGTGCCGCAATGGATTAAGTGTCCTAGCCATCTCACATCTGAACGACTATGAATCCTCTGTTCCATTTATATTTATAGATATCGGCAACTGTTAACTTTATAAACTCTGGAAGCAACACCTCGATAACCTCAGCAATGATTTGTACCACTGTCTGAACAGTAGGCAACACCACGATCTTCGGAGAGGGGAAACATCACGTCTTAAGTCCGGCTGATCTCCAGCAATGACCCAACCCTCTGGTGTAGATCCTGAAGAAACATGCTTCAACATTAGAAACCCGATCAAAAATGGATAAATGACATGTCCCTATGTAACTGAAATTTCACCCTGGTCAGTCCTTGTCCCAGACAAGTCTGCACTGACCGTATCTCTAACCGCAGCCCTCTCGGCTTACGTAAATATGGAGACCGGACAATCAACATGCATCAACGAGGATAGATCAACGGAACGAATATATAGAAGATCTCAAGATAAGAATTCTAAGATGACTTAGGCGGAGTATCATATCGTAAATATGCCGCGGAACATATGTACGGTACGTTACTCTAATTAGTACCTACTCCATCAACCAAGGTCATCCTATATAATAAAAGTTCGGGTATAAGACCCCCAAAGTAAAGTCTAAGTCCTATAAGGTAAAGCCTAGGTAACAAAAGTGTATGCCTAAACCCCATATAACCAACCTAGACTCGAACAAAAATTAAACCAAACGCTCTGATGCCAACTTTGTCACGACCCGAATGTGGCACATGGCAGGCACTTAAATCAAGTGACATCTAAAGACGTCGACGCGGTTCAAGTAAGCCGAAGCTCGGAATTTAAACCCTTTCTGAAAACATTGGAGGTGAAATTTGAAATAGTCATCAGATGAGACCAGTTTAAAATAAACACATAAGTTGAACTAAGTATGCTTGTAAAATCATCTATGACGTTTTGAAATTCGAAAGCAACTCCTTTGTAAATTTTGCATAAAACCCAATACATACATAATAAAATAAATAGCATCCCAATGGGAGCTAGCTTCCCCGCCCAAACGGCGAAGCAACCAAGCAACCAATATACGACGCACAATGGCGAAGAAAAGAAAAGAGAAACAACATCAACAATATAAAAAGGTCGAATCCAATGAGTGCGACACCTACAATACACAAACACTAAGTCTCGCTTCTAAGTCCACAATATATCATTTCTAAGTTGATGGAGTTTTACTAGATACAAGAATATACAATTAAACGAGTGTGAGTATGATACAATAGTAACCCACCTACCAAACAATCACCTAAAGGAATGTGTGCCCCAAGCCGCTGATAATCCAAGCGGTAAAACCTGTAAGAAACTGTGGCACAACGGGGGTGAGTTGCCAACTCAGTGTAAAAATCAAAATGCACAACGATACCTAGGTCATAAATATAATACTATCATATCCTGCACTAGTATAATATATGATATTCAAATGTATCATAAATGCAACTCTATCTATCACATGAACCCAATATAGAATATATCATATGCAAATGACATGTATCTAAGTATAAGCCTATAAGTAGCCGAAAATATATATGTACAACCGCTTCTTTAAAATACCTGCGGAATACATATGTCACGGCATAAAAGCAGACGTGATAGTATGAAATATAATAGGTATCTTATTTAAATATACGTCCTGATGTTTTAATGAAGAATGTTAAGAGGTTTACAATTTAAAGATCCCAGTGTCATATCAGACATGTCAAAATAATGAGGTTATAGCTCATTTTTGAATTCCTTTTTATATGCAAATGCCTGTAAAAAGATATGCAGGTACTGTCCCCCGGATCAGTCCTGGTCGGCTACAAAACTCATAACATAATTATATACCTCATATGATAGCAACATATCAACATCTGGATGTCCAGCATCGACACTCGAAATCAGAAATCTCTCGTGTGCATCAACGACACGCAAATCCTCAAATCTCTCATGTCCATCAGCGATACGCAAATGCAGATATCGTCGACACCATCTCAACAGATGATCGCCACCCGATATCCCTGGCCCCGGTCGGTATCCTCTGGATATCCGTCGTGCCCAAATCGAACCCCGGTCAGTATCCCCTGGATATCTGCCGTGCTCATTTCTATCTCCGGTATTGAGTATCCTCGCTAGGCTCCCCGCCTCTACTGCAGCTATCCTGCCCCTTGGTCTCGACCGGGTCCATTATGTATCCGACTGTATATCCCTCCACTCAGTCTGGATAACGTAGTAATCCGTAACCGTATAGCCCCCGCCCCACTCGGTTCGGAGTAAAACAAAACATAAAAATGACTCATTGTGGACATCAACTCATCATATCCAAAGATAACAAGTAAAGAAGAAGAATACTTGCATAAATCATTCTGATGATATATTATATATATACATATATAACAGCGTCCCATACCACTGATATATATCATCAAAAGTAAAATATCCTGAAAACCCATAAGAATCAAATACAAATAACCATGATATTGGTATTCGCAATACGCAACAGGTAATAAAGGAAAAGTACGTAACTAAGTCATAGAGGCAACAAACATATCAATTCTACTGTGTCATGGTAATACTAATGATGTGTAGTGTAGCATACGCGTCTGTATTCGTGCAGCATGGCAATCATTAGTATTTGTGCAAGTGTTCTATAAGTGTATAAAGTATACTCGAATCGACATTTACATACGCATTACGTAGTATAATGATCCTACAGTGACAAAGCAGTACCAATGAGATATAGTGTAACATGTGTGTATGTGCTTGTGCAATATAATACTCATTGGTAGTTGTGCAGTATTCTATCATTGTGCTCGTATCACGGAAATGTATAACATTGATAAATATATCGTGAACATGTAAAGTAAATCTAAACGTAACTATTAATGTAACTATTTACTATGAGCTATACCCTTATCTTTAAAAATGGAACGAAACGTTGGTTTTGAAATAAGAAAGCTGCCTTAGGTTAAAAATAGATCTTTGTTTTGGAAATTGGCATCGCATCCTTGTCATTTATCATTAAAAAGGGAAACGAATCGTTAGTTTTTAAAAGAGTATAGCCCACTCAAGTATTATGTCCTAAAACGAAATAAAGTATAACTCTACGAGTTTAAAGGAAACTTGGCCGTTAATTGACATGCTAATCTCAACATCATAAGTACGGTATGATTTCTCGTACAATATCTGTATTATCACAATATCCAAATTATTAAGTACGGCATGATCCTTCGTACAAATCCACCAAACCATGAATAAAACTATATGCACATGAATAACATACTGGATGCAACATAACTCCAGTATCATTAACTTGAATAAACACTAAAACTAACTATATATTATACCATCCTATTTATAAAGTTGCGGGGGTGCTATACGCCATCCACCTGACTTTCCCCATAGATATAAATCTACTAACCAACTTGTCGAGCTCGTCGAATCCACGATTGCTATGTCCGTCAACTCCGTCTCGGAAACATTCGCGATCATACCTAAAATCGTAGTTATGAAATATCGGCGTAAATATCATATCGAAATCAAAACAATAAGCTAAGTATCCATAGGTTATAACCTACAGCTTACTTACTCCAGAAATGATCACTTGCCCCTAAAATTAACGTACAAACGTCAATGTTTCCATCGCAATACAAAAATATGAAAACACGTATCAGAATATCGGAAACTTCAATAAAACCCAAACTAAAACATTCCCAGATTTCTCTATATGAATACTGGGACAAATCCAACAATACAGTAATTTATAAAATACTAAGAAAAGCTACAGAAGAAAAATCAACACCAAACCCCACCAATGACCCGGCGATATCAGTAAATTCAAGCATTTCGCCGGTCGAATCTTGGAGGTAGGGGTTTGGGCTTTATGTGAAGTCTTCTAGTGGTCTCATGATACTATGGTGTTGTTAGTTTTCCTAGTGGTTACACTTAGTGGTTCCAGATTCAATTTCAGTAGGTTAGATATCACAAAACAAACTGTTTTTATAATACTGCACAATAACACAGATCACAACTGAATTGATCAAGTAAAGAGAGAAGAAGATATACCTATAGAGATATAGTTCAATGAAATCCAGCTCAAGAACTGTAAGTGGAAGTATCAAGGGTTTGTAGAAGCTCTAGCTATGCACAACTTTCATGACATAGTTTTACTCTTTAGATATGATGAACACTTAGAAATATTTTTTGTTTGGAGCTTGAAGAAACCTATGGTTCAGTTTGAGGAAGCTACAGAAATTACTAAGTGTTATGTATAGAGAAAGCACGAGGTGGAGGGTAGTGAGGTGGAGGTGTCATGGTGGAAGGAGGAGATGGAGGATTGTGAAGTGATTGTATAAGTGTTTGAAACATGAGGTGGAGGGATGTGAGCATGGGTGAGGGGGGGGTGTTGGTGTGAGGGTTTAAGCTAACTAGCTAAGACATACCCAACCATTAACAAAAGACTTAAAACAAAAGAAAACCCTTTCATGTAAAAATCTACATCCATGTTTAAAAAATATGAAATACTTATTCTAACACTTAATTATCATTATCTTAATATAAAATATCATGTCATGCTAAAATATCAATTTTAATGATATCACACAATTTTCTTCATATCTACCGAAATAATTATATTTTTACGGATACAGTTCCGACACCCAATTTTTATAAGCGATATCATTTTTTTAAACTTATTATTTTCGTATTTAAAAGTATAAATTAATATTTATAATTTTTCCAAAATGTTACAGAATTGGTCCCGCTTAAACCTATATTTACTAAGGTCATTATTTTAAATTAATATAACTTGAGCGGGTTTTATGAAAAGTAGGTTTAGTATACTTTCAAAATAAACTTCAAGTGTTTATATATTTTTCTTTTAGGGTTTTCATGGATGTAAATTTTAAAAGTGAGGTATTCTAGTGAATATAAATCTAGATTGAATAGTATATGGTATTTCAGTGTAAAGTTGACTTATATGGATTTTTGAAGGTATTTTCATGAAACTTGTGATTCTTTTCTTTTGTTTAGAAAACATGGAATTTATTATATATTTAAAATAGTTTGTTTGATAATATTTATATATAATTATAAAAATAAATTTTTATTATTAAACAGAAATGCTCGTTTATCTTAAAAATTGTACTAAAATTTCCATCGAGATTGTATGCTCCGTGAGTAGGTCTGCATCTCGTCCTACTAATCCGATGGATATGCGATAACCCACACCAATCAAATCGAATTTCCTAAAAGTGGGTTATAGAGACACAATCGTAAGGAATTTAAAGAATACGGTTTTTAATAGTTTATACAGTTTTAATGTAAACGTCGTATTTGTCCCAAAATATTGTTGAAAGTAAATCGTGCTATGTCATAATGAATGTTTGTGAGTGGTGGGTCATTACCTCGTGAGGTTTTCTAAAGGTAATACAAGCAAATATGATAAAAGATATCATGTAAAGTTTGTGGTATTTAAATATAAAAGTGTAATAAAAGTTACATAGCATGGTATTTTAAAATGAAACTTGTTCTCAATGTTTGTTTTATGATTACTAAGCAAGATATAATGAAATGGTTGATTTGTTATTAAGAAAGATTGTGTTTTTTTAAAAAGTTTAGAATCGAACATCGGAATAACTCCACTTCCGACGAGTTTTGAAAAGAGAACTTTTTAAATTAGGAATAGAGGAGAATATAGGGGACTTACTAGCTGAAATGAGAGATGGGAGGTATTGGAACAAGTTGATGGCTTCGTGGAGTCGTGGGGTCGCCGGAATTGTCCCGAATCGTCGCTGGAACTTGACCTTGGGCTAACTCCACTTGTACTCTTCTTTGATTTGGAAAATTTTGAGAATTTTAGACGATTGATTTCAGAATGGAGAGGGATAGGGTATGGGATTGTATTTATAGAATAGAACTAGGGTTTTGAGAATTAAAAAGAGAATTAAAATGCATTTAAATTTGGATTAAAAGCTTATTTTTAATTCTCAGGTTAATTGCAGGAAAAACAAACAGAAGAGGAGTAGTGGGGGTAGGCTAAAGGACTAGGTGTAAGTCCACGTTACCTATCCCGGTTCTTACCGGGGGGCGGAAACGATAAAAAACGATTTTTTATGACAAGGGGCAACATGGACTAAAAAGAGGATCTATGCTAAACAAAAACCTAGCAAACTAACTACAAGTCTAACTACTATGTTAGAAGGTTATACCTAGGTCTTGAACTCCTTCTCTTCTTGCTCCTTGGAGTGGTTGGAACGGCTCTACCTCGTAGTCTCCTCGTTGTCGAAAAAGGACCCACCCGAAAGCCTCTACCTTGAGTTCCTACTTCAACCAAGAGGTAACTAAAGTACTTGGCTTGCTAAACCTAGAACTCTAGAGTGATTAGAGGAGTTTTAGTGGTTTTAACTCAATAGCTCATGGTTCTTAACACATGAGACATAAGAGCTTTGAGAGAGAGGAAGAGGATGAGCTTTGGATGAGAGAGAGTGAGCAAGTGAGAATGAGATAGATTTTACAACCATTCTCTCATATTAGGAATTATGATAATAATAATAATAAATAAGAAAAGGTGTGATGGTTAGTTTATGAATGACCATTATCATTTCACTCATTTAATGCATTTTGCAAAGAACAAGAAGCATCTTTGAAAAGAAATGATGATGGTCAACAAGTCCACTATGGTCAATCGGTCAACAAAGTCAACAAGTCAACAAAAGTCAAATTTTCAACAACTATAACCATGGCACATTTATCCTTAATTAATATTATTAACCATATTTCTCATTCTAATTAGGGTTTGGAAAAAGTCAACAGTCAACAACCCTAATGAGAATCCTCTGCCTCTGTCTCTGTCAACTGTGTATACACACCCGCATCCGTGTTCCGAGGAACACGAATACAATGAAATAAAACCAATCCCAAAACTTATACTACGATCTGGCTTAAATCAAAGCCCGCTAGTAATAACTGCCCGGACACCAAACGTGCACAAGTGCGCGGATGTGAATGAACCCTTTCGCAAAACCATGCGACCTCTACTCTGTTTTGCCCAAAGACAAATAGCCCTCTGTATGGGACTCTAAAGACTTGACACTACGCTGGCAGTAGGTTTAACCATAGGCCGCAAGCGGTACTAGCTATACGTAACGGTCCCCAGGTAGATGTCGATAAGAAGACTGATGAGGTGAACCCATCCGAATTCCTACTGAGCCTGAATGTGACAATCTTCGTACAGTCCGGTCTGTTCGTCTGAGAATATCGAATGGCGGGTCTAGGGGGTGGTAAATGTCAGTCCCCTAATAGCGGTACAAGTCATGTCGGAGTGTAGCCCAGAACACCATGAGATAACACTGGAAAACCTACCAGTATATCTCGCTTGCCCTGGCCAGGGACGACTATGTGTAATGGCTCTCCTAGACACAGCGCGATATCAACTCCCAATACCGGGAGAGACGAATCCTATCTAACCGTCACTGTCTCCAAGTGCTTCGGGACTGCACCCAACTGCTACCTGTTTGCACGACTCATTTGAGCCGTGGTAGGATAGCAATCTAAGAACAGTGGGAACATACTTGAGGCGAAGTGACAGTGTCAAGTCAGCGGATTAAGCTGTACTCATGTCACCTAGGAACTGATAACTGACGATAGGTATAGTACCAACCAACAGTTCCCGACGAGTCCTGTCCAGTGTACTCGTAACCTAACGAGCACCCGCATACTATCTCAAGTACGACGTACTGACGGCTGTGGGACAGACCATCTTCCCTGCTGGGATGAGAAGCGCATACGCTAGTCTACTCCGGAGTATCGATGCCCCGTCTCGATAATCCTACGACTAAGGACTTATATAAGGATGTGCTTGCAGATTACCCAGCCCCCACTAGTGTGACTGCCATCACAACGCTGGTAATCAAGCAAAGATCCTAAGGGCTCCACTAATGTGTATAGGCGATATGCTAAAAGAAACACATGAACACATTAAAGTAGAAACAAACCAAGTAGCATACTACCATTTTGAGCAAGATTGTCTATACAACTGTGAATATCCCAAGCTTCCATCAAGTAATATACAAATGAGTATGATACAGTAATGGCCTCTAGGGCATATACACTAACAATCTCCCACTTGCACTAAGGCCATGTACTGGCGTATCGAAGACCTATCATCTCAATCAGCCGCTCGAACTGAGTCTGGGGTAAGGCCTTCATGAATGGATCTGCAGTGTTATCTTCTGTAGCAACCCTCCGAACCTCGATCTCCCGGCGATCCACGATCTCCCTGATCAGGTGATACCGCCTCAAGATGTTTCTGGACTTCTGATGGGACCTGGGTTCCTTCGCTAAAGCTATAGCCTCGTTATTGTCACAATACAGAGGTATTGGGTCAACAATGGATGGAACCACCTGAAGTTCTGTCAAGAACTTCCTCATCCAGACGGCTTCTTTTGCGGCATCAGATGCAGCGATATATTCCGCTTCCATCGTCGAGTCAGCAACGGTTTCCTGTTTGGAGCTCTTCCAACACACTGCCCCTCCATTGAGGATAAAGACATAACCCGATATGGATTTGGAGTCATCCTTGTCACTCTGGAAGCTGGAGTCAGCAAAGGCCTCCATCTGGAGGTCTTTTCCGCCGTAAACCAAAAACATGTCCTTAGTCCTTCTCAGGTACTTCAGAATGTTCTTTACCGCTATCCAGTGTTTCTCCCCAGGGTTTTACTGACACCGGCTTACCACACTCAGTGCATAAGCTACATCTGGTCTGGTACACAATATCGCATACATTATAGAGCCTACCGTAGAAGCGTAGGGTATAATAGACATGCGATCCCTTTCCAAATCAGTGTTGGGAGACATCACTTTGGAGAGGGTGATCTCGTGACAAGCCGGTAGATTACCGCGCTTAGAATCTTCCATACTGAACCTTTCCAGTATGGTGTCGATGTACCTTGACTGTGAAAGTCCTAATATCCTCTTGTACCTATCACAATGGATCCGGATCCCCAGAATGTAAGAGGCATCTCCCAGGTCTTTCATGGAGAACCTGTGTGACAAGAACCCTTTGACAGATTGTAGCATAGGAATGTCATTTCCTATCAAGAGAATGTCATCCACGTATAAAACGAGGAATACGACAGTTCATGCTACAATTTTACTATAGATGCATGGTTCATCTAGATTTTTGATAAAGCCAAATTCTTTGACCGTCTCATCAAAACAGATGTGTAACACCCGAGCCCAATAATACTATGTATATTACTAGTTGAGGGTTATTTATTGCTCATTCCAATTTTCCTGATTTTCTGGTGTTTATTGCTAAATTTTACCCGGTTAAGTCATTTTAGCACATAACAATTTTTAACTCCGAAAATGAAATTTAAGATGTCCATCTTGGCCTACTCGTCGCCACTAGTCGCGTGGTAGCGTCCGCGTGTCGAGATTCCGTTCCATTTGGCTAAACAGGCAAGTTTAGACGACTACGCGCGCGTGCAAGTGTCCGACTTGGGGGCATGCATTTTAATCATTAAACACCTATTTCCAAAATTTGGAACCCGCTTAAAATCATATAATTTGAATTTGGAACCTTTGGGCGCAACCCGGGCTCGATTTGGAAATGTTTCATTTCGCGCCAAAATGGCCCATTTAAATTTAATATCGAATATTTATTTATACACTCAAATCTTTAATTCACAACAGAATTTCCTCAAATCCTTCTTAAATATTTTTCCCCTATCTCCCCGCAGCCAATCACGAGCTCGCAATCGAGCTCGTGGGCCCCTCCTCTCTTTCCTCATCTCTGTCTCTCTCTACTCATTCTCTCTCTCTCTATCTATCATAATCTCTCAATCTCTCTCCTTCTCTCAACAACTCTCTCTCTCTCTTCCCATACATATATTTTCACCCTGCATGCAGCCGCCTCCCATCGCGAGAAACCCCTCAACCCTAACCCTAGTCTCCCGCAGTCTCACCACCGGCCTCCTCGAGACCTCGCCGTCGCCGCCCTCACCACCACGACCTCCACCGCACCCACCTACCCTCTTCCTCCCGTTCTCCCGCTCCTTCCCGCGCCTATAACCCATCTCCCCGACGCCTCCATCCCCTCGCAGACCCCGCCGTCGACGTCGCCTCCGACCGTCGAAGCCTCCCACGACTCCCTCTCACCCTCCTCGTCGAGACCTCGTCGTCGTTTCCTTCCTCCCCTCGCCGGAACAGTAAAACCGAGCCCTAGCCTTCATCCTTCGCCTACCCCCGCTGTTCGCCGGAGAAACGTGCCGGCGACCTCGTCGACGCCACCTCCGACCACCTCTCTCTCTCCCACGACCACCAGAGCCGACCACACCCTCCTCCACTCGTCGCACCCCTCTCCAGCAAGCCCAGCGGCTGTTCCAGCCTTCGCAGCCACCGTCGCGGCCTCGCCGGCATTCCAGTGCCGTCGAACCCGCCGTGGTCACCCCCTGGTGTCTCCCTGTAAGTTCCCTTCTCCTTCCGTTTGGTACAACCCCGCCGGTCGTTATTTTGCGTGTATCGTATCTTGTTGCTAACTTGTTACCGATGACATTTTGCCGGAATCCGACCGTGCCGTCTAACGAACCCGACGCTCCAGCGAAGCCCCCTGGTCCGCGTGATCCCGTTGACCTCTGTTGGGACTCGATCCGTGGCCCGTGCTTTCATATCGCGTTTCTGCCGACATCGCATCCGTGTTTCGGTTCGCGGAACCGCCGAGGCAAGTATCCGAATACTTGCTTAACATGCTACAACTTAATCATCATATTATAACCACACAACTAATATAACATCGATACCTTTTGTAACTTAGAATTGCTAGCCACGATTATCCGTAACTTTAAATCAATGAAATCATTGCTCGAATTAACCGGTCTGCTATTAATTCATACTTAACTAATCAAACCAAGTAGACCATCCCCACTCCCTTGTTAAAATCACTCATGAGACGATTATTATGCTTAGTTCAAATTCATGTAACTCCATTGCGTATATTATCGATATTGTTTCGTCTTGTGGCTATTGCACCTCAAAGGTGCGTGAACCGGATTAGTATGAAAATACAAACATCACTGTGTTCACATAGAATAATATTTGTTATTTACTGTTTCCTGCTACTGTTCATTATTTGTTACTATACCTGTTATCATCATATACCTGATTGCATTACATATTGACCGATCTTGATACACCTGACACATGTACTGATACACCGGACACAACACCCTGTACATATCGACTCTACCTGTTGAAAGTAACCTGACCTGTTACCTGATCTCATGCCTAATGCCGACAAACCTAACCATTCCTGCTGTCGATCCAGACAGACCTACCTTTACTTGACTTGTGTTGGCATTAGTTCTTGACTACTGAATACCTGACTGACATACATAGCTTGGGGGTATGGGGAAATCAAAGGTGAAACCGACTTGTAACTCAACAGTTCGATATATTGTTCTGATCAGTCTTACGGGCTTGGCCAGCTCCGGAGTGTTGATGCTGACATCACTCATCTATCCTACTACCTTTTACTGCTTAGCGGCACGTCTCGGATTCAGCCCCGAGGATCATGACCGTGGTCCCGGGCATGCACGGGATACTATTGAGTTACATCGACGATTCATCAATTGGTTTCAAAGACTATAGAGTAGAAAACCTGATAGGACAGTTTAGTCACCAGTGCACATTACTCTGCTCGTTATTTCTTACTGCTGCTTTATTCATGTTCATACTTGCATTGTTTATTACCATGTTTATGCTATATACTTGATATCATGACGCGCTGACGTCTGGGTTTTGCATGGCCCAGATTCCGTACCTTTGTCGTCGACCGAGCAGGAGTACTTCAGCCAGCAGGCTGAACTGTGAGTTCTTTAGAGTTTAGTTTATTTATGTCATTTCATTTCCAGATGTGAGCCCGCATTATGGGACATACTGTTTATTCATTGTATTGGATCATTAGCTTCCGCACTTATTGTTTATTGATTCTTGTTATTATGGATTTGGACATGTATTTAGTTTATTTTATCTTGTTCTGGATATCTTTACAACCGTAATGTGACTGTGGATGGATACTTCCTACCCACAGGTAGCATGGTTGGCTATGTCACGTGCCCAAATCTTGCGTACTCTGGGAAGCGGGGCGTGACATGGTTTTATGGTATCAGAGCATAGGTTAATTGGGTTGATTCTTGTAGTTGGGTATTGCACCCGATACATGAATCAGAATACCCGTGATTAGGAAACATGTCCTGCCACTTTGACCGTTTTACTATCCTTGAATCATTCTTCCGGATCATGTCGACGTGCAAACTTACTTTGCATTTGTCAACTCAAAAACCTAATTTCTTGTTATCTCTAGGACTTAGGCGACTTGGGTGGAGTTAAGTAATTGCGGCTATGATACCGCGGCATAGCTACAATGCAGTACTCTATTTAAGTATCTTGGAGTTCTAGCCTTGATCTATACTCAGAATCTATCATCATGCTAATGTTGGGTACTTTGATTTCCAGGATTCATGGCAGGTACGAATTTGAAGATGGACCAAAGAAGTGCGGTCTTAGCCGCCAGGCGTAGAGTGATAAGGGGATTGCTGGAGAGTCTAAAGGAACAGATCGAGCTGGAACCGGCTTTTGCACTGAACCAAACGTCGGTACGTAGAAGTATTCCAGTGAACAGGCGCAGCGTAGCACCGATGAAGAAAAGGATTGTGGGTGATCGAAAGGGGAGCGTGATCTGTAGCCACTGCCATAAACCCGGACATGTGCGAAGGGAGTGTCGTTTGAGGCTGGGACTCTGTTTTAGATGTGGAGCGGCAGATCACACCGTTGATGCTTGTCCGTCGAAGCCTCGCACAAAGGATGATACACAGAAGCCTCCGCAGGGACCGTTCCAAGGACAGGAACCGCTTACTCAAGGACCACAGCAGGCTCGAGCGCTCGTGTTGACAACTGAAGAAGCTAAGGCATCGGGAGAAGTGGTTTCATGTAATTTACTCGTTCATGGTTTTCCCGCTTTGGCATTACTTAATTTCGGAGCATCCCATTGTTTATGTCATCCAAATTTATAACTACACACTCGATCAACTGCACGACCCTGTCTAGTTTCTGGGACATACACACTGGGAATGGGAAAATTATAGCTAGTAAGGAAGGTAGAGATTGTACAGTTGTTGTTTGCGGACGGGAGCTTTTTGCAGACTTCTTGGGGATAGATACGGGCAGTGATGAGGTTGTCTTGGGGATGGATTTTCTTGGCACTTTCCACGCCCACATTGGCTGTAGGGCAAGGAAGGTAATTTCCAGATTCCCGGACATCCTAAGTTTACTTTCATTGGAGAAAGAAGTTCTGTCGGGCCAGTCGAGTTTAGGGCTAGGCCGACGAACAGTGTTCTTGCGGCTATGGTAGTGGAGAGTGATGAAGAGCCGGCAGTCGTCCGCGACTTTATGGATGTGTTTGAAGACATTTCGGGCTTACCACCGAAGCGAGATGTGGAGTTTGCGTTTGACCTTACTCCTGGTGCAACGCCAGTATCAAAAGCTGACTATGCAATGGCACCAGTAGAAGTGGAGGGAGTTAAGAAACAAGTGAGTGAATTACTCGAGAAGGGATAGCTTCGAAGCAGCAACTCACCATGGGGAACTCCGGTTCTCTTAGTGAAGAAGAAGGATCGCACTGCCGACGCTGAGACAAGAGAAGTTATTTGCGAAAGTGAGTAAGTGCGAATTCTGGTTGGAAGAAGTGAGGTTTCTGGGGCATGTCGTGTCGGGCGATGGAATCGCCGTTGATCCCGAGAAGATTGCAGCAGTTCGAGATTGGCCTGTTCCGAAGAATGTTGCAGAGATAAGAAGTTTTCTTGGACTCGCCGGTTACTACAGAAGATTTGTGGAGAACTTCGCTCGTTTAGCTGAGCCGTTAACCAAGCTTACGCGTAAGGAGGTACCGTTTGTTTGGACAGATGGATGTGCATTGGCCTTCGAGACGTTGAAGCAAAAGTTGATAACCGCCCCTATCCTAACCGTACCGGATGATTCAGGGGGACTGGTGATTCACAGTGACGCATCTGGAAAGGGATTGGGATGTGTTTTGATGCAGAATGGGAAAGTCGTCGCTTACGCATCGAGACAGCTGAAGACTCATGAGCAGAACTATCCGACTCACGACTTGGAGCTTGCAGCCGTGATCTTCGCCCTGAAGATTTGGAGACACTACCTTCTGGGCGAGAGAGTTGAAGTCTTTACGGATCACAAGAGTTTGAAATATGTGTTCACTCAGAAGGAGTTGAACATGAGGCAACGCAGATGGTTGGAGCTGATGGCCGACTACGACCTTGATCTTAAGTATCATCCGGGAAAAGTTAATGTCGTGCCAGATGCACTAAGTCGGTTACCAGCAATTCAGTTATTGACGGCACAGAGAGAGATCATTGAGGAGTTTCGGAGATTTGACTTGGAGGTTGTGCTACCACGTGCTACGGGACAGTTGATGCAGTTGCAAGTACAATCGTCCTTAGTTGAGAAGATTAAAGTGGCGCAATCGCAGGATCCTAGGCTGCAAAAGTTTCGAGAGCAGGTTGGAGCCGGACTACGAACCGATTTACTGATCCATGAAGACGGTTCGTTGAGATATGGTAGCCGTGTGTGTGTGCCAAAAGGAGATGTGCGTGAAGAGCTTATGAAGGAGGCACACAGTTCAGCTTACTCTGTACATCCAGGAGGGACAAAGATGTACCGAGATATTCGACAGCATTTCTGGTGGGAAGGTATGAAACGGGAAATCGCTCGCTTCGTGGCTAAGTGCTTGGTGTGTCAGCAAGTCAAGGCTGAACACCAAAGGGTTGCTGGTTTGTTGCAACCACTTCCGATTCCTCAATGGAAGTGGGAACATATAACCATGGATTTCGTGACGGCTTTACCGCGGAGTCCAAAGGGCAACAATGCTGTATGGGTGATTGTCGATCGGTTGACCAAGGCAGCTCGCTTTATTCCTTTTCGGGTTGGTCAATTGACGGAGACTTTGGCAGAGCGGTACATGCAGGAGATTGTCAGATTGCATGGAGTACTGGTAAGCATCGTGTCCGATCGGGACACTCTGTTCTTGTCACACTTTTGGAGGAGTTTACAAGAAAGTTTGGGGACTCGATTGAAGTTCAGCACAGCTTATCATCCCCAGACTGATGGACAATCAGAGAGAACGATCCAGACCCTTGAAGATATGTTGAGGGCTTGCATGTTAGACTTCAAAGGTTCTTGGGAGGATCATCTACACCTGGTGGAGTTTTCGTACAACAATAGCTTCCAAGCGACAATTCAGATGGCCCCGTTTGAAGCACTGTATGGTCGTAAGTGCCGTTCACCGGTTTGTTGGGATGATGTTGGTGAACGAAGGTTACTAGGACCAGATTTGGTGGTACAGACAGTCGAGAAGGTGAATACAATCAGGAAGCATATGAAGGCAGCTCAAGACAGACAGAAAAGTTGGGCCGACACGTCAAGAAGACCTCTAGAGTTCGCCGTGGGTGATTTGGTATTCCTGAAGATATCACCGACTAGAGGGGTGATTCGCTTTGGAAGTCGGGGAAAGCTTAGTCCCGATTCGTTGGACCCTTCGAGATATTGGAGCGTGTTGAAGAGGTATCGTACCGGTTGGCGTTACCATCGTCATTAGCAGGAGTTCATGATGTATTTCATGTGTCTCAACTACGGAGGTATGTTCGTGATGAGACCCATGTTTTGGATCACTCGGAGTTGACCGTTCGGGAAGACCTGACTTTTGAGGAGCGACCAGTCGAGATCAAGGATCGAAGAGAAAAGGTTCTTAAGAACAAGGTTATCCCTCTTGTGCTAGTTTCTTAGGGTAACCGATCGCATGGAGAATCTACTTGGGAGCGAGAAGACGAGATCCGGCAGAAATTCCCTCACCTTTTCCAGTAGTTAGTTATCTTGTATTCTTGGAATTTCGAGGACGAAATTCTTTTGTAGTTGGGTATGATGTAACACCCGAGCCCAATAATACTATGTATATTACTAGTTGAGGGTTATTTATTGCTCATTCCAATTTTCCTGATTTTCTGGTGTTTATTGCTAAATTTTACCCGGTTAAGTCATTTTAGCACATAACAATTTTTAACTCCGAAAATGAAATTTAAGATGTCCATCTTGGCCTACTCGTCGCCACTAGTCGCGTGGTAGCGTCCGCGTGTCGAGATTCCGTTCCGTTTGGCTAAACAGGCAAGTTTGGACGACTACGCGCGCGTGCAAGTGTCCGACTTGGGGGCATGCATTTTAATCATTAAACACCTATTTCCAAAATTTGGAACCCGCTTAAAATCATATAATTTGAATTTGGAACCTTTGGGCGCAACCCGGGCTCGATTTGGAAATGTTTCATTTCGCGCCAAAATGGCCCATTTAAATTTAATATCGAATATTTATTTATACACTCAAATCTTTAATTCACAACAGAATTTCCTCAAATCCTTCTTAAATATTTTTCCCCTATCTCCCCGCAGCCAATCACGAGCTCGCAATCGAGCTCGTGGGCCCCTCCTCTCTTTCCTCATCTCTGTCTCTCTCTACTCATTCTCTCTCTCTCTATCTATCATAATCTCTCAATCTCTCTCCTTCTCTCAACAACTCTCTCTCTCTCTTCCCATACATATATTTTCACCCTGCATGCAGCCGCCTCCCATCGCGAGAAACCCCTCAACCCTAACCCTAGTCTCCCGCAGTCTCACCGCCGGCCTCCTCGAGACCTCGCCGTCGCCGCCCTCACCACCACGACCTCCACCGCACCCACCTACCCTCTTCCTCCCGTTCTCCCGCTCCTTCCCGCGCCTACAACCCATCTCCCCGACGCCTCCATCCCCTCGCAGACCCCGCCGTCGACGTCGCCTCCGACCGTCGAAGCCTCCCACGACTCCCTCTCACCCTCCTCGTCGAGACCTCGTCGTCGTTTCCTTCCTCCCCTCGCCGGAACAGTAAAACCGAGCCCTAGCCTTCATCCTTCGCCTACCCCCGCTGTTCGCCGGAGAAACGTGCCGGCGACCTCGTCGACGCCACCTCCGACCACCTCTCTCTCTCCCACGACCACCAGAGCCGACCACACCCTCCTCCACTCGTCGCACCCCTCTCCAGCAAGCCCAGCTGCTGTTCCAGCCTTCGCAGCCACCGTCGCGGCCTCGCCGGCGTTCCAGTGCCGTCGAACCCGCCGTGGTCACCCCCTGGTGTCTCCCTGTAAGTTCCCTTCTCCTTCCGTTTGGTACAACCCCGCCGGTCGTTATTTTGCGTGTATCGTATCTTGTTGCTAACTTGTTACCGATGACATTTTGCCGGAATCCGACCGTGCCGTCTGACGAACCCGACGCTCCAGCGAAGCCCCCTGGTCCGCGTGATCCCGTTGACCTCTGTTGGGACTCGATCCGTGGCCCGTGCTTTCATATCGCGTTTCTGCCGACATCGCATCCGTGTTTCGGTTCGCGGAACCGCCGAGGCAAGTATCCGAATACTTGCTTAACATGCTACAACTTAATCATCATATTATAACCACACAACTAATATAACATCGATACCTTTTGTAACTTAGAATTGCTAGCCACGATTATCCGTAACTTTAAATCAATGAAATCATTGCTCGAATTAACCGGTCTGCTATTAATTCATACTTAACTAATCAAACCAAGTAGACCATCCCCACTCCCTTGTTAAAATCACTCATGAGACGATTATTATGCTTAGTTCAAATTCATGTAACTCCATTGCGTATATTATCGATATTGTTTCGTCTTGTGGCTATTGCACCTCAAAGGTGCGTGAACCGGATTAGTATGAAAATACAAACATCACTGTGTTCACATAGAATAATATTTGTTATTTACTGTTTCCTGCTACTGTTCATTATTTGTTACTATACCTGTTATCATCATATACCTGATTGCATTACATATTGACCGATCTTGATACACCTGACACATGTACTGATACACCGGACACAACACCCTGTACATATCGACTCTACCTGTTGAAAGTAACCTGACCTGTTACCTGATCTCATGCCTAATGCCGACAAACCTAACCATTCCTGCTGTCGATCCAGACAGACCTACCTTTACTTGACTTGTGTTGGCATTAGTCCTTGACTACTGAATACCTGACTGACATACATAGCTTGAGGGTATGGGGAAATCAAAGGTGAAACCGACTTGTAACTCAACAGTTCGATATATTGTTCTGATCAGTCTTACGGGCTTGGCCAGCTCCGGAGTGTTGATGCTGACATCACTCATCTATCCTACTACCTTTTACTGCTTAGCGGCACGTCTCGGATTCAGCCCCGAGGATCATGACCGTGGTCCCGGGCATGCACGGGATACTATTGAGTTACATCGACGATTCATCAATTGGTTTCAAAGACTATAGAGTAGAAAACCTGATAGGACAGTTTAGTCACCAGTGCACATTACTCTGCTCGTTATTTCTTACTGCTGCTTTATTCATGTTCATACTTGCATTGTTTATTACCATGTTTATGCTATATACTTGATATCATGACGCGCTGACGTCTGGGTTTTGCATGGCCCAGATTCCGTACCTTTGTCGTCGACCGAGCAGGAGTACTTCAGCCAGCAGGCTGAACTGTGAGTTCTTTAGAGTTTAGTTTATTTATGTCATTTCATTTCCAGATGTGAGCCCGCATTATGGGACATACTGTTTATTCATTGTATTGGATCATTAGCTTCCGCACTTATTGTTTATTGATTCTTGTTATTATGGATTTGGATATGTATTTAGTTTATTTTATCTTGTTCTGGATATCTTTACAACCGTAATGTGACTGTGGATGGATACTTCCTACCCACAGGTAGCATGGTTGGCTATGTCACGTGCCCAAATCTTGCGTACTCTGGGAAGCGGGGCGTGACAAGATGTTCCAACTCCGCGATGCCTGCTTCAGTCCATAAATGGACTTAAGCAACTTGCACACTTTCCCGCTGCTCCCACTCTGAATGAAACCCTCTGGCCGGTCCATATAAACACACTCCTCCAAATTTCCATTTAGAAAAGCGGTCTTTACGTCCATCTGCCAAATCTCATAATCGTGGAAGGCAGCAATGGCAAGAAGGATCCGAATGGATTTGAGCATAGCCACTGGAGAAAAGGTTTCGTCATAGTCCAAACCAGGTCTTTGACGAAAACCCTTTGCAACAAGTCTAGCCTTATAGGTCTCAACCTGTCCATCTACACCAATCTTCTTTCTGAAGATCCATTTGCAGCCTACGGGTTTTACCCCTTCTGGAGCAACATCCAAAGTCCATACTTTGTTGGTGTACATGGACTCCATTTCGGTCCGCATTGTATCCATCCATTTTACCGAGTCAGCGCTCTGAATGGCCTGCTGGAAGCTAGTCGGCTCATCATTATCAATGATTCAATCCTCTCTATCCCCGTTTATAAGAAAACCATAGTATCTCTCGGGCGGATGAGACTGTCTACTACTCCTGCGGAGCGGTGCAGGAATGTCCTGTTCTTTCGAACCCTCTGGTTCTACTATGCTTTTAGTAATAGCTCGTGGTTCTGGAATTTCTTCCAGTTCTATTTCACTCCCACTTATCTGATTTTCCAAAAATTCAGTTTCCAAGAAGCAGGCATGACGAGAAACGAAAACCTTTTGTTCCTCTTCGCAATAGAAGAAATATCCCTTGGAGTTCTTTGGATATCCCACAAACTTGCACTGTACTGAGCATGCCTCGAGTTTTTCTGCATGCTGCTTTTTGACAAAAGCTGGACATCCCTATGTCTTAATGTGCTTAAGATAGGGTTTCTTCCCACTCCACATCTGATATGGTGTGGTAGGCACTGTCTTAGTTGGAACTCGGTTCAAAAGGTATGCAGCTGATTCTAGTGCATATCCCCAGAATGATCACGGCAACTCAGCGTTACTCATCATGGAACGTACTATATCCAATAGGGTTCAATTCCGTCTCTCCGATACACCATTATGTTGTGGGGTGTATGGAGGAGTAAGTTGAGAAAGAATTCCATTCTCTTTTAGGTAACCCAGGAACTCGGCATTCAAGTATTCACCACCTCGATCAGATCTCAGTGTCTTGATACTTTTGCATGTTTGTTTTTCTACTTCATTCTTGTATTCTTGAAATTTTTCGAAGGCTTCAGATTTATGTTTCATTAAGAAGATATATCCGTACCTTGAAAAATCATCCGTAAAAGTAATGAAATAAGAATAACCACTTTGCGCATGTGTAGACATTGGACCGCATATATCGCTGTGTACGAGTCCCAAGAGCTCGCTCACTCTTACTCTGTGTCCAGTGAACGGAGTCTTTGTCATCTTTCCTTTGAGACATGATTGACAAGTTGCATATGATTGATATTCAAACGGATCCAAATATCCTTCTTTATGCAACTTAGTTAACCTTGTCTCATTGATGTGACCCAGTCTACAATGCCATAAGAAAGCATGATTTATTTCTGGAGACTTTCTTTTGTGTGTATTCTGGACATTGAAAATCTGTGGTTGGTTTAATACGTATATACCGTTGCTTAATGTACCCGACCCAATCAGAACATGATTAAGGTGAATGTTTACAACATCGCTTACAAATGCAAAATCATAACCTTCTTTAGACATTAAAGATACAGATATGATATTACAAATCGCACTGGGTACAAAATAACAATCACGCAAAACCAAAGCATGTCCATCTGACAATCCCAAGTGATAGTCCCCCACGGACTCAGCATCCATGCCAGCTCCGTTTGCAACTTTGAGGGTCATATCACCTGCCTTCAAAACCCTACGCTTTCTCAGCACCTGTAAAGAATTACAGATATGAGATCCTGATTCGGTATCCAATACCCAGGAAGTAGAGTTTACTGATAGATAGTTTTCAATAACATACACACCTGAAGCCGAAGCCACAGCTTGCTTCGGGTCCTGGTTCTTGGCCTTCCAAGCCCTGCAATCTTTCTTCCAGTGTCATTTCTTATGACAATAAAAGCACTCTTCCTTTCCCACAAGCTGTCCCGCTACCTTTGTTGCCTTTGCCTTTCCCTTTACTTCCACTTTACTAACACCGCCCCTTGGTTTGGTGGGGGTTTTCTTCTTCTTTCCCTTGGCTTTCGCCTTGGACCTAGAAGAGGAAGGTCCTTCAACAAACAAAGTGGATGTTTCCCTTACTTTCTGTAAGGTGCCCTCTGCACTCCTCAACATGTTGAGGAGTTCCAGAAGTTCAACTTCTTTTCCTTGCAAGTTGAAGTTGAGGATAAACTGGACGTAAGTGGAAGGAAGGGACTGGAGAATCAAGTCAGTATAGAGCTCGTTCTCTAACGTGGTCCCGAGGTCCGCGAGCTCTTCAACAAATCCAATCATCTTAAGCACGTGTTCCGCTACCGATGATCCGACGGCCAATCTCGCCAAAAACAACTTTTTTGAGACTTCGTATCTGGCGATACGGGATTGCTCTCCATATAGTTCCTTAGTATGGAGAAATATAGATTCTAGGTCCATATTCTCGTGCCTCCTTTGATGTTCATTATCCAAAGAGGCAAGCACAAGGCACTTGGCCTTCGCGCAGTCAATCTCTCAGGTCTTATGGATTTTCTTATCCACGACGCTGGATGTGGGACCTGGGACAGGGGGAGCTTTGGTGGTAAGGAGATACCCCAACTTGTCATAAGTGATTGCCATTTTGACATTCCTGAGCCAATCTTTGTAGTTTGGCCCTGTCAGTATATTTTTATTTAGTAGTAACTTAAGTCCGGTCATGATGTTTGGTCGCTGCAATTAGGAGAGAGAGAAGAAACACTTTAGCATGATGCTTTTGCAATTTTAGAGTGGCTTTTAGTTTGTCTAAACAGGATGGCTCCCACTGTTTCTCGAATCCTTCTTCAAACCAAAAAGGAAGAATTAGTCGGAATCAATCTCACCGTACAATACTTGCTTAACCGTTCAGCCAGGCCAGTGTTGGTACTTCGAGGGAGATTTTTCAACGCTTTCGCGAAGTTCCTTAATTAAGTAACCTCTTTTCCTTGTGGGCGTAGCCCCGCTAACACCTTTCTAGATACCTACTTGGTTTATAGCATTGATCGTTAAGTGAGAAAGTTTCCGAGGAGTAGCATATACTCACAGTAGGATCGGGATCCAAATATCATCGTGCGATAAAACTGAAGGAATCCTACTAGAATCATCACACTCCAAATGGTATGCAGCGCTAGCAAGTTTTAGTTTCTTTAGAAACTCCCGATGTGGATTTTTGCCCCATGCTCTTATGACCTTGACTTTGGCCAACAAATCATAAGTCACATGTAAAGTTCTACCCGTCATTTTCTAGGTTAATTTGAACTCACCCGTACCTACCCTTGACTTTGGCCAACAAGGCAGTACGACTGTCCCAAACCAACGCATCTATCTATGCTACATATGAATATCCAATAGCTACCAATCACTATGCCTTGACTTTGGCCAACAAACACGGCTTGAATACTTTTGGCTATCCATATGAAATGATGGAGGGCTACGAATGGTTTTGGCGAAACCGTGAACGTAGTGAACTTGATATAATTGAAGGAACGTGATAGCTTTTAAAAGGATTGGTTCAAGCTCCACGTTTTCAAAGTTTTCTGTTTTGAAAAGAAACCAAGTGGTTTTGAAATTGTTCCAACGACTTAACTTTGGTTTATTTTCTTTCATTAATTTAATGCGTCCCATCATTTAATCCTACCATTTCAGAAAACAAGGAAAATATGACGTATGCTTACGCCATCCGCATTCGCCACGGGGTCCCGTCATCACCCGTTAAGTTACTTAACTAACGACAGAGTGGGGGCTGGACTAGCGCGGATGCAAAACATAAGCAACGCCTACTAGATATCATATATAGATATATATACATTCGTCAGATGCAATGATAGCCATTCCAGATCACAGATGAACACATTGGATATACTAGGAATCCACGTTTCGTTCGAGCCTGCAACGAAAGACGGATTACACGGTCGCGATGAATAGCCAGAACCCCACTCTAGACCCCTACGAGTGCGGCAAACTACCCGCCAAATACCCGAAGTGAAGCAACCTCCCTCAACAACGTGAGTAGGCCACTCGGCACTTCGAGGTACCCAGTAGTTTGTGCACCCCACCTTGAGTCTATCCTAGGAGCAAAAACAGTAAAAGAAATAATATACAATGGCGATTACAACCTCATCCCGGATGTACGGCCATGAAAATAATATTACATCAATTTACATATTACATCAAATGAAAGATAAAGAAAACTCTCATCTCACAACCCTCCGGCTATTCATCCGCGACAATCCAACGAGTTCATATACACAATCCATCAACATTACAGATCACAGATATGCACAACCCCCACTAATCGACGTATAGCGATTAGTTGACGTTCAGTGCATATATCACATCACAGATATAACCCATTAGCTAAAGTCTACAAAACTTCGATCAAAATACGGATTTGCAACTGCCCCAAACACAACTTTTTTCTCTGGAAATTCTGGGCAGAAACAAAATATCCTAAAAATCCTAAAACAGAATACTGAGTAAACTGCAGCAAAGACGAGTCACGGCCGAGTCAACTCGGCCGCGGATCCGCCGCGAGACGCATGGTCTCGCCGCGGTTCCGCAGTGCGTTGACCGAGTCAGTGGCTCGTTTTGGCTGTATGTTCTTACAAAACCCTGAACCGATTTTTAAGATATGTAGAATTACTTTTTGTGCAGTTTTAAAAATCGGCGGAAAGTTGGGTTTTCGGACGTGTTTTGCGATTTTTTCTTGGATCGAAATTCTAAATACTTTGCTAACATGCTAGTTGTTGTTTAGCTAGGCTCTGATACCGCTGTAAGTCCACGTTACCCGTCCCGGTTCTTATGGGGGTTGGAAACGGTAAAAAAACGATTTTTTATGACAAGGGGCAACATGGACTAAAAGGAGGATCTTTGCTAAACAAAAACCTAGCAAACTAATTACAAGTCTAACTACTATGTTAGAAGGTTATACCTAGGTCTTGAACTCCTTCTCTTCTTGCTCCTAAGAGTGGTTGGAACGGCTCCGCCTCGTAGTCTCCTCGTTGTCGAAAAAGGATCCACCCGAAAGCCTCTACCTTGAGCTCCTACCTCAACCGAGAGGCAACTAAAGTGCTTGGCTTGCTAAACCTAGAAATCTAGAGTGAGTAGAGTGGAGTTTTAGTGGTTTTAACTCAATAGCTCATAGTTCTCAACACATGAGACATAAGAGCTTTGAGAGAGAGGAAGAGGATGAGCTTTGGATGAGAGTGAGTGAGCAAGTGAGAATGAGATAGATTTTACAACCATTCTCTCATATTAGGAATTATGATAATAATAATAATAATTAAGAAAAGATGTGATGGTTAGTTTATGAATGACCATTATCATTTCATTCATTTAATGCATTTTGCAAAGAACAAGAAGCATCTTTGAAAAGAAATGATGATGGTCAACAAGTCCACTATGGTCAATCGGTCAACAAAGTCAACAAGTCAACAAAAGTCAAATTGTCAACAACTCTAACCATGGCATATTTATCCTTAATTAATATTATTAACCATATTTCTCATTCTAATTAGGGTTTGGAAAAAGTCAACGGTCAACAACCCTAATGAGAATCCTCTGCCTCTGCCTCTGCCTCTGTCAACTGTGCATACACACCTGCATCCGTGTTCCGAGAAACACGAATACAATGAGATAAAACCAATCCCAAAACTTATACTAGGATCTGGCTTAAACCAAAGCCCGCTAGTAATAACTGCCCGGACACCAAACGTGCACAAGTGCGCGGATGTGAATGAACCCTGTCGCAAAACCATACGACCTCTACTCTGTTTTGCCCAAAGGCGAATAGCCCTCTGTATGGAACTCTAAAGACTCGACACTACGCTGGCAGTAGGTTTAACCACAGGCCGCAAGTGGTACTGGCTGTACGTAACGGTCCCCAGGTAGATGCCGATAAGAAGACTGATGAGGTGAACCCATCCGAACTCCTACTGAGCCTGAATGTGACAATCTCCGTACAGTCTGGTCTGTTCGTCTGAGAATATCGCATGGAGGGCCTAGAGGGTGGTAAACTTCAGTCCCCTAATAGCGGTACAAGTCGTGTCAGAGTGTAGCCCAGAACACCATGAGATAACACTGGAAAACCTACCAGTATATCTCGCTTGCCCTGGCTAGGGACGACTATGTGTAATGGCTCTCCTAGACACAGCGCGATATCAACTCCTAATACCGGAAGAGACGAATCCTATCTAACCGTCACTGCCTCTAAGTGTTTCGGGACTGCACCCAACTGCTACCTGTTTGCACGACTCATTTGAGCCGTGGTAGGGTAGCAATCTAAGAACAGTGGGAACACACTCGAGGCGAAGTGATAGTGTCAAGTCAGCGAACTAAGCTGTACTCATGTCACCTGGGAACTGATAACTGACGATAAGTATAGTACCAACCAACAGTTCCCGACGAGTCATGTCCAGTGTACTCGTAACCCAACGAGTACTCACATACTATCTCAAGTACGACGTACTGATGGCTGTGGGACAGACCATCTCCCCTGCTGGGATGAGAAGCGCATACGCTAGTCTACTCCGGAGTATCGATGCCCCGTCTCGATAATCCTACGACTAGGGACTTGTATAAGGATGTGCTTGTAGATTACCCAGCCCCCACTAGTGTGACTGCCATCACAACGCTGGTAATCAAGCAAAGATGCTAAGGGCTCCACTAATGTGTATAGGCGATATACTAAAAGAAACGCATGCACACATTAAAGTAGAAACAAACCAAGTAGCATACTACCATTTCGAGCAAGATTGTCTATATAACTGTGAATATCCCAAGCTTCCATCAAGTAATATACAAACCAGTATGATACAGTAATGGCCTCTAGGGCATGTACACTAACACTAGGGTTCAAAACATAGGAGCATTCCCGACGGGGGAACCGGCGGCACCAGCCCAAATGCAATTTTCGCCGGTCAGTTAGGAGGGGTTAGGCTCCGGATTCTTGCCACGTGTCTTGGTCGATTCATGTAACACCGTGCACATATTTATTTAATCTAACTTTTCATTTTTACGTGTATTGCACATGTAAACTTTTGGGCTTCAAAGAGAAATCATAAAAAAATAATATATGGCTGAGAGGATTTGAACACAGGGGCTATGTCACATCAGTGCAAGACTTTACCAATGAGCTACAAGTGCTTTATTCCTGTTCATAAACAAATTAAATTTATAACTTGTGCTCAGGTTTACAAATACTTCATTCTGTACATTAATTTTAAAAAATTTGTACATTAAAAACAGAGTCGTTATATTCTACCCTCCTTATAAAAATTTCTTCCTCAAAATTTATAAAAGGAAAGTGTAACAGATTCAAGAAAAAATTTGATGACAATGGTGGTGAAAGAACTACTGATAGTGTATGAAAAATATTTGAAAAAACGAAAGGATGCAAAAGTTTTGAAAAGATTGAAAAAAATGTGAGGAAATTACCAGTGTTACCTTGACCTTTAGCTTCGGCTTCTACGGCCGCTAAGGTGAAAGCCTGTCGCCTTGGTACATTCATCCTTGCTGGAAGCGCATTCCTCTGTCCTTGGAGCATGTTTCTTTGTCCTCGAGGCATGTTCCTCAGTGCTTGATGGAATTGGTGTAGAGGTTGTGCAGGAGGTACACGTGGTGGTGGAGCTGGAAGAATAAGACGAGGTGCAGGAGCCTGAATAGCTGGCCGCTGTGGATAAGTGATGTGTGTTGGAACTGGGTTGCGTCTATAAGGGCATGTTCTAATATCATAAGTGGATGCGCCACAAACTAAGTACAGGCCGTTTGCGCGCCTACAGTCTTTCAATAGGTGTACATCTCTCTTGCAGTAGTAGCAATAGTCTGGACTTGGCCGGTTAATTATTACTTCCGGTTTCCTGATTACAAACGGTGGTCTAGAAGAGGCTCCATCTGCCATCTGAGTGGCGGGATGCTTCACACCGGCAGATTGAAGTCTGCCCTTCCTTTTCACTACTGCCTCATATCTACAGGCAGCTTTCAGAGCTAGGTCATGAGTTGGGAAATCCCCTGTAGCTAGAGTAGCTTGGATCTCCTGGTCTAACCTTTACTGAAATTGTATGGCCTTGATCTCAGCAGTTGGTATGAGGTGTGCCGCGAACCTGTAATGGTCTTGTGTTAGCTGTATAGTATGTGATATTAGAAAATCGAATATTTGAGACATATCTTACCTGCTCAGTATGGTGAATTCAGCATCATACTCATCCACCAATTTTCTCTACATAAAGCCTTGTTGCGGGTGGAAGAATTGCTGCTCCATGTCAAATCGGGCAGTCTCGGGAAAATATTTCGCGTCGAACATATCGCGAAATGTCTTCCATTCGATCGGCTATATAAGTCGGCCTTCTTCAGCCTTCCACCATACTCTGGCATTGTCGGTGAGTTGCAGCATCGCAACTCTTACCCAAGCGATATCTGGCACTTGTGCTGCTGCCAGATCGTTTTCGATCAATTGAGCCCATTCTTCAGCTTCCAAGGGGCTCTCTTTCCCAGAGAAGTTCTTAGGGTGCAGTGCCCAGAATTGCTTCACTCCGGATACCTTATGTTCTAGGCGATTTATTAAGATAGCAGTCTGCTGCTGCTATCCCTCCAAGAGGCTTTTGATTATCTCAAGCAAAACCGTCTGCTCGTTGATCGGAGCTGCTACTGTAGGTGTAAGTAGAAGAGGTAGTGGAGTGTTTCCATTGATGTTCGTGCTAGTATTTTTTGGAGAATCCATAATCTTGAAAGAAAAATAGGGTTAGGATAGATTCAAGAAATATGAAATGTAGAGAATTGTTTAGTTGCTGAGTCTTAGAATTCTTGTGATATATTACTTAGGTTTCCATGCAGAACTGATCTTGCATGGAAGGGTTCCATGCAAAACTAACCTACATGATATCCATGCAAAACTGACCTATATAAGCCGCTAACAAAACCCGTCACGCCCCGCTTCCCAGTGTGCGGGTAAGGAGGCATGATGAGGCCCACGACGTATTTACTCAGAAGTAAACACGTTAAGTATAAATAAGCAATATAATAAATGTACACAAGAAATTACAAGAGATGTAAATAAACAACAACTTATAATTTATTAAATATTCTTTACAATACAACTGGAAAGTAAATGCAATGCTGGAAAGCAATGCCTAAACAATAGCATATGAAATGAAATGAAAAGTGAGTATAAGTGAACTAAAACTCGGGATCCTCAGTAAAGTGAACCAAGTGCTTCTAGCCGGGCTCTGTCTCCTGAGAGTCGGATCCTCCTGACGAACATTCCAAAGAAAGAAAGAAATATGAATGTCGTCAGCGAACTAGCGCTCGGTAAGTCCCAAAAGAGAGGTAGAAATAGAATGGACAGGTAAAGAGAATATAACTGGTAAAATGTATGTTTGTTTTGCTAACATAGTTGTTTGTAGCTTGGTACAGAATATATCAGTATATACGAGAGGAGTCCAACTATCCCATGGACTAAGGTAACCCGTAGTACAAGGCTCCGTCAAAACCCACGGAACAGTGGCACCGGCCCAAATGCAACTCTCGCCGGTCGATTGGGAGGGGTTGGGCTCTGGATTCTTACCACATGTCTTGGCCGATTCATATATCACTATGCACATGTTTATTTAATCTGACTTTTCATTTTTACGTGTATTGCACATGTGAACTTTTGGGCTTCCAAATAAGTTTAAAAGAAAATTCATAAAAAAAATAATATGTGGTTAGGAGGATTTGAACACAGGGGCTATGTCACAGCAGTGCAAGGCTTTACTAATGAGCTACAAGTGCTTTCTTGCTGTTCATAAACAAATTAAATTTATAACTTATGCTCAGTCTTACAAATACTTTATTCTGTACATTAATTTTAAAAATTTTGTACATTAAAAACAGAGTTGTTACAGATATATACCATCAAGCTTAATCCAGATGGCTCATTGGCTCGTTTGAAGGCCAGACTTGTTACCCATGGTTATTCTCAGACTTATGGAAAAATTATGATGAGAGTTTTTCTCCTGTGGCAAAGATGTCGTCTTTACATATATTCTTATCACTTGCAGCCACGTACCATTGGCTGCTACATCAGCTTGATGTGAACAATATGTTTCTTTATGGTGATTTGAAAGAGAAAGTATATATGGAGCAACCACTTGGTTTTATTGTTTAGGGGGAGTCTGGTAAAGTCTGCAAACTTCATAGACTTTATATGGTCTCAAACAGTCTCTGCGTCTTTGGTTTGGAAAACTAACTAGAATTGTTCAAGCATTTGGGTTATGCATAAGCATCAATGATCATTCGGTTTTCTTAAGAAATCGAGGAGGCCGCAGGAATTTAATGATTGTTTATGTTGATGATATTGTGATCACAGGCGACAATGCAAAAAGGTGTTACTGAGTTAAAAGCTTATCATCAGAAGAAGTTTAGTATTAAAGACTTACAAGAGTTGAAATACTTTCTTAGTATTGAGGTGGCACGTTCTTCTTCTCGGGGAAGTATCATTATAACTCTAAAGAAATATGTTCTTGATATGCTTAAGGAAGCAAAGATATTTAACTATAAACCTATTGATTCATCTATGGATTCTAATGTCAAGTTATATGCAGGGCAGGGGGAGCTACTTACTGATCCAGAACGATATCGTAGATTGGTTGGTAAGCTTAATTATTTGACCACAACAAGTCCTGACATCTCTTTTCCTGTTAGTATAGTTAGTCAGTTTATGGCTGCTCCTAGAGATTCACATTGGAGTGCAGTGATGCGTATCATTTGCTATTTAAAAGCTACACCAGGGAAAAGTATTATGTATAAGAACTTTGGGAAATCTAAAGTTACAGGGTTTACAGATGCAGATTGGGCTGGATCACCAAGTGATCGAAGATCAAGCACTTTATTGTGACAATAAAGATGCAATTTATATTGCCAACAATCCAGTGTTTCACGAACGAACAAAGCACATTGAGATAGCATTTTATTCGAAAAAAGATTGAAGAAGAGATCGTTGATGCAGTCCACGTAAAAAATGGCTATCAATTAGCAGACCTATTCATCAAGCTTTTGGGAAGGAGTCGAATACAGTTTATTTGTACCAAATTGGGCATGCGTGAAATGCATTCTCCAACTTGAGAAGGAGTGTTATAAATAAAATATAGATTTAGATTTAGTTAGATTGATAATATTTAGATTTGATAAAATCTAATTAGATTATTTGTATTTTACTATTATTAGTAAAACAATGATATATATATATACGAGGTTAATGAAGGAAAGGTGCCATAGGAAAGAATTTCCTCCTATGGCGTCGGAAAAATGCACCCTCCATGATTTTTTTTCGACGATCGGCATACATCACCTCCATTTTTATCATCTAAGATATGGATGCACAAAATTTCATGTGATTATACCATTTTTTTACCGTTGATTTAGTTGGTGCAAAATTAATGGTTTACCGATAATAGAACTTTTTACATTGCTAATTCAACGGTGAAAAAGTGGTAGAATCACATGAAATTTGGTGTATGAACATCTTAGATGATAAAGATGATGATGAGGGATACTGATCGTCGAAAAAAATGGTGGAGGTTGTATTTTTTCGACGCCATAGGAGGAAATCCCCTCCTACGGCCTCTTTACTCCATTATTCTCTGTGTGTGTGTGTGTGTGTGTGTGTGTGTGTAGGGGGGTAGAGCGGATTCTCAATCTAGTTCATAATTTTTCCTAATTCTTCCTCTCTACCCAAAATTGATATCAAACTTCTGATCCACTATTCATCAGGTGGTAATTAGTTAATAATATGTTATCAGGTGTATGCCAACATAGCTTGTTAATCGCTTATGAAAATCCAACCCATTAACAAACTCCACCAGTTAAATCATTCATAACCTGCTAGCACGTCAACTCCATTAAAAATCCTTCACTTAATTTGATGATACTCTATATTGGCGATTTCCCAGATCATGACATGTGGCAGATGACGTGTCCCGGAACTCCGAAGAATGGGCCTTCAGGGGCCGACCAGGCCGCCCCTGTGCCTGGCCTGCAAGCACAAGCTGGCTCTCCTCAGTGCCCCCTGCAAACTAGCCTCCTCGGCCTCTCAGTTCGCTTCCGAGCTACCACAGGACCAAGATGCCTTGGCCCTCCCGCTCATTCCCGAGCTCTCCCGCCGAGGCCATCTTCCTCAGTCCCTCCGACCGATCAACTCCACCACTCACAGGCGTAACCGCCGCTCCATGAATCTCGCCATGCGTGGAATCTCCGCCCGCAACACCCCACGTTCCACACCATTACGATCCCCATTAAAGGGCGATCCGCTTATCACACGGGCGTGACGTCGGGAGCGTAACTGCCGGCGAGATTCTCGCGCCTGCTACTGCGTGCCACTGCCACTATATAAACCCCCATCACAGAGGGGTCAAGTAAGCTTTTTTCACCCCACTTAGCCATTACTCTGCTCGGATCTCGTACTTACTTGATCGTCGAAGGGTCCTCGGTGGTACCAAACCACCCCGGGACTTCTTTGCAGGTACTCAGCGTAAACTCCTTAAAACCACCAATCTCCTCAAAACCCATTGAGATCCACACGCAACAGGAGATCGCATTCAAGATCCACCGGCTCTAATCCTAGCCACCCATCACCGGCCACCGGAAGATCAACGGAAGACAACATCTAACGGAGACCCGAAAAGGACCTCCATCAGTTGGCGCCGTCTGTGGGAACCGAAAACTCCACAAAAACAAAAGTTGGCCTTCCGATCTCCATCCACATGGCAAGCCTGTGGATCCAACTACCACCCGAAAAGGCACCCTGAAGATCCAACTACCACCCGCCGCCTCCCCCACAACGGAGGTGCGGATGAACCTCTGCCAAATGTCATCAACTCCTCTGCCGACCGCCACCTCACAGATTCTGGTGGTCGCAGGTCCCTCGATCCGTCCCATGCAACCTTGAGGTCTCACGTTAGAGAGCCTTGCCTCGAGCCACGTCACACCCTTGTCCCTATCGAGGCGGTGGTGGTCAGCTCGCCTGCTCTGAGGCATGACCGGCAGCCCCTCTCTTGACGGGGTCGTGCACACGAGGCTCTCCAAGGCAGCTCAAAGACAAACTCACCGTGGGGCCTAAGGGACCTCGCCAGGAGGAGCCTAAGCCTATTGAGAATTATAGTCACGACGACGGGGGGTCGGTCGAGCGCTTGCTAGACTCAACACCCCACACCGGCAAGGGAGGCCGATAGCCGCCCGAGCAAAAAGGCCAGGGACTACGAGCTTATCACCTTTGATGAAAAGGATCACCACGGCATATCCATGCCCCACAACGACCCTCTGGTGATCAAGTCCCGAATACACCGATACTAGGTCCACCGGATACGGGTCGACTCGGGCAGCTCGGGGGACATCCTCTTCCACGACTGCTTTCTGCGCATGGGACTCACCCCAGCAGACCTGAAACCCACCTCCTACGTCCTTTCGGGTTTCACCAACCACTCCATCCCGGCGGAAGGAGTGGTCACTCTGCAGTTCAACGTCGGGGAACCTGGCCACACCCGTATGTTGCCCGTGGACTTCATCGTAGCAAAGATCCTGTCGGCCTACAACGTCCTCCTCGGCCACCCGACGCTGAACTCCCTCCGAGCCCAAATATCGACCTACCACCTGGCGATGAAGTTCCCTCTCGATCAGGGCGGGATAGGTCGGGTCTACGGAGACCAGTAGGTCGCAAAGGTATGCCTTACCGAAACATCTTCGTCCGAGCAGCCGGGCGACGACAGCGAGGCAAAAGACGACATCAAAGGTTCTCTGGACACCCAAGACGAGCAGAAAGAGGTTCGAGGGACTCCGGTCGAACCACTCACCGAGGTGCCTGATTGAATGATTCTTTGTGTGTCGTGTTTTGAAAATGTATAAATATCACAATCGAAAAAATTTGTAAACCGCAATCAATAACGGTGTCGATTGTAGCGCGTTAGCAAGTGCGGATCGTCCACAGGGAAAGTGTGATCCGTTCGTAATTGATTTAGATGAATTGAAGATTAAAGAAAGAAAAGAAAAGACAATTCAATTCAAGATTTAAAAATGAATTTCAAGAATTATCAAAATCTAGATCTAATAACAAGAAAACATTAAAATCAAGAATCAAGAATTGATGATATCCAATCCAATTAGTAATCAAGAATCGAAGTGAGGCTCGTAAGAATCGATCGAATCTATAGACGTGATGAAAACTAGTGATTGCGTTTTCTTATCCACTGATGATTTGATACTAGATCGATGACGATCAATGAGAATTAGGGATTTCTTGCGGAAACTAGGGTTTCATCATTTATCCCTTGCCTTTCGTTGATTTCATTCACACTCTAGCCTCTAGTAAATTCAAGAATCGATCGTGGATCACTAATTAAGAGCGAACACAATCAAGAAAGCATCGCTCGAAACTAGGTTGTCGATTCTTCAATTTACTAAAGTTTACAAAACTCATAGGACTTAAGAATCGTTTCAAGATTTGTAATCATCATCATCTATTGATTCTCTCGACTCCTTCACAAGCGGAGTTTTACTCAAACATCATAACAAGAAACACAATCAAGAATTGAGATCTAATCATGATGCAAGAATGTAAAGAAAGCAAGATTAAAGATCTTCACCTTTATTATTCAACAATTCGTTACACTTCACTCAAGGATTATAAGAAATTGAGGAGAGAACGAGATCGTCGAATTTAGCGTCGCATCGTCTCCATGAGTCGTGGATCATCTTGGATCACTTGCTCGGATGAAGATCGGCTTCGCTCCAAAAGGATGGTTGAAGGCTCGCTTGATTTGGTACTCGGTGTTCTTGATTTTGGCTTGGATTTTGAATTAGGTTTAGGTTTACAAATTGTGTTACTCAACTTGTATTGGGAATTGGAGAAGGATCAACAACTCAACAACCTTTTGATAGAAACTTTAAGGTCCCTTTTATAGCCTTGATTAGGATTAGCTTCCTTTAGAAGCTAGGTCTAGTTTAGCTTCCCTTGTAAGCTTGGTAGTTAGGTAGAAGGTTCTAGAGGTAGTTAGTTAGGGTTAGCTTCCTTCATAAGCTTGGAGGTTAGGGAGAAGCTTATAGGCTTAGGTAGTTAAGTAGCTTGCTTTGGAAGCTTGAGGGTGTTTAGCTTGAACAAGGAGCCTTTCTGTGCTGTCAGAAGATTCTGGAGAATTCTGGAATTTGAAGTGGCTTGAATGAGTTCTGAAGCTGAACTGAGAAGCCTGAAGTAAATATCTGCTGACGTCACGCCCACATGGCCGTGGGTCCGCCGTGCAAGGGGCCTTCTGGCCGCGGATCCGCGACCCATTAATGTTTTCTCTGCACTGAATTTCCAGGGATGCTTGCTGTTGGCTTTAGGTATATTTTCTGATATGTTGAATCTCATAATTCCTTCTATATCACTGCCAGATCCCAAGTCTTGGACTTGGCGCATTTTTATCAGTACTTTTGACAATTTTGGCTCTGTTCCTGGAATTTCCTGCACAGATTCTCGAGACAAGTGGTGCGCTACACAAAGATAATGCGATGCCATGATAAACCCTCAATTTCCCTCAGAAATGTCGGTTTTAAGGTATAACACATGTAATTTGGTATTTTACGACTGTTTTGCTAATATGTGCTATATTAATACCGAACACCTCTAGATGAGTGCAAATGGTAGGGAAATTGATGTGTTAAAAATGCAATATTTTCGACTGATCAAATTCCCCCAAACTTATTTTCGGTCGTCTCGAGCGAACTATTTTATTAAAAAGAGAAGGAGAAAATAAAGAAAGAGAAAAACTAACTAGCACACTTTCGTAGGTAACACGATTGTACTGAGCACGTGCAATAAACCTTTAAACCTCTAGGTGTCCCTAGTAGGAGGAGTGTTGTCTCCTGAGGGTTTTCAGCAGATTGCACCCACAAAATCCAATAATAAAAGGAAGACCGTGAATATTACATATAAAGATAAGAATTGTAAAAGAAAGACTTTGAAAATTATAGTTTCCAACTATGCTAGCTTTTCGGTTGTCATGAGCCCTATCTTAATAGTCATGAAAAAATATTAGAAATCACATCATCTTTCAATAAAACATCGTCTTTATTCTTCATTCCTATCTTTCTTCCAAATATCGATCATATAACCCTACGTGTGTGTAATATACATCCCTACACCCGGAAAATTCAATTCAAGCTATCATACTCTTGTCCATCTGCCTCAGTACTTTTTAATTAATGAATATTTAGATGAATTTGCTCACACACTTTCATGCGACTGTTAATACTTCTTGAGGTACTGACCGACCGATTACTTATATGCTTGCTTATTTGGTGTTTTTTCTCGTCTTGCACCACCTAAGGCTTAGCAGTGACTCCCAGACCAGTTGGTCTCACTAGGTGAAGAGGCACCCTCGCTATATTTTTTTATTGCTGCCTTGGCGATAACAAAACCAGTGTTCATTTTTTCTCACCAATTTATATTTTCTTCATTTTTTTTATTTCCTTCATACTTTGGCTTTTAGACAAGAGCATTTCAAGGTATCATCTACTATCCCGAGTTTCAAGACGTATGTAAGTGCGTATAGTAGGGTATTAACGTTCAAAAGTTTGGCTTGCAGAATATGAACTATTTTTCAGACTTATTTTTATCCTCAGATTAGTGACTTCCTTCATCTTACTAACCCTTGGGACAACGGCTCATAACTACTTATTACTAGTTCGTTTAAGAAAACTTCTAATTTTTTTGGTTTTCTTAAATTTTTCTAATCTTTTGAATGTAATTTTTCACTATCTAATCTTTTATTATCTTATTTATGTACAAAATTTTTATATTTTCGAAAATTTTTAAATTTTTATAGGTTTTTTTAGAAAATGTTTTGTGCTTATGCAAAGTATGATGTGAAAATAAACACAAACCACCCCCAAACTTGTTTTCAACAGTGTCCTCACTGTTGACATCTGCTAAATCTCAAAAACTTGTAAGCCTGGAAGGAAATTTATTAATGGGGGCAAAATATATAAGTGAAAATCCTCCTCCAAACTTATTTTTGGCTCCTTATTTTGTGTAAAAAATTTCTTTTCAAGAGCCAGATTATACCCGCCCAAACTTGAGTTAAAACATGTTGAACTTTGAAAATCACAAGAGGGGGTAAAAATTATTAGTCGATACCAAGCTTTGCAAAGACCGAAAGTTAACACCAACCATTCGAAAATTTTATCAATGTTGTGCTCAGGTTGGTAGAAAAAGAAGTGGGGAAAGGGTAAGTGGTGGAATAGAATGTGTTTGCGTCTCATATTGGAGAGACGATTCAGTGATTGTGATGGATTACTCGCATTCTTTTTACAGTCCAGAAGAAGGGGTGGAGGTTCAATTTCATTGATTGGAAGATGATTCATCTCAACACCCGTGTCATTCAGAAATGCGAGTTCATCAGCGAAGATTTCCTCAAAAGTTCCATCAATACCCCAGAGAATAATGTCATCACAAAGCGCAGGGTGATCTTCAGACTCTAAAAACGATTCATAATCAGTGTTAGTTGTTGACCTGGACAACTCAGTGGAAGAGTCCGTATGTGTATGATACATAGTTGGGTCAAACAACAACATATGAAAAGAGTCTAGATCGGTATCATGAGGATCATCAATTTCGCTGCTGTCGACATCTATTAATTCGACAAAACAGACCTGAGCAATAGGTTCGGAGGGTACACTTCCCAACTTGTAAATGTTCAGCTCAATTGACCTATTCCCGAAAGATAGAGTCATATAGAACCATTACGACGGTTGATGATAGCATTGGAAGTAGCCAAAAAGGGGCGACCTAAAATCACCGGAATTTGATTCCGTGGGTTCGCTACAGGCAGTGTATCAAGTACAATAAAGTCCATAGGGAATACAAATTCCCCGATTTTTATTAACACATCCTCCAGTTCACCCCTAGGTTTGGTAATTGATCGGTCAGCCATCTGGAGAGTTATGCTCGAGGGCTTTAACACTCCGATACCTAACTGCTCGTAAACCGAGTATGGAAGCAAGTTAACACTAGCGCCAAGGTCTAGTAGAGCACGGTTGATGTGTTTTTCCCCAATAGAAATAGAAATAGTAGGACAGCCAGGGTCCTTACGTTTCCGTGGTAATTGTTGGGGGAAAGTCGTGTCTACAGTCTTTGCCGTGAATATCTTCTTGGGCACTTGAGTCTTCCTCTTCCTAGTGCACAAGTTCTTAAGAGTTTTCGCATAGGACGGAACTTGTTGGATAGCATCTAGGAAAGGGATGTTGATGTTAACTTGCTTAAACATATCCACAAGCTTCTCCATTTGGGCATTGGGTTTGTTGGGCCTCAACCTATTTGGAAATAGAGCTCTATCAATAAGTGTTGGGTCCAACATTTGTGGAGAAGGTTGTGGGGGTGGGAAGGATGAAGTGGGTGGAGGTTTCGAGCCTTTGGGAAAACAGAGAATAGGCTCGGAAGAAGACGGTAGGGTAGAAGAACTGGGGTCAGAATTAGAAGTAGAAGTGGAAGGAAAGGTCTCAGCCGGGGTATCATCGATAAATTTTTCATGATCATCAATCTCTTCCCCAACGTGATTGTCAAGCACTCTTCCAGATCTCAACGTGGTGATTGCATCCACATGATGTGAATAGCCAGGATTGGGCAAAGGTTGAGCTGGAAGTTTCCCTTTCTCTCTTGCACTTATTTCAACTTTTAATTGTGTAATTTCTTCTTCCATCGATTTACTAGTCTCACTTTGGGACGCAGAGTTTTTCTCGATTTTATCGCCGGAAGTCTTTATTGTCAAAAGAAAGTTCATGAATGAAGAGGATTCATCAGTACCGGTCAACTGCAAAGGATTAGACGGTGCAGGCGTGTTGACCGGATTTTGGAAGTTTTGTACTTGGAAGGGGTGCTGACTCAATTGTAGTGGTTGCTGTTGTGGTGGAAGATCCCTTTGGAAATTGTTTTGATTTGGAACCGTGTTTTGAGTTTGTGATTGGTTCCAAGCAAAGTCAGGGTGATTCCTCCAACCCTGATTATATGTGGAAGAAAATGGATCGTTCTGAGGTCTTTGTTGGAAAGCAGAATTGATATGCTCAAGACCTTGAAATGGAGAATTTAGTGGACATTCTTTCGTCAAATAAGAAGGATCAGAACAGCATCCACATACAGTTTTGGAAAGTGACATTTGATTTAGGGCGGCGGCTAAAAATTTATTTTCCATAGTCTCGAGTTTCTTTTGCATAGTTGAAATGTCAGCTCTAACTCCTGTGGAAATTTCCGATTGGTTATTGCCATCCCTAGACGATTGACTCACACCCTCCCACTGTAAAGATTTTTCAGCGAAATCTTCTAGGAATTTTCAGCCTTCCCCATAATCTTTGGTCATGAAGTTGCCTTGACACATGGATTCAAGGGTCTGTTTTGTGTTAGGATTAATACCCTCATATATGATTCTGCACAGATCCCATCTAGGGATTCCGTGATGTGGACATTGAACTAACAGATCTTTAAAGCATTCAAGACATTTTGAAAATGGTTCATTCGGAAGCTGGGTGGATTGATTTATTTCGTTACGGACTCGAGCCGTCTTATGATTCGGGTAAAATTTCTTTAGGAATGCTTCTACGAATTCTCCCCAGTTCGAAATGGAATGTGCGATTGTGTTATACAGCCACTTCTCTGCTATATCGCACAAGGTAAATGGGAGAAGACGAAGACGCATAGCATCCACAGAAAGCTGTGAAGTACCCATCATTGCGCATACATTTTCAAATTTTGTGATAAAGACATATGTGTCTTCAGACTCGAGACCGTGATATTTGGGTAGAAGGTTGATGTATTGGGGTTTAATCTCAAAATTGTCCCCGTTGGCTGGTGGAATGGAGAGACGGGTCGAAAGAGGACCTCGCATAGGATAGCACCTCTCTTGGAGAGAGATGCGGGGTGGATTCTGCGCACCTGCGGACGGCGGCAGAGTAGTAGTAAAGAAGTTCGATGGAGAAGCGTCCATCGATGTGGGTGTGGTGGGGGGTAAAGAAGAAGTAGACATAGAAATACCGACTTCTGAGTCGATCGGGGGAACGCGGACAAGTCGGGTACTAGAATCCCGTGTCCAGCCTATCTTGCACTAAAGAGGGTTTAGTACAAGTGGCAGCGTTAATATAATTAGGGGAATGAATGAAGTGGTGTTTGTTTTGAGAAAGAATACGGATTTTTTTGAAAAAATGATGCAAATCACAACAAATGCAACAAGCAACCCTAAGTCTAGTGGTCACCTAGGTCAAGGCTCTAGACCGCTCCTAACTGCCAAAAGACAAGTCGCGGGATCAATCCTCCATTACCTCTTTGTCTCTCCTATGGCCAGGTAAGTGCCAGGTAAGTGGGAGGTTCTCCACTACGTAAGTAGTGGGCCTAATTAAGTAACCACTTGCCTTAGACACCACAAAAGAAACGCGGATAAGCAATAGATTATCCACGGCCTTCTTCTGTCCTAAGTGAGCGCGACGGTCTTTAGAGTCAAGTCTAGATTTCTTTTAGTTAATGGGGGTAATACGGATGCAATTTTGTGATTTTTGGGGCTTAGGAAAGGTAATGAACTCCCCACCTAATTTGAATTTGGCCGTGCCCCTTAAATTCCGTATTAATATGCAAACAACCAAGAATCAAAACATGCACACTTTTTATTGCTTTTTGCGGCGCTGCGAATTTTTACAAAAAAACTACAGCAAATTTGTTATTGGAGCAGATTGAGAAGGAGATAAGAAAGTCAAGAAGTCACCTGAGAATTTCCGTACAGCGAACCCCTACTATCACCACGGAAACACCGCAATGAGCCTCTTAAACCGCGGATCCGCGGTCTGGTATCAAGATCACTGCACAGAAATTATTACAGCAGCTCCTGTTCACTTCCTGAGCTCTCTGGAATATTCCGAAAAAAATTTCTCAAGCTCCAATAATTCCATATTTTCTCGCAACAAATCACAACGAATCGTTTAGTGTTTGCGCGAATTTAGATCTAAAAATTTTGATGGAATAAATTTTTCAAATCAAATTTCAAAAATGAATAAATTAGCACACTATCCTCGGCAACGGCGCCATTTGATTGAATGATTCTTTGTGTGTCGTGTTTTGAAAATGTATAAAGATCACAATCAAAGAAATTTGTAAACCGCAATCAATAACGGTGTCGATTGTAGCGCGTTAGCAAGTGCGGATCGTCCACAGGAAAAGTGTGAACCGTTCGTAATTGATTTAGATGAATTGAAGGTTAAAGAAAGAAAAGAAAAGACAATTCAATTCAAGATTTAAAAATGAATTTCAAGAATTATCAAAATGTAGATCTAATAACAAGAAAACATTAAAATCAAGAATCAAGAATTGATGATATCCAATCCAATTAGTAATCAAGAATCGAAGTGAGGCTCGTAGGAATCGATCAAATCTATAGACGTGATGAAAACTAGTGATTACATTTTCTTATCCATCGATGATTTGATACTAAATCGATGACGATCAACGAGAATTAGGGATATCTTGCGGAAACTAGGGTTTCATCATCTATCCCTTATCCTTTCATTGATTTCATTCATACTCTAGCCTCTAGTAAATTCAAGAATCGATCGTGGATCACTAATTAAGAGCGAACACAATCAAGAAAGCATCGCTCGAAACTAGGTTGTCGATTCTTCAATTTACTAAAGTTTACAAAACTCACAGGACTTAAGAATCGTTTCAAGATTTGTAATCATCATCATCTATTGATTCTCTCGACTCCTTCACGAGCGGAGTTTTACTCAAACATCATAACAAGAAACACAATCAAGAATTGAGATCTAATCATAATGCATGAATGTAAAGAAAGCAAGATTAAAGATCTTCACCTTTATTATTCACCAATTCGTTACACTTCGCTCAAGGATTACAAGAAATTGAGGAGAGAACGAGATCGTCGAATTTAGCGTCGCATCGTCTCCGCGAGTCGCGGATCATCTTGGATCACTTGCTCGGATGAAGATCGGCTTCGCTCCAAAAGGATGGTTGAAGGCTCGTTTGATTTGGTACTCGGTGTTCTTGATTTTGGCTTGGATTAGGTTTAGGTTTACAAGTTGTGTCACTCAACTTGTGTTGGGAATTGGAGAAGGATCAACAACTCAACAACCATTTGATAGAAGCTTTAAGGTCACTTTTATAGCCTTGATTAGGATTAGCTTCCTTTAGAAGCTAGGTCTAATTTAGCTTCCCTTGTAAGCTTGGTAGTTAGGTAGAAGGTTCTAGAGGTAGTTAGTTAGGGTTAGCTTCCTTCATAAGCTTGGAGGTTAGGGTGAAGCTTCTAGGCTTAGGTAGTTAAGTAGCTTGCTTTGGAACCTTGAGGGCGTTTAGCTTGAACAAAGAGCCTTTCTGTTCTGTCAGAAGATTCTGGAGAATTCTGGACTTTGAAGTGGCTTGAATGAGTTCTGAAGCTGAACTGAGAAGCCTGAGTAAATATCTGCTGACGTCACGCCCACGTGGCCGCGGATCCGCCTCGCAAGGGGCCTTCTGGCCGCGGATCCACGGCCCATTAATGTTTTCTCTGCACTGAATTTCCAGGGATGCTTGCTGTTGGCTTTAGGTATATTTTCTGATATGTTGAATCTCATAATTCCTTCTATATCACTGCCAGATCCCAAGTCTTGGACTTGGCGTATTTTTATCAACACTTTTGACAATTTTGGCTCTGTTCCTGGAATTTCCTGCACAGATTCTCGAGACAAGTGGTGCGCTACGCAATGATAATCCGATGCCATGATAAACACTCAATTTCCCTCAGAAATGTCGGTTTTAAGGTATAACACATGTAATTTGGTATTTCACGACTGTTTTGCTAATATGTGCTATATTAATACCGAACACCTCTAGATGAGTGCAAATGGTAGGGAAATTGATATGTTAAAATGCAATATTTTCGACTGATCAGTGCCCCTGACGGAAGGGGACGACCAAAAGACCGTCCAGGTCGGATTGCTTCTGACAGGAACTCAGCGAGATGACCTGGTCGGTTTCTTCAGAAATAACTCCGACGTCTTCGCCTGGGCGCCTGCTGACAAGCCTGGGATCGATCCAAAAACCATCTCTCACAAGCTCGGGGACGATCCCACGGCCCGACCTGTCAGACAGAAAAAGCGAAGCTTCGCCCCTATCAAACAGAAGGCCATCGAAGATGAGATTGATTGGCTCCTTGCCACCAACTTCATCCGCAATGTGCCTTATTCGGAGTGGCTGGCAAACGTAGTACTGGTCAAGAAATCAAGCGGGAAGTGGCGCATGTGCGTCGACTTCACCGGCCTCAATAAGGCATGCCCCAAGGACAACTATTCTCTCCCTCGGATAGATCGGCTCGTCGACAGCTTGGCCGGCCACGAGCTGTTGAGTTTCATGGATGCTTTCTCCGGCTACAATCAGATCCGTATGAACCCGGAAGACGAAGACCTTACCGCATTCACAACGGACCGGAGGGTATACTGCTACAAGGTGATGCCCTTCGGCCTCAAGAACGCCGGAGCAATGTACCAACGATTGGTCAATCGCATGTTCAAGCCACAGATCGGCAGGAATATGGAGGTCTGCGTTGACGATATGCTCGTCAAATCCGTCTCGTCGGCCGACCACGCCAAGGATCTGGACGAGGCCTTCGAAGTGCTCCATAAGTTCAAGATGAAGCTAAACCCCGCCAAGTGCGCATTCGGAATCACCAGGGGAAAGTTCCTCGGTTTCATGGTCACTCACTGTGGGATCGAAGCTAACCCAGACAAAATCGACGCTATCCTCAACATGGCCGTGCCCAAGACCAACGTCGAGATCATGCGGCTCACGGGGCAAGTGGCTGCTCTGAGCCGTTTTATGTCCAGGTCGGGGGAGAAGTGCCTCTCGTTCTTCAAGGCTCTGAGGAAGATCCTGAGGTTCGAGTGGTCGAAGGAGTGCCAGACCGCCTTCGACCAATTGAAGAGGCACCTCGCGACGCCACCACTGCTCACCCGACCGGTTGAAGGAGACGAGTTGTCGCTGTATCTGGCGGTATCTGACCAAGCGGATGGCTCGGTGCTCGTCCGAGAGTTTGGCGGAGTGCAGAAGCCGGTGTACTATGGGAGCCATGTATTCAAGGACGCAGAAACGAGGTATCCAGCCATAGAAAAAATTGTCTTGGCCCTCGTCGTGGCCTCAAGGAAGCAGCGGCACTACTTCCAGGCACACACCATACTCGTCCTCACTGACCGCCCATTGGGGGATATCCTTGCATCACCAGAATCCTCGGGCCGCTTAGAGAAGTGGAGGTGGGAACTATCTCAGTTCGACATAAAATATCACCCGAGGCAGGCCATCAAAGCGCAGGCTCTGGCTGATTTCATCGTTGAATGCACCATCCCTAGCAAAAGACTAGAGTCCATGTCGGCCCTCGCAACTCAGTGTCCCATCGCGGAAAGGCCTGGCTCGGTACCCGAGTGGATCATCTACGTCGACGGGTCTTCAACCGAGGAAGGCTGTGGTGCCGGCCTCATCATCCGGGGCCCGAACGAGGAAGAAATGGAGTACTCTCTGAAGCTCAGGTTCAAAGCCTCGAACAACGCGGCGGAGTACGAGGCCCTCCTGGCTGGACTGCGCATGGCCGACGGGCTGGGGGTGAGGACAATTCGAGTCCGCAGCGACTCGGCCTTAGTCGTCGGCCAAGTGACCGGCCGTTTTGAAGCTCGGGAACCTCTGATGATGAAGTATCTTGACGAGGTAAGAAAACTCCGGAGGAACTTCGACGAAGTCCAAGTAGAGCAAATACCCAGACAGCTGAATACCCAAGCCGACTCCCTGAGCAAGCTGGCTTCGTCCTACTCCCCCAACAATAAGCGGTCTATCCTCTTCGAGACCTTGCCTCAGCCCAGCGTGGGAGAAGGGGCAACAACACTCCATGTATATACAGCGCAGGAAGGCGACCAAGATTGGAGAAAGCCCCTTATAGAATTCTTAAGGGACGGTACGCTCTCAGAAGATCGGGGAGCCACCCGCCGCCTCCGGGCCAAATCCCGTCACTTCGTCTAGAGCAATGGGAACCTCTACAAGAAATCCTTCACTCAGCCCCTGCTCCGGTGCATCGACCCCCACGAAGCCGACTACGTCCTCCACGAAATCTATGAAAGGGTTGGCGGTGCGCACCAAGGGGCCCAAACCTTGATCCAAAAGGCATTGCTCCAGGGGTACTACTGGCCCACTGTTCATAAGGACGCCCAGAAGCTAGTCAGAAGATGTAAGAGTTGCCAACTCCACGGCAGCATTCCTCGCCTCCCTGCTACCGAGTTGACCGTCCTAAGATCCCCGTGGCCGTTCGCCTAATGGGGATTGGACATGATAGGCCAGTTCCCAACCGGTAACGGGCGGGCACAAATATATCCTCGTCGCAGTAGACCACTTCACCAAGTGATTGAGGCCGTCCCTATCAGGAAACCAGATGCCGCCATGACCATCAAGTTCCCGCAGAACAATCTAATACTCCGGTTTGGCATCCCAAGGTGTATCGTCACCGACCACGGGACGAACTTTGAGAACGAGAAAGTGAAGGACTTCTGCAGGGAATACCACATCCTCATGAAGTTCGCCACGGTCGTGCATCCCCAATGCAACGGGCAGGCCGAAGTCGCTAACCAAGACGTCCTCAGAGGTCTCCGGACCTTCCTAGAAGGACGACAAGGCAGTTGGGTCAAGGAACTTCCCCGAGTCCTATGGGCCCTGCGCACGTCGAAGAAAACCCCCACCGGGGAAACCCCTTTCAGCCTCTGCTAGGGGTCCGAAGCGATGGTCCCGGCGGAAATCGGGCTACCCAGCCATCGGGTCGAGCACTTCAACGATGAAGAGAACACCTCGGTGCTACGGACCAACCTGGACATCTTGTTGGAGAAGGGAGACCGGGCCAAGATCAGGGCTACCGCTTATCAGCAACAAACTGACCGATACTACAACGCTCGGGTCAAACGCCGCTCCTTCAAGGCCGGGGATCTGGTCCTACGGCGGAACGAGTTTATCGATCAAGGCAGGCAACACAAGTTCTCCCCAAAATGGGACGGTCCTTTCCTCGTCTCTGGGGTACTCCCCAGCGGAGCCTACCATTTACAAGACGCGGATGGGCGCAAGTTCCCGCGGCATTACAACGCCGAGAAGCTCAAGCTGTACCAATGAGACCGAGGCTAGCGAGTGTGTGCCTCTCCTTTTCGCAAAGACAATGTACATGTTTTCTAAAAAAAATCATTTCCATTCAAATAAAGGGAACGTTAGAGCACTGCAAAAAGGATTCCTGTCTTTGTATTCAAAGCCCTCTCCCAGAGGAAGTCGAGCCCTACCCTTGCTCGGCTATCCCTGACCGGTAGATTCCCTACACGCGACGCCAAGGATCAAAGCCCTCGCCAAGAGGCAACCGCGCAGCTTCACTGCCCAGTTATCCTTAGCAGGCCTCCAACGGCCCTTCAACGCTAAGGATCAAAGCCCTCCTTAGAGGTAGCCGAGCGGCTACCCTGCTCGGCTATCCCTGGCCAGTAGCTTCCCTACTCGCAACGCCAGGGATCAAAGCCCTCACCAAGAGGCAACCGCGCAGCTTCACTGCCCGGTTATCCTTAGCAGGCCTCCAACAGCCCTTCAATGCTAAGGATCAAAGCCCTCATTAGAGGCAGCCGAGCGATTACCCTGCTTGGCTATCCCTGGCTGGTAGCTTCCCTACTCGCGACGCCAGGGATCAAAGCCCTCGCTAAGAGGCAACCGCACAGCTTCACTGCCCGGTTATCCTTAGCAGGCCTCCAATGTCCCCTTCAACGCTAAGGATCAAAGCCCTCCTTAGAGGCAGCCGAGCGGCTACCCTGCTCGGCTATCCTTGGCCGGTAGCTTCCCTACTCGCAACGCCAGGGATCAAAGTCCTCCCAGAGGCAGTCGAGCGGCTACCCTGCTCGGCTATCCCCGGCTGGTAGCTTCCTACCACAACCGACAGGGATCAAAATGTCCTCCCAGAGGCAGTCGAGCCCGACCCTCGCTCGGCTATCCTTCAGTACAAAAGCCCTCGCCAAGAGGCACCGTGCAGTAACCTTGCTCGGCTCCCGGTCCTTGGTAGGCTCTCGCAGCCCCTCCCGCGCTAAGGACCCAAGCCCTCCCTAAGGCAGTCTGACCCTCCCTTGTTCGGCTATCCTCGGCTGGTAGCTTCTTACCACAACCGACAGGGATCAAAGTCCTCGCCAAGAGGCACCGGGTAGTAAAGCTACTCGGCCCCCGTCCTGAAGGATCAAAGCCCTCGCAAGAGGCAACCGGACTTGGTATACTTGGCAAGTGATCAAAATCAACTCGACGCGCGACCGCCGGATAGAGAGCCGACCTGACTTGGAAGATCAACAATACAAGCAAGGATATTCTACAAGTATTATTCGCAAACATAAAGGTTTTATTCACGCGAGCAAAAGTCTTTACAAAGAGCATTTTGGGCTCCCCAGCCTTATAAACTGCCCAGAGGCTTACAAAAGAGGGACGAGGAAATATCAAAAAGGCCTAAGTCACCAACCCCCTCCTACGCCTCGCTTCCCTCGCCGCTGTCATCGCTAACTGCCAGAGATTCTGCCGCCAGAGGCTTTGCCACCGGGAGTGGGACCCGATCATGGAGCTCGCCATCGGCAAACTCAGGAAGCTGCTCCTTGACGGCATCAAGAGCCTTATTCCACGCGACAGCGGAATGCTCGCCAAGCTCAACGCGAAACTGCTCTGACGCCTTGTAATTGGCCACAGCCCTCCTAGCCCGAATCTCGGCGATCCCGGCCGTCCGAAGCGCCTCCTCGGCATCCCCCCTACTGACGTTCCTCTCCTTCTCCATGGCCGAGAAACGACCGGCCAGATTCGCCAGCTTTGCCTCGGAGATTTGGAGGGACGCGCTCAGCTTCGCCTCGGCAACTCAGAGGGATGCACTCAGGCGACGACGGGCACCCCGGCTCGCGGTGATGGCAAGCTCCGTGGACATTGATCGGGCTTTCAGGACATCGGCCCTCGTCCTCTCCAGACGCAGGTCACATCGCAGGGCCTCGACCTCTGAAAGAAACGCTTCCACCGGCCTCGGCGTGTGGAACGCCCCCTCGGCCTCCATACGAGTAACAAGGGCACTGTGTTGAAAGACCTGACGAGAAAACGGATGAGAAACTTGGAGACGCTCGAACCAAAGAAAGGAAGGTCAAAAACAACACGTGGAGGAGTTCATACCTGGACCGCCTCTTAGGCTAAGGCCTCTATTTGGCCCTCAGGGTACCCTGCGGAAGCCTCCCTCCGGCCGACTCTTCTATTCCGGCGAGCATGCCGGCAGGGACGGAAAGCCCAGATGGAACCGTGAAGATGGCGTCCTCTTCCTGCAAGGGGATCCCTTCAGGGACCCTCGACGGCGGCGTACGAGAGATTGTTCTTTTCCTTTTAATAGGGACCCCATCTTCACCCTCCTCTACATCCTTAGTCTAGGGCTCGGATGACCATGGACACCTCTGGCCGCCGCCGAGAAAATCACCAGGAGATCTCATCGAAGCGGACGGCCCCGCCGCCGGCAGAACATGCGGTGCAGGGCTCGAGCCCGCCGGGGGCACAGCCGCTCCGCTGGCCTCCCTCCGGTATGAGAAACCCAAAACTTTGGAGCGAACCATGTATCCACCCCGAAAGAGAGGAGCGCCAAGCAATCAGGACTCAGAGCGAGGAAATATGAAGAAATAGGGGTCCTGGAGTGAGCCCCGCCCCTATTTATCACTGCAATCACCTCCATCCAACAGTGCCTGATTTAGAGATGTTTTATCGATCAAAAATATTTACCGCAATCAAAAACGGCGTCGCTTAAAGCTAGCCGGTGAATACGGGTCGGTCCACAAGGATGTTGTAAATCTCCTTAAAGTTCTTACGAGCTAATTCCAAATGGTGTTGGTCTTATAATTAAACCTAAAAATTGAAGTTGTGTGATACTAGGATTAGAAACTTGCTAGGATTAGGTTTAGGGAAAATTTGGTAAACAAAGATCTACACCTCTTTCCAATGCCTTTAATTAAATATATCATATTAGTGTTATGGTAAATATTAATAAAGGGGATTAGGATGATTGGGAAGATTGTTCTTCCTCTAGATCCTTGTCCTTCCTTTCTTAATCTTTACCCTAACCTTCATGGAAAACCTTAAAATCCGAGCCTTTAGACTACGGTATCACCGTTACCTCGAGGGTAGAGTGCCGTAGGAAGCGGAATAAGAAGGTATGCATGGAGTTCTAATGTTCTTAAAAGATTGGCAAAGAAAAGAGATGAGAGATCTTCATCTCTGAAACCCTTCCCTATTCCTAACCCTAACAAGCGAGGAAACTACTCGCTCATTGGGGGAATTAAGAAAGACATAATTTTTTTTTTGTTTTATTAAAGAGAAGAAATATCTATTGCAAGTTAATAAAATTCTAAACTAAATTAAATTAGGGCAAGTAAAGAATTTACCTAAGGCAGATATAAAAAACTAGAACTAGGGCAAGAAAAATAACCTACTTACGATTGATGCGCTCCAAACTTCAAAGAAAACAGAATTTTATTGATGAATAGAGGCATGAGAAAAATACAAGGGTTTGGGTTCTATTTATAGGACATAGAAACCCTAGGTTTTACAATTGATCCGCATGTCTGAAATTACAAAAATACCCTCAAGAAATCTTTTCAGAGCCGCCTTAGGTTTTGGTAAAATTTTCACCAAGTACGGGCATAAGACGGCCACGGAACCGCGGCAATGGCAGGCTTGGGCCGCGGTTCCGCGGCCCACTAGTGAGTTCAGCTGATGATTTTTCCTGGGCTGCTTCAGGGTTCTCTGGGCTTTTCATTTCTTTAGTTTTTTCTCCATTTGGGCTTCTACATTGGTTCCAGATCTTCAGTGAACAATTTGCAATGGCTTTTTAACCGTTTGCCTTGACATTTTGGACCTCGCGTTGCCTTGTTGATTGTGAACTGTTCTTCGTCTAGGCTTGACTAAGATCCTTCTATTTGTTGGTCAAAAGTCATTCTTTTGTGTCGTCTTTTGTCTTTTTCACTGTTTTCGCTCCGAGAACCTGTAACCTGTACTATATAGTAGACATGGGTCAAAAGCACCTGTTTTTATTGTAAAATGCCTAAGAATGGTGAATATAAAATGCAATATTATGATATGAACAAATACCCCCAAACTTATCTTTTGCTCGTCCTCGAGCAAACTTATTATTTTTTTTTATTCTCGATAAAAATCTAACCTAGCCACACTTTCGCAGGGAAACGCGATTGCACTGAGCACGTGCAACAAGCCGTTAAACCTCTAGGTGTCCCTAGTAGGAGGAGTGTTGTCTCCTGAGGGTTTTCAGCGGATTACACCCACAAAATCCTATCAATTTGGCTGTTCAACTTTTGTTTTTCAATTAGGTTTTCTAACAAGGAATTCTATTATCGTCGACCCGTAAATTATCCACCCATATTCTTCACACTTTCTCATCATTTAACTTAAGATTATATATGTTCTATAGACTTACTTAGCTTTCGGCATTTCTTAAGTTTTCTTTCTAAAGTTCCATCTCCACTTGGGAATTTCTATCAACTTAACTAAAGATACAAGTTCTATTCTTCATTCCTTTCTCTTATCTAAACTCTAATCACATATCCCCACGTGTGTGTAAATATCACCCCTACACTTGGAAATTCAAATCAAGCAATCGTACTCCCGTCCATTGTCCAAAGCACTTATTAATTGGTGAATTTTTAATTGTATTTCGCTTACACATCCTTCATGCGACCGTTAATATTTCTTGAGGTACCAACAACCGATTACAAGATGCGTTAGCACTTTAAAGCGTACTTCCTAGTTTTGCAACACCCAAGGCTTTAGCAGTGACTCCCGAACCAGTTGGTCACTAGGTGATGAGGCACCCTCGCTAAATATTTTTCTATTTTTACAGCCTTAAATAATCACAAAAACCAGTGTCCATTTTTTTCTTTATTCACTTTTTTTTTCTTTTATTTTCATTTTACTAAGGACTTTAGACAAGAGCATTTCAAGGTATCTTCTACTAATCCAAGTTTCAAGGTGTGTGATTGTGCATTTTGTAGGGTATACGTTTTCTGAATCTAGACTTAAGCTAGAAATTATTTTTCAAACTTATACTCTAATAAAAGTTTCAATACTTTTCCTTCGTTTCGACTTAGCCCAAGAAGTGAACCCAAAATTTGCCTCTTTCTAAATAAACTACAAAGACATATACTTTCTACCGTTAAACTCTAAGGAAGGTTATTTTTAGGGTTTTTAATTTGCTAAGTCTAAGATCTAGTTTTTCCTAGCCAGTTGACCTATTTATCAAACTCAAGTCAATTAACCAAAATTGAATACATTCATTTTTATAATTTTTGAAAATTTTCAATTTTTATGGTTTTTTCATTTTCTAATATTTTTTTTTCAAATTTTTCAAATTTTTATGATTTTTATATAAATATGCAAGGCAAAAATTAAATATGCAAAAGGAAAAAGAATATATGAAAATATGCAATGCAAAAGATAACTATATACACTACCATCTCTACCATCTCCCCCAAACTTGAGCAAAGCAGTGCCCTCACTGCCCGGCCCCACGTCGCGCCCTTGAGCGTGAACGTGATCGCTCCCCTCTAGCCAATAGGGTTTGAATACCCCTCTCAATCTCTGTCAGCCGACGGTCATACTCTCGTGCTGTCGCCCTAAACTCGTCCCTTAAAGAATCAATTCCCCTTACCGCTCTTCTCATTAAACGTGCATGCTCTTGAGGTGTCAGCTCTTCCCCGCTCGATGTCGAGCTAGAGCTAGGGGTGCGAGCGGGAACAGTCTCTGCCGGTTCGGTTCGCGACCAAATATCAGTAAGTCTAGAGTAGGACGAAGTAACGCCCTCAACGAGTGGTCGAACCGGAACTCCTCTCATCATGTAAAAGTCAAATTTCTCGACGGGAAGGAAATAACGGCAGAGTTGGGTGACTAGCATAGGACATGGGTAGATGGTACCCCTTTTCCCCGCACCTATAGAATGGAGCAAAACAGTGCACATGTCGAACTGTGGATTCTTCGTCATTAGTGTGTGTACGACATGTAAGGAGGGGGTGAAAAAAGTCGTGTTGTGAGAGCTTCCAAAAATGTTGTTTTGTGCCCACCGATACACAGTAAAAACGTTCGCGAAAAGGGTCCGTGCTTGGATACCCTTACGCGGCTCTCTCGCGCAGTCATTGCCCATGAAGAGCATGAAATCCTCAAACTGTAGGAGGTGGTCATGTGCGGGCAAACGAGGTATGAGTGTTACCTCATGGATCATATCCCTATCAATGTGAATTACGTGATCTCCCCAATTTAATTTAATGTAGCCTAAGTCGTCGAGACTTCGATCCTCCATAGATTCATAAAAAAGGGTAAGTAGATCAGGTAGGGCAAACGCAGAGGGATGATTGTAGGTCAGGAAATTCCAGCCCCTCTGCTCTATTTCGTGTGCAAAATAGCTACCGTACAATTCGTGCGTGAAAACTGGGGGGAAATCCCTCTCAAATTGCAATTTGGGTGCCATAATGATTTTACAGAAAATCAAATGCTAAAAACAGAGAGGAAAAGTTCAGATTTACCTCCCCTGAAAATTTCAGGGGGTAAAGACAGAAGGCAGCGGCGGAAGCGCGGCGGTAGGCGGCTCCTGCGGCGGGATCGCGACGGCCTGGCAGCGGTGCGTCGTGATTTTTCTGCAGAGGGTAGGTGGCGGCGCTAGGGTTTTTTAGATGAAGAAATTTTAAGTTTTTAGAGAACAGGGGGGCTCGGGTCGTATAAATAGGGGGAAAGATGGAGATTTGTAGAAAACACCCTCATACATGAGGGTTTTATTTGTAAAAAAAATAATGTCAGTTATTAATTCTGGAAATTTTTAATTAGGTCCAAAAATATTAAATTTTTTTCTTTTTCAAAATTTTTTAATTTTTTATGGTATTTTGGAATTATATATTTACAAGTTATATACACACCCCCAAACTTATTTTAAATAATATTTTGGAAAAATGGAAATTCGAGGGTGAAAGTGGAGGAAAATTAATCAGTGTAGATTGGCTCCTGCAAAAGCAGGAGCTCCTCCGATGGGTCTGCTGTGAGGAACGGTTTTAATCGATGCCCATTCACTTTAAATAACGTACCGTCCTCCGGATTTTCAAGATCGACCGCACCATGCGGATAAACGGTGCGGACTACAAAAGGTCCCTTCCATCTAGAACGGAGCTTGCCGGGGTGATAATATAACCGAGTATCATAAAGTAAAACCGGTTGACCAGGTTTAAATGTCTTTCGCAAAAGGTGTTTATCGTGGAACACCTTAGCTCGGTTTTTAGCAATCACGGCATTATCATATGCCTCATCCCGCAGCTCTTCTAGTTCATTCAACTGCAGCTTTCGGTTGCTGCCCGCATCTTCTAAAGATAAATTCAGCTCTTTAATAGCCCAAAATGCCTTGTGCTCAATTTCTACTGGGAGGTGGCAAGCCTTCCCGTAAACAAGCCGGTATGGAGACATGCCAAGATCGGTCTTGTATGCAGTACGAAAAGCCCATAGTGCATCGATCAATTTGAGTGACCAATCTTTACGGTTTCTAGAAACCGTTTTCTCCAAGATTTGCTTAATTTGAAGATTTGAGACCTCGGCTTGCCCACATGTTTGGGGATGGTATGGCGTTGACAGCTTATGGGTGATAGAATATTTGCGCATTAAGGACTCAAAAGTCCTATTGCAAAAGTGAAAACCATTATCACTTATTATCGCGTGAGGGTGCCCAAATCGAGAAAAGATGTGTTCTTTAAGAGATCGAACGACAACCTTGTTGTCATTCGTTCGACTAGGCACAGCCTCGACCCACTTTGAAACGTAGTCAACAGCCAAAAGAATATACACATTTCCAAAAGAGTTAGGAAATGGTCCCATGAAGTCTATACCCCAAATATCAAAAATATCTACAACCAAAATTGGTTGGAGCGGCATTTCGTTTCTCCGCGATATCCGGCCCAAGTGTTGGCACCGCGAGCAAGTCTTGCAGTATTCGTATGCATCCTTGAAGAGTCGTGGCCAATAGAAACCACACTGCAAAACTTTCTCGGCTGTCTTCTTTGGGCCAAAGTGCCCGCCACATGCTTGATCGTGGCAAAAAGACAGCACACTCTTAACCTCATTTTTCGGTACACACCGACGGATGATTTGGTCGGAACAGTATTTAAAAAGATAAGGTTCATCCCAGTAAAAATGCTTAACTTGGGACAAGAATCGAAGTTTATCTTGTTTCGACCAATTTTTAGGTATCAAGCCGGTGGCTAAGTAGTTTACAATATCGGCGAACCATGGTTCGCAAGAAACGGTCAAGAGTTGCTCATCGGGAAAAACATCAGTGATTGGAAGTTCAAGTGTAGGCGAAGAAGGAAGTCGTGAAAGGTGATCGGCCACTACGTTTTCACATCTTTTTTGTCCCTTATAACATGGTCAAATTCTTGTAGCAAGAGGATCCAACGTATTAGCCTCGATTTAGCATCCTTCTTCGCAAAAAGGTGGCGAAGAGCTGAATGATCCGTGTACACTATAACTGGAGAGCCGATTAAATAAGGCCGAAATTTTTCAAGTGCAAACACAACTGCTAAAAACTCTTTCTATGTTGTTGTGTAGTTTAGTTGGGCCTCATTTAGTGTTCGGCTAGCGTAGTAAATTACGTGCGGCATCTTGTTAATGTGTTATCCAAGAACAGCACCAATGGCAAAATCTGATGCGTCGCACATAATTTCGAAAGGGTGCGTCCAGTTTGGAGATGAAAGAATGGACGCAGAAATGAGAGAGTGTTTCAAAGACTCGAACGCTTCCATGCAAGTTGAGTTGAAATCAAATGTAGTGTCCTTGGCCAATAAGAGAGTCAAGGGTCTAGCAATCTTGCTAAAATTCTTGATGAACCGTCTATAAAAACCGGCATGGCCAAAGAAAGCTCGGATATCTTTGACGTATTTAGGAGGAGGAAGATTAGAAATGACTTCAATTTTGGCTTTATCAATCTCTATGCCATTTTGCGAGATGACATGTCCTAAGACTATGCCTTCTCGTACCATAAAGTGGCATTTCTCCCAATTCAAAGTTAGGTTCTTATCCCTACAGCGGGTAAGAACTACGTCAAGATGTCGTAAACACTCGTCGAAGGAGTCACCAAAAATGGAGAAGTCATCCATAAAGATTTCCAAAAACTTCTCCACCATGTCCGAAAAGATCCCCATCATACACCGCTGAAATATAGCTGGTGCATTGCATAACCCAAAGGGCATGCGACGATAAGCAAAAGTGCCAAAGGGACAAGTAAATGTGGTCTTGTCTTGATCCACTTTGGCTATGGGGACTTGGTTATAACCGGAATAGCCATCTAAAAAGCAGTAGAACTCGTGCCCCGCCAATCGTTCTAGCATTTGGTCAATGAAAGGTAAAGGAAAGTGGTCCTTCCTTGTCGCGGCATTGAGTTTTCGGTAGTCGATGCAAACTCGCCACCCTGTTTGGGTGCGAGTCGGAATTAACTCATTTGCCTCATTGGTAATGGCCGTGATGCCCGATTTCTTTGGCACGACATGAATGGGGCTAACCCATTGGCTATCCGAGATAGGGTAAATGATACCACTATCAAGACATTTAATAATCTCCTTCTTGACCGCCTCTTTCATAATGGGGTTGAGGCGCCTTTGTGGATCCCTTACCGGCTTGGCATCATCCATCAAGTGTATATGATGTTAGACTATGAGGGGACTAATCCCCTTGATGTCCGCCATAGACCAGCCGAAAGCTTGCCGATTATTGTGTAAGACCATTAAAAGAGCCTTCTTTTACTCGAGAGCTAGAGAGGCAGATATGATAACTGGTAAGGTCTCATTCTCACCTAGATAAGCATATTTTAGGTGCGACGGCAAAAGCTTTAGTTCGAGTTTAGGTGGTGAAACAATAGATGGTAATAATGGAGTGACTGTTTCAAACTCGAAGGATTCCATCAAAGGTTCAAATCGAGTGTACGCTACCGAGTCGGATAGTTCAACTAACTCATCCGAAAAAGCAAAAGACTCAAACTCGGGTGGAGAGTCTTCAAGATCGTCAACGAAGGTGAAACACTCATAATCTTTGTCCGTCGTGAAAGCTGTGTCGGATTCTAGGAGGAACGCACTAGTGGCATCAACATTGCTGTGATCAAACATAAAATTTTCGAACTCACAGTCCTCCTCCGCGATCTCATTGATCGAGCAAACATCAAGTATGCTAGAATTAGGCTCGCAAGGCTGACTTCCTAACTTGAAAATGTTGAGTTCAACTGTCATATTGCCAAAAGATAGATTCATTGAACCGTTATGACAGTTGATTACTGCGTTAGAAGTCGCGAGGAATGGTCGACCAAGTATCACCGGAATTTGATTATGGGGATTAGCGACAGGTTGTGTATCCATAACAATAAAGTCAACGGGGAAAATGAAATCCCCTACTCTAATTAACACATCCTCCAACTCTCCCCTAGGATGGGTGATTGATCGGTCGGCCATTTGGAGAGTACAATGAGTGGGCTTAAGCTCTCCAATGCCTAATTGTTCGTACACCGAATAAGGTAGCATTGACACTAGCACCAAGATCTGATAGTACTCTATTGATGTTCTTGTCCCCAATTGTGATCGAAATAGTAGGACAACCGGGGTCCTTGTGCTTTGGGGGTAAAGAATTGACAAGAGCATCACTAACAGCACTAGCTATGAAAACTTTCTTTGGTACTTGTGATTTCCTCTTTTTGGTGCATAAGTTCTTTAAGATCTTTGCATATGAAGGAACTTGTTAGATTGCATCCAAAAGGGGGATATTTATGCTAACCTGTTTGAACAACTCTACAATCTTTTCCATCTGTGGAGTTGGTTTATTGGATCTCAACCGATTTGGAAAAGGAACATTTTGAAAAGTCGTTGAGTCTAATTTTTGCGAATCAGATTGTTGAGTTGGAATGGAACCCCGTGTAGATGTGTTCGTGTTGTGAGAAGTGGGTCCGTTCGAGCTAGAAGAAGTAGAGCCGTGTGAAGGATGGAGAATAGGATCTAATGACGAAGAAGAAGAAGAAGAAGGTGAAGAAGATGAAGAAGGACCACCGGCAGGGGTGTCATGGTTAATACCCACATTGTTTTACAACACTTTTCCAGATCTCAACGTGGTCACAGCATTTACGTTATGATTCTGCTGTTCATATGCAATATGTGCGTGACCGGGATTTGGCAGTGGTTGAGATGGAAGCTTTCCTTTCTCTCGCTCTTTCAACGCAGCGTTGAGTTGTGCAATTTGTGCCTCAATAGATTTGATGCTTTGATCGTGTGAGGCACTGTTTTGCACCAAAGATTGAATAGAAGTCTCTAATCTTGCTGTAGATTGTGTAGATTGCTTTAGGAACGCCTCTAGACTTCTTTCGAGCGAGCTAACCTTGTCATTATTAGGTTGAACAAAATTGTTTGGTGGGTAAGAAGTGTTAGGCACAAAATTGTTTACTTGATTAGGGTAAGGTTGCTGTTGGAAAGGTTGTTGAAATTGAGTTTGTGGAGGTGCTTGTTGTTGTAGAGGAGGAGGTCTTTGAAAATTGTTATTTCCTTGGATTTGTTGATTTTGGTTCCAAGCGAAATTTGGGTGGCTCTTCCAACCCGGATTGTATGTTGAAGAGTATGGATCGTTTTTTTGTCGTTGCTGAAAGGCAGCATTGATTTGATCCTATCCTTGAGTAGATGCAGTGTAAGGACACTCTTCTGTGAGATGTGATGGATCCGAACAACAAGCACAAACAATTCGTGGAGGCACAACAGGGGCAGGAGAAGGTGCTGAGATTTTGGTCGTAAGAGCGGCCATCTCGGCCTTCATAGCAATCGACATCTCTACTTGATGTATGCCTGCCCTAGGTTGACCAATAGAAGAAGATGGTGATGTGGTCTTGGTGCTCTCCCACTGAATTGTTTGTTCACTAAGATCCTCAAGAAACTGCCACGCTTTGTCACTAGATTTGGTTAGAAAGTGACATTGACAAATGGTTTCTAGCAACTGCTTCGTTGCCGGGTTCAATCCCTCGTATAATGTTTAGCAAAGTTGCCAACTTTCGATCCCATGGTGAGGGCATTGAACGAGTAGGTCTTTGAATCTTTCAAAACACTTCCAAAATGGTTCGGAAAGAAGCTGTGAAAATTGTATAATCTCATTACGGATTCTAGCAGTTTTGTGATGAGGATAGAACTTTTTAAGAAAAACTTTCACAAACTCGTCCCAATTTCTAATTGAATGTGATGCAGTGCTGTATAGCCACTTCTCGGTTAGGTCACATAAGGTGAAAGGAATAACCCTTAGCCTTATAGCATCATCACTTAATTGGGTCGTTTTCATCATAGCGCAAACGTTTTGGAATTTATTGATAAAGATATATGCATCTTCGGATTCCAAACAATGAAACTTATGCAGCATATTGATGAAGTGGGGTTTGATCTCAAAATTGTCCCCATTTGCCGGTGGGAGGGAAAGACAAGTAGGAAGGGCGGTGCGGACAAGGTAGAAAAGATCCTGGAGCGCGACTCGTGTGGGCGCTTCAACAGGCGGGTGATTCGGGTTATTCGCACCTAACGGAGGTGGAATCATTCCCGTCGGTAAGGTGTTGTTAGGATTGTATCCCGACATACCTTCGGAAGAAGAATGTGATGGTGAAAGTGAAGAAGTGGACAGGATTTCGATTTCGGAGTCGAAAGGTTCGTCGGTCGGTACCAACGAAACACGGACTAATCGGGCGCTAGGGTCCCTAGTCCAACCGGACATACACTAAAAGGGTTAATGTAGTCGAAAGATGAAAGACAGAATGTGTAGGTAAGAAAACGTCAATGAGAAGAAGTGGTGTAGGTGAGTGCAAAGATTTCTTTAGCGACAAGTTGCAAGTTTTGAAAAGATTTTTTTCTTTTTCTTTTGATGTGAGCTTTTGCAAAAAGATTTTTAAAAGAATTTTGACACAAATGCAATTAACCACAAATGCACAATCAGGCCTAGGTCTGGGGTCACCTAGGTCAACTAGACAGCTCCTAACTGTTTCAAAGGGCTAGAGATAGGACCTCAAACCGCCTCTTCGCCGCCAATTGCGGCCAGATAAGTGCCAGGTAAGTGGGAAGGAACCACGCTGTGGGCCTAATTAAAAACCACTAGCCTTGACACACTTTCCTAGGCACCACAAAGTCATGTTAGGATAAACGGCCGATGCCTATACTAGTCCTCTGTCCTATTGAGCACGACGTCCTTAGGGTTGAGTCTAGTATTTTTTAATTAAGAGTGGTCAATGCAATGCTTTAAGTGATTTCTTGGGTCCTGGGAAGGATGATGAAATCCCCACCCAATCTGAATTGGTCAATAGCCCCTTAAAGTCAGATTAAAATATGCAAAGCAGTAAATCACTTGCAATCAATTAATTTTTTTTAGCGCGGCGCAAAGAACCCTGCAGAAAATCAATTATTGGAAGGGGGAAGAAGATTTTTAGCACAAAGAATCCTGCAGAAGATTTAGCAAAAAATATATGGGGATTTGCAGAGAGGAGAATGAGGGAACAAACCAAGCAAATTTCGTGCAGAGAGGACTCCAGAAGACCGCGGTTCCGCGGTTTTAAGCGCGTCAAGGCCACGGTTTCGCGGTGGTAAAGAGGAATCAGGTCCTGAAAAAATTGGTATGGCTCTGTTGAGGCACTCTCCCTCTGTTCTGATGTACCCTTTTCTGATTTGCCTTCTGTGTTGTTTCAAATCCGTGAATCCTGCAAACATTCACAAAGAAAGCCCTTCAAACAATAAAAGATGATAAAATTTTTATATTTTTGATTTTTCAAATTTTTATGTTTTTTTTTATATTAACCCGAAATTACAAAAAGGAAGTTTTACGCCATCCCCGGCAACGGCGCCATTTGATTTAAAGATGGTTTATCGATCAAAAATATTTACCGCAATCAAGAACGGCGTCGCTTGAAGCTAAGCCTTTGAATACGGGTCGGTCCACAGGGATATTGTAAATCTCCTTAAAGTTCTTACGAGCTAATTCCAAATGGTGTTGGTCTTATAATTAAACCTAAAAATTGAAGTTGTGTGATACTAGGATTAGAAACTTGCTAGGATTAGGTTTAGGGAAAATTTGGTAAACAAAGATCTACACCTCTTTCCAATGCCTTTAATTAAATATATCATATTAGTGTTACGGTAAATATTAATAAAGGGGATTAGGATGATTGGGAAGATTGTTCTTCCTCTAGATCCTTGTCCTTCCTTTCTTAATCTTTACCCTAATCTTCATGGAAAACCTTAAAATCCGAGCCTTTAGACTACGGCATCACCGTTACCTCGAGGGTAGAGTGCCGTAGGAAGCGGAATAAGAAGGTATGCATGGAGTTCTAATATTCTTAAAAGATTGGCAAAGAAAAGAGATGAGAGATCTTCATCTCTGAAACCCTTCCCTATTCCTAACCCTAACAAGCGAGGAAACTACTCGCTCATTGGGGGAATTAAGAAAGACATAATTTTTGTTTTGTTTTTATTAAAGAGAAGAAACATCTATTGCAAATTAATAAAATTCTAAACTAAATTAAATTAGGGCAAGTAAAGAATTTACCTAAGGCAGATATAAAAAACTAGAACTAGGGCAAGAAAAATAACCTACTTACGATTGATGCGATCCAAACTTCAAAGAAAACAGAATTTTATTGATGAATAGAAGCATGAGAAAAATACAAGGGTTTGGGTTCTATTTATAGGACATAGAAACCCTAAGTTTTACAATTGATCCGCATGTCTGAAATTACAAAAATACCCTCAGGAAATCTTTGCAGAGCCGCCTTAAGTTTTGGTAAAATTTTTACCGAGTACGGGCATAGGACGGCCGCGGAACCGCGGCAATGGCGGGCTTGGGCCGCGGTTCCGCGGCCCACTAGTGAGTTCAGCTGATGATTTTTCCTGGGCTGCTTCAGGGTTCTCTGGGCTTTTCATTTCTTTAGTTTTTTCTCCATTTGGGCTTCTACATTGGTTCCAGATCTTCAGTGGACAATTTGCAATGGCTTTTTAACCGTTTGCCTTGACATTTTGGACCTCGCGTTGCTTTATTGATTGTGAACTGTTCTTCGTCTAGGCTTTACTAAGATCCTTCTATTTGTTGGTCAAAAGTCCTTCTTTTGTGTCGTCTTTTGTCTTTTTCACTGTTTTCGCTCCAAGAACCTGTAACCTGTACTATATAGCAGACATGGATCAAAAGCACCTGTTTTTATTGTAAAATGCATAAGAATGGGAAATATAAAATGCAATATTATGATATGAACAGTGCCCTTCATCTCCCGCCAAAACGCCTTCTCGGGTCCAACGGCTCCGATCGCTCTACTTATCGCTCCCACACTGGGCCGCATCCCACCAGACGCTGCAGGTCTGCACACGTCGCGTCGGCCAACCGACGCTTGACATGTGGACCATCCCTTTAGTGACAGGACACACGAACTGGCGCACCTTCCTTAAATGCAGAGATCTCGCCCTGATTCGCTGGCAGAAAAGACAGCTGACAGCCCGGGGATGCGTCCCGATGAAATCTTAGAAGGGAGCTCACCCCGGGCGGCCCAGCATTCCACACTTGGCCCGACCCGTCAGCTGATCGGGACAAGAGTGTGGGCTAATGATGATACTCTATATTGGCGATTTTCCATATCATGACACGTGGCAGATGACGTGTCCCGGAACTCCGAAGAATGGGCCCTCAGGGGCCGACCAGGCTGCCCATGTACCCGGCCTGCAAGCACAAGCTGGCTCTCCTCAGAGCCCCCTGCAAACTGGCCTTCTCGGCCTCTCAGCTCGCCTCCGAGCTACCACAGGATCAAAGATGCCTTGGCCCTCCCGCTCATTCCCGAGCTCTCCCGCCGAGGCCATCTTTCTCGGTCCCTCCGACTGATCAACTCCGCCACTCACAGGCGTAACCGCCGCTCCGCGAATCTCGCCAAGCGCGGAATCTCCGCCCGCAACATCCCACGTTCCACGCCATTACGATCCTCCTTAACGGGCGATCCGCTTATCACGCGGGCGTGACGTCGGGAGCGTAACTGCCGGCGAGATTTTCGCGCCTGCTACTGCGTGCCGCCGCCACTATATAAACCCCCATCACATAGGGGGCAAGTAAACTTTTTTCACCCCCACTTAGCCGTTACTCTACTCGGATCTCGTACTAACTTGATTGTCGGAGGGTCCTCGGTGGTACCAAACCATCCCGGGACTTCTTTGCAGGTACTCGGCGTAAACTCTTCAAAACCACCAATCTCCTCAAAACCCATTGAGATCCACACGCAACAGGATATCACCGTCAAGATCCACCAGCTCCAATCCTAGCCATCTATCGCTGGCCACCGGAAGATCGACGGAAGACAACATCTGACGGAGACCCGAAAAGGACCTCCATCATAATCCTTTACCAATCCCTAAATTCTTCTGCTTGGGTGCTTGTTCTCCTCGCCATTCAAGCCGTGCCACCTCTCTGCTCGAATCCTAAAGTCAATCATCCCTGTCGATCTCTTGCTCCATTAGGTCCAGGGTTTTCAAATCATTATATGGGTTTGGGAATAATTGGTTTATATTGAAACAAAAGTCATATGAAATCCGAACTTTATTATAAAAACAGCAATTTTGAACTCCGTACAATTAAATTATATTCAAAAAATAAATAAAAATAAAATATTAAAAACTCCAAAATCTCAATTGAATTCCCAAATCACATGCAATCTCCTCTCTGCTTACAGATCATTGAATCTATTAACACATATATTTTACTTATCAAAATATGGAATATTATCTACTTTCTTTCCATCACCACAACTTGCTGCCACCTTCTTCTTTCTGTGGCCATGAGCTTGCTTTCAATTGCCTAGATTTTGGTGTGATCCTTGTTTTTTATTTACTATTTATAAGTGATGTTTGGATGTCGAGTTGGCGTATTGAGCAAGGAGAATTAACACACATAATTTATTATTTTTTTTGCATATATTTTGATCAGTTCCTTACATTCAATGGTTTGGCGGTGGCACAACAGAGAGGGGATGCTTACAGATCATTGAATCTATTAACACATATATTTTATTAATGTGATGGGTTTTGGGATCGACAACATTTTGATTAAGTTCTTTCAGCGTGTTGTGGATGATTTCTTTTGAATTAATTGCGAATGATTTTTAAGGAGTGGGGTTTGTTAACTGGTTGGATTTTCACAAGTGATTAACATGCTATATGGGCCATGTGGCAACCTATTATTGGATATAACGTAACCGGTCACCTGAGCACTAGTTATGCAATTATTATCACGAAATTTCTCCAAACCTTTCTCTCTCTCTCTCTTTCAGAAATCTTTTCTCAAGTCCTATGACCATGACATCCTCTCTCTTCCTTCTCGGCGACTGATCCCTGTCCGGACCACCGCCACACTCACTCCTCTTCCACCAAACTACCTCCCCTCCCTCCCTTCCCAATTGATCACTTTTTCCTATTATGTAAACCCCCCACCCCCACCCCCTCTCTCTCTCATCTCAATTTCGGTGTTGATCCCACCAACAGCAACACCTATCGACCTTCTCTATCAACGGATCCACTTATCTCATTTCCTCTCTCTCCACTGTGAAATCTTGCCCTAAATCTTCCCATTTCAAAATCTTAACTCAAAACCATTCTCAATATTCATCAACAATTTATCTCCGATATTGAACTAATTTTGTCATGACAGATCACACATCATCGGTTCCTCAAAATGTTTGGAGTTTCACTTGATTTGAGAATTAAATTTTTTTATAAAATGAACATGTTTTGGTTCTTTAGTTTATGCTGCAGGGACAAAATTGTTCTTAAAATATCATGTGATTTTAAAATGGGAATCAAAAATATATATTCTAACAGCAGAGTAACGATATGTAGTATAGTGCTAACGGAGATAAACGTTGAGTATTTATCTGTCAGCCAAAAATCTTAGACATTTTTTATGAAAACGGTGAAACTTTAGCTATTTACATGCAATTTAGCCACAAAAAAGAAATCAATATCCTTATCTTAAGAAATCTTTATTCTTTACATTTTCATTTTTGTTTTGGTGGACATTCGTATCCACTTTGCAATATATATGAATTGTTAAGACATAAAACGGTAGTTAATAGTTAGTTCTGTCAGAACAACCATAAAATTTTTGAAGAAGAAAGAAATAAATCCAAGGTCCAAGGTGATGCTCTTATGCTTTTTTCTCTCCCTTCTTGAAAAGTGACTCAATGATAAAGCTTCTGGATTTATTTCTTTCCATGATTTTCTATTTCGTGATATTTGAGAAAGGATAGATATGGTTTCACTTGGTTGTCCCACCAAGCTTTTCTTTTGTTCTTGATGATGCGCTATATTGGCGATCTTCCAGATCAGGACACATGGCAGATAACGTGTCCCAGAACTCAGAAGAAAGGGCCCACAGGAGCCGACTAGGCCGCCCCTATACCCGACCGCAAGCACAAGCTGGCTCTCCTCAGGACCCCCTGTAAATTGGCCTCCTCGGCCTCTCAGCTCACCCCGAGCTGCCACAAGACCAAGACTCCTCGGCCCTCCCGCTCGTTCCCGAGCTCCCCTGCCGAGGTCATCTTCCTCGGTCCCTCCGACCGACCAACTCCACCGCTCACAGGCGTAACCGCCACTCCGCAAATCTCGCCATGTGAGGATCCTCCGCCGGCAACATCTCACGTTCTACGCCATCACGATCCCCATTAACGGACGATCCGCTTATTACACGGGCATGACGTCGGGAGCGTAACTGTCGGCGAGATTCATATGCTTGCTACTGCGTGCTGCCGCCGCTATATAAACATCCATCACAGAGGGGTCAAGAAAGTCATTTTTTACTCCACTTAGCCGTTACTCTGCTCGGATCTGGTGCTAACTTGATCGTCGGAGGGTCCTCGGTGGTACCAAACCATCCCGGGACTTCCTTGCAGGTATTCGGCGCAAAACTCCTTAAATCATCAATCTCCTCAAAACCCATTGAGACCCACACGCAACAGGAGATCACCTCCAAAATCCACCGGGAGATCGACGGAAGATAACATCTGACGGAGACCCGAAAAGGACTTCTATCAGTTGGCGCCGTATGTGGGAACTAAACTCCACAAAAAAAACAAAGTTGGCATTCCGATCTCCATCCACATGGTAAGCGACCACCCTGAAGATCCAGGTACCAGCCACCGCATCCCCCTCACCGGAGGCGCAGATTAACCTCCCCCAGCGACCATCATCAACGTCCTCGCCAGCCGAATAGATCGGCTACAGTCCCTCATGGAGGCACTCGTCCGCGTCCAAACGGCTGGGCCAGGGCCCCAGATCGCCGCTCCTCCGTCTCCAGAAGGCTCTGCCCTTGTCAGCACAGCTGACCACCAGCAGGCTACGACCCCTGGCCACAGATCCTACGGTCTGATACTCCCTGAGGCCCGCTGGGCGCCCCACAGCTCCACACCAAGATCCGCCGCCAGAGCGCCTCGCCTCGAGCCTCCTCACGACTCTTACCCCCCTGAGGAGATGTCGGTCACCTCGCTTGTCCATAGGCATGATCGACACCCCCTCCCTCAACGGGGTCGCACAGAAGGGGCTCGCCACGACGGCTCAAGGGCCACCTCGCTCGGGGATCTGAGGAACCTCATCGAAAGGAACCGGGGCCGTACCCAGACGCAGGTCTCCCACAGCAGAGGCCAGAGATCACAAGGCACCGAATCCTCGGGGTACCACGGCCGACTCGACGCCCTCAAAAAGAAGATCGAGAGCATGCGCCAGGAAGATCACCTCACCGGCGAAGGGGCTAAGTACGCAGCCGAATCGCTCACCAACCCGTTTACCGAGAGACTGCTCGTTGTCCATGTCTCCTCTCGCAACAAGCCCCCGAAGGTCTCTCTGTTCGATGGGAAAACCGACCCGAAAGACCATTTGGATGCTTTCAACGCGGGGATGAGCTTCCAGGACCATTCCGATTCCGTCCAGTGCAGGGCCTTCCCAGCCACCCTCATCCGCTCTGGTCGGGACTGGTTCCGAGGACTCGAGCCTCGCTCAATCTCGACCTTTGACGAGTTGGCTACTCAGTTCCTCGGCCACTTCGTTGGGAACCGTCGGCAGAAGCGCACGGTCGACTACATCTTCACGATTAAGAGCGGGGATAAGGAAACGTTCAAGGGTTATATCACCCGCCTCTACAATGCCCTCCTCGAGGTCCCCGAGCACCGGGACAAGACCGTCATCACGGCGCTTAAATCTGGTCTTAGGCACAAGAATTGGTTGCGCTCCTTTGCGTTGGCACAGTCTAAGACCATGGCCGAGGTCAAGGCGTGGACCGAGCGCGAGGTTCAGCTGGAGTCCGAGGTGAACGCGAACCTCCCCCGAGCAGAACGGTCCGACCAGAAGAAGAAGGCTCAGGAAGAGAGGCCGGAGCGTCAGCAGCCCTATCACCCGAAGTTCCAGGAGTACACCCCGCTCAACGTCTCCCTCACAGTGTTACTGGAGGAGGCCCAAGACGAGGGGTTCTTCAAGTTCCCTCCAATCCCGCGTCAGACCTCGAAGCAAACCCGGGGCCCTTACTGCGCCTTCCACAGGACGATGGGCCACGCCACGGAGGATTGTAAGCAACTCCGAGACTATATCGAGGAGCTCATCCGATCGGGGCACCTCGCCGCCTACTTGAGGGACAAATGGCAGGCTGACCGCGAGCAGGAGCAGCGTCCCCCTCTCGCCGAGCTGACCATCGGCCAGATCATGCTCGTTTCGGCAGATGACCAGTCCGACGCTCAGGGAGCCCCGTACCCGATGCAGAGCGTGGAGACCAGCAAGCCTCCGGAGAGCTCGGGCCACGCTAATAAGGTCATCTATTAGCATGTACTTTTCTTTTAGGGAAATGTAAACTCTTCCTAGGGTCTGTTGTTAATTTAATAAAGATCAATGGAACATTGCGAAAAAGAAGGAAATGTCTTATTTATTCAAAAGGTATTATGGGCTCCTCAGCCATACATACAAAAGAAAAAGAAAATTACAGCGGCGGGGGAAGGGGGTGCAGAGAGCACTGCTCATGGTACTCGATAAAGATCTCCGCCAGCCGAGGCCTCGCGAGATCCAACCTCATCCCTCGATTCCCCCCGTGCGCGTTGACCCCGAGCCTCAGTTCGTAGCACTCACGGACGAGCGCCACTGAGCGAGCTAACCGATTCGCGGAGATCAGGCCGAAGCGCCTCAGAGACCGCAGCTTGCCTACGGCCTCGTCATAGAGCTGCTCAGACAAGGGGTTGTAAAGTCCCGGCGACGCCCTCCAGATGGACTACATCAGCAGCTGCAACAGGGAGAAGCGTCAGGGGAGCAACCGGCCGAAGTAGTCTTCGATACTGCCATAGACCAACTGCACCGTGTCATTGGTGCAGTTCTGGTCATAGAGGTATACGTCTTCGAAGTGGATGATATCGAGGATGGTAAATGGGAAGTCTTGCATTCTCAACGATCTGTTTACGAAGAAAGGAAGGACCAGTGCTCCTTCAACCTTATATAGCCCACTGCGCCCCAACGGAACTCAACAGTCGCCCGCTTTCGCCCAAAAAGTCGCTGCCACGCGGCGATCATCGAGCCTTCCCTGGCGGAATCGAAACGACGCGACCCTGGCTCTTCGCCTCCCCCCACATTCAATGCGCATGCTACGCGCCGTTCCTGTTTCCCATACCTGCAACTGGATGGTCGGGCAAGACCTCATGAAGAATCAGCCGAGCAACTACCCTGCTCGGTTATCCCTGGCCGGTAGCTTCCCCACTCGTAACACCAGGGATCAAAGCCCTCGCCGAGAGGCAACCGCGCAGCTTCACTGCCCGGTTATCCTTAGCAGGCCTCCTAAGGCCCCTCCAACGCTAAGGATCAAAGTCCTCCGTAGAAGCAGCCGAGCGGCTTCCCTTCTCGGCTATCCCTGGCCAGTAGCTCCCCTACCCGCAACGCTAGGGATCAAAGCCCTAGCTAAGAGGCAACCGTGCAGCTTCACTGCCCGGACATCCTTAGCAGGCCTCATACAGCTCCTCCAATGCTAAGGATCCAAGTCCTCCTTAGAGGCAGCTCAGCAGCTACCTTGCTCGGCTATCCCCGGCCGGTAGCTTCCTACCACAATCGACAGAGATCAAAAGCCCTCCCAGAGACAGTCGAGCCCGACCCTCGCTCGGCTATCCTTCAGGACAAAAGCCCTCGCCAAGAGGCACCGGGCAGTAACCCTGCCCGGCCAAAGGTCATTGGTAAGCTTCTTACAGCCCCTCCCGCGCTAAGGACCAAAGTCCTCCCAGAGGCAGTCGAGCCCTTGCTCGGCTATCCTCGGCTGGTAGCTTCCTACCACAACCGACAGGGATCAAAGTTCTCGCCAAGAGGCACTGGGCAGTAACCCTTCTCGGTCCCCGTCCTCAAGGATCAAAGCCCTCGCAAGAGGCAACTGAGCGGCTACCCTGCTCGGTCATCTCCGGCTGGTAGCTCTCTACCCATGACGCCAGGAGTAAAAGCCCTCGCAAGAGGCATTCGAGTGGCTACCCCACTCGGTCATCCCAGGCTGGCAGTTGCCTACCCACGACGCCAGAGATCAAAGCCCTCGCCAAGAGGCAACCGCGCAGCTTCACCGCCCGGTCATCCTTATTGGACTTCTTACAGCCCCTCCAATACTAAGGATCAAAGTCCTACGTAGAGGCCGCCCAGCGGCTTCCCTGCTCGGCTATCCCTGGCCGGTAGCTTCCCTACTCGCAACGCCAGGGATCAAAGCCCTCACCGAGATGCAACCGTGCAGCTTCACTGCCCGGTTATCCTTAGCAGGCTTCTTACAGCCCCTCCCGCGCTAAGGACCAAAGTCCTCCCAAAGGCAATCGAGCCCGACCCTCGCTCGGCTATCCCCAGCTGGTGGTCATTGCTTGCAACGCTAGAAATCAAAGGCCCTCGCCAAGGGGCAACCGAGCAGCTTCCTGGCTTGTTCATGCCTGACAGATGCTGCGGGCTTGTAGCCTTCATAACGAGGCCTCTAAGCCCAATCGTGCTCGGCACAAATACGGCGGACTTCCCTCTGCCCATCACATGCAGAGAATCCGAGGCCCTAACAAGGGGCATCAGGTTTATCCAAGTCTGAGTGATCCCCCCTCGACTTCGGGGCCATGGAGATGCCTCCTTCTCAGCAGCGCTTGGCACGCTTGGCAAGTGATCGAAATCAACTCGACGAACGATCGCTAGACAGATAGCCGACCTGACATGGAAGCCCAACAGTGCAAGCAGAGATATTTTACGAGCATCCTTCGCAAAAAGAAAATAAAGTGCAAACCGATGAAACCAAAGAGAAAAGTTTTATTACCAAAGGCAAAATCTTTACAAAGGGTATTTTGGGCTCCCCAGCCTTACAAACTGCCCGGAGGCTTACAAAAATTCCAGAAGCAACAAAATAAAAGGAGAAGGAAAACGGGGGCTTTAGGCCACGGGGCCAGGCACGACCTCAGGGTCCTCGACATCCACTACGAGACGAGCAGGGTCCTCGGTGACCTCCTCATCAGGAATCTCGTCCCCCTACTCATCGGCGTCCGTGAGGGGGTATTCGGCCCGGAGCTCTTCGTCGGCGAACTCCGGCATCCGGGCCTTAACGGCGTCGAGGGCCTCGTGCCAGATGTGGGTTGTGGCCACGGCCAGGTCATCATAGAAGTCTTTCGACTTCTTGTAGCCCTCCACCGCCTTCGCGGCCGAGAGGTCGGCCAACTTCGCCGCTCTTAGGTCGGCCGACTTCGCCGCCTCGGCCGCCGCCCCCAACTCCTTCTGGAGGGTCCTCACCACCTTCTTCAGATTGTCGGCGAGCACCTGAGCGTCCTCAAGCTTGACCTCGGCAGCCACGGCGACGTCACGGAACCGGGCAACCTCCCGTTTCCCGGCCTCCACTTCTCCCTCCACGGCAGCAACCCTCGCCATCACCGCCTCCAGCTCCCGCTTGGAGCTCTCTTCCAGCGAGGCAAGCTGGCCCGCAGCCTTCATCGCCGGGGCTATCACTTCGGCCTCCATGCGTAAGGCGAAGGCAATGTACTGGAGAACCTGAAAAATAGGAAAGAGATCAGAAAGACGAAGGAGCCACCGAATCTTACAAAAAACCAAACACTTACCTGCACGGACTCCTGGACGATGGACGCCATCTGGGCCCTGAAGGTCCCCTCGGGGACCCAACCCCCCGCCGAATGCTCTATTTCATGCAGCAGGCTATCCGCGACGGACAGCCCCGAGGGCACCGCGAACTGGAGGCCCCCCTCCTTCACCATGATCGGTGAGGGCGGGCCCTAGGAAGACCTCCGGGAACCCCTCTTGAGCGGCTCCGATGGAGAGCCGATCTCCTCCTTCGAGAGCCCGCTTCCAGCCCGACGCCCTGCTAGGCCCCGGCAGGATCCGCTCACGAATTCTCAAAGGATGCGACTATCAGAAGAGAAGGAGCCGGGGCGGGTTTCGAGCGGGAAGAGCTGGCACCTCCAGCCTTCGTGACCTTCCTCGGCTGGCGCATGGAGGTTCGGAGCTCGTCCATATCTATGGGTCCTGCACAAAACCAGATGCAAAGAAGTCAGCGACACATGCAATATAAAATCCAAAAGAAAGACTAACTTACCGACGAACTCAACGGGGCTGAGCCCGGCCCAACTCAGAACCCTCTCAAGACAGCAGCATGTCGAATCGAGGAACGGGCTCCCATGACGCCACTCTCACCACGGCGGGGTCATTGGACTGGTTCCCCGGCAGGCATTTTTCTCTCGACCACTTGGTAGGCACGGGCCAGTCCTCGCCCTCGGGAAGGGAAACGAAGAAGAACTTCTTCTTCCAGTCGTGAATGGAAGAAGGCAGGGCCACAACCCCTATCCCGGCGGCGCCCCCATGTCGCTTTCTAAAAGAGAGGTAGACCCATCTCAGGTCGGCCGTTCGACCCCCAGGATGATTTTTGAAGACGAGGGAAGAATCAAGGAGGGAGAAGCTGAAGGGAACCGCCTGTAACTTCAGGAGGATCAGGAACCCGAGGAGAATCCTCCATGAGTTCGGCACTAACTGGCCAGGGGCTAACCCGAAGAAGTTCAGCGCTTCGACGACCTCGGAAGAGAAGGGCAGGCGCATTCCACCCCAAAAAGCTTCCAAGTACAGGGCAATCTCCCTACCCCGTACTTGGTCTGCCCTCTCTCCTTCCTTGGCTAGACGAAGCGTATAACGTGAGGGGATGTGGAAGCGAGCCCGAGCATTGGCGAGCTCGTCCTCATGCCTCACCCAACACGACGCGTCGGGGGCAGTGTCTACCGCCTCCTCCCTGGGGGCTGCCCCCGCCGCACGATCCCGGGAAGAGGATCTGACCCGTGCTCCCAGGGAAGACTCAGGCTCAACTAGAGGATCCCTAGAACCTACTCCTACGACATCTACAGATTCTACGAAAGAAGACATCTAACCTGAAGAAGAGAGATCCTCGGGAAACGAAAGCTGAAGAAAGAAGACGAGCGCCGAGCAACCAGGACTTAGAGCGAGAAAATATGAAGGAGTAGGGGCCCTAGAGCAGGCCCCATCCCTATTTATCACTACAATCGCCCTCATCCAACGGCACCCTTCATCTCCCGCCAAAACGCCTCCTTGCGTCCAACGGCCCTGATCACTCCACTTGTCATTCCCACACTAGGCCGCATCCCATCAGACGCCGCAGGTCTGCACATGTCGCGTCGGCCAACCGAAGCTTGACACGCGGACCGTCTCTTTAGTGACAGGATCCACGAGCCGGCGCACCTTCCTTAAATGCAAAGATCTCGCCCTGATTCGCTGGCAGAGAAGACAGCTGACATCCCGGGGATGCGTCCCGACGAAATCTTAAGAGAGAGCTCACCCCGGGCAGCCCGGCAGTCCACCCTTAACTCGACTCGCCATCTGGTCGGGACAAGAGTGGGGGGCTAATGATGATGCTCTATATTGGCGATCTCCCAGATCAGGACACGTGGCAGATGACGTGTCCCAGAACTCAGAAGAAAGGGCCCACAGGGGCCGACTAAGCCGCCCATGTACCCGACCTGCAAGCACAAGCTAGCTCTTTTCAGGACCCCTTACAAATTGGCCTCCTCGGCCTCTCAGCTCGCCCCGAGCTGCCACAAGACCAAGACTCCTCGGGCCTCCTGCTCGTTCCCGAGCTCCCCTGCCGAGGCCATCTTCCTCGGTCCCTCCGACCGACTAACTCCGCCGCTCACAGGCGTAACCGCCGCTCCGCAAATCTCGTCATGCGCGGATCCTCCGCCGGCAACATCCCACGTTCCACGCCATCACAATCCCCATTAACGGGCGATCCGCTTATTACGCGGGCGTGACGTCGGGAGCGTAACTGCCGGCAATATTCACGCGCCTGCTACTGCGTGTTGCCGCCACTATATAAACCCCCATCATAGAGGGGTCAAGTAAGCCATTTTTTACTCCACTTAGCCGTTACTCTGCTCGGATCTGGTGCTAACTTGATCGTCGGAGAGTCATCGGTGGTACCAAATAACCCCGGGACTTCCTTGCAGGTATTCGGCGCAAAACTCCTCAAATCATCAATCTCCTCAAGACCCATTGAGACCCACAGGCAACATGAGATCACCTCCAAAATCCACCGGGAGACTGACGGAAGACAACATCTGACGGAGAGCCGAAAAGGACATTCATCAGTTCATGTTAGCTGTACTTATTCTTTTTTCTTAATATATTGAGCAAGGCTTCTCGCCCTATTTTTCATTCAAAAAAACCTATTGAAGTAATAATTATATATTCAACAACAATAACTATTTGTAACGAGTTTATAAAAATGATAAAAAAATTATTTAATCGTGTTTCATATATATATATATATATAACATGGTAAGGTTTTATTATTATTTTAGCGTAAAATAGGGGGGAGTAGGCGGGGGTGGGGGGCATATGCTCACCATGCCTTATCATTTTCCCTTCTCTCCAAAAATTATCTCACTCACTTCTCCCTTTCACTCTCACAACTATCTCGCTCTCTCGCTCCCTCTCATTTATCTCCATCAACCCCACCTCCTCACAATGAAGAACGCTTAAGTTCTTAGCCTTCTTCACCAAACTACCACAAACATCACTCCAAAATACCCCCTAAAAGTTCATGACTCATCCCCCACATCTAGAAGTCCTCCTCAACCTTCATTTAGTTGCAATCCAAGCTTTGGATCTTTTCCTAGTTCGAATAATCAAAGGTATTTTCAATTTTCTCAAATACTTTAATCTTTTAGCATAAAAATCCTATTTTTATGTACATGGATCTTGTAGAAACGATTTCTGTGGTTGAAGTAGTTGGAGTATGTTTAACGTAGCTAATTGTTGTTATTACAACTTGTTTGGGTTTGAAAAGAGTTGGAATTTGTCAAAAAATTGTTTTCAAAAGTTGTGGATTTTAAAGAGTTAAACGATTAAAAGTTTTGAGTACAAGATTATCTTTAAAATTCTGGGAAAAACAATGTTTGAGACGGCTCAAATATGTTTTTAAGGCGGCTCACAACTCTTTCCGAATAATCATTTCTTCTCTGAACTTTTTGAAAGGGCTCAAAATGGTTTTGAGCCGGCTCAACTCTTTCTTGAGACGGCTCAACTTGAGATTTTTATTATATTTAGTTTGTTTTGGTTTATATCGATATTGATGAGGTTTCCTTGTATATTTATGATTATTATTGGTTATAGGACCTGTAACACCCTAGAATATTCGTACGGCATAATATATTTTTTGTGTATTGTATTATTTAAATTATATAATTATTATGTCTTGTTTATGGGTGCAATAGTTTTATTATTTTATTTATTGTTAGGTTTATATATCTATCGATATTTATTAATTTAAGAAAATTTGGAAAGAAGAGAAAAGATATATGATTTTATGATATGTAAGATATTATGGTTATTTAATTATTTCATAATATATTTAAATAGATTATGTAAAGGAAATTATTTATATCTCAATATTTGATTAGTATGATTTAAGATTGTATGGTTTAAGTAAAGATAAGTATATATTAATTAATTATGGTGCATTGTTTCAATATTAGTTTTGTTGTAGTTTCTTTAGTTAGTTGTTGATGATGCTCATAAGTGGGAATTTCTCAGATCACGTCATATGGCGAATGACGTGTCTTCCGCGCCAGTCCGCTAGACTCCTGGGTGCTGCCGAGGTAAAATCAGTATAAACCATTAGCAACTTTCCTCGGATAGTCTCCGAGCTTACATCCCCGCTTCTTGTCCACGAGCAATCCAGCAGCCGAAATTGCACCCTTCCTCTTTTGCTCATCTCCGAGTTATTGCAGAGCTGAGTTGCCTCGGCTTCCCGGCTCGTCTCCGAGCTACCTGCCGAGCTAAGCCTCCCCGGCTCTCCCGATCGACCGAGAGAGCAGAGCTCTAACGCTTCTGCAACGGCTTCGCGTATTTCACTAAAGCTAGATATCCGCCGTCCCACATCCCGCGTCTCACGCTGGCACATCCCTCCATTAATGAGTGTATCCCTCCATTAATGAAGGGATCTCATCGTTCACGCGGGCGTAACGTAAGGGCGTAAATGACGGCGAAGATCTCGCACCCGCTCGCTCCATGCGACCACTATAAAAACCTCTTTCTCAGACGACTTAGGTAACTCCAATCGATTCCAATACGCCATTACTCTGCCAATATTTCTCGGCTCTAACTTGATCGTCAGGGGTCCTACGGTGGTCACCCACCTCGGGACTTGCTTGCAGGTAGCTCGGCTTCAACATCAAACACAACCCATTGAGATCCACACTCAACAACTACCATATAAAATCTCAACCGTGCAAGACACTTGCTACCAAATCGACGGAGGAAAACATCTAAGAGAGATCTCAATCTCCATCAGTTGGCGCCGTATGTGGGAAACAACTCAAAAGTTTCTTCCACCCATTAAAGTTGATCTTTCGTCCTTGACCCAATGACGAGTGAGAATCGCGACGATCCCAATACAAGCCGTCATGCCTCCCCCCCCCAACGGAGGCGTTAGCGGTTCCTCCCCCTTCAAACATCATCAACGTCTTATCGGCTCAAATTGACAGACTCACGTCGATGGTGAACGCCCTCGTCCGCGTTCAAGCGGCGAGCCCTCCTCACCAGATCACAATCCCCCTTCCTCGAGACAACGATGTACGCAAAAGGGCGGATGACCTCGCTTCCTTCAACATCACCAAGCGCCGGCGTGCCAACTTCGGCAACCACGTCCCACGCGCGGCGAATGATTTCATAACCTGCTGGGTACCGAAAAAATCCACACCCCGGTCTCGGGGAAAACATGGCCGTCGCCCCGAAGTTCGACATGCGCCCACACCCTCTGAGGAGGTGCAGTCAGCTCGCCTGCTTCCAGGCATGACCGACGCCCCCACTCGCGTCAAGACCGTGGAGGCGCACGTCAGGACTACTCGAGAAGAACCTCACCCGAGAATCTGAGAAATCTGATAGAGCGGAATCAAAGCCGCACCGTCGCGAAAACCAGAAGTGGGGATAGTCGCCACTCCGACTGTGCTGAATCCTCGGGTTACCACCACCGACCCGAAGCCCTCGAAAAGATGATCGAAGGCATACGGCGAGACGGCCATCCGCCCGGCGAAGGGGCTAGGTATTCCGCGGATTCGCTCATGAAGCCATTCACGGATGAACTGCTGGCCGAGCGCGTCTCATCCAAGAACAATCCGCCCAAGGTGACGCTCTTTGATAGGAAGTCCAACTCGAAAGATCATTTGGACGCATTCACAGCGGTTATGAACTTCCAAGACAACTCGAACGCAGCTCAATGCCGTGCTTTTCCCACCACCCTAATCCGGGCTGGTCGGGACTAGTTCCGGGGGCTGGCGCCACGCTCCATCTCAACCTTTGATGAGTTGGCTACCCAGTTCCTCGATCACTTTGTCGGGAACAGACGACAGAAGAGAACGGTCGATTATCTGTTCATCAAAGAGAGCGGGGACAAGAAATCCTTTAAGGGGTATGTCACTCGTTTCTACAACGCTCTCCTGGAGGTCTCCGAGCACCGTGATGAAACGCTTATAACCACACTAAGGTCGGGTCTTAGGCACAAAGAGTGGCTCCGCTCTTTTGCATTAGCGCAACCTAAGACCATAGCCAAAGTAAAACCTTGGACCGAGCGGGAGATCCAACTCGAGCCGGAGGTGAACTCAAATCTGCCCAGAGACTTCCATGCCAACCAAAATAAGAGGGGCAGAGAAAAGAAAAAGAGAGTCGACCGACCAAAACCTTACTCCTCGAGGTTTAAGGAGTACACTCCTCTTAACATCTCTCAGACCGAGCTGTTGGAGGAAGCGAAGGGTGAGAGGTTCTTCAAGCTCCCACCAGTCACCCAAAGGGCGTGCAAACGAATCCGTGGCCCATACTGCGCCTTCCATAGGTCGCAGGGGCACCCGACCGAGAAATGCAAACAACTCCATGACTACATTGAGGAGTTGATCCGCTCTGGCCACTTGGCGAAGTACCTAAAGGACAAGCAGCAGGTGGAATGGAAGCAAAGGGACCCGATCCCTCTCGAGGAATTAACGATCAGCCAAATTATGGTTGTTACCTTAGATCCTGCTCAGGAAACTGGCGGAAACCACCACCTCCTCCCTGTCGGAGGTGTAAGCGATCCACCCCAAAAATGATGCAGGAAGGACAAGCTCATCACCTTCACCGATTAAGACATCCACGGTATATCGCTACCTCACAACGACCTCCTCGTGATAATGGCCCGGGTCTACCGTTACGAGGTATGGAGGATATTGGTTGATTCAGGTAGCTCGGCGGATATCATGTTCTATGATTGTTTCCAGCGTATGGCGCTGGGACCATCCGACCTACAGCCGACCTCTCATGTCCTCTCTGGGTTCACCAACCACTCGATCCCGGCCAAAGAAATGGTCACCCTCCTCCTCAACATTGGGGAAGCGGGTCGTAAGCAAACCATGCCGGTGAACTTCCTTGTCGCGAAGGTCCTTTCGTCTTACAACATTTTCCTGAGACGCCCTACATTGAATGCCCTCCGGGGTCAAGTCTCAACTTATCACCTTGCGATCAAATTCCCATTAGATCAAGGAGGGATAGGCCGAGCCTACGGAAACCAGCAGATCGCAAAAATTTGCTTTTCTTCGATGTCCCTCGCCAGAGAGCAAGGCGACAATTTGGAGGACATGCGGGATTTCCAGGGGTCTTCATATACACGTGACGACCAAAGGGAAATCCGAGGTGCCCCGGTGGAAACATTGACAGAAGTCCCCCTCGTCGAAGGGGTTGATGGACGGACCGTTCAGATCGGCTCTCTTTTGACAGGAGACCATCGCGAAGGCTCGATCCGTTTCCTCCAAGGAAACTCAGACGTATTCTCCTGGACACCGGCAGACATGCTCGGGATCGACCTTAAAGTTATCTCACACAAGCTCGGAGTCAACCCGAAGACCAGACCCGTCCGACAAAAGAAAAGAAGTTTTACGCCAATCAAACAAAAGGCGATTGAGGACGAAGTCAATCGATTACTCGCAGCCAACTTCATTAGAAATATTAACTACTCATGTCACGCCCCGCTTCCCGGTGTACAAGCAGAGGGCGCGACAGGCCCGCTACGTATTTACTCAGACGTAAATACGCTAAGCGTAACTATGCAATATAGAAGAAATATACACAAGAGACAAATGTAAATGAACAGCAACTTTATTTATTAAACATTATTTTTACAATAAAATGGTAAAGTAAATACATAGAATGAAAGCAATGCCTAAACACTGGCATAACAGAAATGAAATGGAATAAGTACAAGTGGCTACTGGTCAGGGTCTTCGGTGTACTGCCCAGCCCTTGCTGAAATCTTCTAGCCCTGATCTCAGCCGTCAATATGAGATAGGCCGCAAACCTGTTACGGTCTTGTGTTAGCTATGTAGTATGTGATATTAAATCGAAAATTGAGATATATCTTACCTGCTGAGTATGGTGAACTCGGCATCATACTCATCTACAGATGTGGTCTGCATTGAACTTTGTTGCAGATGAATGAACTGCTGCTCCATATCAAAGCGGGCAGTCTCAGGGAAGTACTTCACATCGAACATGTCGCGGAAATTCTTCCATTCGATTGGTTAGGCGAGACGTCTTTCTTCTGCCTTCCACCAAACCTGTGCATTGTCCGTGAGCTGCAGTTTTGCAACTCGAACCCAAGCTATCTCTGGCACTTGTGCTGCTGCCAGGTCGTCCTCGATGCTCTGAGCCCATTCCTCAGCTTCCAGCGGGCTCTCTTTTCCTGCGAACTGCTTCGGGTGTAAAGCACTAAATTGCTTTACCCTAGGTGCTTCAGCCTCGGGACGGTTCATTAATATAGCAGTCTGCTGCTGCTGTCCCTCCAGGAGGCTACAGATCACCTCGAGTAGTACCGTCTGCTCATTGATTGGAGCAACGACGGTAGGTGTGAGTATTAGAGGTGGAGGAGTGTTGTTGACATTCGTGCCGGTATTGTTTGGGGAATCCATAACCTTGAATGAAAAATTAGGGTTATGATAGATTCAAAGAATTTGAAATGGTAAGATTCAAGGAATATGTAATGTAAAGAATGTTTTCAGTTGCTGTTTCTTGTGTTTATATTGCTTAGTATGTCCCACGCAGAACTGACCTGCATGGGCCACCAACAAAACCTGTCACGCCCCGCTTCCCGGTGTACGAGCAGAAGGCGCGACGGGCCTGCTGCGTATTTACTCAGAAGTAAATACGCTAAGCGTAACTAAGCAATATAAGAGAAATATACACAAGAGACAAATGTAAATGAACAACAACATTATTTATTAAACATTCTTTTTACAATATAATGGTAAAGTAAATACATGGAATGAAAGCAATGCCTAAACGGTGGCATAACAGAAATGAAATAGAATGAGTACAAGTGGCTACTGCTCAGGGTCTTCGGTGTACTGCCCAAAGGCCTGCTCTAAATGCTCCTGACTGATCTCGAATTCTTCAACGTCGGGTCCTCCTGACAACATTCCAAAGAAGAAAGAAATGGAATGTCGTCAGCGAACAATCGCTCGGTAAGTCCCAGAGATAAGGGAGGAGTATAATAGACAGAGAGAGTATAGTTTTATTAATGCTGAGTGGCGAATCCTAGGTTAAGGAAAGCCTCTCTTCGTTTGATTATAATGTTAGCGTAGTTGTTTGTAGCTTGGTACAAAAAATGCCAGTGTATACGAAAGGAGTCCCACTTACACCGGGGATTTTGGTAACCCGTAGTACAAGGCTCCATCGATAATACCACGGAACAATGGTATGGATGTAATTACGTCTTAAGTGACTACCTCTTGCCACCTTTAATATGTTCCGTACCAGTCTACCCCTTTATAACCCCGTAGTGTTTATTGCATTGATTGTATTAATTATATTGGTTGTACGGATTATATAATTGTAAATTGTATAAATGGATGACTTGCCGAAACCATGATATCAGTAATGTATGTAACTGGAGAATCATGTAGGTGGATATATATCCATGGTTCGGTTCGGTCAAGTTGTATAGATTGAATATATTGAACAGATTGATTCATATTGAATTGTGTTAATTCTGAATTAAGTTTCGGTGTTATCGGTAACTGCTGTATACGGACGGCAGGATTTGTGTCTTTTCAAAGACAATTACCGTATTGATAACACCGTTGTTAGGTTTTCTACCATAGATAGGTAACCACCCATATCTCTGGCTCCCTGAGGCTCAAGAGACTGGTCCCGTTTAAACCTATATTTACTATGGTCGTTATTGTAATTTATATAACTTGAGGGGGTTTTATGTAAAAATAATTTTTGTATAATTTTCAAAATACACCTCAAGCATTTATTTATCATCTTTATGGTTTTCATAGATGTATATTTTATAATTGTGACATTTCTAGTAAATAGAACCTAGTTTCCATAGTATACGGTATTTTGTTGATATATATTGAAACTTGTTTTATTTTGCATGGTATTTTCATGTAAAGTGATTTTTTGATTTAGAAAAGTTGGAATATTTATATTATATCAAAAATAGATATTTTGATGATACGTATATATATGTATTTATATAAAATAATTTTAATTTATTATTTTTCTAGAAATCTCATTTTCTTAAAATGATATTAAAATTTCCATCGGAATCCGAATACTCCTTGCGGAGGTCTGAATTCCGCTCTACTATACCCAAGGATGTGCGATAATCCGCACCATCCCGAAAACAGGGCTCCCCAAAAATGGGCTATAGAGGCACAATTTCATGGAAATGAATAATACACTTTTTTGTAGAAAATGGTTTTGTAGTTTAGGGTATTTATTTATAAAATCGTATTTTCCCGTATTCTATGTTCCCAAAAAAATATCGTGCTATAATAAAGAGGTGTGTTGTGAAGAGATAGGTCATTACCTCGTGAACTATCTAAAGGTATCATGGTTAAATGGTATAAACATGATGATATGAAACATAAAGGTATTTTAATGAAAAATTGAAATACAACTTGCTATGCTTATCATTTTGTTGTCAAACTTGTTTTATTGCTTTAGTTAATGAGTACTAAACAATATATCAAAAGTTGTAGGTTTGTTATTAAAAAAATGTTGTATTTTTAAAAGAAAAGAGAATCGGAAGCCGGATAACTTCGCTTCTGACACGTTTTAAGAATGAAGAATTTGGGAATAGAAAAAGAGAGAGAGAAGGGTGACTTACTGGATGATTGGCTAAAGGAGAGAAAAAGGAAGATGTGGGAGGTGCCGGTACGTCGTTTCGTCGTCGGAAACTCTTCGGGTCGTCACTGGAAATTCGTCGGAGTTTCGCCCTTTGCTAACTCCACTTACACACAAAAGACTTGGGAATTTTCTTGAGAGTTTGGGCAGTTAATTGTGAGTGAGGAAGGGTGATTTTAGGTGTGATATTTATCGGAAAAATTAGGGTTTAGGGTAGTGAAAGGGTGTATTAAAATTTGTAATAAAAATGGATTAAATGTGAGTTTTATTGTGCTCTATAAATGTGCAGGGAAAACAAATAATACTGGAGTTATGGGGGGAGTCCAAGAGTCTCTAGGGTTAAAGAAAATTAGGATTTGGTCCAAGTTTAGCCGGCGGCGCCGTCTTGAGTCAACATCTCGCCGGCCCGAGTCGGGGCTCATCTTGGTGCCACGTGTCCCTGACGCTTGGTCTAACCTCGTGGACATATTTGTTTGGGCCGTGACTCTTTGTTTTACGGGTTGTGCACGTGTAGACTCTTGGGCTTCTAAAAGATTAAAAGAATTTTAAATAAAAAGATATTGTGGCTGATGGGATTTGAACTCTGGTGTTTTGTAACAGCAGTGCAAGGCTTTACCAATGAGCTACAAGCTCTTTCTGGCTGTTCAAAAGCAAAACAAATTTATAACTTGTGCTTAGGCTCAAGTACCCCTTTCTGTATATTTGAAAAAAATTTGTACAAAAAGTTTAGGGTTGTTACATTCTACCCTCCTTTTACAAATTTCGTCCTCGAAATTTGTAAAAGGAAAGTGTAACAGATTCAAGGAAAATTTGGTGATAAAACTATTGGTAGTGTATGAAGAATAACAAAGTGATATAAGGATTTGAAAATTTAGAAGAGAATTACCAGTGTTACCTTGATCTACAGCCTCGGCTTCTACGGCTGCTAATGTGAAAGTCTGACACTGTGGTTCATTCCTCCTAGCTGGAGGCACATTCTGTCCTTGGGGCATGTTTCTCTGCCCTCGAGGCATGTCCCTCATTGTCTGTTGGAATTGGTGAGTAGGCTGTGCGGGTGGTGGAGCTGGGAGTGCAAGACGAGGCGCAGGAGCCTGGAAAGCTGGCCGCTGCGGGTAGTTGGTGGCTGTGTGAGATGGGTTGCGTCTATAAGGACAGTTTCCAATTCCGTGATTGGATGCGCCACAAACTAAGCACAGGCCTTTTTCGCGCCTACAGTCCTTCCACAAGTGTCCTTCCCTCTTGCAATAGAATAAAACATCGGGACTTGGCTGGTTATTAATTTCTTCCGATCTCCTGGGCTCAACAGTTGGCCTTGTAGAGGCTCCACCTGCCATTTGAGTGGCAGGCGCTTCACTCCGGTAGATTAAGGTATGCCCTTCCTCTTTACTACTGCCCCGTATCTTCGGGCAGCCATCAAAGCCAAATCATGGGTTGGGAAATCCCCTGTAACTAATGCAGCTTGGATTTCCGGGTCCAGCCCTTGCTGAAATCTTCTAGCCCTAATCTCAACCGTCGGTATGAGATGGGCCGCAAACCTGTTACGGTCTTGTGTTAGCTGTGTAGTATGTGATATTAAATAAAATATTGAGACATATCTTACCTGCTGAGGATGGTGAACTTGTTAGTGTATATGCCCTAGAGGCCATTACTGTATCATACTGGATTGTATATTACTTGATGGAAGCTTGGGATATTCACCTTGTATTGACATTCTTGCTCAAAATGGTAGTATGCTACTTGGTTTGTTTCTGCTTTAATGTGTGCATGTGTTTCTTTTAGCATATCGCCTTTACACATTAGTGGAGCCCTTAGGATGTTTGCTTGATTACCAGCGTTGTGATGGCAGTCACACTCATGGGGGCTGGGTAATCTATAAGCACATCCTTATGCAGGTCCCTAGTCGCAGGACTATCGAGACAGGGTATCGATACTCCGGAGTAGACTAGCGCATGCGCTTCTTATCCCAGCTTGGGAGATGGTCTGTCCAACAGCCGTCAGTACGTCATACTTGAGATAGTATGCGGGTGCTCGTTAGGTTACGAGTACACTGGACAGGACTCGTTGGGAACTGTTGGTTGGTATTATACCTATCGTCAGTTATCAGTTCCCAGGTGACATGAGTACAGCTTAGTCCGTTGACTTGACACTGTCACTTCGCCTCGAGTGTGTTCCCACTGTACTTTGATTACTACCCTACTACGGCTCAAAGGAGTCGTGCAAACAGGTAGTTTTTGGGTGCAGTCCCGAAGTACTTGGAGGCAGTGACGGTTAGACAGGATTCGTGTCTCCCGGTATTGGGGGTTGATATCGCGCTGTGTCTAGGAGAGCCATTACACAAAGTCCCTGGCCAGGGCAAGCGAGATAGACTGGTAGGTTTCCAGTGTTATCTCAGGTGTTCTGGGCTACACGCTGACACGACTTGTACCGCTAGTAGGGGACTGACGTTTACCGCCCCCCTAGGCCCGCCATGCGATGTTCCTAGACGAACAGACCGGACTTTACGGAGATTGTCACATACAGACTCAGTAGGAGTTCAAATGGGTTTATCTCGTCAGTCTTCTTATCGGCATCTACCTGGGGACCGTTACGTACAGTTAGTGCCGCTTGCGGTCTGTGGTTAAACCCACTGCCAGCGTAGTGTCGAGTCTTTAGAGTCCCACACAGAGGGTTATTCGCCTTTGGGCAAAACAGAATAGAGGTCGCATGGTTTTGTGACAGGGTTCGTTCACATCCGCGCACTTGTGCACGTTTGGTGTCCGGACAGTCATTACTGCGGGCTCTGGTTTGATCCGGATCCTAGTATATGTTTTGGGGTTAGTTTTATCTCATTGTATTCATGTTCCTCGGAACACGAATGTGGGTGTGTATGCACAGTTGTTTGAGGCAGAGGAAGAGGATTTTCATTAGGGTTTTGGAACAGGTGCATATGCACAGTTGACAGTCGTCTTTTTCCAAACCCTAATAAATTTGTATATATCAATTAATAATATTAATTAAATGAAATTATGTCATGGTTGGGTTTGTTGACTTGTTGACCAAGGTTGACTAGTTGACCATGGTTGAAACATTGACTATCATCATTACACATCAAAGATGCTCTTTGATTCTAGCAAAAACCATTTAATGTGAAATGATAATAGTCTTATCAAACCTTCCATCAACTTTTTCATTTTGATTAATTTTATTAATTTGATTAAATCATATATATTGTTATAGTTGCAAAACTATTCTCATTCTATCATAACCATTCTCTCTCCTCTCTTCTTCGTCCTCCTCCTCTAGTTCAAGGAGATCCATTCTCATGAGTTGAGAAACCATCTCCTTGAAGATAAAACACCCTAAGACACTCTCTAATCTCTCTAAGGTAGAAGTTTTAGCAAGCCGGATACCCTAGTTCTCTCAAAGTTCGAGAAAGGAGCTCAAGGAAGAAACCCTCAGGTGGATCCATCTTTGACGAAAGAAGGTGACGAGGAAAGCACCATCCAAGCACTACAAAGAGTTCAAGAAGAAGGAGTTCAAGTGAGGTATAACCCCTAACCGAGTAAATAAATCTCTAGTTAGGTTGCTAGTGTGTAGTTTAGCCAAGATCCGTTTTTGTAGTCCAAGTTACCTATACCGAAAAATTGTTTTTCACCATTTCCGCAAGCCCGAAAGAACCGGGAGAGGTAACATGGACTTACAGTGGTATCAGAGCCTAACTAAATACACCCTAGCATGTTAGCAAAGTATTTAGAATATCGACCGAACGAAAAAACCGCAAAATACCCCGGAAAACCCTAGTTTCTGCCGATTTTTTTTTCTGCTCAAAAAGTAATAAATCATATCTTAAAAATCGGCTCAGGCTTTCTAAAGAACAGGCAAGAAAAACGATCGCGCGATCCGACCAACTCGCCGCGGTTCTGCGGCACAACCTTGCTTCTGCCGCGGATCCGCGGCCGAGTTGACTCGGTCGTGGATCGTTTCTCCTGCAGTTTGTTTCTGGTGGTATTTTGGGATTTTTGGGATGGTTTTTTCTGCCCAGATTTTCCAGAGAACAAGTTTGTTTTTAGGGTGGTTACAAATCCGTATTTTGGTCGATTTTCTGTAGACTTTGGCTAATGGTTATATCTGTAATGTTATATATGTATTGAACGTCTGATAATCGCTATACGTCTATTAGTGGGGGTTATACATATCTGTAATCTGTAATGTTGATGGTTTGTGTACATGAATTCGTTGGATTGTCACGGATGAATAGCTGGGGGAATTGTGAGATGAGAGTTTTGTTTATCTTTCAATTCTTGTAATATGTAAATTGATGTAATATTATTTGTATGGCCGCACAACCGGGTCGGGGTTGTAGCCGTCATTGTATAATTTCTTTTTACTATTTTTGCTCCTAGGATAGACCCAAGGTGGGGTGCACAAACTACCGGGTATCTCGAAGTGCCGAGTGGCCTACTCACGAGTTGAGGGAGGTTGCTTCGCTTCGGGTACTTGGCGGGTTGTTTGCCGCATCCGTAGGGGTCTAGGGTGAGGTTTGGCTATTCATCGCGACCGTGTAATCCGCTTTTCGTTACAGGCTCGAACGGATTGCGGATTCCTAGTATATCCAATGTATTCATCTGTAATCTGTAATGTCTATCATTGCTATATATATCTATATGATATCTATTTAGGCATTGCTTATGTTTTGCATCCGCGCTAGCTCAGCCTCCGCTCTGTCGTTAGTTAAATAACCTAACGGGTGATGACGGGGCTCCGTGGCGAATGCGAATGGCATAAGCGTACGTCATATTTTCGTTGTTTTCTCCAATGGTAGAATTAAATGATGGGACGCATTGGCATTAATGCAAGATAAAAATAAACCAAGTAAAAATCGTTGGAACACTTTGAAAACCACTCGGTTCTTTTCAAAACCAAACTTTTAAATGCGGAGCTTGAACCACTCCTTTTGAAAGCTATCTCGTTCCTTCGATTATATCAAGTTCACTACGTTCACGGTTTCGCCAAATCCATTCGTAGCCCTCCGTCGTTTCACATGAATGGTCAATAAGTATTCAAGCTATGTATGTTGGCCAAAGTCAAGGCATAGTGATTGGTAGCTATTGGGTATTCATGTGCAGTATAGATAGATGTGTTGTTTTGGGGCAGCCGTTCTACCATTTTGGCCAAAGTCAAGGGTATGTACGGGTGGGCTCAAATTAACCTGGAGAATGACGGGTAGAACTTGACATGTGACTTATGATATTTTGGCCAAAGTCAAGGTCATAAGAGCATGGGGCAAAAATCCACATCGGGAGTTTCAAAAGAACTGAAACTTGCTAGCGTTGCATACCATTTGGAGTGTGATGATTCTGGTAGGATTCCTTCAGTTTTGTCACGCGATGATATTTGGATCCCGATCCTACTGTGAGTATATGCTACTCCTCGGGAAATTTCTCACTTAACGACCAATGCTATAAACCAAGTAGGTGTCTAGAAAGGTGTTAGCGGGGCTACGCCCCCAGGGAAAAGAGGTTCTTAAATTAAGGAACTTCATGAAAGCGTTGGAAAACCTCCCTCGAAGTACCGATACTAGCCTGGCTGAACGGTTAAGCAAGTATTGTGCGGTGAGATTGATCCCGACTAATTCTTCCTTTATAGTTTGAGGAGGGATTCGAGAGACAGTGGGAGCCATCCTGTTTAGACAAACTAAAAACCACTCTAAACTTGCAAGAGCATCATGCTAAAGTGTTTCTTCTCTCTCTCCTAATTGCAGCGACCAAACATCATGACTGGACTTAAGTTACTACTAGATAAAAACATACTGATAGGGCCAAACTACAAAGATTGGCTCAGTAATGTCAAAATGGCAATCACTTATGACAAGTTGGGGTATCTTCTTACCACCAAAGCTCCCCCTGTCCCAGGTCCCAAAACCAGCGTCGCGGATAGGGAAATCCGTAAGACCTGGGAAATCGACTGCGCGAAGGCCAAGTGCCTTGTGCTTGCCTCTATGGACAACGAACATCAGAGGAGGCATGAGAATATGGACCTCGAATCCATATTTCTCCATACAAAAGAACTGTATGGAGAGCAATCTCGTATCGCAAGATACGAAGTATCGAAAAAGTTGTTTTCGGAAAGATTGGCCGTCGGATCATCGGTAGCGGAACATGTGCTTAAGATGATTGGCTACATAGAGGAGCTCGCGGACCTTGGGACCACGTTGGAGAATGAGCTCTATACGGACTTGATTCTTCAGTCCCTTCCTTCCACTTACGCCCAGTTCATCCTGAATTTCAACTTGCAAGAAAAGAAAGTTGAACTTTCAGAGCTCCTCAACATGCTGAGGAGTGCAGAGGGCACCCTACAGAAAGGTAGGGAAACATCCACTTTGTTTGTAGGAGGATCTTCCTCTTCTAGGTCCAAGGCGAAAGCCAAGGAAAAGAAGAAGAAAACCCCCGCCAAACCAAGGGGCGGTGTTAGTAAGAAGGATACGAAGGGAAAGGCAAAACCAACAAAGGTAGCTGGGAAGCTTGTGGATAAGGAAGAATGCTTTTGCTGTCACAAGAGTGGACACTGGAAGAAAGATTGCAGGGCTTGGAAGGCCAGAACACAGGATCTGAAGCAAGTTGCGGCTTCAGCTTCAGGTGTGTATGTTATTGAAAACTGTCTATCAATAAACTCTACGTCCTGGGTATTGGATACCGGATCAGGATCTCATATCTGTAATTCTTTGCAGGCGTTGAGAAAGCGTAGGTTTTTGAAAGCAGGTGACATGACCCTCAAAGTTGCAAACGGAGTTAGCATGGATGCTAAAGCCGTGGGGGACTATCACCTGGGAATGTCAAATGGACATGTTTTGGTTTTACGTAATTGCTTTTTTGTACCCAACGCAACTTGTAATATCATTTCTGTATCTTTGGTTTCTAAAGAAGGTTATGAATTTGCGTTTGTAAGTAATGTTGTAAACATTCACCTTAATTAAGTTCTGATTGGGTTAGGTACATTGAGCAATGATATATACGTGTTAATTTTATGTCCAATTCATCATCCCGAGTCATTAAATGTTTCTCCCGAACTTCATATGCGTCTTAATTTTGATGATAATGGCATGGATGAGCTAAATTTTGAGGAGAATTATAAGGATAATATTGAGGAGAGTATTGGGGATAATATTGAGGTTGAACCATTTTTGTTTGATGTGTCTGATTTTCCAATTCATCCTTCTAAACCTTTAACTGTTATATCACCCTCCCTTCTTTCTGTCGTTCCGACCACGCTTGAAGACTGTGAGCTTGAAAAATTTTCTTTTGAATCTGACACAGTTCTCACAGACGATAACACTTACGAGTGTTTCACTTTTTCGGACGATATTGATGACTCACCGCCCGAGTTTGAGTTCTTTACATTTTCAGATGAGTTAGTCGAACCATCAGACTCGGTTGCTTACAGTTGTTTTGAACCATTAATGGAATCTTTCCAATTCGAGACAGTTTACTACGGTGAGAATGAGACTATCCCTAATTCACTCCCTTCCCTACCTTCCATTGTTCCGACCGTGCAAGAGACCGTTACGCTTTCATCTCCTATACCAAGTTCGACGTACTCATGTTTTCTTGCGAATCTTGAGGAATTTGATCCCATTTCTCGACGGGTTGATAGAATAGCACAATCGTTTTTAACACATCGGTCATCACAAATTGCGCTAATTTATTCCCTCAATTTACACCCTCAAGATCGTGCTACCCTTCTTTCTCTTTTCCGCCATTCTTCTCCTCCACCGAGACCATATTCTACCCTTCTTCCCACACGGTCTCGTGTGTTTCTCATTTCTTTCCTCTACACCCCATTATTTCACCAACTCGACCATTACCACGATAAGATTTTTGAATGGTTGATGCTAACCTTTGGCTTGTGTAAGGCCAAGTTTAAGTTTGGGGAGGACCTTATTGTATATATGTATATATATTTTTTGTTTTCTTTTTCTATAAAAAAAATTATAAATAAATAAACAGAGGAGTGCCGGTATTTTGACCCTCTTGATGTAGCATGACAGTGAGGACACTGTCAAGTTTAAGTTTGGGGGTATGCTCGGTAAGCCTTCTTTCCTTCGCATTCATTTGTACATATTTTTTGCAATTGCATACTTATTTGAAAACCCATAAAAAATTGAAAATTTCAAAAATTATAAAAATTAATGTATTCAATTTTGGCCTTATTTGACTTGAGTTTGACAAATAGGTTAACTAGCTAGGAACAACTAGATCTTAGACTTAGTAAATTAAAAACCCTAAAAATAACCTTTCCTAATGTTTAACGGTAGAAAGTATATGTCTTTGTAGTTTATTTAGAAATAGGAAAATTTTAAGTTCACTTCTTGGGCTAAGTTTAAACAAGGAAAGAGTATTGATGTTTTTATTAAAGTATAAGTTTGAAAAATAATTCCTAAGCTTAAGTCTAGATTCTGAAAATGTATACCCTACAATTTGCACAATCACGCACCTTGAAACTTAGGATAGTAGAAGAGACCTTGAAATGCTCTTGTCTAAAGTCCTTAGTATAATGAAAATAAAAGAAAAAAATGTGAATAAAAAAGAAAAAAATGAACACTGGTTTTTGTGATTACTTAAGGCTGCAAAAATAGAAAAATATTTAGCGAGGGTGCTTCATCACCTAGTGCCTTAGACCAACTGATTTGGGAGTCACTGCTAAAAGCCTTAGGTGTTGCAAGACTAGGAATTACGCTTTAATGTGCAAACGCATTTTGTAATTGGTCGTTGGTACCTCAAGAAGTATTAGCGGTCGCATGAAGGATGTGTAAGCAAAATTCATTTAAAAATTCACCAATTAAGAAGTGCTTTGGACAACGGACAGAAGTATGATTGCTTGATTTGAATTTCCAAGTGTAGGGGTGATATATACACACACGTAGGGGTATGTGATTGGAGTTTAGATGAGAGAAAGGAGTGAAGAATAGAACTTGTATCTTTAATAGAGTTGATAAAAATTCCTAAGTGGAGATGGAACCCTAGAAGGAAAACTTAAGAGATGCCGAAAGCTAAGTAAGTCTATAGAACATATATAATTTAAAGTTAAATGATGAGGAAGTGTGAAGAATATAGGTGGATAATTTACGAGTCGAAGATAATAGAATTCCTTGTTAGGAAACCTAATTGGAGAACAAAAGTCGAAAAGCCGAATTGATAGGATTTTGTGGGTAGTATCCGCTGAAAACCCTCAGGAGACAACACTCCTCCTACTAGGGACACCTAGAGGTTTAACAGCTTGTTGCACGAGCTCAGTGCAATCTCGTTTCCCTGCGAAAGTGCGGTTAGGTTTTTATCGAGAATAAAAAAATAAGTTTGCTCGAGGACGAGCAAAAAATAAGTTTGGGGGTATTTGTTCATATCATAATATTGCATTATTATATTCCCCATTCTTATATATTCTACAAATAAACAGGTGCTTTTGACGCATGTCTGCTACATATTACAGGTTACAGGTTCTTAGACAGAAAACGGTGAAAACGATGAAAAGACGATGCAAAAGTGGACTTTGACCAACAAACAGAAGACTCTTGATCAAGCCTACATCAAAGATAAAATTCACAAAGTATAAGGCAATGCAAGGTCCAAGATTACAAAGCGAACGGTTAAAAGTCCACCGCAATTATTCACTGGAGATCTGGAAGAAACATAGAAGCTATTTTAATAAAAGAACCAAATAATAAGGAAGCCCAAAGACAGAAGAGCCCACAAAGGAAATTTCAAGGCCCAATACTTCTTTTTAAAGAGACGGAGACATAAAATTTTACCAAACCTTGGAGTCTACTTTGACTAGGTCTTCCTAAGAATATTTTGGTAAATGTAGACGTGCGAATCAATTGTAACCTAGGGTTTCCTATCCTCTATAAATAGGAACTCTAAATCATTGTAAAGGCTATGCCTCCTTTTAATAAAAATTCAGAAATTCTTTTGGAGAGCATCGGTGTTTCTTTTCCATTCAAAAATTCAGGTCTGACAACCCTGCATGGATGATTGGAGGGATACATCTGTAAGTAGTTTTATTTAATTGCTCTAGTTTAGATTTTAATTCCTTGCCTTAGATGTTAGCTTTGGGAAAGACTTTTGAGAGATGAGATCTCTCATCTCTTTCTTACCCATCACATAGAATCTATAGGACTCCATGCATACATGCACATACCGCTCCCTACGGCATCCTATCCCTCGAGGTAGCGGTGATACCGTAGTATAAAGGCCTGGGTGTGATATTTTCCATGGAGGTTAGGGTAAGGATCTCTAAAGGAAGGACAAGAACCTAGAGGAAGGAACATCTTCCCGAATGGATCTAATCCCCTTTATTGATAATTACCATAACTCCTCTTAGATCCTAATCTGGGTATAGAAAGCGTTGAGATTTATTTACATCTCCAAACCATTCCTAAACCTAATGCTAGCAAGATTTAGATCTAGATAATTTTAGTATAGATAATTTAGGTTTTTAGATTTAATAATAAATCCGAACACCCTTCGGAATTAACTCGTAAGCGCGACTAGGAGATTCACAACATCCCTGTGGACCGACTCGTACTCACCGGCTAGCTGCAAAGCGACGCCGTTCTTGATTGCGGTAAACATATATCTTTGAGACTAATCAGCAGGCTCCGCCGGGATCTCGCCCTGCTCGACGCTGCCCTCGTGAACCGGAGCTTCGGCCTCTGGAATAGCCTCACCCCCAGCAGCCACCTCAGCACCTCCCCCCTGCGGCGCTTTCTCGGAGAGAGGGTACTTGGCGTGGAGCTCACTATCGGCGAACTCCGGCATCGACGCCTTGACGGCGTCGAGGGCCTCATGCTAAACGATGGCTGGCGTACAATTAGTCGGACTCCTTATATCTCTCCACAACCTTCGTAGCCCGGCTCTCGACGAGCTTCATAGCGTCGATCCATACCCAGACGTCCTTCCTAAGGGCATCCCTCGATTTTTTCATTGCGTTGTAGAGATTGTTAACCTCCTCCAACTTGGCTTGAATAGCCCGGTTGGACTCGCTCAAAAGTTAGTGAGACTTCTTCGGCCTGGAGTTCGTCAGCGCCTCGACGACCAACCACGAGTCGAGGATGGCCGCCTTCTCCTCCGCTTCCTGCAGCTGAAGGCGAAGATCCTCCTCCCGCAAGGACGATTCGCCCGCCTTCTTCATGGCCGGGGCGGTCTTTTCAAACTCCATATTGACGAGGAGGGCACGGTGATGGAGGACCTGAGAAAAGCAGCAAAGGGATTAGAAAAGTTCAAACCAAGGAAAAAATACTTAAGAAATTTTTTAAAAGAAAATCGGATACCGACCTGAACCGCTTCCTGAGCAATGGCGGCCACCTGGGCCTTCATGGTCCCGCGGGGAACCCCCGGCTTCTTGCTCCATGTCCGAGAGCAGGCTGTCGGCGACGGAGAGCCCCGAGGGCATCTCGATGCAGAACTCGCCCTCCTACACGGAGATCCTGGTTTAGAAGGGCAGACGCATTCCTGCCTAGAATGCTTCCAAATACAAGGCAATCTCCTTACCCTGCACCTGATCCGCCCGCTCACCCTCTCTAGCTAAACGAAGTGAATAGTTAGAGGGGATATGAAATCGAGTCCGAATCTCGGAAAGCTCGTCCAGACTCCACAAGATAGAGGGCACATCACGGGCGTTCCCGATGCGCACCTTAGGGTCCCTTATCGCCGCCCGATGGCGAGCAACACGGGTAGCCCTGACTCTAAGGGTGAGCCCGACACAGATGACGCAGCAGAAGAACCCTCTCGGCTATCTGCAGCCAAAAAGGAGGAAGACCCTCTGGATTCGGCTCCAGTAACTGGAGCCTTATCTTCTGACTCTACCCTAACTATCTCTACAAACTCCTCAGATGAAGACATCTAACTTGATTCAAAAGAATAGGCTTGCCGAGGAAAAATCACAGGTGATCCGATCTAAAGGGAAGGAGCGCCGGACAATCTTTGACAACAAAAGTGAATTAGGATAGAAGTGTTGGCCCTAGGAGGGTCTCTTCCTATTTATACACTCCAAAAAAGTATCCAACGGCCAAGATCGATTCCCGCCAAAACAAAGCGTCGCGCCTGCCAGCCGTCAGAACTCCACGCGGCGATCGGCCATTGGGGCGTCTTTTCGGTTGCAGGTGATAGCGACAGCCTGTCGCGTCCGCCAACACATGTCGGACACATGGTCTGTATCCCAACAGACGAGCGAGTGAAACGGCGCCCCCTCTTTAATGCGCAATCATTTCATTGATCCGCTGAAATCATCGAAGATACACACGAATATTAAGACGCAAGGGGAGATACCACGTGGGCTCGAAGATCGAAACGACACAACTGCCCTACGCCACGTCGTCCAGGACAATCCGCACTAATGATTCTCGGCAACAAACTGGGCCAAGAAAACCAAGCAGACCACTCTGGACCCAACCCATAAATAGGCCGGAACGAGAGTGGGGTGCTAATGATGATGCTCGTAAGTGGAAATTCTTTAGATGACGACACGTGGCGAATGACGTGTCTTCCGCTCGAGTCCGCTAGACTCCTGGGGGCTGCCGAGATAAAATCAGTGTAAAGCATTGGCGATTTTTCTCTAATGGTCTCCAAGATTACATCCCCGCTTCTTGCCCACAAGCAATCCAGCAGCCGAACTTGCATCCTTTCTCTTTTGATCGTCTCTGAGCTATTGCAGAGCTGAGCTGCCTCGACCTCCCGGCTTGTCTCCGAGCCACCTGTTAAGCTAAGCCTTCCCGGCTCTCTCGATCGACCGAGAGCGTAAAGCCTTAGCGGTTCCGCAACGGCTCCGCGTATCTCGGCAAAGCGAGATATCCACTGCCCCGCATCCTGTGTCCCATGCTGGGCATCCCCCCATTAATGAGCGTATCCCGCCATTAATGAAGGGATCCCGTCGTGCATGCGGGTGTAACGTAAGGGCGTAACTGACGGCAAAAATCTCACACCCGCTCGCTCTATGCAACCACTATAAAATAACCCTTTCTCAGACAACTCAGGTAACTCGAATTGATTCTAATACGCCACTGCTCTGCCAATATTTCTAAGCTCCAACTTGATCGTCGGAGGGTCCTACGATGGTCACCCATCCAAGGACTTTTTGCGGATAGTTTGGCTTCAACATCAAACACAACTCATTGAGATCCACACACTCAACAACTACCATATAAAATCTCAACCGTGCAAGACGCTCGCTACCAGATCGACGGAAGACAGAATCTGAGGGAGATCTCGACCTCCATCAGTTGTAATAGATAATTTCTATATTATACTTTTATGTTTTGATCTTAACCAACTTGTTATTTGTTATATATATCTAATATGTTAGTTACTATCATATTGTATTAGAATTAATTATAATATAGAATATAATTGATATACACAATAAGATAATAAACAATGCCAAATCTTAAAGGTTATTAATGAATACAAACAAACATGAACTGATTAAATATTGCAAATCTTTTAAACCAATTCTAAGGGGTTTTAAGTGCAAAAGTACATGCATATTATTTAAATCCATATCAAAATCTCACTCCACTAAAATCCTATAACCCATCTCCTTCTTCTGTATTTCTCCTCTCTCAAAAATCCAGCCGACCCATGATCCTCTTTCCTCTCTATCAAATCTCAAAACAAAACCAGTCATTTATCAACAAAACCCCAAGCCCTATCACACCCGATCCTCTCTCCACTCCAAAAACCGAGAACCCTAACCGTGACTTCATCTCCTCCTTCCTTTTCTTCACCCTCCTTGGCCATCCACCCAAACCAATCAGGCCGAGAAGCCATGCCTGTGGACCCAAGGCTGCAACAAACCTCGTCGTCGCCTCGTCTTCAGCAATGTCGTTGCTGCAATCGTCGTCTTGATCTTCTTCTTCATCGAACTCGATCGCGTCGTCCAAGCCGAGACCCTAATTGGCGCCCCCAAACTGTGCAATCCTGAGCCGAGAATTGAGGCTGGGCCGAAGTTCACCCGACCTCCGGATCTCCGATCCGACAATGTTTCAATTTTGCGCGCGAAGGTGTTCAATGAAATGCCCTAAAAAATTTCGTTTTTCGCGTTCTTGCCGCGAGATGCGCCCCAGTGAATCCCAAGGCAAACTTTAATACTTTCTTAACATGCTAACATGAATTAGATTTGGTCATAATATCTATATGCTAATATATTGTATTTAATATATAAAATTAATATGAAATTAATGTTAAGATTAAACTATATCAATCAGTTACATAATACCTAATTAAAATAATGAAACCCTTGTTGAAATCTTTATTTTAATCATTATGTTATATTACGTGTAATAATAGTTATTACAAAATACATATAGAAAATATTATGGTTTTCCACATGAAATGTCGTTGCCGCACAGAGACGACGAATCTGGAATTTTATGTACATTTTATCTTATAAAATTCATTATAAATTACATGAAAATCAGTCGCATGTGTTCTTTGGTTTGTTACGAAACTAACTTAGAATATTTTTAACTTTGCAAAAGTTTCCCAGTAAAATAAATTGTTTAAATAGCATAAACTGTGAAAGAACGTACCTCTAGACTGTTGTCCAGAGAATTTCCAGTACTAAACTTTCAACTTCTAATATTCATAACCTTCTGTAGTAATAACCTAAGATGCACTAATTTATATTAATGAAAATCTTATCGAATTACGACACGTCATGTTCGAAGGACGGTTGCTATTTTTAAGATATTTTACAAATAAGAGCGACATTGAATTTATAGAACCGAACTTTCAGGTGCATGGATAACCGACACCACTTTTATTTATTATTGATCCGATTGAATATGTTATTCTTGATATACTGTATACTGATCATTGACACATATCCCTGCTAATGTGATGTTTACCGACACCACTTTTATTTATTATTTATATTGTCTTGCTATTGTATTATGTCAACCACCTGTAATATGATGTTTACAGACATGCCAACGATTACATAAGATATCTTAACCCGCCTTTTGGTCTTGATAGACGTGACATGTGCATACTTACTTGTTCTCGTGTTGGTATTAGTTAACACACTATATTGATATTTGGTATGAACATGAAAACTTGGAGAAAGGGAAAATCAAGATTGAAACCCTAATTGTAACTCAAAAGTTTATTACTTGCTAGAGACTGATAAGTCGATATGAGTTTCGGGCTCCGGAATGATGAGCTGGCATCATTTATCGATATTTTGACCTTGTTTTATTGCTTAGCGGTACATCTCGGATTCAGCTCCGAAAATCATGATCATCGTTCCGGACAAGGAGATACTATGGAGTTACGATGAGCATTATATTAATTAGTTTCAAATACCTGTAGAATAGATAACTTAGCAACATGAACGCATAAGATACACATGACATGGTTGATTCTTATATCTCGATTGTTACATCACCTGTATTGATGTTGCTATGGCATATTCCAATGATACTTGTTCTAGTTAATGAATATTTCAAGAAGCTTCCTAAGTAGTGAAACGTGGTTTATTGATCTAGTTATTTTATGATCTAGGTTTATTTCCAGTTCGAGTATTTTCCTTGGATTTTATTGTGTGCCTATAAGGAACAAATAATTATTGTTATTGTTTTATTTATCCTTGGATCCTTGAGACTTGATATTTCTTCATTGTTTCCGCTACTGATTCTATTATTGTTTGTTATGGTTATTGGATATGTGATGGTTAGCTATATTTATTATTTGTTCTTGATATTGCCTAGCAGCCTTATTGTGACTATGGAATGATAATTTCTTACCATAGATAGTATGGCTGGTCGAATTATGTCCCTTATTTTAGTGTATTTTGGGAATCGGGGTGTAGCAAGTTTTTGTTGGTATCAGAACCTATGTTTAGGTCTAGTTGGGCATGTGTTCAATTTGGAGTTGGGTATTTGACCCAACTCTTGGATCGTAAATCCCATGAACTATAGTAACATGTTCTACCATATTATTGCCATGTCATCCAAATTCTTGAATCCATATTTTATGGAATCTTGTTTTCGTTAAAAATCCCATGTTTTCATTGAATCTTATTCCGTTGCTAACCTCATCTTCCGTCCTTAACTTTAAAATTATGGCAAGAAGGACTCAACCCGTTTCACCTATTGATAATGCTATGCCCCTTGGTGTAATATGCGACCTGCTGTAGAACTAACAATGCCAGACGGACTTGATCCGACGACATGTTAAGGCGGTTTAGAAGGGCTTGAAGACGGCCTAACAGACTACTACCACTGCTATTGAGTGGGCGGTTAGAGAGCAACAGAGACTCACATACACCGAGAGAGGTGGTCATCAACAGGATGTTGTGGCGTGTATGGTAGTTTAGGCGCCAACCAAAGTTCCTGTATGTGGAGGCTTTCCTTTCCGGGGACATGGAATAGTTCCCATGAAGAGGCCTTTTGTTCCAGTTCCAGTTCAAAAGAAGACTGTGATTTTTGACTTATCGGCGGTCATGCCATTTTCGAACAGAGTGTTGGAGAAAGAACATACATTATTTGGCTTGTGGAGCTACCATCTTTCATGCTCAGATAGATTGTAGATCGAAGAAGGTGATTTTCTAAATTCCTAGTCATCCGGAGTTTGAATTCTTAAAAGTAGTAGATTCGTTAGCCAGTTAATTTTAGGGCCAAACCGACCAATGCTATCTTATTGGTGAACGTGGAGAAGCAACGCCGGTAGTTTGAAAGTTCATGGTGGCAAACCCAAGATAGCGCCAAAGCATGATGTAAAATCCGTGATTGACTTAATTACTCGAGCAACGCCAATTCCCAATCGTATTATCCAATGACGCGGGTGGAACTAGAAGAAGTAAAGAAGCAAGTTTCGGAAACTGTTGAAAAAGGATTTTATTTGCACCACGGGTTCATACTTGAATTCTATTCCTTTGAATTCCTTCATCTATGTTTGATTTTATCTTGTAATCTTTTTAATTGCTTATTGTTTTCATAAAACTTGTTCTATTGAATCAGATAGTAGAATTTAGACGATTTAGATTGAGTTATTTAATTTTAACTATGTACCACTACATGGTTATAATGTGATACTCTGCTTAAATAACTGAGAGTCATACTCTTGATTCATTTTCCTTGGCTTAATTACGTTGCACCACATTGTTTTCCTTCTATTTAATTACTTTCAAATCCATGTCTTATCTTGAACTTTGAATCTAACAACCGTGTTATGTCTATCTTATCTAGTAGCGACACAATCTTTCCGAATCTCGAAGAGAAATTGAGGAGTATACTTCAGACGTTGAAGCAAGAAATTGTATGCCAAGTTGAGCGAGTATGGGTTTTGGCTCGAAGAAGTGAAGTCTTGGGTCACATCATATCTGGGATGGTATAGAAGTAGACCCAGAAAGGATTGTGACAACCTGAGATTGGCCGAGTTCGAGGAAATTTTGAAATAAGAAGTTGGACTCGCTAGTGATTATCGGAGATTAGTGCAAAACTTCGCTCGAATAGCAGAACCGTTGACCAAGTTGATTAGAAAGGAAGTACTGTTTTTTGGTCCGAGAAGTGTCTGCAAGCTTTCGAGGCATTGAAGCATAAGCAGACTACCGCTCCAATTCTAACTGTGCCGAATGGTTCCGAGGTTTAGTAATTCACAACGATGTATTGGGAAAAGGTTTATGTTGTGTGTTATTGCAGCATGGACGGGTGATAACCTATGCATCAAGACAAGTGAAGACATATGAGAAGACTTATCCGACACAAGACTCAGAGTTAGCTGCAGTCATACTTGCATTGAATTTATGGAGACACTACTTATTAGACGAGAAGGTTGAGATATTTACAGATCGTAAGAGTCTAAAGTACGTATTCATGCAGAAGAAGCTCAACATGAGGCAGCAGAGGTGGTTAGAACTGATGACTGACAATGATCTAGATCTAAAAGTAGCATCCGGAATAAGGTGAACGTACTGCCAGATGCCTTGAATCGATTATTAGCCATAATGATGTTAACTTCCCAAAAGGAACTCATAACAGATTTTCAAAAGCTTGAATTGGAGATAGTCTTACCGGACTCTTCAGAGCAGTTGATGCAATTTCCAGTATAATTATTCTTGATAGTCCGCATCACGGCCTCTCTAAAGTGAAATGCTCAATTGAAGATGTTTTGAAAACCTGACTCAATTTGTAAGAGTGTCATAGCGGAAGTGTGGTGGGCCTATAACCCACAGGTCTTCGAACGTATTTGCTAATTCATGAATATGGATTGCTAAGGTACAAAAGTCTATTGTGTGTACCAGAAAGAGAGATTGTGAAGAAGTTATGAAGGATGCGCATTGTTTCTCAATTCAGTACATCGGGGGGGAGGGGTATGAAGATGTATAGGAATATGCGACAACACTTTTGGTGGAAAGGCATGAAGAAAGAGATCGCTTGTTCTGTGCCGAGATGCTTAGTGTGTCAGTAAGTGAAGGTTGGACATCAAAAGACTACTGGTTTGTTGCAATCACTTTCGATTTCTTAATAGAAGTGGGAACATATTATCATGGACTTCGTGATAGCTTTACCACGGAGTCCGAAGGAAAACAATGTTGTATGGGTTATCGTGGATCGTCTGACCAAAGCAGATCACTTTATATCATTTCGAGTTAGTTAATCAACAGAAGCTCTAGCAGAGAGGCACATGCGAAAGATTGTGAGACTTCATGGAGTAACTGTTAGTATCGTGTTGGATTGTGACATGTGGTTTCTATCGCATTTCTGGAGGAGTTTGCAAAAGAGCATAGGAACTCGACTAAAGTTTAGTATGGCATATCGTCCACAGACTGATGAACTATCATGACCCGCTTCCTAAGATACGGGAGCGGAGACGCGACGATGCACACAACATAACTATACCAAATAGATACTCTACCCGATATAGTTATACTAAGCGTATAGTATGCACAAGTATACAAAAGCAAGTAAGGTAAAGAAACTTTTATTCATTAACCAACTTTTATTACAAATGATAACAAGGGGTAACAATATACAATAGAATCCAAAAGGGTACAAAGGCATGATTCAATGATACAAATAATACAATAGTAATACAACATGAAAGATACCGAAATGGAAGCTCTACGAGTCTTGGGCCCATCATGGTTCCACTGCACACTCTAATGACCAAGTCTGGTCCTACAAAACTGGGTATCCAATTGGGAACACGATTCCCAGATGTCAGAGCATCAACATGCATAAAAAAATAAACAGAAGAGTGCGATGCAAGTTATAACAATAAATCAATGTTATATATGAAAACAGGTAAACCGAAAGTACGGGAAATCATGTACGTAAAGTAATATGAAAATATGTGCTGCAAATGAATAAGAATGCAGAAAAGTACATATACAGGAAATAACGATGCGGATAACAAGGTTTCAAGCTGGGTGTCAATGATCGAGTCAGGACAGTGTCAATCTGAAGGTCACTTTGGAGGTTAAGGCATATCAGGTATAAATTTAAGGATCAAATCAGGTCAAATAAGGCGTCTGTTAATGAGATTGACTGATAAACGTATTCGTATCTTCAGGATATCTCATGACAAGCTGGAAGTAGTATGAGCGGGCACTCATGCGTGGGACGACAACAATAGCATGAATCAATGCAATAGCATAAACATCCCTAAAAAATGTTCCATAACTACGATAGAGTTTTGTCTAGCATGAATATCAACCGAGTGTGTAGGTGTTTCCACCCTTCAGTTCTCTAATAAACAACAAGTATAAATTGATAACATAATAATCACATTCCAAGTTGCCGATTAATCCATTCATTTTATGCTAATGTAAAGTCACGATAATCCAATCAATACATGTCAATGGTAATCCAGTATAAATCACGAATAACAAAAGATGTCATGTAACATGTCATATCAGGAATCATTCAACATTGACTATTTAATCGGGTCTAGTGTCAAAGTCTCAAGGGAAATCAGATGACAGAGAATCAAGACTCAAGATAAATCAAGTGTCGGGATGTCCAATCAAGTCAGACAAATGTGAGGAGAGATATGCATGCACCAATGTATACTAAACTAATCATGATGTGCTATATCAATTTATACCATGTTAATGAAATGAAACAATAATGTACCAAACTGAACATGCTAGCCTAAATTATTATGTATGTAGTAACAACCATATGATTATATTGTTTATGCTCTCCATAAATATAAATAATTATGTTAAGTTGAATAACAATGAAATTCAAATACACTAAAACAAAAACTTCAGTATAATAAAATAACTGATAACTTTGTGCGCAGATAAAAAAAATACGAACAGACATGATGAAATACAAATCAAGATTATTCAACTTATGAATGATAACAAAATAAAGTAATATCTAAACTGACTGAGCACATATTGACTAAAATAAACTTTATAAAAATGATAAAATAATGTATGAAACACAATATCGTAACTTAAATAAAATGATTATTTATAAATTTAACAAAATAAATGAAATACTTTTCTTGCTGTGATAGCATACACTACTTTAAATATACAACAATTAATGTTATCTTATGAAACATAATCTAAATATTATATCAATATGAAATCATTATGTGCCAAGTAGTCCGACTTAGACGAACAGATGATAAACACTTGCTTCCCAGATCCATGGGTGAGCGGCATGCGACAAGAACCTGAGAAATGACAGAAATCTCATTAAGGCATTTCGTCGAACACCTTTAGGCATAAAATTGAAACATCGAGAACCGGAGACGTGGAAATGATCGTGGCGCTCATGTGTACCAGGCCTAGCCTTGGAACCTCGGTTCTCGGCTCGAAACAACGTCGAACTGGCTGTCTAAAGTCAAGGATTGATGTTGTCGCTGGTGCTGCTGTTGTTGACCATGGCGACGACAGTCGGTGACGATATTTTGGTGGTGAGAACGAGGAGAACGAGAGGGAGGATGATGAGTGGTGTTGTGGAAAGAGAGAAGGGTGAAGAAGAATATGGTGATGGTCTCCGGTTGCGAGGTGGAGAGATGGAGTGCTCTCAGCTTGGGTTTCTTGGTGGGTTTGGAAGGAGGAAGGAGATGAAGTAGAAGAAGAATAAGAAGGAGAAGTGCTCGACCGTAGGTGGAGGAGGGTTGAGCTCGGCCGTGTATATTTTTGAGGGAGGGAGGGAGAGAGAGAGAGAGAGAAATGGAAACGAGAGGAGCGAGAGGAAGATGCAGCTGGGAAATAATTAGGTTAGGTTTTTCTTTTAAAAAAAAAGCAACTCAATTAAACACAATTAAAGCCAATTATAAAATTTAATAACCATTAAAACCAAAAATTAATCATCATTAATACAAATCAAAACGTGAGGAAATCCATAGAGAGAGAAAGAAAAGAAAGGAATATGGGCTTTTGCCTCATGGGCTTCGGAAAATAAAAGAAAATAAGATAAAATAATATTAAGAAAAATGATTTAGGTAAAAGGGTTTTGTGCTCAAGAATTATGAACTCAAAGAAAAATTGAGAATGAGAAGGTAAATACTTAAATATAACGAAAAGAAGTTGTGCCTAGGAAAAGTAAAAGAAATATATTTAATAGAAAACAAAACAAAACAACACAAAAAATATACGGAAAATACAAAACTAATAAATACATTATTGCGGCAACGGGGTATTACATGGACAGTCCGAGAGGACGATCCAAACTCCTGAAAACATGTTGAGAGCTTACATGTTGGACTTTAAGCGTTCGTGGGAGGATCATTTGCATTTGGTGAAGTCTCATACAACAACAATTTTCAAACAAGAATACAGATTGCTCCATTTGAAATGTTGTATGGACGTAAATATCGTTCACCGGTATGTTGTGACAACATTGGAGAAAGAAGATTATTGGGACCGAAATTGATTGTGTAAACTATGGATAAGATCGGTTTGATTCGGGATCACATAAAAGTAGCGCAAGATTGACAAAAGAGCTAGGCTGATGCCGAAAGAAGATCGTTAGAGTTTGCAGTGGGTGATCACGTGTTCTTGAAGCTATCATCTACAAGAGGAATGATTCGGTTTGGAAGCCGAGGAAAAGTTTAGTTCTCGATTCGTTGGGTCTTTCGATATTATTGAACGTATTGGAGAGGTGCCGTATCGATTGGCTTTACCACCGTTATAGGCGGGTGTATACAACATGTCTTATGTATATCAATTTCGCAGATATATTCAATATGAGACTCACGTCTAAGGCTACTCGGAATTGACATTGGGGAAAAATTTATCGTATGAAGAGCGACTGACGGATATATTAGATCAACAGAAGAGGGTTTTAAATAATAAGGTTGTCCCGTTGGTACTTGTTTCATGGGGAGGTCGTTCATACGGAGAATCGACATGGAACATAAAGAAAAAATGCGATAGAGATTCGCGAATTTGTTTCCTTTAGTATGAGATTGTTGTTCTTGTTCTTGTTTACTTTCGTTATTTGTGAATTTCGAAGACGGAATTTTTGTAGTCGGGTATAATGTAACATCTTAGAATATTTATAGGGCATAATATATTTTATTGGGTATGCTTTATTATTTAAAATTTATATTTATTATGTCTTGTTTATGATTGCAATAGTCTTATTATTTTATTGTTAGGTTTATGTATTTATCGATATTTATTTGTTTAAGAAAATATGAAAGAAAATAAAAGATATATGATTTAGTGATATGTAAGATATTATGACTAATTAATTATTTCATAATATATTTAAATAGATTATGTAAAGAAGAGTATTGGTATGTTAATATTTGATTAGTATGATTTAAGGATGTATGGTTCACGTAAAGATAAGTATATATTAATTAATTATGGTGCATTGTTTTAAGATTAGTTTTGTTGCGATTTGTTTAGTTGGTTGCAGTAGATAATTTCTATATTATACTTTTTCTGATTTGATCTTAACCAAATTATTTGTTATTTGTTATATATATATATATATATATATATATTGAATATGTTAGTTACAATCATATTGAATTTGAATAAATTATAATATAGAATATAATAGTATGCCTATACATAATAAGATAATAAACAATACCAAATCTTACAAGTTATTAATGAATATAAACAACTGATTAAATATTGCAAATCTTTTAAACCAATTTAAAGGGTTTTAAGTGCAAAAGTACACGCATATTATTTAAACCCATATCAAAATCTCTCTCCTACAAAATCCCATAATCCACCTCACCTCATGGATAAAGCCAAAGTCAATTAGTTTCTTGATTTTGGCGTTGATGCTCATCTTGAATTCGAGCCGCATCCTTATTGGCTCTTGTTTGATGGACTTTGCCCCCGGCGTTATGGTCAGTTTATGCACTGCTATTTCGGAATCGAACCTCGGCATCTCGGAGTAGTTCCGTGCAAAGCAGTCCCTGTACTCCATGAGTGCGGTCTTCAGAGTAGCTACTTGTTGTTTTGATAGAAGCTCGCTAATAAACGTGGGTCTATGATCATCTTCTCTTCCCAAGTTTATTTTCTTCAAATCATCTGCCGTAATGTGGATCCCATCTTCCAACTCCTTTGGAGCTGGCGGCATTTCTGATATTTCTTTTTCTTCATTTGTGAAGCATTTGAAAGGTTTTGGCATTTCTTCGCCTGTTGCATGGTAGTTGTGGATTCTTTCCCGCCTCATTGATTGGATGTATCCCAATCCTGTAGCATTTGTTTTCCCATTGGGGCTAACTCTATGAGCCTCTGTCACTTTTTAGATTCTCCTATAGAACTGAGCTTCTAGAACGGTTTGCTCGAAGGGTAACCCTTGACGCCTTAGGAGTTCCTTTAAACTTCTTAAGAAGTATTTCGGCATGCGAACGGGCTGCAACCTGTCGAGGTCTGGGTCAAGTCCCGACCATATTTCTTTTTCAATATTGGTCTCTCCAGATTTATAGAAGAGAATTGCCGTCGCCCCTCTATATTTAGGAGAGACGTAGAAGGTTATCAATTCCTCCATGTTGTTGGTGCTAACTGTATCCAGTTTTTTATAGTGTTTAGGCGGGACCATCATGACATGTAGAGCTCGGTCTTCCTCATCAAGGGCTTTTGACAAAGGATGCATGGAAAACACTGTTTCGGTATCTTCTTCTAAATCGCTCCCGAACATTGGAGGTGGTCGGCGATCTTCGCTCGTCATTTCCCACCTGAGATTGGTCAGTGTTGGATGCATATGTCCTAGAAGCCATTATTTTATAGTACAGAATTGTATATTACATATGAATACTTGGGATATATATGTACATGACAATCTTGCTTGATATGATAACATGTTATCTGGTTTGTCTTTATCTCAACATATGTATATATTTTATTTAATATTATGTATCTCAATTACATATTAGTAAAGTCCGTAGAATCTTTACTTGACTACTAGAGTTGTGATGACGATCATACTCGTGGGGGTCTAGGTAGTGTACTAGCACATCCTTAAATTAACCCCGTCGTTGGAGTTTTGAGAAAGAGCATCGATATTCCACTGTAGACTAGTGTATACATGATCACTTATCAAGCTTGATTTTTCTTCAAGTGGACCTAAGAAGAATTCTAAAGACTTCTACTTGAAGCTATAGAAGTGAAGGACTTGGTCTACAAAAGTTGTAACCTTCTTCACTTAGTTATAGAACTTATTAGCTTGCTAAAACCCCTAATTCTCAAGTTCTATTCTAGGTTAGTATAGTTTAGCACTCTAGATTTTTTTAAAATTGCATATTTGATACTTGTATAAACTTAGTGGAGGTGCTAAAACATACTTTCATATACGTCATCCATCCGACTGGCCAAACAGGGACGCTGAGAAACCTCAGATATAGGATAACTCGAAAACGAGCAAGTGAGCTGAGAAGTCTCAGCTATAGGATAGCTCGGAGATGAGCTATTGGCTAGCGGTCAGCCGAAGGGGGAACGTACTCCGGGAAGGTCTTCTAAAAGGTCGGGTGTAATCTTGAAGGCGAGACGTCGAGGAATGTCCCCAATACATCATACTTATTCCAGCTGCATAGCCTCCAAGAATCTAGCGGGCTTACATGGATGACACGCCATCCGCTATGTGTCGTGATCCGGAAAATTCCCACTTATGAGCATCATCGCCCTATTTTCCATTTTATAAGATTGTATTTATCTGAAGTTAACATGTTTATTGTATCAACATCCAATTTTTAATATATATGACTATGACATTTATCTTCTTTTCTTCAAAAGTTCAACTACAGAAATTTAGGGCTGTTTGGTTGTAGGATTGTGAAATTTGGATTTCCAAATAGTACAAATGAAAAAATCTGGATTAGCTAATTTTGTTTCTGATTGGTGTTAGATTCATAGTGTTGGATTTATAGATGCTTGTAATCCTTGTTTGATTGGTAAAAAGTAAATGGTTTGGATTGAGGATTAAAGAGGGAGACAGAGAGAGGAGATATTTTAATAACTAAAGTACGAGGGCCCCACATGAACAGTGTCAAATCCATATTAATCCAAAGTTTTTTTTGGATTCAAGAATCCAAAAAGATGGTGGGCCCCTCATAAAAAAAAAAAGCAAATCCAAAACCCTTAAAATCCTACAACCAAATAAGAATTAGCTAATTCTCACTATTTTTTTGGATTCTTGAATCCAAACAGCGCAAAATCCTTATTAATCATTCAACCAAACAACCATGTTTGGATATGCACTCTATATTGGATTAAAAGCCTAAATTCCATTTTTACGCAGGATTTGGCTAATCCGACGGAATTATTTGTTTGGATGTGCTTTTTAAGAGCAAATCCGGAAGGAAAAAAGTTTCTAAATGGTTCATTCCTCTGGATTAGAAAAATTAGCTCCTAAGCTTGAATGCTTGCTTTTTTCTTAGAATTTGAACCATTCATTACCTTTTTCTTTATTTTCTTTAATTATAACAAACAAACAATTTATTATTTTTATTTCCAACTCCTACTGTTTTTAATATAGTTATGAAGTGGAAATTCTTATCCTAGATTAATCAAACATGTATTTGACATGAAACTTTTTGGCATTTTTTGTTTGAAGGAATGTATGTGTATTCCGAAACATTCTATCCAAAACTCAATCTATCGGATTTTAATTTGGAACATTCAAACAATCATGCCCTTAGCCTTTTAAAAAAACATTGAATCATTTTTTAATGCAAAATAATAATAAAAAGGACAATTAAAAATTAAATTTTTCTTGCAAATTTATGTAGCAAACAAGTACAAAAGGTTCACATGTTAGCAAGGACAATAATTTAGGTTCACTTTCACCTTTTCAGTGAAAAAAATCCAGGAAACCCTAACCTAAAAGTAAATAATTTAGAATGATTCCTATACGTTAGATCTTGATCAGACGTCTCATGTTAACCCTACCACTTGTTTCCACTCCTATATAAATCCTCATACTCCCTTTAACCCTATATAAAGTATCAAAACGATAAGGGGAAAAAAATCTGCAGTCTTTACCAAGAATTGCAAGGAGTCTCTTTGATGAATTGGGTGCACCGCAGCCGATCAAAATATCTTGATCGATATGAGATTTTGAGATTGATTGTTTGGCGGCGGCACACAATTCATTTGGAGATTTTTTTTTATTTTGATCAGATCTATTTGCAGCAGGCCGTCATAGAAAAAATAGTAAGAAAGCTTGTAATGAATTTTTTGTGAATAGAGGTGGTATAAATTTATTTTAAAGCTAATGCTAAATTCACTTGTACTTTACGGAATAGGGGAACTATTTTGTAGGTTTTATTTACACAAACACAAAGCATAAAGTGTATTATACATTCAATTTATCAGGGAAAAACTTGTTAGATAACTCTCGTGAGAAGTTTGTTAAATAGTTAGTCAAGAAGCTTAATTTATTTTGTTATGAAATTTGTTAGGATGTAATTAGTTCAGGTCTATAAATAGATATTTTATGTAATAGAAAGTTATGTTGAGTGTTGAATGCAGAATAAAAAAAATGAATTTTCTCTTTTACTAATTGTACCTTTTCTACTTGTCTTTTTTCTTTATATTCTATTATCTAGTCCAAATTCTACTTTTTCCCTAATATTCTTGTTGAATTCTTGATTGACTTCCTTAAGTTCTTGCTAAGTTGGGATCCTCTTTTGGGATCCTAACATTTGGTATCAGAGTTCATGGCTACCAACCGTGTTGCGGCTACTCAAGCTTCGACATTTGATGGAATTTCAAAAGAGATGGGTATCACATCTAAGCTTCATCGGCAAACTCATTTCTATCTTTGGAAGGATCAAACAAAAAGGTTCAATGAATGATCATGCCTCTAGGTTTCTTACGATGGCTAGATCGGCATAATTATTCGTTGCCCAAACCAATTGCGAGATCCATGAAGATTTGCTTGTGATGATGTTTGTGATTAGGCTCCAACCTGAGATAAGATTTTATGTCCAAGTTTTTGAATCAAAGTCCTTATCAAAGACAATCGAATTGGCAAAATCAAAAGAAGCGAAGCTCAAGACTGACAAGAAAAATTGGTAATCAAGAACACTAGTTACATTTGGCAATAAGTGGAGAAGGCAAAGGATCTTTATCATGCAAGAAGCCATCATTACACTGTCGTAGTCCTCGATAATTATCTCAACCATATGCATCCCAATTTCATCGTTCTTTGGTACCTTGACGATATCCACCTTCACGTCCTCGCAAGTTTTGCAAGTTTCGAAGCACGCTATCAAAGTGGACTTGAAACAATTTTGTTTCGGAAGCAAATCGAAGCCATGCACCATTTTTTTTTGTTCAATGCCAATTTGATGAAGAAAGGAATTTCTAACGCTTTATTCTAGATAATTACAATTCAAGTGCCCCAAAAAATGAAGGAAAAAAAAAGGAATGACAAAAAGAAAGAAAGAGAAGTGGAGAAAAAAAGATAGTAAGAACAGAGATAGGTAGGTCTCTAAGTTCTTGAACTTAACATTGGAGCTACTTATCCCAGAACCGCCGCAACTAAAACAATCACTATTTGAATTGCCTCTCTCGTGCTTCATTTCAATCGCTTACTGCCTAAAGAGAGTCTTCTTTAATGTGGCACCATGGTTTTTCATATGAAGATAGGTCTTAAATTGTGTCTTTTGAAGGGAGAAATAAGGTTGTTAATAGATTTTGGGGCAAAGTATGAAAGAAGAGGCCTATGGGTTTGGAAGTAAAATGTGATTGATATTTCGTTGGAGCTCATTGCATTTCTTGAAAAATTTTGTGTAAGGGAATACGAGCTTCTTTGAAGCCATTATTTGATATATGACTCTTGCCTCAAGATGAAGATTGCAATATTGTAATGGCTACACGAAAGAATCCAATTATGTTTTTAAAAAAAGTTTGAAACATATAAATGGACAAAGTGTCTTGACAGGTCAATTTTGAGAGGAAGCTATTGTTAAATATCTCTTATGAGAAGTTTGTTAAATAGTTAGTTAAGAAGCTTGATTAATTTGTTATGAAGTTTGTTAGGATCCAATTAGTCGAGGTCTATAAATTGATATTGAATTCTGTGTAATAGAATATTGGATAAATTGCAAAAATGTATTTATGAGCTATCATAGAGATTGTTATCACGAACTTTTTTTTAACATTACCACCGCACGGCGTTAAAAATTATGCTTGAATGGACCGTTATACCCTTGGATTTATCTTCAATTTCAAAAGGAAAGAAATAAAAAAAAACTCAGGGCTCCTCCTCCCTCCGCCGCAACAACCACCACCACCACCGACTCCCATCATCATCATATCATCATCAACATTGTCTTCTTCCTCTTCTTCATCATCCTGTGGCTCTCCCTTTACCCACACGACCTCCATGCCTCCTCCCTGCTCCCGATCCTCGTCTTCTCCCTCTACCTCCTCCACTGCCTCCACCACACCCTCCTCTACCCTCTCCGCCTCTCCACCGTTCCCAACCAGAAGCCCTTGCTTGAGATAAAAAAAAGGATGATAGTGAGAATTAGTGGTTTGAAGAAATTATGAAGAATATAATGCTTGCAGCCACATGTTTGGTATTTTATTCCATCGCATCTCTTTCCTCTCTTCATAATTTCTTTTCAAGTCCCTAATTCTTCAAAAAGTTCATTTCCCTCCCCCCCCACCCCCCGCCCCCAAATTCTAAACACAAATTCATTAATGGCGGAGCTAGCGAAGAGGAAGCCGAAGACCAAGATCGTGCATGCTTGGTCCAGCGTCTCAATTCGCGGAGATGATCGAGAAGCTGCTCAAGGAGGGGATGAACGTCGCAAGATTCAACTTTTCTCATGGGTCTTATGAATATCATCTGGAAACCCTAGATAATTTGAAGTGGGCGATGGAGAACACTGGGATCCTATGCGCTGTGATGCTCGATACCAAGGTTTATTCTCGAAACCTCTCCTTTGCTTTGTTAGATCTCTGTTGGTTCTTATTGATTTGATGATGTGGTGCCTTATTATTTGTTGTGATTGCATATAGGTTTCCTGTTGGTTCTTATTGATTTCGAATGTGTATTGTGTGCCGAGAGAACAGTGATTCGAGTACGTTTGCAGCCCCAATTATATGGGAGAGACGGCGGAGTGGCTCGGGTGGGCGGTGGCGTCCGGGGTGTGGCCCCAGAAGAAAGAGAGGTTTTTTCATTTCTTTTTCTGATTTTTCTTGTTTGAAGAAGGAAGGAGGAGGGTAAAAAAGCAAAGCCCTTGCTAAAGTTGCTGAGACGGCAGTTAAAATTAATGTTGGAGTTTCCGTGGTAGTAAGTTGCAACCGGAGGCGGTAGTTCTTGGTATCAATCTGCAATAAAATTAGTTTTTAATATCAGTTGTACAGAACGTGATAGTTCATGGGTACATTTTTATAATTTACTCTAGAAAAAATATGTTGAGCGTTGAATGAAAAAATGAATTCTCTCTTTACTAATTGTATCCTATCTACATGTCTTTTTCTACTTTATATTCTGTCATGCCCCGCTTTCTAAAATACGGAAAAACGAGGGATGACTAGGCTAGCCATGCTCCCACGGTCAAGGAATAATCCAGCCGTAGTCATACTTCAGCTTCTAGCATTACATGGTAATCAGTAAACAAAGTACAGAAGTAAAGGAAATACATCACTAAACTATTACATCAACTTTCATGTTCACAATTTACAATAAAACAAGAAAAGAACTACTAACCAAGTTCGAATACAAGATCTCTTTAGGGAAAGCAGAAAAGATGAAAGAGATACTCCTGACTAAATCTCCGCTAGCTCGAAGGGTAAGTCCGACTCCTGTGCTGGTTCTTCCTCGAGGTCTGAGCATACATACTCAGGTCGTCAGAGCGACGTAATAGCAATATAATAATAGTGACATAAAGCAGACAAATAAGGTAATAACAGTGAAGTAAAATGCAGATAATCACTATGTCACTAAATGATGCAAAGTATGATCTGTGTCCCTATCAGTCTCTAAGTCATGTTTGAAATCGAGTTGTGGAAAGGAGGATCATGTTTAACGAGGGTCTCGTACATACCCGAGACTACGGCCCACATGCCCGGGATATAACCCTGTCAGCCGGATCGTCAGATCCTACCTAATATATATAAGAGTCGCTGTTCGAATGATCATCCTTTAAATCACTGTCCTCGCTAAATACGATGCTCTTTCCATTTTGATTTCCCTTTTTTTCCTCAGGTTTACACTATTGACGAGTATGGTCTAGTCGTGTACAAGTATGTACCAATAACACGGTTTTGTCACTGTTCACTGTATTATTCACTGTCACAAATCATTCACTTTTCCATTGGCGTACTTGACACTCCTAAACCAATACCGTTCACGCACGATAATACATTGTACACTGAATAATAATGCATACTATCACTATGTGTATGGCAATCGGGTAATATATGGACATTTATGCAGTTAACAAGTCATGTGTAATATGAACTAGTATGCACCTTATGAGCTTATAAAAATTGCAGTAAATCATACGTTCAAAATTCAGTGAAACGATACAAATATGGTAACAAGGAGACTCAGTCGGCAGTTCAGCAAAATTTATTTCAGTGCAATCGGATTTCGGATTTGCAAGTTACAGCCGTTTCATTTTAAGTGCTCGCTGCAGGAAATTCAGTTTCTGAACTGAGCGTCCATTTCGCGACACAATTTTCTCCCTGTTGAGACCAGAATTTAGCGACGCTACAGTTGAATGAAATTTAGGTTTTACAATAGGGTTTCCGACGCACCAGACGGATTTTCAATGGCATCTCTACGTCAGAAAATATACACTGTACAATCATAGGGTATCAGTTCTGTTTCAATTTGGGACTGCTATACGTCCTGTTTGTTTAAATTTCAGTTTAAATAGTAAACGATGGTAAAAAGGGGTGAAATCACTTGCGTTATTTAGCTAACAGTTTCATCTTCAATAAAGTACAGGGTTCTGCAACATACAAGTTCAGGCAGCAAAGGGGTAAGCATCACGAGATAGAAATCAACAGCCAGAGCTGCTCTGAACTGCAGTCCAGAGTCACTCTCCGAACCAGTTTCCGTCGTATTTTCAGCATAGAAACAGTTTAAAGCTTGTATGTGGTTCCAGGTCGTCGAGTCGGCTTCGATTTGAGCCCTCAAACGCATCATTTCAATGTGTGCACAATTAATTATGATTTTTACAAGTTTCAGACGTGGGAAATTTTCAGTTTTTACGGGTGTAATCGGGGGTGATCGTTCAAGTCAGTAACGATTAAATTTTCCAAATCAAATTTTAACAAAATGTTCATTGCCATACGGGCCAGTATATATGATCAAGTTCCGTCAGTTTAATGAAAAGTTTTCATTCGGGTTTTGCATTAAACACTTATGTCATATAAAGTTTCACGAATTATAAACACGGAATCAATAGGATTTTGAATTGTAACAGTATAATCTAGCATGTAGCAAGGGTACTTGCCTGGAGGCGCGTTGGCGACGCACGGCAACGGCAATAGCACGAACGCGCAACGAACGGCACGTTTTGGGTTCACAGCCTTGGCTCGAGGTTGGATTCGTCGTCGGAGTTGCCCGGGGATGGCTCGTGATCGCTGGAAGCGGAGTGGGGTGCTGTGAATATCCTGGGAGTGTGCTGGGGTCGACGGTGGTCGGCGGAGGTAGCTCCGGCGAGATGCAACAGTGGCGTTGAGGTTGCGGTGAGGGTGTGCAGGGGCTAGCTCGGTGGCGAGGTGGGGTTTTGGGTTTTGGAGGAGGTGATGGTGATGCAGAGGATGCAGAGGTCGACGGGGCAGTGGGGAGCTCGTCGGCGGGTATGGTTGTGGCTCGGGTAAGGGAATGGGCTGGGCCGGCTAAGGGGAAGGGAGTTGGGGATTTAATTATTTGGATTTTTCTCCTCGGGCTGGGCTGAGGAAATGGAATTTATACATATGTTTATTTAATATTGGTTTTGGGCTTGTGGTTTCAATTGGTTTGGAAAAATTTAAATAAAAAAACTAGCATACAATTTTCTACAAAATTACGAGAAAAAGAAGAAGAGGAAAACATTTAGGGACTAGGAAAATATAGAAAGATTCTATAGATGGAAAGGGGGATTTACATATTCTATTATCTAGTCCTAATTCTACCATTTCCATTATATTCTTGATGTTCTTCCTAAGTTGGGATCCAAAGATTTTGGGTTCCTAACATTTTAATTGTATTTATTTTGCAAACCAAGCATTTCCGCTAGAAATATGTATCGTTATTTTAAGGAAAATGCATTTCTGTAACCCTTGTGAGTCTTATATTATTTTCTAGTAAATTGTGGCATCCAGATGAATTTATTACATTATAATCGAGTTTAAAAAATTGGTCATTGCCTTGTAAAGAAATGAAAAGGTTGGCAATAAACTCCTAGGAACTAATTTTGCTTAGAAAATATGAAGACTTATGTCCCTACAAACTAAAGGTTGGCAAAAGAAATTATTTGATGAGAAGAGTTATAATAGATAAACGAAGGTAATTTATTAATTAAAAAAAATCAGAGGCAACTACAGGGGTGTTTTGTGCAATGCACCAGAATAAAAATGATAAAGAAATTTAAAATGACATACACATATCCTCAAATTACAAAACAAATGTCAAAACACAATATTCTATTTCATTAGCAACAATAGAAAAATTCAACATTTCATCAGAATCCAACCTCAGTACACTAGCAAAATCATCATTAATACTGCACGTCAAGAAACTCCTTCCATAAGTCTGAAGGGAAAAAAAACGGGCGTCGATGAAAATATTCCAAACCACCGCAACAAAAATCTAAGAGATTTACAAGTTCATCGATTATCTATCTGCTTCAGCTTCACTCGCACCATCTGAATCCTCTTCTGCTTCGCTTTAGCCATAATCTCCTGTCCAAATTTGCGTTCACGTCAATATCGAATTTTATACTGCTTATACCATATAAAACAAACCATTAATGTACAAATTTCGGGTTGTATAAAAACAAAACTTCAAGCACATGCATCATAAACACGTCAAATGCTTATTCCAGTTGAACTCCAAATGACAGTAAAGATCTCAAATAAACAAAAAAGAGTGAATTTATTTCATGGGTAACTTATGTCTGAATACACAGTCCAAGTCTGAATTGGAATGGGAGCCATTTATAAGGTATTGAAACCCCTTAAAGGTTCAGCAAAAAAACTAACTACGTCTACAACTTGATGGAATGGTCGTCATACAAACAGAAACCGGCGATCAAAATTAGTTGCAAGGACTCTAGGAATTTGGAACACGCAGATTTAGGAGAAAATACAACGGATCACCACATAACACTATAGTCTTTAGCTCAGCCCTTTATCGATCCTTCTACTGTTCTACAGTACTCCAGAGATATCTTTTGCAGGAACACAATAACAATGAGAAGAAAGGCCTTAAATTTGCAATCTCATGCAGAAAAAAACATGCACAGTATAGGTTTGAGTGATCCATCGAACATTAGGCATTAACAATAAAATTTAGAAAAGAAAGAAATTAGAATATTAAGAGTAATAAAAATTGGATGAGATAAAACACAGAAATTGATGATAACAACAAAACATTTGCAGGGCGCTTGGAGTGGTCCATGAGGGAGACCCGGGATCGAGCCTGTGGTCTCCCATTTATGAGGAGGGGATGACTAGTTTATTCCACCTATTATCTCAAAAACAAAACATTCGCTACGTGTTGTATTTTGAATAATAATATTCTAGAAAAAAGTTTAATGTAGAATCATGGTTTAGCTATCAAACATTATGTGCTGATGCTGCAGCCTGAATCTGTGGTTTTAAGTGTCAATTACAATAATCGTCCGAAAACAAGAACAAGCTCCGGTTTATTAACTGGATAACCGTTTGACAAGCGTGTGCGCCAAAGAAATTATGATAACTTCACAGCACTAAATAGATTATTGCACAATAGTTATGCGCAGAAGAAATTATGGTAGTTCAAAGTTACTCACTGCAGAAAACAAAAATATCGTTTTCCTCTCTAATCACAACCTATGTATTTAGTGGGAAATAAAGCATATACAAGACTCAATTAAACATATGATTAGCAATATATATTATTTGTACAAAGATTCTGAGTCATCTCCTAATAGCTCTCTAATTAGTTAAAACACTATCACCCTCCACATAATTCTTCACAGCAGCCCCCCAGAGTGAGGAATGGAAGGTACCCAAGCATCCCCATTGATAAAATTAGACACCGTAAAATTTTGAGCTTGGGATTCATCCATCAAATTATATCCAGGCCACTGCACCCTTTGGCTAGTGTGAGCCCCTGCCCCGTGATTCGCAAACTCGCCGTAAAACAGCGTATCAAGGGCGAAATCCCCGTTCCAGGCCACCCATCCTGCCGGATCGATCAACTTATCTATATAAGACTGCATGTACACCGTCCTCGAATACTTCTTCCACGGCCTTCCAAGATATGTCTTGGTCTTGTTTAGCTCCGATGCGAGCTCATCGGAAGCTAGGATTGAACAGTTATGGATCGAGATCCCGCCGTGATCGTTCGGATATTTCCGGCCCTGAGCGGTGATGACGTTGAATTGGTTCGGTAGCGGCTTGCGGGCGTAGATGTTGCAGTGCTGGAAGACACAGGCGGCGTTCCCGAAGATGAAATCTACTGTGCCATAGATTTCACAATCGCGGTAGAACTGACGGTTGGAGTGAGTGTATAAGGTATCCTGATAACCTAAGAATTTGCAGCGGTAGAAAGTCGAAAGGTCTGCATTGTTACGGAGAGCGACCGCCTGGTGTTTCTCTGGGCCGGCGGTGTTCTCAAAGGTGATGTCCATGGCTATGAACCGCTCTCCGTGCACGGCTGCAATAATTAGTATTTTAGGGGATATAAGTATTTAAAAATATTGTGTTTCTTGAAACTAGATCGTAATCAAATGCATTCAAAACTTGAACATCGGATCTAGTTACAACTGTGTTTCGCATTTCGCATATGTGGATTGAAAATATGTCGGTAAAGATTAGATTAAACTACCAAATGCAATTTCTACAGTAATTTTGTTTTTATTTTAATGAAGATTAATCATGAGATGGACTCGATTTTGAGTCCTGTTTTTAATTTCCTCAATAAATAAAGAGAAAAAAAATTAGAATACAATTAGTCCTCTGTATAATAAGATATGCATCGGTCTCCAAAATTGACACAATTACGAGAGATCAATAAGATGGTCGTCCAATTGCATGCATTAAATTTTAATTTTTTGATATAAATATTAAATTTAAGATTCTTCATACACTAGATTCTCCTAACCCCAATTACTTAACACGTACTCAAGCTAACCATCTTATAAACAATCATTAGCAAAGCCATTATTGCAATCAAATGCAATCAACAATAAAAAAAACGATGCCTAAATTAACAATGAGAATCACACACTTACCAAAAGTAGCAGAGTTATAAGTACTACTAAACCGGTCGTCTGTCGCGGTATGATTCCCGGTGATCACCGTCTGGTTCATCCCTGAACCGATCATGATCAAGTTCTTCTTGTTCGTTGCCACCAAGACATTCTCCTCATATACCCCTGGCCCGATGAAAATCGCAAAGTAGCCATCATCGATGGACGTGCCATTAGGAGCAAACGCAACCGCGTCTTTGATCGTCGTGAAATTTCCCGTTCCATTTTGGGCTACCAAGACCCTCTGTCTTAGCGGAACGATGCTAAAGTTCCCTTCTAAAAGGTTTTGTCCGATTGCAGGACCATGAAACTCTGACAACAAAAAAATGGCATTGGAACTATGCGAAGTGCCATAACTTAAATTCATAAGGTTAAAATAGAAAAATCACTGATGATTGCACATAAAACAAACAATTGTAGATTATGAAAAGAATTTGTTGTATGTGCAGATAATTTAAACCTTTTTTTTTAGTTATTCTGTCCATAACCTCAAATTTTTCCTTTCAAAATTAAGGTTTGATTGGCTAAATTAGAAGCACATTGAACATGAGGGATATCGTATAGGTCAAGAAAGTTGAAGATCCATGACAATTGAAGATCCATGATGAAAGCTACATCAACCTACATTCAAATCTCGGATATATTAAATATGAACCGAGTTAGTAACTAACCCCTTCAGCCTTCAGTCTATCTTTGTTCACTTTAACATGATTGATATGAAATTTTTTTACTTTGCATATAGTATAAGTGTATGCTAGGTTATTCACTTTTCTACTGATCAAGTATAAGCATTAGTGATGACTTGATTTTCTTGTCTGTCTTGCTTCATTATTCATTATATTGATTCAACCACCGAAAAAGGTCTATGCAGTATGTGGCATTATCATATTATCCTTTTTTAGGAACGTAATCTCTCTTAGAATCTGAAGTCATTCCATGATGTCCCTTACCCTTCCATTTTCTTATTAATTTGTTTCTAAAATCTATTTTAGCATTAGCATATAAAAATATGCATATGACCTGTTTAATATGCTCTGGTTCTCAATCCAAGCTCTATCCTTCATCTTTGGACTTATACTAGAAAATATATAATGACTAGATTTCGTTAATACCTACCTTTACGTATCAGATTTGAGAGGAAATCAAGCAGATATATGTTATATGCCATCGAGGATTAAAATAATGTTGATGTTCTTTTTTCCATTTGAGGTGTAAGACCGAAACCTGGATTATTGAAGATGTCCTAATTCCTCTTGATTGATATGAGATTTCGTATTAATTTTTATAGGTTTATTTTTTTGTTCTTCGATTAAATTAATCAAAGAGTTCACTAGTATTGTTTGGTTGTTTGTAATAGCAAATACATTATATCCTGTGAAATATGAATTCTGATTCATTTTCGGTGTCATTTTAAACGCATGCAGATTGATTGTGAAGCACCACTTGGAAGAGTTGCAATCTCGTTTTCAGTTTTGAAGATTTTGATAATGCTTTTGACGAGTAGAGAGGATAAAGATGATGTGAAAATCACTTCTTTGAAATGATAAAACAGCGAGATAGGAGTCATTTTCATTTCCCCGCATTTCTTATGAAGAAGAACCAATATTCATGTAATTTATGGCTAATAGTTGTACCGGATTGACGTGACATGACACCATATCGTAGGAACGCAGAACCAAAAATTCTTAAAATTATGAATGTGTATAAGATGTTATTCGGTGTTAAGTATTTTTTCGTTGGTTGATCGTTGCTACTTTCTTGGTTAACTTTCTATTATTTTTTTAGTCTTTACCGTTCTTAAACATAATTGTGTAATTGATATCATATAAAAAATAATTGTGTAATTGATATCATATAAAAAGATTTTTTATATTTCATTTTGTGAGAATCAAGCTTGCAGTAGAATCCATTTTTAATTAAAGATAAATATTTTTCCTACAAGGATGGTGGAATCCACATCATCTACATAGACGTTTATTGGTTACATGATAGGATAGAGAATGTAATTCCCTTTGTAGTGGATATTATGTCCATTTTATCCAATGATAATTCATGTAGTTTACATGGATTCCAAAAAATATTCTTCTTAATTAAATTGGAACTATATGGATGCATTCTAGTAGCATTTATTTATACAAGAACTGTAGCTATTTCATTCTATAATGATGAGTAAATTTGTAGCAATGGAATTATTAGTTTCAACAAAATAAGCATTACTTGCATTATCTCTCGAGGAACAAAAGTGTAGCCTTCATTTTTTAGTTATTACCAAAATTATAGCTATTTTTCTTTTTAGCTATGGTTCAAACCTTATGAAGGACCAACTTCGCGAGCTAGGTTTTTTTTCTTGCTATGGTTTTTTGGACTTAAAAGTTGTAGATAATTGTTTTGGGCTACGGCATTAACACATTTATTAGGGAAATTTTTGTATCCATTATTTTAGTTATGCTATGTTCCTAGGTAGGTTATTAATAGCCATGCTCAAATTTGTAACCTAACATATGAGTTACAGTAGTGGCAGAATAACCTGAAGAAACAGGTGGCTCAACTGATCCGGCCGGTTTCCGAACATTAGCGGCCAGCGCATACGTCACGAGCTCCAGCGCCACCACGTAAAGCCTCCTCTCTTCCCGGAACTCCCCGTACAGCTCCCGGAAGCTGCTCAAAGCCACCAGCCCGTCGTAGCACGTCTGCTGGTTCGTCACCAGTGCGCTCATCAGCGTCTTCACCCGGCCCACCCCGGCCTGGTCTATCACCACGTCTCGTGGCCTGAGATTGGCCTGGACCTCGCTCAGGTAGTCCGCGTTCAGCTCCGCCAGCTGGCGGCAGTCGTTGAGGGCCCCACTCCCAACGCGGGCCCGCCCTGCGCCGCCACTTGGCAGGCCTCCTTTGGCAAGGTAGGTGTCGATGATCTTGGCGGTGCGCTTGGCCTGCTTGAGGGCCTGATTGACTGATAAGCGGCCGTAGTCGTAGGGGTTGGTTGGTAATTTAATATGGGACAGGAGGGCGCGGCAGAGCTTGGGGTAGAACGACGCCTTGCATGCCTCTCCTGCTGACATGGAGGACGGAGGGCTGACGGCGGCGGAGCTGACTGTGACGGCGACGGCGACGGAGAGGAGGAGGAGGAGGAGGAGGAAAGGGAGGGGCGATGGCATTGTGACACGTGGATGCATGATAGCTAGAGTAGGAGAGATTGAGTGATGAGGGTTGAAGAGAAGAGAATGAACGTACGTAGGGGGCCGGGGTATTTATTTATTTAAGAAAAACAAAGTGGTTCAGTTTTAAAATTTTCAGGCCTTTCCACACAGGAGTGCCAAGATTAATAGATAGGGTTGTTGCAAGCTGGGATTAATGGGAACATTTGAACCTTAGACCATCTCAATATCGACACCCCTAGCTAGCTAGTAGTAGGTATAAGAAATGGAAGACTGTTGTATATAAGAGAACATAATGACGTTAATTTCCTTAATCGTGCTAAAAAAACATAGTGCTTCTAATTTTGGACAACAGCTACAACTCATTACATGCAGGACATAATATATATATATATAGAGAGAGAGAGAGAGAGAGAGAGAGAGATATCATAATTAAAATTTCCGACTTTAAACAAAACTGAAGATGACAACGAACAACCGGCTCTTAGCATTAAAGAGGGGAATTCCCAAAATGCATATTGGTGGGAGAATATTCTTGTGAACAACGACCATGCATGTGATTTTGATGATAAATTAACACGGTGAAGAAAATAAAAGTGGTTTTTATATTGACCTAGCTCCTTTTAGTAATTAATTGTGATCGAGTGACTCAAGATAAAGCACAATATTTTAGATTGAAAATCATTGTTTGATGAAAGCAATCAACCTAACTTACCATTGTTTGTTGGAACTAACACGATTCAGATGTTAGATTGGTAATTAATTAATTTTATCTAAATTTCTTACATTCTGTTCAGAACAAATTAAGTGCAAATAAACTAATTAACCAGGCATATATATATATATATATAAGAAACTGCAGCCGTAGTACTCTATCATGATCATGCCAAAGGAGTGCGTCCATCATAATCAGTATTCCTAGGGTCTGCACCAGATCGGATCAAACCCTTCAGGTGATTCAGATCCCTGTAAAAAGCAGCACTATTTACTCTTCATGCATGCAAGCTCAGCTTCTTGCTTTCCAATATGGAATGTAATATCGGTTTCGACTTGCTTGATACCAAGATTAGACTCATTTACCTGATATGAAGCAAAGGGATCATAGAAAGCAATGGTTTAAATAATACATCAAAGTTATGCATATAAGAAAAGAAAAACTGGCTTTTCTGCTAATAAAATATCGGGAAATGCATTCAGCGTTTAGAATATATCTCAAGAAGGTTGCTTAATACTGTCCCGGGTTCATTCAAGAACAAAACCGTGCGGCTTCGACCAGAGCGGACAATACCATTTGTGTTTGGGGATGAGTCGTGACAAATATGGTATCAGAGCCGGTCACTCAAAAGTTGGTCTGTGGTTCGAGAACAAACCATTGTTCTAAGTGGGGGGTTGTAATACCCCAGGTGGAGTTGGGGCTGAATACCACCTATCCCGTGAAAAGTGAGATGTTATCCGGTATCGAGGTGAGGATATAACCGATACGGATGCACACAAGGACCCATCAGAACAATGGGAAGTATCGAATTCCATTCCGAAAAATGACACGATCTGAACTATAAATGGAATGATACCACTCTTATAACACAGAGGCGCCTTTTGGATGAATCGGAACTCCGGAGTTTGAAAAACCACGTAATTAAACGTGCTTGAGCCAGAGAAATTCTGGGATGGGTGATCTACCGGGAAGTAGCCCCGGGTTCATTCAAAGGGACAAAACCGTGCAGTTTCGGCCAGAACGGACAATACCATCTGTGCTTGGGGATGAGTCGTGACACTGGGCTTTTGGCTTACTTGGATTACATGAAGTCTTTAGACGCTACGTGATTCAAATGCCGGTCACGTTCCGTTCTTTGGCTGTGACGGTTTGGCAAATCTCCCAAAATGGTTATTGGGGTGTGAAAGTTTGGCAAATCTCTCAAAATGGAATCTGTTCCGGATTCATTCAAAGGGACAAAACCGTGCGGTTTCGGCCAGAGCGGACAATACCATCTGTGTTTGGGGGTGAGTCGTGACACTGGGCTTTTGGCTTACTTGGGTTACGTGAAGCCTTTAGACGCCACGTGATTCAAGTGTCGGTTCCGTTCCGTTCTTGGGCTGTGACAGTTTGGCAAATCTCTCAAAATGGTTATTGGGGTGTGAAAGTTTGGCAAATCTCTCAAAATGGAATCTGTTCCAAACATATATGTCATGGTTCCTTATTTCGACAAAGTGCCGGTCACGTTCCGTTCTTGGGCTGTGACAGTTTGGCAAATCTCCCAAAATGGTTATTGGGGTGTGAAAGTTTGGCAAATCTCTCAAAATAGAATCTGTTCCGGGTTCATTCAAAGGGACAAAACCGTGCGGTTTCGGCCAGAGCGGACAATATCATCTGTGTTTGGGGATGAGTCGTGACACTGGGCTTTGGCTTACTTAGGTTACGTGAAGTTTTTAGACGCCACGTGATTCAAGTGCCGGTCACGTTCCGTTCTTGGGCTGTGAAAGTTTGGCAAATCTCTCAAAATGGTTATTGGGGTGTGAAAGTTTGGCAAATCTCTCAAAATGGAATTTGTTCCAAACATATATGTCATGATTCCTTACTTCGACAAAGTGCAAATATCTATATTTCGCCTTTTAGATACTTTTTCGGATCCATTGCCGTTATGAGGGTTGAAGAGAAGAGAATGATGCGCGCGCGCGCGTGCGGGGGGGTGGGGGGGGGGTTGGTTTATTTATTTAAGAAAACCAATGTGGTTCTCTTTAAAATTTTCAGGCCTTTACACACAGGAGTGCCAAGAATAAATAGGGTTGTTGCAAGCTGCTGGGATTGGGAATATTTGAACCTTAGACCTTCTCAACATTGACACCCCTAGTAGTAGGTATAAGAAATGGAAGACTGTAATAAGAGAACATAATTGACGTTAATTTCCTTAATTGTGCTAAAAACAAAGCGGTTCTAACTTTGGACAACAGCTACAACTCGTTACATGCATGACATAATAGTTCATAATTAAAATTTCCGATTTTAAACAAAAAATGACAACGAACAGCTGGTTCTTACTATTAAAGAGGAGAATTCCCAAAATGCATATCGGTGGGAGAAAATTCTTGTGAACAGTGACGATGTGATTTTGATGATCGCTAAACATGGTGAAGAAAAATAAAAGTGGTTTTTATATTTGCCTTCTTTTAATAATTGTAAGTGACTCAAGATAATCATAAAATCCAAGCACATTTTAGATGACAAATCATTGTTTGATGAAAGCAACCAACTTTTCTGCAAATAAAATATCGGCAAATAGAATATACCTCAAGAAGGTTGCTTGATACTGTCCGGCCATCTACAAAATATATTTGCAAGATGTTTGTGAAAAGTTGCTCATCAATTCTCAAGAGTCTGCAGAGTTCACAAATAACACATACAGTATAAGGCCGATGAATGCTGCAAAGAATGGCAAGTAATTTCTCCAAATGAATTATTAGACCCCAGCATTAAAACAGTCTCCTCATTTCCATCTTCACCAATCCCAACACCTTCCTACAATTATTTTATTAAAAAAAAATCCTGCCTCAAGGCGCGCGATATATTTCCAGTTCATCAATCTTTTAAGCATTCTGATAGCCTAGCAAAAGAGGTTAGAGTAGACACTTTTTATTAGGTCAAGTGAGATTGAGGGATATGCAAGTGTAGAACATTACACCAACCAAAACATGTAGCTATCGGTTTACTTCTTATCGCTTGCGACTATGATTTGTTGATCTAGTTAGTGTTTAAATATAATTTGATTTTTTTTGAGATAATAAGTAGAATAAATTATCCCGCACCCCTCATCAATGGGGAAGCCGGGCTCAATCCCCCAAAATTGAATTTAATGAATCTTTCGGTATAAGTCTTTGAAGTGTTGTATTGGTGCACCAAAGACTCCGAGTTGAAAGTGTGATACCCAAAGAAATTCCTGAGAGTGAAAGTACATATTTTCCATATGCTACCTCTGCTTTTAGGTCAAAACATAATCTTTTAATGTTTTCTTCTTAAATAAAAAATTGAACAGTCCAATAACAATAAAAACAAGTTGGATGGGTCCTACACTAGTCTGATCTTATAATCCAAAACTAGCTCCTAGAGCGTGTTACTAGAGTTCTCTCATTCACATTCCGTTCTAAGTCATCTTTTCGATTAAACGGTAGAATCAAATTAATGAAACTGAAGCGAAGATTGAGACTGCGGAGATGAGGATTACGTGATTCCAATTTTAACATTAAACTTCTCGGAAATTAAAAAGAGTGATTGAGAAATTGAAAATTTTATTGTTGAATTGTGAGAAGAATGAGAAGTGTATATAGGTATTTATTGAGTTTGGATTAGTGGAATAGAAATGTATAATTTTGAGTAAGGGAATTTTAGATAATTTCGCAATCCCCATTTTAATTCAAATTTCCTCCCTTTATTAATACACACATCCCCTTTTAAAAAAAAAACCATCCCAAAAATTTGACTGGCCCTCACCCCAAAACCCCCGGCCTAATTCGATTTTGAATTTGGTCGGGCCGGGCCTTGGCCTTGGTCGGGTGGCCTGGGCCCGCCACATGATACACAGGCCAGGCCGGGCTAGGCCGGCAGCCCGGCCCGTTAGACATGCACCTTGAGCTTCAAGACTAAGACACCAAACCAACTCCTTTCTAGTTTGGACTACACATTAATTCACCAAAAAAGCGTAAGCCTCATTTTATCACATTTAAGCCAGTAGGAACAAAAGTAATCGATTAGCAATTAATTAGTGGTCCATAACAAGAAAAGGAGCATGTACTTCTTCCACATAAATATTTTCTTCTCCATAAATATTTTCGTCTCCATTCAGCTATGTCAAGAATTATCTTTGTGATTAAATTACTAGCAAATTTACATTTATCTATTCATCTTTCCATCAACTAGAATTCTTCCCGTATTTCCGAATCAATAATGTGTATATGCACAATATCAGATGGTTTCCTATTTATATGCATTTGCATCTAAATATTTTCTACAAGAAAATAACGGGCATTGCTAATCTAAGCTCCCAAAGATGAATATTCGGGAAAATGGGAGAACGAAGGACATTTTCGGCTGGTAGCTTTTGTATGTCGACGATCTTCGATCGTCATTGTTCTTTGTAGCTGAATTTTGGTGCGAACAATATTAGTCAGTCTTTTCAACAAATCTTCAAGCAAATCTAAAATGGTCCTCTTATTTTTTTCTTCATATTTATGCTATTTCATTTTCTCTTTTTTAATTTTTCCTTTTTGATGTGGAAAAAGCTGTGCTATCAACAACTTATTTATAAATGCACAATTAGTGGTCCCTTGCTACCTGTTGCTTTCTAAATTCTGAAATTTGATATTTACTGGAAACCAAGAAATCGGTAAGAGTTGATTGTATTTTGAGAGCGGCTAATGGGAGAATTTTCCCACTAATGGAGAGGATCCCTGCTTGGCAAGCAAAATGAAGCAAGAGTTGCAATTAAGGGTGTCTATAGGCCGGGCCCGAGTTGACCGGGCTTCAGGTCGAGCTTAGGCCCGGCCTGAACACCCCAAACCCGAACCCAGCCTGGCCCGAGGCCCGGCTTGGGTTAGGCCAGGTAGGACCGGGCTCGGGCCGTCGGGCCAACCAAACCGGGCCGGCCCAGTTTCTTAAAAATGATTTTTTTATAAAAAATTTTAAAGGAAAATTTTTACTTTTATGATTATTTTTTGAAAATTTTTTGAATCCGAATTCCGTGTAGGACCCGGAGCAGACCTAAATATTTTATTGATTAAATTTTTTTTGAGGGATGTCATAAGTTCGCAAAGTGTATCCCTCATACAAATTGCCAAAAAAATAAAAATACAATTCATAAAAAAACCAACTAACTGGTGAGCTCTTATCGGTCTTTACTCTTCATCGGTGTCAGAATTTTCAATACTCTTAACGTGTTGTTATCTAGCTTCTGTATCGAACCAATATTTTTGGAATACCGTGATCTTCAATGCGTCATCCGACAGCCTCGTTCTTTTGTTGCTCATAACCCTGCTGCCTGTACTAAAAGCAGACTCCGAATCTACTGTGGACGTTGAAGTTTTTAGTAAATCATGAGTTATGCCAGAAAGCACAGGATACATGTGTCCATGTGTTTTCCACCAATCCAAAATATTAAAAATTTCATTTTATTCCTCGGTGAGAAAATTACTGAAATCAGTTTGCAAATACATTGTAAGCTCATTATAAATGGAAGAAGTAGAAACAGTTGTTCTTTGTTTTTCTGTTGCAAAAACTGAAATATTCATTTTTTGGAAGTTTGTTGTGAAGAGACAGATAAAAAAGAAGTTATGTTTTGACCGTACCGTGCATCATATATGGTATACAAATCTTGCATATAAGAATCTAAAATAGTTTTATAATCTCATATATCAGTACCTAAGTTTTCATGGTATCCATCTAATAAAAAAAATAATCTTTTAAGTCTTGGATAAAAAACAGAAGCTAAACAAAACCATGCAGGAACTTTTCGCCAACATTTATTCAATTTTGTAACCATGCTATATAACATTTCAGCGAATGCACTTTCAGGATCAATTACATGCTCATTAATAACCTTACTAATATAAAATAATTGTTCAACTGCTAAACATATAGTAGGATAATAAGTACTAGATAAACATTTAGTTGCATTGTAAAATATTTCTAAAAATCTCAAAACATATTCACAAACAAACCAATCATAATTCTCTAAATTATTATCGAGCATTTGTTGCTCATAAAATAAAATAACAGGCTCCCGATATTTTAAAATATATTTCAACATCTCATAAGTGGAATTCCACCTAATTGGAATGTTGAATTTGAAAGATCTAAATTTTAAATTTGACTGGGTACAAATTTGCTTAAAAATTTATTTTCTGGGTCCAGAGCTTTCAATAAATATTATTATATCTTTAAGTTTCTCTATATGAGAATCAATTATACTAAGACCATTAAGCACAATTAAATTTAAAATATGGCATGCACATCTTTGATGAAATAATTCTCCATTCAAAACATGATTTAAATTATATTTTAAAATTACTATAGCAGAATTATTGTTAGTAGAATTATAAAAACTAACTGAAAATATTTTATTTTAAATATTATATTCACGTACAATAATCAAAATACAATTACTTATATTATTTCCACTATGTGGATACTCTATTTTTGAAAAAAACTAATAATTTTTTTAATGTAAAAAACAATCATTATCAATGAAATGTGCAGTAACACAAATATAACTCATGCCTCATTTTATAATCCAAAGATCAAAAGTTAATGTAATTTTACTTTTAAAATTTGCAAAAATATCAATCAAATTAGTTATGCCATTAAGAAAATTTTTTCAAACATCACTTCTAAGTATTGTTCTTGGTACTCTTTAAAATGTTAGATTATATGCATTTTTACCAATCTATCAAATTTTTTGTTTTCTGCAAAATCAAATGGCTGTTCAGTATGTATGACATATCTTACAAGTTTTCTTCTATTAGTATTTTGCGAATAAGAAAAACTAGTTAAAGAGTTAGATGATATACTTAGAAACGTCGGCTGAGAATCTGCTTTTTCGTGTTTGATTAAACGTCTTTTTAAGTGGGTAGTTCCACTTGAAGCGGCATAAGTAAAATCTGCTTGGCAATGAGTACAAATTGCTCGCTCGTCTTTACCTGCAACTCTTTGTACTACAAAATATTTCCAAATATCGGAAGTTTTAGTTCTTTTATCTTTAGGGGCAGAAGCACTTGCTTTAGAAACCGTAGGAGCAGGAATTTCTTCAAGAACATGACTTTGTGACGTAGGCGGTATATCATAACTAGAAAATTCATAGTTAGAAGAGTAAGAATCAAAATTAGTCTGCAGCATATTAGTTAATCTTTGACCTTCTTGTGAATCCATATCAATTTGAAAAAAATGTCTCCATGAAGATGAAACACTCATGTTATATTGTGAAGATGAACGCGGCATTCTTAATTAAAAATATTAGTAAGAGGAAAAGAAAGATGATAAAAAATATACGAGAAAAATATTTAATCAATACAGAACCCCCTAATTCCAAATAGCAGAATCAAATTAGTAGAACTGAAGTGAAGACCGAGACTGCAAAAATGAAGATTGCGTGATTCTAAATTTAACAGTAAACTTCTCGGAAATTAAAGAGAGAGATTGGGAAATTGAAAATTTTGTTGTTGTGAATTATGAGAAGAATGAGAAGTGTGGAGCGGTATTTATAGAGTTTTGTATTAGGCGTATAGGAATATATAATTTTGAGTGAGAGGATTTTAGATAAATTTTACAAATCGTGCTTTAATTTAAATTTTATTAAAAACCCCATCCCTTTATTAAAAAACCCACCCCATTCAAATCCCCATAATGCATTTTTTTACCGCCGAAAACTGGACTGAGACGCGGAGGACGTCTAGCCTAAATTTAAGAGCAGATGATATTTGAAACATATCTATCTATCTCTCCGAAGATACCAAGTTGATTTGTGGCACCGTATATCGGAGGTTTGAATAGATGCGACCCATGTCGCAGCCTTTATGAGATCCCCCCTCATTTATGAGGTTTTTTTTATTGTGGGGATGCTCTTCCCTGCAGACGTAAGCCCCTGCAGCTAATTACATTATCGCGTTGCGATGACCACTTTTACCTGCTCCGGTAGATCATTTCGTGTCGTGTTATATTTCGTTCATTATGGTTGCCCGTGGATTTTCTACGGAGACTAATTTTGTCATGCCCATAGGGCGCGGATTAGTCCAAATCTGTATATTAGATTTTGGGTTTTGAACTTAGAACGCAGATCTCATATAAATGAGGTCTATCAGTTCACGGGATATTTGGGTTTGATCTAAGAATCGCTAGTCATATATGAGACTGAGATCGACTTAGAAAAAGTAAGCATATGGTCTCAACTGATCTTCAGATCATATATGAATAGCCCATGAATAGTATATGGTAGTTAATATGGAGACAGTCCGTACGGAAAAACATATTAGTTTAAGGACATCGCGGTCCAATATTAGTTTCGGTACATTTCGGCCCAACATTCCCATGTTCGGGACGAAATATTAGTTTAAGGACATTTCAGTCCAATATTCTCGTGTTTAGGACGAAGAATTAGTTTAAGGACATTTCGGTCCAACATTCATCTTGTGCACACATGTATATTATACGTGGTGAAGTGAACGATAGTAACATGGGATGCGTCCAATATTGGGATGCGATCCAGTTTGAAGGCATTTATATTTCCCTCAAAAATATACATATACATATATGTATAAAACCGAAGCTCAATATGAGATTCACATCTATATGGGATGCATGTCAATATGAGGTGTGCACATCAATATGGAAGTACATAAATATGGAGTGCATCAATATGAGAATTAGGACATTCTCTGTCTTGATGAAATTTTATATTTTTCATCAAGTTGGGATGAGAAAAGAGTTGTTGGTTGTTAGGACCCGCCATCTCTGTGAAGACGTTGAGGAATTACAATGACGTATATCAAATGTGTGGAAAGATATACTCTTGAACCAAATCCTATATATGAGGGGAAAAAACCTGGTGGATCTAAGGATCGTTAGTCTTATATGAGACTAAGATTAACTTAGAAGACATGTGATAAAGATCATTAGTCGTTTATGGGACTAAGATCAACTTGGATATCATCGATAAAAGATCATTAGTCGTATATGGGACTAAGATCAAATTGGATATGACGAGCATATGGGCTCAGTAGATTTAAATTCAAAGAAGAAGCTTAAGCTTCAGAGACTCAGTCTATTTTAGACTAAGTGTTGAGCTTTTATATCACCAAACTGTGCTAAGCACTGAGCCATATTCTCTGTTTTGGGTCTTACATTACCCAACAATACTAACCACTGAGTAGAGAATCCCAAACTTAAGTATAGGATATAGTATCCTACTTGTTTTAGTGCTCACGTTATATCATGTGAGGCGCTACTCCTTTTTCCCGCTCACGTGTTATCACGTAAGGTGCTATATTTCTTGGTTCTCATATGCTATCACGTGAGACGCTGCAATAGTTCTAAGCACTAATCTGTTCTTCTTTCTGGTGCTCATGTGCTATCACGTGAGGCGCTATTTTCATGGGCTATAGGCACTCACGTGCCTTTGACGTGAGGAGCTGTCTTCATGGGCCTTAGGCGCCGAGTCTCTGAGCTGCCGTGTGCTTACGTGGATATCACGTAAGACGCTCTCTTCTGTTCTTTTGAGCACTCATGTGGATATTACGTGAGGCACTGAGTCCTTGGAGATTTAATCTCTATTCATGTTTTCTTAAAGAAGTTTAATTTCTGTTAATGGTACTGTTAAGGATAATCAAGATCACTATTTTGAGGATCTGGAATCGAGTTCTTTAAGAACTAAGTTCCTGATCATGAAAGAACTAAGTTCTTGAAGTATAAACTCCATTTTCTTCATATCCTTTTTTCCATTGTTCTCTCCTGAATTTTTGATTCTCAAGAATAAGATCCTCCCGATGAAAATTAAATTCTCAACTCATGGGAGACTTGTCTTGTGGATCCAGAGAAAAAACTAAGTTCTTTTTAAAGGGTTAAACCCTTAAATATAATATGATAGGTAAATGAGATATTTTGATCTCTGTTTTTTTTACCTAGGGTTTGAGAGGAGGAAGATCTTTTTTTTTTTATTGAGAATTAGATTCTTTGTTGTTTTGGCGAAGCTTTTGGAGAGCTTTCTGTATTTTTTTACAGAAGCTTATGGGGGCTCCTCTCTATGAGATTTAATCTTTTTACTACTATTTATAGGAGAAGAGAAAAATCAATTTGTTTGGGAAAATCTCTCATTGAGAGATCCTAATTGATTTCATAATCAATCAAATTAATCTTAAAGATCAACCGGTGAATTTTATTCACCGTTGGATTTTTAATCCAAAGGCTCTCTGTTTAACAGAGAAGATTTCTTATTTGTTTTAAAAAGATTAGGAAAGTATTTTCCTAAGATAGAATTTAATTCTATCAGATGATCGATTGATGATTTTATAATCACCGTTGGATTTTTAATCAAAGGGTCCTCTGTTTAATAGAGAGATCTTTCTAGTTTGAGAAAGATCAGGAAAATATTTTCCACATAGAATTTAATTTTATCAAAAAAGAACACTCACATGCATTGCATGTGGGCCGTTAGCCTATAGCGCTCACGTGGATATTATGTAAGGCACTGCCAAGAGGCTGGCAAGTGCGCTCACGTGGATATCATGTGAGGCGCTGCCAAGTGCGCTCACGTGTTTAAAACGTGGGAACCTATATATGATTTGATCCTATTTGAAGCAGCAACTCACATGCTTTGCATGCGAGTGATCACGTCTTTAACACGTGGGGGCTGCACTCTATCTTTATAAAGGGAGCAGCAAGCTCTGAGCTAAAATTTTTGGCGGGAACAAATGCCCTCCACTATTTTACCCACGTAAGTATGTATGTGGGTTAATTAGTCCAAAGTTATGCATCGCCATAGAATTGATGGCTTAGGAGAAAGGTTTCGGACCACTGCCAGCTAAGGCTTTGTTCATCTTCATGAGCCGTAAGGGTCTCGAGAAGGTTTTTCTCCCTATGAGTCGTGAGGATCTCATAGATGCATATTCTCCTTAGAAATTGTGAGGATTCCTAAGTGTCCATCACCTCCGTGAGTTGTATGGATCTCACTCGGGTATTTTTTCTTTACGAGTCGTGAGGACCCGTGAGTTGCTTCTTCTCCTCATTGGATACAATTTTGTCGAATGTGGCCCGTGGATAGTATATAAGAGTTAGTGTCGACCTCCTTGTAAGGCAATTGTTCCCTGATTTAAAATCAGGAATTATCTCAATGAGACATCACGTGTTCACATGTGACCAAGGGTCACGTGTTGACACATGATCTATTTACAGAGATAAATTCTAAGCAAGCAGAAGTGTAAACAAGCGGCTGAGAAAAGACCCCAATGGGGGGTCACGTGTTCACACGTGACCGAGGGTCACGTGCCAATACGTGGTAGGCTTTGAAAGCCTTATAACCTGATAGAATTAAATTCTAATTGAAGGGAAATCAAAAACCCTAAATGGGAAAGTATTTCTTTAAATCTTTCCAAACAAAAGAGTATTATGCTCTGTAAAATGGAGCATCGTTGGATTAAAAATCCAAGGGTGATTAAAAATCACTAATTTATGGAAAGATTTTAGATAAGGAAAGATTTCCCTAAAATTTACCAAGAATAACAAACAGAATATCTTTTGGATTAAAAATTCAACAGTGAATAAAATCCACTAAGTGATCTAAAAGATCATATTAGTTATGAAAAACAAACAGAATCTTTCAATGAAAGATTTGTTAAACAAATTGATTTTTTTCCTTCTCCTATAAATAGGAGCCAAGAGAAGAGAGGAGATATAGAATTTGGAGATCTTGAAATTTTCTAAAGGCAAATAGCAGAGAGAAAAGAAAGAAGAATTTAATTCTCAAGAAAGAAAATCCTAGGTGAGAAAAAGAAAAGGGATCAAAGATTCAAAACTTCAAAAAGAATTTAATTCTCAATCTAAGAGTTTAACTCTTCTGCAAAAGAACTTAGATCTTCCTCTGGTTAAAGATCTGCACAAGCAAATCTCCCCATAGGTTGAGAATTTAATTCTCATCGGGTTGAGATTTTGCCATGCAGATCCAAAACTTAGAGGGGGAATTGAGTTTTGAGAATTTAATTCTCCGAATTTATAGGAATTTAATTCCTCCAAGATAAAACTAGGGTTTAACCCTATATGAGAATTTAATTCTCCCAATTTATAAAAATTTAATTCCTCCAAGATAAAACTAGGGTTCAACTCTATATGAGAATTTAATTCTCCTAAATTTATACGAATTTAATTCTTTTAAGACAAGCAAAACCAGGGTTTAACTCTATTTGAGAATTTAATTCTCTAAAATTCACAGGAATTTAATTCCTCCTAAAATGAAATTAGGGTCTCACCCCATATAAGAATTTAATTCTTTCACATATATGGGAATTTAATTCCCCTAAAACATAATTAGGGTTTAACCCTACAAAGAATTTATTTCTTAAAAATATGAGAGACTTGAAAGATCTCCATCACGTGTCCCCACGTGACCTCTAAACAGATCCCCCAAAGAATGGAAAGAAAAAGTTTTGAGGCAATGCCCCACGTGCTCCCATGTGACCTCCAAAACAGAGAGAATAAAAGTAAAGGAAATGTTGGCTTTGGGCGCTTTCACGTGTTACCACGTGACCCCTAATAAACGCTTTAATAACCAATGCACAAATCCTCATCACGTGCCAACACGTGATGGTCAGAAAGTCAAAAGTGTTAACACTTATTTTTAGAACAAATTAAAAGGAGATCTGGCCCCATCTTTGGGCACCCTCACGTGCCTCCACGTGACCCCTTTCTCTAGTGTTTAACACTGATTCGAGAGCTTTATTTCCAGTGTTTAACACTGATTGTCTTCTAGTGTTTAACACTGATTGTCTTCTAATGTTTAACACTGATTTTAGAGTCTTATTTCTAGTGTTTAACACTACTTTGAGCATTTTACTTCCAGTGTTTAACACTAATTTGAGAGTTCTATTTTCAGTGTTTCACACTAATTGTTCAAAAGTGTTTAACACTATTTTTAGCCAAATTGGCTAATTTTTCAGAGGTATAAGCCTCCCCTTCAACCGAGTCTCAAAATTGAGTAAAACTCATAACTACAATATTAATGCTCAGTCAAAGATAAAAATGTTATCAAACACCTCAAACTCTTGTTTAGCATTGCTAAATAATGTGGGATTGAACCCAGACAAGTGTTTAATGGTCCAATAAAGGACTAATATTTCAAACTTAATTGGACTTAGCCCAAGTTGGCCATAAGTCCTTAATTCAGACTTAACTGGGCCAATGTGCTCATAATATAATTAATTGATCTTAGTTCCAAATTGGACTACAGATCATTTAATCCACTTTGGTTCGAGGGTACATCTCTTCACTCCTTTGATATTTGTCGTTGTAATCCTTCAACGTCTTCAGAGAGGTGACAGGTCCTGATAACCACACATTTCACAGACTATGACGTCTCTAAACTACGGACTGTGGGGTCCTTAAACTCATGGACTATGACGTCCTTAATGTTAGTGTATATGCCCTAGAGGCCATTACTGTATCATACTAGTTTGTATATTACTTGATGGAAGCTTGGGATATTCACCTTGTATAAACAATCTTGCTCAATATAGTAGTATGCTACTTGGTTTGTTTCTACTTCAATGTGTACTTGTGTTTATTTCAGTATATCACTTATACGCATTAGTGGAGCCCTTAGGATCTTTGCTTGATTACCAGCGTTGTGATGGCAGTCACACTAGTGGGGGCTGGGTAATCTATAGGCACATCCTTATACAGGTCCCTAGTCGTAGGACTATCGAGACAGGGCATCGATACTCCGGAGTAGACTAGCGTATGCGCTTCTCATCCCAGTGTGGGAGATGGTCTGTCCCACAGCCATCAGTACGTCGTACTGGAGATAGTATACGGGTGCTCGTTGGGTTACGAGTACACTGGACAGGACTCGTCGGGAACTGACAGGTTGGTATTATACCTATCGTCAGTTATCAGTTCCCAGGTGACATGAGTACAGCTTAGTCCGTTGACTTGATACTGGCACTTCGCCTCGAGTGTGTTCCCACTGCACTTTGATCACTACCCTACCACGGCTCAAAGGAGTCGTGCAAACAGGTGGTGATTGGGTGCAGTCCCGAAGCACTTGGAGGCAGTGACGGTTAGACAGGATTCGTCTCTCCCGGTATTGGGGGTTGACATCGCGCTGTGTCTAGGAGAGCCATTACACGAGTAGTCCCTGGCCAGGGCAAGCGAGATATACTGGTAGGTTTCCAGTGTTATCTCAGGGTGTTTTGGGCTTCACTCCGACACGACTTGTACCGCTATTGGGGGACTGACGTTTTACCACCCCCTAGGCCCGACATGTGATGTATCAGACGAACAGACCGGACTGTACGGAGAATGTCACATTCAGACTCAGTAGGAGTTCAGATGGGGTTTCACCTCGTCAGCCTTCTTGTCGACATCTACCTGGGGACCGTTACGCACAGCTAGTGCCGCTTGCGGTCTGTGGTTAAACCCACTGCCAGCGTAGTGTCGAGTCTTTAGAGTCCCACACAGAGGGTATTCGCCTCTGGGCAAAACAGAGTAGAGGTCGCATGGTTTTGCGACAGGGTTCGTTCTCATCCGCGCACTTGTGCACGTTTGGAGTCCGGACGGATTATACTGGCAGGCTCTGGTTTGAGCCAGATACTGGTATATGTTTTGGGGTTGCTTTTATATCTTGGTATTCTTGTTCCTCGGAACGAGAATACAGGTGTGTATGCACAGTTGCTTGAGGCGGAGAATGAGGTTTTTCATTAGGGTTTCGGAACGGGTGCGTATGCACAGTTGACAGTTATCATTTTCCAAACCCTAATGGATTTATGTATTATCTATTAATAATAGTAATTAAATGAGAATTTTGTTATGGTAGATTTTGTTGACTTGTTGACCATGGTTGACTTGTTGACCATGGTTGAATGTTGACCACCATCATGCTTTGAAAGATCCTCCTTGATTCATGCTTACACTTCATTTAAAGAAGCATGATAGTGGTCATTCCAAAATTACCATCAACTATTCTTATTTCAATTATTATCATTTAGATAATTCTTCTCTTTTGCAATAAGGTTGCAAGAAAGAAAAATATAGCTCATTCTATCATAACCTCTCTCTCTCCTCATTTCATCTTCTTCTTCCTCTAGCAAAGAGAAACCTTCTCATGTGTTGAGAATCCTTCTCTTTAAAAAGAAAAGCAAACCCTAGTTACTCTCTACTCATTCTAGGTTGAAGGTTTAGCAAGCCGGAAACCCTAGTTCACTCAAAGATCGAGGAAGAGCCCAAAGGTCGAACCTTCGAGGTGGATCCATCTTCGACGGGAGAAGGCGACGAAAAGAGAACCATCAACCTCTACAAGATTTCAAGAAGAAGGAGTTCAAGTTTAGGTATAACCTTCATCCGAGTAGCTAACTCCTTTTAGCGTATTTGCTAGTTTAGTTTAGACACGATCCCGACCTTGTTTAGTCCATGTTGCCTCTTGCGATAAAAATTTGTTTTTTATACCGTTTCCGCCTCCCCGTAAGCACCGGGGGTCGCAATATGGACTTACAGTGGTATCAGAGCCTAACTAAACTTAAACTAGCTTGGTAGCGAAGTGTATGGAAGTTCGAAACCGAAAAATCACAAAACCGGAAAAACCAAAATCCTAAGTTTCTGTTGAATTTTTTTTCTGCTCTAAATGAAAAACTTTATACTTGTAAATTCGGCTCAGGGTTTTGTTTGAACACACAAGAAATACGATGCCCTAATTCCTTAAAACCGCCGCTCTTCCGCCGCACGAGGTGGGTATCTGCCGCGGAAGCGCCGCGCTTTGTCGTTTTCTGTGCATCGTTTTTCGTGCAGTGTTCTTCTGTGTTGGTTTTGGGATTTTTAAGATATATTATATGTGCCCAGATTTTCCAGAACAGAAATTCACTTTTGGGGTCCTATAATTCCGTATTTTTTCCGAACTTCACTACACTTTGGCTATGTTGGTTATATCTGTGATGTTTGCATGTATTGAACGTCGGCTAATCGCTATAAGTCGATTAGTCGGGGTTATACATGATCTGTGTTTGGTATTGGATTGTGTATATGAATCTGTTGGACTGTCGCGGGTGAATAGCCGGGGTGGATGTGAGATGAGCTTTTGTTTTTCTTTCATTCATTGTAAATGTAAATTGATGTAATAATATTATTTGTTTGGCCGCACAACCGGGTCGGGGTTGTAGCCGTCATTGTATAATTCTTTTTACTGTTTTTGCTCCTAGGATAGACCCATGGAGGGGTGCACAAACTGCCGAGTACTTGGCGGGTAGTTTGCCGCACCCGTAGGGGTCTTGGGTGGGGTATTTGGCTATTCACCGCGACCGTGTAATCCGCTTTTCATTGCAGGCTCGAAAGGATTGCGGATTGCTAGTATATCCAATGTATTCATCTGTGATTTGTAATGTCTATCATTGCTTTCTATTTAGGCGTTGCTTATGTTTTACAGCCGCGCTAGCCCAGCCCCCGCTCTGTCGTTAGTTAAGTAACCTAACGAGTGATGACGGGACCCCGTGGCGAATGCGAATGGCATAAGCGTACGTCATATTTTGGTTGTTTTCTGCAATGGTAGGAATTTAATGATGGGACGCATTAAAAGAACTAATGCAAGAATATCACGCATTAAAAGAACTAATGCAAGATAATAAACCAAGTTTAAGTCGATGGACCACTTTCGAAAAACCACTCGGTTCTTTTCAAAACTAACTTTTAAATGCGGAGCTTGAGCCACTCCTTCTAAAAGCTATCTCGTTTCATCGATTATATCAAGTTCACTACGTTCACGGTTTTACCAAAACCATTCGTAGCCCTCCGTCGTTTCACATAAATAGTCAATAGTATTCAAGCTGTGTTTGTTGGCCAAAGTCAAGGCATAGTGATTGGTAGCTATTGGATATTCATGTGCAGCATAGATAGATGCGTTGATTTGGAACAGTCGTACTGCCTTGTTGGCCAAAGTCAAGGGTATGTACGGGTGGATTCAAATTAACCTGGAGAACGACGGGAAGAACTTGACATGTGACTTATGATTTGTTGGCCAAAGTCAAGGTCATAAGAGCATGGGGCAAAAATCCACATCGGGAGTTTCATAAGTACTGAAACTTGCTAGATTTGCATACCATTTGGAGTGTGATGATTATGGTAGGATTCCTTCATTTTCGTCACGCGATGATATTTGGATCCCGATCCTACTGTGAGTATATGCTACTCCTCGGGAAATTTCTCACTAAACGATCAATGCTATAAACCTAGTAGGTGCCTAGAAAGGTGTTAGCGGGGCTACGCCCCCAGGGAAAAGAGGTTCTTAAATTAAGGAACTTCGCGAAAGCGTTGGAAAACCTCCCTCGAAGTACCGACACTGGCCTGGCTGAACGGTTAAGCAAGTATTGTACGGTGGGATTGATCCCGGCTAATTCTTCCTTTGTGGTTTGAGGAGGGATTCGAGAGACAGTGGGAGCCATCCTGTTTAGACAAATTAAAAACCATTCTAAACTTGCAAGAGCATCGTGCTAAGTGTTTCTTCTCTCCCCCTGCAGCGACCAAATCGAAATGACTGGACTTAAGTTACTTCTAGATAAAAACATATTGACAGGGCCAAACTACAAAGATTGGCTCAGGAATGTCAAGTTGGCAATCTCTTACGACAAGCTGGGGTATCTTCTTACCACCAAAGCTCCCCCCGTCCCAGGTCCCACCTCCAGCGTCGCGGATAAGGAAATCCGTAAGACTTGGGAGATTGACAGCGCGAAGGCCAGGTGCCTCGTACTTGCCTCGATGGACAACGACCATCAGAGGAGGCACGAGAATATGGATTTGGAATCCATATTTCTTCATACAAAAGAACTGTATGGAGAGCAGTCTCGTACCGCAAGATACGAAGTGTCGAAGAAGTTATTTTCGACTAAGTTGGCCGTCGGATCATCGGTAGCGGACCACGTGCTTAAGATGATTGGCTACACTGAGGAGCTCGCGGAACTTGGGACCACGTTGGACAGTGAACTCTATACGGATATAATTCTCCAGTCCCTTCCATCCACTTACGCCCAGTTCATACTGAATTTCAACTTGCAAGAAAAGGAAGTTGAACTTTCAGAACTCCTCAACCTGCTGAGGAGCGCAGAGGGCACCCTACAGAAAGGTAGGAAAACACCCACTTTGTTTGTAGGAGGATCTTCTTCCTCTAGGTCCAAGGCGAAAGCCAAGGGAAAGAGGAAGAAAGCCCCCGCCAAACCAAGAGGCGGTGTTAGTAAAGTGGGTGCGAAGGGAAAGGAAAAGGCAACAAAAATTGCGGGGAAGCTTGTTGGTAAAGAGGAATGCTTCTATTGTCACAAGAGTGGACACTGGAAGAAAGATTGCAGGGCTTGGAAAGCCAGGACACAGGAACTGAAGCAGGTTGCGGCTTCAGCTTCAGGTGTGTATGTTATTGAAAACTGTCTTTCTATAAACTCTACTTCCTGGGTATTGGATACCGGATCAGGATCTCATATCTGTAATTCTTTGCAGGCGTTGAGAAACCGTAGTGTTTTGAAGGCAGGTGACATGACCCTCAGAGTTGCAAACGGAGCTAGCATGGACGCTAAAGCCGTGGGGGACTATCACCTGGGAATGTCAGATGGGCATGTTTTGGTTTTGCGTAATTGCTTTTTTTGTACCCAACGCAACTTGTAATATCATTTCTGTATCTTTGGTTTCTAAAGAAGGTTATGAATTTGCGTTTGTAAGTAATGTTGTAAACATTCACCTTAATCAAGTTCTGATTGGGTCAGGTACACTGAGCAATGGTATATACGTATTAAACCAACCACAGATTTTCAATGTCCAGAATACACACAAAAGAAAGTCACCAGATATTAATCAGGCTTTCTTATGGCATTGTAGACTGGGTCACATCAATGAGACACGGTTGACTAAGTTACATAAAGAAGGATACTTGGATCCGTTCGAGTATCAGTCTTATGCCACTTGTGAATCTTGTCTCATGGGAAAGATGACAAAGACTCCGTTCACTGGACACGGAGAAAGAGCGAGCGAGCTCTTTGGACTCATACACAGTGACGTGTGTGGTCCAATGTCTACACATGCGCGAAGCGGTTATTCTTACTTCATTACTTTTACGGATGATTTTTCAAGATACGGTTATGTCTTCTTAATGAAACATAAGTCAGAATCTTTTGAAAAATTCCAGGAATTTAAGAATGAAGTAGAAAAACAAACCGGCAAAAGTATCAAGATTCTAAGATCGGATCGAGGTGGAGAATACTTAAGTGCCGAGTTCCTGAATTACTTAAAAGAGAATGGGATTCTCTCTCAGCTTACTCCTCCATACACTCCGCAACATAATGGTGTATCGGAGAGACGGAACCGGACCCTATTGGATATGGTACGGTCCATGATGAGTAACGCTGAGTTACCGCGATCATTCTGGGGGTATGCACTAGAATCAGCTGCGTACCTATTGAACCGAGTTCCTACTAAGACTGTGCCTACTACACCATATGAGATGTGGTGTGGGAAGAGGCCCCATCTCAGTCACATCAAGACTTGGGGATGTCCAGCTTTCGTTAAAAAGCAGCATGCGGACAAGCTCGAGGCACGCTCAGTACAGTGTAAGTTCGTGGGATATCCAAAGAACTCTAAGGGATATTTCTTCTACTGTGAAGAGGAACAAAAAGTTCTTGTTTCTCGTCATGCCTACTTCTTGGAACTGAGTTTTTGGAAAACCAGATAAGTGGGAGCACAGTAGAACTGGAATAAATTCCAGAACCACGAGCTATTACTGAAAGCTTAGTAGAACCAGAGGGTTCAAATGAACAGGACATTCCTATGCCGCTCCGCAGAAGTAGTAGGCAGTCTCATCCGCCCGAGAGATACTACGGTTTTCTCATAGACGGGGATAGAGAGGATTGCATCATAGACTATGATGAGCCTACTAGCTTCCAGCAGGCCGTTCAGAGCGTAGACTCGGTAAAATGGCTGGATGCAATGCGGACCGAAATGGAGTCCATGTACACCAACAAAGTATGGACGTTGGACATTGCTCCAGACGGGGTAAAACCCGTAGGATGCAAGTGGATCTTCAAAAGGAAGATTGGTGTAGATGGACAGGTTGAGACCTATAAAGCTAGACTTGTAGCAAAGGGTTTCCGTCAAAGACCTGGCTTGGACTATGACGAAACCTTTTCTCCAGTGGCTATGCTGAAATCCATTCGGATCCTTCTTGCCATTGCTGCCTTCCACGATTATGAGATTTGGCAGATGGACGTAAAAACCGCTTTTCTAAATGGAAATTTAGAGGAGTGTGTCTATATGGATCAGCCAGAGGGTTTCATTCAGAGTGGGAGCAGCGGAAAGGTGTGCAAGTTGCTTAAGTCCATCTATGGACTAAAGCAGGCATCGCGGAGTTGGAACATCTGTTTTGATGAGACGGTCAAGGAATTTGACTTTATCAAAAATCCAGATGAACCATGCATCTATAGTAGATTTGTAGCGAGAACTGTAGTATTCCTTGTTTTATACGTGGATGACATTCTCTTAATAGGAAATGACATTCCTATGCTACAATCTGTCAAAGGTTTCTTGTCACACAGGTTCTCCATGAAAGACCTGGGTGATGCCTCTTACATCCTGGGGATCCGGATCCATCGTGATAGATCCAAGAGGATATTAGGACTTTCACAGTCCAGGTACATCGACACCGTACTGAAAAGATTCAGTATGGAAGATTCCAAGCGCGGTAACCTACCGGCTTGTCACGGGATCACCCTCTCTAAAGAGATGTCTCCCAAGACTGATTTGGAGAGGGATCGCATGTCTATTATACCCTACGCTTCTGCGGTAGGCTCTATAATGTATGCAATGTTGTGTACCAGACCGGATGTAGCTTATGCACTGAGTGTAGTAAGCCGGTATCAGTCAAACCCTGGGGAGAAACATTGGATAGCAGTAAAGAACATTCTCAAGTACCTGAGAAGGACTAAGGAGATGTTCTTGGTGTATGGCGGAAAAGACCTCCAGATTGAGGCCTTTGCTGACTCCAGCTTCCAGAGTGACAAGGATGATTCTAAGTCCATGTCGGGTTTTGTCTTTACCCTCAATGGAGGGGCGGTGTGTTGGAAGAGTTCCAAACAGGAAACCGTTGCAGACTCGACTATGGAAGCGGAATACATCGCTGCATCTGATGCCGCAAAAGAAGCTGTCTGGATAAGGAAGTTCTTAAAAGAACTTCAGGTGGTTCCATCCATTGTTGACCCAGTACCTCTGTATTGCGACAACAACGGGGCTATAGCTTTAGCAAAGGAACCCAGGTCCCATCAGAGATCCAGGCACATCTTGAGGCGGTATCACCTGATCAGGGAGATCGTGGATCGCAAGGAGATCGAGGTTCGGAGGGTTGCTTCAGAAGAGAACACTGCAGATCCATTCACCAAGGCCCTACCCCAGACTCAGTTCGAGCGGCTGATCGAGATGATAGGTCTTCGATACGCCAGTTCATGGCCTTAGTGCAAGTGGGAGATTGTTAGTGTATATGCCCTAGAGGCCATTACTGTATCATACTAGTTTGTATATTACTTGATGGAAGCTTGGGATATTCACCTTGTATAAACAATCTTGCTCAATATAGTAGTATGCTACTTGGTTTGTTTCTACTTCAATGTGTACTTGTGTTTATTTCAGTATATCACTTATACGAATTAGTGGAGCCCTTAGGATCTTTGCTTGATTACCAGCGTTGTGATGGCAGTCACACTAGTGGGGGCTGGGTAATCTATAGGCACATCCTTATACAGGTCCCTAGTCGTAGGACTATCGAGACAGGGCATCGATACTCCGGAGTAGACTAGCGTATGCGCTTCTCATCCCAGTGTGGGAGATGGTCTGTCCCACAGCCATCAGTACGTCGTACTGGAGATAGTATACGGGTGCTCGTTGGGTTACGAGTACACTGGACAGGACTCGTCGGGAACTGACAGGTTGGTATTATACCTATTGTCAGTTATCAGTTCCCAGGTGACATGAGTACAGCTTAGTCCGTTGACTTGATACTGGCACTTCGCCTCGAGTGTGTTCCCACTGCACTTTGATCACTACCCTACCACGGCTCAAAGGAGTCGTGCAAACAGGTGGTGATTGGGTGCAGTCCCGAAGCACTTGGAGGCAGTGACGGTTAGACATGATTCGTCTCTCCCGGTATTGGGGGTTGACATCGCGCTGTGTCTAGGAGAGCCATTACACGAGTAGTCCCTGGCCAGGGCAAGCGAGATATACTGGTAGGTTTCCAGTGTTATCTCAGGGTGTTTTGGGCTTCACTCCGACACGACTTGTACCGCTATTGGGGGACTGACGTTTTACCGCCCCCTAGGCCCGACATGTGATGTATCAGACGAACAGACCGGACTGTACGGAGAATGTCACATTCAGACTCAGTAGGAGTTCAGATGGGGTTTCACCTCGTCAGCCTTCTTGTCGACATCTACCTGGGGACCGTTACGCACAGCTAGTGCCGCTTGCGGTCTGTGGTTAAACCCACTGCCAGCGTAGTGTCGAGTCTTTAGAGTCCCACACAGAGGGTATTCGCCTCTGGGCAAAACAGAGTAGAGGTCGCATGGTTTTGCGACAGGGTTCGTTCTCATCCGCGCACTTGTGCACGTTTGGAGTCCGGACGGATTATACTGGCAGGCTCTGGTTTGAGCCAGATACTGGTATATGTTTTGGGGTTGCTTTTATATCTTGGTATTCTTGTTCCTCGGAACGAGAATACAGGTGTGTATGCACAGTTGCTTGAGGCGGAGAATGAGGTTTTTCATTAGGGTTTCGGAACGGGTGCGTATGCACAGTTGACAGTTATCATTTTCCAAACCCTAATGGATTTATGTATTATCTATTAATAATAGTAATTAAATGAGAATTTTGTTATGGTAGATTTTGTTGACTTGTTGACCATGGTTGACTTGTTGACCATGGTTGAATGTTGACCACCATCATGCTTTGAAAGATCCTCCTTGATTCATGCTTACACTTCATTTAAAGAAGCATGATAGTGGTCATTCCAAAATTACCATCAACTATTCTTATTTCAATTATTATCATTTAGATAATTCTTCTCTTTTGCAATAAGGTTGCAAGAAAGAAAAATATAGCTCATTCTATCATAACCTCTCTCTCTCCTCATTTCATCTTCTTCTTCCTCTAGCAAAGAAAAACCTTCTCATGTGTTGAGAATCCTTCTCTTTAAAAAGAAAAGCAAACCCTAGTTACTCTCTACTCATTCTAGGTTGAAGGTTTAGCAAGCCGGAAACCCTAGTTCACTCAAAGATCGAGGAAGAGCCCAAAGGTCGAACCTTCGAGGTGGATCCATCTTCGACGGGAGAAGGCGACGAAAAGAGAACCATCAACCTCTACAAGATTTCAAGAAGAAGGAGTTCAAGTTTAGGTATAACCTTCATCCGAGTAGCTAACTCCTTTTAGCGTATTTGCTAGTTTAGTTTAGACACGATCCCGACCTTGTTTAGTCCATGTTGCCTCTTGCGATAAAAATTTGTTTTTTATACCGTTTCCGCTTCCCCGTAAGCACCGGGGGTCGCAATATGGACTTACACTTAACCTCGACCGTGATGTCTTTAAACTAACACCGGACTGTGGGGTCCTTAAAACCATGGACTATGATGTCCTTAACCTCGACCGTGATGTCTTTAAACTAACACTGGACTGTGGGGTCCTTAAACCCATGGACTATGATGTCCTTAATCTCGACCGCGATGTCTTTAAACTAACAATGGACCGAGATGTCCTTAAATTAACAATCGACCGTAATGTCCCTAAACTAAACAACAGAGTCCAATTGCTCTCTTGTTGGATCTAAATGATCCCGTTAAGTTGATCTTAGTCTAAAATTAGACTAACGTATCCTTAACAAACGTTTAAGTTGATCCTAGTCTCAAATGAGGATAACGTATCCTTAAACCTAACCCCCCAAACCCAAATCTAAGAAAGATATGGATTTGGACTAGTCCACGCCCTACGGGCGACAACATAAATTTGTCTCCGTATATAATCCACGGGCAACCAAACACAAAACAAACACTCACGACACGAAGTGACCATCTGGAGAAGGAGAAAGTTGTTATCGCGATGCGGTAGCGTAATTAACTGCAGGGGCTTGCGCCTGCAGGGAAGAGCGTCCCCACAATCAAAAACCTCTCAACGAGGGGGAATCTGACGAAGTCTGCTGCATCGGCCACATCCGTTTAAACCTTCGATATATGGTGCCATAAATCAACTTGGCATCTTCGGAGAGGTGGACGGATAGCACCAATTAGCATCTGCCCCAAAATTCAGGCAAGACGTTCGCCGCGTCTCTACCGCGTCTTTCGGAGGGGAACAACAATAGTGGCTTAGAAAACAGGTTGATATCCCCGTCACTTAAGGCTTTTCAACTTTATGAGCCATGAGGGTCTTATAAAGATGTTTCTCCCTACAAGTCGAGAGGATCTTGCAGGTGTATCCTAACATGAAATATAGATAACCCCTTTCAGTACAGGAGTCTGTTAGGTTTGTGGTAATGGGTTAAGTCCATCATACCGTCACGTTGGCTGATATATTCTCGACATGCAGTCCTTTAGGTTGCTGCTCTAGTAGCCCCGCGTCTGTCGTGTCTCTGATCCCTTCTGAGACTGGACATGATGTCTTCAAGTAGTTTTCTTAGGTTGGAATATTCACATTACTATTAGAAGATCCAGTGTTAGGTATTGCCGTGGCGCTTTACTTGAGCTTATGCTCGATTTGGAGCCTTGATAAGTCATAACCGCACCCTTCTAGGGTGGGATGACATCCAATGGTCTTTAGGCTGTAGATGTTGCCATCAAGACCCAAAATTAGGAATATGTCGTCATTTCACTTTTTCTTTGATGGTGTCATGCCAATTCTTCGCTAAAGTAGGGTAAATATCCATATGACCTCTAGGCTGTATATATCTCCATAAAGGTATAAAGCTAGGATTTTGCTGTCACTCCACTTTTATTTTACTGCTGCGTCCGTACCCTACTGGAATGTGAAGGGATGTCGAGATGATCTCTAGGCTGTAGGTGTTTCTATCGAGATCTGGAGCTAGGATTTTGCCGACACTCCACTTTTTCTTTGGTGATATCGTGCCAATTCTTCGCTAAAGAGGAGTAGACATCCATATGAGCTCTATGCTATATATATCTCTGTCACGACCTGAAATTGGCACGTGACCGGTATTTAAATCACGTGAAGTTCATAGGACCCCACTGTAATCCAAGTAAGCCGAAAGCCCAGTAATCTAAACCTTTTTAGGAAATTAATGGAGGTGAAGTTTTGAAATAAAGGTATGATGAAATCAAGTTCTTCTTAGAAAGTATAATTGATGTTGTATGAAAATACAAGTGGGTTGTATACTATTTTTGAAAACATTTTCGTCATTTGAAAATTGGGCAGCATCTCCTTTATAAATTTAATCCAAAACCAATACATAACAACAATATAGGCATCCCCAAGCGGGAGCTGGCTCTTCGCTAATTGGCAGAATCACAACCATACAAATAAAGATATACGACGTTCCAAGACGAAGATAAATCACAGAAAGAAGATCAAGAAAACCAAAGCATCATCAAACCCAAAAATAAAGAATAAATACATATCCGTGACTCTAAGTCCGAAAGAATATACAAGTCTCTACTCGAAATACAAAGAATATACAAACATGTCTCTAGGTCTACCAAATATACATAGCTTGGTTGATGGAGCTTTTAACTAGATACAAATGAATAATGAATATACAACGGTAGTTACGCTCTGTACTGTAACCCACCTACTAATGCAAATCACCCAGAAAGGAGCAATGTGCCAGTAAGCCGCTACTGAATCCGAGCGGTCAATCCTGCAAGAAAACTGTGGCACAACGGGAGTGAGTTATCAACTAATAAGTAGAAGACATCATCAGGTAGAAATCAAATGTATGACGATCTCTCAGGTTATACAATAAAATAATAATATAATACCGTGTGATAACAAGAGTGATCATATATACATAAGTATGATAAGTATATATAAGGTCGAGTGGCAACGAGGGTGATAGTGTAAACATAAATAAAATAATAATAATATTAGTATACCCGTGTCATAATGTGGTACCATGTCATCTGTATTATATATATCTGTATAGGTGTATCATCCAACGTGTGTCCATCAACGACACATCAAATCATCATAAAAACCTGAGTGCCCAGCATCGACACTCGAAAACATCATAAAACCCGTGTCCAGTATCGACACGTAAGTTCTCATATCTCAGGCGCCGTCTCATCGAATCAGCCCTCATATCTATCTGTTTCAATCGCTTCGGACGGTATCCTATGGATATCCGCAGAGCCCAGTACTATCACCGGTATGTAGTATTCTCCTGCCGGGCTCAATGTCTCTCTATACGATCTTCTTACCCCGGGGTATCGTACCGGGTCCACCATATACCCGCAGATGGTGCCTCCTCTCTTCTCTAATCGGGTATATACATAACCCAGAACCGAGAAAACTCATGGTGGACGCCACATATCATATCAAGAGAAACCGTGTTTTTAAAACAATCATAAGTTTTCAAAATGTATCTGCAGTTTCTCAAATCCAGAAATCTCATGAAAACCGAAATCTCATAAGCATGAACCAATAATGAAACAATGAGTACAGGCACATAACAAATCCGTAATGTATAACCAGTGTGTTTATATGAGCGTGGCATCTAACTAGGTAAGAAAATGCGATAACTGAACTAGTAAGTGTGGTATGGGTATTAAACAATAACTAAAAAGCTACATGTTACTAGGTTATATAGTGAAGTAATGATTTCTAATGAGTACATGGCATGGAAATTACCTATGATGAGTATGTGAGCCGGCGAGTATGTGTACGTACAACATGCGCATCATCGGTAATGGTGCGTGAGTCCTAACAGACTATGTCATACAAGATAAGAAAAGAACGTGGTATGTATACCGCAAAATGAGAATAATAAGAGTATAGCAAAAAAGGGAAATTGTAAACGCAACAGTATAAAATACATGTCTACATATGATCCATACAATTATAGTTTAAAATAGCACAAATCGTTGTTTTAGAAAAATAAGGGCTACGATATTTTTAAGAAAAATATACCATTTGAAAATCCATAGCGTCCCTTAAGGTTGACATTTAAAAATGCACAATGATTCGTTAGTTTTGAAAATTGGTATGGCTCTAATTATATCCCAATATATACTTAAGTAATTATATAACAATAATTTTCCGAGTCGATACATCCATAAGTCGGCGATCCAGCCTCATAGTATCATGTACGGTATAATCTATCGTACGACATCAACAAGTCAAGAGTGCAGATCAATCATCATATACATCATATCACATATGGTATAATCTATCGTACGATATCATCAAATCAAGCGTGCGGATCAATCATCATGTACATTATATCACGTACGGTATAATCTATCATACAATATCATTAAATCAAATGTACGGGTCTATAGTCACGTACATCCTATCATCTCATCTAATCACATATCGTCACATGTTATATCATCCCTATCGTATAAATAACTTATATATCTCCTAATGTTCATATAATATCATGACATTTCATCTCATATCATATAACATAGCCTCATGACATCATGTCGGATCATATCGACTCATATCATAATAACATGTCATATCCTCATCTCGTGATGTTATATCGAAGTTATCCTCAAACTTACATGTGTGTGTGTACACACACATATATATCTGTATGTGTACAACATATATACCAATGGCTCAAGACTAAGAAAATAAGAACTAAAGACATTCCTCCCTACGAGTATGCTTACTATAGCTTATAGTCTCCCAAAACCTTATTAGTTAATTATATATGTGTGTATATATATATATACCTAGTACCCTAATACTATGATTGCCGGGGTGCTATATGCCATCCACCTGATTTTTCCCGTAGATATAAATCTACTCACCCACTATCCCTGCTATAGTCGAAGTCAATGAACGGCTTGCTCTCCTTTGTCGTCTTGGAAGTCCCCGTGAATGTACCTACAAATCATTGCATATCGTATCGAAATCAAAATCAAATCCGAAAACCGATACGGAAAGTGAAGCGCACATAGGTTAGAACTTATGGTCCACGCATGCAAGAACAACCAAATAATCCCCGACGTTGACGTACGAACGTCAAACGACCGAGTCAAAACTCAAATATAAAAAAAACCAAGTTTCAAAAGTCAGAAAATATCGACAGAAAACAAGTAAAATGTCTCCAGATTCTACCTAAAGTGAAATTAAACTTTTTTGCATATAGGGTAGGTTTAGTTATCTAATGAGTGAGCTATAGACCAAGTTTGAGCCCCTAACCCCAAAATTGGACGAAAAATTACGGCCAAGATAAATAAAACGGCGTCCTCAACATGGGGGTTTAGGCTCGAGTTTCTAAGGTGGCTTCCTATGTGTCTGCACATCTCACTGTATCTGCTAATAAATTTTCAGAGTTCTAGAGTCATCCAAGATTCCGTTTGAACATCAAAAGTCAATGAAAAACCAATGTCGGAAAATTCTAAGTTCAACTTTGAATATTCTAAACTCATTTTAATCAAGGCTACCATCACTACTAGGCCATTAGTCACTCTCTATATTCTCTACTACACCTACACTACAAGTTTTATCCACCAATTCTCACCCTAGAATTTTTCAAGATCACAAAACTTAAACTTTTTAAATCTAAATTAACACTTGATGTTAGGAAACTAAACACTTGAACAAAGGTGAATTTTTTACCTCAAAGGAGCAACTCAAGAAAATTCCTAGATGGTCCAAAGTGTTCAAAACAAGAACTTAATCGCACCGTGGGGTGTAGGATGAGGTGAGGAATAATTTTTGTGAAGGTGATGTGAGATTTTGATGAAGTTTGGGAGTGGTGTATGGTGGTAGAGAGGTGAGGAAGAAGAGGAAGGAGGAGGAGATGGAGATGAGGGAGAAGGTGAAGAAAAATCAAGGAGATGGATGGTTGGAGAACCATCTCTCTCTCTCTCTCACACACACAACCATACTTCCTTGTCCCCTCTCTCATATTATTCTATTTTTTTCTTTTCATTTCTTTTATTCTGAAAATACAAAACCATAATAAACAAAAATGCAAAAATGGTTGCATGTTAATAACATATCATGATACTTAAATATGGTTTAACAAAATGAACTTAGTTTAATGCATAATTAGGAGAATACTAATCAAGTTTAACATTAAACTTGTATGTAAATAATTATATATTAATTTATAAAAAGCCCAAATCAAATAAATGCTTTTATAATTAATAATTTATTTTAAATTCCAATTATTTTCCAAAAATATAGTTATATAATTATACCATTCTTCTTGAACTCATTTCCATACTTATATAACATTCATAAAATTTATTATTTTATTATTTAAATTCCAAAAATAATATTTTCTATTTTCTTAAATGTTACAATCTCCATCGAGGTCCAGAGTTAGGACTTTATCATTGCTCCACTTTTGCTTTGACCCTTTGGTCCATATTGACGTTGCATCTGCGCCCTGTTGGAATGAGAAGAACGTGGAGATGATCTCCATGCTGTAGATGTTGTCATTGAAATCTGGAGCTAGGATTTTTCCATCACTCCATTTTTATTTGACATTTGGGTCCTTATTGACATTACATCTTCACTGAGAAGGAACGTCAAGCTGGAGTTAGAATTTTTCCATTGCTCCATTTTGATTTGGCTCCTTGGAGCTTTGTCGGCACCACGTCCGTACTTTGCTGGAGTAAGAGAGATGTCCAAATAGTCTTTAGGATGTAGATGTTCCATCAAGACTTAGTTCTTATTTTGACGAAATATGGTGGGAAAATATAGTTCCCTTTTTTAGTTGTGCCTATAGATTGTATACAAAAGTCAGTATGGACCTACTTGCAGGAAAGAAAGATTTTATTTTCACCTTTTTCTTCTCCTTTTTTTAATTTCCGCGATACTCTATCATTTCAGCTTTTCATATCGAGAAAGTCGCGATTGCCCAATCATTTCTGCTATTTTTTTCGCGATGCCCAATCATTTCGGCTATGTCGTTTTTTTAATTTTTACTTGCTGTTTTTTATTGCGAGTTGCCTAAATATTTTGGCTGTTTCATATGCATATTTTTGCTCGCTGATTTTTATTACGATTCGCCCCATCGTTTCGGCTATTTCATATGCATTTTTTTGCTCGTTGATTTTGTTGCGAGTTTGGGACTTGGGTCCTGATACCAATTTTGGCATCAATATCGCTACGACTGGAATATTGCCAGGAGCGAATTATCATTTGCCGTGAGAGAACTTGGAGTTTGACACCTGTTTAGACATCAGTATCGCTACAACTGGCATATTTTCAGGAGCGAATTATCATTTGCCTTTGTTGATTTGAACAAAGGTGGGTTAGCAAACAGGATTAGGACCCCGTCGACTAAGGCTTTTGACTTTATGAGCCGTAAGGGTTTCATAAAGGTATTTCTCCCTATGAATCGAAAGGATCTCGTAGGTGTATTTTCTCCTTAGGAATCGTGGGGATTCCTAAGTGTTCTTTCTCTTGTAAGTCGTAAGGATCGTACAAGAGTATTTTCTTCTTGTAAGTCGAGAGGACTTACAAGTGTCGTTCACCATATGGGGATATTTCTCGCCATTGGTGGAACTCGGTTGGAACATATTTTGTTCGTGCCCATGGATTGTATACAAGAGTCGATATCGAACTACTTGTAGGGCAACTTGGAGGACATGACGGCTTAAAAACGGGTTTAGATCCCTGTAACCTAAGACTTTTGAATTCTATGAGCTGTGAGGGTCTCATAGAAGGTATATTCTCCTTATGAGTCTTGAGGATCTTGTAAGTACATTTTCTCTTTAGGAATCATATGGATTCTTAAGCGTGTTTCATCTTTGTGAGTCGCAAGGACCTCACGCAAGTATTTTCTTCTTAACAAGGCCGAGGGGACCCTACAAGTGTATACAATATTTTTTACGAGATTGCGCCCTTTCGAATTTTCACAAACTCATCGGCAGTCCCTCTGTTTTTACTCACGGCGCCCTTTCGGCTTTTCATCCGTACCCATTTCGCTTGTGGACATACTTTTTTTAGTGAACGGTGGAACTCTCAAAAGTAGCTTAGTTGCATGACCATTTATTTGCCGGTGGGACCTGGGGGTGGCTTCATTACTGTAGTAGCTGTATAGCCGGTAGGACTTTGTTCACCGCCGGAAGACGGACCGGGATGTCGGGACGTCTGGCCTGAATTCTGGGGGCAGATGCTATTTGGATTTATCCGTCCACCTCTCCGAAATTCCCAAGTTGATTTATGGCACCGTATATCGGAGGTTTAGACGGATGCGACCATTGTAGCAGACTTTATCAGATCCCCCTCGTTTGCGAGGGTTTTTTGATTGTGGGGACGCTCTTCCCTGCAGACGCAAGCCTTGCAGTTAATTACGTTACCGCATCACGATAACCACTTTCTCCTGCTCTGGAGGTTCACTTCATGTCATGTGTATATTTGTTTTTATTTTGGGTTGCATGTGGATTGTATACGGAGATTAATTTATGTCGTCGCCCATAGGGTGTGGATTATTCCAAATCCGTATATTTTTAGATTTGGGTTTGGTTTGATTTAAAGATCGTTAATCCATTTTGAGATCAAGATCGACTTAAATATATGTGAGCAGTTGGGGCTCGGTTGGTTTTTTGTTAAGAATATGTTAGTCTAATTTGAGACTAAGATCCACTTAACAAGGTTTTAGGATCATTTTTTATTTCAGATCCAGCAAAAAAGCATTTGGGCTCTGTTGTTTTTGTTTAAGAACGTTTCGGTCCGTTGTCACCATTTTAGAGGCAACGGTTAGTTTAAGGACATTTCGGTCCATTGATCACCATTTTGAGGTGAAGTTTTAGTTTAAGGACGTCTTGGTCCGTTGTCGCCGTTTTAGAGGCAACGGTTAATTTTAAGGACATTTCGGTCCATTGATCACCATTTTTGAGGTGCAGTTTTAGTTTAAGGACGTCTCGGTCCGTTGTCGCCATTTTATAGGCAACGGTTAATTTTAAGAACATTTCGGTCCATTGGTCACCATTTTTGAGGTGAAGTTTCAGTTTAAGGATATCTCGGTCCATTATCGCCATTTTGGAGGCAACGATTAGTTTAAAGACGTTTTGGTCCATTGATCACCATTTTTGAGGTGAAGTTTTAGTTTAAAGAAGTCTCGGTCCGTTGTCGCCATTTTGGAGGTAACGGTTAGTTTAAAGACGTTTCGGTCCATTATCGCCTTTTTGGAGGCGAATATTAGTTTAAGAACATTTCGGTCCACTGATCACCATTTTGAGGTGAAGTTTTAGTTTAAGGACGTCTCGGTCCATTGTCGCTGTTTTAGAGGCAACGGTTAGTTTAAAAACGTTTCGGTCTATTATCGCCGTTTTGGAGGAGAATATTAGTTTAAGGACATTTCGGTCCATTGATCATCATTTTTGAGGTGAAGTTTTAGTTTAAGGACGTCTCGGTCCGTTGTCGACGTTTTAGAGGCAACAGCTAGTTTAAGGACATTTCGGTCTATTGATCGCCATTTTGAGGTGAAGTTTTAGTTTAAGGACGTCTTGGTCCGTTGTCGCCATTTTGGAGGCAACAATTGTTTAAAGACGTTTCGGTACATTATCACCGTTTTGGAGGCGAATATTAGTTTAAGAACATTTCGGTCCACTTTCAACTTGCGCGCACGTGTATTTATTACGTGGCGAGTCGCCATTTTGGAGGCAACGGTTAGTTTAAAGATGTTTCGGTCCATTATCACTGTTTTGGAGGCGAATATCAGTTTAAGGACATTTCGGTCCATTGTCAACTTGCGCGAACATGTGTTTATTACGTGGCGAAGTAGACGATATTGATATGGAATATGCCTAATTTGGGGCACGATTTGATTTGAGGTGTGCACGCCAATTTGGAAGTGTACCAAAGAGTTGTTGATTGTCAGGACCCGCCACCTCTCTGAAGAAATTAAAGAATTACAACGACATATATCAGAGGTGTGGAGAGATGTAACCTTTAAACCAAGTCCCGTATTTGAGGGAAATGGGACTGCCACGGACTTAAGAATCATTAGTCTTATTTGAGATTAATATTATCATATGAGATATGGGATGAATATCATTTTGGATATCATTAGTTGAAAGATCATTAGTCATGTTTGGGACTAAGATCAATTTGGGGAATCATGAGCACAGAGGGGCTCGGTTGATTGAAAATCGAAGAGGTTTTGACTTTGGAAGAACTTAGCCAATTTAGGCTAGGTCTGGGTCTCCATAGTTACCCAACAGTGCTAAGCACTGGTATATGCAGCACTCACGTGTGTCCGACGTGAGGCGTTGTGTCAGTATTAAACAATGAACTCTAGAGGCGCTCACATGTGAACACGTGAGGCCCCCCAAATATGGGCTTTGCTTTCTTAGGGTTTATTCTTTCTGTTTATATAAGTGCTAAGCACTTGGTTCTCGTGGCACTCACGTGTGCGCCCCAAATACGGGCCCTGCTCTTTGGGTTTTGTTCCCCCTGTTATACAGAAGTTCTAGGCACTTGATTAGGGGTCGCGGGCCTTAGGAAGTGTTCCTAACTCTTCTTTTAAGCACACGCGTGGGAAACACGTGAGGCAGTCTCAGCCCTTTTTCTTTTTAGTCATTAGAAGTACTCACGTGGAAAACACATGAGGTCTCGTTATAGTGTTAAACACTAAAAAATCATCAGGCTGTTCTTCTGTGTTCTTGGAAATTTTGATCTCATATTAATGACATTTCTAGTCATTAGGCTTTGGGTTTGGAAGGTCTCAAATTATTATCCTCGTATGAGGGATCAAGTTCTTTTCTTGTTTGTGCAGGAATCAAATTCTTTATATATGGTTAAACCCTAATTTTCAGAGGAATTAAATTCCCATATGATTTTTGTAAGAATTAAATTCTTTAAACTCAGTTCTTTCCCCTAGGCTTTGAATCTTCATGACAGAATCTCCCCGATGAGAATTAAATTCTCAACTTGTGGGGAGATCTGCTTCTGCAGATCTCAAACAGAGGAAGAACTAGGTTCTTGCATGAAGGGTTAAACCCTTAGAGAGACAAAGAAGGGATGGAACAATCTCTGTGTTTTTTCTTCTTCTTTTTACCTAATATGTTCTGACCAAACAAATCTTCGCTGAAAATCAAATTGTCTCTCTTTTTTTTGTCTCACTTCTGTCTTCTCTCCCTTTGTGTCTCTCCTCTGTGTGTTTTTTTGAGACTTGAAGTCTCGAGCTCTTTATATAGTGGAGGGAAGTTTGTTTAATTCTCAGAAAATCTCTCATTGAGAGATCCCAATTGATTTAATTGGTTTCAGAATCGATTTGGAGAATTTTACCCACCGTTAGATCTTTGATCCAAGGATTTCTGTCATTTTTATTTTTTTGTACAGAAGATATTGTTCTTGTTTTTAACAAGATTGGGGATATTCTCCCATAAATAGAATAAAATTCTATCGAGCGGTGACATTTTAATCACCATTGGATTTTTAATCCAAGGGTGCTCGGTTTAACAAAGTATAATCTTTCTCTGTTTAGAAAGATATAGAAAATATTTTGGATCTTTGATCCACTAACTCTCTGTTTAACAGAAAATATTCTTTCCAATAGAATTTAATTCTAGGTTTAATCACCGTTGGATCCTTGATCCAACGATTTATTAAGTTATTGAAATATTTTGGATCTTTGATCCACTAACTCTCTGTTTAACAGAAAATATTCTTTCCAATAGAATTTAATTCTACGTTTAATCACCGTTGGACGATTTATTAAGTTATTAAATATAATTTAATTCTACGCAAGGAGGTGTCCTTACGTGTTAACACGTGAGGCTTGCGGTTTAATTGCAGCGTTTAGGAGCTCACGTGTTGGCACGTAAGGCTTGTTTAGCCTTCTTATAGTTTAATTGCAGCACCTAGGCACTCACGTGTTGGCACGTGCGGCTTGTTTAGCCTAGTTTTAGTTAAATTACAGTGCCTATATGCTTTGCAAATAGGCGCTCACGTGAGGCTTGTTTAGCCTAGTTATAGTTTAATTGCAGCGCCTATTTATAGGCGCTCACGTGTTGGCACGTGAGGCTTGTTTAGCCTAGTTGTAGTTTAATTGCAGCGTCTATATGCTTTGCATATAGGCGCTCACGTGTTTAACATGTGAGGCTCGAATAGTGGGGAGTTTCCCCTTTCTTTTATTCATCTTTTTTATGAGGGAACAGATGCCCCCACAGCGTTGCTCTCATGTGGCTTGCATATGAGTGCAACACTGTCCACCTTTACAGCCGTTGGATTGCCTAGAGAAACGGGGAGATGAACCGCTCCCATCATATCTTATAAATGCGAGGGCTTGGCTCTTGAAATGTCCACTGTTTCTTCTTCTTCTTCTTCTTCTTCTTCTTCTTCTTCCTTAGTCTTTCTCTTGAGAATTTAATTCTTCTTTCATAGCTTAATTCTCTGCCCGTTGAAATTTCAGAGTTAAACTCTATCAAAAAGAACTCTTTTGGGTAAAGATTTAGAACGACACTTGTCTCTTAGGAACAAAAAACCCTTTTCTTTAATTTTCTCTGGATTTTAAATCCATCGCAAGAGCTTTGCTCTTTTTTGGAACTGGTCTCTTAGAGATCGAAAAGACATAATAATAATTTTTTTGTGTAGTAAACCTTGATGTTTTCGAAGATTGGGCGTTTCTCCTCTGATTCTTAAGGATCTTTGGAATTTTATTCCATTTCTTCATTTTTTTTCTCATGGGGGTTTCTGGAATTTAATCCCATTGTTTAAAAGGAATTTGATTCCTCACCACAGAGCTTAGCTCTGAAAGACTCGGATGCTTTTGGGAAATTTATTCCCTGGCGTTCTTGAGCATATATATTTTTATTATTATATTTTTCTTTTTAGGTTTTAATACTCTTTTCACAGATTTTGAATCTGCTGGGTATTTTAATATAACTCGTTTTTTGAGAATGTTAGGAGTTGTTTAAACTCCACTATTTATTTAATAAGAATCCTTTTGGATCTCACAATGATTATCTAGCATCATCATTGGTGAGCCATCATTTTGATTTCGTGGGGCCTACTGGCTTTGTAGTTAGTGGTCCCTTGAAACAAACTCATATACATATATATATATATATATACATATACATATACATACATATATATACATACATATACATACATATATATACATACATATATATATACATATACATATATATATACATATAGATACATATATATACATATACATATATACATAGATATACATATACATACATATACATATATACATACATATATATATGTGTGTGTGTGTGTGTGTGTGTGTGTGTGTGTGTATTAACGGGTCCACTCCTTTTTATTTTAAGGTACGATGGCGTCACTTCCCTACTTTCCTTTCACACGCTCCGAGGCCGCTTTCCCACAGTCGCCGTCGGACAAGGAAGTTTTGGCGATGATTAGAGCTCATGACAAGGATAATACAAGCCTTCTCTTATGGGGGGTTTAGTACGGTCACATCATCAGGGGATGCCGTAGTTTTACTGGTGCCAATAGAACCTATCTGCTCGATGTCATTGATAGAGAGTCCGCGCACGGCTTATGCGGTGGAAGCGGTTAATTGGACCCCCAAGGGCCGGCTTGAGCCATCGACGACTGGGATACCTAATCAACCTACGATGGCCGTTGATATTTTGCGACGCTGGATCTATCAGGGTGAAGCTCGATCCTGGGGGAAGGTGTATAAGGTAGGTGTTATCCTGCGCCATCTAGTGGGCAACCTTCCGTGGGCTCGATACATTCTCTCCTCCCAGCGCGAACGGCTGCAGAAGGTTGGGTTATACCAAGTAGTATATGCGTCACTATTCTATTATCATGCTCCCCATGTCTGGTGGGTCAAGGCCTTCTTGAACCAATGGAATCTTCCTACGAACATGTTTTTGCAAGGGGATCGCGAAGTCTCGATCTCACTGGAGGAGTTTTGTGAAATTTCAAGGTTGTCGATCAGGGGAGAGCATTACGAAGTGTTACTGCCTCCTGATGGGTACGTCTTTGCTACGGTGCTTGCTATGCTTGATGGCCTGACGACGGAGAACGCCGTTCATCATAAGCACCCGAGTCTAATCAATTCCCTGGGTATTTTTAAAAAACCATTCGTGATATCGGAAGGGCAAGGTGTCACTTTTGATGCTTTCATTACCTGCTTTCTCCGCGATGATGTCTTATCCAAGAAGGCTCCAAAATTCGCGAAAATTGAAGATTCTTTTGGATTCGGGTTGAAGAAATTGCCGGCCAAAGAAGAAGACTTGCCGCATTTTTATATTCCAAACTTGTTGGCCGTGGCTTTTGATGTGATCGCGGCCCCTGGCATGGACGAAGAAACTTTCTTTGTCGGCTTTATCAGTCTCTGGCTTAGCTGGTTCGCCATGCCGATGCATCGACGTTTCATGAGAGCCTCTGTCTTCTACCCTGCTCATCACATAGCCGAAGGAGTGTGATTAGCTGTTGGTGTTGCGGGATTGTTGCATCTATATCATGGGTTAGGCACTGCCGCCAATACTTCGAACTCAGGTGCGGATACCGTGAACTTCTCCCTCCACTACTTCACGTCGTGGATCGAGATGCACGTGTTAGGGGCGTTTGCCGTGCATCGGTGGCCTGCTTTCTATGAGTTGTACACATTCTCACGGATTATGAGCTGGTTGATGCTTCCGCTCTTGACCCGACCCAGCTAGGGCCTTTGCGAGTATTACTTAATCCGTATTCAAACGAAGTCGGGATGGTTTTTAGCGACCGAGTCCTTTCTGCTCCTGTGGGACCCGTTCAGCAATTGTTTGATTTATCAAAGAATGGGGTTCCAACTTTAAAGCCAAAAGAGATCATGCACTTATACTTAATCAGGCCAGGGTATTTGGTGTTCCGTCTTAACGATGCTACCCTCTTCATGCGGTATAATCCACATCGCTTTGCCCAGCAGTTAGGCTACAACCAGGGCGTCCCCCTCGAAGCCTTTTTAGTTGATTCTACTCCTTCTTTGGCGGTAGCCCGCGATGTTATCCATCATTTCATGCGGTTGAACACGGGTTCTCTTTTCATGATCCCAGAGCCTGACTATCTTCCAAGGCCCGTGGGGCCTTTTAAAGGCTGGTATGGCCATCGGGCCGGTCCCATCATCGCAGAAGAGAGACGGGTGTTTTTCGAGTATAGAGCTCCTGCTCCAGCTCAAGTTATCAGCGCTCCATTGCATCCGCGGTCGGTTGTTCGCCCTCCTCTAAGGGACAACGGTCCTGTGCTTATCCCTAAATCTGCTCCAGTAGAATCAGTCCCCTATACTGCTGGTATGCCGGTTCGTACCAGAGCCGAGGTAGAGGCTCCTGATAAAGTACCAGTGGTGGTGTCGCCAAAGGGTGATACCGAAGGCGAAGTTGGGCAGCGTCGTGCTAAAGCACCAAAGGGGAGGAAGCGCTCATCTGCCAGTGTTAGCACATGATCCAAAAGGAGAAAGAAATCGGTCGTCGGCCTACTCAACACTTTGTTTGAATCCGAGCCATTTATTCAGGACGGGTTGATATCTACACAGGAGCCGGACGACGGTCTTCTCTTTCCCGGTTTTTCTACTGAGGAAGCTGCACCATTGGCCGAGACTTTAAAGTGTTCACAAGATGAGGCTGAAAACGTTCCTTCCTGGAAAGGAAAACTTCCTGCTGTCGTATTTCATGATGTCGATCTGGCTCCAGCCATGTTACCGATGACTCCTTTGACGCTGGAGGAGGAACGTGCTTTGAAACAGCTGGTGTTGGATGTCTCCGAAGATGAAGTTGCTTTAAAAGCGGGTAGGGATCCATTTTCGATTGAGGCCCGACGAGCGCATCTAAACAAAAAAGCGCAGTGGCTCGAATAGATTATCCTTCACGCTCCTTGGGATATTGGTACGTATATTTCTTGCCCTTCTCAGCAAATAATTTGTATTACTTTCACGTTGCATTACCTTTTAAACAAAAATTTGTAGGTCCTTTTACATCGGGAGTAATTTCGAGCCCAGATCGAGCCATGGATGTGGATTTTAAGAATATCTCCCGTGACATAAAGGAGGGTGTAGAGGAGATCACTGAAGCTACTATCCCTGCTGTGGAGCTCCCGGTGATGGCTTCTGTGCCTTCAGCATCTATTCCTCTAGCAGAGGTGGCCTTGCCGGCTATAGATCCCATGGATATCTCTAGTGACGCACTGGACGGTGTAGAAGAGATTGCTTAGACTGTTATCCCCGGCTTGGGGCCTTCAGCGGAGGCTTTCATCCCTCTATTGGAGACTGCCATGCCGGCTATAGATTCACAAATATCCCCAGTGATACACCTGAGGGTGTAGAGGAGGCTGCCGAACCTGCCATCTCTCCAGTTCAGGGCGGACGAAGTATCGAAGGTTAATGTTATATACATATACATTTTGTTTAACAACCCCTCCGTTATCTGAACTTTTCTTTCCCTCAGAATTGCAGGAGATGGCGGCTTCCATCATGGATCTTTCTCCGAGGAAAACCTTCCAGCGTTTGCTTGACATGGCGGCCCCATAAGCGATACCTCTACAAAGCATAGTCCTTTCTTTTGGCCAAGGTCGGTATTCTTTTGTCCTTTTTGTTTTATATATTTTTTATAATGATGCTGACATGCCCTTCATTTTAAACCATAATTCTGAAAGCCGACGACGAAGGCGAGATTCTTGATGGACCTGGGAATCTCTCAAATCCGCCTTGCATGACTGTAGGTAAGTGACGTTTTATCCTTGGCATCGTTTTGTTTACTCTATATTTGGAAACACAACTGACCGCACATATATCTTCACAGCTTTTTCAGCCCTGACCCTATTAGAGTCTCGGATCTCCATGCCCCCGGGCCTTTACGCCTGACGCGTGTCTGAGAGGATGGCAAAACAGAGCAATTATTCGCTGTCGGCTCTCATTGAAGATCTTCGCACTGGTATTTCTGTCACGGCCGAAGAATGCGCTACTGAAGCTTATGCTTCCTTATCTGTTCTTTCCACTTATCATGACGAGGCATTTGTGCGTACCTGGGTTGAGAACTGCCACAGAGTGGTGGCCCATCTACATGGGATTGAATGCATACGCCTTCCCTCCGACATCTTGTTTGTAAAGGCGAGCCTGCGTGGGTGGATCGAATGATGTGCAGCCAATCTCCAGTCGTGCGAGAAAAGATTCAACCAGAAGTTTTCGGCAAGGGAGTTGGCTTCAAAGGCTTTAGGGGAGCTTCAAGCCTAGCTCACTGTCAAGACCACTCGTGCATATGAAATTTGGCAGGTGTTTCAAAAAGCTATTACAGAGGTGGTGGCTCTTGACAAAGCCGTTATTTTTACACGTGAGATGGTTGAATCCCACAAGGTCGTCGAGAAAGAGCTTGAGAGTCGGTTTGCTTCATACCAGAATCAACAGATACAGGCAGGGACCCGTCTTGCGGCACTAATAGAGCTTGAAGCAGAAGTCCAGCGGAAAAATGAGGAACTTGATGGCTTATTGAACCGTTCGCCGACTTAAAATTTTTTTTGTTGCTGTATATTCTCTTCTTTTAATATTCATTTTGATCCCTGAATAAAAGTATCTTGTATTCATTTAAATTCATGAATAAAAGACGTAATTAATTTCATACTAGCACTCCTCTTTCCTTCGATGTCTTGACTTGACATAAAGTAATTTATGTACTCATTACGGAGTTTGTAGTTTATTCACTCATTTCGGAGTCTCTAGTTTATGAACTCATTTCGGAGCTTGTAGTTTATTTACTCATTTCGGAGTCTCTAGTTTATGAACTCATTTTGGAGTCTTTAGTTTATGAACTCATTTCGGAGCTTGTAGTTTATTCACTTATTTCGGAGTCTCTAGTTTATGAACTCATTTCGGAGCTTGTAGTTTATTCACTTATTTCGGAGTCTCTAGTTTATGAACTCATTTCGGAGTTTGTTTAGTTTACTTCCCTTGGGTTTACAGGCAAACTTATCCTAACGTTATATATAGATAACCCCTGCTCTTTGCAACAGAGCTTCATTTGGTTTTGTGATACTAGGGCCTTGGTCCATGGTATCGTCGCGTTGGCTGATGCATTCCTCGATATGCAGTATTTACGCTGCTGTTCGAGTAGCCCCATGACTGTCGTGTCTCTGATCCCTTCGGGGGTTGGACAAGATGTCTTCAAGTAATTTTCTTAAGCAGTTTGACCGTCGGAAGAGCAAGCGTTAGGAATTTGCCATATCAATTTTTACTTGAGGTTAGGCTCAGTTTGGAGCCCCGATGAGTCATAACCACTCCGCGCTGGTGTTGGATGATCTCCGATAGTCTCTTAAGCTTTATATGACTTGCCGTCGAGACCCTGAAGCTGGGAATATGCCATTGCTTCAATTTGATTTGGCTATTTGGAGCCTTTGTTGACATTGCGTCTACTGTAATGAGAAGAATGTCGAGTCGGAGCTGGGATTTTGCCGTCACTCCTTTTTGGTTTGTCTATTTAGAGCCTTTGTTGACATTACGTCTACTGTAACGAGAAGAATGTCGAGCCGGAGCTAGGATTTTGCCATCACTCCTTTTTGGTTCGGCTATTTGGAGCCTTTGTTGACATTGAGTCTGCTGTAACAAGAAGAATGTCGAGCTGGAGCTGGGATTTTACCGTCACTCCTTTTTGTTTCGACCCTGGGGTCTTTTGTTGATGTTGCGTCTGCATTCTCCTGGAGTGAGAAGGAACGCTGGGGTAGTCTTTAGGTCTTATGTGAACCGTCAAGACTTAGAGCTAGGAATTTGCCATGGCTCCTTTCTGTTCGACCCTTGAGTCTTTATTGACGTTGCGTCTGCATCCTGCTGGAGTGAGAAGGAACGCCGGTGTAGTCTTTAGGTCGTATGTGGACCGCCAAGACTTGGAGCTTGGAATTTGCCATGGCTCCTTTTTGTTCGACCCTTGAGTCTTTGTTGACGCTGCGTCTGCATCCTGTTGGAGTGAGAAGGAATGCCGAACTGATCTCTAGACTGTGGCCGTCGCCGTTGAGATCTGGCTCTCCCTTTAAAGGAGCCTAGTAGGAAAATATGGTTCCCTTTTTCATTTGTGCCCATGGATTATGTACAAGGGTCGGTGTAGACTCACCTGCAGGGCAGAGGAAATTCTATTTTATTATATTTTTTATTTCCACGATGCTCTATCTTTTCAGCTTTTCATATCGAGAAAGTCACGATTGCTCAATCATTTTGGCTATTTATCGCGGTGCCCAATCATTTCGGCTATTTTTTATATATATATATTTTTTACTCGCTGCTTTTTATTGCGAGGTGCCCAAACATTTCGGCTGTTTCATATGCATATATTTTTGCTCGCTGATTTTTATTGCGAGTTGCCCCATCATTTTGACTATTTTTATATGCATATTTTTTACTCGCTGATTTTTTGTTGCGAATATGGACCTTAAGATCTGGTACCAATCTTGGCATCGGCATCACTACTACTGGGATATTTTCAGGAGCGAATCATCATTTACCTTGAGAGGACTTGGAGTTTGATACCTGTTAAGGCATCGATATCGCTACTACTGGAACATTTGCCAGGAGCGAATCATCATTTGCCTTTATCGATTTGAACAAAGATGGCTTAGTTAACGGAGTTAGGATCCTGTCGACTAAGACTTTTAGACTTTATGAGCCGTAAAGGTTTCATAAAGTTATTTCTCTCTACGAGTCATGAGGATCTCATAGGTGTATTTTCTCCTTAGGAATCATGGGGATTCTTAAATGTGTGTTCTCTTATAAGTCGTAAGGATCTCATAAGAGTATTTTTCCTTATAAGTCGAGAGGACTTACAAGTGTCGTTCACCACATGAGTACATTTCTTTTCATTGGTGGAACTTGGTAGGGAAATCGTTTATTTGTGCCCGTAGATTGTATACAAGGGCCAATATTGAACTCCATGTAGCGCAATTTAGGGAATATGACGGCTTAAGAACAGGTTTGGGTCCCTGTAGCATAAGGATTTGAATCCTATGAGCCGTGAGGGTCTCATAGGGGGAGTCCTCCTTATGAGTCGAGAGGATCTCATAAGTGAAGATTTTACGAGATTGCGTCCTTTCGGGTTTTCACAAGCTCGCCGGTAGCCCTGCTGTTTTTACTCATGGCGCCCTTTTGGGTTTTCATCTGTGCCCATCTTTCTTGTGTACATACCATTTTTTTAACGAGATTGCGCCCTTTCGGGTTTTCACAAACTCGCTGGTAACCCTGCTGTTTTTACTCACGGCGCCCTTTCGGGTTTTCATCCGTGCCCATCTTTCCTGTGGACATACCGTTTTTTTACCCATCTGTTTACCAATGGGACTTAGGGGTGACTTCACCTGCTGGAGTAGCTAGGTAGCCAGTAAGACTTGAGTTGCAGTCTTCGCCGTTGGAGCTTTTGATTGCAATATAGATTTCAAGAGAGGACATCGCCGCATTTGGGGCGATGCGCCATGTTTGAGGCGGGGCACTAGTTTAGGGACATTTAGGTCCTCTATCACCTTGTTTGAGGCAGATAATTTCTAGTTTTAAAGACTTCTCAGTCCAATGTTGCCATACTTAAGATGTGGTTTTTAATTTAAGGACATCTCGGTTCGTTGTCGCTATTTTGGAGACGAAAATTCTTTTGGATACTACTTTTAGAGTTTTGATTCAGGAATATAGCGAACAGACACAAGCGTTGTCACTATCATTGACCTGAATCGTAACCCGTCAAGCGTAGTATTTCTTGAGGAATCGGCCGTTTATCAGCCGGAAGGGTTGTTTACCGCCAAAAACGGGGACGGACCGGGTAGGTCGTCTTGCCTGAATTTGGGGGCAGATGCTATTTGGATTTATCCGTCCACCTCTCTGAAGATACCAAGTTGATTTATGGCACCGTATATCAGAGGTTTGGACGGATGCGGCCTTTGTAGCGTGACTTCGTCAGATTCCTCCTCATTTGCGAGGGGTTTTTAATTGTGGGGATGCTCTTCTCTGCAGGCGCAAGCCCCTGCAGTTAATTACATCATCGCATCGCGATAACCACTTTCTCCTGCTCCGGAAGTTCACTTCGCGTCGTGTGTGTTGTTGTTTGTTTTGGTTGCCCGTGGATTGTATACGGAGACTAATTTATGTTGTCGCCCGTTGGGCGTGGATTATTCCAAATCTGTATATCTTAGATTTGGGTTTGGGTTGATTTAAGGATCGTTGATCAGTTTCAAGATCAAGATCGACTTAAATATATACAAGCGATTGGAGGCTCGATTGGTTTTTTGCTAAGGATACGTTAGTCTAATTTAAGACTAAAATCTACTTAACAGGGTGTTAGGATCATTTTTGATTCAGATCCAACAAAAGAGCATTTGGGCTCTGTTGTTTTAGTTTACGGATGTTTCGGTCCGTTATCACCATTTTGGAGGCGAAGTTGTAGTTTGAGGACATTTTGGTCTGTAGATAGTTTGAGGACATTTCGGTCTGTAGATAGTTTGAGAACATTTTGGTCTGTAGATCACTATTTTGGAGGTGAGATTTTAGCTTATGGACATCTCGGTCCGTTGTCGTGGTTTAGTTTGAGGACATTTCGGTCTGTTGTAGTTTAAGGATGTTACGGTCCGTCGTTCATCTTGCGTACACATGTATTTGTTACGTGACGGGATGAGCGACGATGATATGGGATGCATCCAGTCTGGGATGCGGTTTGGTTTAGAACGTCCACGTCAATTTGGGAAATGCACTAGAAAGCAGCTGGTTGTCGGGACCCGCCACCTCTATGAAGACGTTGAAGAATTACAACGACACGTATTAGAGATGTAGAGAGATGTACCCTTGAACCAATTCCCGTATTTGAGGGAGAAGATCATGGTGGATCATCTAAGAATCAATAGTCATTTTGGAGACTAAGATTAACTTAGGAGGTATGGGATGAACATCATTTTGGATGTCATCAGTTGGCAAACCATTAGTCATGTTTGGGACTAAGATCAACTTAGGGAGATGATGAGCACAGAGGGGTCTTGACTTTAGAAGAACTTAGTCAAGTTGGGCTAGGTCTGGGTCTTCATAATTACCCAACAATGTTGAGGCATAAAATGCTCACGTGCATTTCATGTGGGCACTAAAATAGTGTTAAACACTAGATTTCTGTGGCGCTCACGTGGCATACGTGAGGTACTCAATTACGGACGCTGCCTATTTATTTCCCCCCTTTTTTATATAAGTGCTGAGCACTTGATTTTTTGTGGCGCTCACGTGTAAAACACGTGAGCCGCCCCAAAGTTAGGTTCTTTCCCTTGGCTTTATTGCTTCTCCCTTTGTATAAGTGCTAAACACTTAGTTCCCATACGCTCACGTGTAAAATACGTAAGACACCTCAAATGGGGCAATGCCCTTTTATTTTCTCTTTCTAGTGCTAAGCACTTGATTGAGGGTAGCGTGCAAAATACGTGACTGTCATAGGGAGTGTTTCTTGCTCCCCTTTTAAGCACTCACGTGGGAAATACGTGATGTAGTCTCAGCCGTTTTCTTTTTGTTCATTAGAAACACTCACGTGGAGAACACGTAAAGTCTGGTTATTGTGTTAAACACTAACGAATCACCAGGCTATTCTTCTGTGGTTCTTAGGAATCAAGTTCTCCTTTTGTTTTTTCACAAAAATTAAATTCTTCATACAGGGTCAAACCCTAGTTTTTAGAGGAATTAAATTCCCATATGTTGTTTTTTTTGTAATAGTTAAACTCTTTTGAACTCAGTTCTTTCCCCTAGGTTTTGAATCTGCATGACGAATCTCCCCGATGAGAATTAAATTCTCAACTTGTGGGGAGATCTGCCTCTGCAGATCTCAACCAGAGGAAGAACTAAGTTCTTCTATGAAGGGTTAAACTCTTAGAGATGCAACTAATAGTCTTTTGTATTTTCCTTTACCCAGTGTTTCAAAGGAACATGTCTTCTCTTCTAAGAATTAAATTCTCTCACTGTATATTCTTTAAGTCTCTGGGGAGCTCTCTCTCTCTCTCTCTTTTTCTTTTCCTTCTTCCTTTCTTTTAAGTTGAAGTCATGGGTTCTTTATATAGTGGAGAGAGGTTTGTTAATTAGTTTTAGGAAATCTCTCACTGAGAGACTTCCAATTGATTTGGGGATTTTACCCACCGTTGGATCTTTGATCCAAAGATTTTCCATCTTACGGAATATATTCTTCTTGGTTTTAACAAGATTGGGAAATATTTTCCTATATGTAGAATTTTATTCTATAAATTAGTGACTTTTAATCACATTTGGATTTTTAATCCAAGGGTGCTTGGTTTAACGGAGTACAATCTTTCTTTGTTTAGAAGGATATGGAAAATATTTTTCAATTTATGGGATCTTTGATCCGCCAACTTTCTGTTTAACAGAAAATATCATTTCTCATTTAAAAGTTCAATAGAATTTAATTCTACGCTTAATCACCATTGGATCTTTGATCTAATGGTTCCTTGTTGAGTAGAATTTAATTCTACGTAGGGAAGAGCCCTCAAGTGTTTAACACGTGAGGCTTATTAGCCTAGTAGTTGTTTTAATTGCGGTGCCTATATGCGTTGCATATATGCATTCACGTGTTAAACATGTGAGGCTTTTTTAGCCTAGCAATTGTTTTAATTGCAGTGCCTATATGCGTTGCATATAGGCACTCACATGTTAAACACGTGGGGCTGTTTTAGCTTAGCAATTGTTTTGATTGCAGTGCATATATGCATTGCATATAGGCACTAACGTGTTAAACACGTGGGGCTGTTTTAGCCTAGCAATTGTTTTAATTGCAGTGCCTATATGCGTTGCATATAGGCACTCACATGTTAAACACGTGGGGCTGTTTTAGTGGGGAACTTTCCCTCATCCCTTTTTATAAGGGAACAAATGCCCCCAGCGTTGCTCTCACGTGACTTGCACGTGAGTGCAACGCTGTCTGCCCTGATAACCGTTGGATTGCCTAGCGGAATAGGAAGATGAACCGCTCCCCATCATGTCTTATAAATGCAGGGGTTTCTGCCTCTTAGAAGACCATTGTTCTATCATCTTCTTCCCCGCTTATTTTCCTTGAGAATTTAATTCTCTTCTTCAGAGCTTAGTTCTCTGTCCGCTGAAATCTCAGAGTTAAAATCTGCTAAAACTTTTCTTTGGTAAGGATCATGCACGGAACCCTCTTTTTTTTTGTTTTTTGTCGTGGATTTGAAATCCGGGGACAGAGCGTTGCTCTTTTCTTGAACTGATTTCTTAAAGATCCAAATCAAACACATTTTTTGTAGATTCTAAGATCTTGATCAATGGGATTGTTGATCCTCCTCTTAGGATTTTACCCTGTCATCGATTTTCAAGGATCATTGGAATTTAATTTAATTTTCTTTACCTCCTTGCCATGGGAGTTTTCTGGGATTTAATCCCTTTATTAAAGGAATTTAATTCCGTGGCCACAAAGCTTAGCTCTGAAAGACTTAGAGAATTTTGGGAATTTTATTCCCTAATGTTCTTGAGTATTTTAGGGTTTTAAGACCCTTAACACAGATTTGAATCTGTCATGCATTTTAATAGAACTCATTTTAAGAGTAGTTTAAACTTTACTGTTTGATAAGAATCCTTTTTGATTCTTTTAATGATTATTTTGCCTCATCATTGGTGAGCCGTTATTTAGATTTTGTGGGTCCATGGGCTTTGTAGGCAGTGGTCCCGTCACATCACGGTTTTATTTTATTTTACCTTATTATTTGCTATTGTTATTATTATTTTTAAATGGGGTTTTTTTTAATTTTTTTATTTTAGGAACGATGGCCTCGCTTCCCGACTTCCCCTACACTCGCTCGGAAGCCGCTTTTCTACAGTCGCCATCGGACGAGGAGGTTATGGCGATGATCCAGGCATATGACAGGGATCATAATAGTCTTCTCCTGTAGGGGACGTGGTAGGTCATATCATCAGGGGCCACCGTAGTTTTACCCGAGAAGAGCCAATAGAACCCATCCGCTCTATATCATTGATGGAATGCCCATGGACTGCTTATGCGGTGGAGGCGACTAACTGGACTCCCATAGGCTGACTCGAGCCATTAACGACCGGGATACCCAACCAACCCATGGTGGCCATCGATATTCTGGGGCGCCGAATATGTCAGGACGAAGCTCAACCTTGGGGGCAGGTTTATAAGGTAGGCGTTATCCCTCGCCACCCAGTGGGCTACCTTCCCTGGGCTCGGTACGTTCTCTTTGCCCAACACGCACGTCTGCAGAAGGTCGGGTTGTACCAGGTAGTGTACGCTTCATTGTTTTATTACCACTCCCCTCACGTATGGTGGGTTAAAGCTTTCTTGAATTAATGGAACCTTCCCACCAACACGTTCTTTCTAGGGGATCGGGAGGTTTCAGTTTCACTGGAAGAGTTTCATGAGATCTCCGGGTTGCCGATCAGGGGAGAGCACTATGAAGAGTTATTGCTTCCAGATGAGTATGTGCTTGATACGGTGCCCGCTATACTTGACGGCCTATCGACTGAGAACGCCATTCGTCATAAGTACCCGAGTCTAATCAAGGCTCTGGGTATCTTTGAAAAGCTGTTCGTGATATCGGAAGGGCAAGGTGTCACCTTTGATTCTTTCATTGCTTGCTTCCTTCGCGAGGACGTCTTATCCAAAAAGGTTCCGAAATTCGCGAAAATCGAAGACCCATTTTGTATTAGGGTTAAGGAAACTACTGGCCAAGGAGGAAGACCTGCCGCATTTCTATATTCCAAACTCGTCAGCCGTAGCTTTCGATGCAATTGCGGCCCCTGGCATGGACGAAGAAACCTTCTTTATGGGCTTTATCAATCTCTAGCTCAGCTGGTTCTCCATGCCAATGCATCGTCGTTTCATGAGAGCCTCGGTCTTTTACTCTGCTCACTGCATATCTGAAGGGGAACGATTATCTATTGGCGTCGCTAGGTTGTCGCATTTATATCACGGGCTAAGCATTGCGGCTAATACTTCGAACCTGGGTACGGAGATTGTGAATTTCTCCCTCCACTACTAGGAGTGTTCGCTGCGCACCGACAGCCGGATTTTTATGACTCGTATACCTTCCCACGGCTCATGAGGTTGGTTGATTCCTCCGCTCCCAATCCGACCAAATTAGGGGCTCTCCGCATACTACTGAGTCCGTACTCGAATGAAGACTGAATGATATTCAGCGATCGAGTCCTTTCCGCTCCAGCGGGACCCGTTCAGCAATTGTTTGATTTTTCTAAGGGTGGGGTCCCGGCTTTGAAACCGAAAGAGGTCATGCACCTATACTCGATTAGGCAAGGGTATCTGGTGTTTCGCCGGAATAATGTTTTCCTCTTTACGCGGTATAACCCCCACCGCTTCACCCAGCAGTTAGGCTATGACCAGGGCGTCCCTCTCGAGGCATTTCTAGTCAAGCCTACTCTCTCCTTGGAGGTTACTCGCGACGCCGTTCACCATTTTATCCGGTTAAACACTGGCTCCCTCTTCATGATCCCGGAGTCCGACTATCTCCCGAGACCTGTAGGGTCCTTTAAGGGTTGGTATCGCCATCGGGTTGGCCCCGTCATTGCAGAGAAGAGACGGGTGCTTTTCGAGGGTAGAGCTTCCACTCCAGCTCAGGCCACCAACGCCCCATTACAGCCGCGGTCAGTGGTCCGCCCTCCACTGAGGTATAGCGGTTTGGTACTTATCCCTAAATCCGCAGAAATATAATTGACCCCTCGCACTGTTGGTATGCCAGTGCGCGCTAGAGCCCAGGAAGAAGTTCCTGATAAAGCACTCGCGGAGGTGTCGCCAAAGGGTGATACTGAAGGCGAAGTTGGGCAACGTCGCACCAAAGAACTAAAGGGGAGGAAGCGCTCCTCGGCTAGCGTTAGCACAGGTTCCAAGAGGAGGAAGAAATTGGTCGCCGGTTTACTCGACACTTTGCTTGAGTCCGAGCCTTTTATTCAGGACGAGCCGATATCCATGGAGGAGCCAGATGCCGGTTTTCTCTTTCCTGGTTCATCTTCCGAGGAGGCCGCACAGTTGGCCGAGGCTTTAAGGCGCTCACAAGATGAGACTGAAAACGTGGGCGCCCCGAAGAAACCTTACCCTCCCGTTGTATTCTACGATGTTGACCCATCATTACGGAGGGTACACATGGGCCCTTTGTTAATGGAAGAAGAACGGGCCCTCAAACAGCCCATCTCAGTTGCTTCTGAGAATGAGCTTGCATTGAAGACGTGCAATCATGTATTCGCGCTTGAAGCCCGGCGAGTGAATTTAGTTAGAAAAGAACAATGGCTCGAAAAAGCCATACTTCAGGCTCCCTGGCGTATTGGTATGCGTTTTTTTGTTCTAATCTTAACGAGTAATTCGCATTACTTTTATGTCTTCTCATTTTTGCGAAAACTTTGCAGGGACCTCTGCAGCGGAAGCGGATTTGAGTCCAGGTCAGGCCACTGCTACGGATTCCATGAGTATCTCACATGACGCACCGGCGGGTGTAGAGAAGATTACTGAAGCAGCTACCCTTGCCGTAGAGTTCCCGGTGGTGGCTTCTGTCCTTTCAGTGTCTACCCTTTCGGCAGAGGTGGTCCTGCCGGCTATGGGTCCCATGGCTATTTTTACTGACGCATCGAAGGGTGTAGAAGAAGCCGCTGAAGCTTCTATCCCTCCAGTCCAGGACGGTGTTAGTTATATGTATGCCCTAGAGGCCATTACTGTACATAGGATGTATATTGTAGTGGATGCTGGGACATATATAGGGAGGACTTTCTTGCTCGACATGATAGTATGCTATCTGGTTGCTCTTTATCTTAACGTGTACACTGCTTGTCTCTCTGTTACATGTTGGTAAAGCCATTAGGATGTGTACTTGACTACCTGGACTATGATGCGGATCATACTAGTGGGGACATGGTAGTCCATAAGTACATCCTTCAAGGTCCCTAGTCGTGGGTGTATCGAGACTGGGCATCGATATACCAGAGTAGACTAGCGTATACCTTCTCGACCCATACAGATGGGCGATGGATGATCCCATATCCATTGGTGTTTGATATCAGAGATGATATATGGGTGCTCAGTGGAGACTGGGTATACTGGACGGACTCCCCGAGAACTCCCAGATGGTATTATACCTTACGTCAGATGGCAGTTCTCTGGTGACACTGGTACAGAGTAGTCTGTTGACCCGAAATCGTCATAGAGTCTTGTGTGATTCCCACTGTGTTTTGATTTCCACCTTACCACGTCCAAGAGGGCGTGCAAAACGGTGGCTTTTGGGTACAGTTCCGAATCACATGGAGGCAATGAGCGATAGGAGGGGATTCGTCTCTCCCGGTATAGGGAGTTGATGTTGCGCTGTGTTCGATTGGCTATAACCGGAAATCCCTGGCCAGGGTTGCTGAGATTTACTGGTAAGTGTTACCGGTAGTTTCTCGAACTGTTATAGACCTCATATCGACACGACTTCTCAAGCTACTGGGGTCTGACGTTTACCACCCCTAGGCGAGATATGCGACATATCAGACGATCAGACCGGACTGTACAGTAAGTGTTACTGGTTGGATTCACAGGAGTGTGAGCGGGCTTGCTCGTCGATCTTCTGATCGTTCAATACCCGGGTGGCCATTACGTTTAGCAGACCGCTTGCGGCTTGTGGGTGTTTGATATGATCATCACCTGCTGCCGGCGTATTGACGAGTCTTTAGAGTCCTACACAGAGGTTTCCTGGCTCAAGAGAAACGAAATAGGAGCGCATATGAGATATGTGCGGGACCGAGAATAATACCAGTATGTGATACTGAATTCTATTCTCGCGATTTGTATCATCGGTCGGTTATATGTGATATAGCCGGGTTACCGAATCAAGTGTTGATTCGATACATTGATACACTTTATATTAGTCGGTTATATGCAGTATGACCGGATCATTAAATCAAGTGTTGATTTAATGATTTAATGTATAATCATATATTTGATATATTACTTTACATTAACTAGTATTGGTTCAGTTAAGATGATTTTCTCACTTGATGTGCACATTGTATATGTGATATATTTTTGTGCACTAGTTTGTATCATGTTTGATGATACATGCAAACTTGGGTGTATGTTTGATTTAAACCATGGTTAGTTAATGGTTAGGGTTTCATTTGCTTTATTTACTTATTCATTTATTTATTTATTCATTATGGCAAGAAATAAAATGGTGGCTTTATTTGGATTTCACTTGAAGCTTCATGAAGCTTTGAAAGTCAAAACCATTTTGTTTCTTTCCTTAACCCAACCATTCAACTAAACCCTAGTTTATTCTCTACACTTAACCATGGTTGCAAAATGATAACCATCACTTGATTTTATTTTAATTCATAATTCTTTTCATTCTTCTTCTTCATCTTCTTTATGAAGAGAAAGAAAGAAAACCTTTGCTTGAAAATGTCTAAGTGATGATTCCAAGTGAGAAATCCAAATCCAAAGTGAACCCACTTCCTATTTCTTCATCCTCTACCACTTGCCAAGTAGTATAGGGTGTTTTCTTCACAAGTTTCATGACTTGGTGAAGTTGGAGCTTGATCTTGAGTTGCCTCGACGTAGATCATCTTCGGCATCGAAGTCGACGACCTAGCCCGATCATTTCTCCGATGAAATCAACACTAGAGTCCGAGATCCGATGATCACAGCGAAGGGACATCGTCACGGAGCTATGGAGGTGGAGGACCAGATCTACAAAGGTTGTATTTTCCGTTCACTTTAGAGTAAAGTTGTTTTTACTTGCATAGTTATCGCCTTAAACTCTAGTCAACGATCGCATTAGGGTTTCTCGGCACCGGAAATTTTTGAATTTGGCATGGTTGATGCCTTGTGGAACCTCCTTAGAGTGCCTAGGAACCCTACAGTGGTATCAGAGCCTAGATAGAGCCTTAGGTGAAGTGTAGACGACGTTAGAAATCCGAACGAACCCCGAAACCCTAACTCAAGCCACTCTCTGGAAATTTTCTGAAAATTTGGATTTTTGTGAATTAAAAATTGCCAAAAAATTCAGCAGGGAATTGTAGGAGTTACTGTGAAGCACGTGACTCTAACTCGACCAAAGCGCCGCGGAACCGCGGCCCCACCCTGGCTTTCGCTGCGGTTCCGCGGCCATATTGGTGAGTTAGGCCACGTGGTTTGCACAGTAATTCTTTTCTGGTAGTGCTGTGTCTTCTGGGAATTTTTAATACATACTCCACTGTTGAGTTTTCTGGGGTTGTTTTGGGGATTCGATTATTCGATCGGATTGTCTAATTTTGTCTATGTGTTTTCCGAATAATTTTTGAATATGTTAAAAAGTTCGACCGGATATAAATAACCACTTTTTCCCCTGTCGGGAAATTTCCAAGTGTTGGATCTTTCCGTGGTTTAATAACGTTCTAAGTAGTGCAAGTAATGCGATGGACCCTCTAGAAGACAACAAACCTTAACTCGATTATGTGACCGTCTTGAACTGCCCTTTGAACTTTCGGGTTTGGGGCAGTACGGTGTGCCACATGTGAGGTGTTGGCTTGACCCTTCTACGGCTGGACTGTTGGTACTGAGGCATGAACTGGATGTTTTTAAACTTGTTTCATGTGTTGATCTGTTTCGGGAAAACTTGGGTGTTTGATTGTTCGATCGGAAAGTTTAACATTTTCTATTTTTCTGGAATGGGATACAATACTTGGAATCCACAAGTAGTTATGAGATAACTGATATGAATGTTATAAACACAGCACTTTAGCCTCACTTGATCGGTTGCCACGGAATTTTGATATGATCAAAAGTCCGTCGCAATCACGTAGCGTACGCGGATATTCACCGGTAAACTTAATAGACAGCCACGCCCTATAGCCCCGACCAAGTGACTGTAGGAGAACCCCGTCGCCGAAAGCATCCGTTCGGGTGCTCGCGGCAGCGGTGTTCCGCCTTAGTGCACTTTGTCGACGGCATCGGGGGTGTGGCCGCCTACTAAAGTTTGCGACGAGCATTCGATCAAAATGGCGGGAATCTTGTTGAATTGCCCGACTTAATATTGAAAAGTGTTTTCGATAATGAGACTAAAATGCGGGGTTTATAATTGTTAGGCATGTGATGTCTAAGGAATTCATATGATTAGGCATGCGATGTCTAAAGAAGTTGCAGATTCCAACTGTTGTAGTTTTACACTTTCTTTTCTGTGACCGTAAGTGTAATATGTGATATCGCCGGTTTCGTTACTATATGTCAACGACAATTGGGATGGGCATACTTACTTACGTTGATGACATGTGATGTTATGTGTTGCTGGGTATGTTATATTGGATCGTTGTGTTTGAATGGCCGGGTTTTTTTATGTGAGATGAGTGTTTTTCATTTTCATTCATGTAAAAACTTGTATGTAATATTCTTTTATTGGAGCACTTCTAGGTTGCGGAAGATGTCACCGTTTGTATATTATTTATTTTTCCGCACTAGGATAGACCCAAGGAGGAGGGCACAAGTAACCGGGTTCTGGAGTCCAGTGGGAGACCAACCCGAGGAGTCGAGTCCGGGTCTCCTAACTCTAGAATTGGTAGGGTTGCTTGCCGCTCTCGTAGGGGTCTAGGGGTGTGGGTTTGGCTATTCATCGTGACCGTGGAATCCGTGTTTTATACTGGCTCGTATTGAAAACACGGACGTCCTACTATATCCAATATTTCATATGATTCTTCTGCCGCGATATCTGTGATGTGATCATTTGATATGTTCTGTGATAAATACTGTATATAGTATATATGATATATTATATAGACGTTACTTATGTTTTACACCCGCGCTAGCCCTGCCCCGCTCTGCCGTTAGTTACCTAACCTAACGGTGCACGAGGGGACATCGAGGCGAATGCGGATGGCATAAGTGTACGTCGTATTTATCTGTGATGTTTAGGTAATTTAAATGATGGGACTTCATTAATGTGATTAATGAAAGAAAAAGAAACCTAAAGATGTTGTGGAATCGAATTTACAAAACCAGGTAGCTACAGTTCTTGCTTTGCATCGCGGTGTTCCTTGTAGAACATTCTGCACCTTATTCGATAAGGAAAGGACCGAGATCCCTTCACCGGGAGTGACTCCTTTAGCAATAAATGGCAGATGCTACAACCCTCGGTTTGCCTTTTGATTGCTTCTATGGTTTCTGCTTTGCACAGTGATATATATGATATATCCCGCACCTTATTCGATGAGGAAAGGGCCGACGATCCCTTCACCGGGAGTGACCCCTTTAGCAAAACTAGAAAAGCCTAAAAAACACTCCATTTTAAAATCGTTTGATTCTACAACGATATCAAGTTCATTACACAATAGGTTTTCAGAAAAACCTGTCGTAGCCCTCCGTCATTTCAGATAAGTACTAGTTAGTATTCGTGCTACGTTTGTTGACTATGTTAAGGCGTAGTGTGCGGTAGCTAATTAGTGCTTATCTGTATAAGCATATGATGCGATTAGATTAGGGTAGTCGTGCGACTTTGTTGACTATGTTAAGGGTCGTGCGGGTGGGTTTAATTCAATCGGGAAATGACGGGTTGAACTTGACTAGCACTTATGATTTGTTGACTATGTTAAGGTCATATAGCTGCTAGGGGCAAAATATTATCGGGAATTTCAAGTGTTGAAATTTGCAATGAGATTGCATACCTTCTATGAGATAGTTGGATCCCGATACCCACTGCGAGTAATTGTTACTCCTGGGAGAGTTTTATACATTACAATTAGCCGATCAAGTAGGTGTCTAGAAAGGTGTCAACGGGGTTACGCCTATGGGAAAACGAGGTTTACTGTAATTAGGTCTGTGCGAAAGCACGGGGAACCTCCCTCAAAGTACCGACACTGGCCTGGCTGAAAGATTGGCGAACTTGTAGCGTGTAATTAATCTCGGCTAGTCTTTCCTTTTAGGGTTTGAAGGAAGATTTGATAAAAACAGTGGGAGCCATCCTGACTAGATAAAATAATAACCAATCTGATCTTGCAAGAGCGCACACAGAGTGTTTTCTTCTCTCTCTCTCCAGGTAGCGACCATATCATGCCTTAATCAAGATAATAAAACGGATATATTGATCGAACCCGCTTGTTATACTGAGCTGGGGAACGTTGGTCCCGCTCCAACTTATAATTGTTATAAGACAGAGCAGGAATTAGGGGAATACCAGAATTTCTATGCCGCCCAAACGAAGAATCTTCTTTGGGTGTGTTCATTACAAAGAACTGTTTCTCAGTATCCTCTGCATCCTGGGTATCTGATACCGGATCAGGATCCCAGATATGTAATCTGTTACATAGGGCTACAGAAAGGCAGAGAACTGAGAACGGGTGATAAGTTTCATGAGATAGAAAACGAGGCAAGTGTTGCAGCCAAGTCTGTTGGTCACTGTCACCCTGTATTACCAGTACATTGATTCTGAACGAATGTTATTAAATACTGAACCTGATATACAAAATCATATCAGTCTCTTTATTTAGATAAAGAAGGATATAATTTTGTATTGTAGGATAATGTTTTGAACATTTCCTAAATCAAGAGTTGATCGGTTCAGGCACGTTATCTAAAAGCATTAATGTTCTAAATCAAACTACAGTTCTTAGTATATAGAACACACACAAGAGGAAGAGTTCAGAAATGAACGAATCCTTCTTGAGGCATTGTAGACTAGGTCATATCAATGCGACCCGACTAGCTGAAGTTACATAAAGATGCATATTTAAATCAGTTTGAATTTACATCTTGTGAAACTTGCCAGTCATGTCACAAAGATTAGATGACCGTAGCTCTGTTTATTGGAAATAGAGAAAGAGTTAATGAACTCTTGGGATTGTTACATGCTGATGTATGAAAGTCTCCAGTCTACACATGCCAAGACCGGTTCCTTTTTTACTTCATTACATTCTCTGATAATCTCTCAAGATTTAGACATTTGTTCATGTTGAAACACAAGTCCGAACCTTTTGAGATATTCACATAATATAAGATGGAAGTAGAGAACCAAACGGGTATAAGTATTATGTCCTTTGATGTGATCAGGGAGGAGAATACTTGAGCACAGAAATCCTGGACTATTCTAAATGAGAATGAGATTCTCTCTCAGCATTACTCCTCCGTATACACCATAGCACGATGGTATATCGGGGCGGAGCAATCACACCCTATATGATAAGGTGTGCTCTATGATGAGTACTACTGAGTTACCTATTTTTTTTTTAGGAGTTATGCACTTATGAAGTTGCATACCTATTGAATAGGGTTCCAATCAAATCAGTTGCCTACCACTCTATATGCGATATGGTAAGGGAAGAGCCCATCTCTTAAGTCAGTTAAGATTTGGGGTTGTCCGGCCTATGTCTAAAAGCAAAATCCGGACAAGCTCGAGGCAAGATCTGTTATGTACAACTGGAAAGGTTCCAGCTATACAAACTACAGCAGATGATTTGGTAGAACCAAAGGATTCAGTAGATTCCAACGAACCTCAGCCTCTCCGCCGATCTAGTAGGGTTCCTCACCCACCTGAGAGTTACTTCGGTTTCTCTATGATAGTCGGAGCGAGGATTGCATCATGAGATGATGACCCAACTAGTTTCGAGCAGGCCATCAGGAGTGGGACTCTGTAAGAATGGCTGGATGCTTAGCGATCTGACATGGAATCCTTATACACCAACAAAGTATGGACTTTGGTTGCTTTATCTGAAGGGTTAAATCCCCATCAGGAGCAAGTAAATCTTGAGCAGATTACTTGGTGTAGATAGAAAAGTTGAGACTTTCAAAGCTATACTTGTTAAAGGTTTTCGTCATCAACCAGGCGTGGAAAATGATGAAACCTTTTCCAGTAGCTATGCTTAAGACCATCCAGATCTTACTTGCCATGGCTACATACCATGACTACGATATCTGGCGGTTGGGTGCCATGTCTGCTTTTCTAAATAATGATTTAGAAGAGAACGTCTATAAGTACACAGCCAGAGGGCTTCGTAAACAGTGGGAGCAGTGGAAACGTGTGCAAGATGTTTTATATGATAAAGCAGGCATCGCGGAGTTGGAATATCTATTTTGATGAGATAGTCAAAGAGTTTGACATCATCAAAATGGTAGATGAACCTTGTATATATAAAAAGGTAGTAGGGAGTATGGTGGTGATCCTCGTAGAGTACATGGATGGCATACTCTTGATAGGAAAGGAGTTTCCTATGCTATGCTCGGTCAATCTCCGCTTATCACAATGATTCTCCATATAAGATCAAAGTGATACCTACTAAATCCTGGGTTTTGGATCTATGAGATAGATCTAATTGGATATTAGGATACTCACTAGTTGTAGTGAGATGGTATCAATTGGTCCTTGGGAGAATCACTGGAAAGGTTCCAGTGTGATAAGGACGACTGAATGTCAGTCATAGGCATTGTCTTTACCCTTACTAAAGGGACGGTATGTTGGAAGAGTTCCAAGCTAGATACCGTGCATACTAGACGATAAAGGCTGGATACATCGCTATTTAAGATGCTACCAAAGAGGCAGTCTGGGTGTATATTAGTTCATGAGATGAACTTAGTTCCTCCCATTGTGTGACAATGGAGTTGTGGCTTATGCAAAGGAACGTCCGTCCTATCAGTGACCCAGACGTATTCTGAGGCAGCATCACCTGATCATGGAGATAGTTGATCTCCAGGGTGATCGAGGTAAGGAGAGTAGACTCAGAGGACAACACGGCGGATCCACTCACGAAGGCCTTTTCCCAGAGAGAGACTTTTATGGGATGGTTGAGTATGAGATACTGCAACCACTGCTACAGATGACCCTAGTGCAAGTGGGAGATTGTTAGTTATATGTATGCCCTAGAGGCCATTACTGCACATAGGATGTATATTGTAGTGGATGCTGGGACATATATAGGGAGGACTTTCTTGCTCGACATGATAGTATGCTATCTGGTTGCTCTTTATCTTAACGTGTACACTGATTGTCTCTCTGTTACATGTTGGTAAAGCCCTTAGGATGTGTACTTGACTACCTTGACTATGATGCGGATCATACTAGTGGGGACATGGTAGTCCATAAGTACATCCTTCAAGGTCCCTAGTCGTGGGTGTATCGAGACTGGGCATCGATATACCAGAGTAGACTAGCGTATACCTTCTCGACCCATACAGATGGGCGATGGATGATCCTATATCCATTGGTGTTTGACATCAGAGATAATATACGGGTGCTCAGTGGAGACTGGGTACACTGGACGGACTCGCCGAGAACTCATAGATGGTATTATACCTTACGTCAGATGGCAGTTCTCTGGTGACACTGGTACAGAGTAGTCTGTTGACACAAGATCGTCATAGAGTCTTATGTGATTCCCACTGTGCTTTGATTTCCATCTTACCACGTCCAAGAGGGCGTGCAAAACGGTGGCTTTTGGGTACAATCCCGAATCACATGGAGGCAATGAGCGATAGGAGGGGATTCGTCTCTCCCGGTATAGGGAGTTGATGTTGTGCTGTGTTCGATTGGCTATAACCGGAAATCCCTGGCCAGGGTTGCTGAGATTTACTGGTAAGTGTTACCAGTATTTTCTTGAACTGTTATAGACCTCATATCGACACGACTTATCGAGCTACTGGGGTCTGACGTTTACCACCCCTAGGCGAGATATACGACATATCAGACGATCAGACCGGACTGTACGGTAAGTGTTACTGGTTGGACTCACAGGAGTGTGAGCGGGCATGCTCGTCGATCTTCTGATCGCTCAATACCCGGGTGGCCGCTATGTTTAGCAGACCGCTTGCGGCTTGTGGGTGTTTGATATGATCATCACCTGCTGCCGGCGTATTGACGAGTCTTTAGAGTCCTACATAGAGGTTTCCTGGCTCAAGCGAAACGAAATAGGAGTGCATATGAGATATGTGCGGGACCGAGAATAATACCAGTATGTGATACTGAATTCTATTCTCGCGATTTGTATCATCGGTCGGTTATATGTGATATAGCCGGGTTACCGAATCAAGTGTTGATTCGATACATTGATACACTTTATATTAGTCGGTTATATGCAGTATGACCGGATCATTAAATCAAGTGTTGATTTAATGATTTAATGTATAATTATATATTTGATATATTACTTTACATTAACTAGTATTGGTTCACTTAAGATGATTTTCTCACTTGATGTGCACATTGTATATGTGATATTTTTGTGCACTAGTTTGTATCATGTTTGATGATACATGCAAACTTGGGTGTATGTTTGATTTAAACCATGGTTAGTTAATGGTTAGGTATAATTATATATTTGATATATTACTTTACATTAACTAGTATTGGTTCACTTAAGATGATTTTCTCACTTGATGTGCACATTGTATATGTGATATTTTTGTGCACTAGTTTGTATCATGTTTGATGATACATGCAAACTTGGGTGTATGTTTGATTTAAACCATGGTTAGTTAATGGTTAGGGTTTCATTTACTTTATTTACTTATTCATTTATTTATTTATTCATTATGGCAAGAAATAAAATGGTGGCTTTATTTGGATTTCACTTGAAGCTTCATGAAGTTTTGAAAGTCAAAACCATTTTGTTTCTTTCCTTAACCCAACCATTCAACTAAACCCTAGTTTATTCTCTACACTTAACCATGGTTGCAAAATGATAACCATCACTTGATTTTATTTTAATTCATAATTCTTTTCATTCTTCTTCTTCATCTTCTTCATGAAGAGAAAGAAAGAAAACCTTTGCTTGAAAATGTCTAAGTGATGATTCCAAGTGAGAAATCCAAATCCAAAGTGAACCCACTTCCTATTTCTTCATCCTCTACCACTTGCCAAGTAGTATAGGGTGTTTTATTCACAAGTTTCATGACTTGGTGAAGTTGGAGCTTGATCTTGAGTTGCCTCGACATAGATCATCTTCGGCATCGAAGTCGACGACCTAGCCCGATCATTTCTCCGATGAAATCAACACTAGAGTCCGAGATCCGATGATCGCCGCGAGGGACATCATTACGGAGCTATGGAGGTGGAGGACCGGATCTACAAAGGTTGTATCTTCCGTTCACTTTAGAGTAAAGTTGTTTTCTTGCATAGTTATCGCCTTAAACTCTAGTCAACGATCGCATTAGGGTTTCTCGGCACCGGAAATTTTTGAATTTGGCATGGTTGATGCCTTGTGGAACCTCCTTAGAGTGCCTAGGAACCCTACAGACGGGCGAAGCATCAAAGGTAATCTTCCCCACATACACATTCTGTTTAACGATCTCTCCTTTATTTGAACTTTCCCTTCCCTCAAAATTGTGAGAGCTGGCGGCTTCCATTGTGGATCTTTCCCCGAAAAAAAACTTTCCAGCGATAGCTTGACATGGCGGCCCCGTAAGCAATACCTCTTGTTCCCTTATAAAAAAAATAATAATAATAAATAAAAAGCGATGGGAAAAGTTCCCCTAATGGAGCATCACGTGCCTACACATGATGCGCCTTAGAGAAAAGATTATAGGCATTGCGCTTAACAAATAAGGATGAAATTGAGCCTCACGTGCAAACACGTGAGCATCTACATACAAAGTATATAGGCGCTTTCCTAAAACAAATAACAGGCCAGAGAAGCTCATGTGTCAGCACGTGATGCTCTTTGTTAGGCTTAACTCCGTGGGGGTCACGTGCCACACGTGACATTCCTGAACATCAGCTCACGTGCCAACACGTGATGCCTTTCTCTGGGACTGCTGCATATAAGCAAACCAGTTTAATACTATGGGGGTCACGTATTACACGTGAGGGTTCCTAATCACCTTCCAAGCTGATAGAATTAAATTCTAAATAAAAGGGATCAAAACCCTATTTGGGAAATATTTCCTTAGATCTTTCTAAACAAGAAAGATTATGCTCTGTAAAACAGAGCACCGTTGGATTAAAATCCAATGGTGATTAAAAATTATCAAGCTACAGAATAAGCTCTGTATGGGAAAATATTTCCCCAATCTTTCTAAACAAGAAAAATTACGCTTTGTAAAACAGAGCACCGTTGGATTAAAGATCCAATGGTAATTAAAAATCATCAAGCTACAGAATAAGCTCTGTATGGGAAAATATTTTCCCAATTTTGTTAAAAACAAGAAAATTATCTTCTGTAAAACAGAAGTCTTTGGATCAAGGATCCAACGGTGGATAAAATCCCCAAATCAATTAAGATCTCTTAACGAGAGATTTCCTTAACTAAATCAACAAACCTGCCTCTATTATATAAAGGACCCGAGACTAAAAAAGAAAAAAAAGAGGAGAGACCCCCCATAAGATTTGAGAAAAAAAGAAAAAAAAGAAGAGTTCTTTTTGAAAAAAAGAAACCTTAGGTAAGAAAAAAGACCTAGAGATCATTTTATCTCCTCTTCGCCATTACAAGAGTTTAACTCTTTAAAAGGAAAAAAAGAACTTAGTTCTTCCTCTGGTTGAGGTCTACAGAAGCAGATCTCTCCACAAGTTGAGAATTTAATTCTCATCGGAGAGATTCTGTTATGCAGTCCCAAAACATAGAGGAAAGAACTACGTTTGAAGAATTTAATTCTTCCCAAAGATATAGGAATTTAATTCCTCTGACAAAACTAGGGTTTAACCCTGCATAAAAAAACAACTAAGATCGACTCACGTGTTCCCACGTGACCTCTTAAAACAAGTGCTTAGCACTTATAAAAGAAAAATGGAATAAACCCAAAGACAGTCCCCGTTTTAGGGCGCCTGACGTGTTCTCATGTGACCCCCTAACAGTTACCTAACACTTACATGGAAAAAGGGAAAATTCCAAAGATAGCGCTCGCATTTCGAGCACCTCACGTGTTTCACGTAAGCGTTATATGAGCTAAGTGCTTAGCACTTATAAAAGAAAGAGGGAATAAATCCAAGGAGGTAGTGCCCAACTCTGGGGCGCCTCATGTGTCCACACGTGATGGCCACAAGATTTAAGTGTTTAACACTTGTATATATAGATGGGGATTTGAACCTAAGGGCACAACACCAACTTTTAGGTGCCTCCTTTAGTGTTTAACACTGGTTTAGAGACTCACGTGAGAGCCGTGAGCACTAAGTATACATTAGTGTTTAACACTATAGGAAGCCAACTTCAGCCCCAATTTGGCTAAGTCCTCTTGAGGTTAAAACGTCTTGGATCTCCAAATAGATTGAGCCTCTATGCTCATGACTTCTCAAACTAATTGATCAGAATGATGTCTATCACATACCTCCTAAGTTAATCTTAGTCTCCTAAAAATGACCAATGATTCTTAGTGTAAGTCCATGTCACGCACCCCACGAGCTTGCGAGGAGGCGGAATATATGAAAAACAATTATCAAAGCTTCGTAACACGGACTTGAGCACACAGATCATTTCTAAACCATTACTAAAAAACCACGAAAGGTTTAACTACTCGGATTCGAAGTTAGACCTCACGTTACTTGTCCTTCGGGTCTTCATCGCTGTCCTCCACTCCTCATAGGATCTTTGGAACGTCGGCACCTCAACGTCCTCCTCGAGTCAAAGACGATCCACCCGAGAGCTCCTACTCCAAGCTTGATCTCTAACTTGAGATAACTAGGTTTCTTTAGTTGCTAATCAAAGTCACCTAGGTGATATAGAGTGAGGTTATGGACTAATTAGTCTATCTAATCCTTGATCTCAACACATGAGCGGGGAGGATTATGGTTTGAAGAGAGAGTGAGCTTGAGGAGAGAGAAGGTGGACATAATAATCATAATGAAAATGTTTCTCACTTGAATATATGAAGCATAATTATTTATCAAATAAATGAATAAATATGATTAATCATCATGCTTCATTAATTCTATATGTGTGATTCACTACATGAGTTATTAACCATTTAATGATGCATTAATGATATGGATGAATCACACAAATGAGTCACAAAAGTATTTAATGAAAATGCCACCTAAACCCTCAAGTCACCATACTTCTAGAAGCTTCATGTCAAATTACGAGAACGCCCCTCCTATCCGTGAAAACACGGAAAAACTTTAGACTGTATAAATCCAATAATCCGATACTAGCATCTGGCTTAAATCAAAGCCGGCTAGTAAAAACTGTCCGAACATCGTACGTGCGTTTAAACGCGTATGCGTCTGAACCCTTGTCGTAAAACCACACGATCTCTTTATTGTTTCGCCTGGAGCAGGGAAACTCTCTGTGTGGGACTCTAAAAACTCGATTACTACACTGGCACAGGGTTTAACCACAGACCACAAGCAGCACTAGCTGTACGTAACGGTCCCCAGGTAGATGTCGATAAGAAGGCCGATGAGGAAACCCATCCGAACTCCTACAGAGCCTGTCCGTGACAATATCCGCGCAGTCCGGTCTGTTCGTCTAAGAGTATCGTATGTATGGTCTAGGGAGGTGGTAAACGCAGACCCCTAATAACCGTACAAGTCGTGCCGTATGGCTCAAGCCCATCCGAGAATCTACTGATCAGTCCACCAGTAATTCTCAATCATCCCTGTCCAGGGACTTATGGTAATGACCAACCGATCACAGTGCGATATCAACTCCCTATACTGGGAGAGACGAATCCCTAACAGTCGCTCACTGCCTCCATGTGGCTCGGGACTGTGCCCAACTAAAACCTGTTTGCATGACTCCTTTGAGCCGTGGTAGGGTAGTAATCAAAGCACAGTGGGAACTCACATGAGACAAATGATGACCTTAAATCAACAGACTATCTGCACACATGTCACCTGAGAACTACTATCTGACGTTAGGTATAATATCATCCAGTCAGTTCTTCTGCGAGTCCTGTCCAGTGTACCCGTAACCCAACGAGCACCTATATACTATCTCCAGTACGACGTACTGATGGTTGTGGGACAGACCATCTCCCCAACTGGGATGAGAAGCGTACACACTAGTCTACTCCGGAGTATCGATGCCCTGTCTCGATAATCCTACGACTAGAGACAAGTATAGGATGTTGCTTATAGACTACCCAGCCCCCACTAGTGTGACTGCCATCACAACGCTGGTAATTAAGCAAAGATCCTAAGGGCTCTACTAATATGTATAAGCGATACGTTACAAGAAACATATGCACATATTAAAGTAGACAAAACCAAGTAGCATACTACTATGTTTAGCAAGACTGTTATATAACTGTGAATATCCCAAGCTTCCATTAAGTAATATACAAGCTAGTATGATACAATAATGGCCCCTAGGGCATATACACTAACAATCTCCCACTTGCACTAGGGCCATGAGCTGGCATATCGCAGACCTATCATCTCGAATAGCCTCTCGAACTGCGTCTGAGGAATGGCCTTTGTGAATGGATCAGCAATGTTATTCTCCGTCTCTACTCTCTTCACCTCGATCTCCCAGCGATGTACGATCTCTCTGATCAGGTGATAACGCCTTAAGATGTGTCTGGACTTCTGATGGGACCTGGGCTCCTTCGCTAAAGCTATAGCGCCGTTGTTGTCACAATACAGAGGTATTGGACCAACGCTGGTAGGAACCTGTTCACACCATAACATTGTATTGTTATATTCCCCATTCTTATTCGTTTTATAAATAAACAGGTGCTTTTGACGCATGTCTGCTACATATTACAGGTTACAGGTTCTTGGACAGAAAACAGTGAAAACGATGAAAAGACGATGCTAAAGTGGACTTTGACCAACAAACAGAAGACTCTTGATCAAGCCTACATCAAAGATAAAATTCACAAAGTACAAGGCAATGCAAGGTCCAAGATTACAAAGCGAACGGTTAAAAGTCCACCGTAATTATTCACTGGAGATCTGGAAGAAACATAGAAGCTATTTTAATAAAAGAACCAAATAATAAGGAAGTCCAAAGACAGAAGAGCCCACAAAGGAAATTTCAAGGCCCAATACTTCCTTTTAAAGAGACAGAGACATAAAATTTTACCGAAGCTTGGAGTCTACTTTGACTAGGTCTTCCTAAGGATATTTTGGTAAATATAAACGTGCGAATCAATTGTAACCTAGGGTTTCCTATCCACTATAAATAGGAACTCTAAATCATTGTAAAGGCTATGCCTCCCTATGCCTCCCTTCATTAATAAATTTTAGAATTCTTTTGGAGAGCATCGGTGCCTCTTTTCATTTCATGAATTCAGATCTGACAACCCTTTGTTGATGTTTGGAGAGAGCCATCTGTAAGTAGTTTTATTTAATTGCTCTAGTTTAGATTTTAATTCCTTGCCTTAGATGTTAGCTTTGGGGAAGGCTTTTGAGGGATGAGATCTCTCATCCCTTTCTTGCCCATTATATATTTTCAATAGGACTCCATGCATACACGCACACACAGTGCCTTACGGCACCCTATCCCTCGAGGTAGCAGTGATACCGTAGTATAAAGGCCCGGTTGCGCGCGTTTTCTATGGAGGTTAGGGTAAGAATCTCTAAAGGAAGGACAAGAACCTAGAGGAAGGAACACCTTCTCGAATGGATCTAATCCCTTTTATTGATAATTACCATAACTCCTCTTAGATCCTAATTTGGGTATAGAAAGCGTTGAGATTTATTTACATTTCCAAACCATTCCTAAACCTAACCCTAGCAAGATTTAGATCTAGATAATTTTAGTATAGATAGCTTTAGTTTTTTTAGATTTAATAAATCAATCCGAACACCATTCGGAATTAACTCGTTTAAGCGATTAGGAGATTCACAACATCCCTATGGACCGACCCATACTCACCGGCTAGCTGCAAAGCGACGCCGTTCTTGATTGCGGTTAATAGATAGTTTTTGAGACCAACCAAATGGCGCCGTTGTCGGGGATGGCGTGTTATTTCCTTTTTGCAATTTCGGGTTAATCTTAATTAAATTTTTTTTATAAAAACTGAAAAATCAAAAAAAAATATAAAAATATATCATCTGTTATTTTTGGGAAGGGTATTTTTGTGTGAATTTTGCAGGATCTACGAACAAATTCGGATCTGGAAATCTACAGAGATCAAAACAGCAAATATCAAATCCGAACAAACAGAAGATCACAACAACCGAGGAACAAAAGAAATTTGGAGGACCGAGTCAAACAAGTAGAATTGCGGTGATCTGGTCTAAAAAAAAAAGGCGCGGCCCCATTCCGGCCGCGGAACCGCTGCGCGACCCACCTTCTGGCCGCGGAACCGCCGCGCCCTGGTCGGTTCAGGGCTGAGGAAAAAAAAACTTTGTAAGTCTTCTGATCTCTTCTTCTGCAAATCTCTGATATTTTCTGAAAAATCTCCTGCAGGATTCTTTACGCTTAAAAAAATCTTTTCCTTTCCAAATAACAAATCTTGTGCAGGATTTTTGCGCTTCGCTTAAAATAGAAATTGATTGCAAGTAATATTTTTTGTTCTGCATATCTTTTATCGAAAATCTTTTTGCAAAATTTCTAAATAAAGAGGAAGCGGAAAAAGGAAAATTTTAATTAGAAAGCTTGCAAACTTTGAAATTCACAAAAAAGATTTGATTGCAAGTGATTTACTGTTTTGCATATCTTTAATCGGATTTTAAGGGGCTTTTGACCAATTCAGATTGGGTGGGGATTTCATCACCCTTCCCAGGACCCCAGAAATCACATAAGGCATTTGCATTGACCATTCTTAATTAAAAAATACTAGACTCAGCCCTAAGGACTTCGAGCTCAATAGGACAGAGGACTAGTTATAGGCATCGACCGTTTATCCTAACCTGACTTTGCGGTGTCTAGGCAAGTGTGTCTAAGGCAAGTGGTTACTTAGTTAGGACCGCTACTTGTAGCGGGGAGCCTCCCACTTACCTGGCACTTACCTGGCCGCAATTGGTGGTGAAGAGGCGGTTTGAGGTCCTATTTCTAGCCCTTTGGAACAGTTAGGAGCTGTCTAGCTGACCTAGGTGACCTTAGATCTAGGCCTGATTGTGTATTTTTGGTTGATTGAAAGTGTGTCTTAGCCCTTTATCGAAAATCTTGTTTGCAAAAAGTTCCAAACAAATGAAAAAAAGGAAAAAGGAAAAATATTTTATAAAAACTTGCAAAATTTTGCTGCTAATAAATCCTTGCACCACCCAACCTTCTTTCTTTTCCCTTTTCTTCTATCATGGGTACCTCACATCATAAATCTCTTGCCGAACTTTGGTATCCCGAACCTAATTTTGCCTCATACGTCAATTGTTTCGGTCGATTTAAGGAAGATCCCTCCGTGTCCAAAATATCTTTGAAAGATCAAATAGAAGTGTCTAGGAGAAACAGTTCGACTTTGCAACCCACTTTGTGTAAACCATGTCAACCTTTACCACCTTCATATGTTGATACCACTTTTTCAAGTCCTGCTGTGACTCCTAAACCGATGTTCATTGCTGAGCATATCGCTCAATCTCGCAGCCGATCTTTCACCTCTCTTCACACATCTAGTTCTAGGGACATTCACCTTTTTATCCACATGTTAACCCTACCCCTGTCCAACCACCCACTTCCTACCAGTCCTACCAGACTTTCCCACCGTCACTAGACACCGTTTCTACACAGCCTTTTAGGAGTTTCACATATCCACACAATTTCGAATTTTTTACCGAAACCCCCTTACCACCCAAGTCTAGTTTGGAAGAGTCGTTGGAGGCTTATATCTTAGCAACAAACAAAATGGTTAGGAATGTGGAAGCATCCATTACCGCCCTTATGCAACCTGCTGAACCGGTAGCTAGTTTCCAACTAGTTTCAAATTTTTCAATGTATGAGGAGGCGGTTGGACAGAGTGAGAATGTGAGAGGATTTCCAAATCAAACCTACCCATACCCAATTGAATCCAACAACTCCAATTTTCAAACATGTGTCCAAAATGATGAGTTGTGCGACTTTGTAGTGCTTGATTTGCCAAACTATGAGGAACCCCTTTCGAGTGAAACCGCACCTAATCCGTTTGACCTTTACACCTCAATCTAGAACCTAAATCGATAAATATCCATGCTTTTGATGAGGTGTCAGAAAATATTGATTTTCACTTGATTGAGGATATAGACGCCGGGAATATTTCGGATGATGAACCTGTCGATTTGATTGAAATTTTATGTCCAATTCATCATCCCGAGTCATTAATTGTTTCTCCCAAACTTCATATGCGTCTTGATTTTGATGATAATGGCATGGATGAGATAAGTATTAAGGAGAATTATGAGGATAATATTGAGGAGAGTAGTGAGGATAATATTGAGGTTGAACCATTTTTGTTTGATGTGTCGGATTTTCCAATTTATCCTCTTGAACCTTTACCTAAATCACCCTCCCTCCTTTCCATCGTTCCGACCACGCCTAATATCACGCTTGAAGACTGTGAGTTTGAAAAATTTCTCTTTGAATCTAACACAGTTGTCACAGACGATAACACGTACGAGTGTTTCATTTTTTCGGACGATGTTGATGACTCACCGCCCGAGTTTGAGTCCTTTACATTTTCAGATGAGTTAGTCGAACCATCAGACTCGGTTGCTTACAGTTGTTTCGAACCATTGATGGAATTCTTCAAGTTCGCGACAGATTACTTAGGTGAGAATAACACTATCCCTAATTCACTCCCTTTCGTCCTTCCTATTGTTCCGACCGTACAACAGACCGTTACGCTTTCATCTCCAATACCAAGTTCGGCGTACCCATGCCCTTTTGCTAATCTTGAGGGATTTGACCCCATTTCACGACGAGTTGATAGATTAGCATAATCACTTTTAACACTTCGGTCATCACAAATTGCGCTAATTTACTCACTCGAGTTACGCCCTCAAGATCGTACTCCACTTCTTTCTCTTTTCCGCCATTCTTCTCCTCCGCCGAGACCATATTCCACTCTTCTTCCCATTCGGTCTCGTGTGCTTCTCATTTATTTTCTTTCCACCACATTCTTTCACCAACCCTACCATTACCATGATAAGATTTTTGAATGGTTGGTGCTCACCTTTGGCTTATGTAAGGCCTTGCTTAGTTTGGGGAGGACCTTATTGTGTGTGTGTGTATATATATATATATATTTTGTTTTCTATAAAAAAAAAATTTCAAAACAATAAAAAATTCAAAAAAAAAAATTTATAAATAAATAAACAGGGGAGTGCCGACATTTTGACCCTCTTGGTATGGCATGACAGTGAGGACACTGTCAAGTTTATGTTTGGGGGTATGCTCGGTACGTCTTTTTCCTTCGCATTCATTTGTACATATTTTTGCATTTGCATACTTATTTTAAAAACCCATAAAAAATTGAAAAATTTCAAAAATTATAAAAATTATTGTATTCAATTTTGGCCATATTTGATTTGAGTTTGACAAATAGGTTACTTAGGTAGGAACAACTAGATCTTAGACGTAGTAAATTAAAAACCCTAAAGATAACCTTCCTTAAAGTTTGGCGGTAGAAAGTAATGACTTTGTAGTTTATTTAGAAATAGACAAATTTTGAGTTCAGTTCTTAGGCTAAGTTGAAACAAAGGAAAAGTATTGATGTTCTTATTAGAGTATAAGTTTGAAAAATAATTCCTAGCTTAAGTCTAGATTCTGAAAATATATACCCTACAAATTGCACAAACACGCACCTTGAAACTTGGAATAGTAGAGGAGACCTTGAAATGCTCTTGTCTGAAGTCCTTAGTACGAAGAAAATGAAATAAAAAATACAAGTGTGAATAAAGAAAAAAAAATGAACACTGGTATTTGTGATTACTTAAGGCTGCAAAAATAGAAAAATATTTAGCGAGGGTGCTTCATCACCTAGTGCCTTAGACCAACTGGTTTGGGAGTTACTGCTAAAAGCCTTGGGTGTTGCAAGATTAGGAATTACGCTTCAAAGTGCAAACATATCTTGTAATCGGTTGTTGGTACCTCAAGAAGTATTAACGGTCGCATGAAGGATGTGTAAGCAAAATTCAATTAAAAATTCACCAATTAATAAGTTGTTTGGACAACGGACAAGGGTATGATTGCTTGATTTGAATTTCCAAGTGTAGGGGTGATTTATACACACACGTGGGGATATGTGATTGGAGTTTGGATGAGAGAAAGGAGTGAAAAATAGAACTTGAATCTTTAGTAGAGTTGATAGAAATTCCTAAGTAGAGATGGAACCCTAGAAGGAAAACTTAAGAGATGCCGAAAGCTAAATAAATCTATAAAACATACATAATCTTAAGTTAAATGATGAGGAAGTGTGAAGAATATGGGTGGATAATTTACGAGTCGACGATAATAGAATTCCTTGTTAGAAGACCTAATTGGAGAATTAAAGTTAATGGGCCGATTTGATAGGATTTTATGGGTAGTATCCATTGAAAACCCTCAGGAGACAACACTCCTCCTACTAGGGACACCTAGAGGTTTAACGGCTTATTGCACGAGCTCAGTGCAATCGCGTTTCCCTACGAAAGTGCGGTTAGGTTTTTTGTAGAGAATAAAAATAAGTTTGCTCGAGGACGAGCAAAAGATAAGTTTGGGGGTATTTTTTCACACCATAATATTGTATTGTTATATTCCCCATTCTTATTCGTTTTATAAATAAACAGGTGCTTTTGACGCATGTCTGCTACATATTACAGGTTATAGGTTCTTGGACAGAAAACAGTGAAAACGATGAAAAGACGATGCTAAAGTGGACTTTGACCAACAAACAGAAGACTCTTGATCAAGCCTACATCAAAGATAAAATTCACAAAGTACAAGGCAATGCAAGGTCTAAGATTACAAAGCGAACGGTTAAAATTCCACCGTAATTATTCACTGGAGATCTGGAAGAAACATAGAAGCTATTTTAATAAAAGAACCAAATAATAAGGAAGCCCAAAGACAGAAGAGCCCACAAAGGAAATTTCAAGGCCCAATACTTCCTTTTAAAGAGACAGAGACATAAAATTTTATCAAAGCTTGGAGTCTACTTTGACTAGGTCTTCCTAAGGATATTTTGGTAAATATAGACGTGCGAATCAATTGTAACCTAGGGTTTCCTATCCTCTATAAATAGGAACTCTAAATCATTGTAAAGGCTATGCCTCCCTTCATTAATAAATTTTAGAATTCTTTTGGAGAGCATCGGTGCCTCTTTTCATTTCATGAATTCAGATCTGACAACCCTGTGTTGATGTTTGGAGAGAGCCATCTGTAAGTAGTTTTATTTAATTGTTCTAGTTTAGATTTTAATTCCTTGCCTTAGATGTTAGCTTTGGGGAAGGCTTTTGAGGGATGAGATCTCTCATCCCTTTCTTGCCCATTATATATTTTCAATAGGACTCCATGCATACATGCACACACCGCGTCCTACGGCACCCTATCCCTCGAGGTAGCAGTGATACCGTAGTATAAAGGCCCGGTTGCACTCGTTTTCTATGGAGGTTAGGGTAAGAATCTCTAAAGGAAGGACAAGAACCTAGAGGAAGGAACACCTTCCCGAATGGATCTAATCCCCTTTATTGATAATTACCATAACTCCTCTTAGATCCTAATTTGGGTATAGAAAGCGTTGAGATTTATTTACATTTCCAAACCATTTCCAAACCTAACCCTAGCAAGATTTAGATCTAGATAATTTTAGTATAGATAGCTTTAGTTTTTTTTTAGATTTAATAAATCAATCCGAACACCCTTCGGAATTAACTCGTTTAAGCGATTAGGAGATTCACAACATCCCTGTGGACCGACCCGTACTCACGGCTAGCTGCAAAGCGACGCCGTTCTTGATTGTGGTTAATATATAGTTTTTGAGACCAATCAGAACCACCTGAAGTTCTGTGAGGAACTTCTTCATCCAGACAGCTTCTTTTGTGGTATCGCAAGCAGCTATGTACTCCGCTTCCATTGTTGAGTCAGCAACGGTCTTCTGCTTGGAACTCTTCCAACAGACCGCCCCTCCATTGAGGGTAAAGACATAACCCGACATGGATTTGGAGTCATCCTTGTCACTCTGGAAGCTGGAGTCGGTAAAGGTCTCAATCTGGAGGTCTTTTCCGCCATACTCCAAGAACATCTCCTTAGCCCTCCTCAGGTACTTGAGAATGTTCTTTACTGCTATCCAGTATTTCTCCCCTGGGTTTGCCTGATACCGGCTTACAACGCTCAATGCGTATGCTACATCTGGTCTGGTACATAATATCGCATACATTATAGAGCCTACCGCAGAAGCGTAGGGTATAATCGACATGCGATCCCTTTCCAAATCAGTCTTGGGAGACATCTCTTTGGAGAGGGTGATTCCGTGACAAACCGGTAGATTACCGCGCTTAGAATCTTCCATACTGAACCTTTTCAATATGGTGTCTATGTACCTGGACTGCGAAAGTCCCAACATCCTCTTTGATCTATCACGATAGATCTGGATCTCCAGAATGTAGGTGGCATCACCCAGGTCCTTCATGGAGAATTTTTGTGACAAGAATCTTTTTACTGACTGTAACATAGGAATATCATTTCCTATTAGGAGAATGTCATCCACGTACAAGACGAGGAATATTATAGCTCTCCCTACAATCTTACTGTATATGCATGGTTCATCTGGATTTTTGATAAAGTCGAATTATTTGACAGGATCATCAAAACATATGTTCCAACTCCGCGATGCTTACTTTAGTCCATAAATGGACTTAAGCAACTTGCATACTTTACCGCTGCTCCCACTCTGAATGAATCCCTCTGGCTAATCCATATAGACGCATTCTTCTAAATTACCATTTAGAAAGGTCGTCTTTACGTCCATCTGCCAGATCTCATAATCGTGGAATGCAGCATTAGCAAGAAGGACCCGAATGGATTTGAGCATAGCCATTGGAGAAAAGGTTTCATAATAGTCCAAACCAGGTCTTTGACGGAAACCCTTTGCAACAAGTCTAGCCTTATAGGTTTCAACCTGTCCATCTACACCAATCTTCTTTCTGAAGATTCATTTGCATCCTACGGGTTTTACCCCATCTGGAGCAATGTCCAAAGTCCATACTTTGTTAGTGTACATGGACTCCATTTCGGTCCGCATTGCATCCAGCCATTTTACCGAGTCGCCGCTCTGAATGGCTTGCTGGAAGCTAGTAGGGTCATCATCATCAATGATGCAATCTTCTTGATCCCCGTCTATGAGAAAACCGTAGTATCTCTCGGGCGGATGAGACTGCCTATTACTTCTGCGGATAGGCGCTGGGATGTCCGGTTCTCCTGAACCTTCTTGTTCTACCAAGGTTTCAGTAATAGCTTGTGGTTCTGGAATTTCTTCCAGTTCTATTGCGCTCCCACTTATCTGATTTTCTAAAAACTCAGTTTCCAAGAAGCGGGCATGACGAGAAACAAAGACCTTTTGCTCCTCTGCGTAATAGAAAAGATACCCCATGGAGTTCTTTGGATATCCCACAAACTTACACTGTACTGATCATGCCTCGAGCTTGTCCGCATGCTGCTTTTTAACAAAAGCTAGACATCCCCATATCTTTATATGCTGAAGATGGGGTTTCATCCCACTCCACATCTGATATGGCGTGGTAGGCACAGTCTTGGTAGGAGCCCTGTTCAGAAGATATGCCGTTGATTCTAGTGCATAAGCCCAAAAAGATAGCGGTAACTCAGCCTTACTCATCATGGAACAAACCATATCCAATAGGGTTCGATTCCTCCTTTCCGATACCCCGTTGTGTTGTGGTGTGTATGGAGGAGTAAGCTGAGAGAGAATTCCATTCTCTTTTAAGTAACCCAGGAACTCGACACTTAAGTATTCACCACCTCAATCATATCTCAGTGTCTTGATACTTTTGCCTGTTTGGTTTTCCACTTCATTCTTGTATTCTTGGAATTTCTCAAAGGCCTCGGATTTATGCTTCATCAAGAAGACATATCCATACCTAGAGAAATCATTCGTAAAAGTAATGAAGTAGGAATAACCACCTCGCGCATGTGTAGACATTGGACCATACACATCACTGTGTACGAGCCCTAAGAGTTCGATCGCTCTTACTCCGTGTCCAGTAAACGGAGTCTTTGTCATCTTTCCTATGAGACAAGATTCACAAGTAGCATAAGATTGATATTCGAACGGATTCAAATATCCTTCTCTATGTAACTTAGTCAACCTTCTCTCATTGATGTGACCCAGTCTACAATGCCATAAGAAAGCCTGATTTAATTCCGGAGACTTTCTTTTAAGTGTGTTCTGGACATTGAAAACTTGAGCTTGACTCAATACGTATATACCGTTTTTTAATGTACCTGACCCAATCAGAACTTGATTTAGGTGGATGTGGACTACATCACTTACAAAAGTAAAATCATATCCTTCCTTAGAAAGTAAGGATACAGATATGATATTACAAGTCGTACCTGGTACATAAAAACAGTTACGCAGAATCAATATCTGCCCAGTTGTCAGTCCAAGATGATATTCCCCTACGGATTCAGGGTTCATGCTCATTCCGTTAGCAACCATGAGAGTCATATCACTTATCCTGATAGCCCTACGGTTTCTCAGAGCCTGTAACGAATTACAGATGTGAGATCCTGATCCGCTATCCAATACCCAGGAAGTAGGGTTAACTGACATACAGTTCTCTATTACAAACACATCTGAAGCCGAAGCCACAACATGTTTCGAATCCAGGCTACTGGCTTTACTAGCCCTGCAATCCTTCTGCTAATGTTCATTCCCATAAGAATAGGAACGTCCCTCTTTTACTACATCCAGTCCCGAAACTTTTGCCCTTCCCTTTTCTTTTACTTCCCTGGTTTCCTTCAGGGTAGAAGGCAGAGACTGTAGAATCAAGTCAGTATCTGACCCGTTCTTCAACATGGTCTGCAGGTCCGTGAGCTCAAAATAGCTGGTCTCTGTAAGGACGTTGCCCTTTACAGACGACTCGATGGCCAACCTCGCTTGAAGCAATTCGTTTGAGGTCTCATATCTTGCGATATAAGATTGCTCTCCATATAAATCTTTGTTATGGAGAAAGATGGAAACTGAGTCCATCTTCTCGTGCTGCTTCTGGTATACACCATCAACTGAAGCCAACACGAGGCATTTGGCTTTCGCTTTATCCTTTTCCCTTGTGTGATGGATATTCATATCTGCGACGGTGGAAACTGGACCTGGGACGGCGGGATCTTGATTAGTAATAGGGTGGTCCAGCTTGTTGATTGATGTGATTTAGCGTGCTTGCGCTTTCTAAAAGATAGATCAAAAATATTTGTAACCGCAATCAAGAACGGCGTCGCTTTGCAGCTAGCCGGTGAGTACGGGTCGGTCCACAGGGATGTTGTGAATTTCCGATTCGTTCTTACGAGTTAATTCCGAAGGGTGTTCGGTTGTTTATTAAATCTAAAAATCTAATTATTCTAGGGCAATTAATTAAATCTATTCTTGCTAGCGTTAGGTTTAGGGATGATTTGGAAATGGTAGTAAATCTCAACGCTTTCTTTACCCGAATGAAGATCTGTGAGGAGTTATGGTAATTATCAATAAAGTGGATTAGATCCGTTCGGGAAGGTGTTCCTTCCTCTAGGTTCTTGTCCTTCCTTTAGAGATCCTTACCCTAACCTCCATGGAAAACATCACACCCGGGCCTTTATACTACGGTATCACCGCTACCTAGAGGGATAGAGTGCCGTAGGGAGCGGTATGTGCATGTATGCATGGAGTCCTATTGTAAATATTTGATGGGTAAGAAAGGGATGAGAGATCTCATCTCTCAAAATCCTTCCCAAAAGCTAAACCCTAAACAAGTTCCTAAGGCATGAAATTAAATCTACCTAGGGCAAGGAATTAAAATACTTACTGATGGCTCTCTCAAAACATCAAAGCAGGGTTGTCAGATCTGAATTTCTGAATTAAAGAGAGGCACCGATGCTCTCCAAAAGATTTCTAAATTTTATTAATGAAGGGAGGCATGAGAAATTACAATGTCTTGGGTTCTATTTATAGGACATAGAAACCCTAGGGCTACAGATTGCACCGCATGTCTAAAGTTACAAATATACCCCTAAAAAGATCTTTCCATAGCCGCCACACATTATGGTAAAAATTATGCGCATTAGGGCTTCTTTCCGCCGCGGAAGCGCCGCGTATATGGGCTTTGGGCCGCGCTTCCGCGGCGCAATGATGATGTCAGCTTCTGGATTTTTCTGGGCTGCTTGGTATGCTTCTGGGCTTCTTGTTTATGTATTCAGATACTCATTTGGGATTATACAGTGATACCAGATTTTCAACGAACACTTTGCAATGATTCTTGTAACCGTCTTTCTTGCAAATTTGGATCTTGCGTCGCCTTGTTAATTGTGAACCGTTCTTCTGCTGAGCTTTACTAAGATCTTCCTATTTGCTGGTCAAAATCCTTCTTTTGTGTCGTCTTTTGTGTTTTTCACTGTTTTCGTGCCAAGAACCTGTAACCTGTAACATGTAGCAGACATGGGTCAAAAGCACCTGTTTTTATTCTTAAATGCATAAGAATGGGGCATACAAAAATGCAATATTATGTGATAAACAAATACCCCCAAACTTATCTTTTGCTCGCCCTCGAGCAAACTTATTATTTAAAAATCTAACCTAGCCACACTTTCGCAGGGAAAACGCGATTGCACTGAGCTCGTGCAACAAGCCGTTAAACCTCTAGGTGTCCCTAGTAGGAGGAGTGTTGTCTCCTGAGGGTTTTCAGCGGATACTACCCACAAAATCCTATCAACTTGGTTTCTCGACTTTTGTTCTCCATTTAGGTTTTCTAACAAGGAATTCTATTATCGTCGACCCGCAAATTATCCACCCATATTCTTCACACTTCCTCATTATTTAACTTAAGATTACATATATCCTGTAGTATTACCTAGCCTTCGGCATTTCTTAAGTTTTCCTTCTAGAGTTCCATCTCCACTTAGGAATTTCTATCAACTCTATTAAAGACACAAGTTCTATTCTTCATTCCCTTCTCTTATCTAAACTCTAATCACATATCCCCACGTGTGTGTAAATATCACCCCTACACTTGGAAATTCAAATCAAGCAATCGTACTCCCGCCCATTGTCCAAAGCACTGGTGAGACTTCGCTTTCGCATCCTTCATGCGACTGTTAATACTTCTTGAGGTACCAACAACCGATTACCAGATGCGTTAGCACTTTAAGGCGTATTTCCTAGTTTTGCAACACCCAAGGCTTTTAGCAATAGCACCTTTGCTAAATATTTTTCTATTTTTTTTTCTCTCTTTTTTTTTAGCCTTAAGTAATCACAAAAACCAGTGTCCATTTTTTTTTTTTTTATCCACTCTTTTTTTCTTTTTCATTGTGCTAAGGACGTTAGACAAGAGTATTTCAAGGTCTCTTCTACTAATCCAAGTTTCAAGGTGCGTGTTTGTGCAATTTTGTAGGGTATACATTTTCAGAATCTAGACTTAAGCTAGGAACTATTTTTCAAACTTATACTCTAATAAAAGTTTTAATACTTTTCCCTTGTTTCGACTTAGCCCAAGAAGTGAACCCAAAATTTGCCTTATTTCTAAATAAACTACAAGGCATATACTTTCTACCGTTAAACTTTAAGGAAGGTTATTTTTAGGGTTTTTAATTTACTAAGTCTAAAATCTAGTTTTTCCTAGCTAGTTAACCTATTTGTCAAACTCTAGTCAATTAGCCAAAATTGAATACAATAATTTTTATAATTTTTGAAATTTTTTCAAATTTTTATGGGTTTTCAAATAAGTATGCAAATGCAAAAATATGTACAAATGAATGCGAAGGAAGAAGACGTACCGAGCATACCCCCAAACTTGAACTTTTGACAGCGTCCTCACTGTCATGCTAAACAAAGAGGGTCAAAATGCAGATACTCCCCTGTTTATTTATTTATAATTTTTTTTTTTATTTTTTATGTTTTGAAATTTTTATTTTTTATAGAAAAAGAAAACGAAAATATATATACATATATACAAAGGTTCCCCCCAAACTTAAGCTTGGCCTTACACAAGCCAAAAGTTAACACCAACCATTCAAAAATCTTATCGTGGAAATGGTATAGCTGGTGCAAGAATGGGATGGAAAGAAAAGATATGAAAAGCACGCGAGACCGTGTAGAAAGAAGAATGGTAGAATATGGTCTCGGTGGGGGAGAAGAATGGCGAAAAGAAGAAGGAAGTGGAGTACGATCTTGAGGGTGTAAATTGAGTGAATAAATTAGCGCAATTTGTGATGACCGATGTGTTAAAAGTGATTGCGCTAACCTATCAACTCGTCGATAAATGGGATCAAATCCCTCAAGAGTCGTGAGAAAACATGGGTACGCCGAACTTGGTATAGGAGAAGAAAGCGTAGCGGTCATTTGTTCGGTCGGAACAATGGGAAAGAGGGAGGGTGATATAACAGTCAAAGGTTCAGGAGGCTGAATTGGAAAATCCGACACATCAAATAAAAATGGTTCAACCTCAATATTATCCTCAAGACTATCCTCATAATTATCCTCATAATTCTCCTCGATATTCAACTCATCCATGCCATTATCATCAAAATCAAGACGCATATGAGATTTAGGAGAAACATTTAATAACTCGGGATGATGATTTGAACATAAAACTTCAATTAAATCGACAGGTTCATCATCCGAAATATTCCCGGCGTCTATATCCTCAATCAAGTGAAAGTCAATTTCTTTAGACAGCTCCTCAAAAGCATGGATGTTTATCAATGTAGGTTCTAGAGTGGAAGTGTAAAGGTCAAACGGATTAGGTGCTGTTTCACTCGAAGGGGGTTCTTCACAATCTGGCAAATCAAACACTACAAAATCACACAACTCATTTTTATTTTCAACAGGTGAACTATTTAGGGCAATTGATGGAAAACAGGAGTTGTGGGCTTCTATTGGGTAAGGGTAGGTTTGATTTGAAAATCCTCTCTCATTCTCACTCCGTCCAACTGCCGCCTCATACATTGAAAAATTTGGAGCGAGCGGGACACTAGCTACCAGTTCACTAGGTTGCATAAGGGTGGCCACGGACGCCTCCACATTCCTAACCATTTTATCTGTTGCTGCGATATACGCCTCCAACGCCTCTTCCAAACTAGACTTGGGTGGTAAGGGGGTTTCGGTAAAAGATTCAAAATTGTTTGGATATGTGAAACTCCCAAAAGGCTGTGTAGGAACAGGGTCTAGTGACGGTGGGAAAGTCGGGTAGGACTGGTAGGAAGTGGGTGATTGGACTGGGATAGGGTCAACATGTGGATAAAAAGGTGAATAATCTTGTTGATCCCTAGAACTAGATGTGTGGAGAGAGGTGAAAGATCGGCTACGAGATTGAGCAATATGCTCAGCAATGGACATCGGCCTAGGAGTTACAGCAGGACTTGGAAAAGTGGTGTCAACATATGTAGGTGGTAAAGGTTGACTAGGTTGACACAAAGTGGGTTGAAAAGTCAAACTGTTTCTCCTAGACTCCTCTATGTGATCTTTCAAAGATTTTTTTGGCATGGAGGGATCATCTTTATATTGACCGAACAAATTGCCGAACGACGCAAAATTAGGTTCAGGATACCAAAGTTCGGCAAGTGATTTTTTATGTGGGGTACCCATGTTAGAAGAAGAAAGGTTGAAAGAAGGAAGGTTGGATGGTGCAAGGATTTATTTGGGGCTAAAGTTTGCAAGTTCTCTAATAAAAATTTTCCTTTTTCTTTTTTTTTCTTTGTTTGAAAATTTGTTGCAAAAAGATTTTTTAATTAAAGATATGCAATCTAAAATATATTACCTGCAATCAGTTATTATCTTAAGCATATCACAAGAATCTTTATTTGGAAAAAACTGTTGCAAAAAGATATTTGAGAAAAGATATGCAACAACAAAATATTTCTTGCAATCAATTTAGTTCAAGCGGGGCCCAAAAAAAAAATCCTGCACAAGACTTGTTATATGGAAGGGAGAATATTTTTAAGCACACAAAATCCTGCAGAAATATTTCAGAAAAGATATATCTAGATCTCCATAGAAAGAACAGAGAAGCTTACAGAGGAATTTTCACCTGACGACGTCACTGTGGAGCCGCCCTTCCGCGGCAAATCATGGTTCCCACCGCGGTTCCGCGCTCTTCTTGAATGCACAGATCCCCAAAATTTTTTTGGTGCAACGAATCGGCAATATGGCCGCGTTTCCGCGGCCTAAAGTGGGTAGGGGCCGCGGAATCGCGGCAGGTTGGGGAGGTTGGGGCTTCAAAATTTTTTTCCTGTTCTGTTGTTCAAAATCGCTTCTGTTCCGATATTTTGTTTCCTGTTTTGCTTTCGGGAAATCTCCAGATCCGAATTTGTATATCCTGCAAAAATTCAACCACAAAGTATCCCTTCCAAAAATAACAAATGATATATATTTTTATAATTTTTGATTTTTTTCAGATTTTTATGATTTTTTAAATTTATGATTAACCCGAAATTGCGAAAAGAAAATTCTACGCCATCCCCGGCAACGGCGCCATTTGATTGATGTGATTTAGCGTGCTTGCGCTTTCTAAAAGATAGATCAAAAATATTTGTAACCGCAATCAAGAACGGCGTCGCTTTGCAGCTAGCCGGTGAGTACGGGTCGGTCCACAGGGATGTTGTGAATTTCCGATTCGTTCTTACGAGTTAATTCCGAAGGGTGTTCGGTTGTTTATTAAATCTAAAAATCTAATTATTCTAGGGCAATTAATTAAATCTATTCTTGCTAGCGTTAGGTTTAGGGATGATTTGGAAATGGTAGTAAATCTCAACGCTTTCTTTACCCGAATGAAGATCTGTGAGGAGTTATGGTAATTATCAATAAAGTGGATTAGATCCGTTCGGGAAGGTGTTCCTTCCTCTAGGTTCTTGTCCTTCCTTTAGAGATCCTTACCCTAACCTCCATGGAAAACATCACACCCGGGCCTTTATACTACGGTATCACCGCTACCTAGAGGGATAGAGTGCCGTAGGGAGCGGTATGTGCATGTATGCATGGAGTCCTATTGTAAATATTTGATGGGTAAGAAAGGGATGAGAGATCTCATCTCTCAAAATCCTTCCCAAAAGCTAAACCCTAAACAAGTTCCTAAGGCATGAAATTAAATCTACCTAGGGCAAGGAATTAAAATACTTACTGATGGCTCTCTCAAAACATCAAAGCAGGGTTGTCAGATCTGAATTTCTGAATTAAAGAGAGGCACCGATGCTCTCCAAAAGATTTCTAAATTTTATTAATGAAGGGAGGCATGAGAAATTACAATGTCTTGGGTTCTATTTATAGGACATAGAAACCCTAGGGCTACAGATTGCACCGCATGTCTAAAGTTACAAATATACCCCTAAAAAGATCTTTCCATAGCCGCCACACATTATGGTAAAAATTATGCGCATTAGGGCTTCTTTCCGCCGCGGAAGCGCCGCGTATATGGGCTTTGGGCCGCGCTTCCGCGGCGCAATGATGATGTCAGCTTCTGGATTTTTCTGGGCTGCTTGGTATGCTTCTGGGCTTCTTGTTTATGTATTCAGATACTCATTTGGGATTATACAGTGATACCAGATTTTCAACGAACACTTTGCAATGATTCTTGTAACCGTCTTTCTTGCAAATTTGGATCTTGCGTCGCCTTGTTAATTGTGAACCGTTCTTCTGCTGAGCTTTACTAAGATCTTCCTATTTGCTGGTCAAAATCCTTCTTTTGTGTCGTCTTTTGTGTTTTTCACTGTTTTCGTGCCAAGAACCTGTAACCTGTAACATGTAGCAGACATGGGTCAAAAGCACCTGTTTTTATTCTTAAATGCATAAGAATGGGGCATACAAAAATGCAATATTATGTGATAAACACTTGTCATAGGCAATGGACATCTTGACAGACCTTTGCCAGTCATATAAGTCAGATTCAGTCAAATTGTTATCTAGATGTAACCTAGTCATGGTCAAAAGGTCGCTGCAATTAGAGAGAGAGAAGAAAACACTTTAGCATGATGCTCTTGCAAGTTTAGATTGGTTTTTAGTTTATCTAAACTGGATGGCTCCCACTGTTTCTCGAATCCTTCCTCAAACCATAAAAGAAGAATTAGCCAGGACTATTCTCACCGTACAATACTTGCTTAACCGTTCAGCCAGGCTAGTGTCGATACTTCGAGGGAGGTTTTCCAACGCTTTCGTGAAGTTCCTTAATTAAAGAACCTCTTTTCTCTGGGGGCGTAGCCCCGCTGACACCTTTCTAGGCACCTACTTGGTTTATAGCATTGATCGTTAAGTGACGAATCTCCTGATAAGTAGCTTGTACTCACAGTAGGATCGGGATCCAAATATCATTGTATGATAATGTTGAAGGAATCCTACCAATATTCATCAAACTCCAAATGGTATGCAACACTAGCAAGTTTCAGTTTCTTTAGAAACTCCCGATGTGGATTTTTGCCCCATACTCTTATGACCTTGACTTTGGCCAACAAATCATAAGTCACATGTCAAGTTCTACCTGTCATTCTTCAGGTTAATTTGAATCCACCCGTACATACCCTTGATTTTGGCCAACAAAGCAGTACGACTGTCCCAAACCAACGCATCTATCTATGCTACATATGAATATCCAATAGCTACCAAACACTGTGCCTTGACTTTGGCCATCAAACACAGCTTCAATACTATTGACTTTCCATATGAAATGACGGAGGGCTATGACTGGTTTTGGCAAAACCGTGAACGTAGTGAACTTGATATAATCGAAGGAACCTGATACTTTTTAAAAGGAGTGGTTAAAGCTCCGCAATTTTAAAATAACCGAGTGGTTTCTTTTTAAATTTATTCCAACGACTCAACTTTGGTTTATTTTCTTTGCATTATAATAATGCGTCCCATCTTTTATCTTATCATTACAGAAAACAACGAAAATACCACGTCCTCTTATGCCATCCGCATTCGCCACGGGGTCCCGTCATCACCTGTTACGTTACTTAACTAACGACAGCACGGAGGCTGGGCTAGCGCGGGTGTAAAACATAAGTGACGTCTAATAGCTATCATATATAGATATTGTACATTCGTTAGACGCAATAATAGGCATTCCAGATCACTGATGAACTTTATTGGATATACAAGCAATCCGCGTTTGCTATGAGCCTGCAACAAAAGACGGATTACACAGTTGTGATGAATAGCCATTACCCCACCCTAGACCCCTACGGGTACGGCAAACTACCCGCCAAATATCCGAAGTGAAGCAGTCTCCCTCAACAACGTGAGTAGGCCACTAAACACTTCAAAGTACCCGGTAGCTTGTGCACCCCACCTTGGGTCTATCATAGGAGCAAAAACAGTAAAAATGAAATAATACAACGGTGGCTACAACCGCAACCTGGATGCGCCGCGCAAAATAATATTACAACATATTACAATTACATCAAATGAATGAATATAAAACACATCTCAAACCCCGGCTAATCATCACAACGATCCAATCAAGTTCATATACACAAACAGTAAATATTACGGAAATGTGCAACCCCCTGCCAACCGACATACTAGCAGTTAGGGGAGATTTACGAACACATTAAACATTACAGATAAAAACCCGATTAGTAAATAACTTAGAACATCGATCGACAACCTTTTTCCGTGTCTACCCCAAATGCAAGCCAGCACAAAAGTAACCTGGGCAGAAACAGAATATACTGGAAAACAAAACACCAAAAATTATGAATTACAGAGCAAATCCGAATCAACTCGGGGTTGACTCCGCGGCTGATCCGCGGCCAAAAGCACCATTTGGCCGCGGATACACGGCCGTCTTGCCGAGTTGAGTGCTCGTATTTTCTCAGTATTCTTATATTCCCCTGCTGTGAATTTTAAGGCATATCAAATATTTTTTTCGACACGTTTAAAATTAACAGAATTTGATAGGGTCCGGATTAAGTTTTCACGTTTTTTTTCTGACGATCGAAGTTCTAATTAGTTGCTAACAAGCTAGTAAAGGTTTAGTTGGCTCTGATACCACTATAAGTTCATGTCACGCACCCCACGAGCTTGCGGGGAGGCGGAATATATGAAAAACAATTATCAAAGCTTCGTAACACGGACTTGAGCACACGGATCGTTTCTAAACCATTACTAGCAAACTACGAAAGGTTTAACTACTCGGATTCGAAGTTATTTCTCACGTTACTTGCCCTTTGGGTCTTCATCGCTGTCCTCCACTCCTCGTAGGATCTTTGGAACGTCGGCACCTCAACGGCCTCCTCGAGTCAAAGACGATCCACTCGAGAGCTCCTACTCCAAGCTTGCTCTCTAACTTGAGATAACTAGGTTTCTTTAGTTGCTAATCAAAGTCACCTAGGTGATATAGAGTGAGGTTATGGATTAATTAGTCTATCTAATCCTTGATCTCAACACATGAGAGGGGAGGATTAGGGTTTGAAGAGAGAGTGAGCTTGAGGAGAGAAGGTGAACATAATAATCATAATGAAAATGTTTCTCACTTGAATATATGAAGCATAATTATTTATCAAATAAATGAATAAATATGATTAATCATCATGCTTCATTAATTCTATATGTGTGATTCACTACATGAGTCATTAACCATTTAATGATGCATTAATGATATGGATGAATCACACAAATGAGTCACAAAAGTATTTAATGAAAATGCCACCCAAACCCTCAAGTCACCATACTTCTAGAAGCTTCCCGTCAAATTACGAGAACGCCTCTCCTATCCGTGAAAACACGGAAAAACTTTAGACTGTATAAATCTAATAATCCGATACTAGAATCTGGCTTAAACCAAAGCCGGCTAGTAAAAACTGTCCGAACGTCGTACGTGCGTTTAAACGCGTATGCGTCCGAATCCTTGTCGTAAAACCATACGACCTCTATATCGTTTCGCCTGGAGTAGGGAAACTCTCTGTGTGGGACTCTAAAGACTCGATTACTATGCTGGCGTGTGTTTAACCACAGACCGCAAGTGGCACTAGCTGTACGTAACGGTCCCCAGGTAGATGTCGATAAGAAGGCTGATGAGGAAACCCATCCGAACTCCTACTGAGCCTGTCCGTGACAATATCCACGCAGTCCGGTCTATTCATCTAAGAGTATCGTATGTATGGTCTAGGGAGGTGGTAAATGTCAGACCCCTAATAACCGTACAAGTCGTGCCGGTATGGCTCAAGACCTTTCGAGAATATACTGATCAGTCCACCAGTAATTCTCAATCATCCCTGGCTAGGGATTTATGGTAATGACCAACCGATCACAGTGCGATGTCAACTCCCTATACCGGGAGAGACGAATCCCTAACAGTCGCTCACTGCCTCCATGTGGCTCGGGACTGTGCCCAACTAAAACCTGTTTGCACGACTCCTTTGAGCCGTGGTAGGGTAGTAATCAAAGCACAGTGGGAACTCACACGAAACAAATGACGACCTTAAGTCAATAGACTATCTGCACACATGTCACCTGAGAACTGCTATCTGACATTAGGTATAATACCATCCAGTCAGTTCTCCTGCGAGTGCTGTCCGGTGTACCCGTAACCCAACGAGCACCTGTATACTATCTCCAGTACGACGTACTGATGGCTGCGGGACAGACCATCTCCCCAACTGGGATGAGAAGCGTACAGACTACTCTACTCCAGAGTATCGATGCCCTGTCTCGATAATCCTATGACTAGGAACAAGTATATGATGTTTCTTATAGACTACCCAGCCCCCACTAGTGTGACTGCCATCACAACGCTGGTAATCAAGCAAAGATCCTAAGGGCTCTACTAATATGTATAAGCGATACGTTACAAGAAACATATGCACATATTAAAGTAGACAAAACCAAGTAGCATACTACTATGTTTAGCAAGACTGTTATATATCTGTGAATATCCCAAGCTTCCATTAAGTAATATACAAGCTAGTATGATACAATAATGGCCCCTGGGGCATATATACTAACACTTAGATGGTCCACCATGATCTCTCCCCTCAGTCTGGAGTTTGGTTCAAGGGTACATCACTCCATACCTCTGATACATATCATTGTAATTCCTCAATGTCTTCAGAGATGTGGAGGGTCCCGACAACCAATAGCTCTTGGGTGCACTCCTAAACCCTTAAGCACATTACAATGGACCGTAATGTCCTTAAACAAGCTGTGGACAGGAACGTTCTTAAACTAAACCATCATCCCAAAAAAATGGTGATCTATGGACCGTAACGTCCCTAAACTAAAACGATAGAGCCCAAATGATCAAAAATGATCCTGAACCCCCGTTAAGTAGATCTTAGTCCAATATCGGATTAACGTATCCTTAACAAATATTTAAGTTGATCTTAATCTCAAACAAGGTTAACGATCCTTAAATCAAACCAAACCCAAATCTATGAATATACGGATTTGGACTAATTCACGCCCTACGAGCGACAACAAAATTAGTCTTCGTATACAATCCACGGGAAACCAAAAATAAAACAAACACACACGACACGAAGTGAACATCTGGAGCAGGAGAAAGTGGTTATCGCTACGCGGTAACATAATTAACTGTATAGGCTTATACCTCCAGGGAAGAGCATCCCCACAATAAAAAAACCCCTCACAACGAAGGGGAATCTGACGAAGTCCACTACAACGGTCGCATCCGTCCAAACCTTCGATACACGGTGCCATAAATCAACTTGGCATCTTCAGAGAGGTGGATGGATAAACCCAAATAGAATCTGCCCCCAAATTCAAGCAAGACTTCTGTCTTTCCCGGCTTTCGGCGGTAAACAGATTCTGGCACGCCCGGTGGGACCTTTTTCTCTTTCCACTCCATACTTCGTGTGTCGTGTTCACGAACGAATCGCGGTTTAATATGTTTGCCCCTGGATTCGAGGTACTAAGATTGTTGTCTTGCTCCTATGCAGAAGAAAAGAAGATCGATGGCTTCCAAGTGTAACTGCAACAGAAACTCTCGCTCTGTCCCTACCGGAGGAGTGACTTATGGAACCCAAGCGGCCTCCATCTTTGCAATGCCGGTGGATCATGTGACTCAGGCCACCAGTGGACTGTTTTTTGGGACCATGCTCCCACCAATAAGCTTCAATGCCTCAATGCCATCACAAGTGGCTCCAAAGAAGTCGGTCTTTGATCGGCTTGCAACCACCACGGCCCTTTGTTCCCACTAAAATTTTGGCTCAAAACTTGCTTCATTATAAAATAATAACAATAAAATAAAAATAAAAATAAAGGGAAAGCTCCACATGCAAATCATGTAGGGACTTGTTTCCCCCAATAAGAAAGCAAGGCTCTGTTCAAAATTTGAACCGAGGCAGCGCCTTACGTGCAAAGTACGAGAGCGCCTGCGCCAATAGTTAAAAAACTCTTAGGCAGTGTCTCACATGCAAGGCACGAGAGCGCCAATGCCAAGAGTTAAAAAACTCTGAGGCAGCACCTCATGTGCAAGGCACGAGAGCGCCAGCGCCAAAAAAAGTTCTCCACCATTGGATCAAAGATCCAACGAATATGATGAATCATCAAATTACAGAATCAAATTCTGTTGAGGAAATACTCCTCAAATTTTTCTAAACAAAAAAGATTGTGCTCTATATCGTTGGATCAAAGATCCAATGGTGATTAAAAATCACCAAGATATAGAATAAGTTCTGTATGGGAAAATATTTTCCCAAGCTTGTTAAAAAAAAGAGAAAAATCTTCTGTAAAATGGAAGTCCTTGGATCAAAGATCCAACGGTGGATAAATTCCCCAAATCAATTAGAGATCTCTCAATGAGAAATTTCCTTTAACTGATTCAACAAATCAGCCTCCCCAATATAAAGGACCCAAGACTTCAAGTCTTGTAGAGAAGAACCCCCCCCATAAACTTCAAACTTCAAAGACGAGAGCAATTTCTTCTCAAGGTAAATAACAAGAAGAGAGATTATAGCATCTCCTCCATATTTAAGAGTTTAACTCTCATATCAGAAGAACGTAGTTCTTTTTCTAGATCATAGATCTATAAGACAAAGTCTTTCATAAAAGTAAAAGAGATCATAGCATCTCATAAAAAAGAAGAAGAATATAGTTCTTAGATCCATGAGACAAAGTTTCCCACAAACGAGAATTTAATTCTCAGAGCACTGAATTGATCAGAACGACCAAAAAACAGTGCCTGGCGCTCAGTGCCGAGTGCTCCATATGCCCCTCACGTGGGCGCTATTTAATAAGGAGCGCTTAACACTCAAAGTTTGGTGCTCAACGCCGAGTGCTCCACGTGCTCCTCACGTGGGCGCTGCTAAATAAAGAGTGCTCTGCACTCATTGGTGGGCGCTCAACGCCGAGCGCTCCACGTGCTCTTCATGTGGGCGCTATTTAATAAAAAGTACTTGGTACTCATTGCCTGGCTCTCAGCGCCAAGTGCTCTACGTGTTCCTCACGTGAGCGCTATCAAGTGTTTAACACTCCATATAAAAGAATACAGATATCACGTGTTAAACACGTGGGCTGAAACAGAAAGAATAAAAGGTGTCAGAACCCGTTTCAATGCTCAACATTGCTGATGCAGAAAAGGGACCAAGCCCAAATAAATAATCAAGTGGGCCGAGCCCAAGGTTGGTCAAACCCAAAAATCGACCGAGCATATAGGTCTTCTTCCAAATCGGACTTAGTCTCAAACAAGATCATCAAACCTTTGATGAACATTTACTAGTTCAAGGGTACATCTCTTCATACCTCTGATACATGCCGTTGTAATTCTTCAACGTCTTCATAGAGATGGAGGGTCCCAATAACCAATAACTTTTGGTGCATCCCCAAATTTTTAAACCAAAACCTTATAGACTATGATGTCTTTAAACCCTACAGACTATGATGTCTTTAAACCCTACAGACTATGATGTCTTAAAACCCTACAGATGTCCTTAAACCCAATGGACCGCAATGTTCCTAAACTAAGACGATAGATCCTAAATCCTCTTTCGTTGGATTTAAATGATCCTAAAATCCCGTTGAGTAGATCTTAATGTGAAATTAGACTAACGTATCCTCAGCAAACATTTAAGTTGATCTTAATCTCAAAAGAGATTAACGAGTCTAAATCAAACCAAACCCTAAATCTAAGAAAATATGGATTTGGACTAATCCCCGCCCTACGGGCAACAACATAAATTAGTCTCCGTATACAATCCACGGGCAACCAAAAAGAAAACAAACACACACGACACGAAGTGAACATCTGGAGAAGGAGAAAGCGGTTATCGCTACGCGGTAACATAATTAACTGTAGGGGCTTGCGCCTGCAGGGAAGATCACCCCCACAATCAAAAACCCCTCACAATGAGAGGGAATCTGATGAAGTCTGCTACAACGGCCGCATCCATCCAAACCTTCGATACAAGGTGCCATAAATCAGCTTGGCATCTTCGGAGAGGTGGACGGATAAACCCAAATAACATCTGCCCCCAAAATTCAGGCCAGACGTCCTAATGTCCCGGCCGCATCTTTTGGCGGCGAACAAATTCGCTCTTGGCCACGACTCGTAGGGAGAAACACCTTTATGAGACCCTTACGGCTTATGAAGTCAAAAGCCTTAGTCGACATGATCCTAACCATGTTTGCTAAGACACCTTTGTTTGAATCGACAAAGGAAAATGACGATTCTCTCATGGCCACATTCCAGTCGCAGCGATGCTGATGCTAAGATTGATATCAGATCTCAAGTCCATACTCGTAACAGAATCAGCAAGCCAAAAATACATATAAAAATAGTCGAAATGATTGGGCAACTCACAATAAAAAGCAGCGAGTAAAAAGAAAAATAACCGAAATGATTGGTCACCGGAAAAATAGCCAAAATGATTGGGCAATCGTGACTTTCGTGATATAAAAAGATGAAATGATAAAGCATCGCGGAAAGAAAAACAAAAAAAATGAAATGAAACTTTTGCCCTATATGAGAGGCCATACTGACCCCTGTATACAATCTATGGGCATAAAAAAAAAGGAACCACATTTCCCAACAGACTCTGACAAAGGGAAGCCAAATCTCGACGGCCACATCTACAGCCTAGAGATCAACGACGACGTCCCTCCTCATTCCAGCAGGATACGGACGCGACACCAACATTCGGAGCCACGACAAAGTCTCCAGTTCTAAGACTCTACGGTTCACAAACAACCTAGAGTCAACCCCGACACCGCAGAAAGCGAAGCAAGTCAACCCCGATACCACAGAAAGCGGAGCAAGTCAACAACGACACCGCAGAAAGCGGAGCAAGTCAACCCCAATGCTCCGTCTCAGAGACAAGTCAGCCAATGACCTCCCCACCGGAACAACGCCCCGTCTCGGAAACAAGTCAACCAATGACCTCCCCACCGGATCAACGCTCCATCTCGGAAACAAGTCAACCAATGACCTCCCTGCCGGAACAACCTCTCGATTCAGAGAAATCAGTGTCCTTGGCGAGAACCTCTCGATTTGTTTCGACCCGCAAGGAAATCAGTGTCTTTGCAGGAATCTCTCGATTTGTCTCGACCCCAAGGAAATTAGTGCCCTTGGCAAAACCTCTTGATTCAGGGAAATCAGCGACCTTGGCGAGAACCTCTCGATTTGTTTCGACATGCAGGGAAATCAGTGTCTTTGCAGGAATCTCTCGATTCGTCTCAACCCCAGGGAAATCAGTGTCCTTGGCGAAATACCTCGATTTAGGAAAATCAGCGTCCTTGGCGAGAACCTCTCGATTCATTTTGACCCGCAAGGAAATTAGTGTCTTTGTAGGAATCTCTCGATTTGTCTCGACCTTAAGGAAATCAGTGTCCTTGGCAAAACCTCTCGATTCAGGGAAATCAGCGTCCTTGGCGAGAACCTCTCGATTCGTTTCGACCCGCAGGGAAATTACTGTCTTTGCAGGAATCTCTCGATTTGTCTCAACCCCAGGGAAATCAGTGTCCTTGGTGAAAACCTCTCGATTCAGGGTTAGTGTCCTTGGCGAGAATCTCTCGATTCGTTTCGACCCGCAAGTAAATCAGCGTCTTTGCAGGAATGTCTCGATTCGTCTTGACCCCCCAGGGAAATTAGTGTCCCCACGCATAAAAAGAAAATTCTCTTGTGAGATCCTTACGACTCTCAAGAGAAAACTTACTTAGGAGTCCTCACGACTCCTAAGGAGAAAATACACCTACGAGATTCTCTCGACTTGTAGGGAGAAAAGTCTTTATGAGACTCCCACGGCTCATAAAGTTGAAAAGTCTTAGGTGGCAGATCCAAACCTGTTTCCTAAGCCATCGTTTCCCTGTAAGAAGGTCCAAGATGGACTATCTGCGGGCCACATTTGCCAAAACCATATTCGACTATGAAATAAAGAAGCTACTTACGGGTTCTCACGATTCGTAAGGAAAAATACCCGAGTGAGATCCTTACGCCTCACGGAGGCGATGAACACTTAGAAATCCTCACGATTTCTAGGGAGAATTTGCACCTACGAGATCCTCTCGACTTTTAGGGAGAATAAACCTTCTTGAGACCTTTACGGCTCATGAAGATAAAAAAGTCTTAGGCTACAAGGACCCTAAAACTTGTCTCCTAAGCCCTCAATTCTATGGCCATGCATAACTCTGCACTACTTCACCCATATACATACTTACGTAGGCAAAGTAGTGGGGGGCATTTGTTCCCACCAAAATTTTGGCTCAAAACTTGCTCCATTATAAAATAATAACAATAAAATAAAAATAAAAATAAAGGGAAAGCTCCACATGCAAAGCATGTAGGGACTTGTTTCCCCCAATAAGAGAGCAAGGCTCTGTTCAAAATTTGAACTGAGGCAGCGCCTCACGTGTAAAGCACGTGAGTGCCAGCGCCCAGAGTTAAAAAACTCTAAGGCAGCGCCTCACGTGTAAGGCACGTGAACGCCAGCGCCAAGAGTTAAAATACTTTGAGGCAGCACCTCACGTACAAGGCACGAGAGCGTCAGCGCCAAGAGTTAAAAACTCTGAGGCAGCACCTCACGTGCGAAGCACGAGAGCGCCAGCGCCAGAACTAAAAGTTCTCCACCATTAGATCAAAGATCCAACGAATATGATGAATCATCAAATTACAGAATCAAATTCTGTTGAGGAAATACTCCTCAAATCTTTCTAAACAAGAAAGATTGTGCTCTATAAATCAGAGCACTATTGGATCAAAAATCCAATGGTGATTAAAGATCACCAAGATACAGAATAAGTTCTGAATGGGAAAATATTTTCCCAATCTTGTTAAAAACAAGAGAAAAATCTTCTGTAAAACGGAAGTCCTTGGATCAAAGATCCAACGGTGGATAAATTCCCCAAATCAATTAGAGATCTCTTAATTAGAGATTTCCTTAACAAATTCAACAAATCAGCCTCCCCTATATAAAGGACCCAAGACTTCAAGTCTTACAGAGAAGAATCCCCCATAAACTTCAAACTTCAAAGACGAGAGCAATTTCTTCTCAAGGTAAATAACAAGAAGAGAGATCATAGCATCTCCTCCATATTTAAGAGTTTAACTCTCACATCAGAAGAACTTAGTTTTTTTTCTAGATCATAGATCTATAAGACAAAGTCTTTCATAAAAGTAAAAGAGATCATAGCATCTCATAAAAAAAGAAGAACATAGTTCTTAGATCCATGAGACAGTCTCTCACAAACGAGAATTTAATTCTCAAAGCACCGAACTGATCAGAACGGCCAAAAAACAGTGCCTGGCGCTCAGTGCTGAGTGCTCCATGTGCCCCTCATGTGGGCGCTATTTAATAAGGAGTCAGCGCCGAGCGCTCCACGTGCTCCTCACATGGGCGTTGCTAAATAAAGAGTGCTCTGCACTCATTGGTAGGTGCTCAGCGCCGAGCGCTCCACGTGCTCCTCACGTGGGCGCTATTTAATAAAAAGTACTTGGTACTCATTGCCTGGCGCTCAGCACCAAGCGCTCCACGCGTTCCTCACGTGAGCGCTATCAAGTGTTTAACACTCCATATAAAAGAATACCGACGTCACGTGTTAAACACATGGGATGATGCAGAAAGAATAAAAGGTGTCAGAACCCGTTTCAATGCTCAGCATTGCTGATGCAGAAAAGGGACCAAGCCCAAATAAATAATAAAGTGGGCCGAGCCCAAGGTTGGTCAAATCCCAAAATCAACCGAGCCCATAGGTTTTCTTTCAAATTGGACTTAGTCCCAAACAAGATCATCAAATCTTTGATGAACATTCACTGGTTCAAGGGTACATCTATTCATACCTCTGATACAAGTCATTGTAATTCTTCAACGTCTTCAGAGAGATGGAGGGTCCCAATAACCAATAACTTTTGGCGCATCCCCAAACTGTTAAACCAAAGCCCTATAGACTATGATGTCTTTAAACACAAACTATAATGTCTTTAAACCCTACATACCATGATGTCTTTAAACCCTACAAACTATAATGTCTTTAAACCCTACAGACTATGATGTCTTTAAACACGGACTATGATGTCCTTAAACCCAATGGACCGCAACATCCCTAAACTAAGACGATAGAGCCCAAATTCTCTTTCGTTGGATCTAAATGATCCCAAAATCCCGTTGAGTAAATTTTAGTGTGAAATTAGACTAACGTATCCTCAACAATCATTTAAGTTGATCTTAATCTTATAAGAGATTAACGAGCCTTAAATCAAACCAAACCCTAAATCTAATAAAATACGGATTTGGACTAATCCCCACCCTACGGACGACAACGTAAATTAGTCTCCGTATACAATCCATAGGCAACCAAAAAGAAAACAAACACACACGACACGAAGTGAATATCTGGAGAAGGAGAAAGTGGTTATCGCTACGCGGTAACGTAATTAACTGCAGGGGCTTGCGCCTGCAGGGAAGAGCGTCCCCACAATAAAAAACCCCTCACAATGAGGAGGAATCTGACGAAGTCTGCTACAATGGCCGCATCCGTCCAAACCTCTGATACACGGTGCCATAAATCAGCTTGGCATCTTCGGAGAGGTGGATAGATAAACCCAAATAGTATCTGCCCCCAAAATTCAGGCCAGATGTCCTAACGTCCCGGTCGCATTTTTCGGCGGTGAACATCCCTCCCAACGGGTCATCCAAGTCTGCCTCCTCAGTCTTTGACAGGCTGAGCCTAAGCTCAAATGGGCCCGCAAAGAGGCTCGCTATACCTGAAGGGGTTATTCCGAAGCGGATAGCCATTCCAGCTCCGGCAAACGAAGTCGTCAAAGGGGCTTCTCCTATTAAAGAATCGGTCTTTACAAGACTGGCCATTCCAACTCCTGCTTTGGGCGAAGTCACCAAGGGTGCTTCCCCTGTCAAAAGATCGGCCTTTGAAGATTGACCGTTCCCTCTCGGCGGACGTCAGTCTTTGATAGACTGACACCAACAACACCCCATCAGAGCAGAGGGCTTGATGAAGTCGCTCCGACGACAGAGGTGGTTTCGTCTGCACGGCATGCTTGAGATCGCCACTGGCGCCGAGTAAGGAAGGCTGGGGGCTGTTCCTCCTCTGGACTTACCCCACCAGCTCTAATGGTTGAAATTGATGCCACTGTTCCAACTGGGAACATCTTCGAGCTGCTCAGGAGGGTGCGCAAGAACTCTCCAACCGCCATTTTGAAGAAGTCTCCTCCTCCTATTGAAAGCATGACACAGGTGAAGCCAGAACAGCCTCCTCAGCGGTTGTCCTCCAAGATCTATAGAGTTCTGCAGAAAGTCCAAGACTCTGTCATTGACAAAGATTACTCTCGTCGGCTGAAGAAGACGAAGGCTCGGCAAGAGGAGGACCATCCCTCCGTCATACTACGGAAGGTATCATCTACATGGGTGCCTGCTGCAACGGCCCCCTCAACTTCGACCTCCCATAAGAGGAGAAGGCTGGAGAAGATCCCCATGCCTGTGGTAAATTTCAAAGGCAGTGGACCCAAACGCCCTAAGTCTGGGGCATCGTAGTACACACGGTGTACATGGCTTCCGGGAAAGAGGAAAACCGTACTTCCACGGGTCATCGACCATTCATACGGTCTGTGACAAAAGCTCAGGAGCAACAACAAAAGCTCCAGGAGATGTTGACAAGGATGGCCGCACTAACTGGGCAGAAAGAAAGCCCGGAAGTATCGTCGGAACAACGCCAGGAGCAGGAGACCGACACCGAATTCCTATTAAGGGTGCTTGAAAAGAAAGATAAAGAGGCCGCGGAACAAGTGACTAATATAAAACAAATGGCACTTCTGTTCCAAGACATGGTGGGGATGATGATCCAGCCTGATCCTCCAGCCGAAGACCCTCCAATAATCATTAAAGACGACAGATAAGAGACATCAAACCCTCCTCCGGCTTTATCAGCAGCCAGGGAGGAGACGATCTCCAAAGCTACCCTTGATGACTACATAGCTTAACAAATACGAGCTCATCAAGCGAACGAAGCGGCATGCCAAGTCGTCAGAACTGGGCGACCTTATCCAGGCTGGTAGGACTAAATTAAGTACCCGCCAGGATATACGATCACAAAATTCCATGTGTATAAGGGGACGGGCAATCCGCATCAGCGCGTTGCTCAATTCAGAGCTTTGTGCGGTAATACTGGGGGCGATGACAAACTGTTGCTTCACCAGTTTGTTGGCAACTTATCGGAGACGGCATTTGAATGGTACTCCGAGCTCCGAAATGGCCCTGTCAAGACATTTGCGGGGATGGGACTACTGTTCACACAGCGGTTCGCAAGCGCAAGCGAGCGCACCCCCATCACGACATTAATCAACGCCAGAGTGAAGCCGGGAGAGACCTGGGTTCAATATGCAATTCGGTGGCGTAACCTATGGTCAAAGTGTGAACAGCGCATAGAAGAAGCTTCTGCTGTGGGCATGTTCGTAGGGATTCTTGATCCTCAGGCAACTATATCCCAGTTTATGATGTTCTTCAAGCCGACCACCTTCCAGACCTTGATTGACAAATTGGCCCAAATGGACCAAATGGGCCATAGGCCGTCCTCTTCAAAGACAGATCTTCGGAATGAAAAGGGCAAAGGGAAAGCGACCTTCATCGCCAACGCTCAACAACAACCGAGTGACCCGAAACCGATAGCTCGCCAAAACAACAAACTAAGATCCCTCGAAGAAAAGTTGAGACGTCCTTACTCTTTCTCCCAGGATAAAACGAGGAGACTATTCGAACTGGCGGTGCATAACAGACTCATCACTCTGCCGGATCCAAGACGCCCACTACAATCGGGCGACGTCAACAATCCCAATTACTGCCCCTACCACCGAATAGTGGGTCAACCAATCGAAGATTATTACTGTAGGGTTCCTAGGCACTCTAGTGAAGTCTCACAAGTGATCAAACATGCACAAATCAAATTTTACGGGTGCCTACAAACCCGACTACGGATCGTTTACTAGATATTTAGGCGAAACAAGCAAACTAGTTAACATTTTAACTAAGGGAACGGATATACAACCTTTGTAGATCCGGTCCACTACCTCCACGGCTCCGCAATGAAGTCCTCTCCGCTGTCCAAATCAAAATCCGGGCTCAAGCGTCGGCTTCTTCGGAGAATAGGCGGGCTTGATCGTCGGTTCGATGCCGAATATGATCTACGTCGAGGCATCGCTAGAACAAGCTCCAACTTCACCAAGTCGGGAAAACTTGTGAAGGAAACACCCTATACTACTTGGCAAGAGGTAGAGGATGAAGAAATAGGAGTTGGGTTGACTTTAGATTTGGATTTCACATACTTTTTCATCAATCACCATTGATGTAGCAAGCTTTTTTCATGGAGAAAGAAGATGAAGAAGAAGAAGATGATATGATAACCTTTTTAAAAAGAAAAGAAAATATAATACTTATCATATCATTAACCTTAGTTAGGTGTAGAGAATTGACTAAGGTTAATTTGAAGAGTTAGGGTTAAGAAAGAAGACAAAATGGTTACTTAGTCAAAGTTTCAAGAAACTTCAACTACAAACAAAATAAGCCACCATTTCATTTTCTTTATCATTTTCTTTTTCCAAAGTAAATAAATTAATAAATAAGAAAAAGAAAACCCTAATCTTAATCTTAACCATGGTCAAATTCTTTACACTAACCCTAGCTTGCATGTATCATCAAACATGATACAATCATGTGCACAAAATATATCACATATGCAATGTGCACAAACTAAATGAGTGAATCCATTTAAAGTGAACCAATACTAGTTAAATGCAAAGCAATATATCAAATATATAATTATACATTAAATCATTAAATCAACACTTGATTCAATGATCCGGTCATGTCGAATATAACCGGCTAGTATCCAATGTATCGGCTTATCGAATCAATCCTTGATTCGATAACTAGGTTATATCGCATATAACCAATCGATACATTCGTCGCGAGAATGAAATACGGTATCACATACACGAATTATTCTCGCTCCCGCACATATCTCATATGCGCTCCTATTTCGTTTCGCTTGAACTAGGAAACCTCTGTGTAGGACTCTAAAGACTCGTCAATACGCCGGCAGCAGATGATGATCATATCAAACACCCACAAGCCGCAAGCGGTCTGCCAAACGTAACGGCCACCCGGGTATTGAGCGATCAGAAGATCGACGAGCAAGCCCGCTCAGACTCCTGCGAATCCAACCAGTAACACTTACCGTACGGTCCGGTCTGTTCGTCTGATATGTCGCATATCTCGCCTAGGGGTGGTAAACGTCAGACCCCAATAGCTCGATAAGTTATGCCGACTTGAGGTCCATAACATTCGTGAAACTACTGATAACTCTTACCAGTATATCACTGCAACCCTGGCCAGGGATTTCCTGTTATGGCCAGTCGAGCACAGCACAACATCAACCCCCAATACCGGGAGAGACGAATCCCCTCCTATCGCTTATTGCCTCCATGTGAATCGGGACTGTACCCAAAACCCACCTGTTTGCACAACTCAGTAGAGCCGTGGTAGGGTGGAAATCAAAGCACAGTGGGAGACACACAAGACTCTATGACGATCTCGGGTCAACAGACTAAGCTGTACCAGTGTCACCAGAGAACTGCCATCTGACGTGAGGTATAATACCATCTGGGAGTTCTCGGCGAGTCCGTTCAGTGTACCCAGTCTCCACTGAGCACCCGCATACCATCTTCGATGTCAAACACCAATGGATATGGGATCATCCATCTCCCATCGCATGGGTCGAGAAGATATGCGCTAGTCTACTCTGGAATATCGATGCCCCATCTCGATATTCGCTCGACTAGGAACATTTGAAGGATGTACTCATGGACTATCCAGGCCCCACTAGTACGATCTGCATCACAGTCCTGGAAGTCAAGTACACATCCTAAGGGCTTTATCAACATGTAATCAGAGAGACAGAAAGTATACATGTTAAGATAAAGTGCAACCAGATAGCGTACTATCATGTCGAGCAAGAAAGTCCTTCCTATATATGTCCCAGCATCCACTACAATATACATCCAATGTACAGTAATGGCCTCTAGGGCATACATATAACTAACAATCTCCCACTTGCACTAGGGCCATCTGTAGCAGTGGTTGCAGTATCACATACTCAACCATCCCCTAAAAGTCTCTCTTTGGGAAAAAGGCCTTCGTGAGTGGATCCTCCGTGTTGTCCTCTGAGTCTACTCTCCTAACCTCGATCAACCTGGAGATCAACTATCTCCATGATCAGGTGATGCTTCCTCAGAATATGTCTGGGTCACTGATGGGACCAGGGTTCCAGGGCCTAAGCCACACTTCCATTGTCATACAATGGCAGGAACCAAGTTCATCTTATGAACCAGTATACACCCAAACTGCCTCTTTGGTAGTATCTTCAATAGCGATGTTACCAGCCTTTATCGTCTAGTTTGCCACGGTATCGAGCTTGGAACTCTTCCAACATACCATCCCTTTACTGAGGGTAAAGACAGTGCCTGTGACTGACATTCAGTCGTCTTTATCACCCTGGAACACTTCCAGTGATTCTCCTCAGGATTGATTGATACCATCTCACTATACCTAGTGAGAACCCTAACATTCGATTAGATCTATCTCATAGATCCAGAGCTTAGGATTTAGTAGGTATCACTTTGATCCTAATTGGAGAATCCTTGTGATAATAGGAGATTGACCGATCGTAGTATAGGAAACTCTTTTCCTATCAAGAGTATGTCATCCACGTACTCTACGAGGATCGTCACCATACTCCCTACTACCCTTTTGTTTATACAAGGTTCATCTACCATTTTGATGATGTCAACTTCTTTGACTAATCCATCAAAACAGATGTTCCAACTCCGCGATGCCTGCTTTATCCTATAAAGCATCTTGCATACGTTTCCGCTGCTCCCACTGTTTACGAAGACCTCTGGCTGTGTTCTTATAGACGTTCTCTTCTAAATCAGTATTTAGAAAAGCAGTCATGGCACCCAACCGCCAGATATCGTAGTCATGGTATGTAGCCGTGGTAAGTAGGATCTGGACAGACTTAAGCATAGCTACTGGAAAAAGGTTTCATCATTATACACGCCTGGTCGATGACGAAAACCTTTAACAAGTCTAGCTTTGAAAGTCTCAACTTTTCCATCTACACCAAGTAATCTTCTCAAGATATACTTGCTCCTGATGGGGATTTAACCCTTCAGATATAGCAGCTAAAGTCCATACCTTGCTGGTGTACATGGATTCCATCTTAGATCGCTAAGCATCCAGCCATTCTTACAGAGTCCCTACTCTCGATGGCCTGCTCGAAACTAGTTGGGTCATCATCTCATGATGCAATCCTTGCTCCCACTGTCATCGAGAAACCGAGGTATCTCTCAGGCGGATGAGGAACCCTACTAGATCGGCGGAGAGGCTGAGGTTCGTCGGAAACTATTGAATCCTTTGGTTCTACCAAATCATTAGCAGTTTTGTACAGCTGGAACCTTTCCAGTTCTACAGAACTGATCTTGCCTCGATCTTGTCCAGATTTTGCTTTTGACATAGGCCGGACAATCCCAAATCTTAACTTACTTAAGAGATAGGTTCTTCCCATACCATATCTTATATGGAGTGGTAGGCAGTGATTTGATTCAAACCTAATTCAATAGGTATGCAGCTTCTCAAGTGCATAACTCCCAAAAGGAAAAAGGTAAGTCACTAGTACTCATCATAGAGCACACCATATCATATAGGGTGTGATTGCTCCGCCCCGATATACCATCGTGCTATGGTGTATTCGGAGGAGTAATGCTGAGAGAGAATCTCATTCTCCTTTAGAATAGTCCAGGAATTCCATGCTCAAGTGTTCTCCTCCTTGATCACATCAAAGGATATAATACTTATACCCGTATATTGGTTCTCTACTTCTAACTTATATTCTGTGAATATCTCAAAAGGTTCGGACTAATGTTTCAGCAGGAACATACGACTGAATCTTGAGAGATTATCAGAGAATATAATGAAGTATAAAGAACCAGTCCTGGCATGTGTAGACCGGAGACCTTACATACATCATCATGTATCAGTCCCAAGAGTTTACCAACTCTTTCTCTGCTTCCAGTAAACAGAGCTAGTGTCATTATATCTTTGTGACATGACTGGCAAGTTTCACAAGATATAAATTCAAACTGATTTAAATATGCATCTAAAATGTAACTTCAGCCAGTCGGGTCGCATTGATATGACCTAGTCTACAATGCCTCAAGAAGGATTCGTTCATTTCTGAACTCTTCTTCTTGTGTGTGTTCTGTATACTAGGAACTGTAGTTTGATTTAGAACTTCAATGCTTTTAGATAACGTGCCTGAACCGATCAACTTTTGATATAGGAAATGTTCAAAACATTATCCATCAATACAAAATTATATCCTTTCTTTACTAATAAAGAGACTGATATGATTTTGTATATCAGGTTCGGTATCTAATAGCATTTGTTCAGAATCAATGTATTTGTAATACAGGGTGACAGTGACCGACAGACTTGGCTGCAACACTTGCCCCATTTTCTGTCTCATGAAACTTATCACCCGTTCTCAGTTTTTCTACCTTTTTGTAGCCCTATGTAACAACTTACATATCTGGGATCCTGATCCGGTATCATATACCCAGGATGCAGAGGATACTGAGAAACAGTTCTTTGTAATGAATACACCCGAAGGAGATGCATCATAAGCATTTTCTTCGTTTGGGCGGCATAGGAATTCTGGTATTCCCCAATTTCCTGCTCTGTCTTATAACAATTATAAGTTGGAGCGGGACCAACGTTCCCCAGCTCAGTATAACAAGCGGGTTCGGTCAATACATCCGTATTATTATCTTGATTAAGGCGTGATATGGTCGCTACCAGGAGAGAGAGAGAAGAAAACACTCTGCGTGCGCTCTTGCAAGATCAGATTGGTTATATATTTTATCTAATCAGGATGGCTCCCACTGTTTTTATCAAATCTTCCTTCAAACCTTAAAAGGAAAGACTAGCCGGGATTAATTACACTCTACAAGTTCGCCAATCTTTCAGCCAGGCCAGTGTCGGTACTTTGAGGGAGGTTCCCCGTGCTTTCGCACGGACCTAATTACTGTAAACCTCGTTTTCCCAGAGGCGTAACCCCGTTGACACCTTTCTAGACACCTACTTGACCGGCTAATTGCAAAGTGCAAAACTCTCCCAGGAGTAACAATTACTCGCAGTGGGTATCGGGATCCAACTATCATATAGAAGGTATGCAATCTCATTGCAAGTTTCAACACTTGAAACTCCCGATAATGGTTTTTACCCCTAGCACCTATGACCTTGGCTAAGGTCAACAAATCATAGGTACTAGTCAAGTTCTACCCGTCATTTCATGATTAATTAGACCCACCCACATGACCCTTGGCTAAGGTCAACAAAGTCACATGACTGTCCTAACTAATCGCATCATATGCGGTGTAGGAAGACATCACTTAGCTACCGCACACTACGCCTCGGCTATGGTCGACAAACGTAGCACGAATACTAAGTACTCTACTTCCTAAAATGACGGAGGGTTGCGGCTGGTTTTTGTGAAAACCTTTAACGCTTTGAACTTGATCTCGTTACGGAATCAAATGGTTTTTTTTTTAAATGGAATGTTTTTGAAGCTTTTCTAGTTTTGCTAAAGGGGTCACTCCCGGTGAAGGGATCGTCGGCCCTTTCCTCGTCGAATGAGGTGCGGGATATATCATATATATCACTGTGCAAAACAAAAACTATAGAAGCGATCAAATAACAAACCGAGGGTTGTAGCATCTGCCAGTTATTGCTAAAGGAGTCACTCCCGGTGAAGGGATCTCGGTCCTTTCCTCATCGAATAAGGTGCAGGATGTTCTATAATGAACACCGCGATGCAAAGCAAGAACTGTTGCTACCTGTTTTATTTTGAAATTCGATTCCACAACATCAATTAGGTTTATTTTCTTTCATTAATCTCATTAATGAATATCCCATCATTTAAGTCCACCTAACCATCACAGATAAATATAACGTACGCTTATGCCATCCGCATTCGCCTCGATGTCCCGTCTGCACCGTTAGGTTAGGTAACTAACGCCAGAGCGAGGCAGGGCTAGCGCAGGTGTAAAACATAAGCAACGTCTATATAATATATCATATATACTATATATAATATCTGTCACAGAACATCACATGATCACAGATAAATCACAGCAGAAGAAACATATGAAATATTGGATATACTAGGACGTCCGTGTTTTCAATACGAGCCAGTATAAAACACGGATTCCACGGTCGTGATGAATAGCCAATCCCACACCCCTAGACCCCTACGAGAGCGGCAAGCAACCCTACCAATTCTAGGGTTAGGAGACCCGGACTCGACTCCTCGAGTTGGTCTCCCACTGGACCCCAGAACCCGGTTACTTGTGCTCCCCTCCTTGGGTCTATCTTAGTGCAGAAAAGTAAATAATATACAAACGGTGACTACTTTGTGAGAACACTGGTACAGCTTAGTCTGTTGACCCGAGATCGTCATAGAGTCTTGTGTGTCTCCCACTGTGCTTTGATTTCCACCCTACCACGGCTCTACTGAGTCGTGCAAACAGGTGGTTTTTGGGTACAGTCCCGATTCACATGGAGGCAATGAGCGATAGGAGGGGATTCGTCTCTCCCGGTATTGGGGGTTGATGTTGTGCTGTGCTCGACTGGCCATAACAGGAAATCCCTGGCCAGGGTTGCAGTGATATACTGGTAAGAGTTATCAGTAGTTTCACGAATGTTATGGACCTCAAGTCGGCATAACTTATCGAGCTATTGGGGTCTGACGTTTACCACCCCTAGGCGAGATATGCGACATATCAGACGAACAGACCAGACCGTACGGTAAGTGTTACTGGTTGGATTCGCAGGAGTCTGAGCGGGCTTGCTCGTCGATCTTCTGATCGCTCAATACCCGGGTGGCCGTTACGTTTGGCAGACCGCTTGCGGCTTATGGGTGTTTGATATGATCATCATCTGTTGCCGGCGTATTGACGAGTCTTTAGAGTCCTACACAGAGGTTTCCTAGTTCAAGCGAAACGAAATAGGAGCGCATATGAGATATGTGCGGGAGCGAGAATAATTCGTGTATGTGATACCGTATTTAATTCTCGCGACGAATGTATCGATTGGTTATATGCGATATAACCTAGTTATCGAATCAAGGATTGATTCGATAAGCCGATACATTGGATACTAGCCGGTTATATTCGACATGACCGGATCATTGAATCAAGTGTTGATTTAATGATTTAATGTATAATTATATATTTGATATATTGCTTTGCATTTAACTAGTATTGGTTCACTTTAAATGGATTCACTCATTTAGTTTGTGCACATTGCATATGTGATATATTTTGTGCACATGATTGTATCATGTTTGATGATACATGCAAGCTAGGGTTAGTGTAAAGAATTTGACCATGGTTAAGATTAAGATTAGGGTTTTCTTTTTCTTATTTATTAATTTATTTACTTTGGAAAAAGAAAATGATAAAGAAAATGAAATGGTGGCTTATTTTGTTTGTAGTTGAAGTTTCTTGAAACTTTGACTAAGTAACCATTTTGTCTTCTTTCTTAACCCTAACTCTTCAAATTAACCTTAGTCAATTCTCTACACCTAACTAAGGTTAATGATATGATAAGTATTATATTTTCTTTTCTTTTTAAAAAGGTTATCATATCATCTTCTTCTTCTTCATCTTCTTTCTCCATGAAAAAAGCTTGCTACATCAATGGTGATTGATGAAAAAGTATGTGAAATCCAAATCTAAAGTCAACCCAACTCCTATTTCTTCATCCTCTACCTCTTGCCAAGTAGTATAGGGTGTTTCCTTCACAAGTTTTCCCGACTTGGTGAAGTTGGAGCTTGTTCTAGCGATGCCTCGACGTGGATCATCTTCGGCATCGAACCGACGATCAAGCCCGCCTATTCTCCGACGAAGCCGACGCTTGAGCCCGGATTTTGATTTGGACAGCGGAGAGGACTTCATTGCGGAGCCGTGGAGGTGGTGGACCGGATCTACAAAGGTTGTATATCCGTTCCCTTAGTTAAAATGTTAACTAGTTTGCTTGTTTCGCCTAAATATCTAGTAAACGATCCGTAGTCGGGTTTGTAGGCACCCGTAAAATTTGATTTGTGCATGTTTGATCACTTGTGAGACTTCACTAGAGTGCCTAGGAACCCTACAGTGGTACCAGAGAACTGCCATCTGACGTGAGGTATAATACCATCTGGGAGTTCTCGGCGAGTCCGTTCAGTGTACCCAGTCTCCACTGAGCACCCACATACCATCTTCGATGTCAAACACCAATGGATATGGGATCATCCATCGCCCATCGCATGGGTCGAGAAGATATGCGCTAGTCTACTCTGGAATATCGATGCCCCATCTCGATATTCCCTCGACTAGGAACATTTGAAGGATGTACTCATGGACTATCCAGGCCCCACTAGTACGATCTGCATCACAGTCCTGGAAGTCGAGTACACATCCTAAGGGCTTTATCAACATGTAATCAGAGAGACAGAAAGTATACATGTTAAGATAAAGTGCAACCAGATAGCGTACTATCATGTCGAGCAAGAAAGTCCTTCCTATATATGTCCCAGCATCCACTACAATATACATCCAATGTACAGTAATGGCCTCTAGGGCATACATATAACTAACAATTACATCTTCAAAAACTGGGTTGAAGACCAGTACTAACAGGGCAAGTTCGCGCTGTCCGAAAACTGGAAGGTAAATCCACCACAACATCACACTCCTAAAAAGGTGGATACGTCGGGGGCATCATGATCATTTGTAAAGGAAGCTCCATGGGAAGTTGTCCTTTCAGATAAAACTAAAAGAATGCTGAAGGATCTTCAAGCATGTCCGGCGATTAGGTGGAAAAGCCTGATGGAGCATGAGATTATTGACGGAATACTGAAACTACGCCCAACGCCGAAAGTTGGTAACGATGGGCAAAACCTCCAGGCCAAGCCTTCGAAGTCTTCAAAGAAAAAGAAGAAAGCCAAGAAGCCCGTGTAGCTCGACGACAATCGTACGAGTCTGCAAAAATACATCGATGCACTGGAGGAATACAACCAAGAGGCAGGGACCTCAGTCACGCTGGAAGAATTCTTCTAGCATATTCTTGAGAACGGAAATGGTGACATTGATGAAGGAGACGATTCTTCAGAAGAACTCGAGGATTATGTGGAGAGTTGCCACATGATCTCTCACTCGTCGATAAATGGCAAAGAGGCTCCTGATGTAGAGAAACTGGGGGCAGATCCAGAACCAAAATCCATGGAATCGTCAGATGACCTGACCGACAAGCTGCTGAATGAAGTTCTTCAAAAGTGCAAAGATGATCAAGAATGTGATGCGGCCATTTACGAAAAGGCCAAGCGTCGGTGTCAGGCTAAAAAAGATCCGGTAATGATAAGTCATAAAGTACCCCAACCGGATTGAAGCGCACCCGCCACCAGCAAGAGCAGAATCAAGGTAGGGAAGCAGTTCGCCAAAGCTTTGTCAATAGGAATGAAGCCGCCACCTTTTGAAGGAAATACTCCTGGGAGAACGTGCCTCGACGAAGAGAATGTACATCCGAACTACTGCTTATACCATCAGAAGGTTACGCACCCTACCGAAGAGTGCAATGCTTTCAAGAAGTGGTGGCAGGGATACGTTGTCCATCGACAACGCTTCAAGCGAATGAAACACATAGCCCATCGGGAACAGAGAAGCGCAACAGATGAGCGTGAAGGAACAATTGGTAACTGTCATATGGTTGATGCCATCCCGACAAGAGCAAAATCTTAAGTTCTTACCTTCGGGGGTGATTCTGACGAAGAAATAGCCCTAGGCCCTCTCTTCAAGGAATCCACCTCTGAAAAAGAAGAAGAGATGAAGAACTGTGAGAACATTCAGCTGCGTAATCGTACATTGCCTGAAAAGAATCTCGGACCTTCAAACAAAGGTTCGGGCAAAAGAGACAAAGGGAAGGAAAAATTCCCTGAGGAGATTGCCCTTGATGATAGAGTCGTCGAAGAGCTCACAACCAAGGACCCGCCTAAGAAGAACAAGTTGGATTACAATGTCCCGACACATCTGAGGAAGATACCCTCAAAATTGAGTATTTTGGATGCCCTTCTCCTATCTAAAGAGGCATGAGATTCCCTGATCAAGGCGTTACAAGAGCCCGATCAGTTCCAAGCTTTCCTTACGGAAGAAAAGATGAAAGACGAGCTAGCAGAGGTTCATACAGCTGACATCACATTCGGTGTGAAGATATCCTCCTCGGAACGTGCGAGCACAACCGTTCTCTATATGTCACTGGGTACTGCCACGACATCAAGATAGGGAAAATTCTGGTTGACAACGGGACCTCCGTCAACCTTCTCAATGTGAGAGTGTGGAAAGAGATTTGCATGAATGTTCAACACCTAGTTCGGGACAAAATTAGTATCTCCGGGTTCGACTCGTAGTCATCACGGACGCTTGGATCCGTAATATTGACATTACGCTTCGGGATGCTCTTCACTGACATCATGTTCCATGTTATTGACGCTAAGACTTGCTACAACGCTTTGCTTGGCAGGCCTTGGTTACATGAGTACAACATCATCCCTTCTACACAACATCAGTGTATGAAGTACTTCAAAGACGACCTCGAGTACACAGTTGCAGGGGAGCTGAACCCATTCTCCGTAAATGAAGTCCGCAAAAATGAAGACGCCAAGTACTTCTTACCAGACTTCGAAGACATGGAAAGATGTCGCAAACCGGAGAATAAACAAAAAACCATCGCCACTATCCCGATATTTGGGAGCAATACCGAGGAGGATGAAGAGATGGTCTACTCGGGACAACCCCAAGACAACAGGCCAGGACCATCTACTCCTATTCTGGTCTTTGGCAGTGACTTTGAAGACGAGACCAACACAGTGTTCTCCGTCCGCCCGTCAATGTAGACCTTTGCTGGAGATGACCAGAGTTTACAAATTACTATGGTTCCGCAACGGCATTACAAGAACTTGATGCACTTGATACGTACAGCGTGCAAGAGCTGCAGACCTTCTACGTCCCTCCTAAGCAAAGGGGTGAGAAGGCGATCCTTTTCTATCAATCCATGGAGACCAAAGTGGAGAAAGAAGTATGGCACGATGTTGAACCTGCGCTCGACAAGCTTCAACCAATCCGTCTGCCCAGATACTACGCAGAGGGACTGAAAAGACTATTGAGATGCCAAGGCGTACCTTTCAAACAGACTGCTCAACAAGCCCACTTCTATAACAAGATTTGGGATGTTCCCGGGACTCAGCGAAAGATGCCCAACGGGAGAATGGAGATGACTGGTCTTGGATATGTTCGGTCCAAGAAACGGGAGCGATTCTTTAGCTGCCATGTCATAAATAACTCCGGTGGAGAAGCGAATGCATTTCCAGATATCGTTGATGTCGAACCAGAGAGAGATCCCGCTATGAGAATAGCAAGCCCGTCATTTGAAGAACAGATTGAAAAGCTGATAAGAGAAGCGGGGCAAAAGGTTCGGGATGACCATAGCCGTGAAATAGCCATTTACGAGAAACCCAGGACGCAGCGTATTATTCAGTAGGCTACGAAAGGTGAAGACGACGATGCCCTTCACCCTCAGCCTGTTATGCGCTCTCGCGGCAAGGAAAAAGTCCGATGTAGAAGCAATGACAAGATCAAGAATGGGGACGGCATTCAAAGACAGCGAAGTGGATCCAAGAAGCCACACGAGCGAGAAAAAGTCAGTTGGAACCCGTCTTTTATGAAGAAGATGGGTCGGGAGTACTCTTTCCCTCAAAACAAGACGAGGAAAATATTCAACCTTGTTATGAAGCATCAAATGATGACGCTCCCAGAGTCTCGATACCCCAAAAAAATAAACGAGGTCCGTCACCCAGATTATTGCTCCTACCACCGATTAGTGGGACATCCTCTTGAAGACTGCTTCACCTTCAAACACTGGGTTGGAGATCAATATCAGTAAGGCAGGTTTCCTCTATCCGACAGTTGGAGGGTAGCCCCGCCACGAAAGCATGAGCCGATAGTAAGCTACACTGCGAGGGAAAGTCTAGATCAGCATCGAGCTTGGAAACGAGCTCGTACATGCCATATGATAACATTCTCAAAGGAGGGAGAGCACGAGAATATGGACGACCTCTCCTAGTGGTTCGCAAATGAAGATGAGAATGAGGTGATCTCAGAATTTCCACCGGCGCTAAAAGAGATGTGAGATAGGATACACACCACAGCAGACAACTTGAGAAAAATTGACTTGGGGACGACAAACGAGCTAATGCCAACGTTCGTCAGTGAGCTATTGTCTGAAGAGCAGATGGATACATTAAAAGATGTGCTTATGCAGTATTAAGAATGCTTCGCATGGAACTATTCCGAGATTCCGGGACTAGATCCAAAAATAGCCGTGCATAAACTGGCAATATCACCGGACGTCAAGCCAATCAAGCAAGCACCAAGAAGATTGCGGCTCGAGCTTGAGATGAGTATCAATGCCGAAGTCAAGAAGCTAATCGACTCCGGCTTCATGCAAGAAGTTCAATACCCTGACTGGATCGCCAATATCGTTCCGGTAATGAAGAAAAATGGGACAGTATGCATCTGTGTAGATTTTTGGTATCTCAACAAAGCTTTTCCGAAGGATGACTTCGCAGTACCTGTTATCGAGCTGATGATCGATAACACATCCACCCCATGAAGTCTTCTCCTTCATGGACGGATCCTCAGGGTACAACCAAATCAAGATGCATCCTGAAGACCAAAAGCACACTGCTTTCCAGACTCCGTTGGGTATATTTTGCTACAAAGTGATGCCCTTCGGTCTGAAGAACGCTGGCGCCACCTACCAGAGGGCCATGACAAAGATCTTCGATGACCTCATACACGAGATCGTCGAATGTTATATCGACGACCTCGTGGTTAAAAGCAAATCGTATGAGGAGCACTGGGAGCATATGAAGATAGTGTTCCAGCGTCTTCGGAAATATAATCTGAAGATGAACCCTCTGAAATACGCATTTGGAGTATCCTCAGGAAAATTCCTGGGATTCATCGTACGACATCAGGGCATCGAAATAGACCCGTCAAAGATCAAGGCGATTATGGAAATTCCTTTGCCAAGAACTCTCAAGCAACTGCGGTCTCTCCAAGGAAAGCTCGCGTATATCCGGCGATTCATAGCTAACCTCTCCGGCAAATGCCGCCCCTACAGTCATCTAATGAAGAAGGGGACCCCATTCGTTTGGGATCGTAAATGCCAAAACGCACTAGACGAAATCAAGCAATATCTGCAGAACCCACCGGTATTGACCACTCCAGTCAAGGGAAAGCCGCTCATCCTGTACATAACAGCCCTTGAAGGTTCTTTAGGCACGCTATGGGTCCAAGAGAATGACCAAGGGAAGGAGAGAGCTCTTTACTATTTGAGTAGAGTTCTCCTGGGGGCAGAAAACAATTGCTCCCCATCGAAAAACATCGCCTGGCACCGATCTTCGCGGTAACGAAGCTCCGACATTACGCCTTGGCACAACAGGTCCATCTCATATCAAAGGTGGATCCTCTCAAATATTTGATTTCAAGAGCTATACTAACAGGAAGGCTTGCCAAATAGGCCCTCCTCTTGATGGAGTTCTCGATAGTATATCGACCGATCAAGGCAATAAAAGGACAGCCCATCGCTGACTTTCTTGCTGAGGATCCGAATCCGCTACACCCAACTTTGGCTAGCTGTCCATTCGAAATGTGGGGAATCGATATAATCGGGCCCATCGAACCAGCATCATCCAAGGGATATCGGTTCATACTAGCAACAACCGATTACTTCTCTAAGTGGGAAGAAGCAATACCGCTATGAGAGGTGAAGATGGAGAACATCCTCCATTTCTTCAGTACACATGTCATCTATCGATTCGGCACTCCGCGACAGATTATCTCGGATAACGGGCCAGCCTACAGAAGCCATAAGATCAGCCGCTTCGCACAACGGTATAAAATAGATTGGAGACACTCTTCAGTCTATAACCCCTGAGCTAACGGTCTAGCTGAGGCTTTTAACATGACCTTGACGAAGATCATAAAGAAGACGGTGTCCAGAAATAGAAAGGATTGGCACGAGAGATTGCATGAAGCTCTCTGGGCTTATCGGACCATGCCCAAGACGGCCATGAATACAACGCCATTCATATTGGTATTCGGAACGGAAACGGTTCTCCCTTTGGAGATAGAACTACCCTCTTTACAAGTGGCGGTCCGACATGAGCCGACGGATGAAGAAAATTCCCACCTTCGGCTTAAGGAGCCCGATGCCCTCAATGAAACTTGTCTCATGGCGCAGAAAAACCTAGAAGCTTACAAAGCAAGGATGAAGCGCTCATACGAAAGACTAACCAGGCCAAGAGCATTCCGCCAAGGCGAACTCGTGCTAGTTGTCAAAAGACCTATGATTCCCAATTATGCTAAACGGGGGAAATTCGAGCCAAACTATAAAGGTCCGTATATCATAGACAAGGTCTACCAAGGTGGGGCCTACATGCTCATTGATATGCATAGAGAAAGACCCTTCCGGCCAATAAACGGCCGATTCCTTAAGAAATACTATGCTTGAAAAGTCACGGCTCAGGTTAATGATGGATGACGACGCTCGTGTCCGTTCGCTGTCTTCCTGAGTCCAAACTCTATAAGTAGTATCCGGAGAAACCTCGCCTTAAAATCCCGACGGACCGCAACGTCATTAAACTAGCTGCGGACCAAGATGTCCCTAAACTAACAATGGACCGCAACGTCCTTAAACTAGCCGCGGACCGAGATGTCCTTAAACTAACAATGGACCGAGATGTCCTTAAACTAAAATTGGACCGAGATGTCGTTACACTAATAATGGACCGCAATGTCTTTAAACTAAATATGCCACCTCAAACACGACGAGAGTGGAATCCAGGTCCACAGGTCCCAGCGGCGAGGGTAGCAACTTAAGTCCCGCTGGCTGCACAACCGCCCCGGTAGTGAAATTCCCCCTAAGTGCCATTGGCAAACGGAGGAGTTAAAAAAATGCGGTACGTCCACAAGCAAAAAGGGCATAGATGAAAACCTGAAAGGGCTTCGTGAGTAAAAACAACAGGGCTACCGGCGAGTTTGTGAAAACCCGAAAGGGCGCGATCTCGTTAAAATAAAAAAAAACCTACAAATTCCTCCCGACCTTGTGAGGAGAAAAAACCTGCGTAAGATCCTTACGACTCACAAAAGAGAGCAACACACTTAGGGATCCCCACGATTCCTAAAGAGAAATTACACTTACGAGATCCTCACGACTTGTAAAGAGAATTCCCCCTATGAGACTCTCATGGCTCGTAGGATTCAAAATTCTTAAGTTACAGGGATCTGAACCTGTTCTTAAGCCATCACACTCCCCAAGTTGCCCTACAAGCGGTTCAATATTGACCCTTGTATACAATACACGAGCACAAATAAACGTTTCCTCCACCAAGTCCCACCAACGACGAGGAATGTCCTCATGTGGTGAACGACACTTGTAAGTCCTCTTGACTTATAAGGAGAAAACACTCTTGTAAGATCCTTACGACTTATAAGAGAACACAAACTTAGGAATTCTCACGACTCCTAAGGAGAAAACACACCTATGAGATCCTCACGACTCATAGGGAGAAACACCTTTATGAGACCTTTACGGCTCATGAAGTTAAAAACCTTAGTCGACAGGATCCTAACCCTGTTTGCTAAGCCACCTTTGTTCGAATCGACAAAGGCAAATGATGATTCGCTCTTGGCAATATCCCAGTTGCAGCGATGCTGATGTCTAAATCGGTATCAAATTCAAAGTCCTTTCACGGCAAATGATGATTCGCTCTTGGCAATATTCCAGTCCCAGCGATGCTGATGCCAATATTAGTGTCAGATCTCGAGTTCTATACTCGCAATAAAAATCAGCGAGCAAAAAATGCATATGAAATAACCGAAATGATGAGGCAACTCGCAATATAAAAATCAGCGAGAAAAATATATGCATATAAAATAGCCGAAATGTTAGGGCAACTCGTAATAAAAAAACAGCGAGTAAAAAGAAAAAACTGCCGAAATGATTGGGCACCGCGAAAAATAGCCGCAATGATTGGGCAATCATGACTTTCGCGATATAAAAGTTGAAATGATAGAGCGTCGCGGAAAGAAACAAAAAAATGATGAGACTTTTGCCCTGCAGGTGAGTCCGCATCAACCCCTGTATACAATCCATGTGCACAAAAAGAAAGGGAACTATGTTACCCTACTGTTCTTCGTCAAAAGGAAGCCAGATCTCGATGGCTACATCTAAATCCTAGAAATCAACAACGGTGTTCCTTCTCATTCCAACCAGAAGCAGATACGATGTCAACAAAACGGAGCCACAACAAAGTCCCCTAGTTCCAAATCTCGACGGTTCACAGAAAACCTAGAGACTACCTCGGAGACACGGCAAAGTCCTCTATTTCCAAATCTCGATGGTTCATAGACAGCCTAGAGACCACCTCGGAGCCATGGCAAAGTCCTCTAGTTCCAAATCTCGATGGTTCACAGACAACTTAGAGACTACCCCGGAGCCACGGTAAAGTCCTCTAGTTCCAAATCTCGACGGTTCACAGAAAGCCTAGAGACTACCTCGGAGCCACGGAAAAGTCCCCTAGTTCCAAATCTCGACGGTTCACAAACAGTCTAGAGACTACCTCGGAGCCATGGCAAAGTCCCTAGTTCCAAGTCTCGACGGCATCATCCACAGCCTACAGATCAACAACAACGTTCTTCGTCCCTCCAGCAGGATACAGACGCGGCATCAACAAACGGAGCCATGGTAAAGTTCCCTAGTTCCAAATCTCGACAACCCAGAGACAACCTCGACGTTCATCGCAATATTGCAGACACAATGTCAACAAACGAAGCAAAGGAAGATCCCTAGCTTCAGGGTCTTGACGGAAACTCAAATGAGACCTGAAATACTATCGGAGATTATCCCACTCCAGCGCGGAGTGGTCATGACTAATCGGGGCTCCCAAACTGAGCTTAACCTCAAGTAAAAAGCGACATGGAATATCCCTAACGCTTGCTCTTTCGACGGTAATATCACTTGGAAGATTACTTGAAGACGTCTCGTCTAGGCCCCGAAGGGATCAGAGACACGACAGTCACGGGGCTACTCGAACAGCAAGATTGCGTATCGAGGAATACACCGGCCAACGCGGCGGTATGACGGATAAAAATACCCTAGCACCACAGACTCTAACGGATTTTTATTAGCAGGAGTTAACTGTGACGTTAGGATATCCCTGCGAGAACTTCTTGATTCGTCTCGACTCGTGGGGAAAATAATGTTCCTGTGAGAACTTCTCGACTCGTCTCAACTCGTAGAGAAAAGCCTTAGGCAATGGGGATAAGGACATGTTTCCTAAGCACTGGGCCCTGCAAGTCGGTTCAAGATGGACCATTGCATACTATTCACGGGCCACACTCTCTAAAGTTGAATACTGACAAGGAGGGAAACAACCACTTACGAGTCCTCTCGACTTATAAGGGGGAGAAATTTTCTTGTGAGATCCTTACGAATCTCAAGAGAAAACGCACTTAGGAGTCCTCACGACTCCTAAGGAGAAAATACACCTACGGGATCTTCTCGACTCGTAGGGAGAAAAGTCTTTATGAGACCCTCATGGCTCATAAAAGTTGAAAAGTCTTAGGAGATAGATCTGAACCTGTTTTTAAAGCCATCACTGCCCTGCAAGGAGATCAAGATAGACTATCTACAAGACGCATTTGCTAAAGGAACACGCCAGTATGAAATAAAATATATCTTTTATTTATGAATCCAAATGAATACAAGGTACATTTCATAAAAGAATCAAAATGAATACAAGATACTCTCATTCAGGAGTAAATACAAAAAAAAAAGAATATACAAAAAAATCTTTAAGCCGGCGGATGGTGCAATAAGTTAGTCAGTTCATCGTTCTTCTACTGGGCCTTAGCTTCATGCTTTGTTATTGCCACAAGACGGGTCTCCTCCTGAGACTGTTGAGTCTGATACGAAGCGAACCGACTCTCAAGCTCCTTGTCAGCAACTTTATGAGCTTCAACCATCTCGCGGGTAAAGACAATGGCTTTATCAAGAGCTACCACCTCTGTACTAGCTTCTTGAAGTACCCACCAAATTTCATACGCACGAGTGGTCTTGGTAGTAAGTTGAGCCTGAAGTTCCCCCAAAGAATTTGAGGCTAGCTCCCTCTCTGAAAATTTCCGGTTGAGCCTCTTCTCGCAAGACTGTATATTAGCAGCACACCGCTCAATCCACCCTCGCAGGCTCTCCTTTGCAGTTAGGAGCTCGGAAAGAAGGCGTGTGCATTCAAGATAATGTAAGCAAGCCTCCACCCGACGATAATACTCAACCCAAACATGCACCAATGTTTCGTCATGATAAGTGGCGAGGAGGAGCAAAGAAGTATTGGATTCGGTAGCAAATTCTTTGGCCGTAATAGAATTACCAGCATGATGATCTTCAATGAGGGCTGACAAGGAGTGAATGCTTTATCTCGCCATCCTTTCAGACGCACGTCGGGCATATGGGCCCGGTGACATAGAGATTCGAGACTCTAACGGAGCCAGAGCTGTCAAGATTTATGAATAGTCAGCGAGACTGGCAAACTTGGAATAAACAAAACAATGCCAAGGGTAAAGCTTTACTTACCCACAGTCATGCAAGGGGGGTTTGAAAGATCCCCAAGCCCATCAAGGATCTCCACTTCATCATCGACTTCCAGAACTGCAGAGGGTATATTAGCATCGTTTTAAAAAATGATAATAAAGCAAAGGGGTCAAAGAATACCGACCTTGCCCGGAAGAAAGGACGATGCTTTGCGGGGATATCGCCTATAGGGCAGCCATATCAAGTATGCACTCGAAGGACTTCCTGGGAGATAGGTCCACGATGGAAGCCGCCAATTTCCGCAATTCTGAAGGAAAGAAGAGTTCAGATAACGGAGAGATCATTAAAATGAAATATAGAAGATTACCTTCGATACTCCGCCCGCCTTGAATTGGAGGGATAGCAGCTTCAGCAACCTCCTCCACGCTCTCAGAAACATCACTGGAGATATTTGCTGGCGTAACAGTTTCCAGTTGCGGAACAGCCGCCACTTCAGGCTTAAAAGAGGGAACAGTGGCCTCGGCGGTCCTTTCCATAATCTCCAGGACGCCACCAGAGAGATCCACTGGAGCTACGGCCGGCAAGGTCGCCTCTGTAGAAAGTACAGATGCCGAAGAGATGGATGTCATTACCGGGAGCTCCAAGATGGAACTAACAGCTTCGACAATCTCTTTTACACCCTTCAATGCTTCACTAGAGACATCCATAGGGTCTATGGCCAATGGGGTCACCTCCGCTCGAGGAGTGGACACTGAAGGAACAAGAGTCACCATCGGAAGTTCCACAACAGGAACGGAGGCCGTAGTGATCTCTTCTGCACCTGTCGATGCGCCATAGGAGGCATCTATAGAATCTACGGTCATGGCACGTCCTGGGCTCAAATCTTCTTTCGTTGCTGAAGTCCCTGCAATGTTTTCGCAAAGATAAGAAGATATAAAAAGCGATACAAATTACTTGCCAAAAGAAAAATACGGAAAACTAGTATACCGATACGCCAGGGTGCTTCTAGTATGGCTTTTTCGAGACGTCGTTCCTTCCTGCGGAAATGTGCTCGCCGGGATTCAAATGCAGATTCATGCCCACCGGTCTTCAGTGCTAGCTCATCTTCAGAAGTGGCCGAGATGGGCTGCTTGAAGGCTCTTTCGTCTTCCCTTCGCAGAGAACCTATATGTACTCTCCGTAGCGACGGGGGATCTTCGTAGAGGATAACCGGAGGGTAGGGATTTTTCGGGATATGCACATTCTCGGTCTCATCCTGCGAGCGCTTTAAAGCTTCAGCCAATTGCGCAGCTTCCTCAGCGGACGAGCCAGGGTAAATAAGACCGGCGTCCGAATCCTCCATAGCTATCGGTTTGTCCTGAATGAACGGCTCAGACTCAAGCAAGGTGTCCAGTAAGCCGGTGACAGATCTCTTCCTCCTTTTCGAGCTGGAGCTAACACTAGAAGAGGATCGCTTCCTACCCCTCGGCGCTTTGGCGTGACGTTGGCTAACCTTGCTTATGGTATCACCTTTTGGCGGTATCACCTTTTGGCGTTACCACCGCTGATGACACCGCCATTGATGGCACCACTGCTGATGCCACCGCCACTGATGGCACTGCCGTTGGTGCTTCATTGGAAGACTTTGCTTGGGCTCTAGTGCGCACTGGCATACGAGCAGTGCGGGGAGTCGATTCTGTTTCTATGGCCTTGGGGATAAGCACCACACCACTATCCCTTAATGGAGGACGAACCACTGTCCGCGGCCGCAACGGAACACCAGTGGCTTAGACCGGAGCTGAAGATCGACATTCAAAGAGTACTCGCCTCTCCTCGACAATGATGGGACCGACTCAATGACGATACCAACCCGTGAAAGACCTCACACACCTTGGAATATAGTCAGCCTCCGGGATCATAAAACGGGAGCCGATGTTCAGCCACATAAAGTGATGGGCGACGTCACGTGTGACATCCAGAGACGGAGTGAGCTCAACTAAGACGCCTCGAAAGGGAAACCCTGGTTATAACCCAATTGCTGGGTGAAGCGGTGCGGATTGTACCGCTTAAAAGGGCCGCGTTATTCTGACGGAACACCAAGTAGCCTGGCCTAATCGAGTACAGGTGCATGATCTCTTTAGGATTAAAAGACGACGCTCCACCTTTCGACAGATCAAACAGCTGCTGGATAGGCTCTGCGGGAGCAAAGAGGACTCGGTCGCTTAAAACCATCCCGCCCTCGTTGGAGTATGGGTTAAGCAGCACGTGGAGGGATCCTAACTGGGTCGGATCTGGAGCGGAAGCATCCACCAACCTTATAACCCGTGGGAAGGTGTAGGAGTCATAGAAATCTGGCCGCCGATGTGTTACAAACGCTCCCAGTACATGCATCTCGATCCATGAAGTGAAGTAGTGGAGGGAGGAATTCACAACACCTGTACTTGGGTTTGAAGTGTTGGCCGCAACACTTAATACATGATAAAGATGCGACAGTCTCGCAATGCCAACGGCCAACCATGCCCCTTCGGCTACGTGATGAGCGGGGTAAAAGACGGAGGTTCTCATGAAGTGTTGGCATAGAGAACCAACTAAGATAAAGACTGATGAAGCCAACGACGAAGGTCTCGTCGTCCATGCCAGGGGCCGCAATTGCATTGAAGGGCATGGCCGACGAGGCCGGAATATAAAGCTGTAGCAAGTCCTCTTCTTTGGCCGGCAGCTTATTCAGCCCAAACCCAAAAGGGTCGTTAATGTTCGCAAATTTTGGAGCAATTTTTGATAAAACATCTTCACAGAGAAAACATGCGATGAAGCTCTTAAAGGTGATTCCCTGTCCTTATGATTCCGCGAACAGCTTCTCGAAAATACCCAAATTCTTGATTAGACTGGGGTACTTATGACGGACAACATTTTCAGTCGTCAAGCCGTCAAGCGTAGCAGGCATGGTCGAGAACACATACTCATCGGGAGGCAGCAACTCTTCATAATGTTTTCCCCTGATCGACAATTCGAAGATCTCACGGAACTCTTACAGTGAAATCGAGACCTCACGATCCCCTAGCAAGAAAGTGTTGGTGGGAAGATTCCATTGGTTTAGGAAAGCTTTAACCCACCAGACGTGATGAGCCGGGTATGAAAAAGAAATACGTACACCGCTTGATATAACCCAACCTTCTGCAACCGTGCATGGTGGGCGGAAAGAACATATCGAGCCCAAGGAAGATAGCCGACTGGGTGGCGAGGGGTAAGCCCTACCTTATAAACTTGTCCTTAGGGTTGGGCTTCACCTTGACAAATGCGGCGCCCTAAGATATCTATAGCCAGCAAGGGCTGGTTGGGTATCCCGATTGTTGATGGCTCAAGCCGGCATGTAGGAGTCAAATTAGCAACCTCCACCACATAAGCATTCTGCAAACGTTCCATCAGCGATATTGGGCGGAGAGGCTCTGTTGGCATCTCACAAGTAAAGCTGCGGCGACCCCGGATGATATACCCATACCAAAATCCTCATAGGAGCAAACAAGCACAGTCCTTGTCATGAGCCCTGATCATTTCCATAGCCTCCTCATCTGACGGTGATTGCGGGAAAGCGGCATCCGAGCGAGTAAAAGGAAAGCAGGGAAGAGAAGTCATTGTTCTTGAAATAAGGGAAAGAAAAACCGTTAATGAAACACACACACACACACACACAAACACACACACACACACACACACACACACACATATATATATATATATAACAACAGAGGGAAACGACAGAGAGTTTATTCCATGGGACCACTGATTGCAAAACTAACGAACCCCATAAAATCAATTTGGCGGCTCACCAATGATGAGATAAGACAATCATTATGAGAATCAAAAAAGGATTCTCATTAAACAGACATGGGAGTTTAAACAACTCTTGACATCATCATAGAGAAAACAAGTTCTGTTAAAATACCTAACGAATTTAAATTCATACAAATAAGGAAAAAACCCTATGAAAATGTTTTCAAGAACACCAGGGAATGAAATTCCTGAAGCGCCCTCTTGCTCTTTCAGAGCTAAGCTCTTCGGTGAGGAATTATTATGCGGTGTAATTAAATTCCAAAAACCCCCATGATAAGGAAATGAAAAATAAAAATGCCATGAATCCTTAAAGATCAGAGGGGGAATGCCCAAGACATTGAGGTTTACTACTCAAAGATCACGTCTTTGGATCTCTAAGAGATGGGTTTGAGAAGAGAGCAAAGCTCTTATGGTGGATTTAAAATCCAGGATTTTTTTTAAGAAAAGGGTTTCTTTGTTGTTTAAGATCTTTACCTAAAAAGGGTTTCTTTTTCTGACAGAGTTTAACTCTGGAATTGCAATGGGCAGAGAACTAAGCTCTGAAGAAAAGAATTAAATTCTCAAAGAAGACATGGAAGAAGATGAAAGAACAGTGGCTTCCCAAAGACAAAACCCTTGCATTTATAAGACGTGACAAGGATGGTTCATCTCCCCATTCCCCTAGGCAATCCAACGACTGTAATGGTGACAGCGTTGCACTCACGTGCAAGCCACGTGAGAACAACGCTGTGGGGGCATTTGTTCTCTTATAAAAAATATAATAATAAATAAAAAGTGATGGGAAAAGTTCTACTAATGGAGCATCACATGCCCACACGTGATGCGCCTTAGAGCAAAAATTATAGGCATTGCGCTTAACAAATAAGGCTGAAATTGAGCCTCACATGTAAACACGTGAGCTTTTACATACAAAGTATATAGGCGCTTTCCTAAAACAAATAACAGGCCAGAGAAGCTTACGTGTCAGCACGTGATGCTCTTTGTTGGGCTTAACTCCATGGGGGTCACGTGCCATACGTGACATTCCTGAATATCAGCTCATGTGCCAACACGTGATGCCTTTCTCTGGGACTGTTGCATATAAGCAAACCGGTTTAATGCTATGGGGGTCACGTGTTACACGTGTGGGTTCATAAATCACTTTCCAAGCTGATAGAATTAAATTCTAAATAAAAAGGATTAAAACCCTATTTGGGAAATATTTCCTTAGATCTTTCTAAACAAGAAAGATTACGCTCTATAAAACAGAACACCGATGGATTAAAAATCCAATGGTGATTAAAAATCACCAAGCTACACAATAAGCTCTGTATGGGAAAATATTTCCCCAATCTTTCTAAACAAGAAAGATTACGCTCTGTAAAACAGAGCACCGTTGGATTAAAGATCCAATGGTGATTAAAAATCACCAAGCTACAGAATAAGCTCTTTATGGGAAAATATTTCCTAATCTTGTTAAAAACAAGAAAAATATCTTCTGTAAAACAGAAGTGTTTGGATCAAAGATCCAACGGTGGATAAAATCCCTAAATCAATTAAGATCTCTCAACGAGAGATTTCCTTAACTAAATCAACAAACCTGTCTCTACTATATAAAGGACTCGAGACTAAAAAAGAAAAAAAGGAGAACCCCCCATAAGATTTGAGAAAACAAGAAAAAAGAAGAAGAAGAGTTCTCTTTGAAGAAAAGAAACCCTAGGTAAGAAAAAAGAACTAGAGATCATTTTATCTCCTCTTCGCTATTACAAGAGTTTAACTCTTAAAAAAAAAGAACTTAGTTCTTCCTCTGGTTGAGATCTGCAGAAGCAGATCTCCCCACAAGTTGAGAATTTAATTTTCATCGGGGAGATTCTGTTATGCAGTTCCAAAACTTAAAGGAAAGAACTAAGTTAGAAGAATTTAATTCTTCCTAAAGATATAGCAATTTAAATCCTCTGACAAAACTAGGGTTTAACCCTGCTTAAAAAAACATCTAAGGTTGACTCACATTTTCCCACGTGACCCCTTAAAACAAGTGCTTAGCACTTATAAAAGAAAAAGGAAATAAACCCAAAGATAGTCCTCATTTTAGGACGCCTCACGTGTTCCCACGTGACCCCCAAACAGTTACCTAACACTTACATAGAAAAGGGGAAAATTCCAAAGATAGCGCTCGCATTACGAGCCCCTCACGTGTTTGCACGTGAGCGTTATATGAGCTAAGTGCTTAGCACTTATAAAAGGAATAGGGAATAAATCTGAAGAGGCAGTGCCCAACTCTGGAGCACCTCACGTATCCATACATGATGGCCACAAGATTTAAGTGTTTAACACTTATATATATATAGACGGGGATTTGAACTTAAGGGCACAGCACCAACTTTTAGGTGCATCACGTGCCACACGTAAGTGCCCCAAATTTCAGTGTTACTGCTTTAGAGACTCACGTGAGTACTGAGTATACATTAGTGTTTAACACTATAGGAAGCCAACTTCAGCCCCAAATTGGCTAAGTCCTCTTCAGGTTAAAACTTCTTGGATTTCCAAATAGACTGAGCCTCTATGCTCATGAATTCTCAAACTAATTGATCAGAATGATGTCCATCACATACCTCCTAAGTTAATCTTAGTCTCCCAAAAATGACTAATGATTCTTAGATTGTCCAACATGATCTCTTCCCTCAGTCTGGAGTTTGGTTCAAGAGTACATCTCTCCATACCTCTGATACATGTCGTTGTAATTCCTCAATGTCTTCAGAGAGGTGGAGGGTCCCAACAACCAATAGCTCTTGGGTGCACTCCTAAACCCTTAAGCACATTACAATGGACCGTAATATCCTTAAACTAGCTGTGGACCGCAACGTCCTTAAACTAAACCCTCACCCCAAAAAAATGGTGATCTATGGACCGTAATGTCCCTAAACTAAAATGATAGAGCCCAAATGCTCTTTCGTTGGATCAAAAATGATCCTGAACTCCCGTTAAGTAGATCTTAGTCCAATATCGGATTAACGTATCCTTAACAAATATTTAAGTTGATCTTAATCTCAAATAAGGTTAACGATTCTTAAATCAAGCCAAACCCAAATATAAGAATATACAGATTTGGACTAATCCACGCCCTACGGGCGACAACACAAATTAGTCTCCGTATACAATCCACGGGCAACCAAAAATGAAAAAAAACACACACGACACGAAGTGAACATCTGGAGCAGGAGAAAGTGGTTATCGCTACGTGGTAACGTAATTAACTACAGTGGCTTGTGCCTGCAGGGAAGAGCGTCCACACAATCAAAAAATCCCTCACAACGAGGGGGAATCTGACAAAGTCCGCTACAACGGTCGCATCCGTCCAAACCTCCAATACACGGTGCTATAAATCAACTTGGCATCTTCGGAGAGGTAGACGGATAAACCCAAATAGCATCTGTCCCCAAATTCAGGCAAGACGTCTGTATTTCCCAGCTTTCGGCGGTAAACACCTCCACAAAGCATCGTACTCTCTTCTGGCCAGGGTCGGTATTCTTTCACCCCCCTTTTTATATTTCTATAATGATGCTAATACGCTCTCCCTTTCAAACCACAGTTTTGGAACCTGACAATGAAGTCAAGATTCTTGATGGGCTTGGGGATCTCTCAAATCCGCCTTGCATGACTATGGGTAAGTGACATTTTATCTCTGGCATCGTTTGGTTTACTCTATGTTTGGAAACAAAACTGACCACACCTAAATCTTCACAGCTTTGCCAGCCCTGTCCCTATTAGAATCTCGGATACTCATTCCACCAGGCCCTTATGTCTGACGTGCGTCTGAAAGGATGGCAAAACAGAGCATCTACTCCTTGGCAGCTCTCATTGAAGATCTTCGCGCTGGTCCCTCTGTCACGGCTGATGAATTTGCTGCTGAAGCCAACGCTTCCTTGTCTGTTCTCGCCACCTATCATGATGAAACATTGGTGCGGGCATAGGTTAAGTATTGTCGTCGAGTGGAGGCTTGCCTATATGGGCTCAAGTGCATACGCCTTCCCTCCGACATTTTAACTGTAAAAGAGAGCTTGCGGGGATGGATTGAACGGTGTGCAGCCAATCTCCAGTCATACAAGAAAAGGTTCAACTGGAAGTTTTCGGAGAGGGAGTTGTCTTCAAGCGCTTTGGGGGAACTTCAGGCTCAACTTACTGCCAAGACCACTCGCGTGTACGAAATTTGGCGGGTGCTTCAAGAAGCCATTACAGAGGTGGTAGATCTTGACAAAGCCATTATTTTTACCTGTGAGATGGTTGAAGCCCATAAAGTCGCCGAGAAGGTGCTCGAGGGTTGGTTTGCTTTATACCAGAATCAACAGGTCCAGACAGAGACTCGTTTTGCAGCCCTGATGGAGCTTGAAGCTAAAGTCCAGCGGAAGAACGATGAACTCACTGACCTATTGAGCCGTCTGCCGGCTTAAGCATTTTTATCGCTGTATATTGTTTCTCTTTCTTTTTTATTCATTCATAAATAAAAGTATCTTGTATTCATTTTGATTCATGAATAAAAGACATATTTCATTTCATACAAGCGCTTTCCTTTGTTTCACTGTCTCAACATGGCATATAAAGTAGTTTATATACTCATTTCGGAGTTTGTAGTTTATTCACTCATTTTGGAGTCTCTAGTTTACGAACTCATTTCGGAGCTTGTTTAGTTTACCTCCCTTGGGCTTGTAGGCAAACTTGTCCTATCGTTACAGTTAACCCCTGCTCTTTACAACAGAGGTCCATTAGGGTCTGTGGTACTAGGGTTTTTGTCCGTTTTACCATTGCGTTGGTTGATGCATTCCCCGATATGCAGACTTTACGCTGTTGTTCGAGTAGCCCCATGACTGTCGTGTCTCTGATCCCTTCGAGGGCTGGACAAGACATCTTCAAGTAATCTTTTTAGGTCATATTACCATCGAGAGAACAAGCGGTAAGAATTTTGCCATGCCGCTTTTTACTTGAGGTTAGGCTCGGTTTGGGAGCCCTGATGAGTCATAAACACTCCGCGTTGGTGTGGGATGATCTCCGATAGTCTTTCGGGCTTTATTTGAGTTACCGCCAAGACCGTGAAGCTAAGAATTTGACCTTCGCTTCCTTTTTCGACACTGCATCTGCTATAATGAGGTGAATATCGAGGTGATCTCTAGGTTGTTTGTGAACCGTCGAGACTTAGAACTAGGGACTTTGCCATGGCTCCGTTTTCTTTAACCCTGGGGTCGTTGTTGACGTCGCGTCTGCATCCTGTTGGAGTGAGAAGAAACGCCGTTGTTGGTACTGCGCCTGCTATAAAGAGATGAGTGTCGAGGTGGTCTCTAGGTTGTTTGTGAACCGTCGAGACTTGAAACTAGAGACTTTGCCATGGCTCCGCTTTGTTTTGACCCTGGGGTTATTTGTTGACGTTGCGTCTGCATCCTGCTTGGAGTGAGAAGAAACGCCACTGTTGACACTACGTCTACTGTTACGAGATGTGTGTTAAGGTGGTATCTAGGTTGTTTGTGAACCGTCGAGAGTTGGAACTAGGGACTTTGCCATGGCTCTGCTTTGTTTCGACCCTTGGGTCGTTTGTTGACGTTGCGTCTGCATCCTGCTTGGAGTGAGAGGAAACGCCGCTATTGACACTGCGTCTGCTGTAACGAGATGAATGCCGAGGTGATCTCTAGGTTGTTTGTGAACCGTCGAGACTTAGAACTAGGGACTTTGCCATGGCTCTGCTTGTTTTGACCCTGGAGTCTTTGTTGACGTTGCGTCTGCATCCTGCTTGGAGTGAGAGGAAACACTGCTATTAACACTGCGTCTGCTATAATGAGATGAATGCCGAGGTGATCTCTAAATTGTTTGTGAACCGTCGAGACTTGGAATTAGGGACTTTGCCATGGCTCCGCTTTGTTTTGACCTTGGAGTCTTTGTTGACGTCGCGTCTGCATCCTGCTGGAGTAAGAAGGAACGCCAAATTGACTTCTCGACTGTGGTTGTCGCCGTCGAGATCTGGCTCTCCCTTTGACGGAGCATGGTGGGAAAATATGGTTCCCTTTTTTATTTGTGGCCATGGATTGTATACAGAGGTCGGTATAGACTTACCTACAGGGCAAAATTTTCATTATCATTTTTTAATTTCTTTTCGCGATACTCTATCATTTCAGCTTTTTATATCACGAAAGTCATGATTGCCCAATCATTTTGGCTTTTTATCGCAGTGCCCAATCATTTCAGCTATTTTTTCTTTTCACTCGCTGCTTTTTATTGCGAGTTGCCTAAGCATTTCGGCTATTTTTATATGCATTTTTTTTGCTCGCTGATTTTTGTAGCGAGTATGGAACTTGAGATCTGAAACCAATTCTGGCATCAGCATCGCTGCGACTAGAATATTGCCAGGAGTGAATCATTATTTTCTATGAAAGGACTTGAAAATTGACACCTGTTCAGGTATCAGCATCGCTGCGACTGGAATATTACCAAGAGCGAATCATCATTTGCCTTGAGAGGACTTAGAATTTGATACTTGTTCAGGCATCAGCATCACTACGACTGGAATATTTCCAGGAGCGAATCATCATTTGCCTTTGTAGATTTGAACAAAGGTGGCTTAGCAAACAGGGTTAAGGTCTTGTCGACTAAGGTTGTTTGACTTTATGAGCCGTAAGGGTCTCATAAAGGGTTTTCTCCCTACGAGTCGAGAGGATCCCGTAGGTGTAGGTTCTCCCTAGAAGTCGTGAGGACTCCTAAGTGATATTTTCTCTTGCAAGTCGTAAGGATCTTACAAGAGTGTTTTCTCCTTACAAGTCGAGAGAACCTATAAGTGTCGTTCGCCATATAAGGACATTCCTCATGATTGGTGGAACTTGGTGGGAAAATTGTTTATTTGTGCCCTGGATTGTATACAGGGGCCAATATTGGACCGCCTATAGGGCAGCTTGAGGGATACGGCAACTTAAGAACAGGTCCAGGTCCTTGTAGCTTAAGGCTTTGAATCCTAGGAGCCGTGAGGGTCTCATAGGAGGAGTTCTCCTTACGAGTCGAGAGGATCTAGCAATGAAAATTTTATGAGATTACGCCATTTCGGATTTTCACAAGCTCGCCGGTAGCCCTACTGTTTTTACTCACGGAATCCTTTCGGATTTTTATCCGTGCTAATTTTGCTTGTGAACATACCGTTTTTTTAACAACGAGATTGCGTCCTTTCAGGTATTCACAAGCTCACCGGTAGCCCTGCCGTTTTTACTCACGGCGCCCTTTTGGGTTTTCATCCGTGCCCATTTTCCTTGTGGATATACCTTTTTTTAACTTGGGTCGCAGTCTTTGCCGTTAGAGCTTTGATTGCAACATAGATCCTAAGAGAATATATCGCCGTATTTGGGGTGATGCACCCTGTTTGAGGCGGAGTACTAGTTTAAGGACATTTCGGTCCAACGCCAGTTTAAGGACGTAGTGGTCCATTATCACCATTTTTAGGGTAATGCTTTAGTTTAAGGACATTACGGTCCGCTTCCAGTTTAAGGACGTAGTAGTCCATTGTTAGTTTAGGGACATCTCGGTCCACCACCAGTTTAAAGACGTAGTGGTCCATTGTTAGTTTAGGGACATCTCGGTCCATCGCCAGTTTAAGGACGTAATGGTCCATTGTTAGTTTAGGGACATCTCGGTCCATTGCTCACCATCTTTGGGGTGAAGCTTTAGTTTAAGGACATTACGGTCCGCTTCCGTCAAGCTTGAGGCGGAGTTTTTCCGAATACTACTTAGAGTTTTGACTCAGGAAGATACTGAGCGGACACGAGCATCGTCATCTATCATTGACCTAAGTCGTGACTCGTCAAGCGTGGTATTCTTGAGGAATATGCTATTTATTGGCCGGAAAAGTCTTTTGCCATGCATATCCATGAGCAAATAGGCCCCACCTTGGTAGACCTTGTCTATGATGTACGGGCCTTCATAGTTCGGCTCGAATTTCCCCCGTTTTGCATGATTAGGGATCATAGGTCTTTTGACGACTAGCACGAGTTCACCTTGGCGGAATGTTCTTGGCCTGGTTAGTCTTTCGTATCAACACGTCATCCTTACTTTGTAAGCTTCCAGGTTTTGCTGCGCCATGAGACTAGTTTTATTGAGGGCATCGAGCTCTTCAAGCCGAAGATGGGCATTTCTTCATCCGCCAGCTCATATTGAACTGCCACTCGTAGAGAGGGTAGATTTATTTCCAAAGGAAGTACCGCTTACGTGCCAAATACCAATGCGTATGGTGTTGTATTCGTAGCCGTTTTGAAAGTGGTTCGATATGCCCAGAGAGCTTCGTGCAGTTTCTCGTGCTAGTCCTTTTTTATTCCCGGACACCGTTTTCTTTATGATCTTCGTCAAGATCTTGTTGAAAGCCTCAGCTAGATCGTTAACTCGGTGATTATAGACTGAAGAGTATCTCCAGTCTATATTATGCTATTGTGCGAAGCGGCTGATATTATGGTTTTTGTAGGTCGGTCCATTATCCGAGATTATCTGTCGAGGGGTGCCGAACCGGTAGATGACCTGTGTCTTGAAGAAGTGGTGTCACGCCTCGCTTCCCAATGTACGGCGAAGTGGGCGCGACGAGGTCCGCTACGTATATACTCAGAAGTACATATGCTAAGCGTATCTAAGCAATATAAAATAAGTACACAAGAGACAAGAAATTAAAAGAACAGCAACTTTTATTTATTAACATTCTTTGTACAATGCATGAAAGGAAATACAACTGAAATAAAAAGGTGCCTAAACAGTGGCATAACAAGAAATGAAAAGTACTGAAAAGAAAAGTGTACAATGAAACTACAGTGCAATGTATTCGGTAAACTGCTCCAAGTCTTCTTGAGATGGCTTGATTTCCGTCGGGTCCAAACCACCTGACGACATTCAAAGAAGAAAGAAACAGAATGTCGTCAGCGAACAGGTCGCTCGGTAAGTCCCAAAGGTAAGAGGAGAAATAGAATAGACAGAGAGTAAGAGAGAGAGGGAAAGGGTGGCTTTTACAGTTGTATTATATTGTTATATTATTGTAGTATGGTGTTAACGTTGTTGTTGTAGCTTGGTACAGAAGGATGCTAGTGTATACGAGAAGGGTCTCAGTATGCTAGAGACCAGGGCAAATGGAAGTACAAGGCTCCGTTATACAATCCGGAACAACGGCAATTGGATTCATGTTAGGTGTCTTAATCTTACCGTCTCGTGCCACCTTTAACACCTTCCGTACCAATCTACCCTTTAAACCCCGCGACGTCTTATTTGTATTGTTATCTTGTAAATTGTGTTGGTTGTATTATTGATTGACTGACTGACCGAAACCATGATATCATGAAACAGTTATAACCGTAGAGTCATGTAAATGGAATACTGTGAATCATGTAAAAGGAATATATATCCATGGTTCGGTTTGGTCAAGTTGTATAACCTGATAATTGTATTCATGGATTCATATGTTCATATTGAATTGGAATCTTGTAGTTTATAGATTGACTTGAATCATATTCAAGTCAGATTGATCAGACTCAAACCCGAGTCCGACCATCAGAATGTGAAACGAAGTCTTATAACTGCTAGGGTCCTTAGGGTAATTTATAAAACTTAAGGGGGTTTTATGTAAAAATACTTTTATATACTTTTCAAAATACACCTCAAGTATTTATTACTCGTCTTTAGAGTTGTGGATTTTATGTTGTAACATTTCTAATGAAAATATCCTAGTTTCATAAATAATGGTATTTATCTGTAATATTGATTATTTGAAGTTCAGGGTATTTTAGTGTAACCTTTATTCTTTTGTGATTTTTAGAAAAAGGTGGAAAATTTATATTATAATAAAATAGGTATTTAAAAGATAGATATACATATGTTTATACAAAAATAATTTTACTAAATATTTTATATTTCAAAAATCTCATTTTCTTAAGATGTCGTATTTTAAACCTTTCGAGACCGAATGCTCCTTGCGGAGGTCTGAATCTCGCACTACTAGCCCGAGGGTGCGCGATAAACCGCACGATCCCGAACGGGTTCCCCAAAGATGGGTTGTAGCGGCGCTTTGCAAAGATTGTAAAATACTAACCCTTTAGAAAACGGTTTTTATAAAGTAAAAGGTATTTATTTGAAAAGTGTAATTTTCCGTATTTTAGATTCTAGGGTTTCCTAAGCCAACTAGTCTATTTCTAAATGGTCTAAACGACAAGTCGTTAGAAGCCTCAAATCGCTTCTTCACCGCCAATTGCGGCCAGGGAAGTGCCAGGTAAGTGGGAGGCTTTCCACTACAAGTAGTGGCCCTAATTAAGTAACCACTTGCCTTAGACACACTTGCCTAAACACCACAAAGTCAGTTTAGATAAACGATCGATGTCCACAACTTATCGTATTTTCCTAGTAAGAAATATTTACTTAAAAGTGTAACAAATCTAAAACCTTTAAGAATGGTTTTATGAAGATTATGGTATTTAATGGAAATTTCGTTTTATCGTATTCTAAGTTTTGATGATATCATTTTAGGGTTGTATTTGCGTGTGTGTGGAGGTAAGTTATTACCTCGTGCTCTACTTTAAATGTATATTAAGGTTAAGAGGTTAAATGAGAAATTGAAACTTCATGGTATTAAAGTGAAAATACGGTAAATTGAAAAGGTTATCATTTCATGTGTGCAAAATTATTCAAATTGATTTTTACAAGTTTAGTGGTCAAGATGAAGGTGTTTAGGAATGATTGAATTGATTAGAAGAAGAAAAATAAATATTATGGTATTAATGTGAAAAAGAATACGATATTGCAAAAGTTATCATTTCATGTGAGAAACTTTGTCCAAATTAATTGTTATGTGATTAATAGTCATCATGAATAAGTTTAGGTATTATGGAATGTGTGACAAGTGAGATTTTATAAAAAAACGAATCGGAAATCGGTTTGTTCCGATTTCCGTCGGGTTTCGTAATTTCGTATTTTTGAGAAGTAGAAAGAAAGAAAGAATGGGACTTACGGGTTTTCGATTAGGATAAGGAGTGAGGGGGGACTAAAGGGGTTGCCGAGGCGTTGCTTCGTCGCCGGTTGTTCCTCAAAACGTCGCCGGAATTTCCGCCGGAATTTCGTCGGAGCTTCGCCGCGAACTTATTTTCAAAGTACACAACTCTTGAAAATTTTTGAGAGAGTGAGCTTAGCATTTTTGGGATAAGAAGGTAGAGGGGAGGGGGTGTATTTATATGGTAGGCTAGGGGTAGGGTAGGTGAAGGGTTTTTAAATAAAAATGTAAAAATATATAAAATCATTAAAAGTTGGAGTAAATAGGGTATATGAAAGGTTTTAATGTAAAAATGTATAAAATCATTAAAAATTGGAGTAAATAGGGTATATGAAAGGTTTTAATGTAAAAATGTATTAAAAAATCATTAAAATGGAGTAAATAGGGTATATGAAAGGTTTTAATGTAAAAATGTATTAAAAATCATTAAAATGGAGTAAATGGGGATTTCAAAGGTCTCTGAAACCGATCTAGGAATTTGAAGTGTACATGGGGGTTTAGAAGATGAAGAGACACAATATTGAAGAAGAATTTAAAACAAAATAAATATTAAAAATAATGTGGGGTATGGGATTTGAACTTTGGTGGCTTGGTTCAGCAATGCAAGGTATTACCAATGAGCTACAAGCTGCTTCTTGTAATTAAATTGCTAATCAATTACTTAAGTCTTGTGCTCAGGCAATAAATACCCCTTTATGGATTTTAAAAAATATTTGAAAAAAATTTGTATAGGAAAAAATGTATAAGAAAATTAGGGTTTTTACAAGTGGAGGATGTTCTACGTCTTTACTTCCATCAGCGGTATTGCTTCTTCACACTTAGAGAAGTAACCGGTCGTAGCCAGTATGAACCGGTGTCCTTTGGATGACGCTGGTTCAGTGGGGCCGATTATATCGGTTCTCCACATTTCGAACGACTATCTAGCTACCGTTGGGTATAGAGGATTTGGATGTTGGTGGATGAAGTCCCCGTGAATTTGGCACGAGTGACACTGCTTCGCATATTCAAGACAGTCCTGAATCATTGTGGGTCAGTAGTAACCCATTCTTTTTATCTTCAGCTTCATCTTTGGTCCGGCTTGATGAGAACCGCAGAGTCCATTGTGGGTTTCTTGGATGACTCTCCTTGCTTCTTCTGGTCCCAAGCATCTCAACCATAGGCAGTCGAACGATCTCTTATATAGAGTATCATTGACAAAGGCGAAAGACAAAGCTCGCTTCATGATCTGATGTCTTGATGACGCATCTTCGGATGTTCGGTGGGATTTGAAGTAATCTATTAAGACTTCTTTCCAATCCTTGACCTCTTCTTTATCTTTTATTTGGAGGACCGCTTGTTTAGTCGTTTCTTTTCCTTCAAATGATTCAATCGAATCCTCTGAAGGTATTTCTGCTGGCGCAAGAACCCGACGGTTTTGCACAACAATCCTTACGTTATCGAGATCTTCATCAACCAGCTCCTTAGCAAGCTTGGCTAATGCATCCGCCTTGCTATTTTCCGCACGCGGTATGCTTTCCAGAGTATAGGAAGGGATTTGCGTCAGCAGCTGCTGCACTCTCCTACCATATCTTATCAACTCCGGTTTGCACGTCTGATAGTCGTCGTTTACTTGGCTAACGATCAGCTAGGAATCGCCATATACGGGGAGGTTTTCGACTCCCATGTCGACAGCGATCTTAAGACCCGCTATCAAAGCTTCGTACTCAGCCTCGTTATTTGTTCTTGGCTCCATTAAGGAAAGGGAGAAACGCATTATTCCTCCTTACGGAGTCACGAAGATGAGGCCCATCCCAGCTTTGATTATAGAGGTGTTATGCTTCCGCTTCTTCATAGAGGATGCTCTGTCGAAATATAGTTCCCATCGGGCATTATTTCCTTCCTTCTCCCTTTCAATTGCATTAAACGCATGTTCATCTGGCAATTCGCAATTTAAGGGAGAGTCGGCTGGTATCGGATGCTCAGCAAGAAAGTCGGCGATGGACCGGCCTTTCACTGCCTTGAGGGTTCGATACGTTATTGAGAACTCCATCAAGAGGGGGGTCTATTTGGCAAGCCTTCCTGTTTGTATGGCTCTTAACATCTTGAGAGGATCCACCTTTGATATGGGATGGACCTCATATGCCAAGGCATAGTGCCTGAGCTTTGTTATCGCGAAGATCAGTGCCAGGCAGTGCTTTTCGATGGGAGAGTAGTTGTTTTCTGCCCCCAGAAGAACTCGACTCAAATAATAGAGAGCCCTCTCCTTCCCCTGGTCTTCTCCTGTGCCCATAACGTGCCTAAAGAACCTTCCAGGGCTGTTGTGTACAGAATGAGAGGCTTTCCTTTGACCGAAGCGGTCAGCACCGGTGGATTCTGCAGGTATTGCTTGATCTCATCCAGTGCACTTTGGCATTTATGATCCTAAACGAATGGGGTTACCTTCTTCATCAGATGACTGTAGGGACGACATATTCCAGAGAAGTTGGCTATGAACCGCCAGATATAGGTGAGCTTTCCTTGGAGAGATCGCAATTGTTTGAGAGATTTATTTCGATGCCTCAGTTTCGTATAATGAATCCTAGGAATTTTCCTGAGGAGACTCCAAATGCACATTTCATAGGGTTCAACTTTAAATTGTATTTCCGAAGACGCTGGAACACTATGTTCATATATTCCCAGTGCTCCTCGTATGATTTTCTTTTCACTACAAGTTCGTCAATATAGCACTCGACAACCTCATGTATGAGGTCATAGAAGATTTTTGTCATGGCCCTCTGGTAAGTAGCGCCTGTGTTCTTCAAGCCGAAGGGCATCACCTTGTAGTAACATATACCCAACGAAGTCCAGAAGGCGGCATGCTTTTGATCTTCAGGATGCATTTTTATTTGGTTGTATCCTGAAGATCTATCCATGAAAGAGAAGACCTCATGGGTAGACGTGTTATCGATCATCAGCTCGGTAACAGGTACTGGGAAATCATCCTTCGGGCAAGTCTTGTTGCAGTCCTGAAAGTCCACGTAGATGCGCACCGTCCCATTTTTCTTCATCACTGGAACAATATTGGAGATCTAGTCGGGATACCGAACTTCTTGGATGAAGTCAGAGTCAATAAGTTTCTTGACTTCGGCATTGATACTCATCTCGAGTTCGAGTCGCATTCACCTTGGCACTTGCTTGACTGGCTTAGCGTCCGGCGATATAGCCAGTTTATATACCGCTATTTCTGGATCTAGTCCTGGAATCTCGGAATAGTTCCATATGAAGCAATATTTATATTACATAAGCACGTCCTTTAGTGTGGCCACCTGTTTTTTAGACAACAGCTCGCTGAAGAACGTTGGCCTTAGATCGTTTTCCGTGCCCAAGTCAATTTTCTTTAGATTGTCCGTCATGGTATGTATCCCATCTTCTAGCTTTTTTGGCGCCGGTAGAAACTTTAAGATCACCTCCTCCTTGTCCTCGTTTGCGAAGCATTTGAAAAGGCCATCCGTAATCTCGTGCTCTCCTTCTTCTAAGAGTGTGATCATGTTGCAGGTACGAGTTCGTTTCCAAGACCAATGTTGATCTGGTTTTATTCTCGCGATATAGGTTGCTTTTGACTCATTCTTTCGTGGTAGGGTTACCCTACAACTGTCGGACAGAACAAACCTGCCTTGTTGATACTGGTCTTCGACCCAGTTTTGAAAGGTAAAGAGTGTAACGTTTTAAAAATCGTTTAGGTTAATTGTTCGATAATCGGTAATATAACTCGTGTTTTCCGTAAAACTTAATTATAATTATTTTTCCATATAGACTTAATTATAGCTATTTTAGCTATGTAATTGCTAGTATTTGGTATTTAATTAGTCACTTATAAATTGCTAGTTTACTTAAATATTTTTCCTTAATTAATTATTTTTAATATTATTTTAAGCTTTCACTTATACATTTAATTAGCGTAAATTACAAATTAGAATGGGTTAATGGCACATTAGTGCACCATGACAACTAATAGCTAGTTTGTAACATGTTCTTGTTGTTCTTTAATTGTCTCAGTGGTTCTAGAAAAGTCTAGGATTGACTTGAAAATAAAATAAAATAAAATAATTATGAAATGAGTAAATAAATGTAATAATTGGGGGATGTTTCTACACACACACACACACACACGCCTTACTTTCTCTTTCTTCTCCTTGTACTGGCCGAGTCCAAACCTATAGCCACTCCCTATTTCTCCACCTCATTTCACTTCATAAATTCCTCATTTTTGCATCAAAAATCCACACAAAACCTCACTAATTCCTAATCAAACCTTCACCCAAAATTCCTTAGCCTAAATTAGTTTGGATCTCGAAGCAAGATGGCATTTTTGGAGGTAAGTTTGCAAGTTAGATCTCTAAAATCTTTGAGGTATAAATTTTAACCCTATGGTTAATTTGTTGGTTATTACTTTAATCTAACTTAATTAGGTTTAAATATGGTTCTAATTGCAAGATTTAGTTTTTAAAGAGAAGGTTTTGGATTCAAGTTAGGGTTTTTATCACTTGATTATTGTTGCAATGTGTAGTTTAATATCTTAAAACTTGCAAAATCTAACCTAGTTGTTAATTTGCTAATTGGTACTTTTAAATTGTCCTAATTAAATATTCTTGCAAACTAAATTCATGATTAATGTAAATAAGTGAGATTAAAAATTGGTTAATAATTGTGTAGCCTAATTTAGATATTAAGTGAACATTGTGGCCGCTGGTTTTTCTAAAACATCTAGATTTGCACTAAAATGGTAAGTTGTTGCTTACTAAGTTTTTGAAATAAATCGATTTTAAGTAAGTTTAAGGTTGTGATGATCTACAACCTATTTCCTAAAATATTTAGTGTGTTGTGAATGTGCGTTTGGTGCGATCGGGTTATAGGCTTGGTGGTTGTCATGTATAGCGACCCTGGTTGTGGTTTATGGCGTTGTCGCGAGCGCGTTTTGTGCACCTAATGCGTGCGCATCTAGTTAGTTCGTGTTGGTTGACTTGTATCGTTTGCGTCCGTGACCATTTATATATATCTATCCTTTTATTTACTTGTGTACGATTCTAGGATCGTGTGTAGAGACGTCAGACGTGGCGCGGAAAAGAAAGGCTGTGATTGGATCAGATTAGCCGAGGCGTCCTGGTGAGTAGATGTACACATCTATGGGGGGGATCGTCTGGATGGCGCATTGACGCCCGATAGTTAGGATTATTAGTAGTTCTTGGATCTTTATGCGTAGCCCAATAGTTAGATTATTAGTAGTTTTTGCATCTATATGCGTAGCTTCAAACCATTCATATCATGCATCACATTTTTTTTACATATGATGTCAATACCTAGGACACTTGCACTATTACCATTAGTTCATGCTGCATGTGAACTATTCATGCGAACACATACGCCTTTGGTAATTGCTATATCACGAACACTATAGAACTTGCTTAAATCAGTATCCAAAACAATTGCATCATATATGATATGTAAATTGGTAGCTGTATATTCATTTCATCAAGATTGATACGTAGGATGGCAAGTCATATTTGCAGGGTTCCTAGGCACACTCAAGAGGTTCCACAAGGCATCAACCATGCCAAAATCAAAATTTTCATGTGCCTAAGAATCCTATGCAAGATCGTTAACTAGAGATTAGGCGAAAAGCAAGCAAGCAAACAACTTTATTGCTAAGTGAAAGGGACTACAACCTTTGAAGATCCGCTCCACCACTTCTTTAGCTCCGAGATGACGTCCCTTCGCTACGATCATCGGGATCCCGGAATCTAGCGTCGGTTTCATCGGAGAAATGAGCGGACTAGGTCGTTGACTTCGGTGCCGAAGATGATCTACGTCGAGGCGACTCAAATTCAAGATCCATCTTCACTTGGTCATGAACCTTGTGAAGAAAACACCCTATACAACATGGAAAGTGGTAGAGGATGAAGAAATAGGAAGCGGGTTCACTTTGGATTTGGATTTCTCACTTGATTTCATCACTTGACAATTTTCAAGAAAGCTTTGCTTTTTCTTCATGAAGAAGATGAAGAAGAAGAAAGAAAAAGAATTGATTCTCAAAATAATAATTCAAGTGAATACTTATCATAATGCAACCATGGGTAAGTAAACTCATGTAGAGATTAAACTAGGGTTTAGGTGTAATGGTTAGGTTAAAGGAAAAAACAAAATGGTAGACTTTTGCATGAAGCATCATGAAGCTTCTGGCATAAAACAAAGAAAGCCACTACCATTTTATTTTTGCCATAAATGAATAAAATAAATAAATAAGTAAATCAAACCCTAACCATTAACCTTATCATAGTTTAAAGAAAACATACACCCAAGTTTGCATGTATCATCAAACATGATACAAACTAGTGCACAAACATATATCATATATATAATGTGCACTATCAAGTGAGAAAATCAATCTTAAGTGAACAAATACTAGTTAATGTAAAGTAATTTATCAAATATATAATTATACATTAAATCATTAAATCAACACTTGATTTAATGATCCGGTCATACTTCATATAACCGACTAATATCAAGTGTATCAATATATCGAATCAACACCTGATTCGGTAACCCGGCTATATCACATATAACTGACCGATGATATAAATCGCGAGAATAGAATACAGTATCACATAGTGGTATTTTTCTCGGTCCCGCACATATCTCATATGCGCTCCTATTTCGTTTCGCTTGAGCCAGAAAACCTCTGTGTAGGACTCTAAAGACTCGTCAATACGCCGGTAGTAGGTGATGATCATATCAAACACCCACAAGCCGCAAGCGGTCTGCTAAACGTAACGGCCATCCGGGTATTGAGCGATCATAAGATCAACGAGCAAGCCCGCTCACACTCCTGTGAATCTAACCAGTAACACTTACAGTACAGTCCGGTCTGTTCGTCTGATATGTCGCATATCTCACCTAAGGGTGGTAAACGTCAGACCCCAATAGCTCGATAAGTCGAGTTGATATGAGGTCTATAACAGTTCGAGAAACTACAGGTAACACTTACCAGTAAATCTCAGCAACCCTGGCCATGGATTTCCGGTTATAGCCAATCGAACACAGCGCAACATCAACTCCCTATACCGGGAGAGACGAATCCCCTCCTATCGCTCATTGCCTCCATGTGATTCGGGACTGTACCCAAAAACCACCGTTTTGCACGCCCTCTTGGACGTGGTAAGGTGGAAATCAAAGCACAGTGGGAATCACACAAGACTCTATGACGATCTCGGGTCTACAGACTAACCTGTACCAGTGTCACCAGAGAACTGCCATCTGACGTAAGGTATAATACCATCTGGGAGTTCTTGGCGAGTCCGTCCAGTGTACCCAGTCTCCACTGAGCACCCGTATATCATCTCTGATGTTAAACACCAATGGATATGGGATCATCCATCGCCCATCTGTATGGGTCGAGAAGGTATACGCTAGTCTACTCTGGTATATCGATGCCCCGTCTCGATACACCCACGACTAGGGACCTTAAAGGATGTACTTATGGACTACCATGTCTCCACTAGTATGATCCGCATCATAGTCCAGGTAGTCAAGTGCACATCCTAAGGGCTTTACCAACATGTAACAGAGAGACAATAAGTGTACACGTTAAGGTAAAGAGCAACCAGATAGCATACTATCATGTCGAGCAAGAAAGTCCTCCCTATATATGTCCAAGCATCCACTACAATATACATCCTATGTACAGTAATGGCCTCTAGGGCATACATATAACTAACAATCTCCCACTTGCACTAGGGCCATCTGTAGCAGTGGTTGTAGTATCTCATACTCAACCATCCCATAAAAGTCTCTCTCTGGGAAAAGGCCTTTGTGAGTGGATCCGTCGTATTGTCCTCTGAGTCTGCTCTCCTAACCTCGATCCCGTGGAGATTAACCATCTCCACAATCAGGTGACACTGCCTTAGAATATGTCTGGATCACTGATGGGACAGACGTTCCTTGGCATAAGCCACAACTCCATTGTCTCACAATGGTAGGAACAAAGTTCATCTCATGAACCAATATACACCCAGACAGCCTCTTTGGTAGCATCTTAAGTAGCGAAGTATCCAGCTTTTATCGTCTAGTTAGCCATGGTATCTAGCTTGGAACTCTTCCAACATACCGTCCCTTTACCAAGGGTAAAGACAATGCCTGTGACTGACATTCAGTCGTCCTTATCACCCTGGAACATTTCCAGTGATTCTCCCCAGGATTGATTGATACCATCTCACTACATCTAGTGAGAATCCTAACATCCAATTAGATCTATCTCATAGATCCAAAACCCAGGATTTAGAAGGTATCATCTTGATCCTATATGGAGAATCCTTGTGATAAGCGGAGATTGACCGAGCGTAGCATAGGAAACTCCTTCCCTATCTAGAGTATGTCATCCACGTACTTTACGAGGATCATCACCATACTCCCTACTACCTTTTGTATATACAAGGTTCATCTACCATTTTGATGAAGTCAAACTCTTTGACTACCACAAAATAGACGTTCCAACTCCGCAATGCCTGCTTTATCCTATAAAGCAACTTGTACACATTTCCGCTGCTCCCAGTGTCTACGAAGTCCTCTGGCTGTGTACTTACAGACGCTCACTTCTAAAATATCATTTTAGAAAAGCAGTCATGACACCCAACCGTCAGATATCGTAGTCATGGTATGTAGCCGTGGCAAGTAGGATCTGCATGGACTTAAGCATAGCTACTTGAAAAGGTTTCATCATTATCCACGCCTGGTCGATGACGAAAACCTTTAACATGTCTAGCTTTGAAAGTCTCAACTTTTCCATCTACACCTAGTAATCTTCTCAAGATATACTTGCTCCTGATGGGGATTTAACCCTTCAGATATAGCAGCCAAAGTCCATACTTTGTTGGTGTACATAGATTCCATCTCAGATCACTAAGCATCCAGCCATTCTTACATAGTCCCTACCCTCGATGGCCTGCTCGAAACTAGTTAGGTCATCATCTCATGATGCAATCCTCGCTCCCACTATCATAGAGAAACAGAAGCATCTCTCAGGTGGGTGAGGAACCCTACTATATCGGCGGAGAGGCTGAGGTTCGTTGGTAACTATTGAATCCTTTGGTTCTACCAAATCATCAGCTGCAGTTTGTATAGCTGAAAAATTTCCAGTTCTACATAACAGATCTTGCCTCAAGCTTTTCCGGATTTTTCTTTTAGACATAGGCCGGACAACCCCAAATCTTAACTAACTTAAGATATGGGCTCTTCCCTTTCCATATCACATATGAAGTGGTAGGCAACTGATTTGATTTGAACCCTATTCAATAGGTATGCAGCTTCTCAAGTGCATAACTCCCAAAAGGAAATAGGTAACTCGGTAGTACTCATCATAGAGCACACCTTATTATATAGGGTGTGATTGCTCCGCCCCGATATACCATCGTGCTATGTTGTATACGGAGGAGTAATGCTGAGAGAGAATCTCATTCTCCTTTAGAAAAGTCCAAGAATTCCGTGCTCAAGTATTCTCCTCCTTGATCACATCAAAGGACATAATACTTATACCCGTTTTGGTTCTCTACTTCTAACTTATATTCTGTGAATATCTCAAAAGGTTCGGACTTGTGTTTCAACAGAAACATATGTCTGAATCTTGAGAGATTATCAGAGAATGTAATGAAATACAAAGAACCGGTCTTGGCATGTGTAGACAGGGGACCTACATACATCAGCATGTATCAATCCCAAAAGTTTACTAACTCTTTCTCTGTTTCCAATCAACAGAGCTACAGTCATCTTATCTTTGTGACATGACTGGCAAGTTTCACAAGATGTAAATTAAAACTGATTTAAATATGCATCTAAAATGTAACTTAAGCTAGTCGGGTCACATTGATATGACCTAGTCTACAATGCCTCAAGAAGAATTCGTTCATTTCTGAACTCTTCCTCTTGTGTGTGTTCTGTATACTAAGAACTGTAGTTTGATTTAGAACATCAATGCTTTTAGATAACGTGCCTGAACCGATCAACTTTTGATATAGGAAATGTTCAAAACATTATCCAACAATACAAAATTTTATCATTTCTTTACTAATAAAGAGACTGATATGATTTTGTATATCAGGTTCGGTATCTAATAACATTCATTCAGAATCAATGTATTTGGAATACAGGGTGACAGTGACCAACAGATTTGGCTGCAATACTTGCACCGTTTTCTGTCTCATGAAACTTATCGCCCGTTCTCAGTTCTCTACCTTTCTGTAGCCCTATGTAACAGATTACATATCTGGGATCCTGATCCGGTATCAAATACCGAGGACGTAGAGGATACGGAGAAACAGTTCTTTGTAATGAACACACCCGAAGGAGATGCATCATATGCACTTTCTTCGTTTGGGCGGCATAGGAAATCTGGTATTCCCCAATTTCCTGCTCGGTCTTATAACAATTATAAGTTGGAGAGGGACCAACGTTCCCCAGCTCAGTATAACAAGGGGGTTCGGTCAATACATCCATATTATTATCTTGATTAAGGCGTGACATGGTGGCTACCTAGAGAGAGAGAGAAGAAAACACTCTGCGTGCGCTCTTACAAGATCAGATTGGTTATTATTTTATCTAATCAGGATGGCTCCCACAGTTTTTATCAAATCTTCCTTCAAACCCTAAAAGGAAAGACTAGCCGGGATTAATTACACGCTACAAGTTCTCCAATCTTTCAGCCAGGCCAGTGTCGGTACTTTGAGGGAGGTACCCCGTGCTTTCGCACGGACCTAATTAATGTAAACCTCGTTTTCCCAGAGGCGTAACCTCGTTGACACCTTTCTGGACACCTACTAGATCGGCTAATTGTAAAGTGTAAAACTCTCCCAGGAGTAACAATTACTCGCAGTGGGTATCGGGATCTAACTATCTCATAGAAGGTATGCAATCTCATTGCAAATTTCAACACTTGAAATTCCCGATAATTTCGCCCCTAGCGTCCTATGACCTTGACGCAGGCCAACAAACCATAGTGCGCTAGTCAAGTTCAACCCGTCATTTCCTGATTGAATTAAACCCACCCGCACGACCCTTGACGCAGGCCAACAAAGTCGGACGACTATCCTAATCCAATCTGCATCATATGCATAAGCAGATAAATACTAGTTAGCTACCGCACATTACGCCTTGACGCAGGCCAACATACGTAGCACGAATACTAACTACTACTTATCTGAAATGACGGAGGGCTACGACAGGTTTTTCTGAAAATCTATTGCGTAATGAACTTGATATCATTGTAGAATCAAATGATTTTAAAATGGAGTGTTTTTAAGGCTTTTTCTAGTTTTGCTAAATGGGTCACTCCCGGTGAAGGGATCGTCGGCCCTTTCCTCATCGAATAAGGTGCATGATATATCATATATACCGTTGTGCAAAGCAAAAACTATAGAAGCAATCAAAAGACAAACCGAGGGGCGTAGCATCTGCCAGTTATTGCTAAAGGGGTCACTCCCGGTGAAGGGATCTCGGCCCTTTCCTTATCGAATAAGGTGCAGAATGTTCTACAAGGAACACCGCGATGCAAAGTAAGAACCGTAGCTACCTGTTTTTGAAAATTCGATTCCACAACATCTTTTAGGTTTCTTTTCTTTCATTAATCATATTAATGAAGTCCCATCATTTAAGTCACCTAAACATCACAGATAAATACGACGTACACTTATGCTATCCGCATTCGCCTTGATGTCTCCTCGTGCACCGTTAGGTTAGGTGACTAACGGCAGAGCGGGGCAGGACTAGCGCGGGTGTAAAACATAAGTAACGTCTATATAATATATCAAATATACTATATATAGTATCTATCACAACATATCAAATGATCATATCACAGATATCGCAGCAGAAGAAACATATGAAACATTGGATATACTAGGACGTCCGTGTTTTCAATACGAGCCAGTATAAAACACGGATTCCACGGTCGCGATGAATAGCCAAACCCACACCCCTAGACCCCTACGAGAGCGGCAAGCAACCCTACCAATTCTAGAGTTAGGAGACCCGGACTCGACTCCTCGAGTTGGTCTCCCACTGTACTCCAGAACCCGGTTACTTATGCCCTCCTCCTTGGGTCTATCCTAGTGCGGAAAAGTAAATAATATACAAAAGGTGACATCTTCCGCAACCTGGAAGTGCCCCAATAAAAGAATATTACATACAAGTTTTTTACATGAATGAAAATGAAAAACACTCATCTCACATAAAAAACCCCGGCTATTCAAACATGACGATCCAATATAACATATCCAGCAACACATAACATCACATGTTATCAACGTAAGTAAACATGCGTATCCCAATTGTCATTGACATATAGCAACGAAACCGGCGATATCACATATTACACTTACGGTCACAGAAAAGAAAGTGTAAAACTACAACAGTTGGAATCCGCAACCTGCATAGACATCGCATGCCTAATCAAATGAATTCCTTAGACATCGCATGCCTAATAATTATAAACCCCGCATTTTAGTCTCTATATCGAAAACACTTTTCAATATGTAGTCGGGTAATTCAATAAGATTCTCGATATACTGATCGAATGCTCGTCTCAAACTTTAGTGGACGGCCGCACCCCCGATACCGTCGACGAAGTGCACTAAGGCGGAACACCGCTACCGCGAGCACCCGAACGGATGCTTTCGGCGACGGGGTTCTCTTACAGTCACTTGGTCGGGGCTAAGGGGCGTAGCTGTCTATTAAGTTTATCCGGCGAGTATCCGCGTACGCTACGTGATTGCGACGGACTTTTGATCGCATCAAAATTCCGTGGCAACCGATCAATCGAGACTAAACTGCTACGTTTATAACATTCATACAGTTATCTCATAACTTCTTGTGAATTCCAAATATTGTATCACATTCCAGATAAATAGAAAATGTTAAACTTTCCGATCGAACATTCAAACACTCAAGTTTTCCCGAAACAGCTCAACTCTTGAAATAAGTTCAAAAATATCCATTTCATGCCACAGTACCAACGGTCCAGTCATAGAAGGGTCAAGCCAACGCCTCACATGTGGCACGCCGTACTGCCCCAAACCCTAAGGTTCTAAGGGCAGTTCAAGACGGTCACATAATCGAGTTAAGGTTTGTTGTCTTCTAGAGGGTCCATCGCGTTACTTGCACTACTTAGAACTTTCTTAAACCACGGAAAAATCCAACACTTGGAAATTTTCCGACAGGGGAAAAAGTGGGTATTTATATCCGGTCGAAATTTTTAACATATTCTAAAATTACCCGGAAAAACACATAGAGAAAGTTAAACAATCCGATCGAATCATCGAGTCCCCAAAACAACCCAGAAAAACTCAACTGTTGAGTATAATTTAAAAATTCCCAGAAAACTCAGCAGCTCCAGAAATAAATTACTGTGCAAACCACGTGGCCTAACTCACCAATATGGCCGCGGAACCGTCGCACAAGCCAGGGTGGGGCCGCGGTTCCACGGCGCAATGGTCGAGTTGGGGTCACGTGCTGCACAGTAACTCATACAATTCCCTGCTGAATTTTTTGGATATTTTTAATATAGAAAAATCCACAGTTTACAAAAAAGGACAGAGAGGGCTCAAAGTTAGGGTTTTGGGGTTCGATCGGGTTTCTAACTTCGTCTACGCATTGCCTAAAGCTCTAGCTAGGCTATGATACCACTGTAGGGTTCCTAGGCACACTCAAGAGGTTCCACAAGTTATCAACCATGCCAAAATCAAAATTTTCATGTGCCTAAGAATCCTATGCAAGATCGTTAACTATAGATTAGGCGAAAAGCAAGCAAGTAAACAACTTTATTGCTAAGTGAAAGGGACTACAACCTTTGTAGATCCGCTCCACCACTTCTTTAGCTCCGAGATGACGTCCCTTCGCTGCGATCATCGGGATCCTGGACTCTAGCGTCGGTTTCATCGGAGAAATGAGCGGGCTAGGTCGTTGACTTCGGTGCCGAAGATGATCTACGTCGAGGCTACTCAAACTCAAGCTCCATCTTCACTTGGTCATGAACCTTATGAAGAAAACACCCTATACAACATGGAAAGTGGTAGAGGATGAAGAAATAGGAAGCGGGTTCACTTTGGATTTGGATTTCTCACTTGATTTCATCACTTGACAATTTTCAAGAAAGCTTTGCTTTTTCTTCATGAAGAAGATGAAGAAGAAGAAAGAAAAAGAATTGATTCTCAAAATAATAATTCAAGTGAATACTTATCATAATGCAACCATGGGTAAGTAAACTCATGTAGAGATTAAACTAGGGTTTAGGTGTAATGGTTAGGTTAAAGGAAAAAACAAAATGGTAGACTTTTGCATAAAGCATCATGAAGCTTCTTGCATAAAACAAAGAAAGCCACTACCATTTTATTTTTGCCATAAATGAATAAAATAAAGAAATAAGTAAATCAAACCCTAACCATTAACCTAATCATAGTTTAAAGCGAACATACACCCAAGTTTGCATGTATCATCAAACATGATACAAACTAGTGCACAAACATATATTATATATATAATGTGCACTATCAAGTGAGAAAATCAATCTTAAGTGAACAAATACTAGTTAATGTAAAGTAATATATCAAATATATAATTGTAAATTAAATCATTAAATCAACACTTGATTTAATGATCCGGTCATACTTCATATAACCGACTAATATCAAGTGTATCAATATATCGAATCAACACTTGATTCGGTAACCCGGCTATATCACATATAACCGACCGATGATACAAATCACGAGAATAGAATACAGTATCACATACTGGTATTTTTCTCGGTCCCGTACATATCTCATATGCGCTCCTATTTCATTTCGCTTGAGCCAGGAAACCTCTGTGTAGGACTCTAAAGACTCGTCAATACGCCGGCAGTAGGTGATGATCATATCAAACACCCACAAGCCGCAAGCGGTCTGCTAAACGTAACGGCCACCCGGGTATTGAGCGATCAGAAGATCAACGAGCAAGCCCGCTCACACTCCTGTGAATCCAACCAGTAACACTTACCGTACAGTCCGGTCTGTTCGTCCGATGTGTCGCATATCTCGTCTAGGGATGGTAAACGTCAGACCCCAATAGCTTGATAAGTCATGTCGATATGAGGTCTATAACAGTTTGAGAAACTACAGGTAACACTTACCAGTAAATCTCAGCAACTATGGCCAGGGATTTCCGGTTATAGCCAATCGAACACAGCACAACATTAACTCCCTATACCGGGAGAGACGAATCCCCTCCTATCGCTCATTGCCTCCATGTGATTCGGGACTGTACCAAAAAACCACCATTTTGCACGCCCTCTTGGACGTGGTAAGGTGGAAATCAAAGCACAGTGGGAATCACACAAGACTCTATGACGATCTCGGGTCTACAGACTAACCTGTACCAGTGTCACCAGAGAACTGCCATCTGACGTAAGGTATAATACCATCTGGGAGTTCTCGGTGAGCCCGTCCAGTGTACCCAGTCTCCACTGAGCACCCGTATATCATCTCTGATGTCAAACACCAATGGATATGGGATCATCCATCGCCCATCTGTATGGGTCGAGAAGGTATACGCTAGTCTACTCTGGTATATCGATGCCCTGTCTCGATACACCCACGACTAGGGACCTTGAAGGATGTACTTATGGACTACCATGTCCCCACTAGTATGATCCGCATCATAGTCCAGGTAGTCAAGTGCACATCCTAAGGGCTTTACCAACATGTAACAGAAAGACAATCAGTGTACACGTTAAGGTAAAGAGCAACCAGATAGCATACTATCATGTCGAGCAAGAAAGTCCTCCCTATATATGTCCAAGCATCCACTACAATATACATCCTATGTACAGTAATGGTCTCTAGGGCATACATATAACTAACAACATTTACATACCTTATTGCATCATACCTCATACATAGTCTCTGGTCATACGTTGCATGATATATACTATCGTATCATAGACATCTATTATCACTGACATGTTTACATATTGTGATTCTTCTTGTGGATTTCAGTACTTATGAGATTTCTGGATTTTGGGGAAAACCGTAAGGATTTTATAAGCTTATTATCATTTTAAAAATGAATGTTGCGGTTTTCTCGTGATTTGATGTATGTGTCGTCCACCATGAGTTTTACTGATTTCTGTTGGTTTTCGAGACCCGATTCAAAGAGTAGGATGAACCATCTCGGGTACATGGTGGGCCCAGTATAATACCCCGGGGAAAGAAGCTCGAGTTGTAGACGATGAGCCTGGCAGGGACAGACTACCTACCGGTGATGTCAGACGCGGCGGATATCCGGTGGTTACCGACGTAGTCGTGAGATTTGATGATATGGGCCGATCCGGACTGACGGAGCTCGAGATATTGAGACATTGAGATATTGGGAGATATATATATATATATATATATATATATATATATATATATATTGTGTCGATGCTTGACACGGATTTTCTGTTGATGATATTTCAATTTATTGCACAGAGGTTTTTCTAAGATAAGAATAAAGATTTTCTCATACGAGACATATTCAGGTTTCGTGTTTGATTATGCATTCATGTTAGTACATCGTATCATATTGATATATGTAGGTTGTGACGCATTTGCGTGCATGCTTACGATAGCCTTATTAGATATTACTTACTACTCACGAGTTGGCAACTCACCCCGTTGTGCCACAGTATCTTGCAGGTTCGTCCCGTCTGCACAGCAGCGGTAGGCGTACTTTCTCTTCGACTTTGTTTGCATCGACTTGCAGCTTGCTTGTAGGTGGGTTTTGGAGAATTTTCTTTTGCCCCCACCATATATTTTATTTTGTATCTAGTATACTCCATCTACCCTTCGTATATTGGACCTAGACTGTGAGCTTGAGAGGTTCATTGGTATATATTTATATTCTGATCTCTGGTGTCGAGCTCGTGTGAGCCGACTTTATTCTTGGTTTTTATTTCTTGATTTTAAATGTTGATTTTATATTATGATGATATATATTGCATGTGGTTGTGATTTCGCCATTGACAAAGAGCTAGCTCTCGCTTGGGGATGCCTTTATTCTTTACTTATGCATATTTTGTATTGCACCCGTTTCAGGACCAGTTTTTACAAAGGAGACTCTGCCGAAAATTTTGGGAAAATTTGATGTTTTAAAAATGTTTAATGCGACTTATTTTTCTAAAATCATTTTCTTTAAACAAGTTTTCCTTCACTCTATTGATTTTAAACGGTTTAGATTTTTAGGCTTTGGCTTACTTAGATTACGTTACGACTTTAGACGTTTGGTAATTTAAGTGCCAGTCATGTTCTGTACCTTCGAGTCGTGACAAAGTTGGTATCAGAGCGTTAGGTTTTACCTTTCTGAGTGTAGGATGACCCTTGGTAGATGGAGTAGGTGACTTAAGCAGAGTGACGTAGCGTGTGTATGTTCCGCGGCATACTTACGATACGATACTCCATCTAAGTGACCTTAGGATATATATTTGCTTGTACTACCTTCCTTGATTCCATATGTCCTCTAGTTTTGATCGTAATGTTCCTATTAATCCTGTTTCTTGTTCCAGCCACTATTCCGCCGGAGACTACGAGGGCCAGAGGGCTGCCGCCAGAGGTGAGATTAGAGTAGGCTCGTTTGAGACGAGGACCGATCAGGGCGGTACGCCTACCCCTCAGGGACAGAGTAACTCGCCTTCTCCAAGATGGATGGCTAGGGAGTCGAGTATTCAGGACTTGCGACAGATGGTTGATCGTTAGTTGAGGCTAGCCGAGCTCCGAGAGCCGATGATGTCCCTCCTACTATGGGGTCTGTGATTGTACCTGTTGCTCAGGCAGCTGTTTCTGTTATTACCGAGATTATTTCTGTATCCTTACAGGAGTTTTTGAGGCTGAAGCCTCAAGTTTTTACCGGCACAGATGCAGCGAAGGATCCGCAGACAATCCGATGGTTATGATTTGTCGTTCACAGAGATGTTCTGATGAGATATGGATTGAGCTTGCGAGTTTTCGTCTAGAGAGGTCTTGCTTAGACGTAGTGCGAGTCAGTTGAGAGAGGCCGAGTTGCAGATCTACCTCCTATGACTTGGGATGAGTTCATAGCTATATTTCTTGCTCGTTTCCACCCGGAGAGCGTTCGAGATGCCCGAGCCCGTAGTTTTAGTCTTCGCGCAAGACTTCATGGATGACAGTGTCTGAGTATGAAATTCAGTTTACTTAGTGGTCCGATATGCTCCTTACCTGGTGGACACTGAGGAGAAACACATAAAGATGGTCGTGCGGGGACTAGACACGCAGTTATTTCTTGCTATTGGTGCCCAACCTTTTGACACTTACGTCGCTGCTATGGACGCGGCCTTACTGTTGGAGGAGCACATTTCTGAGACTTCGGTCGTTTCTGGACCAAAGCGGATTTTTACCGGTATGTCAGCTCAGAGGCGGTTAGGTAGATGCTGTGACGGGTTCTTTCTAAGAGATGGTGGTGGCAGAGGCACAGGACAGTCGGCTAATAGTGGGGCACAGGCCGAGTGTTTGCTTTGAATCCTCTGGATGCACATGCATCCAATGCCGTTGTGACAGGTATTCTTTCGGTGTTTCCTTCCGATGCGTATTTCTTTCTGGTGTCGTTTGAAATGGTATCCACATAATTTGTATCAAACTCTAGCCGATAGTAGTCCTTGCTAAATTAGCCGCTTGTTGTGATTTCTTCCATAGGCTAGTCTTTTGTCGCTCGAAATGTTTTTGTTCGTGTTTTTTTTGTTTGTATTGGAGATAGGGATTCTTCTATCAATTTGATTCTTCTCGATATGTTAGACCTTGACGTTCTTCTGAGCATGGATTGGTTAGCCATGTGTTATGCATTCATGGACTGCCGTAAGAAGGCAGTCAGATTTAGTTTTCCGGGTGAGCCAGTTCTTGTTTTTCGGGGAGACTGTCGTGTCGCCTATCCCAGTTTGATTTCTTCTCTTTGCGCTAGTCAGCTCTTGAGGAAGTGATGCCATGGATTCTTGGCGTATGTTTGTGATGTTAAGAGCCGCAGAGGTCCCGTTGGACTAGGTCCTGATTGTGAGGGAATTTCAAGATGTCTTTCCTGACAAGTTGCTTGGTTTGTCTCCAGAGCGCGATATTTAGTTCTGCTTTGACTTGATTCATAGCACGGAGCCTTTTTCTATACCGCCATATCGGATGGACCCGGCATAGCTTAAAGAACTGAAAGATCAGTTGCAAGATTTGTTGGATAAAGAGCTTGTTCGTCCGAGTGCGTCACTTGGGGAGCTCATGTCCTGTTCGTCAAGAAGAAAGACGACAGTTTGTGTTGGTGCATCGATTACCGTCAGTTGAATCGGGTTACTGTGCGGAATAAATATCCCTTACCTCACATCGACGATTTATTTGATTAGCTCCAGGGTGCGTGACATTTCTCGAAGATTGACTTGCGATCAGGTTAGCATCAGTTGCGGGTTCGGAAGGATGATATTCCGAAGACCACTTTTCGCACGCACTACGGGCATTATGAGTTTTTGGTGATGTCGTTCAGTCTCACCAATGCCCCGGCAGTGTTCATGGATTGGATGAACCGCATATTCAGGACATTTCTTGATCAGTTATTATCGTGTTCATTGAGGACATCCTAGTATACTTTTGGAGTCGAGTGGAGCTTGGGCAGTAATTGAGGATTTTGTTGCAGACTTTGAGGGAGCGCCGGCTATTCGCTAAATTATCCAAGTGTGTTTTCTGGTTGGATGGTGTTGACTTCTTTGGCCACGTAGTTACGAGAGATGGTAAGTATGGAACCGAAGAAGATACTGGCCCAGACCTGTACCTGTGACGGGGGTTCACAGCTTTTTGAATTTGGCCGGATATTATTGACGCTTTGTTAGGATTTTTCTCATATAGTTGCAACGTTGACCGGGTTGACCTGGAAGAGAGTTCCTTTTCTTTGGACCGAGGCATACAAGCAGAGCTTTCCACAGTTGAAGACTCGTTTGACTACGACGCCAATATTATTTCTGCCTTCAGGATCAGGCGGTTTTGTTGGTTATTGCGTTACTTCTTGGTAGTTGAAGAAGTACGAGCAGAATTATCCCACTCATGACTTTGAGATGGCTGTGGTGGTTTTACACTTAAGATCTGGAGACACTATAATTTTCAGCAGCGAGATTTGAAATTGAGACAACGCAGTTGGATGGAGCTAGTGAAAGTCTATGACTGCGAGATTCTTTATCATCCAGGCAAGGCAAATGTTGTGGCGGACGCTTTGAGTCAGAGGCCCGGAGGTAGCTTATCTTGTTGGAGAGCAGTTCAGAGACAGTCGACGGCAGATTGGCAGATTCTATATAACAGCCAAGTACAGTTCGAGTTTACGTCGGCCGGGGGACAGCTTACCTATGTCCGTGCTCATCCACAGTTATTTGATCATATCAGTGAGGCATAATCCGATGATGTTCGTTTGTCAGAGATCATGGAGCAGGTTCGACGGGGCAGAGATTCAGAGTTCGTGATTGATGATCAGGGAATACTACGATTTGGGACCCGACTATGTGTGCCAGATTTCGAGGGACTGAGACGCGAGATTTTAGAGGAGGCACATCAGTCGACATATAGTGTTCATCCGGGTTCCACCAAGATGTATCATGACTTGAGAGGTGTCTACTGGTGTGAAGGGATGAAGAGAGATGTCATAGATTTTGTTTCGGGATACTTGACTTGTCAGCATGTCAAGGACAAGCATCAGAGGTCAGCAGGAGAGTTACAACCTTTGCCCTTTCCGGAGTGAAAATGGGGAGAAGATCTCTATGGAATTTATTGTTGGTCTACCTAGGACCAATCGAGAGTATGACTCTATTTGAGTGATCGTAGACCGATTGACGGAAGCAGCTCACTTTCTTCCAGTCTAGACCACTTTCGGATTTGTTCAGAATGCTCAGATGTATGTTGATGAGATTGTGCGACTACATGGTGTTTCGACTTGTATTATGTCCGACAGAGGCACCCATTTCACTAGCCGACTATGGCAGAAACTTCAGGAGATTTTGGACACCCGATTGAGTTTCAGTACAGCTTTCCATCTGCGGACCGACGGTCAATCAGAGCGGACCATTCAGATTCTTGAGGACATGCTCCGAGCTTGCGTTCTAGATTTTGTGGCAGTTGGGATCATCATTTGCCCTTGATAAAGTTTTCCTACAATAACAACTTTCAGGAGACGATTCAGATGGCACCCTTTGAGGCGTTATAGGGGAGGAGATGTCGATCACCCGTATGTTGGACGGAGCTTAGTGAGAGCCGTACTTTGGGGCCGCAGATTGTGCAAGAGATGACCGAAAATAGATCCAGTTGATTCAAGATAGGATTAGAGCGGCCTAGAGCAGGCAGAAATCTTATGCAGACTGACGTTGGCACAGACTTGAGTTTATAGTAGGCGATCATGTTTTCTTGAGGGTTTTTCCGATGAAGCGCGTGTTGAGATTTGGAAAGAAAAGGAGGTCATAGTTCCAGATTTATGGGTTCCTTTGAGATTCTCAAGTGTATCGCCACAGTTGCTTATCGTTTGGCTCTTCTACCCAGCTTCCCAGATGTTCACCCCGTGTTTCATGTATCGATACTCCGAAAGTACCTTCATGAACCCTCTCATGCGATTCAGTACCAGACAATTCAGATGGAGCGCGACCTTTCTTTCACCGAGCTGCCGGTAGTCATTCTAGATCGGCAGGTGAAGAAACTGAGGTCCGAGGTCATACCGTCCGTAAAAGGTTCTTTGGTGTGGCCCGAATAGCGAAGAGGTCACGTGGGAAGCCGATGACGAGATGAGGAAGAAATATCTCCATCTCTTTGAAGGGTACATGCAGTTAGATTTTAAATTCGGGGAACGAATTTCATTAAGAGGGAAGATTGTAACGTTTTAAAATCATTTAGGTTAATTGTTCGATAATCGTTAATATAACTCGTGTTTTCCGTAAATACATACATGAGCGTGACTTTAAGGCCGAAAGAATATACAACTGCGATTCTAAGTCTATGAATATACATAGTCTGATGGAGTTTTTAATTAGATACAACTGAATAATATAAAAGTACAAGAGTGGTCACGATCCAATGTGTGTCACACCTACTAAAGCAAAAAACCCTGATGGAACTATGTGCCAGCAATACCGCTACTGATCCAAGCGGTCAAACCTGCAAGAAAACTGTGGCACAACGGGAGTGAGTTGCCAACACGTAAGTAGAAGGCATAACCGAGTAGAAACCGAATGTATGACGTTCTTTTAGGTCATACAGTAAGATAATAATGATATAACGACATCGAGTGATAACAAAGGTAATAATATAAGCATATGTGCAATACCAAAGTACTCGTGTCTGTGTCATAATGTAGTAACATGTCATGTACATCATGTATAAATGCGTCATCCAACGTGTGTCCAGCAACGACACAATAAATCATGATAAAACCTGAGTGCCAAGCATCGACACTCGAAAACATCATGAAAACCGTGTTCATCAGTGACACCTAATCCTCATATCTCGGGCTCTGTCTGTCCGGATCGACCTCATATCATCTGATCTCACGACTAAAGTCGGTATCCTACGGATATCTGCTACGCCAAACTATCACCGGTAGGTAGTGCTCCCTTTGCCAGGCTCATCGTCATCCTCACAAATTTCTCACCCCGGGTTACCTTACCGGGTCCACCATATACCCGCAGATGGCTCATCTAACTCCTCGAATCGGGTACTCAAAAAAGCTTAGAACCGAGAAAACTCATGGTGGACACAATTATCATATCTAAGGAAAATCTCACTTTTTAAATATTTCAAGTTTTTAAAATGTACTTTGCGATTTCCCAAATCCACGAAACAGAAATCTCATGAAAACATCAAATGAGATAAATCACTATAGCAATGTATGCATGATGCAAATCATGATGCGTATTAGTACCAGAATCGTTATCTAACTATCAATAATGAATGCGGTACACCATATATTTATTCATGGCAGTTTCTATAGTGTAGATGGCATGGCAATTACCGATGATGATGTGTGTGAGCCGGCAAGCAAGTGTATGTGCAACATACGCATCATCGGTAATGGTGTATGTGCTCTAGCAGACGAGATCTTAACAGCTAATAGAAACACATGCATATATATAATGCAATGAGAATAACATGAGCATAGCAGAATTAAACGGTAAACACAACATTAATAAAGTATATATATATATGTGTGTGTGTGTGTGTGTGTGTGTGTGTGTGTGTACGAGCCATACGGCTACCGTATTTAAAATAGCACGAATCGTTGTTTTTAGAAAAGTAAGGGCTACGGTGTATTTTTGAGGAAAGAGATATCTTTTGAAAATCCGTAGCATCCCTTGGTTTATCCTTTGAAAATGCATAAGATTCGTTGGTTTGAAAATAGGTATGACTCAAATCTATACTAACATCTACTTAAGTAATTAGAAAATTAAACTAAGAACCGAATTGAAAATGATAAGAAATCTATAACATTTTCGAGTCGATGTATCTAGTAGTCGGTGGTCCAACCTCATAGCATCACGTACGGTAATATCCATCGTATGGTATCCTCGAGTCAAGAATGCGGATCAATCATCATATATATATATATATATATATATATATCGTACAATATAGTCCGTCGTACGGCATCCTCAAAATCGAGGGTACGGATCTAAGGTCACGTACATTCTATTATATCATCAAGTTACATGTTATCGCATGTTATGTGTAATTCGCTTAACGATCTTTTAATATATATCATAACGTATATGATGTCTCAAACTCAAATCGTATCTCATAATCTCTTAACATCATATCCCATCATATCGACTCAAAACCATATAGCATATCATATCCTCAACTTACACGTATATGTATACTATATATATGTATATATGTATATGTATATATATATATATCAACACATCCATATATATATATATATATATATATATATATATAGACACACACACATATATACACATATCATACCAAGTGTGTGCGTATGTGGGTGTGCGAAAATATAAAACCAACAGCTCACGACTAAGGAAAAAAGACTAAGGATAAACCTTCCTACAAGTACGCCTATTCTAACATAGATTCTCCTAGAGACCTACTTGCTAAGTATCCATCTCGCATTGTTATATATACATAATATAGATAATTATCATATTCTACGGTTGCGGGGGTGCTATACACCATCCACCCGACTTCCCCCGTAGATATATATCTACTCACCTTCGATCCTCGTTTGCCGATATCGATGACGCCTTTCTCTCCCTTGTCGTTCCGAAGTCCACGCGAAGGTACATACAGTTTCAAGCACATCGTATCGTAAAAAAGAATCGCACATGAAAACTGATATGGCACGCGAAGTGCAAATAGGTTAGAACTTACGGCCTAAACATGCAAGAATAACCAGCAACTCTCATCGTCGACGTACAAACGTCAAACGATCGAGTCAAAACCCAAATACAAAAATTCAAGTTAACAAAACTCGCAAACCAAAATCAGAAACATTGAAAAACACTTCCAGATTTTGCCTCAGGTGAAATCGGGATATTTTGCATATAGGATATGTCAAATTAATGCATAAAGAATCCATGGACCAAGCACGAGACACTGGCTTCATGTCCAGGCTGCAATTTTCGGCCAGGAAGCTTAAATTGGTGGCCAGGGTAAGGAATTTGGGGGTCTTTATGGTAGCTTCTAGGTGGTCTGCTTGTCTCACTGTGATCACTAATAAATTTTCAGAGTTCATGAGTTGTAGCCGATCCCAAAATATCATCATAATTCTCATAAAACTCGATATCAGAGATTTCCAAGTTCATGGTTTGGAGTTCTACACTCAGTTTAGTTCCAGGATTCTAACACTAAAAGGGTTTGTGGCCACTGCTAAACCTCAACTACACCTTTACAATTCAAAATATCCCTTAACCCTCATCTTAGAATATTCTAAGATCACCAAACTACATTAGTTTAGCTCTAAACTACTATAAGAGGTAAGGAACCCAAATTCCTAATTAAGGATGTAGGATTTACCTCATTTGGCAACTCAAGAAAATTCTAGAGTTGCTCGAAGTGCTCAAAACCTTAACTTGCTTCATTCATGGGGTTTGTAGTGAGCTTGTGATCAATTTTTGTGAAAGTGGCAAGGTGTTTTGGTATGGATTTAAGGGCGCTTGAGGGTGGTAGAGGAGGAGGAGGTAGAGGATGAGGGAGATGGAGGAGAGAGTGAAGAAAAGGAAAGATGAAGAGAATGAAGTGGGAAAAGTCTAATAGCCATGTCTCTCTCTCTTTCTCTCAAGGCCCATGCCTCATGGTCCTCTTTTGTTTCTCCCCCTCCAAAATATCTTCTCTTCTCTTTTCTTTTTTTTTTTTAAAAGAAAAAGAAAAACCACACACACACACACACGCAAATGAAGAATTAAATCCATGGTTCATAAAAATGTAACAAGTATTTTGCAACATGATTTGTTGCATACCATGTACATAAACAGGATTAATGCATAATTCGTGAAATATTAAACGAGTTTTGTATTAAACGTGTATACAAATAATTGTATAATAATTTATAAAATGTCCAAATTATATAAATTCTTTCAAACTCAATAATTCTTATTAATTTCCAAATATTTTCCAAACTATATATATATATAATCATGCCATTTCCTTAAAACAATTTCCATATTTTTATAATATTCATAAAATATATTATTTTAATTATTTAAATTCCGAAAATAATATTTTATTTTCCCGAAATGTTACAATCTCCCGCCTTAAATAAATTTGGTCCCCGAATTTAAATTTAAACCCCCCAATTACTTAAAGCATTTCAGCAAAACAATCAAGTTGTCGGGGCTCCGAAATCATAAATACATAAGACATATCATAGCGCAACCTACGCGCATGAAAGCGAGTGCAAAACTCAAAATCGAAACTCCGTCAAGCGTCACGCAATCTTCAGAGTTATGACGAAAATACAAATGTCAAAATCCATTACGAAAATCAAACATGATATAATTAAGATTATAATATATATATAGTACGCACCTTGTGAAATTATCTGAACAAACGAATAAAAGTGCATGCAAAACCTTTTCAAATCGCCGTGCGATGCGCAAATCACGGCACAAATAGCGGACGTGCATTATAAAGAAAATAGCTATATATATGTATGTATGTATGTATGTATCCTTTGTTTAACATATACGTCCCGCCTTTTGAAAATGATTTAGAAGGATTTTCATCGTAAAGTTTCGTTTTATCATGGACACGTAGGAAAATATTGAGACTATATTTCTTTTGAAAGTCCCCTCGGTAAATATCGATGCATGAAAAAATACTCAGGTACGGTTCTCGGACTAGTCCTGCTCGGTTATTAAACCATATAGTATATATCATATAAACATACTGCTCAAAGAAAATCAATCCCAAAAATGTATATAAAGAATGCCACGTGCGTCTGGTGCGCACAGAAATCGAAATCAAATACAGGTGCCACGAATATACACAGAAACAAACTAAGTGCAATGGGTTTGCATGAAAATAATACCGGGTGCATATAATGTGCACGAAGAATCTCGATTAAGTGCATCTGGTATGCACAAAATCACATCAAGTGCGCCAAGTGTGTGCAAGAATCTCAATCAAGTGAACAAGGTGCACAAAAAGATAAATCCAGTGCACTAGGATGCACGAAAACAAATATCGAGTATCAAAATCAAAATCAACGGTATACGACATACACCAATCAAATCAAGTATACCACAGTATATAAACTCATAAGCATGTGCATCTGTGTGCACAAAACTATATCAAGGTATTGGAAGTGCACGTAAACTACACCGAATGCAAAAGTCAAAAATCATATGCATACTATATGCATGAAATCAAAATCAAATATCTCGGAATGCGTAAATATGAAAATCAAGTGCAATAGGTATGCACAAAACGAACCTCAGTACAACTAATAAATGAAAATACGAATCAAGTGCAGCTGTGGTGCATATAGGAAATATCAATCATGAAACAAATAATCAAAATACCGGAATCCAAAATGATGGAAACGTGATATATGAATCACCGAGACGAAATCCACAATAACTGCCGTCGAGGTGCCCCTCCTAAAGGTGTCGGTGCATCCAAGGCTGGCAGAGCAAGAATATCTACTTGCCTCCTGCCCACGGTCCTCGTTTCTCTCTGTGGATAACCAGTTACATGACTCCTCGGCTGGACAGCCCGATTCAGAGTAATGACGGAATAGTTTCGCTCTGGCGCTTCTCTGAAGATATCCTAGCCAATTTACATGGCTACTCGTGATGTATTACATCAATGATGGCAATCTCTGGCCCACTGAGTGTGCACGATACACTTGATCCTGGTCCAAGTATTTATTGTGAAGTACTCCTGAAAGATCCTGTCAGGGTCTCTTTCTAATCTCATCTCTGCCAGACTGCCCGGAAGTCGGCATTCTTTACTCAATCCGTTTCTTGTTTCAGGACGGTTGCATTCTCATCACGTCTTTCCTCAAGAAATTTTGGCCGTATCGAACGCCTCTACGTGCGTAGTAAATATCTGACATCAATGGAGTGGAACAACTCATGAAAATCTCGCACGAACTTCTTACTCCGCTTCCCTTCAATATGGACCAATTCGGAATCATCTCTTCATAACTGTGTGGACTGCGCTCCAATTGGCTATAGTCATATCCATAGTCTCTTCTAAAGCTACGAACTCGGCATCTCTAATATCCTGTGGAAGGTGTCTGGCCAATTTCGTCCTCGGAAACTCGTCGAACTCATCGGAGTAATGCGCTTTCGCTCGTCCTTTCTCGATCGACTCTCCACACGTCTGAATGAGGTCCCTTTCTAACTAAAACCAGTCAATTTGACGACCTCGTATCGGAGCATCCAAACGAACAAAATATCCTGGTCACTTATCCAAGGGTGACAATCGATCTTCTATCACATCTCCATGTATAACCTCATGCTGCATTAGTTTCATAGGTCTAGGGGCGATATCTTATCAAACTCAGCAACAGCTGGCTCATCTGTCCGCACGGTAGACAATGCTTCAATCATCTTGAGTAGACGGTTCCATAATAGTCTTCACAATCTGGCTGGCCTCTAGCAATGGCCCGATCATCTAGTGTAGATCCAGAACGCTCATGCCAACGGAAAATACTAGTAAAACAATATATCAACACATTCGTGTGCCATCGGAATACATCCCGGTCAGTCCTCGTCCCTGACGAGCTCGCTCTGATCGCATCTCTAGCCACAGCTCTCTCTGCTCATATAGCCAAGGTAACGGAAACCACGATCCGATATCGATGAGGATATATCATAGGAATGAATAGAAATACAATGAATAAGAAATGTACATCCTAAGGCTACTTAAGAGAAGTAGCGTATCATAAGTATGCCGCGGAACATACACACGATACGTCACTCTACCTAAGTCACCTACTCCATCAACCAAGGTCAACCAACGTGACGAAAGTTCGGGTCCAATACCCTCTCAGCCAACTCTAAGTTCCGTAAGGTCAAGCCTAAGTTCCGAATATATATATATATATATATATATATATATATATATATATATATATATATATAGACACACACACGCCATAAACTCCGCATAGTCAAACCTAGACTCGAACCAAGGTTAAACATAACGCTCTGATACCAACTTTGTCACGACCCGGAAAATGCACGTGACTGACACTTGAATCATGTGAAGTGTATAGGATCCCACCTAATTCAAGTAAGACAAAAGCCTAGAAATCTAAACCTTTTAGGGAAAATAGTGGAGGTGAAGTTTTGAAATAAGGTTTAATGAAACCAAGCGCTTTCTTTTAAACATAAGTTATATTCTATGAAAATGCAATACTTTATATCTATCTTGAAAACATTTTTCATCGTTTGAAATTTGGGCAACACCTCCTTTGTAAATCTTAACCAGAAAGAAATACAAGCGATAATAAATATAGGCATCCCCAAGCGGGAGCTAGCACTTCGCCAATTGGCGGAAACAACCACGCAGAGATATAAATATACAATGCCAAAAGTGAGAATCAAAACACAGAAAGAAAGCAAAGAAAACCAAGCATCATCAAGAAACCAGAAACAATAATACATACATGAGCGTGACTCTAAGGCCGAAAGAATATACAACTGCGATTCTAAGTCAACGAATATACATATTCTGGTTGATGGAGCTTTTAACTAGATACAACTGAATAATATAAAAGTACAAGAGTGTTCACGATCCAATGTGTGTCCCACCTACCAAAACAAAACACCATAATTGAACCGTGTGCCAGCAATACCGCTACTGATCCAAGCGGTCGAACCTGCAAGAAAACTATGGCACAACGGGGGTGAGTTGCCAACCCATGAGTAGAAGACATCACTGAGTAGAAACCAAATGTATGGCGATCTCCTAGGTCATATAGTAAGATAATAATGATATAGCGACATCGAGTGATAATAAAGGTAATAATATAAGCATATGTGTAATACCAAAGTACTTGTGTCAGTGTCATAATGTAGTAACATATCATGTACATCATGTATAAATGCATCATCCAACGTGTGTCCAGCAACGACGCAATAAATCATGATAAAACCTGAGTTCCAAGTATCGACACTCAAAAACAACATGAAAACCGTGTCCATTAGCGACACCTAATCCTCATATCTCGGGCTCCGTCAGTCCTGATCGGCCCCATATCATCTGATCTCATGACTAAGGTCGGCATCCTCCGGATATCCGCCGCGCCAAACTATCACCAGTAAGTAGTGCTCCCCTGCCAGGCTCATCATCACCCTCATAAATTTCTCGCCCCGGGGTACCTTACTGGGTCCACCATGTACCCGCAGACGGCTCATCTAACTCCTCGAATCGGGTACTCGAAAAAGCTCAGAACCGAGAAAACTTATGGTGGACACAATTATCATATCAAAGGAAAATCACACTTTTTAAATATTTCAAGTTTTCAAAATGTACATTGCGATTTCCCAAATCCATGAAACAGAAATCTCATGAAAATATCATATGAGATAAATCACTATAGCAATGTATGCATGATGCAAATCATGATGCGTATTAGTACCAGAATCGTTATCTAATTATCAATAATGAATGCGGTACAACATAAATTTATCTATGGCAGTTTCTATAGTGTGCATGGAATGGAAATTACCGATGATGATGTGGGCGAGCCGGAAAGTAAGTGAACGTGCAACATACACATCATCGGTAATGGTGCATGTGTCCTAGCAGATGAGATCTTAATAGCTAATAGAAACACATGTATATATACAATGCACTGAGAATAACATGAGCATAGAAGAAGTAAACGGCAAACACAACATTAATAAAGTATATATATATATATATATATATATATATATATATATATATACACGAGCCATACGGTTACCATATTTAAAATAGCACGAATCGTTGTTTTTAGAAAAGTAAGGGCTACGGTGTATTTTTTAGAAAATAGATATCTTTTGAAAATCCGTAGCGTTCCTTGGTTTATCTTTTGAAAATGCATACGATTCGTTAGTTTGAAAATAGGTATGACTCAAATCTATACTAACATCTACTTAAGTAATTAGAAAACTAAACTAAGAACCGAATCGAATGTGATAAGAAATCTATAGCATTTCCGATACGATGTATCTAGTAGTCGACGGTCCAGCCTCATAGCATCACGTACTGTAATATCCATCGTACGACATCCTCAATTCAAGAGTGCGGATCAATCATATATATATATATCTATATATCTATCTATCTATATATATATATATATATATATCGTACGGTATAGTCCGTCGTACGACATCCTCAAAATCGAGGGTACGGATCTAAGGTCAAGTATATTCTATTATATCATCAAGTCACATCTTATCGCATGTTATGTGTAATTCGCCCAATGATCTTTTAATATATATCATAACGTATACGATGTTTCAAACTCAAATCGTATCTCATGATCTCTTGACTTCATATCCAATCATATCGACTCAAAACCATATAGCATATCATATCTTCATTTTACACGTATATATATATGTGTGTGTGTGTGTGTGTGTGTGTGTGTGTGTGTGTCAACACATTCATACACATACACACACACACACACATATACACATATCATAATAAGTGTGCGTGTGTGGGTGTGCGACAATATAAAACTAACGGCTCATGACTAAGAAAAAAAAGACTAAGGATAAACCTTCCTACAAGTACGCCCATTCTAACCAAGAGTCTCCTAGAGCTCTACTTGCTAAGTATCCATCTCGTATTGTTATATATACATAATATAGATAATTGGCCTATTCTACGGTTGCGGGGGTGCTATATGCCATCCACCCGACTTTCCCCGTAGATATACATCTACTCACCTTCAATCCTTGCTTCCCGAAGTCGATGACGCCTTTCTCTCTCTTGTCATCCTGAAGTCCACGCGAAGGTACCTACACTTTCAAGCACATCGTATCGTAAACAAAAATCGCACATGAAAACCGATATGGCATGTGAAGTGCACATATGTTAGAACCTACGGCTTACACATGCAAGAATAACCAACAACTCTCGACGTCGACGTACAAACGTCAAATGACCGAGTCAAAACCCAAATACCAAAATTCAAGTTAACAAAACTTGCAAACCGAAATCAGAAACTTTGAAAAACACTTCCAGATTTTGCCCCAGGTGAAATTGGGATACTTTTCATATAAGATAGATCAAATTACTGGATAAAGAAGCCATGGACCAAGCACGAGACACTGGCTTCATGGCCAGGCCGCAATTTGCGCCCAAGAATCTTAATTTGGCGGCCAGGGTGAGGAATTTGGGGTCGGGTCTTTATGGTAGCTTCTAGGTGGCCTTCTTGTCTTACTATGATCGCTAATAAATTTTCAAAGTTCATGAGTTGTAGCAGATCCCAAAATATCATCATAATTCTCACAAAACCTGATATCAGAGATTTCCATGTTCATGGTTTGGGTTTCTACACTCAGTTTAGTTCCAGGATTCAAACACTAAAAGGGTTTGTGGCCACTACTAAATCTCAACTACACCTTTACAATTCAAAATATCCCCTAACCCTCATCTTGGAATATTCTAAGATCACCAAACTACATTAGTTTAGTTCTAAACTACTATATGAGGTAAGGAAACTCAAATTCTTAACTAAGGATATAGGATTTATCACATTTGCCAACTCAAGAAAATTCTAGGGTTGCTCGAAATGCTCAAAACCTTAACTTGCTTCATACATGGGGTTTGTAGTGAGCTTGTGATCAATTTTTGTGAAGGTGGCAAGGTGTTTTGATGTGGATTTGGAGGTGTTTGAGGGTGGTAGAGAAGGTGGAGGATGAGGGAGATGAAGGAGGAGAGAGTGAAGAAAATGAAAGATGAAGAGAATGAAGTGGGAAAAGTCTAATAGCCATGCCCCTCTCTCTCTCTCTCTCTCTCTCAAGGCCTATGCCTCATGGTCCCCCCTTGTCTCTCTCCCTCCAAAATATCTTCTCTTTTCTTTTCCTTTTATTTTAAAACAAATACAAAAACCATATATATATATATATATATATATATATATATATATATATGCAAATGAAGAATTAAAGCCATGATTCATAAAAATGTAACAAGTATTTTGCAACATGATTTGTTGCATGCCATGCACATAAACAGGATTAATGCATAATTAGTGAAATATTAAACGAGTTTAGTATTCAACGTGTATACAAATAATTGTATAATAATTTATAAAATGTCCAAATCATATAAATTCTTTCAAAATCAATAATTCTTATTAATTTCCAAATATTTCCCAAACTATACATATATAATCATGCCATTTCCTTAAAACAATTTCCATATTTTTATAATATTCATAAAATATATTATTTTAATTATTTAAATTCCGAAAATAATATTTTATTTTCCTGAAATGTTACAACAAGGTTACATTCTGAACTTGTTTAATTGAATAACCTGTATCCATGGTTTCGGCAAGTCTGGTAGATATAATTTATACAGTACATTACACGAGAATAATGGGGTAGATTTGTACGGAATGTATTAACGTGGCACGAGATGGTCACTAAAAGTCACCTACATGAACTCTCGTGCCGTTGTCCTGTGGGTTTTGATGGGGCCTTATACTACATGTTACCATAGTTCATGGGGTAAGATGGACTTCTCTCGTATACACAAATACCTTCTGTACCAAACTACAAACAACTACGTTAGAATAGCAAACATATACCTGTATAACTTACTAGTTCAATTCTCATTATTTGTTCTATTCCATTCTTTCTTTTGGGACTTCTCGAGCGCTAGTTCCCTGGCGACATTCATGTCTATTTTCTCTCTTTGGAATGTTCGTCAGGAAGACCGGACTCTCAGGAGATTGAGCCTAGCCAGGAGGACGTGGACCAGCTCACTGCCCAACAGGACTACTAGCTTTCCTTGTACTTACTTTTATTTTGTATGCCACTATTTAGGTATTACTTTATATCATTGTATCTTTCCTTTTCAAAGCAGTTGTATTGTAATGATGAATGCTAATAAAAGTTGTTGTTTATTTTATATCACTTGTTATTCTTGTGTATTTTTATATATTTCTTAATTACGCTTAACGTATTTATTTCTTAGTAAATATGTTGCAGCCCGCTATGTCATCGTTTCCGTACACCGGGAAGCGGGGCGTGATACCATTTGAAAGATTCTTGTGTCGTCATAGACACGTTGAAAATAGTGAGACTATAACTCATTTGGAAACCTATTTAATGTACATCGATATGTGAAAATAGTATTCAGGTACTGTCTCATAGATCAGTCCTATTCGGCTACCATATAGTATAATCTATATCAGCGCATCATGACGGATCGTGTAAATATCAACATATAAGTGTCCAGTATCGACACTCCAAATCTCATGAGTTTCCATCATCGACACTCGAAATCATCAGCCACCGAGTGTCCATCACCGACACTCGAAATCATCATAAATATCGTGTCTATGATCGACACATAAAATCCAGATATCGTAGGCACCGTCTCGTCAGACCGGTCCTCTCTCGATATCAAATAGCCTTGGTCGGTATCTTCCGGATATCTGGCACGCTCCAATACTATCTCCAGTATTGATCATCCTCGCTAGGCTTCCCGTAATCTCCTTACGGACTTCCTGCCCCTCGAAGTCATACCGGGTCCACCATGTATCCGTATTCGGTTAACCATCCCTCGATTCAGATAATATCATACCATCAAAATGAAGAAAACTCATGGTGGATGTCAAATAATTATATCAAGAGAAAACCACATTTTAAAACGGTCACATGTTTTATAAATCACAACGTGGTTTCACAAATCTATGGAAAACACCAAGTTTCGAAGAACGAAATCCATAAATCATCTTAGCTCTTTAAATTCCTTAGATAACTTGTTCTTGATTTGATAAATTAGTTGTTGTTTTCTTGATTTTTCTTTATCCTTTTTCCTTAATCTAATTTTTGAAGTGATGATACTTAATGGTTGTTTCTTGCTCTTGTGAGAACCCTCGTAGTTAGCTTTCATTCTTTTCATCAATATTCTCTTCTCTTTCTCTTTTCTTGTTTGGTTTTATTTTTAATAACAGGTGAGTAATTTCTTACTTGCTAGTGGTAAGGAAAGGGTAGTTCGAGGGACGGAAAAATCCCTTAATCTTTCCTTTGCCCAACATATTTAGATTGAACTTTATCTGAGGATACGTGCATCTTTCTTTTATGTACTCTATCCTACATGATAATTGTGATCCTAATAGACGACTTTGTTACGTTTGCTTGATCGAAGGCTGGAACTAAGAGCAAAGAACGGAAGGACAAGGGTCAATTATAATGGACTTAGCAATGGGTGACAACATTGTAAGTACCCTTTTAAAGCACCTTAATCCACGTTGTTTCTGATTACTCTAGCATCAACTCTAAAAATAGCACAAACGGAAGAATACGGGTTTCCTATCTTGACTACCTAATCCAAACTCTTAACAAGCTCTCTTGGACATAATACATATCACAAAGGATATAAACAAACACCCTTGGACATATTATATAACTCGTCTAAAACAAGAAGAAGAACGTTCCATCTCTCAGTGGACGACACGTACTCATCAAGGTTGGCTATTGCGACACCATCCTGATTGCGGTATTTAGAACTTCATAGAACACATGATTACAAACCGATCAAATAGCGTCGTTGTCAGGGAGATGGTAACGTATTTCATTCTTGTTATTCAGGTTATTTTTATGAATATAAAATAATAAAAAAAATTAAAAACAAAATAAAAATCCGTCTTGTTATGTTTAACAATTCTCATGCAAGTGTGCAGGTAATCTGGAGTAATCAAGAATATCCAACATAGAATCAGAGTGTTCCAATTCAAAGAAAAGGATAAAAGGAGTATACAGCCAGAGTTTTGGGTAGTTTGACCCAAGAAGGGTGGCGTTTGCACGGCCACTGAACTGAGCCGGCGGTGGATATGCGGCCATCATTTTGCTTCGTGCCCCAATTTTTCTGGTGAGCTTCCTTTCTTCATTTAACCCCCACTAAACTTCCAATAAACTATATTTGCTTGCAGGATTCTTTGCAAACCGTGCTGCTGAAATTTTTTTTGTTTTAAATTTTTGATTTGTGCATACAATAATACGAACTTAAGGAGCACGAAACCCAAATCAAGATTAAGTGGGATTTCATCACCCTTCCTATGCCCCAAAAATCACAAAACAAGCATATTGCATTCACCTTTCATTAACTAAAAAATATCTAGACTTAAGTCTCTTAAGAACTTATCGTGCTTATTTAGGACAATTGAAGGTTGCGGGGAATCTGCTGTTTATCTAAACTTGACTATGTGGTATCTAGGCCTAGTGTTAAGAGAGGAGATTACTAATAATTAAGAAACTTGGCGAAATCCTTAGAAAACCTCCCTCCTCGCATACACTTACCTGGCCACATTTGATAGTGAAGAGGCAATTAGATGGTATATCCTGCAACTTGTCGCTTAGAAGTCTAGGAGCAGGTCTAGATTGAACTTTGGTGACCCTAGTTTTAGGGAATTTTTGTGCATTTTTTGTGATTGGTTGAGTCGAGTCCCATTCAATCCATTCTTGAAAAAACCCCGATCATTTTCCATCCCCTCTCCACTTTCATCCTTTTATCATGGGTAGAACAAAATGACCAACCCTTGCCGAACTTTGTATCTAGAACTAGATATTTCATTCTGTAAATCCCCGATATTGAATAACCATTTTGCTTCCTGGATCATTCTTCCATATTTTTCACAAATTTTTCCGTGAATTTTCTATTATTTTTATATTATATATATATATATATATATATTTAATTACCTAAATAAAACCCAATTCTATTTCTATCCGACCCGACCCGACCCGAGCCAACCCGACCCGACCCGCTTCCTTTCATCTTCCTCCCTCATTTCCTTTTTCCCGCCACTTCCCTCGCTCAACCTCCTCGCCCCCGCTTCTCATGCCCACGAAGACCGTACCCACACACGCTTCTTGCACCCGCTCGCCATTCCCTCGTGCCAGCCTCCATTTGACCCGCTCACTCCCCAACGGCGCCCCCTCGACTCCGTCCTTCCTCGTGCTAACCTCCGCTAGAACGGATCCACGCCGACGTGGCCTCGTCGCCAACGACTCCGGAATCCCTGCACCTGCCTCCCCTCTTCTCTCCAACGTCTCTTTCTCACTCTCCTATTCTCTTCCCTCATCTCTCCGTCTCTGCTTCGTTCTCGTTCTCACACTCTCTCTCGCTCGCTCTCACAACCGAACACCTCAATTTCCACCATCTTCTCCTCTTTCCCAACACCTCAACCGCCAACACCCTCGCCTCATCTTCATCACCACCAAACCGAGCACCCACCACCATCAACACCGACCCCCTGCATCTCGCCGACGAACCCAACTCCCTCGTCCTTGTACCTCACCTGAGCTCCGACCCCGTCGCCCCTTGCTGCAACCACCTTGCCGACAAGCCTAGGACCACCTTGCCACCATCATCACCGCGGCCGCCACCAGCTCGATCCCCGCCTCCTTTCTCCTCTGCATCTCACACCGAGCTCATCTTCTCACATTTCCTTAAAGTCGAGCCACAAACAGCAGTTCCATCGTCTAAACTCTCGCTGTCGGCGCTTCCTGGACCTCCGTAGCCTCGCCTGGCTCTCCTCGGTGCACCATCGACCACTTCCAGTAGACCCCATCACCTTCAACTGAGCCCAAGCTTCACTCTTTAGCCGAGCATCCCAAGCCCTAAGAGTCGCTGCTGCTCGTGCTATTGGGGTTGATTGTGTTGTTGCTGCTCGTGCCATTTCCGTTGCCGTCGTTGCCATACCATAGACTTCGTCACAGGCAAGCGAACCTCTCTCACTTGTTTTACATGCTAAATAAAATTATATCGAGCGAATCGATGATCTTTAATTAGAGCAGTACTTCTATGAGATAGCATACTATTATACATACATGTTTAGCTACACTAAGCATAGATAAATAGTTGTTAGTGAGTGTGTTAAACAATAACCATCTTTATTATAATTTGGTACTTCAGATGCAATCTGTGCATTATTTCTAGTTAAGGTATATGCACGTTGCTGCATAAGTTTGGTGTACTTTTATGAATGTTAATATATGTAAGTAATCATATTAACACGTTTTTTGCTAGCTTGATTTCATCAGTATTTATTTAAGTGTTTAAAATGACAGTTATTACGTTGATCTCTACAGAGCAAAGGCCTTATCATGTCATTAGTATTTTGTTGTTTAATTGTTCTCGCTCGGATACATCACACTATAGAATTATTTCTGATCATTATCCTCATTAACTGTTAATTAGCGTCGTAGTGAAAATTGGGATCAAAACATTATGATTTCGCATATGAAATGACATCTCCAAGATGTGACACCGAATCTGAAATTTACTGTATATGACGCGTTACAAAATTCATAATTAATTCAATATAATCCGTAATGAAATGTTTTACGGCTCATATCGAAGCCGACTCGATAATTTAGAACCTTAATTAGTTTATATTTCGAAATTGATAGATTACGGTAACGAGATTTGACCGGGGATGCAACTCTGGACTGCAGTCCGGGGTAGCATTCTGCGGGGGAACCTGAGTTGTAAGCATCTGTACCTACCTGTATAAAACTGGAAATGCGCGGAGTCCTATATGGTCGCGTAGAAAACTTAATTAGATAACCTATGAAATTGGTCCCGTGCATTTTTATGGTCGTTTTATATTTAAATTGTATTTTGGAATGTCATTGTGTTCTGCAGTTTCTGCAGAAATGTTCATTACATTGTCACATTAATCTGAACATAACTTATGATGTAGAGGTGCGATTGATAATCTGTTTGGTGAGTTGGAAACTTAACTGGTAGAACTAGATTTTATTCAACCAGGGAAATACCTGAATCCGAACATAATCACTGGTAAAATGCGCGCGAAGTTGGGCTTTCAGTTCTGAAACTGAAATTCCAGCGCTGCCTTAAAATGATGAAAATTCCCTAACCTGAACTCCGATTGACCTGAAATAAATTTTACTGTTTATATAATCAAGTGTGCTTCATACGCCCTTTATACTGTTTTGGTCGTTTCTATGTATATGATTTACCGTAAATTTTACAAGTTACATGGCATTAATCGTTATAGAATAATGAATACATGTTCAGTGCATTTCTGCATATTTTCATGCTTGAGTTTTACCTGCCGCATAGTGATCATCTGCATTGTCGATATGTTAATGTTAATGATCGGGTTGTGGCAAATATGACAGTGATATTGATAAGTGGAAAAAGTGATTGAAAACGACAGTAATACGTATTGTCCACAACCTATCTAATACATGAATACATACCATAACCTGGGAAATGGGGAAATCAAGATGGAATTGAACTCGTATTTAGCGAGGTACAATAATTTAGAGGATGATATCGGTGATAGATATATATATACATACATACATACATATACATATACATATACATATACATATACATACTACTTTAGGTCGTGGGCCTAGCGGCACGGCTGACAAGGTTATGTCCCGGGCATAATGGACCGTAGTCTCGGTCATACACGAGACCCTTGTTAAACAAGAGCATCCTCTCCATCAATTGATTTCATTGACTTAGTTACTGATAAGTAGTGACATATGCATTGCCTAGTTCACTGACATGATACTCATATTGCACTATTCACATTCAGTTGATATTTGTTATATACATGTTCTGCAATTCATTGTGCTCCTCATGTTTAATAATACTGCACGCCCATTATATATATTTATTGCTATATGTGTCGTCCTGACGACCTGAGTGTGCATGCTCAGAGGACGAAGTGGATCCAGCTCAGGAGCAGGACTTATCTTTCGAGATCGCGGTGATCTAGACTGCATCACCAGCGCCATTTTCTTTAATCTCATTACTTGTTTATTTGGTTAGTTATTTATTCTGTGAAATATATGTACCTCGAACTCTTTTGAATTGCAATGTAATAAAATTGTGAACTGTGATTTTCCTTTACTCAAGTATTGTTTACTGACTACCATGTAATGCTAGAAGCCGAAATGTGACTACGGCGGGATTATTCCCTGACTGTAGGAGGATGGCTGGCCTAGTTATCCCTCGTATCCCGTATTTTGGGAAGCGGGGCATGACATGGTTTAGAATGGTATCAGAGCTGATCCCTCAATAGTAGGTCTATGGTTCGAGGACGAACCATTGTTCAAAGGTGGTGATAATGTCGGGACCCGGTTCTTGCTCATGGAACAAAGTGACACGCCAAGTGTCATGTTTAGGTGAGCAGGGGCCACCTCTTGAATCCGTGGGGGCCACCTCTTGATTCCGTGGGACCCACTGTAAAACAATAGGGAATCTTCGGAATACATTCCGAAAGAGGGCAAATCTGTACTATAAATGGAATGATACCACTCTTCAATACAGAGACACCTTTTAAGTGAACCGGCACTACAGGAGCTTGAGAACTCCGTAGTTAAGCGTGCTCGAGCCAGGGAAGTTCTGGGATGGGAGACCTCCTGGGAAGTGGCCCCTGATCGGGTCCAGTTTGCCCCTAAGGATAAAACCGTGCGGCTTTGGCCAGAGCAGACAATACTCTCTGTATTGGGGGTGGGGCGTGACACATTCCATCGTCCTTGCATCGGGAGAAGTTCTAACGATGTATTCACAACCACCATTTCTTTAAGGGATCGGATGAAGCTTCTAGAAATAATAGTTGGACTCCATCATTCCACTCTTATCAATGCATTCACATCATCTCAAGTTGATACTCCTTTTGAGGCTAATGAGGCAACTAGTAAACCCATGTCCATTGTGGAACATATTGAAAAAGCCCGTAGCCAACTGTTCAACTCATTCCAATCCTATCCAACTTTTGCACCTTCTCTGGACATTGCCTCTGAATATCAAATAGGGAGTTCCACTTTTTCAAATACATTTGAATTTTTAATTGAAACTCCTTCACATATCATATTTAGTCTTTAAATAGCATTGGAAGAATTTCAAGAAACTTGTCCAAAAATAAAGGAATTAACTTCATCCATTGCCGCACTCATGCAACCTACCGAACCATCGACTAGTTCCCAAAAGGAAATAGTTCGAGATTTTACAATGCATGATGCGGCAATATGACATTTTGATGAAAAAGAGTGATCCATCCTTCCAAATCAAACCTACCCTTCTATGATAGAACTTCACATCTCCAATTCTGAAAATCTAGCGAATGATCCACCAATTGAAGATAATTTGTTGGATGAGTTGTGCGAGTACGATGTATTTGATTTACTTAATAGTGAAGGAACCCTTTCAAAAGAAACCAACACCATTCATTTTGATCTCCACATCTTTAATCTAGAAAACAAACCAAGTGAGATTTGTAATCCAACGATTGAAAATCATGTCTTTGATGAGGTATGTGAGAATTTAAGTTTGACTTGATTGAGAATATAAATGGTGAGGATATTTTTGAAGATGAACCCACAATTTTGAATGAGTTGTTCTCACCGATTCATCACCTTCTTTGTTGGGATCTTGAACCTTTAAATGTTTTTCTCGAACCTCATTAGCTTCTTGATATTAATGATGGTTTGGTGAACAAGGTTAATCTTACTATTTTTTATGATAAAATTATGAACAAGGTTAATCTTGATGATAATGATAATGAATTTGTGGAAAAGGTTAACCTTGATGATAAAATCGTGGATCAGATTAATCTTTATATTAATGACGATGAATTTGAAGATCAGAATAATCTTAATATTGTTGACTGTGAATTCGAAGATAAGGTTAATCTTGATTTTATTGATAATGAATGCGTGGATTTGATTAATCTTGAGCATAATTTTGAAGATATTTTTGAGGATAAACTTGCTTTATTAAATGAATTGGAATCCACAACTCATCTTGTCCCTTCCATCGAGTACAAACTTATTCTTGAGCCTTCAACTGATTTTATTCTTCATCTACCCCCTCCCATCATTTCCATTGATCCATCCAAATTGCAAGACGATGTTTCACCTTCATTTCTCTTATCTGGTTCACTGAGTTTGGTCGTCCCATGTTTTCTTATGAATCTTGAGAATTTTGACTCAGTTTCTAAAAATGTTGATAAATTAAAACAATTGAAAAATTCCAGGTTTAGACTTCGAGTATTAAAAGCTGTACCAATTTATTCGATCAATTTAAAATTTCAAATTCGTAATCCATTTCGTTCACCCACTTCATTTCTTCCGCTCCTTCGTTCTTTGTCTCATCTTCGTTTTCTGAGACTTCACACCACTTCAGCCCATATACAATCTAGTGTATTTTTCATTTGTTTCCTCTCTACTTTCTTTCACTAACCAGGATGTTATCATAATGGAATATTTGAATGGTTGGTATTGACTTTTGGTCTTTATAAAGCCTTATATATACTGATAATTTTCTCTCCCCTCTAAACCTTGAACTTCAATGCTTAATAGTGGAAACACTGTTTTACCTAAGTTTGGAGGGAATTTTTTGTATATATTTTGTTCTCATTTTGGGAAATTTCTTGTCTTGTGAATTCCCTTCAAAAAAAAATAAAAATAAATAAATAAATAAATAAAAATCTCACCGATAATCTTGCAGACTCGACTTTTGTGACTTCGTTTTGTGGCATGACAGTGAGGACACTGTTAAGTTTAAGTCTGGGGGTATTGTTTATGCTCGGTGAGTTTTCTATCTTTGCATTCATGTTTTCCACATTGCATTGAATATAAAAATTATTTTTAAAAATCCACTAAAACATAAAACCCATAAAAATTTGATTTTTTTTAAAACATAAAAACTTTGTCGTCAAGTTGACTATTTAGACTTAAGTTCGACATGTTAGTTTGATAGATTAGAAATAACTAAATTCTAGGGTTAGAAATGAGAAACCCAAAATATAACCCTTCTATGTCTCAACTTAAGCTCTTATACCTTTTTGAAACACACTACACGCATCGTCAGACTCGAGATTTAAATAATGAGCCCTATAAGAAAAGATAAAGAAAGAGAGAACACATTGAAATCTTTTCTTTAAAAAATGAGTGAGGTCAAAAATAAAGGGAAAGTATTGATGTCTTTAGTGAAGGCTAAGTCTTAAGGATAACACATTTTATGCCTAGTTGGAGTAACCACACACCTTTTCTATTGTAATATTTCAGAAATATAAAATATTATTTTTAGAATTTAAATATTAAAATAATATATTTCAGGAAAACTATTCGAGTTGTGAATTGGGGTTTTCGTAAAATGGTATAATTATATACCAATATTTGGAGATTAATATTGTATTAATTAATAAAACGATATTTATTGGATTTGGGCATTTTATAATTCATTATATGCAAGTTTAAATTAAACTTGATTAGTGCACTACTAATCACGACTAAGCCAAATCCGTATTTTTGTATTTTCCATGGTTAGTGCACCATGTCATGTTGCATTTTTGTTGCATGTTGTTTTATTGTGTTTGTTTCATTTGTGTTTAGTTTTAAATGAGAGAGAAAAGATAAGAAAAAGAGATGGCATGATCGAGGAGAGAGAAAGGGGACAACATGATGAGACTTGAGGCATGGGCTTAAGGGAGAGAGAGAGAGTGAGAAAGGATGGCTACAACCCTTGACCATTCCCTTCATTCATCTTCCTTCATCACTTTATTTTCTTCACCTCCTTCCTCCACCCTCACTCCCCATGAAAACATATCAAATTCTTCATCAAAACCCCACACTCCCTTCATTAAAAAGATGCACAATCTCATCCTAAACACTATGGATCAATCAAGTGGAGATTTTGAGCACTTTGGGCAACCTAAGAATTTTCTTGAGTTACCAAATGAGATATATTTCCATTTCTTTAGTTAAGTTTTAGTTTTTTTTACATCCTAGAGTAGTTTAGAGTTAAACCGATATAGATTAGTGATCTTTAAATTTTCCAAGATGAGGGTTAGGGGATATTTTGATTTGTTAAAGTGTAGTTGAGGTGTTGTGGGTGTTTACACGACCTTAGTGATGCTTTCCTGACCGGACCATAGACTAGAACCCTCAACATACGAACTTAGAATTTTCCCGATGTCGGTTTTCTTTTGGATTGTGATACTCAGATGGGATCTGGAGAAACCTGGGATGTTTATAAGAAAATCAAATAACTATATTGACTTAGGTAGATCATTAGAAGACCACCATCAGAATACGAGCCCAAAACTTCCTACTCCAACCGGCGACACCGGGTATTTTGGCTTCTTCGCCAGCCAAGTGTTGGCTTCTGGTGTTGGGGTTTTGTATGTAGCTCACTTATCTTATAACCTAGCTACTGTATTGTTAGTTTAGTCCCTATTTACTTGAGCAAGAATCTGGGAGTGTTTTCCTCAGTTGCCGTATTATGTTTTCCGATATTTGAAACTTGGTTTTGATATTTGAATTTGGATTTGGTCGTTGGACGTTTATATGTCAACGACGAGGGTTATTTGTTTGTTTTTGCATGCGTAAGCCATAAGTTCTAACCTATAAGCAATTCGTGTGCCGTATCGGTTTTCAGACTTGGTTTTCATAACGTTGCGATATGTGTTGATTTGTAGGTACCCTCGCGTGGACTTCCGAGACGACGAAGCACATCGACTTCGGCTAAACAAGGAGTTTAGTAGGTGAGTAGATTTATATCTATGGGGGAAGTCGGGTGGATGACCTATAGTACCCCCGCAACCGTAGTGTTAAGGATATATATATATATATATATACATACATATATATATATATATAGTCTATAGAGTTTTAGAATACTATATGCGATAGTAGTGGACATGGTAAAAGAATATATCTCTAGTTCTATTTTCTTAACTTTTGAGCTATATATACACATATATAGGAAAAGGAAAGTTATGATCTGAGTCGTTAGAATACGATATAATGATATAAAGTGATGTGATATGATATGATTACGAGATGATATATGATGACATGAGATGAGATGATGTACGTGACTATAGATCCATACTATTGATTTGATAATATCGTACGATGGATATTCTATACGTGATATAATAAGGATGAATCGCCGATATTTATTTCGACTTGAGAACATTTTATTGCATATCATGAAGTGGACATCGTTGTATGTTTGGAGTCATACCTATTTCAAAACTAACGAATCGTTACGCACTTTTAAATGATGATTTCAAGGAGACACTACAAACTTTTCAAATGGTATCTTTTCCAAACAATATCATAGTCCCATATTTTCTAAAACAACAATTCGTACCATTTTAAACTATAACTGTATGAATCATACGTAGTTGCATATTTTTTTATACTGTTCGCGCTTACGATTTCTTTATTCTGTTTACGTTCGCGTTACGATTTCTTATTTCTGCATACGCTCACATTTCTTCCATTACGATATATATACGACGTTTCATATCCTTTTGTTTACATGACTTCGTCTGCTAGTACACCTACACTATTACCAATGATGCGCATGTTACACTTACACAGATTTGCCGGTTCACACATTGATCATTGGTAGTTGCTATTCCACTTACACGGTAGAATTGCTATATCATGATATTATGCTTATTTGTAAGTACCTTCATTGTTTAGTACTATCGCATGACACATTTGCATGATATACTTGATATGCTCACATTACTGTTCTATGTTCGCATACATCGTACTTTATGGTTATATGCATTGAGATGTTGTTTTCATGAGATTTCTGGATTTGAGAACCGATGATATATTTCAAAGGAAATTATAAATTGTTTTAAAAACGCAGTTTCTCATGATATGATTTCGAGGCGTCCACCATGAGTTTTCTCGGTTATGAGATTGTTTTCGAGACTCAATTCGAGGAGTTGGATAAGCCGTCTGCGGGTACATAGTGGACCCAGTAAGGTACCCCGGGACAAGAAAGGATTGTTGTGCAATGGATGATGAGCCTGGCGGAGGGAGTACTACCTACCGGTGATAGTTTGGACCCGGCGGTTATCCGAAGCATACCGACCAGAGTTGTGATATAGATATGAGGGCCGATCAGAGTATGCGGCGCCTGAGGGCGGATCAGAGAATGCGGGGCCTGAGATATGAGGATTTATGTGTCGATGCTGGACACGGGTTTCATGATATTTCGAGTGTCGTTGTTGGACACTCAGGTTCCATGATTTGATTTGTTGTTAATGGACACACGTTGGTGATTCTCATATACATACATGCATATGATTCAGATGTTGGTTTTTACATGTGTCATTGGCATTGATTATATTGTTGTTACATATGCATACATGGTTATCCTAGATATCATAGTATTACCTTCATGTTACAATATGACCTAGGAATCGCTATTTATTCGATTTCTACCTGCTGATGTTTTCTACTCACGAGTTAGCAACTCACCATCGTTGTGCCACAGTTTTCTTGCAGGTTTGACCGCTTGGATCAGTAGCGGTATCGCTGGCACACAGTTTCTTTCAGGGTGTTTTCTATGGTAGGTGGGACATTTTGGATCGTGCCCACTCCTGTATTTATTTCCATTGTATCTAGATAAACTCCATCAATCAGAAACTAGAATTTGTATATTGGTAGCCTAGACAGACTTGTGTTGCGAGACTTAGACCGATGGATGTATGTTCGCTTCTTTGAGATGATGATGCCTTGCTTTATTTATTCTTTCTGTGTTTGATCTTCGCCGTAGGACGTCATATATATATTGTTTATTTCATGGTTGTGATTCCGCCAATTTGCGAAGAGCTAGCTCCCGCTTGGGGATGCCTATATAATGTTATGTATATGGTTTTTGGATCAAAATATACAAGTGAGGTGCTGTCCGAAATTTCAAGGACGAAAATGTTTTCAAAGTTAGTATACATTCATTATTTTTTTATATTATATGACTTATACTTTTAAAAATGAGGGCTTGAATTTCTTATGATGATGTTTCAAAACTGCACCCCCACTATTTTCTATAAAAAAAGGTTATATTTACTGAGTTTCGGCTTACTTGAATTACGTTACACCTTTAGACGTGGCGTGATTTAAGTGCCGGTCACGTGCTAAATTACGGGTTGTGACACCTACACACATGCCTTTTTGATGAGCTAGATTCGAGAAAAAATATTGTGATGCGCGTTTTTCTACAAACTATATTCGAGGGTATATATCGAGTAAATATTCTTGAATGGTGCCTACCAAGCAAGTGTTCTCCCTAAATCAAAAACTCATGATTACTCATGGAGAATAATCTTGGCTAAGAGCTAGTTTGAGACAGTTTGATTTCCACTTATATATATTATGCACGATCACAAAGATGTGTATGGAATGAAGGCAGGGGAGAAGTGGAGTGAAAATTAAGGCTTAGTTCTTCATTAAAGACGATAAAAATCCCAGTTTTTCGACCAAGCTATAGAAAAAATATAGAAATTCTCAATCTGACGTGATAACTGTTAATTCTGTTAGGGGAAACTGGAGGGCTGTTAGTTAAATTATTAAGAGGAAAGGACGCTATCTCACGAGCTCACAGGACGTATACGGACTTAAGTTAAGTAAAAGTGAGGAGTGGAAATAAGGGGAGTTTCTTGCTTAGGGTTATAGAATTTCTAACTTAGATGCTAAACTGTAGGATGGGAGTCGACGGCTAACTTGACAGAATTTTTTGGGTGTAATTCGCTGAAAACCCTCAGGAGACACAACTCTTCCTCTAGGGCCACTTAGGGATTGAACGGCTTGTTGCACATGCTAACTGCAATAGTGACGCCTATGAAAGTGAGCTTAAGACTTTTTGAAAATAAAATGGTTTTGCTTGGGACAAGCAAAAGATAAGTTTGGGGGTATATGTTCACATCAGAATATTGCATTTAAAACCGCTCATTCTTATACACATTTGCATGTAGATAGGTGCTTTTGATCCGTGTCTGCTACATGATTTCAGGTTACAGGTTCTTGTTGGGTATGTATGCCCTAAAGGCCTTCATTGTATAGGATGCTAGGGATATGTATGTACAGGACAATCTTACTCAATATGATAGTATGCTATTTGGTTTGTCTTTATCTTAACATGTGATGTGTTTTACTTAGTATTTCATATCTTGTATACATGTTGATAAAGCCCGTAGGATCCTTACTTGACTACCAGCGTTGTGATGGCAATCAAACTTGTGGGAGCTGGGTAGTCAATAAGCACATCCTTAAATGTCCCTAGTCATGGGAGTATCGAGACTGGGCATCGATACTCCAGAGTAGACTAGTGTATACATATCTAGAATCCGACAAGGGGCGATGGATTGGTCCCGCAGCCGTTCGTAAGGTGCACCTAAGATTGTATACAAGTGCTCACTGGGGGTGAGTACACTCGATGGACTCACCGAGAACTGACTAGATGGTATTATACCTATCGTCAGATAGTAATTCTCAGGTGACATGAGTACAGATAGTCCGTCGACCTGAGATCGTCATTTGTCTTGTGTGAGTTCCCACTGTGCTTTGATTACTACCCTACCATGACTCTACTGAGTCGTGCAAAAGGATTTTAGTTGGGTACAGTCCCGAGCCACATGGAGGCAGTGAGTGACTGTTGGAGATTCATCTCTCCCGGTATAGGGAGTCGATGTCGCGCTGTGTTCGGTTGGCCAACACCATAAGTCCCTGGCCAGGGCGGATTGAGAATTACTAGTAGTTAGACCAGTAGATTCTCGGATGGTCTTGAGCCACATCGGCACAACTTGTCAGGTTATTAGGGGTCTGACATTTTTCACCCCTAGACCCGGCATACGATACTCTCAGACGAACAGACCGGACTGTACGGAGATTGTTACGGACAGGCTCAGTAGGAGTTCTGATGAGTTTGCTCGTCGACTTTCTTTTCAACAGATACTTGGATAGCCGTTACGTACAACTAGTTCCACTGACGTTCTTGTGGTTAAACCCACTGCCAGTGTACCGTCGAGTCTTTAGAGTCCCACACAGAGGGTTTCCCTAGTTCGGACGAAATGATGTAGAGGCCGTATGGTTTTACGTGCAGGGTTTCAATCATATACGTGTACTGGATACACATATTTTTTATCAGACGGATAATACTAGCGGTCTTAGGATTAAGCCGCATTCTAGTATTATAATATTGGATTATTTTTATCTCGTAGTATTCGTGGTACGAATACGGGTATGTATATACGGTGAGGGGTATTCTTATAATTTCACAAGAGTGCTTCTAGAAGAAGACACGTCATTTGTGATTAATCCATTTATTTAAATGGATAATGAGGTGGAGGTATGAGGTGTTTTTTTATCATTATTGAAGCATGGCTGCTTTGGTGACTCATTCACTTTGTATGATTATTGAAGTATAGTTGTATTTTGTTATTATTATTATTGGAAATGATATGGTTCATAGTCATCAGCACTTAGCCATTCTTCATATTATTATCATTTCAACACTCTCTTTCCTCCTTTGCTCTCTTCTTCTTTCTCAAACCCTAAATACTCTCATGAGTTGAGAAACCTAGGGTTAATGAGATAAAATGATCCAATAAATATTCTCTACATCTTTCAAGCTACCAAGATTAGCAAACTAGGTACTTTAGTTATCTCATTCTAGAGGTTAGAGCTTGAACCATAGACTCTCGGGTGGATCTTCTTCAACATGAGGGGGCCGATTACCAAGCTCGATCCGTACACTCGAGGAGCTTAAGAAGAGGATGAGAAGACCCGAAGGATTTGGACACGAAGGTATAAATCATTTCATAGTAGATTAGAACCTTTGTTAGATATTGCTAGTTAGGTTTTTCGATGCGATCCTGGGATTTAGGTCGATGTTGCTTGCTACAAAATTATTGTTTGCTAATTCCACCTCCCCACAAACCCTGTAGGGTGTGCGACATCGACTTACACGGTATCAGAGCCTACTTAAACCTTAACTAGCTTGTTTAGATGATATTTAAAGTTACGAAACCGAAATAACTCCGAAATGATAAAACTTAAATCCAAGTTTCTATCGAAATAAAAAGTCTTCTAATTTTTTTTAAACAAGTGCACAATGCTACTAATGATGTAACTAGAACACCACAGAAAAACGAGACTCAAATTCTTTAGTTTGGCTGGCCAAATTATCAAAAATCCCAATATGGTCAGTTTACTGTAGCACTTGGGTCTTGGATTTTTTATGGTATTCTGTGCTCTTGGATTTAGGATTTATGGTATTGTTTTATTTTTCCTAGATTTCATATTCTTTTGTCTTTGTGTTGGGGAAATTCGGAGTGTTTTGAAGCCGCAATTTTAACATCGTTTATTCGTTTCAGTTTGTATATATGTTGCTAAACGTCTACTAATTGTTATATGTTGATTAGTGGGGGTTGCACATATTTAGTATCTTGTTGATGGTTTATGGATATGAAGTATTGGATCGTCGTGAATGAATAGCCAGGGGATGTGAGAAGAGTGTTCTTTTCTTTCATTCATGTATATTTGTAAATTGATGTAATATTATTTTGCGGGGCACATCCGGGTTGAGATTGTAGCCACCGTTGTATTATTTTATTTACTTTTTCTTGCACCTAAGATAAACCCAAGGTAGGGTGCACAAACTACCGGGTTCTAGAAGTGCCGAATGGCTTACTCATTTCATTGAGGGAGGTTGCTTCACTTCAGGAATTTGGTGGGTAGTTTACCACGCCTGTAGGGGTATAGGGTGGGGTTTGGCTATTCATCACGATCGTGGAATCCGTTTTTCATTCTAGGCTAAAACGAAACACGGATATACTACTATATCCAATATATTCATCTGTGTTTCTGTGACCTGTGATCTGGAATGCTTATTATTGCGTGAGATAAATGGCTATATATATATATATTATATATATATAATAAACGTTGCTTATGTTTTGCACCCGTGCTAGTCGAGTCCCCGCTCTGCCATTAGTTAAGTAACCTAACGGTGCATGACGGGGCCCCGTGGCGAATGCGGATGGTATAAGCATATGTTCTATTTTCGTTTCTTTTCTGCAATGATAAGGTTAATTGATGGGACCGCATTAATGTTGATTAATGCAAAGGAAATAAACCTAAAATCTGAAATCGTTGGAACAATTTCAAAACTACTCGGTTTTCTTGAAAAACAACTTTTAAATGTGGAGCCTAGACCACTCTTTTTAAAAGCTATCATGGTTCCTTTGACTATATCAATTTCATTACGTTCACGGTTTTCACCAAAACCAGCCGTATCTTTTCGTCATTTCAGATAGGTATCTAGTAGTATTCATGCTATGTGTTTTGACCTTCGCCAAGGCATAGTGTTTGGTAGCTAGTGGGTGCTTATCTGTAGTATAGATAGATGCATTAATTTAGGACAGGCGTACAACTATTTTGGCCTTCGTCAAGGGCTTGTATGAATGAGTCTAAATTAATCTGGATAATGACGGGTTGAACTTAACTTGCGACTTATGATGTTTTGACCTTCGTCAAGGTTATAAGCGCTTGGGGCAAAAACCACATCGGGAGTTTCAAACATACAGGAAACTTTCTAGTGTTGCATACTTTCTGGAGTATGGTGTTTTTGGTAGGCTTCCTTCAAAATCATCACACAATAATAGTTGGGTTCTAATCCTACTGTGAGTATCCGCTATTCTTCAGGAGAATTTTTCACTTTGCAATTAGCTAATTAAGTAGGTGTCTAGAAAGGTGTTAACGGGACCACGCTTCTGGGAAGACGAGGTTATTTAATTGGGTCCGTGCGAAAGCACGGGGGACTCCTTCCGAAGTGCCAACACTAGCTTGGCCGAAAGATAAGCGAACGTGTAGGGTGCAATTAATCCTGACTAATTCTTCTTTTAGGGTTTGAAGGAGAATTCGAGGAAACAGTGTGAGCCATCCTGTTTAGATAAACTATTAACCAATCTAAACTTGCAAGAGCATATGCTGAGTGTTTTCTCTCTCTCCTAATTGCAACGACCATGAAGAGATACTGGATAAAAATAAACTCGCTAGGACAAACTATAAAGACTGGCTGAGGAACATCCAAATGGCCCTTACTTATGATAAGATTGCACATGTCCTCACGGCGAAAGCTCCCCTGTTCCCGGTCCAGAATCCTCGGTCGCGGACATTGAGGTCCGTAAGACCTGGGATCTTGATTGCGTGAAAACCAAGTTCCTCGTGCTGGCCTCTATGGATAATGAACATCAGATGTGGCACGAGAAGATGGACATTTCTTCCATCTTCCTCCATACCAAAGAATTATATGAAGAGCAATCTCGTATCGCAAGATATAAGACCTTAAAGAAACTATTTCAAGCGAGCTTGGCTGTCGGATCATCTGTTGGGGACCACGTCCTAAAGATGATTACTCTCATTGAAGAGCTCACGGACCTGGGAACTACGTTGGAGAATGAGTTGTCTACCGACTTAATTTTACAGTCCCTTCCCTCCACCTATGCCCAGTTCATATTGAATTTCAATATGCAAAAGCTGGAAGTTTCACTTCCTGAGCTCCTCAATATGTTGAGGGTGGCAGAGGGTACCTTGAAAAAATCCAAGGAAACACCCGCTCTGTTTGTCGGGGAATCTTCTTTCACTAAATCTACTGCTAAGGCCAAGGGGAAGAAAAAGATGGCCCCACTAAACCGAGAGGAGGTGTGCAGAAGGTGCAGGGCAAGGGAAAGGAAAAGATTGGGGGATCAGCCACAAAGGAAGAGTGCTTCTACTGTCACAAGAAAGGACATTGGAAAAAGGATCGTCGGGCTTTAAAAGCCAAGAATCAGGACACGAAACAAGTTGTGGCTTTGGCTTCAGGTGTGTTCATGATTGAAAACTTTTTCTCTATAAACTCTACTTCCTGGGTATTGGATACCGAATCAAGATCTTACAACTGTAATTCTTTGCAGGCGCTGAGAAGCCGTAGCGTTTTGAGAAAAGGTGATATGACCCTCAGGGTTGGCAACGGAACCAGTGTGGATGCTGTTGCAGTACGATAATATCATCTAAGATTGACGAGTGGACATATTTTGTTGTTACATAACTGTTTTTGTGTACCCAGTAGAATGTGTAATATTATATCTGTATCTTTGTTATCTAATAAAGGATATAATTTTGCACTGGAAAGCAATGCCATAAACCTTCACCTAAATCATGAAATGATTGGGTCGGGTACACTGAATAACGGAATATACGTTCTCAATCAACATCAAGTTTTCAACGTCCAAAACACGCTAAAAAGAAAAGCTCCAAAATCAAATCAAGGTTTCTTATGGCATTGTAGACTTGGTCATATCAATGAAACACGATTAACTAAGTTACATAAAGATAGATATTTAGATCCGTTTGAGTATCAATCATATGCAACCTGTCAATCATGTATCAGAGAAAAGATGACCAAAACTCCGTTCACTAGACACAGAGAAAGAGCCACTGAACTCCTGGAACTCATACACAGCGACGTGTGTGGGCCAATGTCTACAAATGCAAGAAGTGGCTATTCCTACTTTATTACTTTTATCGATGATTTCTCAAGGTATGGACATATATTCTTAATGAAGCATAAATCCTAGGCCTTTAAGAAATTCTAAGAGTATAAGAAGGAAGCAGAAAAGCAAACCGACAAAAGTATCAGGATGCTCCGATCTGATCGAGATGGTGGATACTTAAGTGCCGAGTTCCTGTAATATTTAAAAGAGAATAGAATTCTCTCTCAGCTTACTCCTCCATACACACTACAACACAACGGTATATCAGAAAGACGGAATCGCACCGTGCTTGATATGGTGCATTCCATGATAAGTAATGCTAAGTTGCTGCCATCCTTCTGGAGTTATGCACTAAAATCTGTTGCATACCTATTGAATAAGGTTCCAACTAAGTCTGTGCCTACTACTCCATATGATATGTGGAGTGGGAAGAAACCCCGTCTTAAGTATCTTAAGATATGGGGTTGTCCTGCTTTTGTCAAAAAGGTTCATCCGGACAAGCTTGAGGAACGTTCAGTATTGTGTAAGTTTGTGGGATACCCCAAGGAACTCTAGGGGGTATTATTTCTATTACGCCGAAGAACAAAAGATCTTTGTTTCTCATCATGCTCGCTTTATGGAAACTCAATTTCTTGAAAAAGAGATTAGTGGGAGAGCGCAATAGAGCTGGAAGAAATTCCAGAACTACAAACTATTACTAAAGACTTAATAGATCCTGAGATTTTAATGAACAGGACGTACCTACGCCACTCTGCAGATCTAGTAGGTTGTCTCATCCGCCCGAAAGATACTACGGTTTTCTTATTGACGGGGATCGAGAAAATTGCATCATTGATGATGATGAGCTGACTAGTTTTCAGCAAGCATCATGAGTAGAGAGTCGGTGAAGCGGCTGGATGCTATGAGATCCGAGATGGAATCCATGTACACAAACCAAGTATGGACTTTGGATTTTGCTCCTACTGGGGTAAAACCCGTAGGATGCAAATGGATCTTCAAAAAGAAGATTGGTGTAGATGGTCAGATAGAAACCTACAAAGCTAGACTTGTTGCTAAAGGTTTTCGTCAAAGACCGGGATTAGACTATGATGAAACTTTTTCACCAGTGGCTATGCTTAAATCCATTCGGATCTTATTTGCCATTGCTGCCTTCCATGACTATGACATCTGGTAGATGGATGTTAAAACCGCTTTTCTAAATGGAAGTTTAGAAGACTCTGTTTACACGGATCAACCAGAAGGTTTCATAAACAGTGGGAGCAGCGGAAGGTTTTGCAAGTTATGGAAATCCATTTATAAATTAAAGAAGGCATTGCGGAGTTGGAACATCTACTTTGATGAGACGGTCAAGGAATTCGACTTTATCAAAAATGCAGATGAACCTTGTATTTATAAGAAAATTTTAGGGAGAACTGTGGTATTCCTCGTTTTATACGTTGATGACATTCTCCTGATAGGAAATGATATTCCTATGCTACAATCGGCCAATCTGTTCTTGTCACAGAAGTTCTCTATGAAAGACTTGGATGATGCCTCATACATTTTGGGGATTAAGATCTATCGTGACGGATCTAAAAGAATGTTGGGACTTTCATAGTCAAGGTACATAGAAACCATACTAAAGAGGTTTAGTATGGAAGATTCTAAGCATGGTAATCTACCTGCTTGTCACGGAATCATCCTCTCCAAAGAGATGTCTCCCAAGACTGATGAGGAGAGAGCTCGCATGAGCATAGTACCCTACACTTCAACGGTAGGGTCGATAATGTATGCGATGTTATGTACTAGACCAGATGTAGATTACACATTCAGCATCGTAAGCAGGTATCAGTCCAACCTAGGTGAGAAACATTGGATAGCAGTAAAGAACGTTCTTAAGTACCTGAGAAGGACTAAGGAGATATTCTTGGTGTACGGTAATGGGGACCTCCAGATCGAGGCTTTTACCGACTCTGGCTTCCAAAGTGATAAGGATGACTCTAAATCCGTCTCGGGTTATGTGTTTACCCTCAACGGAGGGGCGGTCTATTGGAAGAGCTCCAAACAAGACACCATAGCAAACTCGACGATGGAGGATGAGTACATCGCTGCTAACGATGCCGCAAAAGAGGTAGTCTGGATGAGGAAGTTCGTTTATGAACTTCAGGTGGTTTCATCCATTGCCGATCCAATACCTTTGTATTACGATAACAATAGAACCATGACTTTGGCAAAGGAACCACGGTCCCATCAGAAATCCAGACATATCTTGAGGTGGTACACCTGATCAGGGAGATTGTGGATCGCTGGGAGATCGAGGTGCGGAGAGTAGATACAAAGGATAACACGACAGATTCATTCACCAAGGCCATTCCTCAAGTCCAGTTCGAGAAACTGTTCGAGATGTTGGATATGTGGTATGCCGGCAACTGGCTCTAGTGCAGACGTTGAGTACTAAATACGCCAATTACAGGCCTTAGTGCAAGTGAGAGATTGTTGGATATGTTTGCCCTAGATGCCTTCATTGTATAGGATGCTAGGGATATATATGTACATAACAATCTTGCTCGATATGATAGTATGCTATTTGGTTTGTTTTTATCTTAACATGTGATGTGTTTTACTTAGTATTTCATATCTTGTATACATGCTGATAAAGCCCGTAGAATCCTTACTTGACTACTAGTGTTGTGATGGCAATCATACTTATGGAAGATGGATAGTCGATAAGCACATCCTTAAATGTCCTTAGTCGTGGGAGTATCGAGACTGGGTATCGATACTCCAGAATAGACTAGTGTATACATATCTGGACCCTGACGAGGGGCGATGGATTGGTCCCGTAGCCATTGGTGAGGTGCACCTAAGATTGTATACAGGTGCTCACTGGGGGTGAGTACACTGGACGGACTCACCGAGAACTGTCTAGATGGTATTATACCTATCGTCAGATAGCAGTTCTCAGGTGACATGAGTACAAATAATCTGTCAACCTGAGGTCGTCATTTGTCTTGTGTGAGTTCCTATTGTGCTTTAATTACTACCCTACCATGGCTCTACTGATTCGTGCAAACAGGTTTTAGTTGGGTACAGTCCCGAGCCATATGGAGGCAGTGAGTGACTGTTGAGCATTCGTCTCTCCCGGTATAGAGAGTCGATGTCGCGCTGTGTTCGGTTGGCCAACACCATAAGTCCCGGGCCAGGGCGGATTAAGAATTACTAGTAGTTGAACCAGTAGATTCTCGGATGGTCTTGATCCATATCGGCACGACTTTTCAGGTTATTAGGGGTATGACGTTTTCCACCCCCTAGACCCGGCATGCGATACTCTTAGATGAACAGACCGATCTATACGGATATTGTCACGAACAGGCTCAGTAGGAGTTCGAACGAGTTTGCTCGTCGGCCTTCTTTTCGACAGATACCTGGATAGCTGTTACATACAGCTAGTTCCACTGATGTCCTCTTGGTTAAACCTACTGCCAGCGTACTGTCGAGTCTTTAGATTCCCACATAGAGGGTTTCTCTGGTTCAGGCGAAACGTTGTAGAGGCCGTATGGTTTTACGTGCAGGGTTTCGATCATATATGTACTAGATACACATATTTTAGATCGGACGGATAATACTAGCTGGCTTAGGATTAAGCCGCATTCTAGTATTATAACATTGGATTATTTTCGTCTTTTGGTATTCGTGGTATGAATACGGGTATGTATATACGGTGAGGGGTTGTTCCCTCATGGGAACTGAATAAAACATATAAAGCAACGAGGAAAGCTTCCAAGTAGAGCATCACGTGTCCATACGTGATCGGGCATCACGTGCAGACACGTGACCTTTTATGGGCAAAGTCTACAGGCGCTGGATGAAATAAACAATTGGAAGAGCTTGGAAAGGTCACGTGCCAACACGTGATGGGCTTTTCAGCCCTCTGAACGAACAGAATTAAATTCTAATTCAAAGCTTGGCAAGGTCACGTGGCAACACGTGATGGGCTCCTTAACCCTCTAAACTAATGGAATTAAATTCTAATTAAAAGGAATCAAAAGCCCTCAGAATATTTCCTTAGATCTTTTCAAACAAGAAAGGTTGCACTCTGTAAGGTAGACCACCGTTGGATTAAAAATCCAAGGGCTCCTTAACCCTCTAAACTAATAGAATTAAATTCTAATTAAAAGGAATCAAAAGCCATCAGAATATTTCCTTAGATCTTTTCAAACAAGAAAGGTTGCACTCTGTAAGGTAGACCACCGTTGGATTAAAAATCCAATGGTGATCGAAAATCACCAATTTATAGGAAGATTCTATACAAGGAAATATTTTCCTAAAAATTTGCCAGGAACAACAAATGAAATATCTTATGTGAAATAGAAGTCTTTGGATTAAAAATCCAACGGTGAATAAAATTCACCGACTGATCTAAAAGATCATGTCGGTCGTAAAATCAATCAAAATCTTCCAATGAGAGATTAACTGATACAAACCGATTCTTTTCTTTCTCCTATACATATGAGCCGAGAGAAAACACAAAGAAAAGAGGAGATAAAAAACAAAAAGGAGAGAATAGAGAAAAAAGAGAATAAAACCATCCTTGAGAGAAAAACAAAAGAGAATTTAATTCTCCAGTGAGAAGAAGATCTCTTCAAAGAAGAAAGAAACTCTAGATAAGAGAAGGAAGGAGATCATTTCATAAGCTCCCATAAAACAAAAGGAGAATTTAATTCTCAAAACCAAGAGTTTAACTCTTATAAAAAGAACTCAGTTTTTCCTCTAGTTGAGGATCCGCAGAAGCAGATCTCCCCACAAGTTGAGAATTTAATTCTCATCGGGGAGATCTGTCATGCAGATTCTAAACTAAGGGGAAGAATTGGGTTGAAAGAATTTAATTCTTTCAACACAACACAGAGGAATTTAATTCCTCTAATAACATTGGGGTATAACCCAATAAAAGAATTTAATTCTTAAACAAAGGATTTAACTCTCCATGCACGTAAAAGAGATCAACACCCAACATGATAAATGTCAGGTCACGTGTGTCCACGTGAGCCCCTCCCCTCAATGATCAAAAAAGAACAAATTAGACTAGGTCATGTTCTCCCACGTGACCCTTAAACAGACCTCTCAAAATAAAAAGGGAGTAAAAAGCCAAGACAGCTTCACTTTTAGGGCGCATCACGTGTCCCCACGTGACCCCTAGCAGAGATGAAAATACCCAAAGGCAATTCCCGCCTAGAGGGTGCCTCACGTGTCCCTACGTGACCCCTGACAAACACTTTTTAAAGAGAGAAAAGGGGGGAAACCCAAAGGATTAATATCCAACGCTTAGATACCCTCACGTGTCTACACGCGATGGTCATAAGGATCAAGTTTTCTGCAGTTATATGCATATTCTGGGAGTAAAATAAAAGAAGCAGGTCCCAATCTTAAGGAACCTCACGTGATCCCACGTGAGCGTTCCATTCTTAGTATTTAACACTACTTTAAGCGCCTCACGTGGGAACACGTGAGCGCCAAGTATACTCTAATGTTTAACACTATATTCAAGCCAATTTTAGCCCAAATTAGCTAAGTCTTCCATAGGAAAGACTCCTTTTTGTACTCTGGTCTTCCACAATTGATCATCTCATATGGTATTCAAAGTAATGTTTATCTCAGAGCCTTTGTAATCTGACATTTGGTTCAAGGGTACATCTCTTCACACCTTTGATACATGTCGTTGTAATTCTTCAACAGCTTCAGAGAGGTGATGGGTTCCAACAACCAATAATTATGGTGCATTTCTAAACCCAATGGACCGTAATGTCCCTAAACTAACTATGGACCGTAATGTCCTTAAACTAAACCCTTTGGACCGTAATGTCCCTAAACTAAAACAATAGAGCCCAAATTATCTTTTGATTGGATCTAAGTGATCCCAAAATCCTTGTTGAGTAGATCTTAGTCTAAAAATTTGACTAACGTATCCTTAACAAATGGACCGTAATGTCCTTAAACTAACTATGGACCGTAATGTTCCTAAACTAACTATGGACCGTAATATCCTTAAACTAAACCCTTTGGACCGTAATGTACCTAAACAAAAACAATAGAGCCCAAATGCTCTTTTGATTGGATATAATTGATCCCAAAATCCTTGTTGAGTAGATCTTAGTCTAAAAATTTGACTAACGTATCCTTAACAAATAGACTATGAAGGCCTTAAACCTATGGACCGTAATGTCCCTAAACTAAACCCCACAGACTATGACGTCTTTAAACTAGATCGCAATGTCCCCTAAACTAAACTCCATGGACTATGATGTTCTTAAACCCAACAGACCACAACGTCCCTAAACTAAAACAATAGAGTCCAAATGCTCTTTTGTTGGATCTAAACGATCCTGTTGAGTAGATCTTAGTTTAAAAATTAGACTAACGTATCCTCAAACAAACGTTTAAGTTGATCTTAATCTAAAACAAGATTAACGATCCTTAACCCCAACCCAAACCTAAATCTAAGAAAATACGGATTTAGACTAATCCACGCCCTACGGGCGACAAAATAAATTAGTCTCCGTATACAATCTACGGGCAACCAAAAATAAAACAAACACACACGACACGAAGTGAACTTCTGGGGAAGGAGAAAGTTGCTATCGCTATGCGGTAGCGTAATTAACTGTAGGGGCTTGCGCCTGCAGGGAAGAGCGCCCCCACAATCAAAAGACCCCTCACAATGAGGGAGAATCTGACGAAGTCTGCTACATTGGCCGCATCTGTCCAAACCTCCGATACACGGTGCCATAAATCAACTTGGCATCTTCGGAGAGGTGTTCGGAAAAACCCAAATAGCATCTTCCCCTAGACTCAGGCAAGACGTCGGTCTTTCCCGGATTCCGGCGGTAAACGGATTCTGGCACACCCGGTGGGACCTTTTCCTCTTTCCACTCCACACTTCGTGTGTCGTGTTTCGCGAACGAATCACGGTTTAAAATGGTTGCCTTTGGATGTGAAGTACTAAGATTTGGTATCTTGCTTCGTGCAGAAAGCAGAAGATCAATGGCTTCAAACTGCACTAACTGCAACAACTCTCACTCCGTCCCTGCTGGAAGAGTGACCTACGAGACCCATGTGGCCTCCCTTTTTACGATACCGGTGGACCAAGTGACGCAAGCCACCACAGGGCTATTCTTTAGGACAATGCTCCCACCAATGAGCTTCAACGCCCCAGTGCTGTCGCAAGAAGCTCCGAAGAAGTTGGTCTTTGATCGACTTAAAACTACCGCGACCCCTCTCAACGGGTCACCCAAATCCAGTGCCTCGGTTTTCAACAGACTGGGCCAAAACTCAGGTGGACCCATCAAGAAGCCTACAATACCTGAAGCAGCCATCCTAAAGAGGATAGCCATTCCGGCTCAAGTAAACGAAGTCATCAGAGAGGCTTCTCCTGCCAAAGGGTCAGTTTTCACAAGGTTGGCCCCTCCAAATCCCACTTCAGGCAAAGTCACCAAGGCTTCCCCTTCCCGGAGGTCTGTCTTTGACAGATTAGACATTTCTTCTCGGCGGACGTCAGTCTTCAATAGGCTAGCACCAACAACAACACTTCACCAGAACATGGGGCATGATGAAGCCACCCCATAACTGAGCCGGTCCCGTCCGCACGACATGCTCGCCGTCGTCACTGGCGTTGAGTGAGGAAAGCTGGAGGCAGTTCCCCTTCTGTATTTACCTCGCCGGCTCCAATGGTGGAAGTCGATGCTGCTGTTCCAACTGGGAACAGCTTTGAACCATTTAGGAGGGTGCGCAAGAACTCTCCGACGGCCGTGCTGAAAAGATCTCCTCCACCTATGGAAAGTGATACAAAGACAAATCCAGAACAACCCTCTCAGCGGCTGTCCTCTAAGATTCACAAGGTCTGGCGACAGGTCCAGGACTCGGTGATTGACCAAGACTACTCTCGCCGACCTAAGAAAATGAAAGCTCGGCAAGAGAGCGACCACCCTATCATACCACAAGGGGTGTCATCTCTCTGGGTGCCCGCTACAACGGCCCCCTCAACTTCGACCTCTCACAAAAGAGGGAGGCCGGAGAAAATCCCCATGTCCACGACGAATCTTAAGGACGCCGAACCTAAACGCCCCAAGTCTAGGGGCATGGTAGTGCATACTGTTTATATGGCATCCGGGAAAGAGGATAGCTGTATCTCCATGGGCCATCAACCTCTCCCCAGATTAGTGACAAAGGCCCAAGAGAAACAACAGAAGCTCCAGGAAATGCTGACAGCAATGGCCGCGCTCACTGGACCGAAAAAAAGACCGGAGACGTCGTCGGAGCAGCACTAAGAACAGGAAACTGATGCCGAGTTCCTCCGAAGAATGCTCGAGAGGAAAGACAAAGGGGCCGTGGAACAAGCGGCTAACATATAACGAATAGCGGCTTTATTCCAAGATATGGTCGGGATGATGGTACAGCCGGATACTCCAGCTGAAGACCCCCCGATTATCCTGGAAGACGACAAAGGGGAGACATCGAACCCTCTTCTGGCTCTATCAGCAGCCAAAGAGGAGACAATATCCAAAGCCGTCCTGGATGATTATATCGCTCAACAGATACGAGCTCATCAGGCTAGCGAAGCGGCCGGCCAAATTGTTAAGACCGGACGACCCTATCCGGGTTGGTATGACCAAATAAAGTACCCGCCGGGATATACGATCCCTAAATTCCATGTGTATAAGGGGACCGACAATCCCCATCAGCATGCTGCTCAATTCAGGGGCTTGTGCGGCAATACTGGAGGTGACGATAAGCTGCTGCTTCACCAATTCGTCGGCAGCTTAGCAGTGACGGCGTTCGAATGGTATTCCGAGCTTCCCAACGACTCCGTCAAGATATTCATGGAGATGGAGCTGTTATTCACTCGGCGTTTCGCAAGCGCCAGCGAACGCACCCCAATCACGGCGTTGATCAATGCCAGGGTGAAGCCAGGCGAAACATGGGTCCAATACGCGATATGGTGGTGGAATCTATGGTCCAAGTGCGAATAACACATAGAAGAGGCTCCTGCCGTGGGCATGTTTGTGGGAACCCTCGATCCGCAGGCGACCATATCCCAATTCATGATGTTCATCAAGTCGACCACCTTCCAGGCCTTGATTGATAAGCTAGCCCAAATGGATCAGATGGGTCATAAGTCTACCTTTTCAAAGAGAGAACCGCGGAATGAAAAGGGCAAAGGGAAAGCGAGCTTTATCGCCAATACTCAACAACAGCAGAGCAACTTAAAACCGGTTGTTCGCCAAGGCAATGTGCGCCAATTCTTCGAGGAGAGACTGGGACGTCCTTACTCGTTTCCCCGAGATAAAACGAGGAGACTATTTGAGCTAGAAGTGCACAAAAGACTCATCAATCTGCCAGATCTAAGACGTCCGCTGCAGCCAAGCGATGCTAACAATCCTGATGACTGCCCTTACCACCGAGCAGTAAGCCATCCGATCGAAGATTGCTTCATTTTCAAAGGCTGGATTGAGAACCAATATCAGCAGGACAAATTCGCGCTGTCTGAAAATTTGAAAGTAAGCCAGCCACAACCACACGCTCTTTAAAAGGTAGACATGCCAGGGGGATCGTGCTCTTTTATAGAAGAAGCTCCATGGGAGGTCGCTCTTTCAGCCAAAACGAAAAGAATGCTGAAAGATCTTCACACATGCCCGGCAATCAGGTGGAAAAATCCGCTAGAACCCGAGATCATTGAGGGAGTGCTTAAGCCGCGCCCGACGCCAAGAATCGATAGCGATACACAAAACGCCTAGGCCCAGCCGTCAAAGTCTTCGAAAAAGAAGAAGAAGACCCAAAAGCCCACGCAGTTTGACGACAAGCGCATACACCTGCAAAAACATATTGACGCGCTGGAAGAATATAACTAGAAGGTGCGAACCCCGGTCACGCTCTAAGAGTTTCTCAACCACATCCTGGAGGACGGAGATGATGACAATGATGGGGGAGAAGACTCTTCAGATGAACCTGAGAACTATGTGGCGAGCTGCCACATGATCTCTCACTTGTCGATAAATGGTGAAGAAGCACCTGATGCAAAGAAACTGGGGGCAGATCTAGAACCGGAATCAAAACCCTTGGAACCGTCTGATGAGATGATCGACCTGCTGCTGAACGAAGCTCGTCAGAAAAGCAAGGATGATCAAAAATGTGAAATGGACATATTCGAAAAGGCCAGGAGTCGGCGTCAATTTAAAGAAGTCATGGGTCACGAAATACTCCAACCAGAGCAAGGCACGCCTGTGGCAGAGAGAAGCAGGCTTAAAACGAGGAAATGATTCGCTAGAGCCCTGTCAATAGGAATGAAGCTGCCATCTTCCAAAGGAAACACTCCCAGCGGGATGCACCTTGATGAAACAGATGGACATCCAGACTATTGCTTGTACCATCGGAGGACCATGCATCCTACTGAAGATTGCAATGCCTTTAAAAACTGGTGGCAAGGATATGTTGCCCACCGGCAGCATTTCAAGCGGATGAAGCGCAAAACTCGTTGAGAGCAAAGAAGTACGACAGAAGAGCGTAAAAGAACCGCTGGCAACTGTCACATGGTTGATTCCGGGGGATCGCAAGTTCTCACCTTTGGAAGTGACTCTGATGAAGAAATAGCCATCGGCCCTCTCTTCAAGGAATCCATCGCTGAAGCAGAAGAGACAAAGACCTACGAGAACATTCAGCTCCGTAGTCGCACGTTACCCGAAAAGAATCTCGGGCCGTCAAACCAAGGTTTGAGAAGAAAAGACAAGGGTAAGGAGAAAATCCCTGAGGATATCGCCCTCGATGACCGAGTTGTCGAAGAGCTCGCGGCCAAAGACCCGCCTAAGAAAAATAAAGTGGATTACAATGTGCTGGCACACTTGAGAAGATACCCTCACAGCTGAGCATTCTCGATGCCCTTCTGCTATCTAAGGAGGCGCGAGATTCCCTGATCAAGGCGTTACAAGACCCCGGACAGTTTCAAGCTTTCCTCGCCGAAGAAAAGATGAAGGAAGAGCTGGAAGAAGTGCACACTGCTGATGTCACTTTCGGCGATGAAGACCTCCTCCTCGAGACGTGTGAGCACAACCATCCCCTATATGTCGCCGGGTACTACCACGACATCAAGATAGGGAACATCCTAGTTGATAACGGGTCCTCTGTCAACCTCCTAAATGTGAGGGTATTAAAAGAAATCTGCATGAGCTTTCAACACGTCACTCGGGATAAAATCACTATCTCCGGGTTCGAGTCTCAGTCATCACGGACGCTCGGGTCTGTGATTATGACGTTACATTTAGGGTTGCTCATCACTGACATCAAGTTCCACGTCATTGACGTGAAGACTTGCTACAATGCTTTTCTCGGAAGGCCTTGGTTACACGAGTACAACATTATCCCTTCTACACAACATCAGTGTATGAAGTATTTTAAAGATGGTCTTGAGTACACCGTGACAGGGGAGCTAAACCCATTTTCCGTAAACGAAGTCCGAAAGTATGAGGATACAAAGTATTTCCTTCCAGACTTTGAAGACAAGGAAAGATGCCATAAGCCGGAGAATAAGCAGAAGGCTATCACCACTATTCCGGTCTCCGGGAGCGATACCGAGGAGGACGAGGAGATAGTCTATTCCGGGCTGCCCCAATACACCAAGCCAGGACCGTCAACCCTATTCTGTTCTTCGGCAGCGACTCTGAAGACGAAGTCAATGCAGTGTTCTTGGTTCGTCCGTCAATACAAGCCTTCACTGGAGATGATCGGAGTTTGCAAATCACCATGGCTCCGCGACAGCACTACAGAGAGCTTGATGCGGTCGAGATATATGACGTGCAAGAGCTACAGACATTCTACGTCCCTCCCAGACGAAAAGATGAAAAGGCGATCCTCTTCTATCAATCTGTGGAAACCAAAGTAGAGAAAGAAATCCGGCACGGTGCCAATTCTGCGCTTGACAGGCTCCAGCCCAACCGTCTATCCAGATACTACACAGATGGACTAAAAAGGTTGTTGAGGCGCCAAGGCGTACCCTTCAAGCAAACCGCACGACAAGCTAAGTTCTACAACAGGATCTGGAATGTCTCGAGAACTCGGCTCAAATTGCCTAGCGGGAGGATGGAAACGATCGGTCTTGGATATGTCCAATCCAAGAAACGAGGGCGATCCTATAGCTGCCATGTCATAATTGACCTCAATGAAGAAGGAGATGCTCTGTTAGAAGACGCTAACCCTGAACCAAAACGAGGTCCCGCCATGAAAGTGCCAAGTCCGTCATTCGAAGAACAGATGGACAAGCTAATAAGGGAAGCAGGCCAAAAGGTCCGGGATGACCACAACCGCGAAATGGCCATTTATGAGAAAGCCAAAACACAACGCCTCCTTTAGCAGGCTGCAGAGAATGGCGATGCTCTTCGTCGCCAGCCTGGCATACAAAAGACCCAACGCAGAGGTGGAAACAAGCTAAAGAACGGAAAAAACGTTCGACAACGGCAAAGCGGATCTAAGAAGCCACGCGATCAAAAATTGAGCAACCGGAATCCGTTTCTCATGAAGAAAATGGGTCGAGCATATTCGTTTCCCTAAGACCAGATAAGGAAGATATTCGGTCTTGTCATGAAATATCAGATGATTACGCTCCCGGAGTCCAAGCACCCCGAACAAGCAAGTGAGGTTCATCACCCGGACTATTGCTCCTATCACCGAGCGATAGGACAACCACTCGAAGACTACTTTATATTCAAAGACTGGGTAGAAGACCAGTATCAGCAAGGCAGGTTCGCTTTATCCAGCAGTTGGAGGGTAACCCCACCATAGAAGCATCTACCTAAAGCAACGTATGCAGCGAGAGTAGAACCGGATCAACATAGGTCTCAGAAACGATCTCGTACCTATCACGTAATAACGCTGACAGAAGAAAGAGTGCCCAAGAGTAAGGATGACCTCTCCTGGTGCTTCGAAAATGATGATGACGAGGTGATCTCAGAGTTTTCACCAGCGCCAAAAGAGCTGGAAGATGAGATACATACTATTGCAGATAACCTCAGAAAAATTGACTTGGGGACGGCAAACGACCCTCGGACGACGTTCGTCAGCGAGCTGTTGTCCGAATAATAGGTAGCTATGCTAAAAGACGTGCTCATGCAGTATAAATACTGCTTCGCATGGAACTATTTCAAAATGCTGCGATTAGATCCAGAAATAGACGTCCACAGATTGGCGATTTCTCCGGACGTCAAGCCAGTCAAACAGGCTCCGAGAAGAATCCGGCTTGAACTTGAAATGAGTATCAACGCCGAAATCAAGAAGCTAATCGACTCCGGTTTTGTCCAAGAGGTTCAGTACCCTGACTGGACCGCCAACATCGTCCCAGTGATGAAGAAGAACGGGACGGTGCGCATCTGCATAGACTTTCGGGACCTAAACAAAACCTGTCCGAAGGATGATTTTCTCGTACCGGTCACCGAGTTGATAGACAACACGTCCACTCATGAAGTCTTCTCCTTCATGGACGGCTCGTCAGGGTACAATCAAATAAATATGCATCCTGAGAGCCAGAAGCATACTGCTTTTCGGACTTCTCTGGGCATATTCTGCTATAAAGTGATGCCTTTCGGCCTGAAAAACGCCGGCGCCACCTATCAGAGGGCCATGACGAAGATCTTTGATGACCTGATACACGAAATTGTTGAATGTTATATCGACGACCTCATAGTGAAAAGTAAATCGTACGAGGAGCATTGGGAGCATCTGAAGATCGTGTTTCAGCACCTTCGGAAATACAACCTGAAGATGAACCCTCTCAAATGCGCGTTCGGAGTCTCCTCAGGTAAATTCTTAGGATTCATCGTATGACACCGGGGAATTGAGATAGACCCGTCGAAGATCAAGGCGATCATGGAAATGCCTCCGCCAAGAACTCTCAAGCAACTGCAGTCTCTCCAAGGAAAGCTCACGTATATCCGACGGTTCATAGCTAACCTCTCCGGCAAATGCCGTCCCTACAGTCATTTGATGAAAAAGGGAACCCCGTTCGTGTGGGATTGCAAATGTCAAAGTGCATTGGACAAAATCAAGCAATACCTGCAGAATCCGCCAGTGCTGACCGCTCCGGTCAAGGGAAAGCCCCTCATCCTGTACACGACAGCCCTTGAAGGTTCCTTAGGCACGCTATGGGTACAGGAAAATGAGCAAGGGAAGGAAAGAGCCCTCTACTATTTGAGTCGAGTTCTCCTGGGGGCAGAAAACAATTACTCCCCTATTGAAAAACACTGCCTGGCTTTAATCTTCGCGATAACGAAGCTCAGACACTACGCTTTGGCGCATAACGTCCATCTCATATCAAAAGTGGATCCTCTCAAATATTTGATGTCAAGAGCCATACTAACGGGTCGACTCGCTAAATGGGCCCTTCTTTTGATAGAGTTCTCGATAACACATCGTCCCCTCAAGGCAGTGAAAGGACAGGCCATCGCCGACTTCCTCGCTAAGCATCTGATACCTGCCGATTCACCTTTAAATTGCGAGCTACCAGACGAGCACGCGTTTGACACGATCGACAGGGAGAAAGAAGGGAGCGATACCCGATTGGAACTCTACTTCGATGGAGCATCTTCCATGAAAAAGCGAAAGCACAACACCCCTATAATCAAATCAGGGGTAGGCCTTATCTTCGTAACTCTACAAAGAGGGATAATGCGCTTCGCCTTTTCCTTAACAGAGCCGAGGACGAATAATGAAGCTGAATATGAAGCTTTGATAGCAGGTCTTGAGATCGCTGTCGATATGGGAATCGAAAACCTCCTTACATACGGAGACTCCCAACTGGTCGTTAGTCAAGTAAATGGCGACTATCAAATGTGCAAACCAGAGTTGGTAAAGTAAGGTGAAAGAGTGCAAAAATTGTTGACTCAAATTCCCGCCTATGCCCTGGAAAGCATACCGCGTGCGGAAAACGGCAAATCAGATGCGTTAGCCAAACTCGCTAAAGAACCGGCTGACGAAAACCTTGATGACGTGAGGATCGTTGTGCAAAGCCGTCGGGTTCTTGCATCGGCAGAAATATCTCTGGAGTCGTCCGAAGAAAAGGGAGCGACCGAGCAAACGGCCCTACAAATAAAAGACCAAGAAAAGGCTAAGGATTGAAGAGAAGTCTTCATAGACTACTTCAAATCCTGTCGGACACCTGAAGATGCGTCCTAAAGACATCAGCTCATGAAACGAGCTCTGTCTTTCGCCTTCGTCAATGACACGCTGTATAAGAGATCGTTCGACTCTCTATGGCTAAGATGCCTGGGACTCGAAGAAGCAAGGAGAGTCATCCAAGAATCTCACGACGGACTCTGCGGTTCCCATCAAGCCAGGCCAAAGATGAAGCTGAAGATCAAAAGGATGGGCTACTATTGGCCCACGATGATCTAGGACTGCCTTGAATACGCGAAGCAGTGCCACTCGTGCCAAATTCACGGGGACTTCATCCACCAACATCCAAACCCGCTACACCCAATAGTGGCTAGCTGGCCGTTCGAAATGTGGGGAACTGACATAATCGGGCCCATCGAGCCAGCATCATCTGGAGGACATCGGTTCATATTGGCGACGACTGATTACTTCTCCAAGTGGGCAGAAGCAGTACCGTTAAGAGAAGTAAAGACGGAGAACATTCTCTATTTCTTCAAGGCACACGTCATCTATCGGTTCGACACTCCGCGACGGATTATCTCCGATAACGGGCCAGCCTATATAAGTCATAAAATCAGCCGCTTCGCACAGCAGCATAACATAGACTGGAGATACTCTTCGGTTTATAATACTCGAGCTAATGGTCTAGCTGAGGTCTTCAACAAGACCTTGACGAAGATCATAAAGAAGACGGTGTCCAGAAACAGGAAGGATTGGTACGGGAGATTGCATGAAGCTCTCTGGGCGTATCGGACCACGTTCAAAACGGCCACAAACACAATGCCGTGCACATTGGTATTCGGCGCTAAAGCAGTACTCCCCTTGGAGATAGAGTTACCCTCCATATGAGTGGTGGTTCATTATGAGCTAACAGATGAAAAGAATGCTCATCTTCTCCTGGAAGAGCTCGACGCCCTTAACGAAACCCGGCTCATGGCGCAACAAAACCTGGAGGCTTACAAAGTAAGGATGACGCTCTCGTAAGAAAGATTGTCTAGGCCGAGAGCATTCTGCCAAGGCGAACTCCTGCTAGTCGTAAAAAGACCTATGATCCCTAATCGTGCGAAACAGGGGAAATTCGAGCCAAACTACGAGGGTCCGTACATCATAGACAAAGTCTACCAAGGAGGGGCCTATCTACTCATGGATATGCATGGCGAAAGACCCTTCAGGCCAATAAATGTCCGGTTCCTCAAGAAATACTACGCCTGACGAGTCATGGCCCGGGTTAACGATAGATGACGACACCTGTGTCCGCTCGCTATCTTCCCAAGCCCAAACTCTATGAGTAGTATCCAACAAAACCGTTGTCTCCAAAATGGTAGCAACGGACCGAAACGTCTCTAAACTAACGATGGACCTCAATGTCCTAAAACTAGCGACGGAACGAAACGTCCCTAAAACTACTACGAACCGCAGCATCCTCAGGCTGACGTGTAAAAAGAAAAAAATATATATAAAAATAAAAAAAATAGAAAAAAGGTACTCTACAAGCAAGATGGGCACAGATGAAAACCCAAAAAGGCTCTGTGAGTAAAAATAGCAGGGCTACTGGCGAGTTTATGAAAATCCGAAAGGGCGCAATCTCGTTGAACGAAACTTGCAAGGCCCTCTCGACCTTATAAGAAGAAAATACCTACGTGAGATCCTTACGACTCACAAAGGAGTGATACACTTAGGGATCCCCACGATTCCTAAGAAGAAGTTACACTTAGAGATCCTAACGACTCGTAAGGAAAATTCCCCTATGAGACCCTCACGGCTCATAAGATTCAAAAGCCTTAAGTTATAGGGATCTAAACCTGTTCTTAAGCCATCATACACCCCGTTTTTGCCCTACAAGCGGTTCAATTTTGACCCTTGTGTATAATCCACGGGCACAAATAAACGTTTCCCCCACCAAGTTTCTGCCAATGGCGTGAAATTTCCCCATTTGGCGAATGACACTTGTAAGTCCTCTCGACTTATAAGGAGAAAATGCTCTTATGGGATCCTTATGACTTATAAGAGAACATTCACTTAGGAATCCTCACGACTCTTAAGGAGAAAACACACCTATGAGATCCTCACGACTCATAAGGAGAAACATCTTTATGTGACCCTTACGGCTCATGAAGTCGAAAGCCTTAGTCGGCAGGATCCTAGCCCTGTTCACTAAGCCACCTTTGTTCAAGCTGACAAAGGCAAATGATGATTCGCTCCTGGCCATACCCCAATTGTAGCAATGCTGATGCCTAAATCGGTATCAAATTCCAAGTCTAAACTCACAATAAAAAAATCAGCGAGCCAAAAATGCATATAAAATAGCCGAAATGATGGGGCAACTTGCAGCAAAACCAGGAAGTAAAATATATGCATACAAAAACAGCTGAAATGATTGGGCACCGCGAAAAATAGCCGAAATGATTGGGCAATTGCAACTTTCGCGATATAAAAAGCTGAAATGATGGAGCATCGCGGAAAGAAATAAAAAGATGAAAGAATGAATACTTTTGCCCTGCAGGTAAGTTCATAGTGACCCCTGTATACAATCCATGGGCATAAATGAAAGGGAACTACATTTCCCCACCAGGCTCTTTCAAATGGAGAGTCAAACCTCGACATTCGTCTCGTTACAGCAGACGCAGCGTCAACAATGGCGTTTCTTCTCACTCCAACAAGATGCAGACGCGACGCCAACAACGGAGCCATGGCAAAGTCCCTAGTTCCAGGTCCCAACGGTTCACCAACAACCTAGAGACCACCTCGACACTCGTCTCGTTACAGCAGACGCAGCGTCAACAACGACTCACTCCAACAAGATGCAGACGCGACGCCAACAACGGAGCCATGGCAAAATCCCTAGTTTCAGGTCCCGAAGATTCACCAACAACCTAGAGACCACCTCGACGTTCTTCTCGATACAGCAGACGTGATGTCACCCCAGCGTTCTTCTCCCAACAGGATGCAGACGCGACACCGACAACGGAGCCATAGCAAAGCCCTTAGTTCCAGGTCCTGACGGTTCATTAATAACCTAAAGACCAACTCGACGTTCGTCTCGATACAGCAGACGCGATGTCACCCCAGCGTTCTTCTCCCAATAGGATGCAGACACGACACCAACAACGAAGCCATGGCAAAGTCCCTAGTTCCAGGTCCCGACGGTTCACTAACAACCTAAAGACCAACTCGACATTTGTCTCGATACAGCAGATGCGATGTCACCCCAGCGTTCTTCCTCCAACAGGATGCAGACTCGACACCAACAACGGAGTCATGGCAAAGTCCCTAGTTCTAGGTCCCGACAGTTCACTAACAACCTAGAGACCAACTCGACATTCGTCTCGATACAGCAGACGTGATGTCACCCCAGCGTTCTTTCTCCAACAGGATGCAGATGCGACACAAACCAACAATGCCATGGCAATGTCTCTGGTTCCAGGTCCCAACGGTTCACCAACAACCTAAAGACCACCTCGACATTCGTCTCGATACAGCAGACGCAATGTCAGCAAACAAAGCAAAGGCAACATTCCTAGCTTCAGGGTCTTGACGGTTACTCATATAAAACCTGAAAGACTATCGGAGATCATCCCACACCAGCGCAGAGTGGTCATGACTCATCGGGGATCCCAAACAGAGCCTAACCTCAAGTAAAAAGCGACATGGCATATCCCTGACGCTTGTTCTTTCGACGGTAACATCACCTGGAAGATCACTTAAATACGTCTTTTCCAGCCCCCGAAGGGATCAGAGACACGACAGTTGCAAGGATACTCGAACAGCAAGATTGCACATCGAGGAATACACCGGCTAACGCGATGGTACGACGGACACAACCTAGTACCACAGACCCTAATGGACCTCTGTCGTACAGAGCAGAGGTTAACTGTGACGTTAGGACATCCTTGCGAGAACTTCTCGATTTGTATCGACTCGTAGGGCAAAGCCTTAGGCAACGAGGATTAAACAAAAAAACCTGTCTCCAAAGCACTGAGGCCCTGCAAGTCATTCTAAAATGGACTCTTGCATACTATTCACGGGTCACACTCTCCGAATTCGAACATCGACAAGGTGGGAAACAACCACTTATGAGTCCTCTCAACTTGTAGGCGGGAAAATTCTCTTGTGAGTTCCTTATGACTCTCAAGAGGAAACACACTTAGGAATCCTCACGATTCCTAAGGAGAAAATACACCTATGAGATCCTCTCAACTCATAGGGAGAAAAATCTTTATGAGACCCACACGGCTCATAAAGTTGGAAAGCCTTAGGTGGCAGATCTGAACCTAACTCCTAAGCCATCGCTGTCCTGCAAAGAGGTCAAAGTGGATTGTCTACAAAATGCATTTGCTAAAAGGGACACACCACTATGAAACAAAATATGTCTTTTATTCACAAATCAAAATGAATACAAAGTACGATCTACAAAAGAATCAAAAAATACTCTCATTCAGGAGTAAGTACAAACAAAAAAACATCTAAACCTTTAAGCTGGAGGACGGTGTAATAAATTTATCAGTTCATCCTTCTTCCGCTATGCCTCGGCTTCAAGTTTTGTTATTGCTACAAGATCAGTCTCCGCCTGGGACTGCTGAGCTTGATACGAGGCAAGCCGACTTTCAAGCTCCTTTTTAGCAACCTTGTGCACTTCAACCATCTCGCGAGTAATGATAACGGCTTTATCAATAACTACCACCTCCCTGATAGCTTCTTGAAACACCTTCCAGAGTTCATATGCACGAGTGGTCTTAGCCGTGAGTTCGGTTTGAAGTTCCTCCAAAGCATTTGAAGCTAGCTCCCTCTCCGAAAATTTTTGGTTGAGCCTCTTCTCACATGACAATAGGTTTGCGGCGCACCGTGTAACCAGCCCCTGCAAGCTCGTCTTTGCAGCCATGACCTCCGAAGGAAGGCGCGTGCACTCAAGGCATGTAAGCAAGCCTCCACTCGACGACAGTATCAATCTCAAAACATACACACATCGTGCTATTTCAGACAATAAGGAGGGTCCTTAGGATGCATCCCATCAAGCACGCATACGCCCTCTTAAATAGAAGTGGTATCTAAAAGCGCTGATTTGTGGGCAACGCAACAATAGTAATCGCATTTAAAAGAAATTCCTAGGGATAAAAGGTATAAAGCGCATGTACACAGGCAGGATGCACGCACGAATATATGACGAACAAAAAAGGTTCAACAGAAAAGCATGCAACAGCCAATGATAAGAGGAGTACATTGATTTAAATATACTACGCTACAGGCAAAAGGTCACCAAACAAAAGATCGGCGGTACAAGGGTTAACAAAACAAAATACAAAATTTTCTAGCTCCCTCTATGCCTTCTCCAACACGTTGAAATGATGGTTTTCGCGAGGAGTTGCTCCCCACTGATTAACGCCATGTCCATCCGCAAAAGCAGACATAACAGACCGCCGAGCTCTTATCTGGCTCAGTAGATGAATCAAGCGATCCTTCAAGGCTTGGGTGATCAGGCACGCCTCGTCGAAACACTCGATCTTATCCTTCGCTGTATCAAGAGTTGCCAAGGTCATCTCCGTCGGATGAGGAGGAATATCGGCGAGCACAGAGAGAAAAATCGTCTGGAGCCAAATGGAGCCCATTGGAAGAGGAGAGCCCCTACGAGTCAGAAGCTCATACATTACTGCATCATATTGAGTGTCGGTGAGAAGGGGTTCGGCTAGCCGCACGGCGAAACGAGGAATCATCTCCTCGACGGGAACCTCCCATGGTTGTCGACGGGCGTGGGGGCGGTTGCAAGTCATAACACTTAGCCGTTTCCTCAAGACGATCTCCCCAGAATATAAATGGGTTTCTTTTTAAATAGAGGAAGAAATGTATAGCTTCAGGTTATAATGAGGAGCATTCAATGCTACGCACAGAAAATATTGCGCATGGTGGAACTATTCCCAAGGCCCAGAAAAAGGAAAAGCATGGGAAATCAAAGAGGTGACTCGTTGGGATTAGTGTGGGGAGACGAAACGACCCCATCAACAGAGCCCCACATGCATAGCACGTGAGCATCACCCTTAATCCTTATCAGGGAATTAAAAAGGCCCCACACGTGCATAACACGTGAGCGGGCGCTAATGCAAGAATGAAATTCCCCACAGTGCCTCATGAGCAAAACATATGAGCATCAACAACAGTGTAACAAAACTTCATAAGGAACGCACGTGAACTTAAAAAGAGAGGAAGAAATTTTTTATCATTCATACTTCGAAGATCCATACAAAAATAAAAGAAAATGTTTACAATGGTAAAACATCAAATCCAGGACACGGATTGAGAAATTCAAAAATGAGACCGTCTAAAATGTTTTTGGCCTCTCTGACCATTCTCGTGTGCTTCCTCTCGTGCTCACATGCGTCGGGATTTCCGCTGATGTCCTCCACCCTCCGATAGACAGAGATTATCGTCGTTTGCTAGAAAATTTGATGCAAGATATCAACGAGATCATCACGCCGCTTCTTCGATATCAGGCCCATCAGATATACTGAGTGCACCTTATCTTCAGCATCATCTAGTACCTTGAGCGGCATGGCTTGGTAAAATTCAGGAAGTGTGTTCCGAATAGCTCTCACGATGAGCTTCAAAAGAGGAGAGTGACGAGAGAGTAGTCGACCGTTGTACTCGTTAAAGCGATTCATAATCTTAGCACACTGAGCATTGGTGAACTCTTGATTTTGACAACGGCCTAGAGCGTGAATGTCTCCATAAGAAATGATCTCGTCAAGATCATACAAATAAGCGGCCATCGTATCTGAAATAAAGATCAGTGAGAGTTTAGTGGACAGACTGATCAATAAAATGCTTGTTAAAACAGAATTGTGGAGTTTAAATACCTCTGCACATTCCCCCAAGGAAAAACCCATTACAAAACTCTGTGCAGATCAAAGAAGAATCTCTTTTTAAAATTTTTGCAAGAACGGCAGTAAAAATCCCAAAAGGTCTGCTTGATCATGAGAACTAAGTTCTCTGGGCGGAATTAAATTCCTTTTTTGGACAGAGGAAATAAATTCCAAGAAAATTTTTAGAGCTAAACTCTTTGGAATGGAATTAAATTCCAGAGGAAGATATGTGCTATCATTGATCCCCTAAGATCGAAAAAACATCCAACATTGGAGGCTTACTATCTAAAGATTATGCATTTTAGATGAGCTTTATTAAAGGGAAAAACCCTTGGTGTGGATTTAAAATCTGGAGAAGGTTTTGCAAAAGGAGAAGAAGAAGTTTCTCGGCCGTTCAAGATCTTTACCTGAAAAAGGATTCTTTTTTCTGACAGAGTTAAACTCTGAAATATTTTCGAACAAAGGACTGAGCTCTGAGAAAGAGAATTAAATTCTCAAGGCAAAAGCGAAGAAGGAAGAAGCTGAAGGAATGGAGGCGCTGCTGAAGAGACCCTTCCATTTATAAGACATAATAGGAAACAATTCATCTTCCCCGATTCCCTAGGCAAATCCAACGGCCATAAAAGGGACAGCGTTGTTCTCACGACATTGGATTATTTTCGTCTCTTGGTATTCGTGGTACGAATACGGGTATGTATATACGGTAAAGGGTATTCTTGTAATTTCACAAGAGTGCTTCTAGAAGAAGATACATCATTTATGATTAATCCATTTATTTAAATGGATAATGAGGTGGAGGTATGAGGTGTTTTTTGATCATTATTGAAGCATGGCAGCTTTGGTGACTCATTCACTTTGGATGACTATTGAAGCATGGTTGTATTTTGTTGTTATTATTATTGGAAATGATATGGTTCACAGTCATCAACACTTACCCATTCTTCATATCATTATCACTTCAACACTCTCTCTCCTCCTTTGCTCTCTTCTTCTTTCTCAAACCCTAAACATTCTCATGAGTTGAGAAACTTAGGGTTAATGAGATAAAATGATCCAATAAATATTCTCTACATCTTCTAAGCTACCTAAATTAGCAAACTAGGTACTTTAGTTCACTCATTCTAGAGGTTGGAGCTTGAACCATAGACTCTCGGGTGGATCTTCTTCGACATGAGGAGGCCGATTACACAGCTCGATCCATAAACTTGAGGAGATTAAGAAGAGGATAAGAAGACCCGAAGGACTTGGTCACAAAGGTATAAATCACTTCATAGTAGATTAGAACCATTGTTAGATATTGCTAGTTAGGGTTTCCGATACAATCCTGGGGTTTAGGTCGATGTTGCTTGCTACAAAATTATTGTTTGCTAATTCTACCTCGCCATAAACCTTGTAGGGTGTGCGACATCGATTTACAGTTCTCAGGTGCATTCAATCCAAGACAGCGCAAACCACACACATTCTCTGCAAAAATGATGAATTTAGAACAGACAACCGACAAATACTGGTTTCAACCACAACAAATCCGTTAAGTGCCCTCTACCGGTTTAAGAGACAAGATAGAAGCAGTATTCATTCATGTCTCAGACACCACAGAACATGAGGGATGCGCTTTAAATGAAGTTTGAAAATGAATAAAGAAGATGTGATGTCATAATAAGACGAAAAAACCGTAACTTTGGACTTCTGTTCATCTCAAATAAAATTGATTAGCTTTTGTAAATGTTATGATGAAAATAGGAAGAGTGAAGCGACATAAGACCACTAAAGAAAAACGGATCACCAATTCCAAGAAACGGCGACGGTTCCGTGAGGTTCAATGAAGGGTCAGCGGTGGATCCACGGCCTCACAGACGTAAGTCGTGACGAAATTTTGTCGGTGTTTTGGTCATTGTATAAGGGTTCAGAAAACACCCATACGGTTTCATTCCAAAGCCTATAAAAGCACCATATCAGAAGCAAAGAAGGGATATGTTAGGTTTTGTAAAAATTAGAATTAGAATTAGATTAGTTAGCCACTTCTTCGTCTTGTATGCCATTAAAGAGTTGTGAGAGCTTTTGAGTGTTGTATGAATGAAGATGAGAGTTATTTTTATTTTGCAATAATGGTTTGTTCTCCATTTTATTATCTTGCAATTTTAATTTATGTCTCGTTCTTTAAATTCCTTAGATAACTTGTTCTTGATTTGATAAATTAATTATTTTTTTTATTTTTCTTTATTCTTTTTTCTTAATCTAATTTTTGAAGCGATGATACTCAATGGTTGTTTCTTGCTCTTATGAGAACCCAAGTAGCTAGCTTTCATTCTTTACACCGATATTCTCTTCTCTTTCTCTTTTCTTATTTGGTTTCATTTTTAATAATGGGTGAGTAATTTCTCACTTGCTAAGGATAAGGAAATGATAGTTCGAGGGACGGAAAAATCCCTTATTCTTCCTTTTGCCCAACATATTTAGATTGAACTAACATCTAAGAAAACACACATCTCTCTTTTAGGCACTCTATCCTACATGATAGTTGTGATCCTAATAGACGACTTAGTAACGTTTGTTTGATCGAAGGCTAGAACTAAGAGAAAAGAACGGAAGGACAAAGGTCAATTAGAATGGACTTAGCAATGAGTGACAACATTGCAAGTATCCTTTTAAAGCACCATAATCTACGTTGTTTCCAATTACTCTAGCATCAACTCTAAAAATGGCATAAATTGAAAAATACGGGTTTCCTATCTTGACTACCTAATCCAACTCCTAGCAAGCTCTCTTGGACATAATACATATCACATAGGATAGAAACGAACACCCTTGGACATATCACATAACTCGTCTAAAACAAGAAGAAGGATGTTCCATCTCTTAATGGACGACCCGTATTCATCATGGCTAGCTATTGCGACACTATCCTGATTGCGATATTTAGAACTTCATAGAACACACGATTACAGACCAATCATTACTCCCGAGAGAGTTTTGCGTCTTATAACTAGCTAATCAAGTAGGTGTCTAGAAATGTGTTAATGTGGTTATACTTCTGTGGAAACGGGGTTTACTTTAATTATGGTCCATGCAAAGCACAGAGAACCTCTCTCGGAGTACCAACACTGGCCTGGCTGAACGATTGGTGAACTTGTAGGGTGTAATTAATGCCGGCTTTTTCTTTTGAAGGAGAATTTGACGAAACAGTGTGAGCCATCCTGATTAGATAAGATAATAAACTAATCTAATCTTGCAAGAGCTATACGTTGAGTGTTTCTTCTCTCTCTCTCTCTCTCTCTAACAGGCAGTGATCATGACAAGACTTAAGCTTTTATTAGATAAAAACAAATTGACTTGACCTAATTATAGAGACTGGAACGTCAATATTGCCCTTACTTTTGATAAGGTCGCATACGTCCATACTGGCATTGCACCCCAAATCCCAGGTTCCAATGCATCAGTTGCGGATATTAAGGTCCACAAAATATGGGACGAAGATTGCGTGAAATCCAAGTGCATCGTGTTTGGATCCATATACAATGATCTTCAGATGCAGCATGAGAAGATGGACGTACAATCCATCTTTCTTCATTACAAAGAGTTGTATGAAGAGCAATCTCGTATAGCTGGATACGAGACCTCCAAGAAATTTTTCCAAGTGAGGTTGGCTGTCGGATCATCCATTGGGGACCACGTCTTTAAGATGATAAGTCTTATAGAAGAACTTGCAAACCTGGGATCAGTATTGGACAATGAATTATATATTGATCTAATTCTTCAGTCATTTCCTTCTACTTATACTCAGTTCATATTGAATTTCAATTTGCACAAGATGGAAGTTAGCCTTCCTGAGCTCCTTAATATGTTGAAGAGTGCTGAGAGCACTTTGAAGAAAGAGAAAACACATGCTCTTCTTGTTGGGCAATCTTCCTCCTTTGATGTCACACCCCACTCCAAACACAGACGGTATTTTCCGCTCTGGCTGAAGCCGCACAGTTTTGTCTTTCGGAGCGAACTGGATCCGAGTAGGCGCAACTTCCCAGGAGATCACCCATCCCAGGATTTCCCTACCCGGAGCATGCTTGACTATGGAGTTTTCAAGCTCATGTAGTTCCAATTCATTCAAAAAGCGCCTCTGTGTATAGGAGTGTAATCATCCTATTTATAGTTCTCGGATCTGCCCCCTTTCGGAATGTATTCCGAAGATTTTACATTGTTCCACAGTGGGTCCCTATGCATATCCGTATATAAATAGGTATACCGAATAATACCTGAGGTAATACATTCTCCCCCACTTAGAGCAATGGTTCATTCTCGAACTACAGACCTACTATTGAAGGACCAACTCTGATACTATAATATCATTCCCCACTCCCAACATAAACGGTATTGTCCGCTATGGCTGAAACCACACGGTTTTGTCCTTCGGCACGAATTGGACCCGAGTAGGGGCCACTTCCCAGGAGGTCACCTATCCTAGGATCTCCCTAGCCCGAGCACACTTAACTACGGAGTTTTCAAGCTCTTGTAGTTCCAGTTCACTTAAAAAGCGCATCTGTGTATTGGAATATAATCATCCCATTTATGGTTTTTGGATCCACTCTTTTTCGGAATATATTCCGAAAATTCCCCATTGTTCCATAGTGGGTCCCTGCGCATATCCGTATATAAATGGGATACCGGATAATAACCGGGGTATTACATCTGGCCCCAAGGAAAAGTGAAAGAAAAATAAGAAACCCACCAAACCGAGAGATGGTGTTAACAAGGTGAAAGGAAAGGGCAAGACCGGGGATGCAAAGTCGGAGAAGAGCGAGTGCTTCCATTGTCACAAGACCGGGCACTGGAGGAGAAATTGCAAGGATTACCTTGCTACCCTTAAGGACTAGTAGAAGAATGGTGATGTTTTGACCTCATGTGTGTTAGTAATCGAAAACTGTTTTTCAATAAACTCAGCTTTCTGGGTATTGGATACCGTTTCGAGTTCTCACATCTGTAATTGTATGCAGATATTGAGAAATAACAGGTTTTTAAAAAAGGAGATATGATCCTAAGAGTAGGAAATGGCATAAATGTTGATGTTGTTGCAGTAAGGCAATATCACCCGGATTGCCAAGAGGCAAAATTTTGATTTCGCAACCCTGTTATTATGTACCAAACATGCTATGTAATATTATTTCTGTATCTTTGTTAGACAAAGAAGAATATAGTTTTGCATTGCAAATTAATGTTATGAATATTAACCTGAATCAAGAGTTGATAGAGACCGGTACATTAAATAACGGAATATATGTTCTCAGTCAACATACAGTTTTCAATGTTCAACACGCACGCAAAAGGAAGAATTAAGATATAAATGAATCTTTCCTATGGCATTGTATACTTGATCATATAAATAAGACAAGACTTACTAAGTTACATAAAAATGGATATTTTGATCTTTTCAAATATCAATCATATGCAACTTGTCAGTCATGTCTTAAAAGCAAGATAACCAAAACTCCGTTTACGAGATAAGAAGAAAGAGCTACCGAACTCTTAGGACTCATACATAGTGATGTATGTAGTCCGATGTCTACATATGAAAGAGCTGGTTATTCCCACATCGTTACTTTTACCAATGATTTCTCAAGGTATGCATGTGTTCTTTTTGAAACATAAATATGAAACCTTCGAAAAGTTCAAAGAGTATAAGAATGAGGTAGAAAAACAAACGGGAAAAAGTATCAAGATACTTCGATCAGATTGAGGTGAGGGAATACTTAAGTATCAAGTTCGTTGAGTTCTTAAAAGAGAATGGGATTCTTGTTTCCCCCAATCAGAGCAAGGCTCTACTGAATTTTGAAAATTCAAAATTTGAAGCAACGCTTCGGTTTCCGTGCGCAGCGCGCAATTTGCCACGTGGCAGAAGGTGATTCGGCGGCGTAACGCCCGAGACAGTGCGTCCCATCAGAGCAAGGCTCTTCAGAAAACAAAATTAAGGCTTAAACTGCGCAAATGCATGGCAGCGCGACACGTGTCTGCGCAAGCGCACAGATGCGTGACACGTGTCTGCGCAAGCGCACAGATGCGTGACACGTGTCTGCGCAGTTGCGCAATCGCAACTGCGCAAGCGCACAGATACGTGACACGTGTCTGCGCAAGCGCACAGATGCGGGACACGTGTCTGCGCAGTTGCGCAATCGCAACTGCGCAAGCGCACAGATACATGACACGTGTCTGCGCAAGCGCACAGATGCGGGACACGTGTCTGCGCAGTTGCGCAATCGCAACTGCGCAAGCGCACCGATGCGTGACACGTGTCTGCGCAGTTGCGCAATCTCAACTGCGCAAGCGCTCGGATGCACGACACGTGTCTGCGCAGTTGCGCAACCGCAACTGCGCAAGCGCACAGATGCGTGACACGTGTCACGCGCTGGTGAGTTGCGCAGCAACTGAATGAAAATTTAAGTGGATCTTTTCTGTTCTCCTGTAAAACAGGGACCCTTGGATCTCTGATCCAATGGTGGGAAAATTCCCAAAATAATTCAGGAAAGATTTTGTTAACAAATCCAACAACTTTGCGGACACTATAAATAAGACCCCTGACCTCATTAAAAAGGCATCAACTTCTGAGAAAAAAGAGAGCTGGTGAAGATTAAGAACAGAGAAGAAGAAACAAAGAAAAGAGGTAGAATTTCTGAAAAGAGAAAAGAAATAAGAAAAATAAAAAGAACAATAAATAGTGCCTTGCACTTGATATGAACCCCTGGTTCTAAAAAAAATAAAATAATAAAATAATAAGAGAATAAAAAAAATAATAGTGCCTTGCACTTGATATGAACCCTTGGTTCTGTATGATCAGGAAAAAACAAGAACTTGTTTTTCTTAGATCCAAATTCAAATCAAAAGTGCCATGCACTTGTGTTCTTAAACCTAAAGGTTTCTAGGGTTTCTGCAACCCCTTGTTTTGGGCCTGGCCCAAATTAAATTGCAGAATAAATAAAAGGGCAAGGCCCTGTTGGGAAAATTCCTGAGTTTCTGCAAACTCATTAAAAGGGCCTGGCCCAAATTAAATTACAGAACATCTCTTGAGTGTTAGTGTTTATGCCCTAGAAGGCCATTACTGTATCATACTAGCTTGTATATTACTTAATGGAAGCTTGGGATATTCACATGTATATAACAGTCTTGCTAAACATGGTAGTATGCTACTTGGTTTTTCTATCTTAATATGTGAGTGTACGTATTGATAGAGCTCTTAGGATCTTGCTTGTCTACCAGCGTTGTGATGGCAGTCACACTAGTGGGGGCTGGGTAGTCTACAAGCACATCCTTATTCAGGTCCCTGGTCGTTGGATTATCGAGACAGAGCATCGATACTCCGGAGTAGACTGGTGTGTACGCTTCTCATCCCAGTTGGGGAGATGGTCTGTCTCACAGCCGTCAGTACGTCGTACTGGAGATAGTATGCAGGTGCTCGTTAGGTTACGGGTACACCGGACAGGACTCACAGGGAACTGTTGGTTGGTTTGATACCAGTCGTCAGTGAACAGTTCCCAGGTGACATGAGTACAGCGTAGTCCGCAGACTTGACACTGCTACTTCGCCTTGAGTGTGTCCCACTGTTCTTAGATTGCTACCCTACCACGGCTCAAAGGAGTCGTACAAACAGGTAGCAGTTGGGTGCAGTCCCGAGCACTTGGAGGCAGTGGCGGTTAGACAGGATTCGTCCCTCCCGGTATTGGGAGTAGATATCGTGCTGTGTCAGAGAGCCATTACGCAAAGTCCCTGGCCAGGGCAAGCGAGATTTGCTGGTAGGTTCCAGTAGTTTCTCAGGGTGTAATGGGCTTCCCTCCGACACGACTTATACCGCTATTAGGGGACTGACGCTTGCCGCCCCCCTAGGCCCGATATGCGATAGTCTTGGACGAACGGACCGGACTGTATGGAGATTGTCACATCAGACTCAGTAGGAGTTCGGATGGGTTTACTCATCGGCCTTCTTATCGACAACTACCTGGGGACCGTTACGTACAGCTAGTGCCGCTTACGGTCTGTGGTTAAACCCACTGCCAGCGTAGTAGTCGAGTCTCTAGAGTCCCACACAGAGAGTTTCCTACTCCAGGCGAAACGATATAGAGGTTGCATGGTTTTGCGACAAAGGGTTCGGACGCATACGTGCGTTTACGCACGTATGACTTTCGGACAGTTTTTACCAGTCGGCTTTGGTTTAAGCCAGTTACTGGTATCCGGTTATTGGATTTTTACAGTCTAAAGTTTTTCCGTATTTTTACGGATTGGAGGGGCGTTCTCGTAATTGTACGAGAAGCTTCTAGAAGATGTGACTAAGGAGGTTTCTTTTGGATAAGAAAGTGAGTCATGGTGGTGATTCATTCATTTCATTAATGCACATTTATTGCTTAATGACTCATGCTAATGAATCACCACTAGATATTTCATGAAGCATGCTTATTCATTTCCTTTATTCATTTTTCTTAAAAAGAAATGCTTCATGATATATTATGATACACTCTCTCTCTTCTCTCATTATCTCATTCACATTCTCTCTCCTCAAGCTCTCATCTTCAAACCCTAATCCTTACACCTCATGAGTTGAGATCAAAGGATTAGTTAGACTAAACAATCCATAACCATCACTCTTTATCATCCTTTCATCTTTGATTAGCAATCAAAGTTGATTAGTTACCTCAAGTGAGAGGTTTAGCTTGGAGTTTTGCTCTCGGGTGGATCGTCTACTACCTAGAGAAGGCCGAGGAGAACAAGGAGATCGTAAAGACGAAGGACTAGTATCGATAGGTATAATCCCTTAACACTTTAGTTTAGTATAACTATGTGTTTGGTTATTAGTTGTTTAGCTTCGATTTAAGCGGTTAGTCGATGTTCGTTCTTTAAACTTGATCGTTTTTGAAAATTCCGCCTCCCCACAAGTACTGGGGTGTACTACATCGACTTACAGTGGTATCAGAGCCTCGCTAAACACTAAATAACTTAATTGCAAATTTGTACGAATTTCGAACGGAAAAACGAAGCCGGAAAACCCTAAAAGTTTCAAGTTTCTGTCGAACTTAAAATGAAGTCCAAAAATTTTTCAGGTGTGTTCAGAAAGCATGAAATGAGTCCAGGAGAACACCCATGAAATTTGAACCCATGACTCGGCAACTCGGCCGCGGAAGCGCGGCGGATCGGTGGGATCCGCCGCCCTTCCGCGGCGCTTTTGCCGACTCATGGGCTCATCTTTCATGTGTGGGTCCCCTCTGGTGTTTGGGGTTTTCTGGAATGTTTAATTATTGCTCAGGTTACTGTTTAACAGAGCAGATTTTGGAGCAATATTGATGTTGTTTATTCGATCGAAATTGTACAGTATTTGCATATGGATTATATCTGTGATTGTTTAATGTGTTCGTAAACCTCCCCTAACTGCTAGTATGTCGGTTGGCAGGGGGTTGCACATTTCTGAAATGGTTATATCTGTTTGTGCATATAAACTGTATTGGACTGTTGTGGTGTATAGCCGGGGTATGCAATGGGTTATTGTTTAATTCATTTGTTGTAAATGTAAATTGTTGTAATATTATTTTTGCGGGGCACTTCCAGGTTGCGGTTGTAGCCACCGTTGTATTATTTCATTTTACTGTTTTTGCTCCTAGGACTGACCCAAGGTGGGGTACACAAACTGCCGGGCGGGTAGTTTGCCGTACCCGTAGGGGTCGAGGGTGGGGTAACGGCTATTCATCACAACTGTGTAATCTGTCTTTTCTTGCAGGCTCGAAAGAAATACAGATTGCTTGCAAATCCAATATTGTTTATCTGTGTTCTGGAATGAATATCATTGCGTCAGACGAATGTAAAATATCTATATTTATGATAGCTATTTAGACGTCATTTATGTTTTACACCCGCGCTAGCCCAGCCCCCGCTCTGTCGTTAGTTAAGTAACCTAACGGGTGATGACGGGACCCAGTGGCGAATGCGGATGGCATAAGAGGACGTTGTATTTTCGTTGTTTTCTGCAATGATAGGTTAATGATGGGACGCATTATCTATAATGCAAAGTAAAACAAACCAAAGTTTAAATCGTTGGAACAATTTAAAAGAAACCACTCGGTTATTTTAAAACAGATATTTTTAAATGCGGAGACTTAACCACTCCTTTTAAAAGCTATCAGGTTCCTTCGGTTATATCAAGTTCACTACGTTCACGGTTTCGCCAAAACCATTCGTAGCCCTCCGTCATTTCATTTGGATATTCAGTAGTATTCAAGCTATGCATTTTGGCCAAAGTCAAGGCATAGTGTTTGGTAGCTGCTGGGTTTTCATTTGTTGCATAAGATAGATGAGTTGGTTTGGGACAGTCGTATTACCATTTGACCAAAGTCAGGGGTATATACGGATGGGTTCAAATTGACAAGATAATGACGGGTAGAACTTGACATGTGACTTATGACATTTTGACCAAAGCCAAGGTCATAAGAGCATGGGGCAAAAACTTATATCGGGAATTTCTAAAGAAACTGAAATTTGCAAAGAGATGCATACCATTTGGAGTTTGATGAATGTTGGTAGGATTCCTTCAACATTATCATACGATGATATTTGGATCCCGATCCTACTGTGAGTATATGCTACTTATCAGGATATTCGTCACTTAACGATCAATGCTATAAACCTAGTAGGTGTCCAGAAAAGTGTCAGCGGGGTTACGCCCCCAGAGAAAAGAGGTTATTTAATTAAGGAACTTCGCGAAAGCGTTGGAAAACCTCCCTCGAAGTACCGACACCAGCCTGGCTGAACGGTTAAGCAAGTATTGTACGGTGAGAATAGTCCTGGCTAATTCTTCTTTTATGGTTTGAGGAAGGATTTAAGAAACAGTGGGAGCCATCCAGTTTAGATAAACTAAAAACCACTCTAAACTTGCAAGAGCATCATGCTAAAGTGTTTTCTTCTCTCTCTCCTAATTGCAGCGACCCTGATAATGACTGGACTTAAGTTACTTTTAGAAAAGAATATACTGACTGGGCCAAACTATAAAGATTGGCTGCGGAATGTCAAAATGGCCTTGACCTATGACAAACTGGGGTACGTCCTCACCGCTACGGCACCTGCTGTCCTTGGTCCCAAATCCAGCAATGCGGATAAGGAAATCCGCAAAACCTGGGATTTAGATTGCGCGAGAGCCAAGTGCATCGTGCTTGCCTCTATGAACAACGAACATCAGAGGAGGCATGAGGATATGTCTCTAGATGGCATATTTCTCCATACAAAGGAACTTTATGGAGAGCAATCTCGTATTGCTAGATACGAGACCTCGAAGAAATTATTTCGAGCGAGGTTGGCTGTCGGGTCATCGGTAGGTGAACATGTCCTACAGATGATCGGCTATATTGAGGAGCTCGCAGACCTTGGGACGACTTTGGATAATGAGCTCTATACAGACCTTATTCTCCAGTCCCTTCCTCCCACCTACGCCCAGTTTATCCTCAACTTCAACCTTCAAGGAAAAGAAGTTGAACTTGCGGAACTCCTGAACATGTTAAGGAGTGCAGAGGGCACCTTACAGAAGGTAAGGGAAACACCCGCTATGTTTGTTGGCAGTTCATCTTCTTCAGGGTCCAAGGCTAGGGCCAAAGGAAGGAAGAAGAAGGCCGCACCCAAACCTAGAGGAGGTGTTAGTAAGGTGGGAAAGAAGGGAAAGAAAAAGCTTGCAGCACCGGTAGTTGGCCAGGATGAGTGCTTCCACTGTCACAGGAAAGGGCACTGGAAGAAGGATTGCAAGGCGTGGAACGCCAAGAACCAGGAACCGAAGCAAGCTGTGGCTTCGACTTCAGGTGTGTTTGTAATTGAGAATTGTCTGTCAATCAACTCTACTTCCTGGGTATTGGATACCGGATCAGGATCTCATATTTGCAATTCATTGCAGGCACTGAGAAACCGTAGGGTGCTGAAGGAAGGTGATATGATCCTCAGGGTTGCTAACGGAGCAAGCGTGGGAGCTGCGTCCGTCGGGGATTATCACCTAGGATTGACGAGTGGACATATTTTGGTTTTGCATAACTGTTATTTTGTACCAAGCTTAACGTGTAATATCATATCAGTTTCCTTGTTATCAAATAAAGGTTATGATTTCACGTTTGTAAGAGATGTTGTTAACATCCACCTTAATCATGGTTTGATTGGGTCCGGTACTCTAAATAACGGCATATATGTTTTAAACCAACTCCAAATTTTCAATGTCCAGAACACACTAAAAAGAAAGTCTCCAGATTTAAATAAAGCTTTCTTATGGCATTGTAGACTGGGTCACATCAATGAGAGAAGGTTGACTAAGTTGCATAGAGAAGGATATTTAGACACGTTCGAATATCAATCTTATGACACTTGTCAATCCTGTCTCAAAGGAAAGATGACAAAGACTCCATTTACTGGACAAGGAGTAAGAGCGAGCGAGCTCTTAGGACTCATACACAGTGATGTATGCGGTCCAATGTCTACACATGCGAGAGGTGGTTATTCCTATTTCATTACTTTCACGGATGATTACTCAAGATACGGATTCATTTATCTTATGAAACATAAATCCGAGGCTTTTGAGAAATTCCAAGAGTATAAGAATGAAGTAGAAAACCAAACCGGCAAAAGTATTAAGACACTAAGATCTGATCGAGGTGGAGAATACTTAAGTGCCGAGTTCCTAGGTTACCTAAAAGAGAAAGGAATTCTCTCTCAGCTTACTCCTCCATACACACCACAGCATAACGGTGTATCGGAAAGACGGAATCGAACCCTATTGGATATGGTACGATCCATGATGAGTAATGCTGAGTTACCGCGATCTTTCTGGGGTTATGCGCTAGAGTCAGCGGCATATCTTCTGAACAGGGCTCCTACCAAGACTGTGCCTACCACTCCATATCAGATGTGGACTGGGAAGAAACCCCATCTTCAGCATATGAAGATTTGGGGATGTCCAGCTTTTGTTAAAAAGCAGCATGTGGACAAGCTCGAGGCACGATCAGTAAAATGTATGTTTGTGGGATATCCAAAGCACTCCAGGGGATATCTTTTCTATTACGCAGAGGAACAAAAGGTGTTTGTTTCTCGTAATGCCCATTTTCTAGAACATCAGTTTTTAGAAAAGGAATCAAGTGGGAGCGAAATAGAACTGGAAGAAATTCCAGAACCACAAACTGCTACTGAAAGTTTGGTAGAACCAGAGGTTCAAGAAGATCAGAACATTCCCGCACCCCTCCGCAGGAGTAGTAGGCCGTCTCATCCGCCTGAGAGATACTACGGTTTTCTCATAGATGGGGATAGAGAGGATTGCATCATAGATGATGATGAACCTACTGACTTCCGGCAGGCCATCCAGAGCGGCGACTCGGTACGATGGCTAGATGCAATGCGGACCGAGATGGAGTCCATGTACACCAACAAAGTATGGACTTTGGACTTTGCTCCAGATGGGGTAAAACCCATAGGATGCAAATGGATCTTCAAGAAAAAGATTGGTGTAGATGGACAGGTGGAAACCTATAAGGCTAGACTTGTTGCAAAGGGTTTTCGTCAAAGACCTGGTTTGGACTATGACGAAACTTTTTCTCCAGTGGCTATGCTCAAATCCATTCGGGTCCTTCTTGCTATTGCTGCCTTCCATGATTATGAAATCTGGCAGATGGACGTAAAGACAGCTTTTCTGAATGGAAATTTAGAAGAGAGCGTCTATATGGATCAGCCAGAGGGTTTCAATCAGAGTGGGAGCAGCGGGAAAGTATGCAAGCTGCTTAAGTCCATTTATGGACTAAAGCAGGCATCGCGGAGTTGGAACATCTGTTTTGATGAGACAGTCAAAGAGTATGACTTTATCAAAAATCCAGATGAACCGTGCATATATAGTAAAGTTGTGGCCAGAAGTGTCGTATTCCTCGTCTTGTACGTGGATGACATTCTATTGATAGGAAATGACATTCCTATGCTACAATCTGTCAAAGGATTCTTGTCACACAGGTTCTCCCTGAAAGACCTGGGTGATGCCTCTTACATTCTGGGGATCCGGATCTATCGTGATAGATTCAAGAGGATGTTGGGACTTTCGCAGTCCAGGTATATCGACACTGTACTGAAAAGATTAAGTATGGAAGATTCTAAGCGCGGTAATCTACCGGCTTGTCACGGAATCACCCTCTCCAAAGAGATGTCTCCCAAGACTGATTTGGAAAGGGAACGCATGTCTATTATACCCTACGCTTCTGCGGTAGGCTCTATAATGTATGCGATGTTGTGTACCAGACCAGATGTAGCTTACGCACTGAGCGTGGTAAGCCGGTATCAGTCTGACCCAGGGGAGAAACATTGGATAGCAGTAAAGAACATTCTCAAGTACCTGAGGAGGACTAAGGAGATGTTCTTGGTTTACGGCGGAAAAGACCTCAGGTTGGAGGCCTTTGCTGATTCCGGCTTCCAAAGTGATAAGGACGATTCCAAGTCCATGTCGGGTTATGTCTTTACCCTCAATGGAGGGGCGGTGTGCTGGAAGAGCTCCAAGCAGGACACCGTTGCTGACTCGACGATGGAAGCGGAGTATATTGCTGCTTGCGATGCCGCAAAAGAAGCAGTCTGGATGAAGAAGTTCCTAACAGAACTTCAGGTGGTTCCTACCATAGTTGATCCAATACCTCTGTATTGCGACAACAACGGAGCTATAGCTTTAGCGAAGGAACCAAGGTCCCATCAGAAGTCCAGACACATCTTGAGGCGGTATCACCTGATCAGGGAGATCATTGATCGTCAGGAGATCGAGGTTCGGAGAGTTGCTTCAGAAGAGAACATTGCTGATCCATTCACGAAGGCCCTTCCTCAGATTCAGTTCGAGAGGCTACTCGAGATCATTGGTCTGCGATATGCCAGTACATGGCCCTAGTGCAAGTGGGAGATTGTTAGTGTTTATGCCCTAGAAGGCCATTACTGTATCATACTAGCTTGTATATTACTTAATGGAAGCTTGGGATATTCACATGTATATAACAGTCTTGCTAAACATGGTAGTATGCTACTTGGTTTTTCTATCTTAATATGTGAGTGTACGTATTGATAGAGCTCTTAGGATCTTGCTTGTCTACCAGCGTTGTGATGGCAGTCACACTAGTGGGGGCTGGGTAGTCTACAAGCACATCCTTATTCAGGTCCCTGGTCGTTGGATTATCGAGACAGAGCATCGATACTCCGGAGTAGACTGGTGTGTACGCTTCTCATCCCAGTTGGGGAGATGGTCTGTCTCACAGCCGTCAGTACGTCGTACTGGAGATAGTATGCAGGTGCTCGTTAGGTTACGGGTACACCGGACAGGACTCACAGGGAACTGTTGGTTGGTTTGATACCAGTCGTCAGTGAACAGTTCCCAGGTGACATGAGTACAGCGTAGTCCGCAGACTTGACACTGCTACTTCGCCTTGAGTGTGTCCCACTGTTCTTAGATTGCTACCCTACCACGGCTCAAAGGAGTCATACAAACAGGTAGCAGTTGGGTGCAGTCCCGAGCACTTGGAGGCAGTGGCGGTTAGACAGGATTCGTCCCTCCCGGTATTGGGAGTAGATATCGTGCTGTGTCAGAGAGCCATTACGCAAAGTCCCTGGCCAGGGCAAGCGAGATTTGCTGGTAGGTTCCAGTAGTTTCTCAGGGTGTAATGGGCTTCCCTCCGACACGACTTATACCGCTATTAGGGGACTGACGCTTGCCGCCCCCCTAGGCCCGATATGCGATAGTCTTGGACGAACGGACCGGACTGTATGGAGATTGTCACATCAGACTCAGTAGGAGTTCGGATGGGTTTACTCATCGGCCTTCTTATCGACAACTACCTGGGGACCGTTACGTACAGCTAGTGCCGCTTACGGTCTGTGGTTAAACCCACTGCCAGCGTAGTAGTCGAGTCTCTAGAGTCCCACACAGAGAGTTTCCTACTCCAGGCGAAACGATATAGAGGTTGCATGGTTTTGCGACAAAGGGTTCGGACGCATACGTGCGTTTACGCACGTATGACTTTCGGACAGTTTTTACCAGTCGGCTTTGGTTTAAGCCAGTTACTGGTATCCGGTTATTGGATTTTTACAGTCTAAAGTTTTTCCGTATTTTTACGGATTGGAGGGGCGTTCTCGTAATTGTACGAGAAGCTTCTAGAAGATGTGACTAAGGAGGTTTCTTTTGGATAAGAAAGTGAGTCATGGTGGTGATTCATTCATTTCATTAATGCACATTTATTGCTTAATGACTCATGCTAATGAATCACCACTAGATATTTCATGAAGCATGCTTATTCATTTCCTTTATTCATTTTTCTTAAAAAGAAATGCTTCATGATATATTATGATACACTCTCTCTCTTCTCTCATTATCTCATTCACATTCTCTCTCCTCAAGCTCTCATCTTCAAACCCTAATCCTTACACCTCATGAGTTGAGATCAAAGGATTAGTTAGACTAAACAATCCATAACCATCACTCTTTATCATCCTTTCATCTTTGATTAGCAATCAAAGTTGATTAGTTACCTCAAGTGAGAGGTTTAGCTTGGAGTTTTGCTCTCGGGTGGATCGTCTACTACCTAGAGAAGGCCGAGGAGAACAAGGAGATCGTAAAGACGAAGGACTAGTATCGATAGGTATAATCCCTTAACACTTTAGTTTAGTATAACTATGTGTTTGGTTATTAGTTGTTTAGCTTCGATTTAAGCGGTTAGTCAATGTTCGTTCTTTAAACTTGATCGTTTTTGAAAATTCCGCCTCCCCACAAGTACTGGGGTGTACTACATCGACTTACATTGAGTTCCTGCAACTCATCATTTAAAAGGGCCTGGCCGAACTCAAGAAAATTATTGAGTTTCTGAAACTCATTATTTAAAAGGGCCTAGCCCAATTGCAGAATAAATAAAAGGGCAAGGCCCTGTGTGGAGAATTCCTGAGTTTTTTTGTAACTCATTATTCAAAAGGGCCTGGCCCAAAATCAGACTTGCAAAATAATAAAAGGGGGCAGAGCCTTGTTTAGATTGATTCTTCTAATCGGGCAGAGCCTAAAATAAAAATTGGACTTAACCCAATCCTGGCTGTAAGTCCTTAAATTAAATGCTCCTCATAAACCAAGTCACGACCGGTTCGAGGGTACATCTCCGAACTCCTCTGACATCTGTCGTTGTAATTCCTCAGCGACGTCAGAGAGGTAACGAGTCCCAACGACCACTCATCTAATATCGGACCGAAACGTCCCTAAACTAATATCGGACCGAAACGTCCCCTAAACTAACGACGGACCGAAACGTCCCTAAACTAATATCGGACCGAAACGTCCCTAAACTAATGACGGACCACTACGTCCCTAAACTGGCGACGGACCGAAACGTCCCTAAACTAATATCGGACCGAAACGTCCCTAAACTAAAATCGGACCGAAACGTCCCTAAACTAATAATGGACCACCACGTCCCTAAATTGGAATATGGACCGCTACATCCCTAAACTGACATAATAGGGCCCAAACGCTCTTTTGTCGGATCTAAACGGTCCCGCCTAAGTTGATCTTAACCCCAAATACGGTTAACGTGTCCTTAGACATCTAAATAAACAATGAAATCCCAAACCAACTTTGGTTCAAGGGTACATCTCGGAACTCCTCAGACGTATGTCGTCGTAATCCCTCAATGACGTCAGAGAGGTGACGAGTCCCGACGGCCGGATAATTAAATCAATCACTACGTCAGGTCGATCTCAGTCCAAAACAGGACTAGCGTATCCTCGATGAACGTTTAAGTTGATCTTAGTCGCAACGCGACCAATGCATCCTTAAACTAAAAACACCAAACTCAAATCTAAGCAAACACGGATTTGGACTAATCCATGTCCTACGGGCGACGACATCACTAAGTCTCCGTATACAATCCACGGGCAACCACAAATAAAACAAACACACACGACACGAAGTGAAATTCTGGAGAAGGAGAAAGTTGTTACCGCAAAGCGGTAGCGTAATTAACTGCAGGGGCTTGCGCCTGCAGGGAAGAGCGTCCCCACAATCAAAAACCCCTCACCCTGAGGGGGAATCTGACAAAGTCTGCTACATCGGCCGCATCCGTCTAAACCTTCGATACACGGTGCCATAAATCAACTTGGCATCTTCGGAGAGGTGGACGGATAAAAACCAAATAGCATCTGCCCCGAACCCCAGGTTACGTGACGTCCCAACGTCGCAGGCCGCCGTTCGGAGGGGAACAGATTCTGGCACGCCCGGTGGGACCTTTTCCTCTTTCCACTCCACACTTCGTGTGTCGTCTTCGCGAATCAATCGCGGTTTGTTAAATGGTTGTCCTCGGATTTCAAGTTGCTAAGATTTGGTCTTTTATCTGGCGCAGAATTCGAGATTCAATGGCCTCCAATTGCACCAGCTGCTCGAGATGCCACTGCAACAAACGCTCCACTTCACCAGGAGGGGTGACGTATGGGCCCCAAGCGGCGTCTTTCCTTACTCTGCCGGTAGGCCAGGTGACCCAGGCCACCACCGGCCTGTTTTTCGGGACCATGGTCCCCCCTGCAAGCTTCTCTATGCCGATATCCGCACCAGAAGCGAACAAGAAGTCGGTATTCGACCGGCTCACTGCTACCACGACCCCTGTCAAAGGGTCGCCCGCTACTAAGCTGACAGCCTCTGTTTTCACCAGGCTAGGTCAGGATCATAAAGTGGCTGTCCCAAAGAGGGCAACGGCCACAGCTTCGGAAGTCGTTGAAGCGGCTTCTCCTATCAGAAAGTCAGTCTTCACAAGATTGACGGTTCCTACTCCTCCTTCAGCTGGTCAAAAAGCATCAGTCTTTGATAGGCTGACACCGGCAGTTACCCCACACCCAAACAGGGGGCAACAAGAAACTATCCCGATTTCCGAGCCAGTCCCAATGGCTCGTCGTGCGCGACGTCGTCATTGGCAACGAATAAGGAAAGCAGGAGGTAACTCCCCTTCAGGGCTAACCCCGCCTGCTCCGATGGCAGAGGTCAACGCTGCTGTTCCAACTGGGAACAGCTTTGAATTACTGAGAAAAGTGAGAAAGAACTCCCCAATCGCCGTGTTGAAAAGATCTCCTCCACCCGTGGAGAAAGCTCCGGAGGCAAAACAAGAACAGCCCTCTCAACGGCTGTCGTCCAGAATTTATAAAGTATGGCGCAGGGTTCGAAACTCTGTGATCGATCCGGACCACTTGCGTCACCAGAAAAAGGCGAAGGTGGAGAATAACAAAAACTGCCCCATTAAACAGCAGGGGGCAACAAATGCTAGAATGCCCACTTCAACGGCTCCTTCAACCTCAAAGGTCTACAAAAGAAGGAGGCCAAAGAAAGCTCCCGCAACAGCAGCAAGAGTTAACAATGGTGAACCTAAACGCCCCAAGTCAGGGGGCATAACAGTTCATACGGTCTATATGGCTTCAGGAAAAGAAGAAAGTCGTACTTCTACGGGTCACCGACCGCTTACCCGGTCAGTGACCAGGTCTCAGGAGCAGCAACAAAAGCTCCAGGAGATGATGACTACAATGGCTGCACTCACGGGGCCAAAAGAGAATCCTGAGACGTCCTTAGATGAACGCCAAGAGGAGGAGACCGACGCGGAGTTCCTCCGCCGAATACTGGAAAAGAGAGACAAAGAGGCTGCGGAACAGGCGGCCAACATAAAGAAAATGGCCCTCCTGTTCCAGGATGTGGTGGGTATGATGATTCAACCAGATCCACCTGCTGGAGATTCCCCGATCATTCTTGAAGATGATAGGGGAGAGACATCGAATCCTCCACCGGCTCTATCCGCAGCTAAAGAGGATACCATATCAAAAGCTGATTTGGATGAATATATTGCTCAACAAATACGGGCGCATCAGGCGGTTGAAGCAGCCGGTCAGATCGTGAAAACGGGGCGGCCATATCCGGGCTGGTATGATCAAATTAAGTACCCGCCAGGTTACACAATTCCTAAGTTTCATGTCTACAAGGGGACCGGCAACCCCCATCAACACGTTGCCCAGTTCAGGGCGCTGTGTGGTAACACTGGAGGCGACGACAAACTCTTGCTGCGCCAATTCGTTGGAAGCTTATCAGACACGGCTTTCGAATGGTATTCCGAGCTCCCCAACGACTCTATTAAAACCTTTGCGGAGATGGAGCTGCTCTTCACCCAACGTTTTGCAAGTGCCAGCGAGCGTACCCCGATGACGGCACTGATCAATGCCAGGGTAAAACCCGGCGAGACGTGGGTTCAGTACGCTATACGGTGGCGTAATCTATGGTCTAAATGTGAACAGCGCATAGAAGAAGCCCCTGCAGTGGGAATGTTTGTTGGAACCCTTGATCCACAAGCAACTATTTCACAATTTATGATGTTCTTCAAGCCGACTTCCTTCCAGGCTTTGATCGACAAATTGGCGCAGATGGACCAGATGGGCCATAAACCCCCTCTCCCGAAGCCGGATTCCCGAAACGATAAAGGAAAGGGAAAAGCGATCATCGTCGCCAATGCCCAACAACAACCGAGCGACTCGAAGCCGGCTGCTCGTCCAAACAATACACGCCCATATGTACCCCTTGAGGACAGGATGGGACGTGCTTACTCCTTCCCCCGTGATAAAACAAGGAGGCTATTCGAGCTGGCGTTGCGCAACAGGCTCATAAATCTGCCAGATCCAAAACGTCCGTCACAACCGAATGACGTCAACGATCCTAATTACTGCCCTTATCACAGAGTGTTGGGACATCCAATCGAAGACTGTTACGTTTTCAAAAAATGGCTTGAGAATCAATACCGTCAGGGCAAATTTGCGCTGTCTGACAAATGGAAGGTGAACCCTCCGCAGCCCCACACCTATAAGGGGACGAATACGCCGGGGGCAACATGCTCCGTTATTGAAGAGGCTCCCTGGGAGGTTGTATTATCGGCCAAAACGAGGAGAATGCTAAATGATCTTCAAACCTGCCCAGCGGTCAAGTGGAAGAACCCCTTGGAACCGCAGGTTATTGAGGGGATGTTGAAGCCACGACCGACTCCGAAGACCGATGGTGGTAGTTCAAGCGTTCATAGCCAGCCGTCAAAATCTTCGAAAAAGAAGAAGAAGAAATCTAAGAAGCCCGTGAAGCCTGATGACAAGCACACGGACTTACAAAAGCGAATCGACGCGCTGGATGAATATAACCAAAAGGCGCGAACTCCCATTATGCTCCAAGATTTCCTTGATCACGTCTTCCAAAAAGAAGATGAAGGAGAAAGTTCATCGGATGAGTCTGACGAATATGTGGCAAGCTGTCATATGATCTCCCATTCGACCACGAACGATGAAGGAACTTCTGGCACTGAAACGCTGGGGGCAAATGCCGAATCAAAAACCCCAGGGTTACCAGTTGAAATGATTAGCGCGTTTCTTAATGAAGCTCGGTTGAAAAGTAAGGCTGATCGAGAACGCGAGACGGCTATATTCGAAAGGGCCAAGCGTCAGCGACTTGAGGAAGGAGCTGAAATGATCCCGTTGGAGCAAAATGCCTCCACCACTGACAAAAGCCAATTCAAGATAAAAAAAGAAATTTGCTAAGGCCATATCGATGGGCATGAAGCTACCACCCTCTGAAGAAGAAGTTACTGGCGCGGTAGAAATGCACCCTTCTTATTGCTTATACCATCAGGAGGTCTCGCATTCCACCCAAGATTGCAAAGCTTTCAATGGATGGTGGCAAGGATACGTCGCTAATCGACAACGATTTAAACGGGAAAAACGTAAAATTCGCCGAGAGCGAAGAAATACGACTAAAGAACTTGAAAGAACTGCCGGCAATTGTCACATGGTTAACACTACCGGGTCACAAGTGCCTACGTTTGGGAGCGACTCCGATGAAGAGCTAGAGCTTGGTCCCCTCTTCGAAGAATCCATTTCGGGAAAAGAAAAAGAACCAAAGGCCTGCGAGAATATACAGCTGCGCAATCGAACATTACCCGAAAAGAACCTCGGACCCTTGAATAAGAAAAACAAAGGGAAAGAGAAGGTCTCTGAAGACATCGCTTTGGATGACCAAGTTGCGGAAGAGTTAACCGCCAAGAACCCGCCAAAGAGGAGTAAAGTGGATTACAATGTCTTGGCGCATCTGAGAAAGCTACCCTCACAACTCAGCATTCTCGATGCCCTATTACTATCAAAAGAGGCGAGGGATTCTTTGATTAAGGCCCTACAAGATCCGGACCAGTTCCAAGCCTTTCTAGCCGAACAAAAGATGAAGGATGAATTGGAAGAGGTGCACACAGCCGACGTTGCTTTTAGTGATGAAGACCTTCTCCTCGGGACGTGTGAACACAATCGCCCCCTTTATGTCTCAGGATACTGCCATGACATAAAGATAGGCAAAATCTTGGTCGATAACGGATCGTCTGTCAATTTACTCAATGTGCGAGTGTTAAAGGAGATTTGCATGAGTGTCCAACACCTCGCCCGAGACAAAATCACCATCTCCGGTTTCGACTCTCAATCCTCAAAGACTCTTGGATCTGTGATATTGACGCTACGCTTCGGGTTGCTCGTCACAGACATCAAATTCCATGTTATAGACGCCAAGACGTGCTACAATGCTCTGCTCGGCCGACCATGGCTACACGAGTACAATATCATCCCTTCTACACAGCATCAGTGCATGAAGTATTCTAGGGATGGCCTTGAGTACACTGTGGCGGGAGAGTTGAATCCGTTTTCCGTGAACGAAGTTCGCAAGTATGAAGATGCCAAGTACTTCTTACCAAGTTTCGAAGACACGGAAAGGTGTCACAAACCAGAGAACAAAACTAACGCTACCATCCCTGTCTTCGGCAGTGACACCGAGGAGGAGGAGGATATAATTTATTCAGGTCCGTCCCAGTCCACCAGGCCAGGACCATCTGTTCCTTCATTGATCTTCGGTAGTGACTCAGAGGATGAAGTTCATGCTGTATTCCCCGCTCGGCCCTCAATACAGATTTCCACTGATGAAGAGCGAAGTCTGCAGATAACCATGGTGCCGCTTGAACATTACAAAGAACTGGATGCACTCGACACCAACAGCGTAGAAGAATTGCAGACATTCTATATCCCTCCCGGAAGAAAAGGCGAGAAGGCAATCCTATTCTACCGTTCTGAAGAAAACAAGGTGGAAAAAGAAATTTGGCAGGGCGCGGATCCCACGCTCAACAAGCTTCAGCCTATCCGTCTTCCCAGATATTATACCGAAGGTTTGAAGAAACTGCTGAAACGCCAAGGGATGTCCTTCACACAGACCATCAGAAAAGCCAAATTCTATGACAAGGTCTGGAACGTTCCCGGAACTCAATGCAAACTGCCTAACGGGAGAACGGAAACAAAAGGGCTCGGGTACATCCGGCCAAAGAAACGGGAGTTAATAAACAGCTGTTATGCCATGTATGACTTTGATGAAGAAGCGGACGCTCAATGGGAGGACGCTAATCCCGAATCAGCAAAAGTTCCTGACACAAAGCCGCCCAGTCCATCGTCTAAAGACCCAGTGAACAAATTTATAAAGGACGCGAGTCAAAAAACCCGAGATGATCACGATCGTGAAATGGCAATCTATGAGAAAGCCAAGACACAGCGTCTCCTTCGACAGACAGTAAAGAACGAAGATGTTACCCCACGTCAGCCTGCTACAAAAAGGGTTCGACGCGAAAGCAAAAACAAGTCGAGGGGCCGAAAAGGTGCTCGACAACCACAGGACAGAGCTAAGAAGCCACGCATACGAGAGGCGAGCGTTATTGACCTAGCCCTTATGAAGAAAATGGGTCGAGCATACTCGTTTCCTCGGAACAAAACAAGGAAAATACTTGATCTTGCTCTAAAACATCAAATGCTTACTCTGCCAGAGTCTAAACACCCTGAGCAAGCAGGCGAAGTCTCCAACCCAAATTATTGCTCTTACCATCGAGTAGTAGGGCATCCGCTTGAAGATTGTTTCACCTTTAAGAATTGGGTTGAGGACCAATATCAGTTAGGCAAATTCGCGCTTTCTGACAACTGGAGGGTAGCACCACCACAGAAGCACGAACCCGAGGCTGCAAAAGAAAAACCAACTCCGCATTGGGATTGGCAGAAAATTCGCACTTGCCACGTGGTAACAATATTAAAAGAAGACTCCGAGGACATGAACGACTTCCCTTGGTGCTTTGAAAACAGCAGCGATGAGGTAATCTCAGAATTTCCCCCAGCTCCGAAAGAACTGGAGGATGGAATTCATACCACCGCAGATAACCTCAGGAAAATCGAGTTGGGGACAGTAGATGATCCACGACCGACATTCATCAGCGAGCTGCTGTCTGAAGAGAGGGTGGCTGCGTTAAAAGACGTCCTTGTGCAGCATAAAGATTGCTTCGCATGGAACTATTCCGAGATGCCGGGACTAGATCCAGAAGTTGCTGTACATAGACTAGCAATATCCCCAGACGTCAAGCCGATCAAACAGGCGCCGAGAAGAATGCGACTCGAGCTTGAGATGAGCATAAACACCGAAGTCAAAAAGTTAATCGACTCTGGCTTCATTCAGGAAGTTCAATACCCTGAATGGATTGCCAACATCGTCCCAGTAATGAAGAAAAATGGGACAGTGCGCATATGCGTAGACTTTCGGGATCTTAATAAAGCCTGCCCAAAAGATGATTTCCCAGTGCCAGTCACTGAACTTATGATAGACAATACATCCACTCATGAGGTTTTCTCCTTCATGGACGACTCGTCGGGGTATAACCAGATAAAAATGCATCCCGAAGACCAGAAGCACACAGCCTTCAGGACTCCTCTTGGTATATTTTGTTATAAAGTGATGCCCTTCGGTTTGAAGAACGCCGGTGCTACTTATCAGAGGGCCATGACAAAGATCTTCGACGACCTTATACACGAAATCGTTGAATGCTATATCGACGATCTCGTGGTTAAAAGCAAATCATACGGGGAACATCTCGAGCATCTGAAGACTGTATTTCAACGCCTTCGGCAGTACAACCTGAAGATGAATCCTCTTAAATGTGCGTTTGGGGTCTCCTCGGGCAAATTCCTGGGATTCGTTGTTCGACACCGAGGTATTGAAATAGATCCGTCAAAGATTAAAGCAATCATGGAAATGCCTCCGCCGATGACTCTCAAACAGCTGCGGTCTCTCCAAGGGAAACTCGCATACATACGGCGATTTATAGCCAACCTCTCAGGAAAATGCCGGCCATATAGTCACCTGATGAAGAAAGGAATCCCATTCGTTTGGGATCAAAAATGCCAGGGCGCACTAGACGAGATCAAGCAGTACCTGCAGAACCCGCCGGTGTTGGCTGCTCCAGTTAAGGGGAAGCCTCTTATTCTTTATACAACCGCCCTCGAAGGTTCCTTAGGCGCATTATGGGCACAAGAGAACGATCAAGGGAAAGAAAGGGCGCTCTACTACTTAAGTCGAGTGCTGCTGGGGGCAGAAAGCAACTATTCTCCCATTGAAAAACACTGCCTGGCATTGATCTTCGCAATAACAAAGCTGAGGCACTATGCGTTGGCGCACGAGGTCCGTCTGATTTCAAAAGTGGACCCTCTCAAATATTTAATGTCAAAAGCCATATCGACAGGACGACTCGCTAAATGGGCCCTGCTCTTGATGGAATTTTCCATAACATATCAACCTCTCAAGGCAGTAAAAGGCCAGGCCATCGCTGACTTCCTTGCTGAGCATCCCATACCTGCCGACTCTCCTTTAAACTGCGATTTGCCAGACAGACATGCATTTGACGCAATCGACAGTGGTGATACCCGTTGGGAGCTTTACTTCGATGGAGCGTCTTCTATGAAAAAGCACAAACAAAGTACGCCAACGATCAAATCGGGGGTGGGACTCATCTTTGTGACTCCCCAAGGAGGAATAATGCGCTTCGCCTTCTCCTTAACGGAGCCGAGGACGAATAATGAAGCTGAATATGAAGCTCTGATAGCAGGCCTTGAGATCGCCATTGATATGGGAATTGAGAGCCTCCTCATATACGGGGACTCCCAACTGGTCGTCAGTCAAGTAAACGGCGATTACCAAACATGTAAACCGGAATTGGTAAAATACGGTGAAAAAGTGCAACAACTGCTAACCCAAATTCCCTCTTACACGTTGGAAAGCATACCGCGCGCGGAAAACAGCAAAGCAGACGCACTAGCCAAACTTGCTAAAGAACTGGCTGACGAGAACCTCGACGACGTTAGAATCGTGGTGCAAAGCCGTCGAGTGCTCGCCCCAACAGAAATATCTCCGGAATCGTCTGAAGAAAAAGGAGCGAAAGAGGAGACAACCCTGCAAGTAAAAGACTGGGAAAATACCGGGGACTGGAGAGAAGTCTTCATAGATTACTTCAAGTTCCACCGAATACCTGAAGAAGCGTCCACAAGACATCAGCTCACGAAACGAGCTCTGTCTTTCGCCTTCGTCAATGATACTCTGTACAAGAGGTCATTCGATTCTCTGTGGTTGAGATGCTTAGGACCTGATGAAGCGAGAAGGGTCATCCAAGAAGTTCACGACGGACTCTGCGGTTCCCACCAAGCAGGCCCTAAGATGAAGTTAAAGATAAAGCGGATGGGCTACTACTGGCCCACGATGATGCAGGATTGCCTAGAATACGCGAGGCAATGTCATTCATGCCAAATTCATGGAGACTTCATCCATCAGCATCCCAATCCACTGCATCCAACAGTGGCTAGTTGGCCATTTGAAATGTGGGGAACTGACATAGTCGGTCCCATCGAACCAGCATCGTCAAAGGGACATCGTTTCATCTTGGCGACGACTGATTACTTCTCCAAATGGGCAGAAGCGGTACCGTTGAGGGAAGTAAAAACGGAGAACATCCTCCATTTCTTCAAAACGCATGTCATATACCGGTTTGGAACCCCAAGAAGGATCATCTCTGACAATGGGCCAGCCTACCGAAGTCATAAGATTAGCCGCTTCGCACAACAGCACAATATAGACTGGAGATATTCCTCAGTTTATAACCCCCGAGCTAACGGTCTAGCTGAGGCCTTCAACAAGACCTTGACGAAGATCATGAAGAAAACGGTGTCACGAAATAAGAGAGATTGGCACGAAAGATTGCAAGAGGCGCTTTGGGCGTATCGAACTACATTTAAAACGGCCACAAACACAACGCCGTACGCGTTGGTATTTGGGACGGAAGCAGTACTCCCCCTCGAGATAGAATTACCCTCTCTACGAGTGGCAGTCCATTACGAGTTGACGGACGAAGAAAATGCTCACCTTCGGTTTGAAGAGCTTGACGCCCTTGATGAAATCCGGCTTCTAGCACAGCAAAATTTGGAAGCTTATAAAGCAAAGATGACGCGCTCATATGAAAGATTGAGCCGCCCGAGGACATTCCACCAAGGCGAACTCGTGCTAGTCGTCAAAAGGCCCATGGTCCCCAATCGCGCCAAGCGGGGAAAAATTTGAGCCAAATTATGAAGGACCGTACATCATCGATAAGGTCTACCAGGGCGGAGCCTATCTACTCATGGACATGCACGGTGAAAGGCCTTTCAGGCCAATAAACGGTCGCTTCCTAAAGAAATACTACGCTTAACGAGCCTTAGTTTAGGTCAATGATAGATGACGACGACTATGTCCGCTCGCTATCTTCCTAAGCTCAGGCTTTATAAACAGTAGCCAGCCCTCTCAACGGCGGACCGAAATGTCCTTAAACTAATAGCAGACCGAGACGTCTTGAAACTACTAGCGCAGCACCTCTAGGCTGACGAGACGTAAAAAAAAAAAAATATATATATATAAAAAAAAATAAAATAAAATAAAACGGTATGTCCATAAGCAAAAAGGGCACGGATGAAAACCCGAAAGAACTCCGTGAGTAAAAACAGCAGGGCTACCGGCGAGTGTTCGTGAAAACCCGAAAGGGCGAGACCTCGTTAAAAAAAAAAAAAAAAAAAAAAAAAAAAAAAAAAACGGTATGTCCATAAGCAAAATAGGCACGGATGAAAACCCGAAAGGGCTCCGTGAGTAAAAACAGCAGGGCTACCGGCGAGTGTTTGTGAAAACCCGAAAGGGCGCAACCTCGTTAAAAGACACTTATAGGGTCCTCGCGACCCTGTAAGGAGAAACTACCCGCGTGAGATCCTTACGACTCACAAGGGAGCAACACACTTAGGGATCCCCATGATTCCTAAGGAGAAAATACGCTTGCGAGATCCTCACGACTCGTAGGGAGAACTCTCTTATGGGACCCTCACGGCTCATGAGATTTGAAAGTCTTAAGTTACAGAAACCTAAACCTGTGCTTAAGCAAGCCCCCACAAACTTCCAATATTGCCCTACAAGTGGCTCAATATTGACCCTTGTATACAATCCACGGGCGCGAATAAACATTTCCCTAATCAAGTCTCATCCGAGACTGGGGATATGTTCGCATGATGAACAACCCTTATAAGTCCTCTCGACTTACAAGGAGAAAACCCTCCTGTAGGATCCTTACGACTTACAGAGGAAACGAACACTTAGGAATCCTCACGAGTCCTAAGAAGAAAATACACCTACAAGATCCTCACGACTTGTAGGGAGAAATAACTTCGTGAAACCCTTACGGCTCATGAAGTCAAAAGCCTTAGCCGACAGGACCCTAACCCTGGTCGCTAAGCCTCCTTTGCTCGACAACGACAGAGGCAAATGATGATTCGCTCCTGGCAATATTCCAGTTGCAGCGGTGCTGATGCCGAAGTCGGTGCCCAATTTCAGGTTTATGGCGAAAGCCAGTAGGCCGCTCATGCATACAAAATAGCCGAAATGATAAGGCAACTTGCAATAAAAAGCAGCAAGTAAAATGTATGCATGCAAAATAGCCGAAATGATCGGGCAACTCGTAATAAAAAGCAACGAGTAAAGATAAAATAAAAAAGCCGAAATGATTGGGCACCGCGAAAAATAGCCGAAATGATTGGGCAATCGCGACCTTCGCGATATAAAAGCTGAAATGATAGAGCATCGCGGAAATAAAAGAAAACAAAAATAAGAAATGATGAAACTTCGGCCCTACAGTTAAGATCACATCGATCCCTGTATACAATCCAAGGGCGCAAACAAAGAGGAAACCATACTTCCCCAACGGATTCCGTCGAATGACGAAGCCAAACCTCAACGGTTCATTTCAACCGAAGAAGCCAGCAAATTTCTCAACTCACGGATACAAACACTCCTTGACGAGATCCTTCTGATCCACGTCGACTCGCAGAGCCACCAGCGCCTCCGTGGGAACCATCGACTCGTTTCAAACCCCAAGGACACAAATAATCCTTGGCGCTTGGGAAACAAATAATCCCTCGCAAAACTTCTCAACTCACGGATACAAACACTCCTTGACGAGAGCTTCCTGATCCGCGTCGACCCGCGGAGCCACCAGCGCCTCCGTGGGAACCATAGACTCGTTTCAAACCCCAGGGACACAAATAATCCTTGGCGCTTGGGAAACAAATAATCCCTCGCAAAACTTCTCAACTCACGGATACAAACACTCCTTGACGAGAGCTTCCTGATCCGCGTCGACCCGCGGAGCCACCAGCGCCTCCGTGGGAACCATAGACTCATTTCAAACCCCAGGGACACAAATAATCCTTGGCGCTTGGGAAACAAATAATCCCTCGCAAAACTTCTCAACTCACGGATACAAACACTCCTTGACGAGAGCCTTCTGATCCACGTCGACTCGCAGAGCCACCAGCGCCTCCGTGGGAACCATAGACTCGTTTCAAACCCCAAGGACACAAATAATCCTTGGCGCTTGGGAAACAAATAATCCCAGCAATTTCCTCGACTCACGGATACAAACACTCCTTGACGAGAGCCTTCTGATCCACGTCGACTCGCAGAGCCACCAGCGCCTCCGTGGGAACCATCGACTCGTTTCAAACCCCAAGGACACAAATAATCCTTGGCGCTTGGGAAACAAATAATCCCTCGCAAAACTTCTCAACTCACGGATACAAACACTCCGTGACGAGAGCTTTTCTGACTCACATCTCGGGCAGTAAGGATTCAAAAACTTGCTTCCTGAACAATGGGACCCTGCAAGTCAATCCTAAATGGTCTCTTGCATACTATTCACGGGTCTCACTCTCTGAAGTCGATTCTCGACAAAGAGGGAAACAACCGCTTACGAGCCCTCTCGACTCGTAAGAGGGAGAAATTCTCTCATAAGATCCTTTCGACCTATGAGAGAAAACCACACTTAGGAATCCTCACGATTCCTAAGGAGAAAATCCACCTATGAGATCCTCTCGATCCGTAGGGAGAAAAATCTCTATGAGACCCTCACGGCTCATAGAATTGAAAAGTCTTAGGCGGCAGATCTGAACCTGCGGCCTAAGCCATCGTTATATCTTGAAGAAACCAAAATGCTTACTCTGTTACCTGTCAAACATGTTTATCAAGACAGCATGCTGATAATAAGAGAAGGGAGAAAGCAAAGAAATAATACAAGACATTGCAAAAAATGTGTATCTTTATTTATTAACTCAATCAAGTACATGGCGAATCGTATAAAAGAATAAAGAATGTATACATCTTATTTAAAAAAGAAAATTACAAGTATATTGATACAATGGCAGTTATTGGGAAGGAGGCGTCTTGCATAGGTGCAGCAATCGCTCGCAGACGTCCTTCCATGCCTTCTCTTGATCGGCTACCACTGCCAGCTCTGCCTCCACTTGGGCTCGTTGCCGCAAGACCACTGCAAGCTGCTCTCTCACGCCCTGATAAGCGGCCTCCCGACTGGGGACATTGCGCTCAGCCACGTCAAGCTTCCGCTTTAAGTTTAGCCCGTGGGAGATGCGCCCCAAGAGACCCTCAAAGATAGTCTTCACTTGGGCAGCATTTGCCTCAACCTCAGCGCGCAGATGGGCCGTTTCGTTTGAGGTCTTTTGGCATTCCCTTAGTCTCCGAGCTGCTTCTTGCTCCAAGTGGCGGGAGTGCGAAGTGCTTTGCTCGAGCCAAGTTGTGCGTTGGGCGCTCAGAGCTAAAACTTCGGGAGCAGGACGCGTCAACTCCAGCCGATACAAGCAGGCCTCGATCTCCCTGCAGTGGTTAACCCAAGATTCAACGACGCCCTCGTCATGAAAAGTTACGAGCGCCGCTAACATTGGGTTAACATCCGCAGCGAAATCGACAGCAGAAGGGAGAGCGTCCATGCTGAGCTCTTCAATATACCCGCTCAGCATGCCTAGACTCATCACCGCACCCTTTGAAGACGGACGTCTCAGAAAGGGGCCTGCCGGTAAAAGGACGCGAGCCTCGAAGGGGACCGGAACCGGAACAATAGCTGCAAAACAAACAGGGTTAAGCGATGGTTCAAAAGATGTTAAAGGATTACCAAAAAGGAGATCTACTATACCAGCAGCAACGGACGGCAGAGCCGGAAGGGCCGGTAGCGCGACGGGGCTTACATCCCCTCCTTCGATTTGTGGAACTACAATAAAGAAAAGGAAAAGTCAGAAATCATCCCATTGCTAGAAAAAAGAAGTAAATAAAGATATTACCGGCGCCACTAGAAGGAGAAGCGAGTTCGGACGGGAAAGAAAAGTGCGGGAGCAACACTTGATACAAGTGATCAAAAAGCACTCCTGCAAAGGCACAATGGTGTAACGTTAGTACAAAAGCTGCATTTTTGAAAGATTAATGCATGAATCGTAAATCCATACCTCCCAACATCCGTGACGGCACAAGGGAAGACGGAGAGGTGACTACTGCCAAAGCAGTAGTTGACGGTGCCCCCTCGAGCAGTGGAGCATCGGTACTGGCCGCACCTGCAAGAACAAATTCGTTAGAAGAGATCACAAGATATATACAAAAAAAAAGGGGGGGAATGCTGGTGATAAAATTTTTACCTGACGAGCTGCCAGCAGAAACTGAGGCGGTCCCCTCCTCCACTGACGGAAGACCACCGCCTGTAGCTTCATCACCTGACTCAAGGGGAACCGTTGTTATGCTCTCAAGCTCTGCAGGCGGTGGGGAACCATAGACAGGGAGGGCCAAGATAGGAACATTGCCAGATTCCTGAGAAGGAGCGCCTAGCTCGTCCTCAGGAATCATGGCCGCCTCACCTGCTGCTCCCTCAGGATCAGCGATTACAGCTGCCCCGTCCATCGGCACTACGAGGTCCCCAGCCTCAAGTAACTCGCCCTCTACCGCCTTCGGCTCGGTCGAGACAATCATCTCATCTGCCGCCACTTCGGGTACGGCATCAATGACTTTCTCCGCGGTAGGTTCCTCAATCTCGGCTCCAGGCTCCATGGCCTCGACAAAGTTGTCCATTGTCGGTTCGGGTTCGGCGAATACCGCTTCTTCCGCTCCCTTGGGTTCGACGGTCGTCTCCGCCTCCCCCTCAGTTGGACTTGACCCTGCAAGATGAGATATGTATAAGCCAATAGTTTTACAAGTCATACAACAAGGCTCTGAAAGGAGTACTACCTGAAGCGGATTTATCATTAGCGTTCCGAACCGCGCGTGCAACTTGCCGATGAGCGGTAGACAGAGCCACAGGGGGCTCTTCAGAAGGAGTACTGGCGTGAGGAACAGTGCTAGGGCCCGCTCCTGCGGCCAGAGCAGCTCTGCGCGCCTTAGCTTCGCGTCTGGACCGCTTCCGCTCCTCTTGAGCCGATGAGACAGATGCCATCAGAGCTTCCTTGAGCGAAGCCTCCTCATCCGTGTAGAGGGATGCCTCCAGATTTTTCAGAGCATCCCTCGTTGTTGCATCAAGCCGAGGCTCTTGCGGCAGCTTCGACGGAGCTGGGACTTCGATGACGGGCTTGGGAAGGGTCCTGGCGCCAATTAATACCACCCCTGTAAAGAAACAAGAGAAGGTCAGGTCGGCTATCATAAAAAGACAACAAACTTTCCTTATAAAAGAGAAAGGGATAGAACATACCGACGCTTGCCAGGGCACGTTTCTTCTCCTCCTCTTGGAAGGTCTTCAAGGATGCAGCGATAGCATCTTCAGTGGAGATACCTGTTAAAAAAGAGAGCAAAAGTTAGTTAAATGTAACAATATAGAGTGCAATGAGATAACAAATAAGGCGTCTGATGATTACCGGACTCGGCGAGTTTGCTCAGCATCGCTTCGAGCCTCGCTGATCGCTCTGATTCTGCAATGGCGGCGGCTAGGTTGGTGTCCTCAGGATCCACCACGAAACCCTCGTTGCTGCCGTACTCACATATAGTCTCGGCAGGATGAGCCGCGGGCTCCAAGTTAAGAATCGCATCGAGGGATAAGGTGGACTTCTTCTTCTTTTGTTCACCAGCCTTGGATCCACCCGGAGCAGCTTTGCGCTTGCCAGTTTTGGCAGTCACTTTCGGGCGGCGAGTCCCGATGTCCGCTCCTGCACCCGACTCCGGCGATGCCGCTTTAACCGTCTCTGTCGGAGCACGGGGTGCCGTTGGGGCATCCACCGTAGTAGGCAGTGGCAGTCCACGCGGAGGGGCCAACACGCGTGGTCGATCTGCTCCGGCCTCTTTCGTCGGAGGGATAACCTGGACCCTAGGCTGCAATGGAGCCTTGCGATTGCCGCCGGGAGGCGCAGCCCTACGATCGACCAGTAGACGTTTCTCCATCAAGATAATTGGGCCCATCGCGTGCGCGTACCAAGCCACATACGAATTGAGTATCTTGGGGGTACAGCTGGGCTCACTGATGAAAAAGTAGGAGCCTGTATTGAGCCGGATGAAGTGATGCATCGCATTCCGTACTCCCTCTGGACCGACTGCAGGTGTTCCCAAGAAGGCTTCCAACGGGACTCCTTGGTTATAACTCGATTGCCGGGCAAATCGATGCGGGTTATACCTCATGAAGAGGGCCGTTTCATTCTGCCTAAATACCAAGTAACCCGGCCGAATGGAATAAAGGTGGAGGATTTCCCGAGCCTTCAACACGGAGACACCACCCTTAAAGTCATCACGCAGCGGCACCACCGACTTAGTGGTCTCGGAACCCATGGTGATGACCTTATCCACAAAAGAGGTCTTCGCCCCGACTAGATGCGAACGCAGAAGCAGTCCCCTAGACTCCCGCGGAGGTGCAAACACGATGGAAGCCCCGATCAATCGTATGATTCTTGGAAATATGAATCTCTCAAAGAATGGAGGAGTTTTGTGGGCGCCAAACACTCCTCGAACATGCAGCTCCATCCAAGATGTGAAGTAATGCATCGGGAAGTTAGCAGGCTGCACCCCAGGTTCATTAGCGTCCGCCGCTACGCTAAGTCCATTATAGAGGTGAGCCAACCCGGCGATCCCCACTGATAACTGTAGACCGGCCACCATTTGATGCGCCGGGTAAAAGACAGAAGACCTCATGAGGCGTGGGTGCATGGGAAGCGCGAAGCTGCACAGCCACAGACCTAAGAACCCGATGAAGAAGGTCTCCTCATCCATGCCAGGAACGGCGATCTCTGAGAAAGGAACGCTAGCAGTACCGGGAAGGTAAAAACTTCGCTAATCAATTTCCGATGAAGGTCGGCGGTCCAGGCCGAAACCAAAAGGATCAGCAAGTTGGGCGAACTTCTCACCTTGCTCTGATAAAAATTCCGGGCGAATAAAACGAGCAATGAAGTCCGCAAAACTAACTCCTCGGTCGCCCAATTCCAAATGAAGCTCCTCGTAAATCTCCAACACCCTCACCAGGCCCGGATGCTGATGCTGGATGGCATTTTCCGGAGTCAAGTCGAGTACCACTTGCTTGGTGGCAAAGACGTACTCATCAGGAGGAAGCAACTCTTCGTAGTGCTCCCCCCTCGCCGGTAAACCAGAAAGCTCAACGAATTTCTCTAGAGAAATTGAAACTTCCCTATCCGCTGCCAGGAAAGTATGCGTGGGGATATTCCATTGTTCGATGAAGGCCTTTGTCCACCACGTTGGAGGAGTAGGATACTCGAAAAGCGAGACGTAGACGGCGGAATATAAACCTATCTTCGTCAGGTGAGCTCTTTTCGCCGCTAAAATGTACCGGGCCCATGGCAGGTATCCAGCAAGCGGTCGCGGATTTAATCCAATATTGTAAGCCTGTCCCCAAGGGCGTGCTTCACCCTGACAGATTCGCCTTCCTAAGATATCTATGGCCGGCGGCGGCTGTACCCGATTGCAGGCTGGAGAAGGTCGTCCGAATTCCAATTTTTAACCTCCACGGCATACTCCACCGGGGGTTTATCCGCATAGGGGATCGTAACTATAGGTTCGGAGGGCGAGGCGGAACTAAAACTGCGACGACCCTGGATGATTTGGCTATACCACCTTCCCCATAGGTGGAGATGTTTGCACTCAGGATCGTGATCTTTGATCAGAGCAAACACCACCCGGTCCACTGGTGCATGTGGGAACCCTCCTTCTGAGCGAACAAAGGGGAAAGACAAATCTTCAGACATGTTTCCTGTAGATAAAAAAAAAATAATAATAACAACTGTTAGTGTTCCAATGCTTCACATATCAAAGGCATACATCACACTGCAATGCAGTGGGTTGGGGACCAAAGGGGGACCCACAAAATCAAGATGACGGCGCATCATTTGATAAGACAGTCCCATCATTGGATGAGACTGTCAGTTAATAGAAAGGACCCCCAAAAGAATATCCTCACTGGGGGATCTCTAGAGACAAGGAGAAAATCTCCTCTTTTCAGAGCAAAGCTCTGTCACAGAGTGACACTTGTCAAACTCCTGTTTCAAAAGAATAAAACTTCTTAAAAAAAAAAAAAAAAGAGAGCCTAGCTCTGTAGCAGTAATAAAAAATTTATAACCAAGGATTAAAATTTTGGGATCTTGAAGATCCATGGAAACTTTTAAAAAGTTTTTTAATTGACCTATGAGCAGGGCTCTGTTCATGGGTTAAACCCTAAGAACAGAATCTCTGCAAATTTTTGAGAGCAAGGCTCCGTAAATAAAAACCCCAAAGGGGTTTCCTTTAGATCAAAGATCTATAAGAGCAAGGCTCTGTTGAAGAAACCCCAAAGGGGTTTCCTTTAGATCAGAGATCTATAAGAGCAAGGCTCTGATTATTTAAATTTGATTTAAATTAAATTAATTTACCTAAAATGGTTCTGAAGTTAGAACTTAGAAGTTCTTAAGGAAATCACAAGAGCAAGGCTCTGAAGTTTTAAACAAGAGCAAGGCTCTGGGTAAAAATTCTTGAGAATGGTAAAAATTACCAAGGACCAAGGGTCCTATTTATAGGTGCCTGCGCCTGCTCACCTGACCCGTCGATCCGATGGTCAGGATCTTGCCACCGCTGCACTCACGTGCGCGCCACGTGAGCGCAACGGTGGGGGGGCATCTGTTTCCCCCAATCAGAGCAAGGCTCTACTGAATTTTGAAAATTCAAAATTTGAAGCAACGCTTCGGTTTCCGTGCGCAGCGCGCAATTTGCCACGTGGCAGAAGGTGATTCGGCGGCGTAACGCCCGAGACAGTGCGTCCCATCAGAGCAAGGCTCTTCAGAAAACAAAATTAAGGCTTAAACTGCGCAAATGCATGGCAGCGTGACACGTGTCTGCGCAGTTGCGCAATCGCAACTGCGCAAGCGCACAGATGCGTGACACGTGTCTGCGCAAGCGCACAGATGCGTGACACGTGTCTGCGCAGTTGCGCAATCGCAACTGCGCAAGCGCACAGATACGTGACACGTGTCTGCGCAAGCGCACAGATGCGGGACACGTGTCTGCGCAAGCGCACAGATACATGACACGTGTCTGCGCAAGCGCACAGATGCGGGACACGTGTCTGCGCAGTTGCGCAATCGCAACTGCGCAAGCGCACCGATGCGTGACACGTGTCTGCGCAGTTGCGCAATCTCAACTGCGCAAGCGCTCGGATGCACGACACGTGTCTGCGCAGTTGCGCAACCGCAACTGCGCAAGCGCACAGATGCGTGACACGTGTCACGCGCTGGTGAGTTGCGCAGCAACTGAATGAAAATTTAAGTGGATCTTTTCTGTTCTCCTGTAAAACAGGGACCCTTGGATCTCTGATCCAATGGTGGGAAAATTCCCAAAATAATTCAGGAAAGATTTTGTTAACAAATCCAACAACTTTGCGGACACTATAAATAAGACCCCTGACCTCATTAAAAAGGCATCAACTTCTGAGAAAAAAGAGAGCTGGTGAAGATTAAGAACAGAGAAGAAGAAACAAAGAAAAGAGGTAGAATTTCTGAAAAGAGAAAAGAAATAAGAAAAATAAAAAGAACAATAAATAGTGCCTTGCACTTGATATGAACCCCTGGTTCTAAAAAAAAAAATAATAAAATAATAAGAGAATAAAAAAAATAATAGTGCCTTGCACTTGATATGAACCCTTGGTTCTGTATGATCAGGAAAAAACAAGAACTTGTTTTTCTTAGATCCAAATTCAAATCAAAAGTGCCATGCACTTGTGTTCTTAAACCTAAAGGTTTCTAGGGTTTCTGCAACCCCTTGTTTTGGGCCTGGCCCAAATTAAATTGCAGAATAAATAAAAGGGCAAGGCCCTGTTGGGAAAATTCCTGAGTTTCTGCAAACTCATTAAAAGGGCCTGGCCCAAATTAAATTACAGAACATCTCTTGAGTTCCTGCAACTCATCATTTAAAAGGGCCTGGCCGAACTCAAGAAAATTATTGAGTTTCTGAAACTCATTATTTAAAAGGGCCTAGCCCAATTGCAGAATAAATAAAAGGGCAAGGCCCTGTGTGGAGAATTCCTGAGTTTTTTTGTAACTCATTATTCAAAAGGGCCTGGCCCAAAATCAGACTTGCAAAATAATAAAAGGGGGCAGAGCCTTGTTTAGATTGATTCTTCTAATCGGGCAGAGCCTAAAATAAAAATTGGACTTAACCCAATCCTGGCTGTAAGTCCTTAAATTAAATGCTCCTCATAAACCAAGTCACGACCGGTTCGAGGGTACATCTCCGAACTCCTCTGACATCTGTCGTTGTAATTCCTCAGCGACGTCAGAGAGGTAACGAGTCCCAACGACCACTCATCTAATATCGGACCGAAACGTCCCTAAACTAATATCGGACCGAAACGTCCCCTAAACTAACGACGGACCGAAACGTCCCTAAACTAATATCGGACCGAAACGTCCCTAAACTAATGACGGACCACTACGTCCCTAAACTGGCGACGGACCGAAACGTCCCTAAACTAATATCGGACCGAAACGTCCCTAAACTAAAATCGGACCGAAACGTCCCTAAACTAATAATGGACCACCACGTCCCTAAATTGGAATATGGACCGCTACATCCCTAAACTGACATAATAGGGCCCAAACGCTCTTTTGTCGGATCTAAACGGTCCCGCCTAAGTTGATCTTAACCCCAAATACGGTTAACGTGTCCTTAGACATCTAAATAAACAATGAAATCCCAAACCAACTTTGGTTCAAGGGTACATCTCGGAACTCCTCAGACGTATGTCGTCGTAATCCCTCAATGACGTCAGAGAGGTGACGAGTCCCGACGGCCGGATAATTAAATCAATCACTACGTCAGGTCGATCTCAGTCCAAAACAGGACTAGCGTATCCTCGATGAACGTTTAAGTTGATCTTAGTCGCAACGCGACCAATGCATCCTTAAACTAAAAACACCAAACTCAAATCTAAGCAAACACGGATTTGGACTAATCCACGTCCTACGGGCGACGACATCACTAAGTCTCCGTATACAATCCACGGGCAACCACAAATAAAACAAACACACACGACACGAAGTGAAATTCTGGAGAAGGAGAAAGTTGTTACCGCAAAGCGGTAGCGTAATTAACTGCAGGGGCTTGCGCCTGCAGGGAAGAGCGTCCCCACAATCAAAAACCCCTCACCCTGAGGGGGAATCTGACAAAGTCTGCTACATCGGCCGCATCCGTCTAAACCTTCGATACACGGTGCCATAAATCAACTTGGCATCTTCGGAGAGGTGGACGGATAAAAACCAAATAGCATCTGCCCCGAACCCCAGGTTACGTGACGTCCCAACGTCGCAGGCCGCCGTTCGGAGGGGAACAATTCTCTTTCAGCTTACTCCTCCATATACACCATAATATAATGGTGTGTCGACGAATGAATCATACCCTATTGGATATGGTGCGTTCTATGATGTGTAATACTGAGTTTCCAATTTCCTTCTGGGGTTATGCACTTGAAACTGCTGCATACCTATTGAATAGGGTTTCAACCAAATCCGTGCCTAACATTCTATATGAGATATCGTATGGGAAGAGACCATCTCTTAAAAAAGTTAAGATATGAGGTTGTCTTGCTTTTGCTAAAAAACAGAATCCAGACAAACTCGAGAGACGATCAGTTTTATGTAAGTTTGTGGGATATCCTAAACATTCGTATGGACATCTTTTCAAATACGAAGAGGAACAAAGAGTATTTATTTCTTAGTATACTACTTTTTTAGAAAAGGAATTTCTTGCAAAAGAAATTAGTAGGAGTGCAGTAGAACTGGAAGAAATTCCAGAACCACAAACTACTACTGAAAATTTGGTTGAACTTAAACCTTCAATAGAATCGGATGAACCTCAACCATTTCACAGATCTAGTACGCGTCCTCACCCACCCGAGAGATACTACGGTTTTCTCGTAAACGGTGATCGGGAAGACCGTGTTAACCTATGAATCTCTTTATATCTTGATTATTTTACAAAACCGTATTTCAAATATACTATATGTTATTAATAATGTCAGATCAGTCAAAATGCCACACAACTGGACTTATTCAAGTATAAGGACACTCAATAGTGCAACTGACATCATAATAAAAGCATTGGCAAATATCGGCAAGACTCGGATAAACTCAATGTGCATTTAAAAGCTATAACGGAGAAGTCGCACATCGGAGATATTCAAGACTTTTCTATTTTATTTGAGTTTAGAGTCGAGTCGATCTCAAAAGGTTAGAATCAAGTTTTCTATCCTACTTCAATTCAATTGACAAAAACTACAATTTTATTTCCAAAAATAGGGGTTGTATCTAAAATATCAGTAAAATAGACATCCCTCATGGACGTCTATGATAGACGTCTACAACAGTTCATAAATTTTCAAAATTTGAATTTTGGTATGATTTTTAAATTTCCAACGACAAAAAACAGAAAGAAATCCAGACGCTTTATCATTGAGTCACCGATGTAGCTCATCTTAATGCGTACATCACATACGAGCGCGACCAGCCTGAGATCGAGCAGCCAGAAAGCAAATCATGGTTTTCCAATCAACTAGGATTTATCTATATTTCCATATTCGAATAGATCATAATTGATTGGAAAGATCATAATTGATTGGAAAAATCATAATTAGATTTTTTTAATCAATTATGATTTATCTATATTTCCATATTTATATAGATCATAATTAGATTTCTTTAATCAATTAGGATTTATCTATATTTTTTAATTTGGATAGGTCCTAATATGGGAAGATTTGATTTACTTTTATTAGGAAAGATTTGTTTTTGAATCATTTCTTACTAGGTTGGGATTGCTTTATTTCCTAATTTATCTTTTGGTATTTAGTATAAATAAGGCCTCTGACCTCTTATAAAGTCATTCCGAAAATTAATAAAAATTTGAGTTTCTTTTTTTACCGTGGATTCGGCAAAGTCGTGGATTCGATATGGTCGTGGATTCGACTATACTCTACGGTCATGTCGTCTTGTTCTTAGCAGCTGCGCGTCCACTTATCCGGTCTTGCAGAACTTAACAGTTCTCCACATCTCAATATGTGGTTCGGTAATCTTCGGATACCGTGCAACGTCAGGTGGTATCAGAGCTTCCGTTGATCTTCGATCATCTTTGACTTTTACAGCAGTGTTTCTTTTTCCCTCTTCACCTTTCTTTATCTTTCATCATGACGGAAGTCCACAATCTCATCCGTGAGGAGCATGACACCTTTAGTGGCAAAGTAAACGCAATCGATGAAAAATTTGAGATTCTTAGCGTCGATATGCATGATGTGAAGGCACAATTGGCAGAAATTGTAGCGCTTATCAAGGACAACCAAGCAGCTGCCTCAACAATTCCTACTCAACCAACACCTTGTCAACGGACCCCTGATGTTCATGCACTCCCTCTTCGCCACAACAATGAATATCATATCAAAAACGAGATTCTTCCTTTTGATGGAACTCTCAAAACCAAAGATTTGTTGGATTGGTTTGCCAGGATCGAGACCGTCTTCCACACCGCCAAAATTTCCCCTCGTCGGCAAATCCTTATGGTGGAAGCACGGTTTGAACGAGAAACCCTCGAATGGTGGACAAAATGCAAGAAAGACGGCGAAATTATCGGTTACCCCGATGTGGATACATGGAAAGAGACATCGGCCGTCATCCAACAAAGATTTCTTCAGAAAAATTGGTGGCACGACATGTTCCAAAAATTTCAGCATCGCACACAAGGAAAACGCTTGGTACATGAGTATTGAACAGATTTTAGCATGCTCCAAGCCTATCTCAACGTCCAAGAAGATGACATTCTACTACATTCGAGGTTTGTTGGCGGATTACGACCGGAGATAGCGAGAGCCATCCGATATGGGTGTATTACCTCTCTTGTGAAGGCCAAGACCGCTGCGAAGAGAGCGGAAGAAGACCTTCAAACACCGACATAGGAAGGATATCGCCCCAACATCAAAAGCCTCCAAAACAGGACAACGCAAGAGAAGCAGCTCACAACAAACCCTCCCAACGACGAGGAAGAGATTTTGGATGGTGAGAGAGTAGGTGTTCTTGTTGCTAATCCTACAATCCAATCCAAATCTATACCATTTGTTCCACAAAATATCCAACTGAAAAGTAGCATCCCTGCAATTCATCCTAATAGAGTGAGTTTCTGTTTTAATTCAACTGATGAAAAGCAGCAATTTGACACCGACTTTGGGAAGGGTGATGTTATTGAAGCATTGGTTGTAGAGGAGTCTACAGATGAAAGCATGGAGAATACGAAGATGCTAACTTGCCTTCAGTTCGATTATCCTCGACCAAGCAAAATGAGGCAAGTTCCGAGGGAGATTGCTGTTCTTACCCAAGCTTGTGCTCTTCATTTGTTTGAAAATGCGATCACTGAGAGCAAGAATGACAATTTTGAAGTTGAAGGACACCGAAAACAGCGACTCTCCACTTTCTCATGTTAGACAAATGCAATTAATCGAGCCATTAAAGAAGATACCTCCATTTCTGAAGCACATAGAGATATGCCCACCTCTATGGCCGATATTTTTCAATTCCAACACATGACAGTTTCAGTAATGAAAATTCGAACCATTGTTTGGGTAGTGAAAACTAGCTTGTCTTTGACCCCGGCGGAGTTAGGAGTTATGCGAGAGGTATAGTTCGGTCAAGGTTGATGGAAGAGTATATATTGAAGATCAGTAAGGATGATATTTTTTTTTTCTGTACTCAATCATAAAGCTCGCCAACCACCGGCGGAGTTGAACAAAGTGGCGGACAAACACCGGCGGCAACATACCTTTCAAGTTGGTGACTTCGTTATGGTGCATCTATGCAAAGACCGCTTCTCAGTCGGTAGGTATCACAGGCTCACCAACCAAAATCGGTCCTTACCGCATGATCAAGAAACTCAACGACAACGCCAACGCCATCGACCTTCCAATAGAGTTCAACGTCTTAAAGACATTCAACGTGACAGATCTTCTCAACTACTAACCACCTGAAGAGGTACCATGACTTCCCGTGCACATTACTACTAAGGACATATTTTTTGAAGCCGGAGAGTCTGATGTAGCGCATCTTAATGTGTACATCACGTACGAGCATGACCAGCCCGAGATAAAGCAGGCGGAAGGAAAATCATGGATTCTTCAATCAATTAGAATTTATCTATATTTTCATTTTTAAATAGATCATAGTTGATTGGAAAAATCATAGTTAGATTTTTTTCAATCAATTATGATTTTCCATATTTCCATATTTAGATAGATCATAATTGATTGGAAAAATCATAATTAGATTTTTTAATCAATTTGGATTTACTTATATTTCCTAATTTTGATAGTTCCTAGTATGGAAAGATTTGATTTACATTTTTATTAGGAAGGAAAGATTTGTTTTTGAATTCTTCTCTTAATAGGTTAGGATTACTTTATTTACTATTTTATAAATAGGGTCAATGGCCTCTTGTAGAAGCCATTCTAAAAATTAATAAAAATTTGAGTTTCTCATTTTACCGTGGATTTGCACGGTCTTGGATTCGACATGGTTATGGATTCGACCAAACTCTACAGCCCCGTCGTCTTGTCCTTAGCAGCGGCACGTACAATTATCCTGGCTTGCGAAACTTAATAGTTCTTTAATACATGGTTCGGTACTCTTCGGATACCGCGCCTCACTTTTCAAGAAGACGAGAAAGAAGCACAAGAGCGTCACCTTCAACCTTAGATTTAATTCTTTCTTCTCAAGAAATTTTATGGTTGTTCGACATAACTAATTATTAACTAACCATTTACCTCTTAACAAATCACATATATTGCAAAGTAGATCCAAATGTCCGCTTAAACAAAAAGCAAAAAGTAGAGAAAAAAGATTAATCTTGATTTCTTTTTTGTGTCTAAACTGCACATAAACATCCAAGTAAACATCCAAGATTCACCGTTTTCACAAATAATATCTAAGTTTTTTTGGCTGACAAATAAGTACCCAATGATTTCTCTCCATTAACACTGTACTGCTCTGCTGTTTGAATATATCATTTTGATTCTCATTAGATAATCACATGATATTTTAAGGACTTTTTTTATCCTTGCAGCATAAACTGAAGAACCAAAAAAAGGTTTTTTATTTTTTATTTTTTTCCTCTCCAATCATGGGAAACTCCTAACGTTTTGAGGAAGTGATGATGATGAAGGATCTGTCATGACTAAATTTGTTCACGATCAGAGAGAAATTGATGATGAAGACCGAGTATGGTTTTGAATTAAGATTTTGAAATGGGAAGATTTAGGGCGAGATTTCACGGTGAAGAGAGGGGCGAGATTTCACGGTGAAGAGAGGAAATGAGATAAGTGGATATGTTGATAGATAAGGTCGATGGGTGGCGTCATTGATGTGATCAACATCGAAATATATATATAGAGAGAGATCCATAATGGGGAAAAGCGATCGATTGAGGAGGGAGGTGAGGTAGTTTGGTGGAGCGTGGCGGTGGTCCGAACGGGGATCATTGGCAAAGAAGGAAAGGAGAGGATGTCATGGTCACAGGGTGACATGAGTCGGATCACGTCAAGATGTTATCTTCCTTTGATCTGCTGATGGCGGCGATAGACGGCTGGGATTGGATCTGGAGGCTGGCTCCTGAAGCGTGTGGATCTCAATGGGTTTGAGCTTGATTGTGCCGAGTTACCTGCAAGGAAGTCCCGGGGTGGTTTGGTACCACCGAGGACCTTCCGACGATCAAGTTAGAGAGCAAATCCGAGCAGAGTAATGACTTAGTGGAGTAAAAATGGCTTACTTGAACCGTCGGAAGGAGGGGTTTATATAGCGGCGGCAACAGGCAGGCAGGTGTGGGAATCACGCCGGCCGTTATGCCCCCCGACGTCACGCCCGCGTGATAGGCATGATCTTCCTATTAATGGTGAGACACGCTGGTTAATGGAGGATCGTGATAGCGTGGAACGCGGGATTGTGGGTGGCGGATATCTCGCGCATGGCGAGACTCGTGGAGGCGAGGCGGACGCATCTGCGGTCGGTGTCGTTGGTCGGTCGAAGAGACCGAGGAAGATGAGCTCAGCATGAGGCTCGGGAACAAGCGGGAGTCCGAGCTGTCTTGGTTCCGTGGTGGCCCGGAGGCGAGCTGAGAGGGCCAAGGAGGCCAATCATGCGAGCGGCTCGGAGGTGAGCCAGCGGTTGCTTGTAGGCTGGGCATGGGGGCGGTCTGGTCGGCCACTGCAGGTCCTCTCTTGCGTTTTTCGGGATACGTCATCAGCCATGTGTCATGATCTGGTAGATCGCCGATATTGAGCATCATCATTAGCCCCCCACTCTCGTCCCGACCTGTTCACGGGTCAGGTTGAGAGTGGTCTGCCGGGTCACCCGAGGTGAGCTCATTTTCGTAGATATCGTGAGCGTGTGTTCCCGGGAAATCGGCCATATTCTCTTTGTTAGAGATAGTGCCCTCAGAGTCAACTATTGGATCACAGGCACGTGATTGCAATGATTGAGGGAGGACCTATTCCGGTAGAACGGTTTTACTCGAGATGATAGTATGCTATCTGGTTTATCTTTATCATCGTGTACTGCTTTAGGTGACCTTACAGGTCACTTTTACACATTGATAGAGCCCCTAGGATTCTTGCTTGACTTCCAGCAGTATGAGGGCGATCATATACGTGGGAGCTGGTAGTCTATAAGCACATCCTTAAAAGGTCCCTAGTCGTGGTAGTTTCGAAACAGGGCATCGATACTCCAGAGTAGAATAGTGTATACAGTCGAGACCCCGACGAGGGGCGATGGCCGGTCTCATAAGCCACTGGTGTCAGTTGGTTCACCTAAGATGTATACAGGTGCTCATTGGGTTATGAGTACACCGGACATGACTCGCCGGGAACATGCTAGTTGGTCTTATACCAGACGTCAGATAGCAGTTCCCTGGTGACATGTGTACAGATTAGTTCATCGACCTGAGATTTTTAGGTGTCTCGTGTGAGTTCCCACTGTACTTTGATTACTACCCTACCACGCTCAAAGGAGACGTACAAACAGGTTTTACTTGGGTACAGTCCCGAGCCACATGGAGGCAGTGAGCGGATCTGCAGGGGTTCGTCTCTCCCGGTATTGGGGATGAGGTCACGCTGTATCTAGGAGAGCCATTACACAAAGCCCTCGGCTGAGGCAGGAGATTTACTGGTAGGTATTCCAGTAGTATCTCAGGGTGTTCTGGGCTACACTCCGACACGACTTGTACCGCTTTTGGGGGTCTGACTTTTACCAACCCCTAGGCCCGCCATGCAATGCTCATAGACGAACGGACCGGACTGTACGGATATTGTCACTGACAGGCTCAGTAGGGTGTCAGGATGAGTTCGCTCACAGACGTCCCTTTTGGTCAATAGCTGGTGGCCCGTCACGTATGGCTAATACCTCTGACGTGCTAGTGGTTAAATCCACAACCATAATATTGACGAGTATTTAGAGTCCCCCACAGACCAGTTGCTCAAGTTTCGGGCGAAACGCTGTAGAGCCCGTATGGAGATATGGCAGGGTTCGATCAGATAGGTGCGGTATTGCACGGATCATGATCGGACGGATAATACTAGAGGGCTTTGGTTTAAGCCGGATCCTAGTATTGTACAGTATAGATTTTGTCTCATTGCATTTGTATTCGGTCGGAATACAAATGCGGGTATGTATATACAGTAGCGGGGTTTTCCTGTAATTTATTACGGGATCAGTTTTTTGGAGTTGCCAGTTTGCTTTCCGTTTCGGCCATTTTTTCTTTGTATCTTTCATTGGCTGAAAATTGGTGGAGGAGGGCTAATTTGCAAATATGCAAATTAGCAATTTGGAGGGTTGTTTTTGCAAGTTGTTGCATCATGATGGTTTCATGACGGTGCATTTTCATTTGACTTCTTTTCCTCATCATTGCTTGATTTTTGAGTGTGATGATGATTGATGATGGTTGATTTGGAGTGAGACTTGTTTTGTGATCATGATTCATTATGATAACTTTTTTTTTATCTCTCTTGAGTATTATTCTTTTGGCTCACTCTTTTTTCTTTAGGGAACACACCATTCTCTCATTCCTCACTCTAATGGCCGGCCACTAAAAGGGAGAGGCTGTCCCAATTTTTGGGGTGCCATTTTCATCTCATTTGCTTGCAAAATTCTCTTGGTTCACCTCAAAAGTTCACATCTCATTACTCCACCAATACAAGGCAAGTTCTAGTAACCCCAATGAGAGATAGAACACTACACTTCATCTACAGCATCCTTGGGCACGTCGGCTCGCCAACTTCGTGCCCGAGTTGCCTCGGTCCTGAGGTGGGAGCCCGTAAAAGAATCCGGCGATTTGGTGCCCATTCCTACGAGGAGGTGAAGACCGGAGATTCCGCGGGGAGATCGGGACGACAACGAGAAGACCGAAGGACACGGATCGCTCGGTATATCTCTCTACCCGTTCTTTAGTTAGCTAGAATTAGTTTAATGGCCCGATCCGGGATTTTTGTGAGCGGTGGTGCCGGTTTCTAGTTGTTAGAAAATTTTCGTTTTCGCATTCCGGCGTCGGATTGACGACCAGGGCGCCGCCGTGCACTTACATTGGTATCAGAGCCACGCCATTAACCTAGTCTAGCTTGTACTAGCGTGTTTTAATGTTCGATCGAACGGATTTTCCGAAAACCCGATATCAACTGCATCAGTTCTGTCGAATATATTTTTAGCTCCAAAAATTTTCAGTACATTGCAGAAATATGTGCAGGAAATTCTAAGCAATCTGAGAAAATTTGGTGCAGTGTTGTTGCCATTCCACCGAAGAACCGCGGCCTTAACCCTACTTTGGCAGCGGTTCCGCCGCAGTATAGTGGGCTCACTGCACCATATTTCTTCAGTTGGTTGCTGTGTTGGAAATGGGGTTTTTGGTACATTATTTTTGGGCCCAGATTTTCTTTAAGTGCTACAGTAGTGCTTGGGGCCCACTTCGGGTAAATTTGATCGATCGAAAATTTTAAACACATTAGTTCACAATATTTACATTATATCTGCGACCGTGAATGTCACTTGATCGGTAAATTCTGTCTAACTGCTATAGCCCGGTTTGACGGATTTGCGAACGTGACATTCACGTTGATGTTCTGTGTTGTGCTGTGATGTTACGGATTGTCGTGGTGGATAGCCTGGATGCAATGTTAGTACAGTTTGGTTTATTATGTACATTTGATATTGCGGGGCGAGCGTCCTACATGTGGACTGCCGTCACTGCCTGTTTATATATTATTCTTTTGGGGCACGACCGGGCTGAGGTCAATGTACCCGTTGTATGTATATTTTACTTTCTGTACTAGGATTACCCCGCGGAGGGGTGCACGGGTAGCCGGGTTCTAGAGGGCAACGGGCCCACATCTCATGGCGTTGAGACGGAGGGGGCCTCACTCTAGAATTGGCGGGCTATTCGCCGCACTCGCAGGGGGTATAGGTTGACCCAGGAGGGGTGCCCAAGTTACCGGATTCCGTGAAGTGCTGGGTGGTCCATTCACGTTGCTGAAGGGGGCTGCCTCGCTTCAAGTTTTGGCGGGTGACTTGCCGCGCCCGTAGGGGTCTAGGATTTCATTGCACAGGCTATTCACACGACCAGGGGAACGTCGGGTTTCAGTAGCGGCTCTGTGAAACCCGGGGATCCCAGATATCTGTATTGTTCTGTGATGTTTATTACATTTCTGTGATGTTGCATTTTCTCACGCCTTGAGCGAATATTATATATTGATATATATACTAGTAGATGTTGTATATGTTTTTCATCCGCGCTAGTCCAGTCCCCGCTCTGTCGTTGGTTAACTAACCTAACGGGTAATGACGGGACCCAGTGGCGAATGCGGATGGCATATACGTACATCATTATTTTCGTTCTTTGTGGTGTGTTCAATTGATGTGACTGCATTGATTCGGATCAATGCAACCTAAACAAACCTATTCTGATGTTGTTGGAACACTTTTCAAAAAGCTGTTATTGCAAGGACGTTCTCTTTTGTTTTGCACAGTGGTATTCGGTTATGAATATCCAGCACCTCGGTCGACGAGGCAAGGGCCGAGATCCCTTCACCGGGAGTGACCCCTTGAACAGAAGTTTGCGTCAGGGCAATAACTTCACTATAGTCGATTACTTTTGCTTTGCATCGTGGTATTCAGTTGGAATATCCTGCACCTCATTCTACGGGGAAAGAGCCGAGATCCCTTCACCAGGAGTGACCTCTTTAGCAAAGGTTTTCGCCACTATATTTTCATAAAAGCTATCCAGTTCCTTCAACGATATCAAGTTCATTACGTTAAAGGTTTTCGCCAGAAACCATTTGTAGCCCTCCGTCGTTTCATATGGTAGTCAATAGTATTCAAGCTGTATTTGTTGGCCAAAGTCAAGGCACAGTGTTTGGTAGCTATTGGGTATGCATATGCAGCATAGATAGATGCGTTGGTTTGGGACAGTCGTACTGCCTTGTTGGCCAAAGTCAAGGGTAGGTACGGGTGGGTTCAAATTAACCTGGAGAATGACGGGTAGAACTTGACATGTGACTTATGATTTGTTGGCCAAAGTCAAGGTCATAAGAGCATGGGGCAAAAATCACATCGAGAGTTTCTAAAGAAACTGAAACTTGCCAGATATGCGCATACCTTCTGGAGTGTGATAACGTGAGCGGATTCCGTCACGATTATCATGCGATGATAGTTGGATCCCGATTCCTACTGATGAGTTGGTTTACTCCTCGGGTGATCCCGACTAATTCTTCTTTCAGGTTTGGAGGAGAATATGACGTTACGGTGGGAGGTTTCCAGATTAGATAAATTGGTAACCATTTTGATCTAGGTTAGAGTGCACGCTGAGTGTTTCTTTTCTCTCTCTCTCTTTGGCAACGACCATGACCCGACCCTAGACTATGACTCAGTGACCAAAATTAACCGAACCTTCTTGAACACTGGCTTTTGGATTGTCAGAGTTGCAAACATCATTGCTACTCCTACTTTTACCCTTTTCTCCAGGATACCCCGTATTACTACGAATGTCCACTTCTATTGGATAAAACCATCGTATGGTTATATACGAACTCGAAGGAATTTATTCGAGAATGGTTTCCGGTTCTGGAGAAAACGAATAGGACTATTCAGTTGTTTTTTCCTTTTACCTTCTCTCAGGTTGCAAGTACTCCTTGGTTTAGAAGATAGTACACCTATTATGCAAATTGAACAGTCCTCTTCCAAACCTTAGGCTGGTGCCGAACGGTGGGGAATGAGAAAAACCAATTAGCCTAAACGGTGTACAGAAGGTATTAAGTGAAGACAAATAAATGGATTAGAAGGAGGGCAAAGTAAATTGCGACTGCTATTCACGACCAAACCAAGTATTTCATTACCATTTCCACTTCACTTTTGTATTTCTCCAGGACACTCCGTATCACTACGAAGATCTACAGTTTATTTGGATACTCCATCGTATGGTTATATACGAACTCGAAAGGAACTTGTTCCAGTTCGGGGATGGATTCTAGTTCAGGAAAAATAGGAATAAGGTTTTATTCGGTTGTCTTTTATCTTCACCTTCTCTCGCATTGCGAGTGTTCCTAGGATTAGGACAGTACACCCATTATGCTTATTGGATAGTCTTCTTCCAAACCATAGGCTGGTGCCGAACGGTAGGGAAGGAAGAAAACCATTTGGCCTAAAGGGGTGTGCAAAAGGTAATGACTAAAGACATATGAAGGGATTTGGAGAGGTGGCAAAGAAATATACGGTTACGGTTGTGAATCTGGATAATGGAAGATGCATTACTAGGAATACCCGGATACCCCTATGAAACATTTCAATGTTTCAGTTTCACTGTGTACTGTTAAAAGAAAACTGATTTCCTAATTAGACACTTACTCCAGGATATGTATTTACCAGGTATGATTCTCACATCTGTATGGTTTTACAGATGATGAGTGGGAGTAAGTTATTGGGAATTAGGTGATTATCCTCATTATATCAGAATTCGTTGTAATTGGTGATATTTGAGGAAATCACCTGGCTTGTTTGCCGGACGGCAAATATTTGGTTTTGAATATCCGCTGTTATGAACCAATTTCAAATTGATATATCTGTACGTCTATTTTTATAGAGTGAGATATACCTTTTTGAAATTATGTCTATGACATTTACCTATATCAGTGGATGGTTAGATAAGGAGCATTAAACAGCGGTATAACTCTTCTTTACCATAAGTACAGTTTTCAACCTACGACACACAGGGAATGAGTTATTAGACTCAGGGGACTTATACAGAGTATGTATATTGTCCACTGTCCATTAGGACAGAGGGGTTGGTCCTCGTACTATATTCAGTTTACTTATGGCTTCTCTAGTTCTTAGACACGTGTTTCGTAGAAACACAGGGTCTAAGTTTTGAAGAGTTATAGGAATAAGAATAAAATAGAGAACCAGGTGTTGCAAGTATCGGGATTTTTCAAGGTGATCGAAGATGTAGATGCTTGTGTATGGTATTCAGTTAATAGTAATGATTAAGAGAACTTGCTTCTCATTCAGGTTACTCATAATTGGAAGCGCTCCTAAGTTGAGTAGCGCTGATCGGTCTCTCTCCATTTACTTAACATGCACTGGAGACAGCTGCATGATTTGAATCTGGTTCAATTAAATCAGTGCTTCTGTTTCTGTATTGGATATAGAACAGTTTATATCTTAATGATGTTGAGGTATGGGGAGTTGTCCAGCTTATGCTTAAAACCAGACACTGGACAACTCAAGGCACGTTTCTGTAATGGCTGTTTGTGGGTTGACCCGGGCTATGACGAGAGTTGATTTTTTACCATCTGGAAAGATCAATAGTGATATTGTTCTTGACTCGCCACGGTTTTAAAAGAAATGGATTTTTTCAGAAAAACAGAAGTGAGAGTATGGCAGAACTGGAAGTGATTCCAGAACCGCAAACGATTACGGAAAATTTGATGAAGAACCTAAAGATTCAATCTAATTTGACATTCCGTTGGCCACTCCGCAGATATGGTGGGTAACCTCAGGCACCCGAGAGGTACTTCGGTAGCCTCAAGGACGGTGACATGGAGGTTCTTGTTTACCCAGACTTTCCATTGCTGTTGTTCCAGACTGTGAGACCCGGCAGGAGGATGAATATAGCGTCGTTCTAAGCAGGTTTTAGAAGTGCACGTCAATATGACTCTGCCAGAGGGTTGTCGTAGTCAGTAGGAGCAGCGGAAGCATTGGTGGACAAGTAGCTTATATCTATGGACTAAAGCAGATATAGCGGAGATAGATCATCTATTTCTGATGTGACAGTCATAGGTTTGACTTCACCAGAATAGGGAATAGATCTGTTAAGAAGGTAGTAGCGTGTGATGTCCTGGTATTTGGATGACATACACAAATTAGGAAGTGAAATTCCTATACTACGATCGGATGTACCTTGGTCGTCACACAGTGGTTTCTCCACATAGGAGTTGGATATTATATAAGACATTCTGGTTACTAGATCTATGGTTTTAGATCTAAATTTGGGTAGTTTCCCAATCTGGGTACTTAGACAGCATTCTAAAGGTGATTTAGAATGGACGATTCCTGGCACGGTAGTGTACCTGCAGGTAATGGAGTCACCCTCTCTAAAGGTGTCTTACAGACTAAAGGGGAGAGGGATGTGCATGATTGGCAGATCACTTACTCAGGCAATTGAGTCAATCATGAGATGTCAAGTACCACACCAGATGTTGTTTTTGCAGTAGATGCAATATGATATTGATCTAATCCTGGGGAAACATTCGGAAGCAGTTTTAGAACATAAGTGGATGTTCTAGGGATATGATAACAACAGCCTCATTCGGGAGACAGTTATCATTCCAGGCTTCCAAGGTGACCTGCATGACAGAGTGACTGTCAGAGTTATAGTTTTCCCTCTAACGAGGGGCAGTGTTTTGGACAGGTGATCCAAGCGGACACTGAGGGAGGCATTACGCAGGATACTGATTAAGTTCAGCTGATGATACAGTCTAAGAAGTTTGGATTTGGAGTTCATCTATGAACTAGGTCCCATCAGACATCCAGACATATTCTAAGACAGATATTGCTCATTTCGGGAGATAGGTTTCTCCGCGAACTTGAGATTAAGAGAGACATAGAAAGGAACATTATGGCGGATCCACTCACTGAGACTATTCCTCGAACGCAATAGTTTCGCAAACAGGTTTTGTGAGACTGACTAGTAGAGGAGTTGGGTGTTCGGTATCACACGAGCTGTGAGTATGCGACATCGCAATAATTAGCCTTGAGTGCAAGTGGGAGATTGTTGGAGATAGTACCCTCAGAGTCAATTATTGGATCACAGGCACGTGATTGCAATGATTGAGGGAGGACTTATTCCGGTAGAACAGTCTTACTCGAGATGATAGTATGCTATCTGGTTTATCTTTATCATCGTGTACTGTTTTAGGTGACCTTACAGGTCACTTTTACACATTGATAGAGCCCCTAGGATTCTTGCTTGACTGCCAACAGTATGAGGGCGATCATATACGTGGGAGCTGGTAGTCTATAAGCACATCCTTAAAAGGTCCCTAGTCGTGGGAGTTTCGAGACAGGGCATCGATACTCCAGAGTAGACTAGTGTATACAGTCGAGACCCCGACGAAGGGCGGTGGCCGGTCTCACAAGCCACTGGTGTCAGTTGGTTCACCTAAGATGTATACAGGTGCTCATTGGGTTATGAGTACACCGGACAGGACTCGCCGGGAATATGCTAGTTGGTCTTAGACCAGACGTCAGATAGCAGTTCCCTGGTGACATATGTACAGGTTAGTTCATCGACCTGAGATCGTCATTTGTCTCGTGTGAGTTCCCACTGTACTTTGATTACTACCCTACCACGCTTAAAGGAGACGTGCAAACAGGTTTTACTTGGGTACAGTCCCGAGCCACATGGAGGCAGTGAGCGGATCTGCAGGGGTTCGTCTCTCCCGGTATTGGGGGTGAGGTCGCGTTGTGTCTAGGAAAGCCATTACACAAATCCCTCGGCCGAGGCAGGAGATTTACTGGTAGGTATTCCAGTAGTATCTCAGGGTGTTCTGGGCTACACTCCGACACGACTTGTACCGCTTTTGGAGGTCTGACTTTTACCAACCCCCTAGGCCCGCCATGCGATGCTCATAGACGAACGGACCGGACTGTACGGATATTGTCACTGACAGGATCAGTAGGGTGTCAGGATGAGTTTGCTCACAGACGTCCCTTTTGGTCAATAGCTGGTGGCCCCTCATGTATGGTTAATACCTCTGACGTGCTAGTGGTTAAATCCACAGCCATAGTATTGACGAGTCTTTAGAGTCCCCTACAGACCAGTTGCTCAAGTTTCGGACGAAACGCTGTAGAGCCCGTATGGAGATATGGCAGGGTTCGATCAGATAGGTGCTGTATTGCACGGATCATGATCGGACGGATAATACTACAGGGCTTTGGTTTAAGCCGGATCCTAGTATTGTACAGTGTAGATTTTGTCTCATTGCATTTGTATTCGGTCGGAATACAAATGCGGGTATGTATATACAGTAGCGGGGTTTTCCTGTAATTTATTACGGGATCAGTTTTTTGGAGTTGCCAATTTTCTTTCCGTTTCGGCCATTTTTTCTTTGTATCTTTCATTGGCTGAAAATTGGTGGAGGATGGCTAATTTGCAAATGTGCAAATTAGCAATTTGGAGGGTTGTTTTTGCAAGTTGTTGCATCATGATGGTTTCATGATGGTGCATTTTCATTTGACTTCTTTTCCTCATCATTGCTTGACTTTTGAGTGTGATGATGATTGATGATGGTTGATTTGGAGTGAGACTTGTTTTGTGATCATGGTTCATTATGATAACTTTTTATCTCTCTTGAGTATTATTCTTTTGGCTCACTCTTTTTTCTTTAGGGAACACACCATTCTCTCATTCCTCACTCTAATGGCCGGCCACTAAAAAGGAGGGGCTGTCCCAATTTTTGGGGTGCCATTTTCATCTCATTTGCTTGCAAAATTCTCTTGGTTCACCTCAAAAGTTCACATCTCATTCCTCCACCAATACAAGGAAACTTCTAGTAACCCCAATGAGAGATAGAACACTACACTTCATCTGCAGCATCCTTGGGCACGTCGGCTCGTCAGCTTCGTGCCCGAGTTGCCTCGGTCCAGAGGTGGGAGCCCGTAAAAGAATCCGGCGATGTAGTGCCCGTTCCGACGAGGAGATGAAGACCGGAGATTCCGCGGGGAGATCCGGACGATGACGAGAAGACCGAAGGACACGGATCGCTCGGTATATCTCTCTACGCATTCTTTAGTTAGCTAGAATTAGTTTAATGGCCCGATCCGGGATTTTTTTGCGCGGTGGTGCCGGTTTCTAGTTGTTAGAAAATTTTCATTTCCGCATTCCAGCGTCGGATTGACGACCGGGGCGCCGCCGTGCACTTACACTCTTGATGGCGTTAGCGGGTCAGGGGTAAAATCTCGCATTAAAGAGGATGCGCCGGATTGTGTGTACATTCACTGAAGTGACTGCCCACGTGTCGGGCACTGGTTGGCTGATGCAACGGGCCGCAGGTTCCCTGCGCCCGATGGGGTGCGGCCATTGTGCACATGACAGGTGGGGCGATAGTGGCCGTTAGGTGCGGAGAGTCGTTTTGGCGGGAGATGACCGCCGTCGTTGGATGTGTTACGCCAGCTGCTATAAATAGAGGTGGGGTCCACCTGAGGACCTATTCCTCTTCATAATTTCCTCGTCTTTGATATTGTCAGCTCGGTGTTCTCCTCTTTAGGTCGGGATTCCTGCGTTTGCTCTTCCGAGGACCCTTAATCATCAGGTTAGATGTCTTCCTCTGATGAGTCTGTAGATGTAGTTGGGGTAGATTCTGGGGATTCTTCCTCTTCTCATTCTTCCTCTGCTTCTTCTTCTTCTGGATCGGAGTCCTCCCAGGGAGTTAGAGTCGGATCCTCTTCCTAGGGTCACCCGACGGGGGCGGTTCCCAGAGTGGAGGTCGCGGATGCGCCTAGCGTGTCGTCCACGGTGAGGTACGAGGAAGAGCTCGCTACCGTTCGGAATCGTTTCTATATTCCTCCCGGCTACACGTTGCATTTGGCCGGGGAAGGGGAGAGGGCAGATCAGGTATGGGGCAAGGACATTGCCCTGTATTTGGAAGCCTTTTGGGCTGGAATGCGCCTGCCCTTCTCCCCCGAGGTTGTTAGAGCGCTGAATCATTTCGGGTTAGCCCCGGGCCAGCTAGTGCCGAACTCCTGGGGGATTCTCCTCGGGTTCCTGGTCCGTTTGAAGATACAGCTGATCTCTTTCGGGCCGGCCATCCTTGCATCCTCTCTCATTTACAAAAGTCACCCCGGCACTCGCGCGGGCGACCCGTGGTGGGTTTACATCTCCTTTAGGAAACAACGGGGGAGTGCTGCCGGGTCGGGAGTTGTCGTCGTGCCTTCTTCCATCCACGATTGAAAAAAGAAGTTTTTCTTTGTTGGGCTGCCAGAGGGTAAGGACTGGCCCGTGCCCACCCAGTGGTCTAGGGATAGGTGTTGGCAGGAGAGTCAGTCCAATAATCCCGACGCATTAAGAGTGGCGGAGTAGGAGCCCATTGCCCGGGCCGATGTGCTGCTTTTTGAGCGGGCCCTTAGTTGGGCTGGGCTTAGCTCTGCCCAGTTCATCGGTAAGTTAGGAGCTTGCAGGCGGTCTATTAGACTTGTGTTTATTTTCATTTCTACTTATGTTGCTGACTCTAGTGTACTTCGTCTTGTGCAGATCCCATGGACTTCAGCCAGCTTCGAGCGGCCATGCGCAAGACGAAGAAGGGATCGAAAGCTGGAGGTGCCAGTTCCTCACGTCCGACGTCGGCCTCAGCTCCCCCGGCAGCCGCCCCACCCCGTTGTTCGAATGCTGGCTATGCCCCGGAGCCCAGCCAGACGCCGAGCCGAAAGCGGGTTCGGGAACAAGGGGTCCAGGCCTCAGAGATAAAGACCGGCTCCCCGCCGTCGTCTCTCAAGAGGTTCCCCCGAACGGTTCCGCGGACCCCGGCCTCCCCGATCTTGGTGGACGAGGGGGACCTCCTCTTTGAAGTGCCTTCGGGGCTCTCCGTCGCTGACTGCTTGCTGGCCGACATGGAGAGGTTGGCCGGGGGCAAAGTCCCTCGGGAGACTCTTAGGGCGCAGATGGCGGCCATCGCCCAGGAGGCCGTGCAGGTTAGTGCTCGCACCTTACTCGGTTTTCCACTCAGCGTCTCGTTATTCATGAGATTTGGTGCCCCCTTTTCTTTCTGACTCCTCTCTGGTTTCTTCAGGTCCTCCAACACATCGCCCTTATCGTCCAAATGGAGGACGAGGAGATAGCCCTGGAAATGCAAGCCACGGGATAGCTTTCCTCGCTGGAGGAGAGCTCCAAGTTAGAGATTTATGCGGCAATGGCGAGGATCACTGTCCTCGAGGAGAAGGCTATGGCCGGGAAGCAGGAGGTGGCTGCCGGGAAACAGGAGGTCGCAGGCACTGTGAGGCTTCCCGGGCTGCCGAGGCCCAGCTTCAGGATTCTAAGGTGCTCGTCGGCACCCTGAAGAGGTCGGTGAGTTCCCTCCAGAAGGAGCTGGGGGAGGTGAGAGAGGGGACGAAGCGAGCCGATCTCAGGGCGGCGAAGGCGGTGGAGAACTACAAAAAGCTGGAACATTTTTACACCGACCTAGCCTCAGCTACTACCCTCATCTGACATGAGGCCTTCAACGCCGTTAAGGCTCGGATTCCGGGGTTCCCCGATGAAGAGCTCCAGTACGAATATCTTCGTGGGGATGACATGCAGGGGATGCCCCCAGGAGCACTATCGGGGAGGGGACTCCCGGCGAGGGCGATGCCGAGGCTCCTGTGATGGGCGCCGATCCTCCAGACGCAGCCTGAGTCGTGGTAGATATTGAGCCCCTCGGGGTTGCGCCTGGCTCTGAGGCCTGAAGCCCCTCGTCTTCTTGTTTCTCTTCTCTTGTTGCATCAATAATTTTGTAAGCCTCCGGGCACTTTTGTTAAGCTGGGGAGCCCATAGTACCTCTATAGAGACTTTTGATTTATGTGAATAAGAACCTTTTTGCCGTTTCTTTGGGTGTGCATTATCCTTTTGTTTACGGAGAGCACTCGTAGAACATTCGTACTTGCACGGTTCAGCTTTTATGTTAGGTCGGTTCTTCGTCTGGCGATCACATGTCGAGCTGAATTCGATCATTTGCCCAGTGTGCAAAGACTGGTGAAGGGTTGGTATCTCCATGGCCCCAAAATTGAGGTGAGATCGCTTAGACGGGGGTGGCCCCTTGGCGAGGACCGTGCGCCGGTAGGTAGTAACACCGGCTATGGATGACCGAGCAGGGTAGCTGCTCGGTTGCCTCTTGGTGAAGGCCTCGATTCTTAGCATGGGAGGGGTCGTAAGAGGCCTGCTGAGGATAAATCGAGCGGTGAAGCTGCTCGGTTGCCCCTTGGTGAGGGCTTCGACCCTTAGCGCTGGAAGGGCCGTAGGAGGCTTGCTAAGGATGGATAGAGCAGTGAAGCTGCTCAGTCGCCTCTTGGCGAGGGCTTTGAACCCTGGCATCGTAGAGTGTTGAACTTCCTGCCAGGGATAACCGAGCAGGATAGCCGCTCGGATGCCTCTTGGCGAGGGCTTCGATCCTTAGCGCAGGAGGGGCCATAGGAAGCCTGCTAAGGACGGGCCGAGCAGTGAAGCTGCTCAGCTGCCTCTTGGCAAGGGCTTTGGTCCCTGGCGTCTTAGGTAGGGAGCTACCAGCCTGAAATAACCGAGCAGGGTAGCCGCTCGGCTGCCTCTTGGCGAGGGATTTGATCCTTGGCGTTGTGGGTAGGGAGCTACCAGTCGAGGATAACCGAACAAAGGCAGGTCCGGTTGCCTCTTAGCGAGGGCTTTGATCCTTAAGGACGGTCCGAGCAGGGTTACTTCCCGGGCCTCTTGGTGAGGTCTTTGATCCCTGTCGGTTGTGGTAGGAAGCTACTAGCCGGGGATAACCGAGCAAGGGCGGGCCCGGTTGCCTTCTTGATGAGGACTTTGATACTTAGCGCGGGAGGGGCCGTAAGAGGCCTACCAAGGATGGGCCCAGCAGGGTTACTGCCCGGTGCCTCTTGGCGAGGGCTTTGGTCCTTAAGGATGGGCCGGGTGGGATTACTGCCCGGTGCCTCTTGGTGAGGGCTTAGATTCCTGGCGTTGTGGGGGGTAGGAACTACCAGCCGGGGATAGCCGAGCAGGGTAGCTGCTCGGCTGCCTCTTGGCGAGGGCTTGGATCCTTAGCGCTGGAGGGGCCATAGGCGGCCTGCTAAGGATGGACCGAGCAGTGAAGCTGCTCGGATGCCTCTTGGCGAGGGCTTCAATCTCTGGCGCTGTGGGGGTGTTGAACTTCCTGCCAGGGATAGCCGAGCAGGGTAGCCGCTCGGCTGCCTCTTGATGAGGGCTTCGATTCTTAGCGCTGGAGGGGTCGTAGGAGGCCTTCTAAGGATGGACCGAACACTAAAGCTGCCCGGTGCCTCTTGGAGAGGGCTTAGATCCCTGGCGTTGTGGGGCGTTGACCTTCCCGCCAGGGATAACCGAGCAGGGCAGCCGCTCGACCGCCTCCTCATGAGGGCTTTGGATCCCTGGCGTCGTGGGGTAGGGAACTACCATCCATGGATGATCGAGCAGGGTAGCTGCTCGGTCGCCTCCCCATGAGGTTCTGTCCGACCTTCCCGATGTTAGTATGGGGAATAGGGACAGTCACGGGCAACACGTGTATTGAACGCCTGGGGGAGGTGAAGCGCCGAAGCCGCGTCATTTCGATTTCGCCAAGAAAGGCTCGAGGTTTGCCGCTTGGCGGCACAGTTATGGGTGAAACGGTCGACTATTGGATTCTTGAGGGCGCAGCAGGCTATAAAGCGGAGGGAGTGTTGATCACTCCTGTCTTCACACCCAAAACGTAAGAATGGAGGACTTCCCTTTCACGATCCCCGACATCGTAAATTTTGAGGATGCGTACCTCTATGACCAATACTACACCGAGGACACGGTGTAGTTAGTGATTGGCCGTATTGAGGATCATTTCGGTCGACTGCTTCCCCGGCGCTCCCCCCTGCTCCATCTGGAGGGCGTCGCTGGGGCTCTACAACCCCTTGTCCAAACAGCTGAAGGACGAGACGGTTGGTAAGCTAAGGTCCTTGCGGCGCTTCGGCCTGATCTCCGCGGGTCGGCGGGATCGCTCGGTGGCGCTCATCCTTGAGTGCTATCAATTGAGGCACCATGCCGGCATTCGTGGGCGGCAACATAGGCAAAGGGCTGAAGCGGCGAGGGCTCGGCTGGCGGAAATATGCTCGGAGTACCATGAGCAGTGTTTCGCTATTATAATTTTTCTTTTTCGGTGTACGGCTGAGGAGCCTATAGTACCCTTAGAATAAACAAACTCTTCTTTTTGCAATGTTCTATTGATCTCTTCTTATTATATAAACAGAAAGATCCCGAGAAAGTTTACATTGCCTTAGTAAAAGAAGTGCAAGCTAGTAGATGTTCTTTTTATTGGCTCGGTTTGAGCTTCTTGGCGATGTAAGGCCGTCAAAAATGATCGGCTCGGTCTCCCTGGCTTTCATCCTCGGATGGCTGTTGGCCTCCACGACCGGTGTAGGGTGTCGGGCTTCGTGGGTACTCGACGTACCTCCTGCCGACATGGCCATAATTTGGTCGATTGTCAGCTCACCGGGAGGGGGACGCTGCTCCTGCTCCCAGTCAGACTGTCGCTTGTCCTGCAAGCACACTGCCAGGTGTCCCGAGTGGATGAGCTCCTCGATGTAATCTCGGAGCTGCTTACAGCTCTCCGTGGAGTGGCCTTGCGACCTGTGGAAACCACAGTAGTCACCTCAGGTGAGCTTTGCCGCTGTTCGTGAGATCGAGGGGGGCTTGAAGAACCCCTCGCCTTTAGCCTCCTCCAGCAGTACAGTCTGGGAGACGTTGAGTGGGGTGTACTCTTGGAACTTCGGGGAGTAGGGTCTTAGCCGCTCAGGCCCCCATTTCTCTTCCCTCACCCGTTTCATTTGGTCGGCTTGCTCTGCCCGGGGGAGATTTGCGTTCACCTCGGATTCGAGCTGGACTTCACACTCGGTCCAGGCCTTTACCTCGGCCATGGTCTTAGGTTGCGCTAACGCAAAGGAGCGTAACCACTCCTTGTGCCTAAGACCAGACCTAAGTGCTGTAATGACCGTCTCGTACCGATGTTCCGGGACCTCGAGAAGAGCGTTGTAGAAGTGGGTGACGTATCCTTTGAACGTCTCTTTGTCTCCGCTCTTGATGGTGAAGAGATGATCGACGGTCCGCTTCTGCTATCCGTTCCCGAAGAAGTGATCGAGGAATTGGGTGGCCAGCTCGTCGAAAGTCGAGATCGAGCGTGGCGTGAGTCCTCGGAGGAAGTCACGTCCGGAGCGGATGAGAGTGGCCAGGAAAGCTCGGCATTGGGCGGCGTCGGAGTTGTCTTGGAAGCTCATTCCTGCGGTGAAAGCGTCTAAGTGGTCCTTCGGGTCAGACCTACCATCGAAGAGAGAGACCTTCGGGGGCTTATTCCTGGAGGAGACATGGACGGAGAGCATCTACTCGGTGAAGGGTTTTGTGAGCGAGTCAACGGCATTCTGATCTTTGCCGTTGGAGACCTGCGTCGGGCCGCGGCTCCGGTTCCTTTCGATGACGTTCCTTAGGTCGCCTGGCGAGGTAGTCTTCGAGCTGCCGTGGCGAGTCCTGTCCGCGCAACCCTGTCGAAGGAGGGGGTGACGGTCATGCCTGTGAGCAGGCGAGCTGACTGACATCTCCTCGGGAGGGACGGGGACGCGGGGTTTGGGGCAAGGCTCTTTGGCGACGGAGCTCAGTGTCGAACTGTGGGGGGCCCAGTGAGTCATAGAATATGTCACCCCAGGAGATCTGCGACCGTGGGAGGCAGCAAGGCGGTGGTTGGCCGTGCCGATGTGAGCAGAGTCTTCTCTCCTTATGTAGGGGTCCATATCCCGAGGTAGGGGAGCGGCGACTTGGGGAGCTTTCCCTACCGTTTGGACACGGACGAGCGTGCCCACCATGGATACGAGTTGATCTATCCGGACGGACAGGGCGTTGATGTCGTTCGGCGGAGGAGATTCGTCCGCGCATCCGTCATGGGGGAGGCGGCGGCTGGTGCTCGGTTCGTCGCGGTGATCGCTGGCCATGGCGTTGAGATCGGAAGATGAACTTTTGTTTTGGTGGAATCAAGCGATTCCTACAGACGGCGCCAACTGACGCGAGTCGGATCACGTCACGATGTTACCTTCCGTTGATCTGCTGATGGCCGTGATAGACGGCTGAGATTGGATCTCGAGGCTGGCTCCTGAAGCGTGTGAATCTCAATGGGTTTGAGTTTGTTTGTGCCGAGCTGCCTGCAAAGAAATCCCGGAATGGTTTGGTACCACCGACGACCCTCCGACGATCAAGTTAGAGAGGAAATCCGAGCAGAGTAACGGCTTAGTAGAGTAAAAATGGCTTACTTGAACCGTCTGAAGGAGGGGTTTATATAGCGGCGGCAACAGGCAGGCAGGTGCGGGGATCACACCGGCCGTTACGCCCCCCGACGTCACGCCCGCATGATAGGCGGGATCTTCCTATTAATGGCGAGACATGCTCGTTAATGGAGGATCGTGATGGCGTGGAATGCGGGATTGTGGGTGGCGGATATCTCGCGCATGGCGAGATTCGCGGAGGCGAGACGGATGCATCTGCGGTCGGTGCCGTTGGTCGGTCGAAGAGACCGAGGAAGATGAGCTCGGCGGGAGGCTCGGGAACAAGCGGGAGTCCGAGCTGTCTTGGTTCCGTGGTAGCCTGGAGGCGAGCTGAGAGGGCAGAGGAGGCCAATCATGCGGGCGGCTCGGAGGTGATTCAGCGGTTGCTTGTAGGCTGGGCATGGGGACGGTCCGGTTGGCCACTGCAGGTTCATTCTTGCGTGCTTCGGGACACGTCATCAGCCACGCGTCACGATCGGGTAGATCGCCGATAACGAGCATCATCACATGGCTTGAGAAAAGATTTCTTAAGGACAGAGAAGAGGAGAAATTTTAAGATGGAAAGAAACTGATCGCCGTTAAAAATCATTCACAATTAATTCAAAGAAATCATTCGCTGAAAGAACATAATCAAAATTCAAGGTTGTCCATCCCAAAACCCATTGCAACGTCCGGCATCCCTTCTCTGATCTGTCACAGCCAAACAACCCTAGAATGTAAGAAACTGATCAAAATATATGCAAAAAAAATATCTTTGTGTTAATTCAGCTTGCTCAATATGCCAACTCGGCATCCAAACATTATAAATAAATAACAAGGAACACACCAAAATTTAGGCAATTGAAAGCAAGCTTATGGCCACAGAAAGAAGAAGGTGGCAGCAAGTTGTTGTGAAGGAAAGAAAGTAGATAATATTCCATATTTTGATAAATAAAATATATGTGTTAATAGATTCAGTGATCTGTAAGCAGAGAGGAGATTGCATGTGATTTGGGAATTCAATTGAGATTTTAGAGTTTTTATTATTTTGATTTTTTGAACATAATATAATCGTATGGAGTTCAAAATTGGTGTTTTTATACTGAAGTTTGGATTTCATATGATTGTTGTTTTAATGTAAACCAATTATTCCCAAGCCCATATAATGAATTGCAAACCCTGGAGAACAAGAGGTGGCGCGGCTTGAATGGCGAGGAGAACAAGCACCCAAGCAGAGGCATTTAGGGATTGATAAAGGATTAAGTGAAGGATTTTTAATGGAGTTGATGGTGGGTCAGCAGGTTGTGAAAGATTTTTAACTGGGGTTTGTTAACGGGTTGGATTTTCATAAGCGATTAACTTGCCATGTTGGCATCCTCATGGCAACATATTTTTAACTAATTACCACATGATGGGTAGTGGATCAGAAGTTTGATATCGATTTTGGATAGAGAGGAATATGCAATCAAAGAATTAGGGAAAATTATGAGATAGGTTGAGAATCCCCTCCACCTCTCCGTCTCCCCCCCCCCCCCCTCTCCTCTCGCTCTATATATCATTTTACTAATAATAGTACAATACAAATAATCTAATTAAATTTTATCAAATCTAAGTCTTATCCATCTAACTAAATCTATATGTATATTTTATTCGTAATGGAATGTTACACCAATAGCTTATTGATAATTAAAAATGTTACAGCATTATAACTAATATATTTATTTATAATAGAAAGCAAAAACACCAAAGGTGATTTTACAAAACCATCCTATATACTCTAAATAAATCTATTATTAAACAATGTAATTTGCATCAAGTAATGGTTTGTTATTAAAGAAAAAACAAAATATATATAGAAAAATGCCCGAATTTTTTATTATTATTCACTTGACCTTTAAATCGACAATTATCAACCCATCTCATCTATATAAGCAACTCGGTGATGCCGATAGCAATAGAACTCAAATGCGATGCATTATCATTCTCCTTAGCCAGCAAGAAATCGATCCCCTTCTCCGTGAAGCCTTCCTCACATGTTTGGGTTGCAGCAAAAGTCGCGCTTATATGGGAAGTAGCAGAAGGAATGTCCCCGGACGTGATGCTATCGCTCGCTTCTTGCAAACTGTCTATTCCAAGATCATACACCTCCGAGCATTGTTCGAGTGCGCTTTTAACATTGTCCGGCAAATTCTTGTCCGTCAACAACTCTTTTATCTTCGCGACGGTCTTTGTGAAGTTGGTCTTGTCCAATGCCGTAGCTATTAATGCTAGACCCTGTGTGTCGGCCTTGCGGCTCTTGGGATCGACTTGGAGAGACGATACACAGAAGTTGTATTCATTATCATCCAGGGCCACCTTTCGGCATATCTCCTCGAGCGATGCATTTGTGGAGCGAACGAACAGGATGAGAAGGATGGTGGCTGAGCAAAGGAGAAAGGCCTTCATTCTCTTTTTTTTTGGATTAATTAATCTCGCTCTTGAATGTGTCATGAAATAAATCATTACCTTTGGTATATATAGTGCAAACCGAATTGTTATAAAAAGAACTAAAGATGTACAATGAATGTGGAAAATATATTTTGGTAATAAGATCGACTAATTATGGAAAGAATATAAAATTATATATATATAATGGATGTGGAAATATATATGCTATAAATATACAGGATTCTTGTGGAAAGAGATCAAAAGGCTAAATCTATATTACAGATATTCAATAAGATTTGCTGAATTGAATCTTTACTTGAGTATTGTGATGAATGTTTTGAGGGTGAATGGATGCTAGCTGGCTCTCCAATAAGCTATTTTAAGGGGGTTTTCGTCAATATACCCCACTTAAATCTTCTCTAGTAGGATATATATAATCCCGGAAAATCTTCTCATTAATTAAAATCTAACCCCTGTAAATCTTCATAATTTTTAAAAAATTCCCCCATTTCCATTACATAACAATTAAGTTGTACAAAAAGGCTTGGAGTAGCCCATTGGTGGGGTTTGCAACAACACATGAAAAAGACCCGGGATCGAGTCCGGGATCTCTCCTTCATAAGGAGGTGGCTAATTTATTGCACCTATTTATCCCAATCTTATTTTAGAAATTAGGTTTTTCAATTAGAATAAATCAGTAGAATCATACCCTGTAATATAATATAGACCCCATTCTCATACCGGCCGCCTCCATTATACTTCCTTCAACCCCATAAATGTTTAAAATCCCTATAATTAATTTTAAAAACATTTTTTGTTTCTCCATGCCGCTTCACAACTTGATAATACTTGTAAGTGGGGATTCCCCAGATCGCGGTACATAGCAGATGATGGAGCACTTTTTCAGATCTTCTTCAGATGTTGTCTTCCGTCGATCTTCTGGCGGATTCTGGAGGGGATCCTCTGTTGTGTGTGGGTCTCAATGGGTTTTGAGGAAGTTAAGTGAGGAGTTGGACGCCAAGTACCTGCAAAGAAGTCCCGGGGTGGTTTGACGCCACCGAGGACCCTCCGACGATCAAGTTAGTACTGGATCCGAGCAGCGTAACGGCCAGGTGGAGTAAAAAATCGCTTACTTGATCCCTCTGTGATGGGAGTTTATACAGTGGTGGAGGCATGCAGCAGCAAACGCGAGAATCTCGTCGGCAGTTACGCTCCCGACGTCACGTCCGCGTAGAGAGCGGGTCACCCATTAATGGGGATCGTGGAGGCGTGGGAATGTGGGATGTTGCGGGCGGAAAATCCGCGCATGGCGAAATTCGCGGAGCGTTGGTTACGCCTGTGAACGGTCACTACTAAAATAGGGGGTTGCCCCTACGGATAACAACATCCATAGGGGCAAATTTAGTTTGGTCATACGGATTACTCCGTAGGGCCAAACGGTTGCCCCTACGGTCCTTACATATTTATTTAAAAATTATTAAATCTTAAAGTGTTGTTTGCCCCTACAGAGCCGCAAACCTGTTGGGTTAGCCTAACACCTCATGAAGGGTTTGGAAGCATCACATGAACCAAACATTGAATTTTTAGGGTGCTAAGTTAACGAACATAGAATCGTTCCTAGAAAAATTAGGGTTTCGAAAACTTTGCATATTAACATAAGCAAGAAAAGCTAGGGTTTTTAGAGTACAACCTTTATAGCTCCCTACGCTAGACTCCTCGGCTACTTGGGGTTTGGAAACGGGCCCGCTTGAACTCCTCTAGGTCACCGATGATCCATCCGGAGTCCGCTTTGTCCAAGCTTGCAACTTCACCCGATCAAGAGAATGAAATGAAGCTAACACTCCAAACAAGTGGGCTAGACTTGTGTAGAATGATATTGTGGTTCTCTTTCTCACTTCAAAATCCTAACTTGATAAGTATATTGCTCACTACAAAAATCTAGAGAGCAAACGAGAGAGGAAGAAGAAAATGATGGCTATATCATTTACAAGAGTGAAAAGAATAACTCTTGTTAAAGAAAAATGAAAATATATGAATATATATTTTCTTGTTCTCATCTCAAACCATGGTTTAAACAATGAATATCTTATTGAACTTGAGTTAAAGCACAAAAGGAAAGTTTACCCAAGGTTAAAAGGTGGGTGAGGATGGTTAGGTCAAAAGAAGAGTGTAGAAACAAATCAATCATAACCATTTTCCTTTTTGCTTTAAATCAAATGCAATAAAAACCATATCTAAAACCATGGTGTGAGTCTTATATTGCCACCATTTTCATGTATGTACAACCATGAAGGATGTATGTATGTATGTATGTATGTATGTATGTATGTACATCCATATGTGCATGAATCTATAAAGAAGGCATACATGCATGCATACATCCATCAAGCTCAAGAAAGGATTTCAAGTGAGAAACTAATGGTTAAATGATAAATCAACACTTGATTTATCAATCCGGTCATATCACATATGACCCTAACCAAAAGTAAGCCGCCCGATCAATATACGGTATCCTATACACGCATTATAATCGGGTCCATGCGCATATCGCATACGCGCACCACAACGTTTCGCCAGGACTAGGTAACTCCATTATGGGACTCTAAGACTCGTCAATACGCCGGCAGTGGGTGATGATCATATCAAGCACCCTAAGCCGTAAGCGGTCAGCTAAACGTAACGGCCACCCGGGTATTGAGCGATCAGAAGAGAACAAGCGAACCTGCTACAACTCCCGTCGAGCCAACCGGCAACACTTCCCGTACAGTCCGGTCTCCTCGTCTGATATGTTGCATATCAGGTCTAGGGGTGGTAAACGTCAGACCCCAATAACCGATAAGTCGTGCCGATGTGAGGCTCATAACGGGTCGAGAAACTACTGGTAACACTTACCAGTAAATCTCTGAATCAGCCCTGGCCAGGGACTTCCCTGTTACGGCCAATCGAGCACAGCGCAACATCAACCCCCTAATACCGGGAGAGACGAAACCCCTCCTATCGCTCATTGCCTCCATGTGACTCGGGACTATACCCAAAAACCACCGTTTTGCACGCCCTCATGGATATGGTAAGGTGGAAATCAAAGCATAGTGGGAATCACACAAGACTCTATGACGATCTCGGGTCTACAGACTAACCTGCACAAGTGTCACCTGAGAACTGCTATCTGACGTGAGGTATAATACCATCTGGGAGTTCTCGGCGAGTCCGTCCAGTGTACCCAGTCTCCACTGAGCACCCGTATACCATCCCTGATGTCAAACACCAATGGATATGGGATCATCCATCGCCCATCTCATGGGTCGAGAAGCGTATACGCTAGTCTACTCTGGTATATCGATGCCCTGTCTCGATACACCCAAGACTAGGGACCTTGAAGGATGTACTTATGGACTACCATGTCCCCACTAGTATGATCCGCATCATAGTCCAAGTAGTCAAGTACACATCCTAAGGGCTTTACCAACATGTAACCATAAGACAGTATAAAGAGACAAATATACATGTTAAGATAAAGAGCAACCAGATAGCATACTATCATATCGAGCAAGAAAGTCATCTCTATATATGTCTGTCACGACCCGCACGGTACGGAACGTGACTGGCACTTAAGTTTACGAAACGTCTAAAGACGTCCGTAAAATAAGTAAGCCAAAGCCCAGAAAACAAAACCAATTAAGCAAAAGAGTGAAGAAAACCCAATCAATTGAAAGCGAGTTATCAAATAAGTCATGTAAAACCCTTTTTAAAAACAATACCAATTTTTCCCGAAAATTTCGGCAGAGTCTCCTTTGTAAATACTGGCCCCCAAAATGGGTACAACAAAAATATACATGAATCCAACACAATAGGGCATCCCCAAGCGGGAGCTAGCTCTTCGCCATAAGGCGGTCACAAATCCCACGCAATGTAAATGACAGCAAGCATAATAATCATAATAAAGCATAAGGAAGCATGAAAAAGTAGCATGTCGGCTCAAGTGAGCTCGACCCCCAAAATACAGCATAAAATCCACAAACCTCACAGTCTCATCTCTAGGTCAATATACAATAATCTGGTAGAAACAGTAGATGGAGTACACTAGATGCAAAGAATATACAAGGTGGTACAAAAATATTAACATAACCCACCTATGAGCAAATCTCGAGTCCAGGCAAAAGAGGCAAAAGAAGCAAGCGCACCCGCCGCTACTGAACTGACGGAGCGGACCTGCAACAGGCTATGGCACAACGGGGGTGAGTTGCCAACTCGTGAGTAATAAATAACATTTACACAGGCTATCGAATGCATGCACACAAGCATCCTAGCATCTATATACAGGTAAGGCAGGACATAATGGCGAGTATGTATGCAATATGGATATACTAGCAGGTGTGTATACAACATCAGTGTACGAATATGTATGCAACATGAATATCTGAGGTCTCAATAGGTTTATATATAAAAATATTTTATCAGATGTTGTTTTTGAAACTCTTTTAGAATGCCAGCAAATGTCAATGAATCGACGAAAACCGGTGTCCAGCAACGACACCCCAAAAGCTGTCTCAAATCTCATAAATGTATCGCTGGCCTCAGCCGTCCGGCTGACCCATCTCAAATATCAATATCTCATCATCTAGCGGCCACGGTCGGTATCCTCTGGATATCCGCCGTCCCAAACAGTCACCGGTAGGTAATCCGTCCCCTGCCAGGCTCAACGTCATCACCACATTCCTCTTGCCCCGGGGTACCTTACCGGGCCCACCATGTACCCGTGCCGGTTCCTCCACTCCTCGACACGGATTTCCAAATCCACAGCAAACTCATGGTGGACGACACTTACATCACTAGAAAACCGCAATTTTTACATATTTAAAAATATAATAAGTTTAGAAAATTTGCGGTTTTCCCCCGAAATCCAGCAATATCATAAAATCTCAAGAAATCCTCATAAGTGCATATATCAATGATAATGAATGCGTATGATATCAATAATCAAGTCGCGATGTGTGATTAATGTATTAAGCATGAACAATTAATATGATGAAGTACATGCACATGAATAGCAATACTACGGTTTCATTTTTAAGGAATTAAAGGCAAAAGCAGCAGTTTAAGTATCAATTAGTAAAAGGTTTAATTTAAAGGTTATCTAGTGTGGTGGCATGGCAGTTACCAGGGTGTGTGTGTAAACATGAATAGTGCTCGTGCTGCATATAAAAACCTGGTAATGGTGCATGTGTCCTACAATTGAGTTTGCGTATATGGGTATAACATATTGTTCTAATTGCAGCAATTATCATGCCAGTAATATTATTCTAATGTCACAAGTGGTTATCCAGTTTACTATTTTTCAGTTTACTAAATCTATCGGGCGACTTGCGCCATCCAAACGATCGTCCCCCGTAGATGTTAAATCTACTCACCGGGATCCCTGGCTAGCTGTGTCCAATCACCGCCTTTCCCTTTCGCGCCGCGTCTGACGTCTCCGCGACCGAACCTGGAATTTACATCAATACCAGACATAAGGTTACACATTCAAGAACGACGCAAAACCCCAACGAAACTACTAAAGTTCGCTAGCTAGGTACAACGTGCACAAAGTGCGCGGAACACACGCGAAAATCGCAAAACTGCCGAAAAACGCCGATTTGGGTCGCCCGGCGAAACTAAAACCCGACTACCCAAAAACCGCACTCACGCATCCTAAAAGTCGTAGGACAAGCCATCACAATCATCAAGATATCAAAAATAGTCCATCTCATAATTTATATAAAAATCTAGTAAGCATATACATTCCAAAAATCGGTGCAAAAATCGCCGATTTGCGACAAAACGACTACAATAAAGCATACTCACCCAAGCACACTACAAGCAATCCACACCCACTAATTACAACACATTAATCATGCTCCAAAACCTATATTCCACAACCAAACCCTTTCTTGATTTTTATAAATAGCAATTGCAAATCAAAAACCATACTTGAAAAACTTAATTAACACTAATTTCAACCCCAATTAGCAAGTTCACCTCTTAGATTAAGGTTAGCAAAACACTAGATAGCAAATTAGGTTTAAATCAATTAAATAATGCTTTCTAAAACTTAATCAACTCACTAATCAAGTTTCAAATATCAATTCCATACAAAAACCTTCTCTTGAAAATTTAAAACAACAATTTACAACTAAAATCAACTTCTAAAATTACCTAAATTAGCATAATTAAAGACTACATAACAAGGTAACCATATAGATTAGTTCACTAACAACTAGATTAACTAATAAACAACTTAATTAATTATCATGGCTTCAAAACCCTAATTTAAACAAACTACTCTTTTAAACTAGATTAGAAATAAGCTAACTTTTAACACTAACCATACAATTAAAGGAATTTTTTAGCAAAAGAAAGCAACTTGATGAGAATTATACCTCTTGATCAATGGATCAAGCAAGAGAATTTGCTCCAAGGAATGGCTACCTAGCTCCAAGATTCAAGCAAGAATGGCTAAGGATAATGATAGCATAAGGATTTTGTTTGGGTTTTTTGGAATTAATTCATGGATTTGATGTATTTTCTTGAAGGAAAATGAAGAAAAATGCAAAGAAAAGAGATGAGGAAGAGGGGTGCAGGTTTCGGCCAGGTAGGAGGTATGGGGGAGGGTGTGGGGTGAGTGGGAAGGTCAAGGGTCAAGTTCCAAAGTCAATGTATCATACTTTATCCAATATATTTAAATTAATCCATAAACCAACAATTTAACTCAAGAAAGAAACCAAGAAGAGAGAGGCCAGAAATTTCTGGTCTCACACAAGGTGGGGCTGTCCTAGGGCTGAGGAAAAAGATAGAGGGGTTTTACAAAAGAAATTTTATGCAAAAAGGCCCCCTACAACTCAAAAATTGCAAGTTTTAGCTCAAAATTCAATAAATTCGTTTCATAACATAAAAATTTGTTAAAAATCAAAATAAATTACTAAAAATTCATGTTATCACTAGATTATAATTATCATAATTTTAGAGATTAAAATTAGCCCGGAAAAATTTGTATTTATCGCTTATTTAATGTATTTTCTTACCGGCTTAAAATAATATTAAAAAATTGAAAAATAGGGAAAAAATTTTAAATGACCAAAATTTCATAATTAACTCATTAGCTACTAAAAACAAGTAATTACCTACCCATTTAAGGTATAATTAGCCCTAAACTGCAAAATATCGAGAAAGACGGTTTTCGGAAAAATACCGAATTTTCACCGAATTTCAGGAAAACACCAAAACGACTTTTCAAGACGCTACAATCTTCCCCCCTTAAAGAAATTCGGTCCCCGAATTTAAAAATATAGCTACGCGTACCTTCAAAGAGATGGGGATATTTCTTCCTCATCTCGCCCTCGGTCTCC